>WWBZ02000073.1:1413626-2827252 GCA_011503125.2 Botryosphaeria dothidea
GGACATTGTGAATGAGACCGAATCGTTCTAATGCCGTTCCAGGACGTCGTCAACGAAATCTTCAACGAAGACGGCTCGTTCCGCTCATCCGTCTTCTACAACGTTCTCGGCCAGGACTTCGTCCGCCTCGCCTTCGAAGCCGCCCGCGCCGCTGACCCCAACGCGAAGCTCTACATCAACGACTACAAGTTAGTTTCCCTGCACACAGCACCCCCGACGCAACCACACTGCACTACACACACAAACTGACATCCCTTCTCCCCCCCCATAACAGCCTTGACAGCGCCACCTACGCCAAAACCACCGGCCTCATCTCCAAAGTCAAGGCCTGGCGCGCCGCCGGCGTCCCCATCGACGGCATCGGCTCGCAGTCGCATCTGCAAGCGGGCCAAGCCTCCGGCACGGGCGCTGCCATGAAAGCGCTCTGCGCCGCGGCCGACGAGTGCGCCATCACCGAGCTCGACATCGTCGGCGCCGCCGCGGCCGACTACGTTGCCGCGACCAAGGCCTGCCTCGACGTCGCAAATTGCGTCGGCATCACGGTGTGGGGTGTGCGCGACCCGGATAGCTGGAGGGCGAGCAGCAACCCGTTATTGTTCGATGCCAACTACCAGCCTAAGGCGGCGTATACGGCGATTTTGAACTCGTTGTAGGCGGTGAGTTTCGAGGGTGGTGTTGGTGGTGCAGGCTGGGGGCCGTCGCTGACATGGGGTGGGTGCGTTGAACATTCTTTTTAGGTATTCTCTTGTGCTGTTGCACGTACACATGTGCTTTAGGTTAAGAGGTATGACAAAAAGGTGTAGTGCCGCCATTCGTTATTGCTACTTCCCTCTTTACAACGTGATTGGCTGTGAATCCGATCAACTACCAGTGCAGCCGCGTGAGCGGCCTGGATACTGGTTTGTAGAGAAGGGCGTATAATTGATCGTTTAGACGGGATTCAGTTCCTTGTACGAAGGCAAGCACGCTATCAACCAGGCCGGGGATTTGTTGGCCAATGTTGACCGGCGGTTGGGGCAGGTCCCGCAGATGGGCCCCGATGTATTGGCCTGCAGACCCTTTAAGAATGTCTATAAACTGAGCGGACTTCGCACAGAATCTGCACATCATACTGGAGACTTTTTGAGCCGTTCAAATGGCCGTGAGGACGGTCCGGACTTGGGCCTGGTGCCATTGTGGAGAAATACGAGCACTTTGGAATTGCCGACGACATGCACATGAACCCAAAATGTTACATCAAGGACGCATCATAAGATAACGTATCATTTTATCTTTGGGTACGGTAAGTTAAAACTTAATAATGGTTCCTAGCAGCATTTTTGCACCCGGAGACTTTCCCAGCTCGAGTGATCTCCGTTGATTTCTTTGAAAAATAAAGGAAAACCCGGTGCCGGCTTTACTCTTCGAAGATTAATTCCTTCGGTAGAGGTTGAAGTGTCTTATAGAACCACCGACTCGTCCACCACGTGTTTATATACGTAGTTACACGGTTGGATGCGGTCCTGTAAAGGTATATAAGCTTTGAGTTTCCGGATTCCTAGTTGTAGAGCGCACCAGCGGCTTGTGGTTTGCGCTCTACTGTTACGGCACAGCCTTCTCAGGTCAGGGAATTACGGATCAACTCCGACGAAACAGCGAGAAGTCGGAAGTCTTACAGAACCGAGGTCACGAGATCACGGACTCTACCACGTGAGTTGTCACGTGCGACCCACCTGTGCCCTCAATAAACGGCACACCAACGTATGCCCTTAAGTAACGGCACACTCAGCGATGCCCTCAAGAGACGGCACCACCAGATTGTACACACTCTCCTATAGTATATATAGCTTCACTCCCTAGCTAGTATTTGACCCTCCGTGGTCAACTTCACAATAGAATTTGGACTCTATTGGTAACAAGGCCTTCGCACGCAGTGCTCAGTCTTCAGTCGTCTACTCGTTCCTCACGTACCTCTTCTTGTACCCACTCAAGGAAAACCCTTCGACAGGTTTCCACCCTCTTTGGTGTTTGGATCCTTAGAGGCAGAGGCCCGCTCGTTACATCTACGTGCACTACGCTTAAGCTACTATATTGGAGGTATACTAGTAATTTCTGCACCACGAAACTTGTCTCTTCTTCGGCTTTATATTTACAAAGGCCGCGCTTTTCTTTATTTTTTTCGACACGACATCTTCGTCATTGGTAAAGAACCATGTTTGAAGCGCTCCAACTTTATGTGAGATTGATGCCGTAGCTCACCAGCACTATTTTTAGATCCTCAGCAATCTCGTTTTTCAAAAAGCTGCCTAATATTAAGAGAAGTTTACAGAGAGATCGGCACAGGTCTAATAAAGGTACGGCAGCAAAGGCCACAGAGCGAAGTAGGATTAGGGAAGAAGCCATCATAGGTTTTCCTGAACTCAGTCACTGTTTCAAACCCCTTTCGGAAAACGTTTGTGAAGTTGTAAATATTTCAGATCTGTGAGTGGGAAGGCGCAATGAGGGTCTGTGTACCTAGAGTCACTAGACCCTGACCGCATTTAGCTTCAGACCGCCAACATAAGCCCGCAGAACCACCATCTCCGCCGCCGATCTGACTTCAGTCCAGCTCCTGAATACAAAAATGCCGCTCGCAGCCATGCATGCATATCCGCAACATATATATCTGGCCTCCATAACTCAACCTCAGGACATCACTTGCACGCGACACCGCAAATATGGCCAGCGCATATTGTAACATCTCATGCTCAGTCGAACGCGATGATGGAGAGAACCTCTTTCCTATGTTGAAACGTCACTGCAAGAAGCTCCCCAAGCTTTTCCGCAAGCGCAGCAAGAAAGATGACTCCGCGAGCGAGTCGGAGGATGGAACCTCCAACAAAACCCTGCCGCACTATCTCAGATACACTCACGAGGACACTCCCTACGATGAGTATCTCCACGGGGCCACCTTTCGTCTGGACCGCATCCACGGCGAAGCGCACCTCATAATCCAACTCCAAGATTGCGCTTTAGCGCTCTGCCAGTACCGGCTCCTGCAAGACTACGTACCGCCTAACCAGCAACAGCCACGCCGCCAGGATCTGGAAGAGATCTTGTCACAGCCACGGATAAGCTGGAAAGAGCTGCACGCACATCTCGACCGTGAGCTGGCAGAAGAGTGGCGCACAAAGTGCAACGAGAGGAAGCCGGATGATCTGCCGTGGCTGAGTGTTGTCCGCAGAGTGGCAAAAAACATGAGAAGCATGCCGGATTGGCATCTCATTCGCGAAATTGGAGAGCATGTAAGCCGGTTGGATGCCGGCGTTGACAACGGTATTGAGGAATTGGCTGGGATGGCCGATGCCTGGTCACTCGGGAGAAAGATTCGCAAAGACATCGAGCATGACATGAACTATGCCTTCCCAAAATCAGACCAGGAAGAAGAGAGATCAAGGATTCAGCGCGGCATTAATAGAGAAAAAGAGAAGTTTTTTGAAGTTTTAAAAGATGCACACAGGTGTGGGAAGTTCAAACTTTGCAGTGAGTATTTGAGGGAAAGAAGGGGCATTATTTCGCAAACTTAATCTAGTTATGAGGATCATGAAGACTTGAGACACCTTAACATGGCCAAGAGTGTATATAGCCGGATACACTGTCCACGTGAGGTACATACAGGCCACCCGTTAAAATGAATAGAAGTCGACAACGGCATCGATTTCCCGTCTGAGCGCTGCGCCGTTGAGAACAAGGCAAATCGGCCTCATGTGTCCATCACTGGTGATATAACAGGCGAGATTACAGCAGACTTGCCGCATCTTGCACCTGATAGCTGAGAGAAGGTCTCGAGGTTTTATAAAGTGGACGGCTCACGGTTTCCATTCAAGGGGATTCTCAGCAACAACTCAGTATGATTCGCTTCTCTATCATTCCTTTTGGACTTTCTTCATTGAACCAAACCGGATTAAGTGTGATACCATTTGCGTGAGTCACTTCCGTCAAGTACGCATAAAATAGACCCCAAAAGTCTTACTCTAAAATCCCGCTGAGCAGATCCTTACTTGACACCGGCTCGTCTACTATATCCATTAAAGCTACCATACGAAGAGAGAATCTCACACTCTGCAATGATCGGAATTGGGATGTCTTCACAGTTTTCGATGTGTTATGGTTGGAAGATAAACCCTTTGAGCCACTAAGATATCGACGTTTATTTCACCGTAAAGATCAATTTCTCTGCATGAAGCGTCGATTCAGCAGGAAACAATCTCGATGAATCTCTACGTAGATGCTCAAATCCTCATCTATGTTACTGATGTGACAATAGCCACCCAAAAAAGTCGCTTCAGTTCGTTCACTTTCTCGGGCGCATACCCACTTTCATCAAAAGCCAAATCCATCCGTCCATTGCCCACGGAGAAGAAAAAGGGGACAATGAGAGCTTGCGTAGACTTGATACCTTGAAAGGCTTCCAAAATCCACAAAATAAGCTGGTATGAGTCCCAGCGTCATGGTCTTCCGAACTCTGGCGTAGTAAGGACAGGCATGCTGAAAAGTCTAGCCACCTGATCCTGGAAACGAGGCACCAAGTGACTACTGTGATTCGAACTTCTTAATAATAACTGCTTTTAGGGGATACTATACAGCCTATGTACCTCTATTCAAAAACTGCCAGCGAGCTTTCATTCCATGAACACTGGAAATTGCCGGAAGGTCTTGTTCCGCGAGGCATATCACTGCCACACCGCACACAGCTGATACTATATCAACTAAAAAGATTCATATGAGCATGCGGCATTGATGGTTCATATCGTCGTGAGCCAATGTTTCTAAACTTTGCTACTAAAATCGTTCGATACAGTCTAAAGAAATGAGTTTATACATAAACAAGAACAAAGAATCATCCAACAGAATACAGACAGTGATACAGAATACACACGAAAGTACAAAAAAGCAAGAACCGAGAAGCCCGAACACCGCAGACAGCCGCTCTCGAGTTACGCTCCATGTAAGCAAGTCATAGCCGCCGTCAACCGTATACCGAAAGCGTGAAACAAAGAAAGCAGACGCCACTCCGCTCTACTTCAGAAAAAGAAGAAAGGTAGTAAAAGGCTGCCACCGATCATGTAGCGGATTGCGCATACTGCCGCAATAGGCAATTGAAGTCCTCGTCCATGGCGGGCAGTTGCTCAACACACCAGACGGCGGAGCAACGTCTCCGTCCAGGAGCTGAAGCATCCGCAATCAACTCCACCATCATTCCCCAGAACTAAACAAAACTGCAACCAACATCATCAGCCCTCATCCTCACGTAGACATCAAGAGCAGAAGGAGAAAAAAAACTCACCTCGTCACACCACCACCAACAACAACACCCCTCCACAATAAATCCGCCTCCTCCCACCCTTCCACATCCAACAAGTCCTCATCGCCAGTATACTTACTCCTCAGCACCGTCGCGGTCGTGGTATCCACCGTACCCGTCACACCACCCGGCAGCCACGAGAAAAGCTCGACGAAGGCGTTCCAGGCATTCGACAGGGTCGAGGAGGTCGACTTGAAAGACGAGAACGAGGAAGACCTGTCACGAGCCATTTTCTTGTTCCCTTTGCGTGTGATGATGGCGAGACGACAATCCCGTTTGGGAAGTGCGAATGCGCGAAAACGGATGGGTTCCGCCGAATAAGGAGCCGAGAGAGGAAAATAGGCGGTACTCCGGGGTTCCCTCTTTTTCGTCGTTTGTTTGTCGTGGATTTTCGTGTGAAGTATGCACGACCGGGGTTGAACTCGTCACAGCGGAGCTCTCTCTTTGAAAAATCTCTGTCCTTTCTCTCCACTCCGAGACCCTCTTTTTCCGTTCGGCTTTTGAGTTCCAATATGCGGATTCGTGAATCGCGTGCGTTTGTCGTTTTCGGGTCTGGAGACACCGGAGATGTGCGAATCGAATCAATTGCTTTCTCACTTGGCGATACGCAGTGGTTGTGGGGTTCTGTGGCGCGGCGTGGAGTGCTAGGTCTTGACCGGTCAGGCAGCAAAAAATTTCTGTGGTGGAGCTCGAATGACTCTGAGGAGAACACCGATGGAAGTTCGGAAAGCAAGAGATGAGGCAACAGCAGAGAGAACCGAAGAGACAATGATGAATTGAACGGTTTGAAAGACACCAAGAAAGAGTGAGCTCGAGCCATTATAACGAGATGCTCAGCGAGCAAGAAGCACGAGCACCCGCGGCTGCGCACGCTCTCCCATCTGCACAGCCATGCCGATGCCGTGTAGCATCCAACTCACTCACCGCCTGAGAGTTCCACTGCCTCAGGAAACGGAAGCTTCGCCTTTCGCTGCCTTGCTTTTTTCCTGCAACGTTGAGTTGTCAGCTCTCCATCTCAGCACGCACGGTCCCTCTCAAAATTTCTGGGTGAGTTGTTAACTTCAAAAAGGAAGATCACTTCCCGATTCTTGCGAGCTTCTCTAAATGTTCCAGAACAATTCCTGATGCATCGGTGATCCAATCTCAAAGGATCCCATCAGCAGTCCTCATCCGACAAGTAACGGACTATTAACCCGTTGCGCGTAGGCGGCTGCTCATTTCGCTCTTACGCGCGTACATGCAAAAATGACAGTAAATGCAACCAGCCAACAGTAAGGAATATACCAATGAGGCAAACCACAGAGACCAACCGGTGAACCAAAAAAAAAAAAAGGAAACGAGGAAAAACACGCGCGGATGATGAAGCGAGCCACCAGGGGGTATCGCAAAACAACGACTTCTTCTCTATCAATGTTTGCCCGCGGTCTTCTGGAAGAATAGGGTATCTCCTCCACTTTCTGTGCTTTCCAGATATTTGAGTACTAAAAGGTTGATGGCAAACAACCGTCCGAACACCGTGATCCCATGATTGATTTGTGTAAACGCCGACATCCCAAAAAAGACATCCAGGTGTTATTTTCCAAGACAAATGAGAGACAGTAAAGAAAGAAAAGACAAAAGGGACGCGAGCGAGAGACAAAACACGCGGAATAACATCAGTCAATCATAAAACTTCTTCTGATACGGCCCCACAATCATCACGCACCGGCTGCCGTAGTTTCCGGTGGCGGCGGCTCGATCCTGATCTGCGGCTCCGTGCGGACAGGGCTGTCACCGGCCTCAGCCAGACTCTCCCTCAGTGCATCAACATCGACCTCGTCTTGCTTGACGACCACCTTGGCTGGCGCCTTGCTCCCCGGGCGAATGCCGAAGATGGGACCACTCTGGTTGACGCCAGGCGTGCGCTGTTTGAGCGACTTGGACCGCTGGGGCCCCTTCGCAGCATTGGGAACCTCCGTGGCAGCGGTCGAGGAAGAGCTGGCTGAAGACTGTGTGCTGGAACTACCTGCACGGCCATCTTTCGTTGTTGGGGCCTGCGCGTTGGGCGACAGCGAAGTCGTGGTCGATGTGCTGGCATCGGTTTCTGCAGCTGTGGCTTCAGGTGTACGAGTCGGTGTGGGCGCGAAGCCCCACTTTCCAAAAACCCATCCGCCCACCTTGCGGCCAATGCCTCCGCTCGAGTTCCTCTGCTTGGGTTGAGCATTCGTGCCACCGTTGCGCTGATCCGCAGCAATGCCCGAAAGAAGACTTCGGTGCGCCGCACTAGCGTCTTGGTCGTGACGGTAGGAAATGCTCGGACGCGCGACCATGTTGCTAAGGCTGGCGATCGCCTGAGAAGAGGGGCTGCTGGGCGAAAAGTACATTTGCGACGGGCGGGCGTGCACGGAAATGTCCATGCCACGCACCGAGAGGAGAGACTCGTGCGATGTCGCACGGCGCAGACCGTGACCGATCTGGCCGTTCGTGTACATGTCTTCGCTGAATTCGGAGTCTTGTGCTTCGGGCGTAGGGGTGCCAGAAACGTCAGCATTAGACGAGGTCTCCTGTTCCTCGGTGATGACATCCTGGCAAATTGGAGAGAGGTTGTCAAGCTCCTCCTCGGAGATCCGTGATGATGGGGTTGCGCTGATTTCGAGAGTCGGGGCAGCCTTGCCGCGAACCTTGAAGGCTGCTGGCGTCGTAAGAGTCCTGGCAGGACCTTTTCCTCTAGTATTGATAGGAGTAAAATCTGGTGATCCGGGGTCGTTGTTGCTTTCGGGACTCGTAGGCCGTGAAGAATCATGACCGGCATCACTAAACATGCGGTCGAAGATGGATGAAGTGCGTCGTGAATAAGGAGAGCTGGGCACCGACGACGGAGCCATAGAGGCGTTGGTTTGGTGGCTCGCGACAGACCAGCGGTGGGCGTGTTTGGTGCTAGGAATGGTAACTGCGGTTTGCGAAAGAATAGTGGCTGCGGAAGAGGGAGTCGTAGGTCGGGGACTTGAGATGGAAGAACGCGGCGTGTGCAGTGCAGAAGGAGGTGCGAAGTGGCTTGGGGTAACGACACTTCTCCTCTTCTTCGATGATCTGCGCTGGAGATGTCCCCTTTTCGGAGCCTCCTTTGGAGTAGCTGGTGCGGCGTGGTAGTGGTTGTGGATGTGAAGCTGGCGCAGCTCTTGAGCTTTCTGAGGCTCCTGCGCTGCATCCATCTCCATACCGAGCTCTTTTTGCAGACTTGGTCCGCTGGGCTCTTCGGAAGCTTCACTCAGCGGCTGGTGGAGCAGAAGCTGCTCTCTTAAGCGCTCGACCTCGTCGTTCGAGTTCATGAGCATCTCACGCAGCTCCACGATGCCAAGCTGCAGGTTCGCGTTGTCCTGGAGAATGTCCTTGACGAAATGCGAAACCACATTCGTTCCAGTCTTGTCGTGCTGGCCTGCCTTCGCGGCAGCGGCACCTTTAAGCCTGCCTGCAGCCGTCTCAAGCTCGCGCTCGACGGCGCGGCGCCTCTCCATGCGGCTCACGACCTCGACATGGCGCTCGCGCTCCTCCTTTGCTTCCTTCTCGATACGCTCCATCTGCTCGGTCAGCGCAGCGATGGTCTGCTCTGCCTTTCTCCAGCGCTTGACAGCGGACTTCTCCTCGCTCGTTGTGGTGGTGAGCTTGTTCTGCAGCTCCATCTGCTCCTTCTCCAGCTCGGCAAGTTGTCTCTCGAGGCTCTCGGTTCGTGCGGCGAGGTTCGTCATGCGCTGCAACTCCTCCTGCGTCTCCATGAGAGCTGCGGTCAGCTCGTGGCAGTGGGAATCGGTCTCGGAGGCGGCATTGTTGAGGGCCTCGAGCTGGTCCAGCAGGGCGCGGTTTTCCTGCACCGTCCTCGCGTTGCGGGCCTCGAGGTCGGCCTTTTCGTGCTCCAGGGTTTCGATTTTTGCGGCCATCCGACGCCGCTCCGCCTCGCTGTCGGCGATGTATGCTTCATGACGCTGGAGGAGGGCCTGCAAGCAAAAGGTCAGCGAGGCGAGCATAATTTAGGTCGTCGTAATTAGAGTGCAAATGACAACGCACGGGGTTGCGCTGCACGGATGCACGCCTTAACTAGGCCTGGTGTTGACGTGCTGGGATCTTGGCCTAATCTTAGAGGGATCGTGGAGGGAGGCCAGGGATAGACGTTGCGGGCGCAAGACGGGGAGAATGCAACGTGCTTGCGGGTTGGTGATACTAACCTGGCCAAGCTGGGCGGCAGTTTGCACATCGCGCTCCAGGCTTCTGAGAAGCTCGCTGTTGCGCGACAGATGGGCGCAGTCGGTGCTACCACAGCAACACTGAGGAATGCTGCGGGTGGTGCTGGTGCGCGGGCTCACGGGCTCGTCCATGGTGGGCAGTAGGTGTCGAGAGCTGAGGAATGCGACAGAGCGGCCCTTTAGCCTCCATCAGCACTGGAGAAGGAAGGGGCGCCTCCGGGGCAGATGGTGTTGATTTAGGAGCGCGGGCGCGGAGATGATTGTTTGGAGTGGGGACTGTGCGTCAGGAACACCGGTCGGGTCGAGGGCTCTAGCATGGCGCAGGCGTGTGGCAGGCGCAGGCGCGGGCGCGGCGACAAGCTGGTCGGTGAGGTCTGCGATGCCGTTGACTCAGCGCGCAAACACTGCTTGCCGCTGCCCACGCTGCCCACGCTGCCCACCTGCCCACCTGCCCAGCCACTCCGGCGCGCGCGCTACGCTGGATGCGGGCTCGTGACCGGCCAGCCAGCACCCACGTCAGGGCTTGCCCTCATGACGTTGACCGCCAGATTCAGCGATGCTCTCACGGCGGGCGGCCCGCGCATTCGTCCATGCGGCGATGCTCTCGTACACGTTCAGCAGCAAGAAAACTCCTCATTCGGCCGCGAGCGACGCCGGCGCTGCCCGACTCGACGCAGGGGGCGCTGCAATCTGCGGGAATGCCGGCAGCCCGTCCGCATGCCAGATGATGCTAGATGCCGTTAGATGCTGCTAGTCTACCAGTGCCTGACCTGACCCTCTGCGCCGCCCAATGGTATTGTGCCTGTCAATCGTCCTGCCGTTGAACCCTCTGACGTCTGCCCCACAGCCGGGTTCCCGACTTCTGCTGCATGCCCCTGTGGCAAACCACGGCCTCGTCCCGTTCCGATGCGCCGACGTGAGAACCCAACCGAAACTCTCTCAGCCTCACTGCGCCCCTGCAGGTGCCATGTGCGAGTAGCTTTGTTCCCCCGCTTAGATAAGCCGCGATCGCCTCGTCTTCTTACTCTGCGCCGGCGCCTCATTGAGCACTATGACGTCGCCATCGTCGCTGTCGGCCGGCTCCTCGTTGCTCTGCGCCAGTCCGATATTGCCGGCGAGCTCGTCGACGAACTGATCCGCTGCCGCCTCGTCGTCCTCCATGTCCACGTCCGCCGTTCCTGCGTTCCTGTCCATCATGCTATGCGGACGCTTGCGCATCGCCGGCAGATCTTCCATTTCTTCCTCCCGCTCCTCTGGCACATTGATGGCTTTCCACGAGCTGATCATTGGGCTGCCGCCGCTCTGCCTCAAGGGACGGTCGGCGTGCTTCGCTTTCTTCAACGCGAGCCTATCCTCCAGCCCAGCATTTCCTTCCATGATTTTGATCAACTTTCGCCACGTCTTGGGATCGCGAGATTTGTCGTGCTTGCCGACTTCTTGTCCGTTCACCGTCGCAAGATCTAGTGCCTCTATGCGACTGTCTCCCCAAAACCACGTTTTGCCCTTCTCGATCTTGAGGTAGTTATGCGACGAGTAGTGTCGCGACCGATACATGCCTTCGACGCCCCTTGATAACTCTGCGGCCTGGCCCTGATCATTGCCGTAATCAGATGGCTTGGTCGGGAACCAGAGGGCCATTGCTTCAGCTTCAAAGCAGCGACCAAGAATACGATTGAATGGAATGCGGAGACTCCTCTCCGGATCGTGCATCCAATACCATTCATCTTCATAGCTCTCAATGGGTAAGCCGCTTCTTTCGGCGTCAGTGAGTGGGATTCGGTTTGTTGCATGCCCTGGATCCGACGTGAATGCCTTGCCAGTAACATGGATGGCCGAGTTGTACGGGTGTTTCTGGTCGTAATCATCATCACTGGCAGTGTCCAAGTTCATGAGGACTAGCTTGATCGAAGTGATCTTCAGAACATCCGTAACAGCAGCACCTTGTTGTTTTGGCATCAAACGGACTGTGTCACCTGTGAGGATGAACTCTGAGCCAATGAAAATGCCTCGGCAGGTGATCGAAGCCGTTGGCCATGTTCCCGTGAAACGTTGCTTCTCTACCAATGAGACTGAAGACATTGCCGTAAACGCATGCATGATGGTTGGATGCCAGTCATTTTCGGGGACGCCATGTAGAAAGTCCGACCAGAACGCAAATGGCCGCATAGCGCTTAGTGGGAGGTACTTGTGTTGCTTTGACCAGTGCTTCAGTGTGTTGTTAGGATCGGGAATGGGCTCAATCCTAAATCCGGAGTAATTGCGTTGGAACTGTTTGTTAGTCTCACTGAGCAGATCTCCAACCCTAGGCAGCTCCGCTGCCGGTTGTGTAACAACGCCGGCTTCCCATCGGGGGTGAGAGCCAAAGCGTTCCTGGCCAGTGCTCCAGACTTTGTACTCCCTCGTACTTTCGTCGAAACAAATTTCTGTACCAGGAGCCAAGTTGCGAACGAATAGGACGATTTCTCCTGGCCGAGGCACCCATTGGCCTTGCTGCGACAGTTGATCTAATAACGGCGGCAAGGACTTGCGCTCAGCTTGCCAGTCCAAGCTCATGGTCTCTCTAATGGCTTCATTGACATGACCATCACGCCGCAACTTGTCGATCAGATTGCGGTAGATATCCGGAGTACCCTCGTCATCGATGCGGACTGAGGACGTTTCAACCTGGCGAGGCTTGCCTTTGAACCTCGGCAGCGCTGTCTGTACTGATGGTTGCTTGGCGGGCAGCGTTGTCTGTACTAGTGGTTGCGTGCTGGTAGATTTGGGAGCTACCCGAACCGTGGACGTGGTAGGTTTGCTGCCGCTGTTGCAGAGGGTGCACGGACATCCAACGTTACTTCCCTTGTGATTCATAAGATGGAGGAAGTGAGGGAAAAATCTGTTGGGAGAATCAAACGTCCTGCCGGCGGGGTGGCCGAAAGCCCATTTGTCGACATGCTGAGGCTGATTCTTCCTGGGTCTTCCCCAAACCGTGTAGCCATCCGGTAATTTGTCCAACACGTAAGTGACTCCTGCATAAATTATCAGCTGGGATTCTCCATTACTCACCGACCAAGCATCCGGGTTTGGAGGCACTATGGAGATCTTCCTCGTGCAGCCTCATAGATCGCGTCCATGGATTCTTAGTAGCTCGCGGGCCGTACGATGTTTGGCGGTCTCAATCTGTGTCCTCGGCGCCCCTGGGTTATGCAGACAACCACGGCTTCTGGATGCGCGTACTCCCATCGCAGCGGAGCAAAATTAACGGAGACCTCATCTTACCTTTGTGATACTCTCCTCTCTCCTTCATCCATGATTCGGCTAGCTTCTCCAAGTAAATGGTGGGTGGATCTTGGAGCGTATAGTCGGAGCGGGTCGGGCGCTGCGAAGCATCTCCGTCGGAATAAGGCTCTATGGGCACGACGACGGTTCCCGCGTATGGGGCCATGGCGGACGGTCGTACGTTTCTAGATTGCCGCCGCGTAATTGAAATAGATTGAGTGGTCTGGCCTGCCGCGGAAGCAGAGGACAGCGACTACACGATAAGTGATGGGAGCGCACGGGAAGCAGGGCCGAAGTTGAGCCTACGGCCCGAACAGGGCAAGAGGCAAAGCGTGGTGGACGCGCAGGCTCGCGAGTTTTTGCTGGGGTGAGAAGGAAGGTTGGATGAGATGAGACACGTTGCCCCGCAAAAGCTAGCGAGCTGGGCTTGGGCGCGGTCGTGCGAGGCGGACGCGATGGCGGCGATGCGAGTGTTCTGGGCGGACGAGCCAGTTGATGCTCTTTGGAGATGGACACTGGGGCGTGAGCTGCAGGTGACTGGGGCAGTTTCGTTTGGGAGCAACTGCCGGTTAGCAACATGCATCCAGCAGCGCTCAGTGGGGTCGGCCCGCCGCCAGGCACAGGCACAGGCGCATGAAGTGCTGCGCGAATAAGGGCCCTCGGCGTGGCCCCTGCGGACCATGCGCGACGTCGTTCCTGCGCGACCAACCCTCGCAGCACTCACCCCAGCCTTGCAGCCCCGGAGCAAACACCACAGCCCATGATGAGCTTGACTGCGCCAGCCGCGAGAAACACAGCACGTTTCAGATGGTGCCACGACAGGCTCCCGCGCTGCCGCTGCATGTACGGCCTGTCGCCAGCGCTTTCGGACTGATCGTCTCGTTTACATTCCGCGTCTGAAGCGAGCGGCTGCACGCTATCCCGGACTCGCACATGCGATCTCCGTTTGGCTGCCTGTGATTGGCACACACTAGCCTGTGCTAGCCATGGGCTGCTCATTTCAATATCGTGGCGCCTTCAGCTCGCAATTACTGCCTCCTGTCTCGTGGTCGAACTACTCAACCAGGCGCACGAGGCCGAGCGTGAATCAGGTCTCCACTGACCTACATGGTCAGGATCGCCCGCATACATATACCAATTGCACGCCTCGCTGGCCTTTGTATCCTGGTCCCGTTCCGTCTTTCTCTCGCCATGCGCCGCCTCGCCTGAAACCCATTGGAGAGCCTATCTCCAGACTATGCCGCCGTCGCCAACCAGAACAGCCTGCCGCCCGCCCCTTTTGGTTGCTCATCATTCGGTCGATTTTGACGGCCTGTCCCTAGCGTGCCTCCGCTGCATGGAACGCTGCACGTAGGAAATCATGAAGTTATTTAGTCAGAAGAGCTCCCTCAGGGAGATCGTGGTGCCCGCCGAGAAGAAGATCTCGACACCAGCCGGCCAGCGTCTCTCCCACATCATGGACGTCCGCGCGCCTCCAATTCCGCCCCGCTCAGCCCTGCGCAACAAGAATCTGCACGACGTCGAGGAATCATCAACGAGCAGCGTGCTCGGAGGAAAAGGTGGCCAATCCTACAGCAATGCCTGGTCGGATGGAGTTCTCTTCAGGAAGGATGCAAAACTGGAGGCATTGAGGAACAACCGGCACATCGCGAAGCGCGGAGGGTGGTGGAGATTGATTCTCATCGTCGCAATCATAATTGCGGCTATTATCGCTCTAGCGCTCGGCCTGGTCTTTGGCCTACGGAAGACCAAGAGCGACAGCAGGTATGATTGGCTGGCTCGCCAAGTGGCATTTGTCAAACTTATCGACGCTAACTTCAGCGCAGCAGCCATTCAAGCAGCAGCTCCTCGGCAGAGGCTGACTCTTCAAACAACAATTCCAGCAACGGCTCGAACCAAAACTCTTCCTCAACAACTAGCGCCGATTTCCCGCTTGGGACTTACTCATTTACCACCTTCCTTGACACAGTTACAACGGACTGTACCTCGAATGAGGCTACCTGGACTTGCCCTCCGTACGTCATCTACAACAGCAATAAGGCCAGTTCTGCAATGACATTCAACTGGATCATCACTGGCTCTGAAGGAAGCTACAAGATCTCATCAACCGACAATCCTTTGGCACTGGAGTTTGAAGACATAGATCTTGAAATGTATAGTCAGGGGCAAGACAGCGAACGTTATCATTTCCAATTCACCATGGACAAGAAGGTTGTTCCTTCAACATCAATCACCGACGACAACTCCAGCGCAGTTTGCTTTTTCAACTCGACGACCTTCACTGGCTATCTCTACACCAAAATGGAAAAGGATTATCCGACGAGCAGCGGCGATGAGTCAAACACCCCTTGGCCATACGCCGTCCGCGCGGAACAGTCCATTGGCGGTGGTGAGAATGTACCCAACTGCTACAAGACAGACAACGGGCGCATCACTGAGCAGATCACGGACGGCATCAATGCAACGGGCGCCAGCACGCTCTGCAGTTGCTTGTACAGAAACTATCTCACAA
Organism: Botryosphaeria dothidea; assembly: GCA_011503125.2. NCBI lineage: Eukaryota > Fungi > Ascomycota > Dothideomycetes > Botryosphaeriales > Botryosphaeriaceae > Botryosphaeria > Botryosphaeria dothidea. The sequence goes on from WWBZ02000073.1 coordinate 1,428,940, forward strand.
AGTGAATGCGACGTGTGTCTTTTATTCTCTGTACTAATTAGGGGCCGCACTCTTTATTTTATTGTGTTTACATGGCATTCCACACATTTATGTGACGCCTAAGGGTTCAATTTTGGCAAGCGAGGAGTTTAGGGGTTCGGGACTACCATTTCCACGAACATTTCACGGCCGCAGTTGGGCGGTAATATTTAGTCGAATTTCTGCAAAAGTTGTAAGCTAGACAGGTCGAAGCACGAAGAAAGAAGACGTTGTCGTTCAAACAAGCAGCGTTCCACAGTCGACGGTTGCGGCTGAGACATTGTAATTGGTTGGCGACGAGTGGCCGGCTGGGGCGGAGGTCCGAGATCGCTTTTTGCCCAGCCCCACCTCTCATGACGCTGGTGTGCAGGCAAAATAATCTGAGTCAGATAGGCCGTTCGCATATCTACCACCACCACCCCGCCAAACTAGGGCATCGCTCTCCCTCCAGAACGTCACAGAACCATGGCGTTCCCCTTCCTGCCCTCAATTGACTTCACCTCGTACGCCAGCCCCGCCCAGGGACTGGATGCGCAGGCCCTTTCCTTCGTCGGCGCCGTCTTTACCACCGTCACCCCAGCGAATATCGATGACGCCTTCGTCTACCTGCGCGAGACATTCGGCACCTTGTCCACCCACTTCGACGCTTCCGCTCTCGAGGACGTCTCCGACCTTGTCTCGCTGCTCGACGCCGGCGCCGCCAAGGTCTTCGTGACCCAGCCGCAACTGCAGCAACTCCGCACCGTCCAGAACATCGACCTCGACCGCGTCGTCCTCACCTTCTCCGGCCAGTCCAAGCAAGAGCTGATCGATGCGGTCGGCGGCACAACAGTAGGCTTGTACGCGCCGAACGTGAAGGATGTCGAGCTGGAGCTGGCGTACCTGAAGGAGTACGGCCCAGACCGTCCTGCCGTCTTCAGCTCGTTCGCGCAGCCGAGGCTGGAGAATGCGCTCGAGGTCGCGAAGCTGTCGGGCACTCCAATCATCCCGGCCCGGCTTCTGACCATCGATGTCAAGGCCGAGCCTCAATTGATTCCGGTCGGCAAGCTTCTTCTGGCGAACGCGACCACCGACAGGCCCGATGGCCTCTACACCACTCTTGTTACTGACGAGAGGGGCATTGCCTTGGGTCTCGTATACAGCAGTGAGGAGAGTTTGCAGGAGAGTTTGCGCACCGGTCGTGGCGTCTACCAGAGCCGCAAGAGGGGCTTGTGGTATAAGGGTGAGAGCAGCGGCGATGTCCAGGAGCTTGTCCGGGTGTCACTGGACTGCGACTCCGACTGTCTAAGCTTTGTCGTCAGGCAGAAGGGCAGAGGTATGCACCAGAAAAGCCAATTGGCACAAAAGTATGAAGCTCACATTTTCAGGTTTCTGCCACCTCGCCACCGCATCCTGCTTCGGCCACTACCGTGGACTGTCTAAGCTCCAGCAGACCCTTCAAAACCGTAAGGCTTCTGCACCCGAGGGCTCATATACGGCTAGACTATTCAATGACCCTCAGATGCTGAAGGCTAAGATCATGGAGGAGGCGCAGGAATTGGTTGAGGCAAAGACGAAGGATGAAGTTGCGTTCGAGGCCGCAGACCTCTTCTACTTTGCGCTGACGAAGTGCGTTGCTGCTGGCGTTACCCTCGAGGATGTTGAGAAGAACCTGGATGCGAAGAGCGTGAAGATCAAGAGGAGAAAGGGTGACGCGAAGGGCCCTTGGGCAGAGAAGCTGGGCGTCTCTAACGGCGCGGCAAAGGAGAACACCGAGGCGAAGGAGGTCGTCAAGGAGGCCGCGTCCGTGCCGAAGAGCCAGGATGATCCTGCTGGAACCAAGGACGGCAAGATTTTGATGAGGCGCATCATCACTGCTGAGCAGACCCCTGGGTTTGTTGAGAAGGCTCTCCAGAGACCGTCGCAGCGCTCGGCAGACAGGATCCTCGGTATCGTCAACCCTATCATCCAGAACATCCGTGAGCATGGAGATGCCGCAGTTCTGGAGTACACTCACAAGTTTGAGAAGGCAACTTCTCTTACTTCCCCTGTTCTCAAGGCCCCCTTCCCCCGCAGCATGATGCAACTTCCTCCGGAGACCATTGCCGCCATCGATGTTTCTTTCGAGAACATCCGGAAGTTCCACGCAGCTCAAAAGGAGGACAAGGCGCTCGAAGTTGAGACCATGCCTGGTGTCAAGTGCTCGCGCTTCGTTCGCCCTATCGAGCGTGTCGGTCTGTACGTCCCCGGTGGTACCGCTGTCCTGCCCTCTACTGCTCTAATGCTCGGTGTCCCCGCCATGGTCGCTGGCTGCAAGAAGATCGTCATCGCTTCCCCGCCGCGCGCCGATGGCTCCGTCACTCCCGAGATCGTCTACTGCGCCGCCAAGGTTGGCGCGGAGAGCATCGTCCTGGCTGGCGGTGCTCAGGCCGTCGCCGCCATGGCCTATGGCACCGAGAGCGTCACTAAGGTCGACAAGATCCTAGGTCCCGGCAACCAGTTCGTCACCGCCGCCAAGATGATCGTCTCCAACGACACTAGCGCTGGCGTCAGCATCGACATGCCCGCCGGTCCCAGCGAGGTCCTCGTCGTCGCTGACAGGACCGCCAACCCCGCCTTCGTCGCTTCCGACCTCCTCTCCCAGGCCGAGCATGGTGTCGACTCGCAGGTCGTCCTCATCGCCGTCGACCTCAACGAGCAGGAGCTGCAGGCTATCGAGGACGAGCTTCACAAGCAGGCCATGGCTCTGCCGCGTGTTGATATCGTCAGGGGCGCCATTGAGCACTCGGTCACCCTTGTCGTCAAGGACATCGACGAGGCCATGACCCTGAGCAACATGTACGCGCCGGAGCACTTAATCCTCCAGGTCCAAGATGCGGAGAAGGTCACGCAGACGGTCGAGAATGCCGGTAGTGTCTTCATCGGTCCTTGGACCCCGGAAAGTGTTGGTGACTATTCCGCGGGTGTTAACCACTCGTTGCGTAAGTTTCAATCCCCGAGCTAAAGCTTATATAATTGTTTGGCTGACGTTGTTGCAGCTACCTACGGCTACGCTAAGCAGTACTCTGGCGTCAACCTGGCGTCTTATGTCAAGCACATCACTGCGTCGAACTTGACCGCCGAGGGTCTGAAAAACGTCGGTACGGCGGTTATGCAGCTCGCTAAGGTTGAGGAGTTGGAGGCTCACAGGAGGGCGGTGAGCATAAGGTTGGCTACCATGAACGGCGAGGCTTCTGCTTAAAGAGAGGATGTGAGAGACGAGTGATGAGAAAATATGTGCAAAAAAATTCCCTTTGGATATTAGCGGGTTGGTAGGCTGGTGTAGATGAAAAGCAGAAAAAAATAGCGCGTGTATATAGGTTGTGTCTTTCGCGCAGGCACGGTATAGATTCTATTTACGAGAATGTATGGTTCTGTTGTCATTCCCGAACCTGGGTACTTGGAGAGTTGACCGCGACACTAGACGGGCAATGACGTCTCATGTGAATCGAAGAGTGAGAGAAGCAGCTAAATCCGCCATCCAATATTTCCCCGCTTCAAGTAGAGATAGCTTTGGCTTAGACGTATACATAAGGCAGCCCTCAAACTCAAAAGGGAATCGGTTCCATACAGTGCTCCCAAGACGCCCTTAATCGCGGAACGAGTCAATTGTACTTCTTTTTGCCACTGCATTCGTTTCCCATTGCACAGACCGGTCACGGAGGCGCTGGAGGTCAACACCGGGGTGAATCGCCGTCAGCACGCCGACGGACCAATCGGGGTCCTGCTAGGCAGCCCTGATCGGTGAAGGACTTGGATTTTCCGCTGCCTAAGTCAGGATACGGTCGTGATCTGAACGGTATATAGGCGCCACTCTGCCCAGTCTAATTTGTGTGGGGTGGATTCAGCATGATAGAGATGGAATGAGCTAAAGAAAAGAATAAAACCACACTGATTTTGAGAAGAAATTTCTTCTTCGCTGCATTGCCTTGATAAACGACCTGCTCGACTTTTAGTGGCAGTGGCAGGGCATTTGAAGGCCCCGGGAATCGAGAGGCCCTGAACGAATTCTCACTTCCTGATCATTCAAGCCGTCAGTTCCACACGTACAATCACTTGACAAAAGTTCTCGCGTGATTAAGCGAGACGCGTCAAAACGCGTCTCGAGCGCCCACACCTCCAATCTTCGCACCACCAAAATGGCACCACAACGCACTCCTCTCAAAGAGCTCTTTGGCACACATACTCCCAATCAACACTACTCTCCACATCAGCGAGGAATTTTACTTGCCTGCAAGGCTCTTAGCAAGAAGCCTGCCTGGTTCCAGAAGCACCTGGGCGTGCCTGAATCTTCGGTACGCTCGACTATGCAGCTCGCGCCATTACGCAACGAAGGGCGCTCCCAATTACGGACTGGGCGGCCAAAATGTCTTTCAGAAACCGACAAGCGACATATTCTACGCGTGGTGCGAGCCAACCCAAAATTCACGTACCAAGAGGTCCGGGAAGTCACAGGTGTGACCTGCCATGACCGGACCATCTCTCGACTCTTAGACACCTACAACATAAAGAAATGACGCGCAGCTGGCCGCCCGGAACTCACGGAAGAACATGCTGCTATCAGACTTGCCTGGGCACTCGAGCATGTGCACTGGACCGAGGCGCAATGGAAGAAAGTCATCTGGTCAGATGAGTGCTCTGTAGAGCGAGGAAAGGGCCAAAAAAGGGAGTGGTGCTTTCGCACTCCTAGCCAAAAATGGGACCTCCAAATGGTCCAACCATATAAAAAAGGAATAAATATATCTGTTATGGTATGGGCTGGCTTTTCTGGCTTACGAGGAAGGTCTCCTTTACACGTAATGGTACGTGATCCTTTAGCTAAGAGGGGTGGCTATTCAGCCAACTCTTATCTTAAGGTTCTCGAGGAAAACATACCAAAAGTGCATAGAAGAGGTATGACTTTTATGCAGGATAATGCTCCAATTCATACTGCAATAAAAGTTAGGGAATAGTTTAAAAGAAGGCGGATAAATCTATTAGATTGGCCACCTTATAGCCCGGATTTGAATCTAATTGAACATATCTAGTTTCATTTAAAGTCTAAGGCATTAGAGCTACATCTAGAGCTTAAATACTTAACCGGATTAGTAGATTTTATTAGAGAGAAGCTGGGAGAAGCATTGCGGGAAGCATGGGAGGCTTTGCTATAATCTTTATTTGACTCTATATTAGGTAGTATGAAGCGTAGGTGTAAGGCAGTTATCACAGCAGAGGGCTGGCATACCAAGTATTAGCAAAGAAATAATACTAGAATCCTTCTTCTTACTCAATTTTAACTTAAAAACAACTTAGTATAAGAGCTAGGAAGCATGCGTTGAGAATCAGTAAGTTGATGGGGTACGAGGGTCATCGCTTCGGAAGCGCCCGCGCGAGAACTTTTGTCCTAGTACTGTAATTGATTAGACTCCGGTGATTCCATCTTATCCATCAAAGTTGACAGACTTCATCTCTTCTCGACTCCCCTTAAAGCCATGCGTCTTTCTCGAACTTCCAGCCTCTCTGTTCTATGACTTCCGTCTCTTTTTCTTGACATTTACTTTCATACACCAGCTCGGCACCCCCTCCTTCCCTTCCTCCACGCCTCCACAACACCCTCCCCACAACTCACATGCATCCAAATCTCCTCCCACGCGCCCTCGCCCTCCTCGCCACCCTCCATCCTCTCCTTCTGCCTCTTCATCTTCCTCGTCAACTTCGGCACGACCCTGCTCCTGAACTCATGCGGCACCTTCAACCTTCCGCCAATCCACTTCTCCTCCGGCCTCCTCACATCCGGCACGTCCTCCACCACCGGCGCATCCAGCAACCTCTTCTCCGCGCCGCCCACGACCCCCGTTCCCGCCGCCATACCCTTCGCCCCCAGAATCCTCCGCACCAGCCCGTTCGTCATGCGCGAAGGCAGGACCCTCGCGAGAAACTCGAGGCTCGCGTCGATGTTCAGGTCCATGGCGCGGCGCGGGTTGGCCGTCTGCTTGAGGAAGAAGGAGCACACGTGGGGGTAGAGCAGCGAGAAGTCGCTCTGGGACACGTGCACGGTGCCGCGCAGGGTGAGCAGCCAGGCGGGGCTGGGGCGCGGCGCCGCCAGCGCGGACTCGACGAGCGAGGTGGCGGTGTCGAAGTTGCTGGGCCAGTACATGAAGGCCTCGGAGTTGATGCCGAGGAGGGGCGCGGAGATGGCGTTGGCGGTGTCGTCTGGGCTGCCGAACTTGGCGGCCGTTTTGGCGCTGTTGTTGTTGGCGGTGGTGGAGGAAGCGGAGGAGGTGTTGTTCGAGTCGGAGGTTTGCTGCTCGTTCGGCTGGGACGCGTCGCCATCGGACGAGTTTGATCGCTTTTCCCCTTCTTCGCCTGTGTCGGGGATGACGGCGGCGCCCCAGATGTCGTACATGACGCCCTGCCCGCACCAGGCGAACCGCTCGCGCTGCTTGCCCCTCAGAATCTCGACCATCGTCGCCGCGCCGAACGAGTGTCCCACGATCGTGACGTCTGTCGTGTGGAACCGGCCCTTCCACCCGTCCCAGTCCACTCCTTGAAGCCCGCGTGAGCTGGCGCCGATGTAGCCTTTTGTCCGCAGGTTGGCGGATGCGACGCGAGCGCCGTTGCCGCGTTGTATTTCGCAGAGTACGCCATATGCTTCCTCGATCTCAGCCAGACGAAGCAATATCTGGGCTGCGCGGAGTTCAGTGTCGACACCTTTCTCGGCGTGGGGCGAGGTATCGATCGGGTTGTCCTTAGGGAAGATGTAGTCAATCCGATCATATCCGTCCACGCACTGTTTGGTGGTGTGGTCAACAGTGCAGCGGCATTCCTCCTGCCGAAAGTCCGTGATGCTGTCCTTGTCTTCGTCTTTCTCTTGCTCTGTTCCTTTTGCTTCATTTTCGCCAGACTCCACAGCCTCGCCGCCCTGCCGGTGCTGCGCTCGTCGTTCCCTTTCCCGTCTCCGTCTCTCCTGCTCCTCAAACCGGCGACCCGCCATGCTCGGCGCAGTAGCCTTCACGCACGGCGATTTATGCGGATGATTCACAAACGTCCGCGGCCCACTCCCATCCCTGTGCTCCAGCGCGCAAACCACGAATCCATAGCTCGCAAACTCCCCACAGACACTCGAATACGCCGTCCGATTGCCGCCCAACCCGTGACTGAAAATCAGCAACGGGAACTTCGGCATCCGCGACCCCTCTCCTTCCTCGCCCTCATCCTCCCAGCCCTCCTCCCCCTCGTCCTCCCGCTCCGACCCGACCTCGAACGGCACCGGCGGCCCCTCTTCCCCCTGACCACCACTCCCCACGGGCGGCCAATGCCGCGCCAGCGGCGCGTTCCGCCACGCCGGCAGCTTCGTCAGCATCGTCGTCGCGGCGAACCACGGCACGGCCAGCCCCTCGCCCATGCCCGCAAAGATGCCGTACCCCTTCGCGACGGCCCTGCGCGGGCGCGGCAGCCAGGTCGGGCGCGACCACTTCTTGCGGCCGTCGGGCGGGGCGGCGCGGCGGCTGGTGGTCGGGTAGTACAGGGTGAACAGCACGGTGTCGAGGCGGAGCAGGTGCTGCTTGTTGCGGCGGATGTGCGAGAAGGCGGCGGACGGGCGGGCGGCGGGCAGCTCGACGTCCATGGTGCCGACGCTGTAGGGGCCCGAGTACTTGGGCAGCGTGCCGTGCAGGAAGCCGATCTTGTCGCGCAGGCTGGAGGGCGGGCGGGCCTTTGGTTTCGCGGCGTGCGGCACGCCGCCGCTGGTGTGGAAGGTGCCGCTGCCGCTGCTTTTGCGGCGGGTGGGGTTGGCAGTGGTGGAGGAGCGGCGGTGTTTCAGTTGCGGGGTGGAGGAGGCGTCGCTTTTGCGGCCGGTGATGTGGGCGGGGAAGGCGGGCATTGCTGCTGTTTTTGTTGGTTATGTTGGAGGAAGTAGATGACGATGTTGCTTTTTTTTTTTTTTGGCCTGTGGTGGAGGCGTTGGGGTATGTAATGAAATGTTCAAGATGGAATGAGTTCAAGAAAACGAAAAAAAAAACAATTGCTCGGCTGGGCAATACGTGAAACAGATGAAGGTACAGGAGGAAGTGGTTCTGCAGGGGCAGCAGGCACATAAAAAGACGGAGAAGTGCGGATAGTGAACGGAAGACAGCGGGTTCGCAAAGAGACGGCGGCCTTCGCAGGTACATGCGCCATGACGATGTACAGCGCTATTGCTGCGGATGGCTTCGGTAGGCGCCAGGAAGAAAGCAGTTGCTTAGAAGTACGGTCGCCATCAGGCGCTAGAGGCTAAAGCATTAGGAATGATGGAGGCGGGTCGTTATTTGCTGGAAAGACGGGTGTCGTCTGGAGTCGAGTCCACCTACGTCACCGCCCATGAAAATCAAGATCGGCGGCGGGCCGGGGGGTGCTAAGCCTCAAAGCTTGTGTTCCCGTGTGCTCACTGCGGGTCTAGAGATGAATCCTATCGTTATTTGAATACTGTGCGTTAGTGGCCTTTATCTGGCGGGGATTTCGGAGAGCGCTCCAATGAGTCGTTGTTGTTCCTGGCTGTGGCGCCATTTCCATCGAAGCCTCAAATGCGGGTAGCCCTTAATGCAGCCAATCACATAAGCATCAACTCTCTCTTCATGTTGTGCGACCGAACCTAAAAGAGCCGATGCGATCAACACCGGAATGCCCCGGGTTCGCGCCATCCATCAAGGTGTATGTACCGTCGCACATTTATAAAAACCATTCACCAACCCCCAATTCATCCACTTGGAGAAGAAGAAAATCATTCAATGGGTGTGACTACAAAGCATACATCTAAATGATTTGAAATGCGCAAGTTCATTTTCCGTCACACTTTCATTACCTCATAAAACAGTACCCTTCCTTAGAACCTCGTCAACTCAGGGCTGCCCGCGCACGGAGGTGCCGAGAATCTCGTCTGGACGAAAACCTTCTGCATACCATCCTCCTTGGCCTCGAACTTGTAGTACACCTTGTCTATGTCTGCAATGTCGACGCGATGCGAAACCATGTCAAGCGGGTGGATCTTGTCCTCCTGGATCAGCTTGAGCAGCTTCTCCCAGTACAGGTGAACTGGTGCCTGCCCGTTGCCGATCAGGCGCACTCCCTTCTCCATGAGGGCTCCAATGTTGAAGTGGTTCGTCTGTTGGATGGTCAGTATTGCCCTTCAAGCGCATAGGGGGTTGAGAGCACTCACGTAACCAACGTAGGCACCGGTGATACCACATCGCCCAAAATTCCTCACGCTGGTAATCATCTCGTTGACAATCTCACTCGTGTCCGTCTCCATGCCCAACATCATCTCAAAGTAGTGCGCCCATCCCTTCGCATATTCGCCAGCAACGCACTCGAGGCAAACATCGGGACCACGGCCATCGACCAACTCCTTGAGCTTGCTAGTTACGCTTTCGCCCTTGCCCAGCTTTGTGTAGTCTAGGGTCTCCACCTTGGGGTATTTCTGCTGGAGAAAGTCCAGCCGCCAGTTCGAGTCGATGGCGATGACGCGCTTTGCTCCTTGCAGAAAGGAGAACTCTACGCACATCTGACTGATGGGGCCTGCTCCCCAGATAGCAACAACGTCTCCTTCGTAAACCTGAGTATCGACAACGCAGTTCCATGAAGTGGACAAAACATCCGAGAGGTAGAGACCCTTCTCGTCCGGCACGTCATCGGGAAGCTTGAGTAGATTGACATCTGCGTACGGCACGCGCACGTACTCGGCCTGACCACCAGCGAAGCCTCCGGTGAAATGACTGTATCCGAAGAAACCAGCGGTCCGGTTACCATACATTGCATTCTCGAGAGTGTTGGCATTCGTCTTCTCGCATTGAGACGAGAGCTTGTTCTTGCAGAAGTAGCACTGGAAGAACAAAAGGTCAGAATTGAGCAAGGTGAGAGAGAACAAGTCAACTTACGTCACCGCAAGCAATCTGGAAAGAAGCAACAACTCTCTGGCCCTTGGTCAAGCCCTTCACCTCGGGACCAATCTCGTCAACGACGCCGCAGAACTCGTGGCCCAGGATGTCGCCCTTCTGCAGCTCGATGATGGTGCCGTGCAACAGGTGCAGGTCGCTGCCGCAGACTGTGCTGCCTGTGACCTTCAGGATGACATCGCGCGGCTCAACGACCTTGGGCTTCGGAGCCTCAATGACCTCAACCTTGTTCTTTCCCATCCAGGCCAGGGCCTTCATCTTTTCGCTGGGATCGCCATACTTGTTCTCGTCACGGCCGGGGTTGGTGATGTCCTGAGCGGTGGTCGCGTTGTCGCCGTGGCCAATTGCCTGTTCGGCCTTCAGAGCTGCTTGGGACATGGCCATGGTTGCGGTGGAAATGTAGAAGCAGGGGTACCAAGTCAAAATTCAACTGGAGAAAGTGTGAGAGAGGTAGATATCACACGGAGCGAAGCTGACAAACTGGAGAGATATAGAGAAATGCGGTGTTGCGGGGAAGGGCGGACATCTTCTTCGTATGCACGCCTCATCAGAATGACATAACCGGAAGCAGGACGAGGCTCTGGCGGTTGGACAATGCAGCGACGTCATGAATCGCGCGAATGGGAAAGTGGTGGAAGAGAGGGCGAACGAGAGGGCGTTTGGGCAATTCGATGACGGGCGTTTGTCACCCAGCCGGCGAGGAATAGTGATCGTAATATATGAGGACGCTCCACCTGCAGGCCGTTATGACAGCAACGAGCAGCGGGGCGGCAGTTGAACTGGCGCCATGCTGAGCACTTACCGACACGGGAACTCTCAGCATGACGTCACCCGAGCTCTTATCGATTGGCACGTCGCCCCTTCCCTCCTCAACTCCAACACTCGCCACTCAACGGCCGCTACTCCTCCTGAGAATCCTCTGCGACTCTTGGAAGTATTGCCCTGCTGACTCGTTTCTTTACTCCGGCCACGGTTGGCTAAATCCGACGGCTCTTAGCATCGACTCTACTACCGGGACGCTACATCAATAGTCTCCGCAGCCATCGCCTCTACCTTCTGCCGTGCTGACAAACCTTCCTACGCTCTTTCTCTACCAGCTCAGGTTCTACAGTATTAAAACATGCCCGTATCGTAGGCAGTTGAAACACTTCTTCGGATGTGGCTGTAATCGGTCTTCCTGATCTTTCACATTTTGACGCATGCTTCAGCTTCCCACGCTTTCATCCTGATGGCGTAACACCAATGGAATCCATCTCACACCTTACATTGCCCGAGCGATGACACCAGGCTGCCGTGTGATAGTTGAACGCCCTATTTCGCTGTGATCTGTTGCAAGAACCACTAAAGAGCTGCTGGTGTCAAGTAGTGGACATAATGGATGCAGTGGGTGCTCTGCTTCTTTAACAGTCTGCGGTATGCCTTAACGGAAAGGGGGCCTCCCAAATGATTCCCTTCATCCCGGATCCCGCCATGTCTCCACTGTACCACAGTGGGCCAGATCTCCAACTGAACTTGTTACCAGGTCTTCCACAGTATATTCTCGAGTTCTAGTGGCAATGCAACAGTCTGTGGTGTGGTGTAGGCGGATATTACAGGCCTTCCTGGAGACACCTCACGGAGCTGCCAAATTGCCTCTTTCTGAGCCACTCTCCCACTTCTTTCAAGCAATTGTAGCCCTACAACCATCTGGTATGTTAGTCAAGTTTTCTATTGAGAAATCCTAGTGGAAAGGGCTTGTTGGAAAAACAATACAAAAGCGACAACCTCATCGGTCCCACTGCATGAAGTCGTCGACTGTGGAGGCTCTGCTTCCATAGCCATTAAGCCCCTGAATGCGTGCCTTAAGCGCTTTGTGGTACTACCCAGTATTGTGCGATAGAACGATTGGCTGGCGGGAAATGATTTGCGTAGTCTGCCTCTCTCTGGTATAGACTCGAAAAGTGAACGTTTTTAACAACCAGGAACGGGGCAGCGCGGATCTGGTTACCCTTTTCAGAGCCTCCCTGCCTGCGGCTCCCTTCTAGCTTTTCTCAACCCCGGTGGGCGCTTCTTGTTCTGGACGTTCCAGGAGGGAAGGAGCATATGCTTAGCAGAGATCCAGGCATATAATAGCTAGCTTAACACGGACAATACAACCCATGCAGATCTGTTCCCAGCAAACTGGTAGCTACGAACTTTTGTTTCACATACTCCCGATTCTCAAAGTAGCGCCCGAGCCAAGTATTTGCATTGCCTTGGTTTGCTCAAGCGCACTGTATTCTAGCGGCATTGTCTCTCACACATCCTTCTGGGATTAGATCAACATCGACGGAGGTCCTTCACCAGCAAGGAATGTAACAAGGAGACTTGATCCTTTTCAACGGAGCAGTAACTGTGGTAGACGTGAAAATTGAGGACTCGCAAAATCATTAGGCAACTTAAGAGAGGTAGCGGTCATCTATCTGCCATCTCCTGCGCACATGAAAGGAGAATGCTTGTGAAAGCCCTCGCACCTGGGATCAAATGCTATCGGCAAAAGTGGTAGGATAACTCGAGGTACAGTACAATAGGCTCTACTTGATTCCAGCGCATTCCCTTGTCACCTATGTTTGTACGAGGTGTGATGGGAGATCGGGCACGTACAAACGGTGAGGAAGCGATTATTGCTTCCTGGGTGCTCTTGCGGCTCCCCCTTTTCTCCCGTCTTGTCTGGTGGAATCGGTCCTTGTTCAATCGGAAATGGTTACGGAAGTATGACGTGGAAGGCGATGGAGATAGTCGTAAAGGTGTAATGCTGATAGTAAGTGATGACCGGTTGTGTAGTCGACGAGCACGGCGTCAGAGGGACGGCATCCAGCAGGCTGACGTGTACTCGTACTACAGCAATGGCGCTGCAGGATGGAGAAGGATTTCTTAGGGATTACGAGGCGGTAGGCGGTAAAGGCGTGGTTACGGTTGTTGAATTTGCCGACGAGATCAGGAGATGGCGATGGGCAAAATCAGATCATTTTGGCACGCCGTCGGAATCCTGTGCCGTGCCGAAGGGTATCTTAGCCGTCGAACTGCGAATCCTTTGGGTTTTGGAGGTGCAACACGCCATTGTGATGTTGAGGCGTCAAACTGTCTCTTGGTAGATGGCAGCAACGGGATGGCTCCAAGGATCCTCTGGCCAGACTGGAGATCACCAGTTCGACGGAACTGGAACCCAGCGTCGTCCGTTTGCCCCATTCGGCGTGGGCACCGTTAGCCCATCCTGCGGAAAAGCTTAGCGTATGCGCATCAGTGTGCTACCCTTGAGCCAAGCTACTGAGGTAGTCTCGCCCATGGTGCGACCAGCCTCGTCTGCCACGTCGATTGATGAGATGTGTTCGCGGAAGTTTATTGTGATTGTGGCAAGTTTGGGAGGCATCGGAATTGGAGCGACAGGGCTGTGGATGCAAGGTGGGCGTTCTAGGCAAGAGGTTCAAAGTGTTAGCCAATGCAGAGATGGCGACCCATATGCGTGTGGGGGCGCCAGACCCTGTTCCTGGCAAAGCATGACTCGACAAGAGCTTTTCGCAGCCATGAGGGAGTAGGAGATGCCAAGATAACGAATGTAGGGCCTATAAATTAAAACGGCGGTGCAATCAGACGTGCCGATCACTCTTCCATATCAATAGATCCTCGGAAGCGGAGGAGGATCCGAAGCAAAAGAAATGTTACCCCACACGCACGACTGCTTTGATGAACAGGAGACAGTAGCAGACGTGGGAGCAATGGGCCGCGGCACAGCTAGACCCCCCCCCCCCAAAAAAGTTTATTGCCAGACGGGTAAAATTGCCGCTGCGGGACGGGAGCTAAGCCTATGCTGTATAGAGGTAGGCCGGGCCAGCACGAGAGGGCACGTGTGGGCGAAACGAGGGCGAAATCGGGTCGGTTCGAGGACTGCACGGCCCACGACATGCCGGCCGGCCAGACCCCAAAACATGCATGCTCGCCCGTTCTCCACCCCCGTCCGCCAACCGCCAGCCGTTTCATCCGCTCCGGGGCTCTAGAATCCACGCCTCGCCTGCCCCATCCGCCGTCAAATCCGCTCCCGCGCCCTTGCCTTAGCCCGGCCGGCCACGCTGCGGAAGGGCTAATGTCGTCGTGCTAGACCCTTCATCGTGCGGAAATGGGCAGCGATCGTCGTACCACTTATACTCGGGCCTGCTGCCACAGGAACGCCCTCGCCTAGCGACAGCCGGCACTTGCGCTTCCCGGCTCGTCATTATTGCAGCAACCCCATCATCAAACCACTGCGGCTTGGCAGACTGCAGGACCGAGGATCGGGTTAAGGTTATCAAGCTCTGCTGCACCAGTCATGTTCCTGGGCCGCCGCCTCCTGGGCCAGCCCGCACATACGGACGAGCCATTATCGCCTGCATTGGGCAGCTGGACGGGCGGAGACGTCGGCAGTCGCAGGGCGATCGGCGAATTTGCGAGCCACAAAGGGGCAGGTCAGCCCTCAGTGCCCTGATTAGCACCCCACTAGCGCCCACGCCGGCCGAGCGGCCATGCGGTGCGGCTGATCGACCATGCTGTTTCCAGCCCAAACACCACCTGTCAGCCTGGCGATCGTGCTCTTGTCCGTGGTCCTAGCTTTCCATGGCCGCCGTGCTGCTCCCTCCTCCCGCCAGCTGCGCGGCCCCTGGGCCGCGCTGCCTCAGACCAAGCACCGGCTGCGTGTGGCATGAACCCTCCCCATCCGCCACCAAAGCGGCAAGAGATCTGTACAAGGGACCAAGCCCGACGCACTTGTCTCGTCGGTCGACGCCCCGGACGTGGCTAGCCCCGAAAATCCGTTGGGCCTCTGCGTCCTGATATTACCGTGTTCGGCACTTGCTCAAGTCCCTCTCTTGCTGTTCTTGTTCTGACGCCTCCCAGCCCGCTGGCGCCGTCCAAAGAAACACTCGTGCACGACCGCACAACCTCTGGCCGGCCTGAATCCCAAAGCCCCGGCTCACCCACGCGGCTCCCGCCCACTGACAGGGTACTCCTGCGGATCTCACAAGCCACCTAAGCCTCGAATCTGTACTTTATCGGCGCCCATCCCGGCGTGAACTCAGGCTTCTCGACTCGTCGTCTGTCCTGGTTCCTCCTCACGACCACCGCTTGATCCGAGTGACGCGCCTACGTGTCCATGAACCACACTTCCGGGTTGTGAGACAACTACTCACCAAAATTCCCTGATTCCACCTTCTCTTCGGTTACCAGTTCCTCCTTCTCATCTCTCAGCCATGGCCGTCGAAAACCGGGGGCCGGAGCTCCTCTACGTCTGCGCCGTAATGGTCAGTCTGGCGTTCGTCTCCACCGTACTACGAGTCTACGTGCGGTTAGGCATAGTAAAAGCTTTTGGAATTGACGATTGGTTCATGGTCGCAGCGACAGTAGGCCTCTGAAGTGGAGAACCCCCGAAACCAACACCACTGACATAACCCCTCTCACAGTTGACCCACATCATGTTCGCAACATGCGCAATTGGCGGCATTCATTACGGCACTGGTCGGCACATGACAGACCTGGAGCCCGAAGACGCAATGAAGGCCATGAGGGTGAGCCCTTTTCACTTTCTTGCATCTCCGGAATTTTCTGACGCAGGAGTGTAGTATTGGTGGCTCTGCTACGTCGCTTACTGCTTGACCATGATCTCGGCAAAGATCAGTATCGGCTACTTCCTGCTCCGTTTGACCGTCCACCGCATCCACGTCTGGATCATCTGGATCGTCATGTCCCTGACCGTCCTTACCGGCGCCGTCTTCTTCTTCGTCACCCTTTTCCAGTGCAATCCCATCTCGCACTTCTGGAACCAGGTCATCGGCGCAAAGGGGTCCTGCATCAACGTTGAGATCATCATTGCTTTGACCTACCTCTACGGTACCATTTCGGCCATCTGCGATTTCACCTTCGGTATCCTGCCCATTTTCCTGGTCTGGAATCTCAATATGAGGAAGACGGTCAAGATCGCTCTCGTGCCAATTTTGAGTATGGCTTGCATGTAAGTTGCACCCTGTCCACCGCCCCGCCATGGACCCAAGACTGACCATCCATGCAGTGCCTCCTCTGCCGTCCTCGTCCGCATGGCCTACGTCAAGGATTTTAGGAACCCCGACTTCCTCTGTAAGCTCCCCCCTCGAGTCGCACCACCTCCCAACGGTCCTTCCTTACTAACCTCCAACCCTACAGACGCCACCGTCGACATCGCCATCTGGTCCGACACCGAGCAAGGCCTCGCCATCACCGCCGGCTCGCTCGCGACCCTCCGCCCGCTCTTCCGCATGCTGACCAGCAAGCTCGGCTCCTACGGCGCGACCGGCCGCGCCACGCCCAACCCGTCCCAGCAACTCACCCCCGGCGGCATCCACAAGCAGTCCAACAAGACCGTCTGGCCCAGCGACCACTCGCGCGGCCGCTCGGGCTCGCGCGGTGGCCCGTGGAGTCTCCTGCGCACCGAAACCGACGGCGACTTCGAGATGGTGACGAAGATCACGAAGATCAGCGGTGGCGACAGCCCGCCGCCGCCCGGACTGGATGGGAGGGGCATCACGAAGGGGACGGAGGTGCAGGTGGTCGAGGAGAGGGTCGGCGGTGGTGGTGGCGGAGGTGGGGAGACGGGCGGCAGGGAGAAGAGGAAGAGTTGGTGGCAGGTCGTGGCGCGGGAAAGGAGTAGGGAGAGCAACGACGACAGCGAGAGTCAGAAGGAGCTGAACGCCGCTGCGGGGTACGGTGCAGGGAGGGGCACGAAGAGGGAACCGGGAGACTTCGTATGATGGAGCAGAAGCTCTTCACTCTCCTTGCGTCATTGGGGTTGGGGTCTAACGGGAGAGCATATGGCTTGCTCTCTCCCTCGGAGAGGGGGGGGGGGCGTTGGTTGGTTTTACAAGCGCCTTCATGTCTTTTTGTGATGCGAAAAGTTCGAGCATCGGGTATCAGCCTGTCGGTACATTCTCCTTTCTTTGTCCTTTATTTCAACGAATCGTCCTCCAGTCTCGGGGGGTACGATGCCACTATAGCAGTGTATTTTAATACCCAGATGATACGGAACGCCAATGCGCATAGCTTTTCAAAGCAACCTCTTATTCCTTCCATTGGATTTTTTCTTCTCCTTGGTGCTGGTGCCTCGAGTAAGTCCTTGGTGCGCTACCGACAGCCGGTATCGGGCGATATCCACCCAAACGCGGCAATCCGAGCGCCGATGGCAATCACTTCCTCTTTGCACAACACAAGTATTTCGGGGCTACAAATTCTGTGTTTCAAGGCTTTCCGCACTACTCCATCCATCCGAACACAGAGGGGCATTGTAGCTCACGATCAGCGACGCGTCCGGCCTTCGATGAACTTGGCTTCACGGGTAGAGCAGGCACTCATCCGGACGCGAGTGTATTGCATTCCCCGTAAAGATGGCATGCGTACGAATGTTTGAACTCCTCACAACAGTCTTGTTCTGGATTTCGCCTGGCATGTTGGAGGGGATGTCGTATTCGGCGCTAACCGTCGACTGAACTACCCCTCTGTACTGTTAGTGAGCCTACTAGATAATACGGAACGCTAATTCGTATAGCTTTTCAGAGCGTCCACCCCTTCCTTACGTCGAAGTATCTACATTGACATCTCTATCAGCAACTGATGTCTCACCTTGGAGGTCCGTCTGGTTCATGCGGAACGATCTTGCTAGAAGCTTCGTCATGTTCATTCCATATTCGTCTATGATGGGATTTCTTCAGGGGCCTGGCTTTCTGTAAGTGCCGTACCAATTACGTAGGATGGGCTGAAGAGCATTATGATGGTTCTGATCTACAAAGACCTGTGATAGTCATGATCATGCTCCGGTGATAGACAATACAACTCCTTCGAAGCAGTCAAGGTTCGCGTGGCTGAGGTGTTTACAGTAAAGAACTATATTATAGCAGGACGCTCCTGAGTTCCCTCTTTCTGATCTTGAAAGAACAGGTCCCAAGCCTCTCTATTTCTGTGGAAGCCCCGGTATTCTTCAGACTTCGCAACGGGCAAACTTTTTGGGGGCATGCTTGGCAGGAACTCTTTATCAAGGAAAGACAAGGAAGCCACCCTTCGTACCCTATAGCGCTCTATGGAGGACAGTTGGTCGAGGATGTGAGCGAGTGTGGTATATTTTGGGGTCCCACGGCCGTGGAGTAAAGCGAAGGAAGACCAGCAGTTGCATAGATGCGCTTCTCGTGGTATCATCAGGCGCCACATTCAACTCCCACTGGCGTCTCGGAGCCAGCCACTCTTTGGGTCGTCGGTGCCTGTTTGCCCATGACACTGTACCAAGGCTCGTTGCTTTGAGCTGCATGCTGGACTGGCATGGTGTCCGTACGCATGGATGTTCCTTGCACGGTTCGATCTCAGGAGACCCTATGAGCTGCTCTACTATATCCTCGGGATTGGCTGTCTCTAACCAATGAACATAAGCTTAAGGCGGCCCACTGGTGCCAGATGGTGACTTCACCGTCCCACGTCCGAGGCCGTTGGAGAGCCCAGGAAATGCAAGCTACCTGCGAAAATTAAACTCCACACCCGCGTGCTGCCTGACTGCCTGCCTACTGACTGGCGCTCCTCCTCCATATCTTCACCACCACAATCACTCATACACTGGCATTCAAAGATGGCTAGAAGCTCGCATGGAGTAACAAAGTACTTGATAATATTTCCAGAGATTAAGTCAGATCCTACCTTTCTTGCTTCTTGGGTCCACGTACGTGAAAAAGAAGCTGTAACCCTTAGGATTATAAGATCTAAGGGCAGTTACTCATCTTCCTGATACGCAAAAAGATAGATGTGGATGACTGTTTCAACTGCCAATCAATGCCAAAAAGACAATTTTACTTCTTCTTGGGCCTTCAGTGTATTGCTTCCCTCTCGTGCTGGACGAATACAGTCGGGCTCGACAAATTCTAAGATCCTAAATAGTTCAACGGGAACGAAAAGAAATGTAATATATCGAGAAACCTCCGCCAGTCTTAGTCGTAAAAGCCATTCATGCAATCTTTCCTTTTTCTTCTGGTCTTCAACAAGCCTCTTCATCCGATATGCCCAGTAAATCTTCCTTCTGGATCTTACCCACATACTTCTTCCGCCCCTTCTTGCCTTTCTACCAATTACTTTTCTTCTATTCGATCAACACTCAGCCCCTTACCAGTTAAGTGTCCAATCCGCATCCCACGCCCCACCCTCCACCACACCATCCAACCCCGTCACGCTCAACACCCCACTCGTCGCATTCCAATCCCACTTCGTACCAACATCCACCCCGTTGAGGCTCACACCCTTCGGCTCCGTCTCAACGCCCAGCACCGTCACATTCGCCAACGCATTCCCATCCTTGTACGTGCCCACCGCACTCGCGCTCAACTCCCCCTCCTCCGCCACAAACGCAACGCTCAGCGTCGCGTTCGGCGTCAAACTCTCGCCATCATCGAGATACAACTCGCCCTTGGCCGTTCCCTGCCGGCCCAACGCGACCAACAACGCCCACGGCGTCTGGCGGGCCTCGCGCGTCGTGAGCTTCGGCTCCTGCAGCGGCAAGACGCTGCCGCCCCTGACGAACACCGGGATATGTCCAAGTGGGGCATCCAGCGTCTTGTTCTCACCGGCTTTAGCATCCACAGCTTCCTGCGTGTACCAATCGTACCACTTCTCAGCAGAGACTCCAGGGAAGACGCCGCGCACGGTCGAAGTGTTGGGTGCGAGGACGGGAGTGACGAGGATGCTGGGGCCGAGGAGGAACTGGGTGTCGACGTCGGCAAGAGACGGGTCGTGCGGGAACTCCCAGGCGAGGGCGCGCATGACGGTGGAGCCGGTGGAGTGGGCTTGGTGGAAGAGGGTGTACATGTAAGGGAGCAGGGCGTAGCGGATTGCCATGGCCTTTTTGCTGGCGTCGATGACGGAGGACCAGACTGATACGATGTCAGAAAGAGACTCGGAAAGAGGTTGTGGGGATCACGGCTTACCGTAGGGTTCCTGAGAATTGGCACTCAAAGTGTTGTGGTTCCTGTAAAACGGGAAGAAGGCGGACAGCTGCATCCAGCGGTTGCAGAGCTCCTCGTCGCTGTTGCCGTTGAAACCGCAGGTGTCGACGCCGAACATGGGGATGCCGAAGAGACTGAAAGACAGGGCTTGCGGGATACCGAAGTACATGTACGCCCACTTGGAGTAGCTGGAGCAAAATTTAGTGGAGCTTCATATGAAGGACCTGAGAACTACTTACTTATCACCACCCCAATGACCAGCCCATTTTCCGGATCCAGCGAAAGTGGAGCGGCCAATTATGAAAGGCCTCTTTCCAGGGAAAACATCGAGCAAGCCTTGATACGTCGCGTTCAAAATCTGGTGACCGAATAGATTGTGCACGTCGTATTCCTGCACGCCATTGAAGTGCGTGGCATTAGGTGAGACAGCATGGACAGCCAGGTCACCCTGAACGTTATCAATAACATATGGAGGATAGTTGACATCCCTCACACCGGGAGTAGGAGTAGTCCGAAGGTAGCTGGTTGTTTCAGAACTCGAAGCAGCCGAAGAGGTTGATGCAGCCTGGCTGGAGGAAGCAGATGAAGCAGACGCGGCTTCAGTAGCGTTCGTGATGTCGAAGCCTTCCGGGAAATCATAGATGACATTACCTGGCTCTCCAGGAAGAGAGAACGGAGGGTGCGCAGGGTTGAGCGAGAGATTGCCAGAGCCGCAGGAGCCAACGCAGAAGGAAGAAACCTCAGACATGTCAATCCAGATGCCATCGAATGGAACCTCTTTGTGCCACCGCACAAGCTCATCGGACCACCACGGAACGCTCGTGTCAATCAACCAATCTGGGAAGACAGTGTAGCCTGGCCAGACGGCGCCGATGTATTCGCTTCCATCAGGGTTCTTGATGAAGGCTCCAGACTCGTTACCCCTGATGTAAGTTGCATAGGCATCCGTCGCGTTCTCCGGATTGGGAATGTAAATGGCGCTGTCAACAATGGGGATGAAATGCCTTCCACCATCGTGTAGACGCTTCAGCACCTCAAGGCCTTCTTTGACCGGGAAAGTGTTCGGATCCGAAGTAAAATCTCTGTACTCCAACATGTAATCAATATCCAGCCAGAGGTTTTCTAGCGGGATCTCAAACTTGACGAAGTTGTCGACAACCTCCTCGAACTGAGACCAGTTGGCGTAACCCCAGCGACACTGGTGGAATCCGAAGGTGAAGTACTGTTGCATGGCGGGGAGACCAATGGCGCCGTACTGGTACTGCTTCGTAACCTCAGGCTGGGACGGTCCGTCGAAGAAGAAGAGATCAATGCTTCCACCGAGAGTGCGCCAGGTCACGTTCTCCGGTCTCAGCAGGATTTCTTGGCCGTGGGCGTTGCGCAGAAAGACTCCGTGAGAGTACGAGACGTACGAGGCATTCGATGCAGCATCACTGGTGTTGGAGACATAGGTCAAGTTTCCAGTGGCAGAATCAATCTCGAAGTACCTGGTGTCAAGGTAGAAGGGATGACTTCCGTAAATATTGTCATCGATTGGGTCACCCACGTCGGCAGCGTAGATGGTGGCTGTGAAATTGGTTCCGAGGCGCAGACCATGAATACGCTCTCCAAGACCGTAGATGTTGTATTCTTCCGGCATGGAAGTAACAAATTCTATGAATTGGTCCTCGTAAACCAGGACGCTGCCCTCAGTGCTGAAGACGACATCACCAGTCGAGCGCCGGATGACAGTGAAGTAAAAGCTGGGGTCATTGCTCCAAGTGACTTGGAAGTCGTTTTCCTGGATAGTCGAGTTGGCATCGGTATCCAGAAGTGGCCGAGGAACGACCTCCTCGGGGAGGATGTAGTACGAGGAATTCGAGGGATCGATATCCGCCGGGCTGATATTGATGGCGAGACGATCCGCATTCTGATATTGCACGGTGAGGTTCAACGTCTCAACATCTGTGCCGTACACGTTGCAAGCCTTTCCTGCGAGGCTCAGGGTGGCCGAGAAGCCGTAGGCGTTCCGACGTACGTCGGATGCCTTGTAGCCTGGACAAACAGTCTGAGCATCAACGGCCTCGGGATCCTCGATATTGGGGAGAAGGTTCTGGCCAACGTCGGCGCTAGTCGGAACGGTAAATTTGGGAAGATAGCGTGTGGTGCTGGCTGTGCCCACACTTGCAGTAGAAACGGGGGACGCAGATGCAGTCAGCCCGTCTCCTCCGTTCGAGGCGAGGCTCGACTGTGCCTGAGCAATGCTCGCAACTGTCAGCACCGAGCACGCCCATGCCCGCAGGCTAGGCAGCGGCGAAGGTGCCATGGTAAAGAGAAGATGGAAACAAGAGATGAGTCCACGGAAACACGATCCGTCACTGGGGAGAAATGGAAGGATGGGGAACACAAAATAGGGAGGGGAAAGAACGTAATATAAACGGCGGGGTGGATTGCCATTGGCCTCAACGCCAAGCAGTGCCGTGATGTAGCAGCGCGGTCAAAGGCGGGCAGGGTGCCATGGAGCAATTGTCCCCGCACAGGGCGGTGATGACGATGGTGGTCCATGGCGCAGGCGCAAGGGCTGCATAAGCGAGGGAACGGGGCGGGAGGTCAAGAGTCACACGACGCCAACGGGTAGGCTCGATGGAGATGAGGCTCGACGCAGAGGGCTCCGCGGACGGCGATTGACAGGAGAGACGGGTTCAATGACACCACACTCACCAGCCGCAGTGGAGAAAGGAAGTCTCCCCAGCACCCCAGGGCCCACAGCACTAAGTCGCAGATCGGCATGGCTGGTTGACGGAGCTGAAGACGGCGGCGGCGGAGGCAAGCAGCAAATGGTTTCTCCGGGCGGCTTTGGGTGGGTGCCGACTTTGGGCCAAACGGAAAAGAGCCGCGAAATTGGACGGCTCCCAAATGGAGGCGGCGGCGAAGGCAGAGGGACAGATGGAGAGAGGATTGCGGGGTTCGGGAGCGGGTGGCACAAGCAAACAAGCTGCAGCTGCAAGCTTGCTCAAGCTCCGCGCCTCACCACGCCACCTCCCTCTCCGCCGCTGAACCAGCACCTGTCGTCCATCTGCGTGGCGCTCCTCGACTTTGGCTGCCATTCAGTGCCGTCGCGCGTGGAATGTTCCCCGCTGCTTCTAGCGCAGTTGCCAGACCAGGCCTGCCGTGTGCCTGACGCGTCGACGAACGCACCTGACAGCAAGAAACAGCGCTGCAAAACTCCGAGCCTACCTCGAGTGGCGCGCCGCCCTTGGGCCTCCGCAGTCGTCCCACCAGCAAGCGCGGGACGGTGGGCAGTCGGTCGAGTAGCTGGAGAATAATACCGCCATCAAGGTTGGCCATCCCGTGGGGATCCGCCCTCCTTCCTATTGGCTGCATGTCGGCCCGGAACGTGTTCATGCCACACTAACACCAGACAACCACACGGCGTGAGAAGAAAGGCCACTCGTAATTACTTAGCTATTCCACTCCTCTCTCTCCGCACCCCCACTCACTACCTATGCTCCTACACCGCTCCGTCACGCTCTGTGCAAAACCTGAAAAGTGGAGGGGAAAACAAAGGAAATCGAACGGCAATAGATGATGGGGTTCGTTGAAATCTGAGCTGAGAAGACCGTCGTAACCCACCACGGTTACCGCTGAGTCGCAACAGCCGCAGCCGTCGTGCGCTACGCCAGCCCTCTCTTTCTTTTTTTTTTGTTGTTCTCCTCGCACACACACCACGGTAATGAACTCCATCGACACCATGTCCCGCCAGCCAATCACCGCCGTATTAAAGAGAAATAAAAAACAAAAAGGAACCTGTTGTCTGCATCGGCCAAACAAGTGCACCCGCTGCGCCCGGCGCCTGTTGTCTTTATCCGAACAAGGAAATGGTTTGGATTGGTACGAAACATGCCTCAAGCGGGGATATTATCGAACACGAAACTCTGCGAACGGCGTGTATGTGGCGCGTTGTCGGTGTTTTTAAAAAAAGGACTCGAACTGAAAGGGGGTACTAGAAACATTTGACAACCACGCAGATGCCAGGCCCGCAAACCCTTGAACGCCTCCGGATGCAAGCAAGGCAACCAGGGATACAACTCTGAGAGAAAGCCATGACAGTGCTGAAGATGAAAACGAGAAAAAGTCGTGTTGTGACATGAAATCAAGAAAGGAGAATAGAAAGGAAAAGCTGTTTAATCCCGCCATGTGCACAATTCCAACCACCCCACAAAACGCAAAAAGAAAACACAGCCTGCGCAATGTACGAAGCCTGCCACCGATACCTATTTTGCACAATTCCTCGAAGCGATGCAGCTCTGCTCGACCCAGCCCAGCGATGTACAACTCGCTCAACTCGCCGTCCAAATCCGCGACCCCAAGTATGCAATGACAGGTCTCGAAGCGCAGATGCTTCGATCTCTATGGTTCCTCAATGGTATTAGGTTTCAAATACTTCCAATCGCCCATCGCTCAACCACCCCTGGCCTTGCCACGCCGACGGAAGAGATCCATGACTCTGCGTGCCGCACCCGAGCTTCCTGAATGCTTCTGGTTGTCCTCGTACGCGTCGGCGAAACGACGGTTCTTCTGAAGAACGCGTGCTCGGCCTTCCCGTGGTTCCGACACCGCTTCAGCACTGTCATACGGCGCGTTGCGCGACCGATACGGCAATGATTGCGGTCCTTGTGACGAAAGATCCGACTCATTGCCATGATAGTATGCGTTGCCTTGATCCGAATTGGACGGGTATTGTTGCATCGTGTTGTCCTCGTACTGGTAGCTCGGCTGAGCTGGCTGGAACTGTGTTTGATCCGCCGGCGCTGACGTCGGCCCGCGCGTCGACATTTGACTTCTGCGCTTCTGCCGGACGTCAGTCGTCTCCCCGGTGCGGCGGTGGTCAAGATCCTCGTAAGTGATGGGGATGGTGTTGCCGGTGCTCTGGCTGGGCGAAGGACTCTCGCCACGTCCGAAGGCCATTTGGGGCCGGGATGATGCCCGTTGCCGCCCTGCCGCACCAATCGAGCGGCGGTCAGCTGCACCAGATGACTCTTTGTTCCCACCAGTGAAGCTCTTCATGGAGAATGAGGCAGGAAGCAAAGAGAATCTGCGCGACGATCTGTTGCCCGAGGGTGCTCCGTCGCTGGCCTTGCGGCTGAAGCTCAACGAGGGGCGTCGAGAAGATTCCGTCGATTTCCTGTTGTTTGCGCTGTCTCCACTGTTGATTGAATTGTTCATGCTGACAGGAGGGTACGACTTCTGCGGCTTCTGACCGGAGCCTCCACTGAACAACGAAGTTCTGAAGATCTTCTCTCCAATGCCTCCAACAGTGTTGGACCTCTTGTGGCTGTTGTTGCGCGAGGAATGGGTCTGCGCCTCCTGCTGTGGCTGATAACCGGCGGATGGCATTCTTTGGGTCGACGGCTGGCCCACACCTCCAGACGGATCCTGGTCCTGCGGCATCGGGGCAGATATAACATATTGCTTGCCCTTCGGCTGCGAGAAGCGACCTTGGGCATTAGTAGCAGCAACAGTAGCCGCCGCAGGCTGGCCGTAAGAATTGCCCCGCGAGGGAAGTCTCGAAGAGCCACCGAGAGTACCTCCAGTAGACGGTCTTGCTGAAGATGTGACTGGGGCGTTTCCAAACGGCGAATCTGAAATAGAGCGCGGGCCTTCGCGATTCTGGCGCGAGGCGGCCGGGACCTGTTGCGCAGATCCCGCTGAAGGACGGCGCTGCCTGTTCGCGGATGAAGAGTACCCATCGGATGCTGGCACCTCGACCGGACCCTGATTGTCCAACTTGGAGCGCGTGCGCTGTGCGCCACCCTGAGCCAGGGGTGCTGTGGGACCTGCGGTCGCCGTTGAAGCCTCCCCGCCTCTTTGAGTTTGTGTGTGGGGTGCAACATATTCGACCTGCACCGTTCTGCGTTTGGCGTCCCGTCTGCCCTGCTTTTCCGGCGTCTCGGTTTGATCGATATGGCCATGCTTCTGGGTCAGGCCTCCAACGGCGGCGACAGATGTGTGCTGCTTGCTTGCTTCCCGAACCGACGCACTGCGAGCAAGCTGCGGGGCCTCGTAAGGATCCTCTGTGCGGAAGGTTAGCTTGCCTTGGTTTATGCTGGGTGCGACACCAAAAGTTCATGTCGCGGGGCAATATAAAAATGCGCGTAAAATATAACTTACCCGGCGGTACAGTCGTGTTGGCAATGTCGCTCGAGGTGGTAGTGCTGCTTGTGATGAATCCCACAACATGCGCATACTCGCTCAGCCAGCTGTGCCTAGCAACCTCGAACAAATCCGCTCGCTTGCGCGGATCAGGGACGAGAATTCGTTTCAAAAGGTCGCGGGCGTGCGGCGTGACGTATTCGGGGAAAGTTAGAGGGGTAGAAACGATGTACTTGTAGAGGAGGTTGATGTTATCGCCTTCAGGGTTGGCAGGATCGTCGTCGAACGGTAGGTATCCGGCCAACATAGCGTACTACACGTGGTTGGGTATGTGTTAGCCTTTGACCGGCGATTGCTGCCTAGCCTCTTCCTTGGAACTTACCAAAATAACGCCACAACTCCAGACGTCCACTTTCCTGCCGGTATATAAAGAGTCGCTGACGACCAGTTCTGGCGCTGCGTAGCATGGACTTCCGCAACTTGTCTGCATCAGATCCCCGCGGCGATGCCCACTTTCGCCTACTATCTCCAATCCCGTCTTTTTCACAAACTCCTTGTTTCCGAGGTTATATTCTATTTCGTCCCCAAGCTCGTCGTTGGGATCGAACGTGTTGGCAAACCCGAAGTCGGTGATGATGATGTTCTTGTTGCGATCGAGGAGAAGGTTCTCGAGCTTGAGGTCGCGGTGCACGATACCTTTCTTGTGCAGATAGCCTACGCCAGAAACCAGCTGGGCAAATAGGCGGCGCGCCGAATTGTCTTTCAGGTACCGATGGTTGAGGATGTAATCGAACAGCTCACCGCCGGACGCGTACTCCAGAATGATGCCGATGTGCCTTTCTGTCTCGACCATCTCGTGCAGGCGCACGATGTTGGGGTGCTGCAGCCCGCGCAGAATGGAGATCTCACGGTAGATCTTGGGCAACCGGCTGGGGTTGGAGCCAAGGACTTCTCTCCGGATGAGCTTGATAGCGACCTGGACTCCGCCGTCCTTTTTCCATCCCATCTTGACCTTGCCGAACTCTCCCTCGCCTAGTGTTTGGCCCAGGATGTAGTCGCCGAACTTGGTCTCCCTTCGCTTCTCCCTCGAGTGGTCCTGCCGGCTCTTACCCGCACCGCGGCCGCCATCGTCGACACCTTCGTTCCCCACCAGGCCCAGTCCGGTGATTGGCGTGATGTCAGCGCCAGTCGGAGCGGGCCGCGTCTCCGCCATGCGGGCCTGCTCGCGGGCAATGTCCTCTTGGGGGTCCGCAATGACCAGGCGGTTGATGACCGTGCTTTCTTCCCTGGGCAGATTAGATCCCATCGGTGGAGTACCGACGGCGGTGGCAGAGCGGCTGTGGGAGGGCGTCTGCTTTGTCCGGGACGACGACGAGGCGGCACTGGACTGGTAGTTTTGCTGCTCGCGGGACGGCTGGCGTCGGCGCTGGGCAGCGTTTGCGGCGGCGCTGGCAGGATCTTCCCTCATGTTCTGCGAGGCGGTGCGGGACGACGGCGGGCGCTCATCTGTAGATCGTTGACTCTGGTACGGGTCTTGTGCGGGCTGGGCGGAGGTGCGATGAGTCGAGGAAGTGCGAGGCGGCGGCACGGGGCCCTGGTGGGCATTGTACGGCGACGAGGCGATGACGGGCGACGGCTGGGTGGACGACGACGCGGGCTGCGCGCGCGGGGTTGTCATGTCGGAGGTGTTGGAGTTGGACGGCGAGTAATGTTGCGATTGTTGCGGTGTGGAGGGCTCGCCATTCCCACTTGGGCGCGCCGACCTGGTGCTCCTCTGTTGGGGCGGCGAGCTCTGCGCTGGGGCAGGCTGCTGCTGGTAGTACTGGTCGCGGCCGTGAGGCGGCTGCTGGTACTGGCCACGGGCGGAAATGGTGGGACCGGTCTGCTGTACCGCGGCCGAAGACATCGTGCTGTTGCGCCGGCTCGGCGATCCGTCAGGGTTCAGCAACGCGTTCGCTGTTGGCTGGCACTCGCTGCACGGGGTACTGGAGCTCGGCGGGCGCGGTCGGGCGTGCTGTGCTGGCTCGCGGCGCGACGGGGGGGGCTCAGAAGAGGCGGTCGGTGGTGTGCAAGGTCAAGGAGAGACGCGGCTGCTTGGGCGGGACTTCACATGTGGGTTGGCCGCGCGATGCAGCTTTGGGTCGAGCTGTCCTGTCGCTGCCCTCGGGGTGCCTTAGCGAGTGTGGACCTTGGCTGCACACGGTGATTGGCGTGCGAGCGGCGGCGGACAGAGGGCGGGCGTCTCGGCGACTGCGACTGGCAGCGGGAGCCGTGGGAGCGAAGGTAGTGGTGGAGAGTCGATTGTAGGTGGAGCGGCAGGCTCGACTGAGTCTGGCGTGCAGCGGCCGGCTTGGGCTCTGCTTGCACGACAATTTGCGCGAGAAAGGGCCTCGGGGTGCTAGCATATCATGGCGCCTCTCAGGCTTCAGGGGGGGCAGCTACTCCGGCGCACGCCCCCGCCAGCTAAACGCCGGCCGACATCAGCAATCTGCGACGCCTGTGGCTGCTCCGGGGGTGTCCTGGCTGTGACGAGATTGGCCTTGTCGGTGATCGCGATACCCGCCTGCTGCGCGCTCATATTTGAAAAAGTTGGCCGCACCCGACGGCCTGGGATGGGATGACCTTGTTTCACGGCCTCGCTGCAGTGGCAGGCGAGCTTCTTAGCTGTATGCCCAACACGACGAGCAAAACAGAGCGCGCCATCACCTTCCCCATCCGCGCGCCGTGTCGCGGTGCCTGCATCACGCCGCCGGCAATGGGATACCGACGACCAGGCCCAGCGATATTAAGGTAGTCCCTTGGCGTCATCTCTTCCGCCGTCCGTCTCCACGTGCGATCTCCCGCTGCCACTCTCCGCCGTCTGGCTGAATGCTGCTGAGCATGCGCGCGCCCGCCTGGTCCACGGCTACGCGCGCGCGCTTCTTGCGTGCCTGCGAGCCAGTCGCTCTGCTGTGTAGATCGCGCACCTCTCGGAGCCGCTTTGCGGATCACCCCTGTCCCTGCAGCCTGAGCGCTTCGTTTCAGACGCACAACTCCCGGCCTGCCGTGGCTTGATCTACTCCAACGTTGCTCTGGCATCCCATCACGACCAGCTCGTCAACTGACCTCACAACGCGGCGCACGTCACCGTGAAGTCCGCGCGCGCCCAGCTACCGCCGACCAGGCCTTCTGAGTGCTGTCTTCCAGAACGCTTGCTCGGGGCCTGCCCTGCCGGCTGCTGCTCAGTGCGCGTCCGCCGCCAACCGTTCAGGGATTTCCTCCGAAAGACTCACAGCGCAGCGCTTGCACACGAAACTAACGCCCTCCGCGCGAGGCGCATCGCCCTCAATGCGTCCATGTTAATCTCCCAACCGCCAGTGCCGGTCCTGGTCCGTCCGGCTTACCCCAGCCGCCCGTAGCTACGCCCCATGACGTCGGTTTTTGCGCATAACGAGCACGTCCAGAAGCCGTTCATGCGTGAAACGCCCGGAGCGAAAGCTTCTCCCGCCCGTTAGCAGCAGCGCCGCAGGATCGAGGCCCAATTCACGTGACCGACACGAAGCGGACGCGTCGCTGGCGCTCACGGCGGGTCGTCCCGAGCATGGCGCTGAAAAGCAATTTCAATGCCGATCCATCGGAGGCCTGCCACGGCTGCTTCGGGTCCCGTTGTCGGCACCCAATCCCGTCACTCGACACGCTGTTCGGATGGAACGTCCAGCGTGATGCTTGCTGTCACAATTAACCTCTGCCCCCGGCGTCCTTCTAGAGCCTTTCCAGAGCCAAGCGCCAGCTGTCCTCCTACTCGCTGCCGAGCGTAGCTATTATTCACCCGCCACCTGCCCAAGCGGGTGATCTCCATGCGTCGCAATCCGTGCCACATCCCACCGGTTCGCCCAAAGCGGAGATACCCACTTTCGTATGTCCGGGACTGTGTAGGGCAACCCGCCCGACTCATCTCCCCAGATCCAGGTTAGGGTTGAACAGCTGTACTGGTGTAAGGCCAGCTCGACTTCTATAGCTCGCTATACCTTCTCCTCGCCAAATCCCCTATAGCGCTACCTATACTCCTTGTGGGAGCCCGCTGCCTCGCCAATTTCGACATCTATTTCTATCCTCACTGAAACGCTGTTGCCCCTCTGCCCCTCTTCTTATCTCCATACGCCTCTATTTTTGTTTTGCTTACTTACGTCGTCAATGTCAGAAGGCTCTGACGCCTATCAATAGCAGAAACCCCCTGAATGCTCCTTGCAAGAGGCATTGACCATCTATGCACTTCACACACTCACCTGCAAACGCGCACATATACAGCACTCGCCGTGGCTTTCGGTACCTCACAAACGCTCATCCCGCATGCCACCCGAAGAGGAAAAACAACTAAAAAAAATCCCACCCGCCAGTCGCTTCCCGAGACCGCGTTTTTGGCAAATCATTCCGCAGCGCCTGCTGATTATCCCCGAAGGTCATTTCGCTTTGATTTTGGGCGACGCGGCTCTGTGCTCCCAGCTCCTCCACACACCCACAAATATGTGATCCCTATTCCCTTTGCTCGCTCCTCTCCCCCTTCTCTCGGAGCCAGCGCCAGGCGCCGCTGCCGTCGGCTCTTCTCCGAAGCTAGGCGAGCAGCCGCCGGAGGTACGTGCGGCAGACTCGGCAACGCTCGCGCATGCGCCTCGTTTTCTCTTGTTCGCCACTCGGCAAAGAAAAATGAGACAAGGGAGAAAGAATAAGAGGCTTAGGAGCTTTCTCCGGACAAACAGGGCATGGATTTCT
Source organism: Botryosphaeria dothidea (assembly GCA_011503125.2). Classification (NCBI taxonomy): domain Eukaryota; kingdom Fungi; phylum Ascomycota; class Dothideomycetes; order Botryosphaeriales; family Botryosphaeriaceae; genus Botryosphaeria; species Botryosphaeria dothidea. Next base: position 1,459,751 of record WWBZ02000073.1, read on the forward strand.
CTGGCCGCCTACCTGAAGCTTCCTCGTGTTCGGAGCACGCCGAACCACAACCAAAACGAACGGTCTGGCCCCGTGCTTCCAGAAAGGGGAAGTGGAAAGGATCAACGGGTACCATGTGCAGTGGCCAGTCACCGATCTTCCGAGTCAAGAGGAAGAGCAAAATTGACGGTCGTGCCCGCAGCTGCGTGTGGACCCTCTTTTTCCTTCCTGCACGTCATCTCGCGGGACATTTCCGGTCCGAGGCGTGGGTTCAGCCTTGTGGAGCTCCTTGTGGCCTGATTCGGTACCCGGAATGCCATTCACTCGGCTCATCCGACCCTGTGCTTTTGATCAAATTCCCCCGAAACTACAGAGGGGCCGAGTGCGAAGATCAGGCCAGGATGGCCATGGGGAGTAGCGTTCACCCAGACAGTTCTGTCACAAAAAACATGCAACACTGGCGTCCAGACGAATACGTCAACTCCCCATGGCAGTGTTGAGCTGATATTTATCTGGCCTGTATGTTAGAACATCATATCAAGCGCTAACCTTCAGTTGAAGCACTCCTATCTATCCTCTATCACGATCTCTAGATACGCACGCCTGGATCTCGGATCGTGCCGTTAAAATCCACGACTGGAGAAATGAGACATGTATTTGTAATGGAGATCATATTTCATTCATGCCCTCATAAGGTAGAGAATTCGTCATATTATGTACAATCATTAGGGCTATTGTCCTTTCGCAGCCATTCATAGTAGTGAAGCATGTCAAATCTTGATCTCCGCCGGGATGTTGATGTCAAGGATATCTACACCCTTCTGGAGCTCGCTCTTGGTCGGCATCTTGCCCCTGCGCATCAGCTCTGCCGTCTGGGTCATGTAAGGATCCTTCATCATGCTGGCCATCGCGACGACCTCCTCGCCCTTGGTGTAGTACGCAATAAAGCTCGGCTTCTCAGGCTCCCCCTGGATGATTATGTCGTCGTAACCGCCGACCGTGTTCCCGCAGTAGCGAAGCTGACTTCCAAGCGCTGACCAGAAGACAGGGATGAATGGCTTGGGCTTAGCACCGGGACTATTGATTGAGTTCGCTACAGAACGGCCAGCGTTCTGTGCAACGTTCCAGTGCTCGATGCGGACCGGTGAGCCATTGCCTCCGGGGCCATGGTACGGGTACGTAGCGATGTCACCAATGGCAAAGACATCCTTGAGGCCCTTGACCGCGAACGACTCGTCCGTGCTGACAGAACCATCTTTCAGGAGCTCGATCGCCTTGTTATCCTTCAAGTACTCGGTTGCAGGACCGACACCGACACCCTCGATGACAAGATCTGCCTCGAGAACAGTGCCGTCCTTCAAGTGAACAGCACCGACCTTGGACGAGTCGCTCTTGGACGGCGTAGCCTTGTCAACCGAAGCCTCCATGTGGAACTTCACACCGTTCTTCTCCAGGAGGCCACGGAAGATCTTTCCGACCTTCTCGCCCATGACACGCTCCATCGGAGCCTTCTCCATACCAATAACCGTGACGTCGTTCTTCTTTCCCGCCAGACAGTTGGCGACTTCCATGCCGATGAATGAGCTTCCAATGACGACGATCTTCTTGCCATTCTCGCCAACGCTTTCGATGATCCCTTGCGCATCAGGGACAGACCTCAGAACGAAAACATTGCCGAGATCACCTTTGAGTCCCGGCAGGGGAAGCCACCTGGGGGTTCCACCAGTCGCCAGGACAAGCTTGGTGTAGTCATATGTCTTGCCGGACTTGGTTGATACCTTCTTGGCACCAAAGTCGACATTTGAGGCCTCATCGCTAACGATTTCTATCGAGGCGTTCTTGTACCAATCTTCCGATCTCCAGGCAACCTTGGAGACATCTGCCAGCAAAGCTTTGGAAAGCTTTGTGCGGTCAACGGGCCTGTAGCCTTCCTTCGAAAGGACTGTAATGTGGCCGGTGTATCCACCTCCGCGGAGACCTTCGATAGCGCCAAGGGTGCCGCTCCCACTGGAGGGTTGCAATACGCGTTAGCTTGTTGACTTATCGTGCCGTCTTATCAATGTCCGCTTACCCGCCAATGACTAGCACCTTCTCGTTGCCCTGAGCGGAACACTTGAAGCCGAGAGATCTCCTGTTCGCCTTGATGGTTTCCTCATCACCCTTGATGAAGACGCCGCCGTCCTTCTGGATGACTTCGAAAGTCGCGAGAGGGTCGAGAGCAGGTGCATCTTCCACGTCACCACTTGCGACGTTGAAGCAGGCTAGAATTGTTGTCAGCTGAGGCTAGCATGATGGTAAAAATGATGAGGTCATTACCTCCATGCCACGGGCAGGTGAGTCTTCCCTCGCCGGTAAGTACGCCCTTCACCAGAGGGGCGCCATAATGGGTGCAGTTGGGGCTGGTGGCGCTGATGCGGTCGTTAACCTTGACGAGTAAGACCTTGCCGTTCTCAATGCCTTCAATCTCAGCTTCCTGCTTGTCGCCGTTCTTGAGGTTGAGGGAGCCAATGCTCTTCAGCTTGAATTCTTGCGCCATCCTGGATGCAGAGGTGGAGAGTTGGAATCGCGATTGAACTGGTTGTGAAGCAGGAAAGCGGGGGGGATGTCTTAGAAATAGACGGCTGGAAGCAGCGAAGAAGGGGAGGCGCTTGGCGAGCATGAACACGTAGGTGGGCGAGGCTTATGGAGGGGTAGGCACGAGACAAGGACCAGCTTCCGGGCGGCAGGTGGGGGAGAGCAATTAATGAGCGCGAGTCACTGATGATGCATCGACTCCCAAGGCCTGGGCCCTTCTGGCGAATCAGAGGCGATATGATGACCTGATTCCGGCGCGTCTGAAGACGTCATTGCGTCGTAGCTCGGCATCAACCCCCTTATCGATAAAGCTTACCTGCCTCCTGGCCACTCACACGCGCCGTGATGACTCGGCCGCCCGGTCAGCGCCAGAGGAGCTGTCTCATTGCTTTCTTTGACCTCCAACACCATCTCACGCCCGCCGCGACGCTTTCAGCCGCCATGGAGACGCGCAGCGGTGCCGCCGGTGCCGAGAAGACCTTTAAGATGGGCGGAGCGACCACCGGCGGCTGACTTGGCAGGCTTCATCCTCCCAAGAGCTCGAGGAGTGTAGGAAAACACCATGGAACAGCAACTGCAGCAACAATCTGACCGTATGTCTCCCCAAATTATCCCAGAACCCGCACTGACGGCTGGTGCATTGGCCAGGCTCAAGCGAAGACGTGCTCCCACCGGGCCTTCCTAAGCCCGTGGACGATCACAAGTGCGACCATCTATGGGGCTCGGCCTTCCCGTCGGTTCCACTCCTCTCAACTGAAGGCAAAGAAGTCGATGTCTCGAAGCTTGAGGGCTACACTATCATTTTCTGCTACCCGCGCACTGGCAAGCCCAAGGAACCCGTGCCCGCCGACTGGGACGCCATCCCGGGCGCCCGTGGCTGCACGCCTCAGGCTTGTTCCTTCAAGGCTGCGACATCGCAACTCAAGGGTCTGGGTATCACCAATATCTTCGGTCTCAGTACCCAAGACACGGAGCACCAGAAAATCTGCCGCGAGCATCTGCGTCTTGGCTACCACCTTCTCAGTGATGAGATGTTCAAGCTCTGCGAAGCCTTGCGTCTCCCCATGTTCGAATGGGGAGACATGCGCCTGGTCAAGAGAGTGACGCTGCTTGTTGACCATGGGAAAATTGTCTGGATTGATTACCCGGTGTTCCCAGCTGACAAGAGTGCGGAAAAGGTTGTTGAATTCATGGAGAAGCAGCCCACCAACAGACGTGGAAATCCGCGCTGCGGAAACGAACCTTCACCGGCTGCATCGCAATCGACTTCCTCCCTTCGTACCGGCGTTACATCTCCTAGTGCCTCTAGCTCTGTGCCTCTGCCGAAGAGTCCTCAAGCCGTAACCAATCTTGTTCCTGGCAAGAACGGCCCAATGAAGCAGGGACCGGCTTCAAACTTCCATCCTTGTCAAGATTGGATTGACTTGAAGGCTCGAGAGGCTTCTCTTGCCAGTGTTGCGACCCAGGATCATGCGCTCCGCAATACCGGTGGAGAGGTCAAAAGCGGCCAGGATGGCCCTGGCAAAAAGTACTCTTTCCACTTTAGTGGCGGATGCACCACGAATTGAAACCCTCGGGGATATTGCGACAGTATATTGCAGCATGGACTCCAACTCACCATGTGAGTCCGCGACTGTGGTAATAAGTTGCGAACGAAGAAGAGGGATGTATTGTCGGGCTTACGCTTTGTCAAAGCAAGCCCTACATTTTCGGTTTTAGTATTCATCATGTCATCATACCGGCTCGTGCTATCCGAAGCTCTGATATATTCTATTATTGTATGTCTACATACGTAAAACAACACCTCTCCCGTCAATCATTCCTGAAATTCATTGTGCTTCCCGATCTCGTCGCCGGTACTGCTGTGACTCAATTCTGCGGAATGATGCAGATCAGTTATTTTCGTGGAATCCGCTAATACGGTACCATTCCTCCCAGAAAGTGCTAGCCCCGTGCCACTCAACTTCGTATGACGAACTCGCAGATGTGGCAGGTCATGCAATCGTCCCGTGGCAGCGGTGACAGGAACAGGAAGCCTGCATAAGCGGGTCGCGCAAGATCGGGTCAGGGCTACCTCGGGCCCCGTCGATTGGCCCCGTCTTACACGAAATTGTCCCGGCTCACCAATGGAGAAAAATTGCTTTCCGTGGGAGGCCGGACATTCGACAAACCCCATCCGTACGTGTACGTCCGCTTTCGATCCACGCCCGTATCGGTCCAAGCAGTCGGAAGGGCTGGAAGCCTTGAGTTCCAGGTTCTCGGCTTTTGAGCTTCCACAATGTCGAGGTCAAATTCTCCGAGAGATGATCCCTTGCTGCGCTGCTGTGGTACAGGTGATCAACCCCTCTAGAACGTGTCCGTTCCCCAAAGTACCCCTCTCCTTGCTGACTCACCAAGGACCGCTGCAGCCGACCGCTAGCGTGAACATCGAATGATGAGGGGATGTACGCGGCATGCTCGATCATTTGCCCGCGTCTCTTCAGTAGTTGTTTCGGGGTAGTTCTACACTCGGATAGATGCTTGAGCTCCTCACTGACAAACCTGCTTCCAATGAGAACGGCTGTTGGGAGCTGCTGTACCTCATCTTTCCCAACCATCCACACCAAATCCCCACTTTCGCCAAACTCATGCGATCTACTATATTCATGCAAGTGTTTCACCATCAGTGATCGAGTAGCGACCTACCGCGTGAAATTCGTCCCAGCCCGTTGCCCCCTCCGCCGGTGTTTGGCTTCCGTGGCGGTGGCCCGGTTGTAACAGTAAGCCTTTGACTCTCGACACGTTCCAAATACGAGGATGACACTTCGTGGGAGCTCACCACCACAGATGACATCACGAGTGTTCGTAGTGTCAGTAAAAGATCACGCCAAATTGTTTCCCATCAATCGAGGCGCATCCCACACCTCCTCGATGCTTCAAATCAGCCAGCCACAGAACGATGGCACTCTGAGACCGTTACCTAGCCACAGGATACATGCTAGAAAAATCCACCGACTGTTTTGTCTTCATCAGATGTCGAACCTTCTCGACATCCATGCACTTGCTTAGCACTGCAGATGACTCTGCACAGCTGGCGGACAGGATACACGACAGTGCGATGTTACAACCCGTACCGAAACATGACTTGCACGTCCCTGAATGATTACAAAGCCTGACTAGGCAGACGTATCTTTGAAGTTGATGTATCATACACGGTTGCAACATGGACTGCAGCGTTTATGAGCTTGAGTCCTTTCTGTTGTTTTCTTTTTCCCTTACCAAAGCGCTGGGTCCGGGTTGCTATTATGACACGCATCCGCATGACCCAATTGGCAGGGTCGTGACGTGTCCATGTATAAAGCATTGAAAAAAGCAACACAGCGGCAAAAAGGAAAATCGAACTGCCAGTCGCCGTCAGGACTGCATAGTTGTTGGTTCTCGCCCGCGCCTGATCGAGTGATCCTATCTCCCTAGTGTGGTGACGATCTGTAATACCTTTGGTTGTTAGTCTGGCTATTCAAAGAAATGGCGTTTGAGGTATCGGGTAGGCGCTTCTGGCCTCCCACCTCCCTCCGACTGTCGTGTGCCAAGACGCGAAGCGGAAGGAGCACACGTCATGGTGATCCTCAGCGCCCTTTCCCATCTCAAAAACGCGGTGAGTCTATCCAATGCTAAAAATAAGGCTATACGGGATGAGGCGAAGAAGGAAGGCGAGAGCACGCGTGTCAGGGGTCAAGTGAGCGATGGCCCTTTCGGGATGGCCAGCAGCTGAAAAAAGCGGAGCCCGAGATCTCTCTTCACGGTGGCGAGACCTGCAGACGATCTCATCTTCGGTTACTGCGCCCGAGAGGTTCTTCGAGTGGTGGTGGCACCGCGTCTACGGGAAGCCAAACACGAGCACGCGTGGGCAGTTACACAACAGCGACTGCCGCGCCGGCCGCGTTCCCGGACGCACCAGGGCTGAGAGCAGCACCGTGTATGCGCGATATTGTTGCAAAAAGTGGCCCATTCAGCAGCTGAAGCTGGATTACACCGAATATTGCCTGCGCAACAAGCCCCTTGGTCAGCTACCGTCCAAGCAAACCCTCAACACCGCCGACCGCCTTGGATTTTCTAGCAGGCTAGTCAGACTTAGTGACATTCCAAAGTAATGGCGGAGTCACCAATGAGCTGAGAAACCGGTCGTGGTCACCCCGTTCCGGATAATGTAGAGTCGGCGAAGTGCGGTGCAGCCATGGCAGTGAGTGATATAAAGGACCTGCCAGCTCTGGCTCAAATCACTCTCACATCAACAACAATCAAACAACAGTCATCAACAGTCACTCGCTCCGACAAGCTTCTTGGCCCAACACCTAATACTCCATCCTCTTCCCTCTTCAACATCCAAGATGACTCCCGACAGTTCTGGCAATGGTACGCAAATCCCAGAAATATTCCCTTTCAACATACAATGACATGGAAAATGTTAAATTCTAACACGAAACCTTGCTTCAGGTTCCGGTGATGGCAACTGGCCCCGCGATGGTGGTCGGAGATAAAGACTATCGACATCACTGCTCCACACTCTTTATCATGGTCCAGCAACGAGTACGTCCAATGCGCCTTTGCATCCACAGAGAGTTTCAGAGACGCTGACAATATGGAAGCATCTTTTTCGACATTCTTAGACCGATCATTCACTACTCAACGGCGTTTATCAGACGAGATCGACCAATGGGGCGGGGGCTGTCCAGCATTTACAACAGGGATCAAACATAATTCATCTGACTTGGGAGGGTGGTTGATTAGCATGGGAGCTGCTTGGTTCTGTTACGCCTAATGTCTTATTGTACGGCTGGAGAAAGCTCTACGGCATAGTTGGGATGGAAAGCGTGGCTGTCGCTCTGGACCCTTTGGATGCTTCATGATCACTCCCTCAAGTATCGAATTTTGCCTATCCAGCTTGGCTTTGACTTTCCCATGTGTCTCTTCCACTCTGACGTTTGTCGATGATCCCACTCCAAGTAGAAACTGCGAACATAGTCAGATGCGCAGCCAATTGAAGTGTTCATGGGACATCGAAAGCGCGGGAAATGCTTAAATATTCTATCCATGCACCGTATTCATCCTTTTGAACCTAACCTCCGCGACGTCTCATGCAGCCCACTATCGCAGCCAATCAAATCCTCCTAACCCAAACAGGCAATCCGATGTACGTACCCCTATCCCCTCCGGATAAAATAGCAATCTCACCCGCCAGCGGGGGAGACGCTCAGCTAATCGCACTTCCCGGCCCATCCAAGCGGCCGCCTGCCGTCCGTTCTCGCACCTGCCTCGGCCTCCCGCTGCTCCCGCGGTGGCGCCCTCCGCGCGGCGCAGCACCAGCACCAGCGCGGTTGCCCTTCATCCACCACCAGCGTTGCACATACGTGTACTGTGCATACGCTGGCCGCATCAGCGGCCGGAACGTGCATGCAGACGGCGCTCGCAGGCACACACATTGTCTGTGGGGGATCGAGACCCAGGCGGACGGTGCGGCCAATCAGGCACACGGCACGCACCCGCTTTCCTGCGCGCGCGAGGCGGCGGGGGGAGGACGCATGCGCGAAAGAGGCAAGATGCGCACACACACACCTTTTGGTGATTCGTTTCCGCAGTTTTTTCGAGGCAGAGGAAGGCATCCGGCTGCCTGCTCCACTTTCGTGTAAGTTGCGACGGTGGGAGAAAATGGGGCTCCAGTTGTGAGGCGCGCGGGTTGCCACGGCGGATTTTCTGATATCTTCCACTTCTCTGCTTCTCCGCCTGGAAAAGGCCTCACTAACTATTCTTTTTTTTTTTTTGCGGCTCTGCTGAGACGAAAGAGGGCGAGTTTTGCTCATGTGAGTGGTTTGCTTTCCTTTTTCGGCTTTCTGACTGTGTGGGTTGAGAATAATGCCTGTCGCGAACGCCTCACATGCAGAGCAGGGATTATGTAACCCGTCAATTGTGAAAAATCCCTTGCTGCCGCGCGTGGCATGCAGATGGCCTGTGGCGCATGCTCCGGCCGTGCTGCTGACGAAATAAAAGCCCATGGCGGCGTGCCTCGGCCAACACTCTGTCGCTGAGAAATAGGGGATTTGGGCATCATCTTACGCCGTCGCCGGCTACGTGTCAAACGTCTTCGAAGGGGTGTGCTGCGTCACTGCGGTGCGTGGGAGAAGTGATGGGAGGTGCCAATCACTGTTGTTGAGACTTCCATCGCATGGGTTGTGGCAGTGCATCCGCAGAAAGCGGGGCGGTGAGAGGTTACACTCTCCCGCAGGCACGATCAGGCTTTTTGGACGTCATTCGTTGCGGGAGCGTGCCGAATGCTGCCGCGGCTATGCAAATGCAAGGCTGGACCGTTTACAGAGAAGAACGGCTGTAGCCGCATCCAACATGATTGGAACAATCAGGCAGAGCTTGCTCAGTTCTGAACATAAGCGATCCCACACGCCCACCTTGCGGGAGCAGGCGCTGGGCGGCGGTTGCGGGAGCCACACATGCACCTCCTTTGGCAGGCAAAGAGATGGATATGATTCCTCGGTGAGAAGGCGAGCCCGGTGGGTATTATGGCACACCGACGGACCGCCCTGCCACGTCGCCCATTACCACCATTTGGCGGTCTATGCGCTGGGCTCATCCGAGTGCGTTGCGTAGGCAACTGAAGCAGACGGATGTCGGAGTTTGCAGTACTGATATCACTCACCTGCACGCAACCGCCTAGACCGTACCGTGACCGTGGTAAGGGGAACTGTGGCGGACGATTGGCGGTGATCCGGGGTGAGACGTTTCAAGGCTCCTTTGGATCAATGCTCGCCCCGTATTGGAGCGGCGCTGTGTGAGTATGCGCCCGTCATCGATAGCGCCCGTTATTCTTGTCGTGTAGCAGCCCTACCATATCCCGGGCGCGAAGCCTCATATTAAGAAAGAGGCAATCTCAGTAGGTGCCTGAAAAACAACTCATGAGGCGAAGCTCTTTTGCAAACCGCTACTACGTATTTAATCCTCGATTCCCACTCTACCGAGGCGCCATTAATCCAATATCTCATCATCAGACAACATGCAGAACCACAATGCAGCATCTTTTGCTTACCTCATCTCCCACCTCTTCCTCAATCCCACGTTTTCCGTCGGCGACGAAGACCACGAGTACATCAAGCTCATCAAGGGAGGTGGGTCATTGTGCCTTGCTACCATATTCTCCTGGAAACCATCTACTGATGCCCATTTCTAGATCCCTGGCCCCGTGATGGTGGATAGTAAAGCAATTCGCCCCCCTGGCATTCTCCTTTTCCGAGGAGCATCCGATGCCTCTGGTTCCGCTTTCAACGATTGAAGGTAATATCGCTCTATTCCCATTACATGAGAGTTAGTACTAATTAAGAATAAGGTCAAGAAGGGTTCTTCGATCTACCTTCTGCGAACCACTTCTTTACACACGTGGAGATCTCTCGAAGTGCTGCCATGCAGGCCGCGACATCACCACCGTGTGGCTGTCGCCATCTGTAATTCTCCTTCATGTTCCGAGTTCATGTACAAATGCGTGTATTGTTACGGAGCTGGGAAGTCGTATTAGAATCAGGGCGGTACGGTGTATGCGTTTCTTTCAGTTCATGACCACTTCTGGTGGCGGTAATGGGCGGCTCTTTTTTCTTCGGCGCCGGGACACATGGCAAGCATAGCCATGACTGGGATAGACTCTGCGATTTCCTGTATTAATCAGTCTAATAATGAAAGTATTTTGGTCCAAACCCTCGTTGCCTTCATCAGTTCAAGGGCTCTTGGTCGTTTCCGACCGGAGCGACCGCATCACTTCGCCACAACCCACGGATTCAGCGAGATCGGGAGATCCGGAAGGTAGGAACACAGTTTGCAAGGCGGGATCTGCCTCGGCAAGTGTATCACAGCGATTCCGACGGGCGATGCGGGAAGGCGACGCGAGCAAGGCGGTGCGGAGGCGAGCGCGAAAACGGCCGGGCGGCCTCAAAGCGTGCTCCGCCTGCGCGAAACGGCAAACGAGGCACTATATGTCGAGCCTCAGGCCTCAGCTGATCGGTTTGTCGCTTTCAGCCCGTGTGGTTGCCATTGGCGGATATGCTGTACGCCAATCGCGACAGTGTGAGGTGGTGGCGCTGCAGGCCGCTCCGTCAGCACGCATTGCCGAGGAATCATCAGCGGCCAGCTCGCACACTACGCGAATTCACCACGAACGGCGGCGCCGTTGCCCCTGCATTAGAGCTTGGAGATCGCCGCCGTAGGCCGTTTGGACGCGTTGCTCTTGTTTGTTTGTTGTTTCTTTTTCATCCCCCTTTTCCTCACGTCGTGACCTCACCGTGCGGCCTCTGCGCTCCAGACTCCCGCAGGACGTCATAATCCAGCCTTGCAGGGCTGTGCACTCGCAGCTGAGCCACCGCTCACCGCGAAGCCCCTGTCGACAGCCTCCTGTTCGGCGCTTCAAGGCCTGGCTGAGCTGGATGAACAATGACGCGCAGAGAATTCTGGACCGTTTTTGACCTAGCCGGAGCCACGTAGTGAAAAAGTGAGGAGCTTACGAAAGTGCAGTTGACTCAAGCGCAAACTACTCCAATAAGCAGGGAGCTCCGGGTGCGTTCCCCGGAAACCGGCTTGGTAATTGTGGTTGCCCCTAAGGCAGACTTTCACCTCCTTTTTTGCGCCTCGCGGCCTACCCAAGCGGCCGCCGCGCACAACACAGCCATGAATTCGATCACTCATGACAGCGGTGCTCCCTTGGCGCCATGGTCGTCATACCTGATCTCTCCTTTTAAAATCCCATCTGCGCCCGTCCGGCGGAATTTATTGTTCACAGCACCGACCTGATCCAGCGCGCCAAGCATATCCCACAAACACCAAACCGTCAAGTCCTCAACCCGCTCAACAGCCAAAGATGTCTGAACTCAACTCCCAACTGAACAACTGTCAAGAGGACCCATGGCCTCGAGATGCCGGCGGAAGCTGAAAGGACATCCCCGACTCTACGAGCATCAGCATGTTCGCATCACAACCACACATCATTTGCCGGCCCTCCAATCAGATCAAATGTCATACAATCCGAACCCGACCTCGGCGCAACGGTGGATACGGCAACAACAAGAGTCACCACGCCAACACTCAAAGAGTGGAGCTGGAATACCTCCACTCATCTATCATCACGTCACGGATGGTAGCTCTGGCAACCACACATGGTCGGGTTGTGTGGGAAAACGACGCCCGAGCCTCATCTGAAACCTACGAACCACCGGCGAATCGGCATTCGAAAGGAAGGAACTTCGGCCAGAGGGCGCAGGGAAAGCAAGGCTGTGGCTGAGTAGGAACCACGAAAGCGGTCGGCCGGGGATGTGGATGGCTGTCCCATTGGCGGAGAAGGGCAGCAGCTGCAAACGCTGCAGACAGGAGCTGAGTAAGCAGCACAGCTGCGGGAGAAGGGTACCTCAAGAGATAGAGCGGTTGGCACCGCAAGCACCTTCATGGGTCTCCGAGTCAGACTAAAAGTCGTGTCATGTTGACCGCTATGTGGACATGTTTTTTCCCAGACACTCAACTAGGAACTTTGTGAAAAAGGAAGGAAATATTGACATTACATGGTTTCTTTTGATGACGCCTGACACCTTGCTATTCCATTGTAAATGACTGATTTGGTTGTGCTTGCACCTCAAATCCTGGCTGTGCCCACACATACTTCTGACCGCTAGTAGTAGAGTATAATGTTGTAAAGACATTTGAAAGATAGCACGAAGTAAAAGTCCTCCACTTTGATCCATTACAGGTCATCCCGACACAGATTCTCTTCTCTCGCTCTTGGTTTACGGATCGAAACTATTTCTGAGCGTACGGGGGATCTACCAGGATGTACCGGATGTACCTTAGGAGAATCGCGCACGGCTCATTTGGTGACGTGATGGATTTTCTTCGTATCTTTCCTGGGCGTCGTAGCTTGGAATGTAAATGGAATCCGACCTAGCAGCAATCCTGAAGCGGACAGACGGAAGTCAAGGGTGGTGCGGTCCGAGAAAGAGATCAGAAGGCTTCGATGATGGCAGCTCTCAAGGCATAGTGAATGTCCGAGCGGCGGAATCCCGGACCTCGGCCAATACATACACCACGCTTGATTAATCCTAGAAAATGGTCAGTCACAGGATTCTTCACTCTAAAGAGAATACAAACCTACCATTAATGAATCTCTGAACATCAATCGTCACTGTTCTGTTCTGCCTCCTCTCGTCCACCTGTTCGACAGTGGCCACGCCACCCATTCCGTAGTCACCCAAGTCTACCTGGTTATTTCCCATCCACGCGAGATCGAGGTCATAGAATCGATCCCATTCATCGTAAGCCTTGGGATCGACAGGTTGAAAATCGTTGCGGAAACCCGTTGGAGAGCTTTGATCTAGCATTCGTTCCGCTGCCTGCAGCAGGTTTGTACTGTCGGGCGTACTCGGACCATTGGATGTGGACTGACCGCCCTGTGTGCCACTCGGCACACTGGCGCTTCCAGGCAGGCTTCCTTGAGGTGGGCTGTTTGCCGCGAACTGGGTCTGCGAGGGCGGAGACATGCTAAATGTGGCCGTGGTAAGATGGTTCGGTGCGAACTGGTCAAGGGCTTCACCCAAGACAGCCATCTCAGAGTCAGGGTGTATGAAGTCACCCTGAGGAACCTGTACGCGCGCGAGGGCATCGAGGGTCTTGACAGCAGCTTCAGCGAAAGAGGCCTGAGCGTCAATGTGGACACCCAACTCTTCAAGATACCCTTCAACATCGTGGCTGTCAAACCATTCGCCGCCATACGCCTCCATATCTTCTTCGAGCTCTTGCGTGAAGATGATGTCAGGTCGGTTGCTTCTCCGAAACTCCTCGCGTTGGACTCGAGTGGCATACGGCCCGATACGTCGGACATTCCAGTTGGTTTCGCGCACAACTTTACCCAGCTCGTCACGTCCAGGATAGTGTGTCCCAGCTCCGCCTAAATGGAGGAATGGAGAGTTGAGGAAGTCGAGCGGCTGGAGCACCGAATGCTGAAGGAGATTCCTGAAATCTCTGAGCAGTTCATCACGAGTGGAGTAGTGACGACAGAGACGGAAGACACGATTGAAATCGCTTGGTCGTAGGTGTGCAGTGGAAAGAAGATGGAATGCTCGCTCCAGACAAGCTCGCTGCAAGCGGCGTGCAAAGGTTGTTTCTTGGAACGAGTAGGTGAAAGCCGGTCGGATGGAACTAGTCATGGGAGAAGGAACGATGGTTGAAGCCTTGGTGAAAGGCTTGTAACGGGAGGTCCGGACAGGAACCACGGAGTTGTTCTGGGCGTTTCTGTCCTCATTCTTGGCAAAGTCTTCTGGTCGAAAGACGTTTACTGAGTCGACCTCGTCGATCCCCCGAAAGGGGTAGGAGGGGTGGAAAGTCTGAGACTGACGCGATTCAGCAACTATGGGATCCCTTGAAGCCTCAAGATGCGAAGCTCGCAGGTTAGGGAAGTCCAACCCTGAGTAGAGGTCAACATTGTGTCCATAGCCAGTAGCCTCAGATTCATCGGGGATCTTGTAGTAGCCCAAGCCGATGTGTGTTGACTGAGCATTTATTCGAGCATCGACATTCGGCGCTTTCGCTACGTCTTGTTGAGGCTGTGGCATATCCTGGTAGTTACGGCTTGATATGTTGGGAGTAGCTACTGGGTTCTCTGGAGAAGGCTCTGGCGCTTCTTGGCTATCCTCACCCTCATCATCGGTGGACACCGTCTTCGCCGTCTTGGCAAGATTGACGAACGTCTCGGTGGTCTGTTTCAACTCCGTCGCTAGACCTGGCCTCAGAGCAAATATGTCTGAGGCCACGGCCTGGTCATTGAAGCGCAAGAAGGAATTGTTCATGCCATCAATGACCGACTGGAGTTGCTCCACCTGCTTTTGAAGCGAAGAGATGGTCATCTCCTTCCTCTGGCGGTACGCCCGCTGGGCCAGGCGGATTTGCGTGCGACGACGCTGTGCCGGCGTTAGTCGGCGAACCACGTAGGGCGTCGGCATCGTGCGGAGTGGGGTACGGCAGACGAAATTACATGGGAAAAAACAACCAAAGCAAAGCAAAATTAGGTGAAAGGTAGGTGGGACTGGCAGGATGCGCACTGGGGGTACTCTAGGTAAGAGGCCAGCACGCCTTGGTTGGATTGCCAGCACTAGTGCGTGGGGACGGATTTGTGATGAGTGATCCGAAGTGGAATTCAATTTCTTGATTACTCACATCAGCAGCGGTCTCATCCTGCGTGTCCACCTTTGGTCGGCCTCGTTGCTTCTTGCCCTTGGTGATGGGTTCTGCAGAGGCAGTGGAATTCCTGGCCCGCTTTTTGGTAGGGCGCTCCTCGCTCTCGGAGCCCATGGTGAGGGGTGACGTTGAGATGATCGCCGCCAGAGGCCGTGGAGACTGGGGACGTGCCCGTGGAGTGAATAGGTAATCTTAAAGATCTGTCTGGGAGAGATACAGCGTGGGTGCGGGTCCGGTCTCTCTTTAGCAAAGCACGAGGGTGCGCGTCGGCGTTCGGTGTTGGCTTATAAACGGCGTCAACGGGTTGTGAGCTTATAGCGTTGGCTCTCCGCAAGAGCCCCTTCGTAATCCGCTTAGTGGCCAAGGCGTAAAGGACCAAGGCCTGACGAAGCCAGGACACAGTGGGTGGTTGAATCCGGCCGCGACCGGGCGTATGGGACGTGTCAGGCGGCAGAAACGGCGCTGATTGGCTCGGAAGGGATGGCGTCGGCCTGCGGAGGGATGGTGCGTGCAGAGGTTGAGGTTTTTAGCCACAGAGACGGAAGAAAAGAGCTGTTGGTAGGACGCGTTCACCCCCCGTGAGGAGTTACGGAGTGGTGCAAGAAGGTGCGCAGGGCGAGTGTTCACTAATCAGCCCCTCGCCCCCCCAAAAGCGTTCGGCTTTCGGCGGCTAGGGCTTAGCGGCTCCACAGCGCTAGCTCTCAATCGTCAATCTGTCAATCTGCGCCCCGGCGTTGATGAATAAGAACAAGCTGTCTAAAGGGAGTGGCACCAAGCTACCACTGCACATGCATGAAACTTTGTCGGCGTTAAGGCATTTCGTGCTACTTCTTCAGTCAGACCCGTTCAGTTCCTCCTCACTGTCTTCATCTACGCTATCTCCGTCCTCTCCATCCTCGCGGATCAGCGGTACGAATCGGAAATCCACGAAGCTGACCTGTCCGCTTTCCACCTCAATCATGAACTGCAGGCTAAGCACTCCTTGGTTGTCTCCGCGTATGCTGACCTTCGTTGCTGCCGCCATAGCCCGTGCTGCCGACTTGATCAAAGCAAAACGATATGAGTGGACCACCCGGTGAGCTACTTGGAATGTTTCGAGCAGCGTAGCTTCGCGGTGGTTCTGGTCCTCTCGTGCCATTGATGTCTTGGAGTCCTCCGGCCTGCCAAACTCCACAACAGTGCTTCCTAGTGTCCCGCTGGCGCTTAGCGAGAAGAACGGCGCAGTAGGACTCGCTCTAAGAGCAAGCTTCTCCGGATTCGTGCTACTCAGCTCCGTGATGGCGTCGTGAAGAAACGAACTCCGCATGATAATCTTCATGGCCAGCTCATCCCTTGCGAAGGGGATGTCTTCCTCCTCGGCTTCATCCAATTCATAGGTGGTCAGCTCACAGGTAGTCGTCACTCCAGCCTCCTCCAAGACCACTTTCAACGGCGATCCGGGCGCATCGTATGAAAGACGACACACTGACGTCATCCCGAGCACCCGGTTGTCGAAGGCATTGGTACCACCCCTCGAGCTGAATGTTGAATATGGATTTCGTTGGTTTGGGTCGGTCAAGCCGAAGATTTGCAAGGTTTCGAGGAGCGAAGGAAGGGAAATAGTGAAGACTGGGACGTCATCGGTACCATCGTCATTATCGGCATCAAATGGCGAGCCGGGGCGTGGCGGATCATAGTGATATGTGGTGAAGAGAGCTTTGTCTAGGAAAGCAAATCCTGCGAGGGTTAGACAGTGCAGACGGGAGACAGTCACACCCGCATACCTTGCATGATACGGTTGTCCTCAGCACTGAACCGAAGCCCATCCTCACTGATTTGTACGCGTACTTTCTGCGCAAAGCCAATGCACCGTAACAGTATGAACAGTTGTCGCGCCGAGCTAGACACAGCGCTGAGAACTGGAGGACCCTCTGCCATTTTGGAAATTTGGTGGAGAAAGCCTTGCGGCCTGGAGAAAAGTCTTTTGCGGAAGGAATATTGCGGTTTATTGTATTCCCGAAGTTATTGCATGACCCAGCTTAACGTACACGAGACTCCCGGACGGTGCCCTGCGGAATGAGAAATGGGACTGTTCTATACGTAGACACCGACAGCGCAGATCATGTATACGGACCCGAAGCTGCAATAGTCAGTAATGAAGCGGGTGGACGAAGCGGAGAGCAATCTACCCAAAAGCCAATGATGCAGGGACACCAAGGATGGGCAGGGTGACGATGGACCGCGCTGTCACCATGTCAGCTTGCGCATATCCAGCAATGGCAGACCGGGGCTTCCTACTGAGGCCAAAGATGCCAGTCAGGATGAATGCTATGCAGGAATGTCAGCCAAAGTTCGTAGCAGCAATGGCACGACGCGCGTACCAGTAAGGAGCAACGAGAAGCCGACGATGAATTGGGCGTTCTTGGAGACGCTGGGGTAGTAGGGCTGGGCGGCGGATGCCTCCCAGATCTCAAGCAGCGGCGACTGAGCAGACATGGAGCGTGGTGGCGAAAAGAGCGTAGCTTGGGGCGTTGAGGCTCAAGGCAGACGCACCAGGAAGTCGCGAGCTGCGTTCGGTTGCGCATACGTGGTGTTGGGGCCTCGAGCCCTAACTAGGCCGTGCGCGGAGAGTCAGCGCCCAGCCCAAGACAGCCAGGCGTGACGGTCCCCGGTCGCACCCTCCCTGCGTGGCGGCCCGGCGGCTTGACCTTGGCCTTGGACGGAGCGCTTTGAGATCACTGCCAGCCTCACCTTCGAGCGCATCACTTCATTGTCCGCCTCGCTCAGGCTCACCCGCAGGCGTCGCATGCTTTTTTCTGACTGTTTGATCACTCTACGGTCCCGCACCGCGATCAATGGCCAACGCTGTCAATTCGGCTCTCCACGCCCTTAGCAACCCTCATTCCTCTCCCTCCTCCTCCACCATTCCTGTTTCCTCGACCCCGTCCAACACCACCTTCGTCATGTCGGCCAGCTCGGCCAGCCCCGTGCTGCGCAGGCGCAGCGGGAAGAATGAGGGCTATCGCCCTAAGATTGTCACTACCGTCGGCGCCAAACCCGCCTGCCTGGTGAACGCCTCCGTGACCTACGTCGGCAACGACCAAATTTATGCTTTCGGCGGTTTCGATCAGTATACCGACGAGGGTCTGTCCACCACCACGACGTCTCTCCACCGCAAGACAGCTGACGCATCGCAGTATACAACCATGTGCTACGTCTGAATCTCCAGACCCGCCAGTGGAACCTGGTCGATAACTACGGCGACATTCCGGGCGTTCGTATGGGTTCGTGCCGCGCCGAAACCGTCGCATTTTTCGTGCTTTGCTGACTTTCCCGCCAGGCCACACTGCCAGTCTGTGGCAGGGTAACAAGCTGCTCGTTTTCGGTGGTGAAAATGAGCACCGTACCTACCTTCACGATGTTATTATCTTCGACCTGCAGACCGCCCACTGGACACAGCCGGACATCCACGGAACTCCTCCCAAGGGCCGCGCTCGTCACTCCGCTGTTATCCACGACGATAAGCTTTTTATTCTAGGTGGTATGAGTGGTGCCGACAACTACGTTCTCGACGATATCTGCTACCTAGACCTCAAAACCTGGACTTGGTCTCGCACTTGGCGCTTCGTCCCCCGCTACGACCACACTAGCTGGGTCTGGGACGGAAAGATTTGGGTATTCGGCGGGCTTGGAGAGGATATGGAAAAGACCAGCGAGATTTGGTGGCTGGATATCCGTGGAAGTCCCGCGTTCGAGGCTGCGATGGCGTACGGCACGCCTGGCAGGGGAGCAGTGGGGAGAACTCGAGATTCGAACTCATCGTCTTGGCGCAACCAGCTAACGACAGGAAACACTGGATACGCCGCCAACTCTAGCAGCGTTCAGACTAATCCGGCTCACATGTCCGGTCACCGACCTTTGTTCGCCCCAGGAGCCATCTCCTCACTGAAGTTTGTTGCCAGCCAGAATCTTCCAACCCAGGCTCTGGGCACCCACTTTCACGTGTTCACCTCTGGCCAACTCGTTGATTTTGTTACACCCGCGTCGGTCATGTCATCATGCGACATCAGTCTGTCGACATTGGACCTCGATACTCTGCGCTGGCACAAGCTGGCTGACGGCAAGGACATGTTCCCTCCCAACTATCGCTGGCACTATTGTACCCTCAACGAGGATGGCACTCATGCATGGCTCCTGGGCTGCCCAACCGACCCTGGCAATACTGGTGATGCCACCGGCGAGTACCTGAGCGATGTACTGCCCATTGATCTTACAAAGTTTGGCTTGCTCGGCAACTCACTCACGCACGAAACCCGAGCCGAAGTCCACAAGCTTCCGTCTTCAGATGCAAACGAGAACTCGCCTCTCTCGGGAATAGGGGCGGACTTGGCTAAAGTCTTCGATCAACCTCCGGAAAGCGGCAGTGGAGTCGATTTCCAGATTACAGCAGAACGGGACTTCGACGAAGAGTACGACGATGATGTCTCTGTCATTGGCGAATCATCCACTGCGCAAGAGTCTGTGCCCATCCACGTCCACAAAATGATACTGCAGGCGCGTTGGCCCCACTTCGCTCGCATGTACGCGTCTCAGATGTTGGAGTTCCACACCAAGAAGATGCACATTCCAGAGCCGTTCAGCACGGTCCGAGCATTCCTGTATTACCTCTATACAGACAGCATCGCTCCGCGTGGCACCACTGGGCCCTCTCTTCGCGATGTGGCGGGCATGCTTGTCATGGCCAACATCTATGTCATGCCTCGCCTGCGCATTCTCTGCGTCAACAGGCTGCACAAGGAGCTGGATGTTGAACATGCAGCGATCATCTGGGAGCGTGCCAACACTGCTGGCGAGAATTGGCTCAAGGAGAGGGCTGCAGACTTCTGCATGACGTACTGGGGCAAGATCGTCCGCACCAAGGGCTTCCGCACTCTGCCGAAGCGGAGTCTGCTTGAACTCTGTGACGAAGTGGATGACCACGGGCGTGTTATGAACGGAGAGGAGCTGGAGGCGCTTGGAGCCCTGGCTGGCATCAAGTACCCAGGACGTGAGGGACGCAAACGCAATGCTGGGGTTCTTGCGAGCGATGAGATTGAAGAAGGTGAGAATGACGAGGATGAGGGCATGGAAATCTCGTAATGACACGCTGCACTGATATTTTGGCGCAGTCTTCGGCGGGTCTCTAGCTCGTTCGCTTTTGATTGCTTTATAACGACATTTTCGGCTTCATGAAAGGACAAAACAGTATCTAATTGGGGGTTGGGCAGCATGGATATGGCGCTTACGAAAATTGCGAGGGCGTTTCTCTTTCTGATGGAGCGTTGTTTTCAATTCGGACGGAGGTACGTGGACGGATATCGGAGTTTTTCTTTTCTTTCAGGATGGACTACGGAACTGGACACGCCTTCACGATCAGCACAGGGAATAGAGCGAGCGGCCTTGGACGAAAATCTACAAAAGTAGCCAACTGCGTG
This sequence comes from Botryosphaeria dothidea, assembly GCA_011503125.2. Classification (NCBI taxonomy): domain Eukaryota; kingdom Fungi; phylum Ascomycota; class Dothideomycetes; order Botryosphaeriales; family Botryosphaeriaceae; genus Botryosphaeria; species Botryosphaeria dothidea. The sequence goes on from WWBZ02000073.1 coordinate 1,480,000, forward strand.
GCGTTCAGGATTGCTTTCGGACGGCTGTCCGCTGTTTGCTGTGGTGATGACGGCTAAATCGAGGCAGCGGTCTGTGCTCGGGGGCGCCCCTCTTTCTGCGACGTCACCTGCTACCCCGCGGTCGGTGGCCCCACGACCGCGACGACTGGACCCACGCTTTTTCGATCCACAGGCGGAAAAATTCAGACCAACAGCGGCAATGCGACGCGCCGAGGCGAAGGCGCCAATGGCCGCGCTGCAAGGCCGCCGAGGGCTCCAGACATCGTGGGTTTCTGGTCTCGTGGCCGTGGGGCTCCGCTCCGTGCCTCTCCCACCCTCCGGTGGGCGGTGCCACAGCGTCGGCCCATTGAAGCTGGGACCAAGGGTCCAGCCAGCTGTCCAGCTTGCTCCCTCGCCTGTCCGTCCAGCGCCCGCCGCCGCAAGCTTCTCTGTGACCAAATCAATCTCTCCCACCGCGGGATCTCTTATCCCCCTGCATAATTCAAAAGCTTATCTCCCTGCTCCTCTTGAAGCTGTGATCGGCGCGTCTCCGTCCTCTTTTTTCGTCTCCCAGCCCTCACCCCTCCTGTACTACCTCATCCTTTGCCTACCCCGCCAACTGGTCTTCTATCACTTCAACGGGCCCCCAAGATGTCAACCACTATGACCAGCACCACGACTGTGGAGCCCTCGAAGCCTAACATTGGCGTCTACACCAACCCCAGCCATGACCTTTGGGTAGCTGAGGCCCAGCCGACGCTGGAGCAGGTCAAGAGCGGGGAAGCACTGAAGGAGGGTGAAGTCACCATCGCGGTCAAGAGCACTGGAATTTGCGGGTTTGTCCCCTCCTCTCTCCTCTCTGCCACGTTCTCCAGCCAGCGTTGCCAAAGCCAGCTGCTGACGCGCAACTCCACAGCTCCGATGTCCACTTCTGGCATGCCGGTTGCATTGGCCCCATGATCGTGAAGGGCGACCACATTCTCGGCCACGAGTCCTCGGGCGTCATCGTCGCGACGCACCCGTCGGTCAAGAACCTCAAGCCGGGAGACCGCGTCGCCGTCGAGCCCAACATCCCGTGTCACCAGTGCGGGCCGTGTCTGAACGGGCGCTACAACGGCTGCGAGAACGACCAGTTCCTGTCGACGCCGCCGGTCTACGGCCTGCTGCGCCGCTACGTCAACCACCCGGCCATCTGGTGCCACAAGCTGCCCGACAACCTCACCTACGAGGACGGCGCCATGCTCGAGCCGCTCGCCGTCGCCCTCGCCGGCATGTCGCGCGCCAACATCCAGCTCGGCGACCCCGTCCTGGTGTGCGGCGCGGGCCCCATCGGCCTGGTCACCCTACTCTGCTGCCGCGCGGCCGGCGCCGCCCCGCTCGTCGTCACCGACATCGACGAGGGCCGTCTACAGTTCGCGCAGGAGCTCGTGCCCAACGTGCGCACGCACAAGGTCGAGTTCAGCCACACGCCCGAGCAGTTCGCGCAGTTTGTGCGCGAGAAGATGGACGGCAACGAGCCCGCCGTCGCCATGGAGTGCACCGGCGTCGAGAGCAGCATCGCCGGCGCCATCCAGGCCGCCAAGTTCGGCGGCAAGGTGTTCGTTATTGGTGTTGGCAAGAGCGAGATCAAGATCCCCTTCATGCGCCTGAGCACCCGCGAGGTCGACCTGCAGTTCCAGTACCGCTACTGCAACCAGTGGCCCCGCGCCATTCGCCTGCTTGCTGGTGGTGTTATTGATTTGAAGAAGTTGGTGACGCATCGGTTCAGCTTGGAGGATGCGGTTAAGGCGTTCGAGACGGCGAGTGATCCCAAGACCGGCGCGATTAAGGTGCAGATCCAGAGCTACGATTAGATTTTCTTCTTCTTCTTGTCTCTGTTTTCCTTTCTAAGAGATTTATGAAGATTGGGGGTCGTGCATGGTGTTTGGGTTCTTTTGGGGGGGGCCTGCTGGGAGGTGATATAGGCTGAAAGAGTTGTGATGATTTCAAGAGCATAGATTGACATCTCACGAGAGCGTTCTGGAATAGATTTGTCTGTCTGCTTTTCTCATAACGAAGTTTTCGGTCTGGCATCGATTTTGGGGTTCTTGCGGCCTTCGAATGTTTGTCTGCGACTTGCGTTTAGGTTTCTGAGTTGTTCACGTTCCGAATGAGCTATTAGCGACCGAGTTCCTATTTCGGAAATCGGCTGAGACTCCCAGTATAGCGACGGTCACGTTTCGGTTCTCTGCTCGTTTGAGGCGTTGCCAGAACTGTAGACACAACAAAAGGCTGTGAAACAATACACGTTGGTCTTCGAGTGTCAGCTACTATATGTCTGATGTTGATGAGCTACATGCCCTGCCTGAGAATGCGACCACTACACGCAGCTTGCATCTGTGGTGACCGTGAGACGTTACTGCTAGCTATTAAATATAAGAGCCTATAAGTTCTCACTTTTGGGCGGCTTCTCAGATGCCGATAGGAGCAACTGGTCGTTGGTGTGGATCATGTGATCCACAACAACATGCGAAAACACTCAATTCGGTGTTGGTTATCTCTTTTCCCGAGCACAAATCTTGAGAGACTTCTGGGCCCAGGGGTAGTGCTCGCTGTGTGTGTGATGTCAAGGAAATACAGAGTAACATCAATGTTCTTATTTCCTGACTGGATCGCCTTATGCTGGATGTCAAGTTGGTTCAGCTGTTAAACAAGGGGATCTGATCTTCTCAGGCGGACTTGCAAATTTCAGTAATTATGCTAGATTGCTCCGTTATATTTTCTTGGGCGAAGGACTCCAACAACATGCAGGTAACGTGATGTAATTGACTCAAAGAACTTCAATTGGACAGGAGGACCTAGGGATTTGATACATGCCTTTAAGTTTAATATACCGAGCACCGTGACTGTAGAGCTTCGATTAGAGGAAAAGTCCTCTCACTGATGTCATGGACGGCTACCTAGTTATTTATTGAGACCATCCTCAAGTAAGACCCCGTGCTATGAGGGATTTTCTTATTAAAAGAACTTACCCTTCTGCTCCCTAAGAGTGGCTTGCAAGAAGGGCGAACAATGCTGCCGAACGAGATTTAGTATTGTGTTACAGAACGGCTTTCATCGCAATTAGCACATGACATTTCTTTGAGCAATCTCTTCAATTTAGGCAGATATGTACCTTGTGAACTCTATCAAGCCATATCGGGTATTGGAAACTTTTTGTAATCCGATCCAACACTCCCTGAGACTCAAATTAACATTCTTCAGCCGGTCATGACCCTATCTGCGTCGGTCATAGTCACGATCACGATCGTCGCGACTGTAGCGGTCTTTACTCCTGTCACGCCTCCGATCGTCGCGGTATCTATCCCGGCTCCTGTCTCTTCTGCGGTCATCGCGGTTATCTTTGCCACGGTATCTGTCGCTGTCACGATGATCTAATCTGCGGTGATCCCTGTCCCTGTCCCTCCTAGGACTCCTGCTCCTATCACGTCCGCGGCGTCCGTCATCCCTGTCGAAAACAAGACCATATTTCTTGGAGCTTCTTTCGCGATCATCCGGATCCTCGGCGCGGTATTGTCTCTTCTTTTCCAGACTTGCGACGCCGCCGAAGCCACCTCCATGTGCACGCTTACGCTTATCATTAGTGGCGTCACGCCACACATCGGAGAGCTTTGAGACACTCTGAGAGAAGTCCACGTGGATGCGGTGGTCGTCGATCAGTACATCCTGCATCTTGAAATAAGCCTGCTCGCAAGACTTCTTGTCCTCGAACTCGATGAAGGCGTACTGCAGACTGTCACCTGTTTGCTTGTCGCGGATGATCTCACATGACATAATCTTGCCGAACCGGGAAAAGATGAGCTCCAGGTCTTCGTCCTGTGTGACCGGGTTGAGCTTGCAAACGAACAGCACATTCTCCGGTGGTTTGACTTCGGCGAATGGCAAGTCTCCCATCATCTCGAGAGTCAGGGCTTGCGCACGTGCTTCTCTCTCGCGCCGCAACCTTTCCACTTGCTCTTGATCCATGTTCTCGTCCAATTCTTCATCGTCCCTAATGCGCACCGTTGCCAGCTGAGCCTGGGTTGGCACGGGGCTCTTCGGAGGCTCAACCAGACCAGCAGGGTCCGGCATTGGATCGTCCAGTATTATGGTGTGCCTTAACCTTATGTCCTTCAGCGGGCGTCCATTGTCATCGATGAAGGCGGTGTTGATCTTCTCCAGAGCATCGAAGCCTTCCACAACGGTTCCAAAAACGGCAGCTTTGCCGTCCAGGTACTCTAGGTTTTCCCCGAGTGTGACGATGAACTGGCTGCCGGCCAGGCGCACATCCGGATCCGTCGACGATGGCACAGTCGCCATGCTGACGGTGCCTCTTTCGACATGCCTTAGTCTCGGGTGGAACTCGGGTAGAAACGTCTTCTTGGAGGGATTGGAGGGGTCAAGCAGGCCCCATATGGACGAGCCTCCGTCGCTATCTTTCGAATCAGGGCCTATGGGGTCGCCGGTCTGGAAGGAGAAATCGCGCTGGACGGAGTGGACAGGGGCATAGTTGAAGTATTTGATCTTGCAGAGCTTCAGGAAGCTGGAGCACAGGGGGAAAGACTTAGTCGGCGCGTTCAGCTTTTCGTGGCCACGCAAAAGAAAGAGTGAACTTACTTCTCACAGCATTTTGGGGCCTCGCTCACCAGCAGGTCGATGACAATGTCGCCGACGCTGGTCTCAAGCAACACGGACATGATGGCAGCGCGGACACAAACGGGACCGGCGAAGAGTCATGCGCGAGTGAGGCGATGTGCGAGGATTGGTGTAACGCGGAGGAGGCGACGGGGCAGAAGTGAAGGCGGCTCTCAGGCAGTTTGGCGCAACGGAAGTTGATGGCCGCCCCAGCTCGACGCGCGACATGACCGCGGCGCCGATCATGAGCGCGCTAGGCCGCTTCGGGAAGGGGCACAACCGCGACTGCTTCTTCAGCCTGCCCTGTCCCGCGGCTGCCCACCTTGCCTCCCTCGCTCCCTGCACATCTGCGCTCACTCGGCGCTCACCTCACGCATCTCCCCATCCTCGCGGTCTCTTGTGTCACCCATGGCGCTCCTTGAATCTAATCATTCCAGCCCACGCTACCACGCTCGCACATCAACGTCGCGGCTGTTTTGTTTGATGCCCATGCTGGACTCGCTCTCTCCGACAGAACCACGGCAGCAGCGGCAGTGTCGAGTAACCGTGGAAGCGGCCGGCTGGCAAGCATGCCGATTCGATTGAACCATGTTTACTGACCGGTGGAGCTGCAGCAATATGCGCCACAACCACGGAATGATGCTGCGGAGGGTGACCCTCCCCGCTGCTTGAGGCTTTCCTGCAAGTCATGCCCTGAACGATGCCGCCATCGGGCGGCCAGCCGCTGTCTCGCACGTCGATCGTGAGTCTCCGCACTCCCGGCCGGCCTGCCTGCCTGCCTGCCTGCCTGCCTGCCTGCCTGCCTGCCTGCCTCCCTGCCTGCCTTTTTGCCGCCGCGGAACGGCACGCAGCCTCATCTCGGGCCATCGCGTGTGCCGGTTTCAAACGTCCGCCCTGCGCGCTGAGCAGCACACACTGTACCTCAACAACCCTCTGATCGCATCGCACTTTGCTCGCGCGTGAGCATGTGCTTGCATTGCAGCCGCCGGAAACCATGCAGGCCTGCGTCTTTCGCCCTCTCTTCACACGCTGTATTCTGTGCCCATCTCTCCTTCTGCCTTTCTGATTTGTCCCTACTTGCAGGGCTGCCGGTTCATCCGCATGTACCTGCTTCCCCGCAGCCTGTGCCATGTCATGTCGTTTTTGTTTGTCTCACCCCCGCTTGCACTTCTCCCTGTTTGGCAGGAATTGGTGCCACCAGCACATGGTCTGGAAGGCACGATACCTATCCGGTACCTGCTGCTCTTCTGGAGGATGACGCCAGCCTTGCATGCAAGCCTTCACACCTGATGCATTTCTGCAATGCAGAACCGTATCCATGCAGACGTGCTCGACGGCTTGCAGGCTGAGAGATGCACCGGACTTCTCGAGGTCTTTCCCCCGTGATCATGTGGTACGTTGAGACACCTTCTCCGACGATGGTTTTGCCACAGACTACGGACGCAGCACTATTGCCAGGTGCTTTTGCAAGAAGTTACGCACGCTTCCTTTCTGCGAACCACCTCAAGATGGCTTCCATCCGAGTGTGCTCATTGTTCAAAGCAGAGCGTTCACACGAGCCGTAAATGTCGTCAAAACTGGGAATTGGCGTATCAAATTCACAGCCCGACCGCTTTACCTTTATGGACCTTTCGGAGAATGACGAGACTGTGTTAGGCGGCAAAAAAGTAATCTGAACAGTTGCACGGACCGCCTCAGCTCACCCCCCTCTGGCACTGTCAGCGCTGACTTGACCGCAATGCGGCACGGCAGGATAACCCTTCAAGATTTCCCGGGCACTGATGGCGCGACCACATGAAACCTTCAGACCCAATGGTCTCAAAGCCCTCAGCTCAAGCCCAGGGCTGCTGTGCTAGCTCTTGATTGGGTTGTTTGCGTTGTGGATCGCTGCGGACGGGTAGCTGCAGATGCTCAGCTCTTATTGGACTCGCTTTACTACCCCTGTGGATCCCATCCTACCGTATCAAAGGTTTTCTTTCTCCCGGGTTTGCCTGTCCCCTTCTGCAGCCACCCCGAAGTCCCTGGACCTCAGCGCCAGTTACCTCCTCCAGAAAGTCTCGCATTGCCCTGTTATCCATCAACAAAGGCAGATACATCGACGAGGTGAGTCTGCTTGAATGGTATGCTGTCTCACTGAAAGCTGAGGGACGAAATTCCCCGTTGCCGATCTGAGTGATTGCAGGGGATCTTTAGAATTAGACCCCCTGAAAGCGGATACTTGCTTCGTTGGCGTTTCTTATCACAAATGTTCAGGGAGCCGATTGCCGATGTCGTTTGCTTCACTCAGTCGGCGAGTGACGAAACATGGATCTGCCGCCAGGCTGCTCAATTGTACAGACAGGGTCTGTTATGCAGAGTCATGTTTGCCTCCCCCATCCGCCGCTCCGGACCAAATCTCAGCACCGTGTCGGAGCCACACGATGTGTTGCGCAAGAGCCCCCGTCCGAGTGGCCTCTCGGACAAGTTGTTCGGATGTTGCTTTTTCAGGGAGACTCTATTCTCATCCTTCGACATGTCTCCGGACTTCCTACGCGAAAGAAAAGCCGCCGGGCCGTTCCAGCCAACGAAGAGCCGGTCTGCAATAGCTCGACACGTGTTACACTTTCCTTCGGCCCTTGTCCAGGCACTGCCCGCGCTGTGTCACCCTTAGAGCAGAAAGGTCAGCCTGGTGCTCTGATTTCGGATGTCAAAGGTCGCTGGGATTCAGAGGCGCAATAATTTGAATGCCCGATGCAAGTGTTTCTGTAAGTGCTGTTTGTCTCATCAGCCGCACAGATGGCCCAAGTGCCTCAGGATCCTGAGATGAAAGAGGGTGCGTCAGCGCAGCGCATAACGACGTCGTCGCGCGGATATGTATGGAATTCAGGAGAGTTGCTCAGCTGTTCTGGTCGCTCGACTTCGGCGCTGTCATTCGGGGCCCCTGACCAGGTAGAATTCAACACAACAGCAGTGGTACGTTCCACCTGGTCGCGGATGTACTGAAGAGACCGTTGTGGCTTATCCAGAACTAGCCCGTGCTCCCTTGGCGCTGAAATGGATCATGCAATCTGGTCGGCGCGACTACCCGCGTTGCCCAAGCGCTGCCTTGTACGAGAGGAGGGCAATGGGCTTGACACCTCCCGGGCTAAGATGCATCAGGCATGGCTAATACCCGGGACTCAGCCTGACGTGCGCAACCTGCAGGCATCTCCTCGGCCCAGAATAACCCAAGAAGCGGCGGCATCTTTGGTTATCTACGTCGAGCAATCGCAAATAAGCATTGGCCCAGAGCTCTCCATCAGAGGTCATCTATCTATAATACCCATGCACCCCCGGAGCACCAAGATCTAATTTTCGCCCCTGCATGCACCTTGGCCGACCTCTGTCTCTACCGTACCCAAGCCCTCCATCAGCCACGGAGGAGGAGCATCAGGATCATCCCAGACTGAAGCGCCCTCACTTACGTCAATCGGAGTGCAAACGCAAACCCGCAGTTCCCATTTGGCGGTACCTGCAGGGCAAATTCCGTCCGTTGTTCCTCCCCCACAGGTGCAGATCCTGAATGAAGCCCTGGTCCTAATAAATCTTCAGGCCATGAACGATTTCGAACGCTACCACCGGTGCTCTCCTCTCGGCTCTCTACAACATTACCCTTGGACCGACCGCTCTATGTCCATGGCTGTCTCCCACGCCGTGCGTTCGGACATGCGCTCCTGCCCGACGCGCCAGACCCGCAACGTGCCCCCTCCCGATCCCGATCCTGAGTCCAACAACGGACAGCCGAGACGTCGCATCGCGGTTGCTGTAAGTTACGCTTGGAGCCTCGTCTGGCCCTTCCGATTGCCCGTGGATCATCTAAACGACCGGCGGCAAACCCACCGGCCCGCACATTTTCGCATCCGAGGCTGACAGCATCCCGCAGTGTGCGCGTTGCCGCAAGAGAAAGATCCGCTGCAGCGGTGACCCAGGCAACAACACTGGCTGCCAAAACTGTCGCGCTGCCGGTGCTGATATCAGCGCCTGCCAATTCCACAGAGTAAGTGCCATCTTGCAGGTAATAAAAGCCTTCATGCTGACGGGCTTAGGTTGGTTCTTACGTTCCAGGACCACCAAGCTTCACTTACCCTAACCATCTCTCATCAAGCCCAAGCATCCCCATGAGCAATGTGTACCAGAGCCACTCTGGTGACTACTCTTACAGTCCTCACCCAAAGGGCTTGCTCTCAACCCGATCGTTCCAAAGCTGCTACAACCCTGTCGGCTACAGCGACGAACCATCAGCAGACTCCTATGGATACCAACCTTTGCCTCTGCCCGGAAACGACGTCTTCGGAGGTGTTTTCAGCGGCGCACAGGAGTCTACCCGTGGATGGTGTGGCACCAACCCGAAGCAGTCAGCGCCAAGCGATATATATATTGAGGGGCCATCTGCCGCTTCGTACGGGAGCCTGCAGCTGCCGTACCTGAGCAGTACCCCGGTCACGCGGCAGCCAACGGTAACCGCGGACAACCTGTCAGCCTTCAGCATGAACTCATTGCAGTCCTCTCTGGCTTCACCATCTGCACCTCCTCATCCGCCCCTACCAACTACCCTGGAGCATCGTCATCTGCCAATGCCAACTTCCACGCGCACGCAGATGAATCCTTCCACAGAAATGCACTTGAGGGCTCAGCCCACATCTGCAGTCTCAACTGCGCATGCGCTGTCTTACCCCAAGGCTTCCATAATGTGGAGTTCGGATCCTACGGGACAGGATGGTCGTCAACCTACTTCGAGTACCACCTCAGCCAGTCAGATTATGACTGCGCTGGATGGAAAGACCCCCGCTGTCTCTGCCCTTCAGGAAAGTGTCCTCAACTACATTCCAATTCCAGCCAATGGCTCTGACGCCTCTTCCAACCCGGGCTCCTCAACGGTGTACACGCCAAGTTCCCTGTCCGGTGCAACCCCATCTTCGCTGGATGAAAAATACCCCACTTCTGGTGCAAACGTTCAATCTTCCTCGAACAGGGATGACCTTCCTCGAAATGACTCCACTACCAGTCTTACATATTACGGTACAGACAGCTCCTCTAGCAAGTGCAACGTTGGTACCGATCAATCTTCTCAGGAGGGTGCCTTAGTCAGTGGACAGAGGTATGCACCTTTGCCGCCACAGCCGCAACATACCTCTTCCAGCCATGACCAGATGCGAAGGGGTTCATTCGATCATCGCCGGACTGCTCCTAGCCACAGGGCCTCAATTTCGAGCCTCAACGAACGCAGATTCTGAGAAAAGAGCCATCCGCTGGTGGACTCTATTGCGTTTCCGAATGGTTCTTCTTACTCAAGGAACTCTTCCCCTTTCTCACTGCAGATGACTTTGTTACAGCAACAGTTTTTGTTACCGCTTCCATGCAGTATTCTTCCTGATTTGTCTCTTCGTCTCGATTGCAGTTTCTCATTTTTCGTACTGAATGTTCGATCTCTTGAAGGTCATCAAAACAAGGAATCCACACAAGCATCTCCCGCATGGGTTTCCATTTAATTACACAGCGTACAATTTCCTTCACCGTAGGTAGCATAGCTTGTTTTTTTCTTTCTCATGGGGCGATGTACGGTGCATCTTGCTGCTGGAACAGAAAAAAAGAGCGGGACCTCCTCGTAGGATTTTCTTTCTCAATATCTCTCGTTTCTTGAACCAACTAATGGAGCTTCTTATTCGATTTCGAAGCCGAAGCTCACGACTCTCATGAGCATAAGAGAAGGCGCATTGTGGAATGAGGTAAACAAGAGGATACGCCCCGGAGCTACCCGGCAAGGAAGAGGCAATGGAGCAAGAGGTAAAACCGGTATGCATGCTGGCACGGAATGGTACCTATTCTTCTTGGAATGTGTTTTTTCATCTTTTTGATTTCCTTCTGCGGAGCTATCTTGTCAATCTTGACTTGCAACAGGCATCGATGACGAAAAGTCTGCGAGTCTCCGATAAGGAAAATGGCCCTCTCTTGTCGTAATTATTCTTCGCTTGTTCAGTGTCGTGCGCAACCCACGGTCGTTTCCTGGCGGAAATCTGTAATTTTACATACTACCACTTACCATTTACCTACCAAAAATCGACGCCAGGGCCGCTCTTTCAATCGAATCTGTTCTGTCTCGTTAGTTCCCGAAGTGAAACCTCGGCGTCGGTCTTTAGATTTTGATTGCAGCTTTCAAGCACTAATAGCTATGCCATGGCTTCGTCTTTTGAACAGTCACCTACAAGAACCCATTGGCCAGTTGGCCGAGCACGTGCTCTTGCTTACTATATGAGCCCACTTTAGACCACCACTGCTCGAAAACTAGTCAACTAACAGCCACCAAATGACTACTAAGCCGAAAACCGACCGGAGGTAGAGGAGACTCCTCACGCTAAATCGGGTCCTTCCTTGACCTCAATAAGTCGACTATTAATTGCCTAGTTAGATGAGTCCATGTTCGAGACTAGTACTAACCTATTTACTAAATGGCGACGGCTAGTCGGCAAGGGGTGAGGACCGGTGGTGGACAGGGAGTCAATAGAGGCACGAACGCGTGTTGATTGAACAATAGACGATTTGATAGAGAGGAGGGTCAGTCCTAAGGCCTGCCAGTTGGGTTCTACCCAAGGGCACGGTCTACAAGGGGACCGCCTGCTCTCTGCTTATCGGCACGTGATCTATCTACCTATCTATGGTTCCGCGTATGACACTGATCTGGAATTGCGTATTGACTAGGTCGCTACTAACTTATTGTGGGTGACTGTACGACCTCCATAAGAGCTCAGAGTAGGAAGGAGCTCCGATGTACTTTTAGATTGGCTACGGGAAACTCGATCCCGACTCAGCCGCATCTTTCAGATCCAATTTTGATTGATGATGTCAGTGCGCTTGGCACCCGAGATATATTTCCCTCCACGTTGCTGTCTTAAACGATCTTTCTCGTCTGTCCAGCGGTCCTACTTGCACATACCCTTTCCGCGTGAATTCAACATTTTCGTCTGCATAGCATCATGCATACTTCCAGCCACTTGTTTCATACCTTCCTCTGTACTATAATCCTCACGGTAGCGAAAGCGCAGGATGCTCTCACACCAAACTACACCTCCCCGCTGGGTGTCGAAATCTACAACCCACCGCAGAGCTTCGATCCAAACGGACCATGGAGCATGATGGCTCGCGCGGGGCCGACCTTGTACGTTGCCGGTATGATTCCCCGTATCTCCAAAAGGTGCTATCCACTGTTTCTGAGGCGTAAGCCAATTTGAAGGCATGCGCGGTTTCCACCCCTCCAACAATAGCCTGGTTCCTCTCCTTCCATCACCTGCCTCACCTGGTAATGCGGGATACCCCCGCATCCGTCAAGCCTTTGAGAACATGGCCCAGCTGGCGAGACTGGGCGGTAGCGATATCGTAAGCAGATCTCTCACTTGGATCTCTTCGTCTCCAAATCGATCGTCCTTCCTTTGTACGTCTGCTGCACAGAGGAGTGTAAAGTTGGACGCCCCCTTCAGCAACAGCAGAGCCATGTCCACAACATCCCGTGGGGAGTGGAAGCAGTCGTCCGGATGTAAATGTCGCCGATGTCTTCGAACAAGTACGTCCGGATGACTGCTTCCACTCCCCCCCCCCCCCCCCCCCTCTGCAAGTACCGAGTCTCAGAACATGTATTTTCCTTTGCGTGACAGTAGTGACGTCCAATGATGAGACACGCTACCAACCGCTTTACCTACAGACATCTTGCACACGCCTGGTCGTTTACGTCAACGACATGTTTCGTTGGCGGCCTGTAGTCAATCGCGTCACGCAGGAACTGTTGGGTGCAGCGAATGGGGGCTTTTACCCGGTGCGAACAATTGTCGAGGTGCAACGGCTGAACAACGATGACATCATGGAGGTGGAAGGTACCTTTTGGGTTGGGTGAACTTGTTTGGGCAGGCGATATGAATTTCCGGTCGAAACGATTCCACGGAGGTGCGAGGGCGAAGCGAGTAGGCAACGAAGTGGTGGTTGGGAAGGGGCGGGGAAGTTTATCAGATTGATAACATGCCGGTTCGTGAAGTTCCTGAGTTCCCTTGTATCTAGATCCATTTTTCACCTCATTCGTAAGTTGAACATGCTTCTTGTTTTCGGAGTAGTCTGTGGATCTCACTCTCGCGGTCCGCTTGTGGCTTCATCATTGGACCAGCGTGTCAATCTCTTATTGGTCGATGTATCAAAGTATTTGATGGATGTGGTGCGAAAGGATGATCGATTGAAGAGAGAGTTGGCAGGGGTTGATATACCCAACTGCCAAGCTCTGCTCGTTAAGCGAGCTATTAGAGCTAATCTGCCAATGGTCTTGGAGATATGAGTGAACAAAGAGAACAAAGGAAGAGTCATTCCAGGCCCATGGCCTCCACTGCAGTCCATGCATTCCATCAGTATTGAATCTACGCTTGGTATCCTTCACCGATCTGGAAATATTACCCTTGTGGGTTCAGAGCAAAAATGTTGGTATTCTGGCCGGACAGGCACTTGCCCAAATATTCGCAGTTCTGCGTTACAAGACGCCGGAGTACTGACTCCTTAGACGTAGTCCCCAAGTCCACATGTGCGCTGTCTGGGCTCAGTCGTGACGAGGCCTCCACAGTCGGACCATTTCCGCACTAGTCCGGATTCGGTAATCTGAGAGCAAAAAATTTCTTCTTCACTTCGTCAGCCCCACCCACGCTTTCCACTTGGATTTGAGTGTGCTTTGTGCTTGTCATTGTGTATTCCTGTGGATTGCTGGAGTTTGACACGTTGTATAAAGACAAGGCGTCATTCCTCATCCATCAACATCCGGCAAGGTACCTTAACACCTTCCGTCCGCCGCCCGGCTAGCTCAATCGGTAGAGCGTGAGACTCTTAATCGCTCTCTAGGGTGTTATCTCAAGGCTGCGGGTTCGACCCCCGCGTTGGGCTCAAATCCCGACTCATCTTTTTGCTTTGGTGTTGAAGTGAGGACTTTTTTTCTGCTTGCCCAATGCGGCGTTGGGACCGCATAACGGACCTGTCCGAGGAAGCGCCAGGTGTCCGGGCGCTCCTTTGCTTCCGTGGGTGGTTTTGAGGGTTATGGAGAGAGACGTAAGCTTCGACATGGGGCAAGTCTTGCTTCAGGGCTACGGTCGGTGGTTGGAGGGTCAATCTCACATTTTCGCCGGACCCAGAGCCATTTCTTGCTGTTGGACACTTGACAAGAATCTTACAAAGTAAATCAAGCCACCGGTGCACCATAGAGGGTCACCAGAAGGCAGAAGTTTTGAAGTGATTCGGCGACAAAATCTGGCGACCTGTCCCTGGAACGTCACTTGACTTGCTTGAGCAGAGCAACTCCCTCTCTTACCATCCATCCGCCTAGACACAAGAAGGATCCAAGATTGTGAATGATTAAGAGATCGGTGGCCGGAAATGTTGAAGCTTGTATCAACAATAGAAATGTCTTGCTATAACCACAGATTTTAAGACACAATAAATCTACTATTAAAGACACAAAACCAGACAGCGCGCATTGCTCAGGTATTTTGATTCCAGGCCAGATGATTCAGACGCGGACTTGAATGATTTCAAGTTCAGAGATGGGACGATGTTGTCGATTCCTATCTCAATCTCAAAGTTCACGAATAGACGCTGCAGTCCAGCAGTAGATTCTGGAGAAAATAAGGCATATTCACAAAGGGTGCTGCACCCAAACTTCAAGTGGTGGGCAGTGGAAGCATTCGTCCGGACGTAATTATATTGTATTTCCAGCTACGATGCTATCCGGATGAATGCTTCGACCCCCCATAATAAAATTACCCTTCGGGCAAGAACTGTTGTCAAGCACTGTGTAAAGCGCTCATGGATGGCGAGAAGCGAGCCTCTAGACCTAGATACCGAATACACAACAATGCTTCAGAGCCACGAAACATTGCTTGATAGGAGATTAATTGCATTCAATCCAACCCATAATTAATTTGCTCTTATCCATTTTCATTTCTCACAGTTCTCCAGGGCAATACGTCAAACGTTATTAGTCAAATTTTCACCCCTATCCATCTGGTCTCTGCCGCCTCAATCGCTACCCTTGCGCTGAGTCAACCAACTGTTGTCCGCCATCGATCATTATTGATAGCACCCCACCAACGCCCTGCAAATGCTGATGCCCGATGTCTTTATAAACTCAAAAGATAAAAAGGCCCTTGAAAAAAGTCCACCGCCTTGCTTTTTAATTTAGGAAAAAGGGGAAACGGGGAAAACGAGAAGAGAAAAGTACAGCGACCCGCCGGGCTTCTCCACGGTCTTCAAATATCTTCCCGACTTTCCCAAGCCCAATCGCGTAATCGGGGAAATAAGGTCGAAATGGTACCGAAGCCGGCCTGGCTTGCTAATCCTGCGGGAGGATAGGATGGCTTGAGATGAATTGAGCTCAGTCCGTGTGAACGAAGTCCCAGTTCATCTACTGCCTGACGCTGTACCCGCTGCGCTTGGTGTACATCCTCGACGCGATGTTCATACTCGCCAGCTCCTGGAAGAGCAGCTTCGCCGCATAAGGAATGTAAATCTGCGCAATCTTCGTCTTGTTCTTGCAAGGGCGGCACTCGAACTGGTTGCGCTTGAGGTTGCTGTCGTCGATACTACGTTATCATCGTATTCTTTAAATATCAATGGAGGGGTGGGACTTACGCAATAGGGGTCATGAGACCGCAAATCTCGCAAATGTGAACGCGGTATGCGTCCGAGACTTCGAACAGACGCTCCTTCAAGAAGGCACTTGCACCGTGGGAAATCATACAATCACGTTCCATCTCTCCAAAACGCAGACCACCATCTCTGGCACGACCTTCGACGGGCTGACGGGTGAGGATCTGGACGGGACCACGAGCACGAGCGTGGATCTTGTCGTCGACCATGTGGCGCAGACGCTGGTAGTAGGTGGGGCCCAAGAACACCTGCGCAGTGAGCTTCTTACCGGTGTGACCGTTGTACATGACTTCAAAGCCACGACTCTGATAACCATGTTCACGCAGGAGGGATGACACTTGTGTGACGGTGACGTCGGTGAAAGGAGTAGCATCACCTTCCTGGCCACGGAGAGCGCCGACTTTGGAGAGCAAACACTCGATCAAGTGAGCAATTGTCATACGAGAAGGAATGGCGTGAGGGTTGATGATGATATCAGGCGTGAGACCTTCACGGGTGAAGGGCATATCCTCGTGGCGGTAGGTAATACCAATGGTACCCTTCTGACCGTGACGAGAGGCGAACTTGTCACCGATCTGAGGAATCTTGGTCGTTCTTGTCCTGACCTTAACGAACTTCAAGCCATCGCTGTTCGTCGTAAGAAGCACTTGATCCACGATACCGTTCTCCGTGCTGCGCAGAGGTGTCGAAACATCTCGCTTAATGTGCATCTTCGTCCTCTGACCCAACTCTTCAGCATCTGGTGCGATGGGTGCTGTCTTTCCAATGATAATATCTTCACCGGAAACACGAACACCAGGCGCCACGACACCATCGTCATCCAACTTGTCGTAGGTTCCGTGCTTGAGGCGCATCGTATCACTCCGCATGGGCTTCTCAAACTGCTCGACGACCGCCATACCGACCTTCTTCTCCTGATCGGTGTAGGAGCGGTAGAAAAGACTGCGGAAGAGACCACGGTCGATGCTGCTCTGGTTCATAATGACCGAATCTTCCTGGTTGTAACCGGAGTAGCAAGCAATGGCGACGATAGCGTTCTGACCTGCGGGAAGTTCACGGAACCTCAGGTATTCCATGGAACGAGTAGTCGCTAGAGGCTTCTGAGGATAGTACAGGACGTTCACCATCGTATCCATGCGGAGCTCGTAGTTGGTCAGACAGACACCCATGGCCTGCTTGCCCATGGCGGACTGGTAGGTGTTACGAGGGGATTGGTTGTGGTCGGGGAAAGGAATGATACTGGCACAAATGCCGAGAATCATACTGGGGTGGATCTCGCAGTGGGTGTATTGCTTGACGCTGGGGTTCGGGGGAGGAACAACACGCTCATGAGGATCCCTGTTGAGCTTCGTCTCTTCGTCTTCCTCGTCAATGATGCCCTGACGAGCCCTGTGGTGGGCACGCAAATCATCGGGAGTCATGACAATCATGGCAGCTTCCTCTTCTTCTGCGTCCATGTACTCAACCACACCACTGGTAAGTAAACCCTTCCAGCCATACCTCTTCTCTTCCCTCTCTTCATCGGACAGGCCAGAGACGTCAATTTGTTGATCTTCCTCAAGCCTGTCGATGTGTTCACGCGACAAAACCAAGTTACCCTTGTTCGCGCTTGTAGGATCGTCGTCGATGATGAAAAGAGGCCTACAGACACGCCCGGCATCGGTGAAGATCTTGAACTCCCTGTCACGAACATCGCGAACAAGACTCATCTCCGGGGAGAGAGTGCCGTCACGACGCAGCTTCTTGACGACGGAGACGAGTTGGGTAGGATCACGGTGAATACCAACCCAGACACCGTTGACGAAAATCTTCGTGGCGTGCGGTGATACGCTTGGCTCGTACTCTTCCAGAAGCTCCATGTTCCGCTGTGTCATGAAGTCCTGGATCGGAGTGACGTCGCTACCGACCGTGACGTGACACATCAGTGACAGGTTCTTCACCAGGCCACAAGCCTGACCTTCGGGCGTCTCTGCCGGGCAGACCAGACCCCAGTGGGTGTTGTGCAGCTGACGTGGCTTTGCAAGCTTGCCATCACGACCGATAGGTGTGTTGGTACGGCGCAAATGCGACAGGGTGGAGGCGTAGGTGTATCTGTTCAAGACTTGGGAGACACCAGCCTTGCTTGACGCGGCCTTTTTCTGATCACCCCAATTGCCGGTGGCAAGGGAGTACTTCAAACCGTTCGTAATAGTTCCCTGCTTGACAGCCGACTGGAGCGAGAACGGGCGGCCGGCCTCAACGCACTTCTTGAGGTAGTTGTAAACATCCCTGGTCAACTTCAGGAACAGTGAACGGAAGAGATTTGCAAGAAGGGGACCAGCAAGGTCGAGACGCTTCTTTCCAAAATGATCTCTGTCGTCCTCGTCGCGACGTCCGAGATGACACTGAAGCAGACGGTAAATCATGTAGCCTAGGAAGAATGCCTTCTTCGTCTCACTGCCCTCCGTCTGAGAAATGTGCGGCAAGAACTCCTTCTGAATGATGTCGCGTGCAAGCTTCACACGCTCGCGCTTAGTGCCACCAGTGCTGGGGTTGCTGCCTCTTCTACCGATAAAGTCCAAAGCGCTGACCCTGTCCTGGATCAGGACGGATTCTTCGATGGATGGCCTGATAGCCTCCATAAGCTTGTTATCGTTCTTGTCGAAGCAAATGTGGCTGATGATGTCCTCGTCGGACACAATACCGAGGGCACGGAAGACGATGGGAATCGGTACATCGGCCTTGACGTAGGGTAGCGTCGCGTACAAGCAAGCACCCTGACCCTCCTTCCATAGCTGGGGTTTTTCGTAAAGCTTCAGGGTCATGGAAGAAAGTAGACGCGATCCCTTCTCGACTGCGCTCCGAATTTCCGCAATCCACGGCGTCGGGCTTTGCCTCTTCCTGAAGACCTGAACGATGTTCGCCGCACTTCTCTCCTGAGCAATCAAAACTTTCTCACTGCCATTGATGACGAAGTATCCTCCCTGGTCGTAAGGACATTCGCTGTGAGCGTAGAGCTGCTCGTCGGTCAAGTTGCGGAGACCACAGACGTAGGATTTCAGCATGACAGGCAACCGTCCGAAAAAGACCTGCTCCTTCTCTGTCTGACTGTCAACCTCCCATACCAGCTCGGTGGCACCAGTTGCCTCGTCCTCATCCATATCACCAGTAGGAGCAATGGGACGCTCGCGGGCCACGGAAGTCTTGGTGCTCATATCGCTCATCATTGCAGCCGCGTACGTCAGGTTCCGGAGACGCGCCTCGTGAGGAAACACGTCTCGCGTCACACCGCCGTCAGTCAAAGAAGGGCGACCCATCTTGACCTCGCCGAAGTTCACCTCATACCGCTTCTTGATGATTGGGTCCGGGTCGCTCTCATCGACGGGTGGCGTGTGATCCATGGTAATGGCGCCCATGTGCTCGACGATATTCGGCAGAGTGTTCTTGACGAACTCATCGTATGAGTCGATTTGCTGCGCGACGAGACCCTTCTCTTCGAAGAAGGCAGAAATGACCGTCCAGCAGTCCTCCGCGGTGATGGTGTCCTCGAAGTCGGTCTCATAGCTCATGTCATTGTCGTAGTAATCGTTCCCATAGCTCATGGTGGCGGTGGAGTGCTAGCAACGAGCACCAGCGCGGAGGGGCAGATCGGTTTCGAAGTCGGAGGCTAGGCAGAGGTGCGCGCCAGAGCGCGTCGGAGCGAACTGTATCCCTCTTGAGCTCGCGCGCAGGGGCAACGGGCGAGCAAGACGGGGTGTGGCGGGCAGGGCGGAGATGCAGACGCGAGACGGAGGATGCGACGGACGCGCAGGTGCAGGCAGGAGGAGTTGGAGGGGGGGGGGGGGGGGGGGTGGACGGGTTGAAGGCGAGTGTCCTCAAAGAAGAGGTGAAGTGCTGCGCAACGAGACGATCGCCGCCGCCCAGCCGCCTCCCGCACGGACCAGGCAGACGTTATTCATCCACGCGCCGAAGTGTACCCGGTATGCTTCAACAGTATAAAAGTATACTGTGAACTTTTCCCCATAACTCAGAAATGATTCAGTTCGAATGTTTAGAGACAGACATAGCTGAGTAATTTTCGATTGTTAGGTTCATTTTTCTAGACTCCCTCGCGCATCTGAACATCAAAGGTCCCCCGCAATCGCCATTCTAATGAACTGAACCAAAAACTCATAGTTTGCTCTGACCTTCTTGTGGCACCTTTACCACAACCTTGCCCCAAGAATTTCTGCCTCCCAAGGCAGTCAATGCATCAGGCACACTCTCCAAACCAACAAATTCCTTGTCAGTGAAACAAGTGCCTCTGAACTTTCCTGCCTCCATGAGATCAAAGATGCCCTGCCAGACCTTTGCAGCAACGGCCGGGTCGCGCGCCGCTTGGGCTCCCCAAAACAAGCCAACAACGCTACAGTTCTTCAGGAGAATACGGTTCGTGGCCACCTTTTCAATAGGACCACCGGCAAACCCAATCACCAGAAGGCGTCCATCCCAGGCAATACATTTCATCGACTGAGCAATGAGACCAACCGAGTCATAGACAATATCCACGCCTCTTCCCTTCGGAGTCAGTTTCTTCACCAGGTCCGGCCAGTTCTCTTGTCGGTAGTCGATGACGTGGTCCGCGCCGAATGATTTTGCGACTTCGAGTTTCCGGGCAGTGCCCGCCGTAGTAATAACTGTGGCCCCGAATGCCTTTGCAATCTGTACTGCAGCGAGACCAACGCCTCCAGCAGCGGCGTGAATCAGAACATAATCGCCGGCTTTGACGTTTGCACGGTTCACGAGGCCGGCGTAGCTGGTGGGTGCAGTCACGAAGAGACCTGCCGCATCGAAGAAGCTCCAACCCTTTGGCATGGGCAGGATCTTGTCCTCATCAACAGCAATCTTGGTCGCATAGCCTCCCTGTGATCCTCCAAAAACCCTGTCGCCAACCTTGTACTTGGGGGTGCGTCCTTTGGATAGCGAGGCCGGGGCATGGACGACAACGCCGGCGAACTCAGAACCGGAAACCCAGGGAAAGGGCGGTTGGGTCTGGTATTTGCCCTGGATTTGCAGAATATCAAAGAAGTTGCAGGCGGTTGCATGGATGGCGACAACATATTGATCTGGCTTCGCGACTGGGTCGGGCAGCTCGCTGACCTTGAGCTCGGACGGGCCCTGCAATGCCCAATCGTCGTTAGCTGGCATAGGGACGCAGTAGAGATCAACGGACCTTGACGTATTTGGTAAGCTGGATGCCGCGCATGATGGCGAGTGGTTTGCAGGAGTGTGAGGGCAGCAGGGTCTATGTAGCGGTTTTGTTAGGCCTGGCTGGCTCGCGCCTGGAGCTCTGCCGCGGGCTGGGGAAGCTCCCCGCAAAAGCGCGGGCAGGTGCCGAGGTTGGCGTGCCAGGCGAGCGAGGGTGCGAGGGTGCGAGGCTCAACCGCCAGGCCGCCAATGACGACAGCTGAAACATAAGCGCCTGAGGGCACTGGAACAAGTGCTGCAGTTGGGGAAGTTTAGGCCGACTGCGAGGCTCTCGGCAGGGCCTGGCGGACTGATGTGGAGGCATCAGAGGCACAGGCACCGGGCCTGGCGCAAGGGCCGTGCTCGCAGCGCTCTGCATGGAAGCCTCAATGGAAGCCTCCAGATCTCAGCCTTCCCACCGCTGACTTCACTCCTTCCCGCCTCCAACGCAAACGACACTATTGCTAGACGCCTCGACCTGCGCATCAGTCGCCGACCTTGCACCCCCAGACTGTGACTGCTGCGAGCCCGCGCCTTCCGTATCCAGCTGTGCATTTGCGCTCCGGCCAGGGTGCTGTCATCATTACTTGCGTCACGTCGCCCGCCGCCACCCCTCCTCCCACTCAACCTCAACACCACCCACCCCGCAGCAATGGCCGACGACGCCGGTCAGAACGAGGAATACGTGACCTTCAATGTCAAGTCCTCCAACGACGCCAAGTACACCTTGACTCTCGCGCGCAGCACCACTGTCGCCGACCTGAAAGGGAAGCTCGCAACCTCCGAATACGCCGACACGCCTGCCGAGCGCCAGCGTTTGATCTACTCTGGTCGCGTTCTCAAGGACCACGACACTCTTGACAGCACCAAGATCAAGGATGGCAACACCATACATCTTGTGAAGAGCGCTGCCAGCAATGCGCGCCAAAACCCCGCCAACCAGGGCGCCAGTGCCGCTCCCTCAGGAGCCGGCGCTCCGAGGAACAACGTCCCAACGAGCTTCGCTACCGGCACCGGCAATGATCCTCTCGCCGGCCTCACCGGTGCGCGCTATGCTGGTATGATGGGTCTTCCTGGCGCAGGCACTTTTGGTCCTGACGGTGGTGTGAGTTCTGACCCCATTCCTTATCTCCGTTTGTTCAGCTGGACCACGCCAACTAACTCTGCATAGATGGGCGCCCCGCCCGACCCTGACCAGCTCCTCCGCCAGCTCGAAGATCCCAATACTCTGCAACTCATGACCGAAGCCATGAACAACCCGATCGTCATTCAACAAATCCGCAACAGCCCCATGTTCCGCAACAACCCAATGATGCAGCAAATGTTTGATAATCCTGCCTTCCGCCGCATGCTCACCGACCCAGAGGTTATACGGCAGCAAATGCAGATGGCGCGATCCTTTGGTGGCATGGGAGGTGCAGGTGGAAATTCAGCATTCCCAGCCCCGGGAGTCACAAACACCACACCCCAAGGCCAGAGCACCAACAACAACGACACGGGAAGCACGGCAACGGGTGATGCCACGACGGCGACACCGAACCAACCAAACAATACCGGCCCTACAAGTCCTCCGCCGAACCCGTTTGCCATGTTCGGCAACCCAGCCGCTGGTGCAGGTGCAGGCGCAGGCGGCGCAGCAGCGAATCCTTTCACCGCGCTCTTCGGTGCTCCACCCTCCGGATCGCCGACCCCCGGTCAGAACCAGGAAGGTCAAGGTCCCAACGCTAATCCCGCCACGAACCCCTTCGGTAATCTCTTCGGTGCTGGCGCTGGCGGTGCTCCTGGCGGCCAAGGTGACCCCTTCCAGGCCGCCGCTCAGAACCTGATGCAGAACCCGGAAGCTATGCGCGCTACCATGCAGATGCTTGGTCTCGCTCCTCCTGGCGGTGAGGGCAATACTCCTGGAGCGACCGGTGGAGATGCGCAGGCTGCCAATCCGTTCGCAGGTCTCTTCGGCGGCGCTGGTTTACCGTCGGCTGGTCCGCCCGACAACAGGCCGCCGGAGGAGAGGTATGCGGAACAATTAAGGCAGCTGAATGACATGGGCTTCTACGAGTTTGAGAGGAATATCCAGGCTCTCAGGAGGAGCGGTGGTAGCGTCCAAGGTGCGGTTGAATACTTGTTGAACGGCTCATGAGTGGGCGATCAGGTAAAAATTGGACGAAATGGGCGAGGATAGAATGAGGAAAGCACTTACGAACAATGGCATTCATTGCTCGACTTAGGTGGAGATATACCTTTTTTGCTTTCCCTTCACGCGATTTGATATCAAACAGCATGGCTCTGCTCAATCCCTGTTTCTCTCGTTATTACGGGTATGGCTTCATGGCCTTTTACTTCTCAGTATGTCTTGATATGAGGCATGGACAAAATGAGGGTGATGTCTTCGACGTCGCGTACATTCTCCTTCACAGTTCTAGTGAGGTTTCGGCTGATGTGCTCTCTACTGATATCACGGCAGTCTTACGCAACAATAGCAGGGTTCTTGCGTCCGTTAACCTCTATTTATCTTCTCAACAACTATCAAATCACATATGATGACCCTTTTAATAGCGCGACTAGCTGAATTGCATTTGAGTGATCTTTCGCACGTCATTTTCACTCTAGAAAGATCCGACTGCTGAGAGAGGTCGGGAGGTGCGATGGCGAATATAGTCATCGCGAGGGGTTCCTTATTACAGTTGATAGCCAGTAGGAGAGCCCCTTGATGGCCCCCGTCGATGATGCGCCGAGATAATATCGGCAAGAGTTGGCGAGAGAAGTAAAGATCTCTTTCCAGACGATGTTTGTGGGACAGTCCTCAAAATTACTGTGACAGAAAGCACAAACACCAACACGGCATCCCTCCACTTAAGCTCGGATCCTCCTATCGCGCGAAAAGAAAGAAGTTATAGACTCGAAATTACTGCTAAATGTACATCTTGGGAATTGAAACGTGTATGGGAACGCGAGTGGCCAAAGAAAATGATGGCGTTTGCGTCTAAATGCCTATTTCAACTCTCAACAAGCGATCATAGTAGATGAGTGCCGCTATTCAAGACTTTGGGCAAATTTCTGATTTCCGCACGACAGGAGTAGAGCTCCTGCCTCCATAGGGATGTTTCTTTTTTTCTTGCAATTCGAAGGACATAGGTGTCTCTGCCTAGTTGATAGGCCTAGCCGGATCGGTGGCGCGCATATCTGATAAGCCTTATCTACCCTCATCAACCTCGACACGTTGGAACCGCCTGCGCCTGCCAATGGATGCAGAAAATTTGAGACTTGAGTGACGATCAGTGGACGGCCCGTTACACAACGCCGCAACCAGGAAGGTGCATGCGGGGCGGTTGCATTTCCTTGTACGCCTCAAGTATGTGCTGCCGACTCATCGGAGCAGAGTCATTACCCCACGTTTGACAGAGCTTACCCTTTATATTCAAAACTTCTTTCTTCGAAATACCGCTCAAGCTTTCAACTCACCAGCAACTACTTTGAGCATACGCGAATGACTAAGATGTCTTTGCGAATCCCACCTTCATCTTTCAGCCGCACCCACTCTGACCCATCGCCAGTCCATCCATTGGATCCACTCACGGCGCAGGAGTTACAGCATGCAGCTAAGCTTTTCAAGGAGAGACACTCGCAAAAAAGCATACACTTCAAGAGAATTGCGCTCATTGAACCGCCTAAGGCTCAATTGCGCCCATACCTTCAAGCTGAGCTACGTGGAGAGAAGCCTGCTTCGCTACCACGGCGCGTCGCTGCCTTATACTTCTTCCGCGGCGAGCATAACACTTTTGTAGCCGAGGCGAACCTATCAAATGGATCTGTCGAGAATTTCAAGAAGCTGGATCCCCGGATCCATGGCCAGGCTGACATTGACGAGGTCATCGGCATGAGAGACTTGTGCATGGAGCACTCTGCAGTGAAGAAGGAACTTGAGCGCCTTGGGCTTCCGGATACCGTACGAATCCAGTGCGACACATGGCCATACGGCAGAGATACTGCAGATGAGAAGCGGAGACTCATTCAGGTATAGAGTGATTGCGGATATGATGTATATTTTTTTTTTGGTTCACTGACAAATTTCAGTGTTATATGTACGCCTGTAATCCAGAGAAGGACCACGCTGGCTCCAATGTATACGACTTCCCACTCGACTTCTCTCCGATTCTCGACATCCAAACGAAGGAACTTGTCAATATGTGCTACCTTCCGCTCGGGAGTGAGGTCGAACGTAGCACTCCACCGCAGGAGGGGCATACGCCGCACAGGGCCCGCGAGTTCCATCCGGAGCTCCTGCCTACCACTCTCCGCGCCGACCTGAAGCCACTGCACGTCAGTCAGCCTCAGGGCGCCTCGTTCACAGTGGACGGGCATCTCGTAACCTGGCAGAAGTGGCGATTCCGACTCGGCTTCAATTGGCGGGAGGGCATGATTCTTCACAATGTGGCTTACGATGGTCGCGAGCTATTCCACCGTTTGAGCTTGGCCGAAATGTTTGTCCCCTACGGCTCGCCTCAGTCCCCGTACCATCGTAAGTCAGTCTTTGATGTTGGGGATATTGGCGCCGGTGTCTGCGCGAACGACCTCAGACTTGGTTGTGACTGCCTGGGCTTGATCAAGTATTTCTCCTTCGTCATCTGCAACTCCAACGGAGACCCCGTTGAGAAGCCTAACGCAGTATGCATGCATGAGCAAGATAACGGCATTGGCTGGAAGCACACCAATTCGCGGACAGGAGAGGTCACGATCACACGTTCTCGTATCCTCGTCCTGCAGACTATCATCACCGTGGGCAATTACGACTACATCTTCTCCTGGCATCTTGACCAGGCGGCTGGGCTTCACTATAACATTCAAGCCACCGGCATCTTGTCGACAGCTCCAATTGCTCCAAATACTCAAGTACCCTGGGGCACCAATGTCAACGAAGGGGTTGTGGCACATTTCCATCAACACATCTTTTGCCTCCGCATCGACCCGTCTCTCGACGGCGACCAAAACTCCTTCGTAGAAGAAGACTCCATCCCCATGCCCATGGACGCCAACAACCCCTACGGCGTCGGCTACAAAACGACTAGACGCACCCTCACCACTTCCGCCTACTCCGATGCCGCTCCCAACCGCGTACACAAGATCATCAACCCTTCGTCTATCAACCCCACTTCTGGCCACCCTGTCGCCTACGCCATCCATAGCCCCATCAAGCAGATGCTGCTCGCGCACCCAGAATCCTTCCACGGGCGCCGCGCCAAGTACGCTACGCGTCCGTACTGGGTGACGCGCTACCGCGACGGCGAGCTGTACCCCGCCGGTGAGTATACGTACCAGTCCCTGCCAGCGGACGACCTGCCGGATAATGAGGACGTGGCGGCGTGGGTGACGAGGAAGGAGCCCGTGGAGAACGAAGATATCGTTGTGTGGCATTCGATCAGCTTGACGCATAACCCAAGAACTGAGGATTATCCGGTCATGCCGTGCGATACAATGACGGTCAGCCTCAAGCCGAGCGGGTTCTTTGAGACAAATCCAGCGCTGGATGTGCCACAGAGCACACAGGAGAGTAATAGAAGTGTGCTGGTTGGCGATGGCGAGCACTGTCAGGGTGGTTGTACTGCGGAGAAGCCGAAGTTGTAGAGATATGAACGTACAGGGCGTGTAAGGCGAGTTACAAGGGCTGTGAATGATTGCCACTGGGCATGAAGAGTCCTATAGCTTCGGAAATACTTGTAGTATTCATTAGTGATGACACTCTAGAGGTAACTGAAAGGGAGAGAATTGATATGATATTTGCTCAAGATGAGACCTTCCCTTTCTCCTCCTGTCTAAAATTTAAAAGTGGGTATCATCGTACAAGTAAAAGAAAAATTCGCTATTCGTAACCATATAGCAGACTCACCTCCACCAAGACTCAAGGTTGTGACATGGTCTGGAACAAAGCGGGTATATCCGATCCTCAGCCAAATACCTTCACCTCTTTCGGATGAATCACATTTTCAATTCTTCTCCTTCTTGTCCCGCATCTCGCTCCACATCCTGTCTATGACCTGAAATATGGCGGTGACGGCCTTCATAGTAGTATCGTCGATTCCGCGCTCTCCGAACCTTTGCTGGATTTTGTCCGGGTGCCAGCGTACACGCTCCATCTTAAGCTGCGCGGTCACTTCATCGCCTGCCATCGGCACAGTCCGGAAGAAATGCTCGACCTCTTCCTTCGAAACATGCTTGACCTTTCCAGATTCAACCGGCCACGGTAGCAAATCCTCCATTGTGAGGTCCTTGTCGGCGATGCCAGCTGTGATATCCTCCCATCTTTTAATGTACCTGCCCCACACTTCCTTCCATTTTTTCTTCGCTCTTCTCTCGTCGCCACGCTTCAGGCTTGCTTCGACACTCCTTTGAAAAGCGTCGTGATCGTCATGCATGCGCCTAGTGCTTTCACGCTGTGCTTCCTCGTGAGCTCTCCGTTTTTGTTTCTCCTTCTCTTGTCTTTCGCGCTCCTCCAAGATATGCTGATGTGATTTCTCCCACATCTTGCGGCGGACGTACTCAGCATACTCGTCTTCGGTCATGCGCTCAAGCTCGCCTGTAGGTGTTTGATACTCGTTGGGATACGTGTGGATCGGCTGCCCATACACACCTTCCCAGTAAGCAGCGCCTTCGTCATCAGCGAGGGCGTCGAAAAGAGACTCGCGGAAGGCGGTATCAGGATCCATGTACTGGTCGGACCTGGTAGTAGCTGTGTAGGTGTCGTCGAAGGCGCTTGGATCATCGTTCACGGTGGCCGTGGAGGACTTGTGCCTTTGGCTGTGGTGGTGGCGGTGCCGATGCCCCCTGTAATCGTCATCTTCCCTCCGCCGCTTGTGCCGTCGTGAGGGCCCGTAGTCGGCTTCATCGCCGGAGCGTTTCTTGAATTTGAACTTTGTGGGGCGCGCATCTCGATATTCGTCGCTCTTACGGGACTCGACAGGCGGTATGGCGTCCGGCGACTCCATGTTGCTGGGTCATATCATATCGAAGGCAAGTTTTGGGTTATTTTCGAGGTTGAGTCGCAGATGCACCTTTGCCCTGAACAGCGACATGAACGGTAATGACATCGGCATGGCCTGTGCGCTTGCCGTACTTTAGCCGCATTACATAAGCCACTGGAGCTCGTCCGACCTCATGGACCCGCCTCATCTTTTTTCTTCGCAATCAGACCGCCAACATGGCGAGCCTCAAGTACGGCCTCAACATCAAGAAGTCCTCACAGCCTCCTGCGAGGGGCAAGCCGAAGAAGCCCCTCTTCGGCGACGACGAGTCCGACAACGAAGACGCGAAGCCCACTGACAATGTCGAGGAGATCGGAGTATTCGACCTCGACAATCCATCTTCATCTTCCAATGGTTCGAAGCCACCCGCGAAGGGTGCCGCCGCTTCAAACCCCGCCAAGAAGCCCCAAATCACTCCGTATGGTGATCTTTCAGCCCTGAAGGAGTCGCGGAAAAAGGCCGAGGAGGCCGAGAACCTGGATTCCAGCATTTACGACTACGATGCTGCCTACGATGCGCTCCATGCTAGGGATGCTGAACGGAAAAAGAAGGAACGCGAGGAGGCAGCTCAGAGGAAACCCAAGTACATGGAAGGCTTGCTAGCCTCTGCGGAGCTTCGCAAGCGGGATCAGCTTCGTGCCAAGGAGAAGCTCGTCCAGCGGGAGCGCGAGGCCGAAGGTGATGATTTCGCAGACAAGGAGAAGTTTGTCACGGATGCATACAAGAAGCAGCAGGAGGAGATGCTGCGCCTGGAGGAAGAGGAGAAGAAAAGAGAGGAGGAAGAGCGCAAGAAGCGCGGCCCCGGTATGTCTGGCTTCTATCGCAGTATGATGAACGAAGAGGAGAAGAGGCACCGGGAAGCCATGGAGGCCACGGAAAAGGCTCAATCTGGAGGTGTCGAGCCCTCGGTTGAGGAAGAGGAGAAGAAACAGAAAACCGATGCCGAGCTTGCCAAAGAGATGCAGGAGAAGGGCGTCGACGTCGTTATCAATGACGAGGGTCAAGTGGCAGATAAGCGTCAGCTTCTCACTGCTGGCCTCAACGTTGCGCCGAAACCCAAGCAACCCGCTGCTGCACCTGTTTCTGCCTCCCGCCCAGCTCAAGCACTGCAGCAGGCTAATCAAGGCCGTGGCTCGGGCAAGTCAGCCATAAGAGAACGCCAAACGCGCATGATCGAAGCTCAATTGGAGCAAGCAACGAAGCGCCAAGCCGACCAAGAAGCTGAAGAGAGAGCGAAATTGGAGCATGCGTCCAAGAGTCGGAAGACTGAGGGCGACATCAGTAGCGCCAAGGAGAGATACCTACAGCGCAAGAGGGAAGCGGCTGCCGCAGCTGCTGCCTGTGGCAAAAAAGATTGAGTTCCTGGCTGTTTCACGTCCGCTCGTATGGAATTAGCAAGGCATTTCTCTACCACGCTGAGGAATACAAGTTGCGACAGTGTGAAGAAGACTGGAGGCATCATGTACGCCGCAAGCGTTTTAGATCACGTATTTGGTAAGTGCAAGAGTTTTCTTTGTGTCGGTGAAGATAGACTACTTGGGCTACGATCAGGGATGGCGCTGCGTCTTGTTTTCCCATGTCGCAACCGTATCAAATCGAGCCCGAGATCAACGAGGCTGCCTCAGCGCGCTTCGTGGCACGATTCTGCTCATTGCTTGTTGGACATAGTCATTTAGCGTCCTGGAGTATAAGTCTGTGCTCACATAGTTTTTTCTTTTGTTACGTTTTTGGCTGGCTCGTCTCGCATCGTTGGCAGTCATGACTTTTGAAGGTCTTTGTGTTTCGCCAAAATCGTGGTTGTGGTGACGTTAGGCTGACTTACAACCTTCCAGGCACCCAGGCTCGAAGCGAGGCTGACTTGCATGTGTCCACCACCATCCCTGCACGGTTTCTGCAACATGTCTGCCGCCAAACACTGGAAAAGATAGCTGTGACACTTGCGCAACATGGCCCGACAGGCACAGCGAAAAGATAAGCGAAACTTTCGGCGAGTTCCACTATCTGCAGCGAGCCGACACTTTGTCGACCTGGACGGTCCAGGATTGGGCGCGAGGAGCCATTGCGGCGCGGAGGAGGACTGTGGAGGCGACAATACTATACTGCATACTCGAATGTAGGCGTAAGCAGGCGAGAACTGCAAAGAGCAAGTTGCGGCAAGCGGCCCCGAGAGCGGGGTAGCGCTCGGATGGCGCGATCAGGCGTGCCAGGCACCCAGGCATACAGTGGACTCGGAACAATATATCGATACCGCTACTTCGCGACATTTCTCGCCGTTGAAGACAGCTATAATGGCGCGTGATATGGTTTGGGGCGTTCCTGGTGGACTTTTCTTGTGTGCGGGTCAGTAAATGGGCTTGCCAAGAGGCAGGATGCTGGCTGTTTAGTCGTGCTGCATCCCTACGGAGTGGCCCGGAGGTGCAACGTGAGATGATCAAATTTTTGCCGGCACAGCTTCATTGGGCTCGAGGACAGGCGGGGTGCGGGGCGTGCAGGTCTTGGTATAGGTTGAATGCCGTCAGGTGCGCCGTGGCGGGCGCCACTGCAGCCCTCCAGCAGCCATAGCGTGCGCAGCAGACGCAGGCAATATTGTTACACATCTGGTGGTGTTGATGGGTTTGCACGACTCCTGCCTGCCGGCACGCGGCTACCCGACTCAGACGCCGATCGATGCGTGCCACCCTGGAAGACAACATCACCGATGCCAGCATTTCCGTCGACGGCGAGACTCCCACCGGCGCCCCATCGTCCTTCGAGCCCGCCGCGAAGCCCATCTGACGCACCCCGGCAGTTAAGTCCAGTCGTTAAAGTTTAACGGGTTAAGGTTCAGCGGAGGCAGCCAGCGTGCGAGCGTGGGCCAGGGCACCCGCGCGTGAGGCGCGTCGCGCAGTGAGACTGGAGAAATGGCAGAAGGAGCAACTAGGCGAGGCTCGAGCCCGCAAGACGCGCAACCGCACCGGCTGGCGGCTGTGGCGCTTCCCTCCGCGCCCAAACATCGACGACAAGAACGCCAGCCGGTTGCCCTTTGCGGGCCTTCAAGCGAGCACGCAACAGGACATGACGTGGCTGCGAAGAGATTGCACTGATCGCTGGTGATCCACGTCGAGAGTGACGACGCTGGGAAGAATCGGTATTAGGTCCGATATTAAAGCCCGTCCCCCCGGATTTTGCAGAGCATGCGGGAGCGCAAGAGCAAGGATCAGAGCTGTCACACAAGACCGACGGCTGAGCACGTCGTCCGCCCTAACCCTCTCCATCCACCGCACAGCACCGTCACGCACTCCAGGCCCCAAGGCTCACCAGAAGCCACCGCCCGGCCCGCATGACCCTCCCGCGTCGGGTGCGCCGTGTCTGCCCCAGTTGACGCCATTGACCGCATCTCTTGCGAATAGCGTGCGAGATCTCGTTAGGAAAGATCCTCCACCTGGGAGTACTCCCTGGTAGGGTCCCCCCATGGAGCAAACCAGTGCTCCCTCCGAGGGCCTAGCGCTCCCGTCCTGCCCCCAAGCCCAGCACTGGACGTCTGCACATTCCCCTGTTTGTTTTTGGAAAAGGAGCCCTGCTAACTGGCTGCCACGCGCATAAGCTCGTAATTGCTCGCAGCCATGGCGGCAGATGCTAAGGGATCCACATGGCATGAGGGCGGTGCTATCTCGCACTGCAATGTCTCATTGCATCCCGAGCGAGAGCCCCTCCTGCCTAGGCCAAGGCCCCGACAGCGCCAGTACGGGAAAAGTAGATATGTCGTGCTCCTGCTCCTTTGTGGCGGCAGTCTGCTCATTACCGTCTGCTACTACCTCCCCGGCTTCGCCGCATTCCTCACGGCTCAATACGAGAAGATGGTGTCCTTTGCGCAGCAGCTGCGGTTTCTGCTTGTCTCTTTCTTCGTGATTAGCAGCTCCGCTCAGACCTTCAGCCCCATAACGCCGCCATCGTTTCCATTGGCCGTCAAAAACCCGTATCTATCAGGTGAGTGTGAATTCCCCAGCACATTTGGAGGGTCCGGTTGGGGGTGTGGGTGGGGTTTCGTGAAACCTCCTGGCCACATCTGAGCGGTCGGCTGTCAGATGAGGTCGCCATTAGCAGCTGTTCGTAGATGCGGGAAGCTTGACACCAATTGGTCGCGCTCCCCACCTACTCCCCGTCTGCCACATGCTTCAGAGCCGCACCTTCTTTCTCGCGCCACCTTTGCTAAGACACCCCAGCATGGCTCCCCGGAAACCAATCTGCAGATCTGCCATCAGCTCAGCCTGAATTCTGGTTCGCCAACAAGCTGACATGGGCCATCATCGCCCGCGTCGATGGCACTGCGTACAACTTGTTCGGTGTTCCCGACCCCGAGTCTGGCTCGCAGTCTGCTACCGTGGTCGGCGGGAACTTCACTTCCACGCACACCATCTTCACGCTCACGGCTGGGGATGCGACCATCACTCTTGACTTCTTCTCTCCGGTGTCGCCCAATAACTACCGCCGCCAATCGATGCCGTTCTCGTTTCTGACGGTTACGGCCAGCGGCAACAATGGCGCCACACCGTCGGTTCAGATCTACTCTGACATCGATGACACGTGGACTGGCCAATCATCCTCCACCACTTTCACCCAGAATACGGCCGGTGACACCACCGTTTACCGCATTCGGAACAACAACCAGGTTCTGTATGGTGAGCTTAACGAGATGGCCCGGTGGGGCTATTCAGTCTGGGGCGCCAGGGCCGACTCGCATCAGAGCGGCTCGCCTTCCACCGTCCGGGGCCAGTTCATCAGCAACGGCACGCTAACGAACGCCACTGAGGCTTGGTCCTCGGGGGCGGTGGTCGGGCTGGCCTTTGACCTTGGCACTGTCAGCACGTCATCCAGCGCTGTATACGCCATTGGTTATATTCGCGAGCTAGCCATCAACTACAGAGGCAGCCCGTGGACCCCCTACTACAGAGCCTACAACCCTGGCTGGGCCGATGCCATCGACCACTTCATCGACATTCACGATGATGCTGTCACGGAGTCCGACTCGTTGGATGCCCAGGTACAGAGCATTGGCGAGGCTACAGGCGGGTCGAACTACACTGCCATCCTCGAACTTTCGGTACGACAGATCTTCGGCGGCATCGACATTGTCATCGACAACTCGACCTTTGACACGAGCAAGCCCTGGGCCTTCATCAAGGAGATTTCCAGCAATGGCAACCTGAACACTGTCGACATCATCTTCCCGACGTTCCCCTTCTTCTACATGTTCAATGCCGAGTACATCAAGATCCTCCTGGACCCGATGATGCAGTACCTCGAGGGTGGTGAGTAGAACATCGTAAACTGATTTCTCATTCATACTAACAGAGAAAAGGTACCTACCCTCAACCGTATGTCATCCACGATATGGGCACGCACTACCCGAACGCCACCGGCCACGACGACGGTCTCGATGAAGCGATGCCGGTAGAACAGTGCGGCAACCTTCAGGTCCTGGCTCTCGCATACCAGACTGCCACAGGCGATACCTCCTGGACAACCCAATACTCGGCGCTCTTCAAGAAGTACGCCGACTACCTGTTCGACAACGGTCTCTACCCTGCCAATCAGCTCAGCACCAACGACGGCATCGGCGCTTTCACCAACATGACCAACCTCGGCGTAAAGGCGGCGGTCGGGCTCGCCGCCTACGGCGCGCTGACTTCGCAGTCGAACTACACCGACCTGGGCCGCTCCTTCGCGGACCAGATCTACGGCACCGACAGCAACGGCGACGGCCTCGGCACCGAGATCAGCGAGGACACCAACGCCTCCTTCTTCACCCTGACCTACCAGGACCCCACCTACTTTATGGTCTTCAACAACTACCCGGACAAGCTCTTCAACCTCTCCGTCTTCCCCGACGAGGCGTACACGGCGCTGTCCGACTTCTATCCAACCATCCGCCAGCCGGCCGGCGTCGCACTCGAGGGCGCCATCCAGTGGGCCAAGACCGACTGGCAGATGTGGGTCGCGGCTGTCAGCTCTGACAGCACACAGAGCATGTTCGTCAACGACCTGTACGAGTACATCAACAACGGCAAGAACACAGCGCCGTTCGCGGATCGCTATTTTAGCGACGGCGACACGGTTGGCCAGGCGGGCCAGAACTTCCGCGCTAGGCCGACGCTGGGCGGGCACTTTGCGATCGCGGCGCTGGAGAAGGGCGTTCAGGCGGCCGCATGAGCGTGACTTCCTCGTCCCGTGATTGTTTCTTTACTTTTTACTCCATACGTTCCTTTTTTCTGCATAGAGTTGCTCATCAGGAAAAAGAGCTAGCCGAACCGTCGGATAGTGTTTCACGACATGTTGTTCATAAGCATGGGAGTTAGCATCGCGACGATTTTTTGTTCTGTACGATCTTTGGGAATGACATACACATTAGGGATGGGATGCCTTTGCTGGCAGGCATAATGCAAAGGCGGCGGCTCGAAAGAGATGGAGTGGAAATTTCCCGTTATGAGTATTCGGGATCCGTCTGCGAGTAGAGCCGTGTAATGGACATAGAATGATACGGATTTGGGCCAAAGTTTTATTTTTGCGATGTTTGTGTGAACATTTTGATTGCTGCGAAGTGCCGCAGATGAATACCGGAGACGACCTAGTCCCCCTCCTGAGCACGGAATGAAGCTATGAGGTGGACATGAAAGCGCTTGTTGGTTATTGACGTTACATCTCAGGATGCAGGCACATCCGAGTGGCTTACAACATTTCCAACGGAGCTCTGCTTTTCAAGGATCGCGCTCGTTGGCTCCGGATTGCAGTTGTAGAGGTCTCTGAGAATAGCGTACAGTACATACATATCCGGACACTGCAGGATCTGGGCCTGGCTATTCCTGCAGGAAGAATGCGATGGGCGGAAAAAGCAATGCCATGTCGGCGATTAGGGTAGTACAGGGTGTTGCTTTCTCAAAGCTAAAATTAAGCATTGCAGATGGGCTTCTGCACTTCCCCAACATGGGGTCAGAAGGTTACCGCCTGACGAGCTATACAAGCATGCGATCATAGTCCTCGTGCTCGGGTAAGCCATACAATGGCCAGCATGGAGATTCCTCTGATTTTGGAGGTCTCCATTGCCGGAAGATCCGAGAGGAGAGGTCTCAATTGAGTGTGGCAAGGCAGGCGGATGGTCTGTGTGGCTTGCTGCCTACTTCCAGGGGAGTCATGCAAGCATCTCAAGAGGCTGAGAAGCACCAACATACGACCAGAGCCGAACATGCATGTTTCCTGGGCTTCTATACTGTGCCGAATGGCGTTCAAGGCTGCTCAGACACGAGAAAGAACCCTGGGGCACACGGCTCCTTGAAATGGGCAGTGAGTGAGTGATTGTCCTTCCAGAAAATATCGGAGCAAATGGCAAGCGAGCAGTGCGAATCCTGGGTGTTCTCAGCACTAATGCACGGTCTGCATAGACTAGCCGTGTCGGTATCACTTTGCTGCATCTTGTACGACAGCGGCTCACTCAGCCATGCTGCGCAGCGAGGGTCTGCCTCGGGCGGGGACTCGTCGCGGATATTTGCGGTTAACCAACAGGCATCCTGACAGCGGACGCTCGAGTACAAGCTTAGATAGCGGCATCTTTTCTCTGACTCCTCGCGCGTTCACCAGCCGGAGCAGGAAACGGATCGGCAGGCCAGCAGATCGGCCTCCCCACAGCGTTCGACTGGCCAGGTGTTGGATATGGCGGCCGGGAGGTGGGAGCGTGGGCTGCAGGGCGGCCTTGTGCGAGCGAACGGCGGCTTTGAGAGCTGCGGAAGATGATTGCCGCCTGCATATCAACACACAGGGCAGCTTCCTTCGAGCCTCTTTGCGGCGCGGGCCGACCAGCGCGTCAGCCAGGCAGCCGCGCGCACCGGACTGGCTGAGAGGCGTGGGCGAGACAAGCTGGCGGCCGGCAGACAACGCAGACGAGCACGAGCACGGGCGGCGGCGCTGCATGGGCAGTTGCGGCTTTTTGGCTTGATCAGCATGGGATCGATGGGATGGGGTTGGCGGGCAGCGTGAAGCGTTGCACCTGCGCTGATGACTCGTTCTAGAACGCCAGAGCCCCTTCACATCGCACGCACGCTGTGCCTTTCAACGCGTCCACGCCCTCTGCACTCGCGCTCGCCCACGCCTCGCGCCGCTGCCACCTCAGCCCACTGCGAACCTGCGCGCCCCACGACCCACTACTCTCTCAGCCTGGGCGCGCCATGAACAGAGCCGTGAAGCCGCGGTGCCGTAAGTCGCACAACCCGGCTCACCAGCTCCTCGTCCCAAGTCTCCCGCTCCACCTCGCTCCCCCGCGAAGCTCCAGCTCCACCACCGCGCCCAGCGCTCGCTCACTCCCGCCATGGGCGACAGCGCCCACCCCAGCAGCGAGCCCGACCGCCCGCCAAAGCGTCAGAAGCAGATGACAGTGATTGCTTGCAATTCCTGCAAGCGTCGCAAGTCCAAGGTGAGTTCTGGTTCTGGTTCTGGACCGTTATCCGCTACGGCCTGCCCCGCCCTTGAGCCACGCTGAACAGGAGCTCCGCGCAGTGCAACGGCGCCCGCCCGGCGTGCGACAGGTGCCTGCGTCTGAACGAGCAGTGTCACTACGAGCTCGACAGCACTATTAGCCGCCAGGATGGGCTCAAGCGCCGCCTGCGCGAGGTCACGGCCAAGTCCGACACGCTCGAGGCCCTGGTCTCCCAGCTCCGCAACGCCTCCGACCTCGAGGCCTCCGACATTATCCGTCAGCTGAGAGCTGGCACCGACGTCCGCGACCTTGCCGACAGGTCCGCGCAGCCCTCCAGCAACAGAATCGACAGCGTGGCCGACGAGGAGAACCGCCAGTCCTATCCCTCTCCGCCTGTAGAAGAATCGAGCTCCAAGCTGCCATTGCAGTCCGTGACCAGCGCCGACTGGCGCCGGGCTGCCCTCTCTCAGGCCAGTGACCTACAAGACGACGATAGGAAACAGAGCACCGGCTCGACTCGCTCCGCAACCCCTTGGGCAGACGAATCTTCTCCGCTGCCAAGACAACACCCAGCTAGCGCATCAACCGAGTCAGACTCGCCACCGCCCATCCCCGGCTCCAAACGCAGGAAGCTAGGCCCCTTGACTGTTTCCCGCGGCTATGTCGAGGCCTTTGGCAACTTGCCAATGTCTAGCTCCGTCATGGCCGGCCATTACCCAAGCCCGATCCAACGACATCAGGTCGCCAATTTCCAAATCCCCGTCCATTTCCTGCAGCCGTGCTGGGAAATCGACAGTTCCCCTTTCTCCCGTGTCATCCAGGACTATAGAAATCTGGCTCGTGTACATTTCCAAGCCGTGCCTTTGCCCGACCTTTCTCGCACTGATGTGACATATTTCTTCACCCCCAGAACACCAGCTATCTGCGCTGCTGAACAAGTTCCAGCAATCTCAACCTGGGCCTCGGAGATGAATAGGAGTTTTGAGGACGTAGACGTCTTTGTCCGGTTGGCATGTCTATATTTTCAAACACGGCTTATGATGGTATTGCTATCTCCTTTTGTGCCTTGAGTGTACAAGCAACTGACGCCCCGGTAGTGGATGATCAATCCCACAGCCGAGACGTATTCTACGATGCCGGACTTAATCAAGCCTACGCCAGCTCAGATGATGGTGCCACATATTTCTCCTTTAGATACTATACCTTTGTATGTGTGCCAGCCTTCTTGGAAGATTACCAGCTAACGTATTCGACGCAGACCATCACTCCGTGAAACATTGGTGGATGACCTTCGAGATTGGGTCACCGCATGCGCAGGATCCCTTTCCGTGAACTGGCCGTATGGCATGGATGCCTGCGTGCAGAAGGATCCCGTCGATGGTCGCTTTTACCTGACGCAGGAATTCATCAAGCATGCCTGCACTCCTAACAATTGGACTGTTGAGAGCGAATTTTTCAAAATCTTTCCCGAGCTTAGAGGGAGAATTAGGGTATCAGACTCACCAAGTGCACCTGAGACTCCCGTCAGCCCTCTCGGAGCAGATCTGTCAAAGAAGCCACCGTCACCTGGTTCGCTCAGAGCGTCTGTTCCCCAGTCTCTGCGCAATTCAGGTAAGTATAAATTCAAATGATTTCTTTTCACTCTTGACGATTTTCTTTTTTCCTTCTCTTTAGCCACAACGGCATCCGGTGGTATTCTGAGGTCCCGCAGAAAACCCATCATCGCCGTCACGATGCCCAGAAACAGTCGAAGGACAAGGGGCTCGCCCGAGCCGCGGTTGAAGCAGGCGAACAAGTCCGCTTCGGGGCAAGAAACGTTAGCCAACAGACTTCCCTTCCATATGAAGGCAGCCTCGCGTGCCCGAGAAAAGGCACAGGCAGCAGGAAGTCCCTTGCGATACAGCAGCCCTTCCCCCAAAAGCAACCGAAAACCATCTACTTAACTCACGGAACGAGACGATGAGAAGGCGTGTTTTCAAATTCCCTGGCGCCAACTTACTTCAGGAATCACATTGCTCAGTGCGGAGATTTTCCTCACGATCGTGTGGTTCAAGGATCTGCTGTTGCTGAACGCATCATTGTGGTATCTATTGAGACTATTCTACGCCGCTCAGGGCAGTTGGCCAATTCTTATACAAGAACATTCCGACATACTATCTATTTCACCACGCACATGAGGAACCCGTCGTAGTTGCGTTCGCCGACGATTTGCATCACAACGGCTTCGATGCGGTCGTCCTTCCCGGCCGCTTCAACGGCAATTCTCGCGCCCTTGATGTGATCATTCGTCTGTGCCTCTTCGTCGACCAGGCGCCCGTGCTGCACGATGTTGTCGATGCAGATGCACGTTCCCGGATGTCCCATGCGGACGGCGAAATCGCAGTACGTCCAGTTGTTCATCTTGTCGGCGTCGATGAAGGCGAATCCCACCCGCTCGACTTTGCCAGCTTCGATCTCCTCCAGGAGCTTAGGCAGGTTCTCGGCGGCCGGCCCGACGCGCAGATCGATCCGGTCCGCCACGCCGGCCTCTTCGAAGTTCTTGCGCGCGACGGCGGCATGGTGCTCTGAGTACTCGAAGCTCGTCACCCGCATGTTTGGGTTCATGGATGCCATCCAGATGGCCGAGTAGCCGCCCAGCGTGCCGACGTCGAGGGCGTGTTTGACGCCGCCAAGACGGCACTGCAGCGCGAGGAACTTGCCGAAGCTGCGGGAGGAATAGATGGGAGGGAGGTCTTCTTCCGTCGAGCGGGTTAGGGTGCGCTCGAGGGCGGCCGCGTTGGGTCGAGTGGCCGGGTGGAGTGTCGGGAAAGTGTATTGGTCGACGGCGACCCAGGACGGGTCGAGGCCTTCGCCGGGGCCGGGGCGGTGTTTGACTTGGAGAGGCATTTTTTTGTTGATTGTGGCGGAGGGAATTGGTGGTGAGGTGGTTATTGGGTCGTGGGAACGGCAGACGGTTGATATCAGAGACGGCCCAGATTATGGATTTGACGATTGTACGGAAGGACGAAGATGGGAAAGACACCACTGTCTTTATACTACGCTTCTGCCTAGAGACGCGACATCTCGGCGTCGGGCGTTGCGTAAGATGGTCATCGGGTTTCTTCGCATGCGGTGCTGGGAGCTTCGCGGACGACGCGAGCAAAATCACAGTGGGGCCTATCAGGAGTGACGTTGTGGATGATGTGCCACAGCGGCTGTGTCGGCGAACGCTGATCCTGGCAGGGCAGTGGGCGTTGATGAACGAAGGGGTTGGTGGTCGAGAGCTCGGGGTTAAGGGAGGCAGGGCAGCTTCGGGGTCGGGTTCGAGAACCGAGGCGGCCTCGATCGACCGACTTCGGCCTCTGGGGCGACGACGTACGTGTTCGCGACCGACCGAGAACGTTTGGACTTGGGGTGTTTTGTGGAGAGGGGCTTAAACTCTGTTCCTGAGTTTGTAGGCAGAATCTACCAGGTATATGATTCGATGTGGATGTGTGGAGGGAGTGAATGATCGGGAAGACCGAGGAGCTTGATGGACCACGATGACATGAGGTAGTGGAGAAACAATACACGTTCATGCGAATTCGCCGGCGGCGGATCCACCACCTATACGATTTGATTCGGAAATGCGAGAGGAGCAGTAAAGGAGAGGAAGAAGCTTACTATACCACGGCATCATAAAGAAGAGAGTTCACGAAATTATGGCACTATTTGGGGGCAGCGAAAACGGCTGAACATTGCTTAGCTTCTTGCTCGCTTTTCGGTCTCTCTTTGGGAAAGGCGGACGAGCTTTCTGGCCGGTTTGGTAGAATCATCCAGGTATGAGATATGATCATTGGGACTTTTGTTTTGTGAGCGCAGTCTAGAAACATGAAGAAATTTGGAGACCTTATTTTCACTTCGATGCTCGACTCTCCTCCCATCGTGCTTTCTAAGCACATCTTATTCTCTATGCCGGGCAGTTGCTAGTAAGTCTTAGTACTAATTTGCACGCACGAGATAGGTTGGTATCACAGCGTAGTATGTTCATCACACAGGCCCATGTTCAGAATGAATACTAGACTTGGTCTTACATTTCCACACAGAGGCTTACTTCATGTCTCCATCGCTTTTGCCATTTGGTGAGTACTCGTAAGTGCTATTTAACATGGCTTTGGAGGGTATTCAAAAAATAATGCCGTTCATAACGCGCCGCTAATCTACGTTGCCACCCCGCTCAGGTCTATGAGAAAAGCAATTTAAACACTTACAATACCAGATCGCCAGGCTGCTTCTCCAAAACGGTCTTCACCCGTTCCAGGAAGATTGTTGCCCTCTTCTCCTCGCCCTTGGGGACGCTCACGCTGAACACGTTGACCGGGCTAGCAATAGCAGAAGCAGACGGCCCGACGGCCTTTGCGCTCTTCGACCTGGTAGACTTGCCGGTCAAGATATCAATGATGTCGGACTTGGGAGAAGTCTTGGCAGGTTTGGGGGTGAAGGAGGGCAGAGCAGAAACCTCCGGGATGAATAGACCCTTGGAAGTGGTGGGAATGTTGTTCACGCCGACAATGGCGTCGAAGAGCTCATCAGCGGTGGGTTGAGCATTCTTGGGGCGCGGAAGATCCTCGTTGGCAAGCTCAGTCGCGCGTGCGACGAATTCAGAGAGAGGCAGGTAGACGCCAAGGCTATCCTGGAGGCGCTTCTGGCATTCTAGGACTGCCTTGAAGTTGATGAGAAGAGTGACCTCAGTGACGGGCTCCGGAACCGGCTCGGCGGGCGCAGCAGAAGCTGAAGGAGCGGCAGCAGGCGCCTTCGGCTGCGCAACCTTGATGTTGCTGAGGTCGAGGTGGGCCTTCTCGGACACGATCTTGGAGAGATTGGAGGCGTAAGCGCTGTCAGACAGCTTTCCAGCATACGCAAGAACGTCTCCCTTCAGCAGACGACCACTAGGACCAGTGGCTGGAATCTTATCTGCGTCCTCCTTCGACAAGCCGTTTGCGTGCAGTGCGTTGATGACTGAAGGGTAGAGCGGATATTTCTGCTTCATGGCCTTGCCGGGTGGGCTGGCAGTGGACTTGCTCGAAGGGGTTGGACCACTAGGCTTGTGGGCTTCAGCGGGCTGGGATTCCTTGGGCGCGGCAGGCTGCTGCTGGGTCTTCTCCTCGGCGGGGATCTCCAGGCTGCTGAGATCGTCGCCAGGCTCCGCAAGGACGGCTATACGCTCTCCGACCTTTACTGCCTTGCTTCCATCGCCCATCTATAACACTGTCAGCCTGTGCCGTCTTGCCCAATTTACCACCGTTTCATTACCGTGATCTTGGCTAAGATGCCGTCGTCTTGCGCCTCGACGTCCATCTGGGCCTTATCGGTCTCAATCTCGAGGAGAACATCGCCGGCCGAGAAAGTCTCCCCTATGTTCAGTCAGACGCATCCTTCCAGGGCCATTGTTCCCAATGCGACAGCGCGTCCGTCTCGTACCTTCTTTGATCTTC
Source organism: Botryosphaeria dothidea (assembly GCA_011503125.2). Taxonomy (NCBI): domain Eukaryota; kingdom Fungi; phylum Ascomycota; class Dothideomycetes; order Botryosphaeriales; family Botryosphaeriaceae; genus Botryosphaeria; species Botryosphaeria dothidea. The sequence continues at coordinate 1,521,426 of WWBZ02000073.1, forward strand.
CAGCTCGCAATGTTGCCTTCGGTCATAGTGGGGGAGAGAGCAGGCATCTGAAAGTTTTGCGCAGCGGCGCTCGCAGGTGAGGAGCGGAAGCCTAGGGACAGCAAGTCAGCACAGGTAAGCAAAGATGGGATGGCGGGAGCTGACCTCTGCGAGCGACATTCTGAGGGAGCTGGCGGGTCGCGAGGCGGGCGGACAGCCTGTAGGCGGCGCTCAGAGAGGCCATGATGACCTTGGAGGCAACAATGCCTCGCAGGAGCTGAGCTTATGGGCGTGGACGCTGCGGCGGGGCTGAGGGAAGCGAGAGCGGTCGGTGGTGAGGCGTCGGAGTGTTGGGACGCTGTCTTGGTGCTTGGGAAAATCCCGGCGCCGCACCAACTTCCGCGTCGGAGTGCGGCGGGGAGCTGATCTCCGTTGAGCTGCTGCACTTTTTGTCCTCCCGACGCGCTTCTGCCACTTGCGCGCCCTCTCTCGATCCGCGCTCGGTATGACTTTCGCTTCACGTCTGCGCGACTTCTCATTGATTCGTGTGCAGCAGTAGCCATGGCGACCTGCTTTAGAGGCGCGGTCCCTTTCGCCAGACACTCACTCTTCCAGCTTCCGCCGTGCCTGCGCACTGCCACTTTCCAGAGTCGGATCACCCAGCCAAGCCAATTCACTGCCGCGCGTTTCTTTACATCGAGCACATTTCGCACCGCATCTGCAAAGACTAAGCCTAGTGCTGCGACTTCGTCTCCGAGATCCGTTAAAGCTGTCGCCGCGAAACCCTATCAGGCCAAACCCTATCAGGCCAAACCCAAGGTCCTGTTTAAGGCATGGGGAAGAGACATTCTCCAGAAGATAGCCTCGAAAGGGTCTGAGTCAGTACTCTACACAGCTCCCAAGCAAAGAGGCTTCCGGATAGTCTGCTATGCCGCCGCCTTCGCATGTTTCGGTGCAGCCGCCGCATCATACAAGTTCTTCTTTGACGATTTCAAGGACGAAAAGGATAGAAATGGTCTTGCAAGCTGGGTTCCCCTAGCATTCGGTGTCATTGCTGTTTTCTGGGCTTGTATAGGCACCTGGCTTGCTGCGGCGCCGGTGGGCGTCGTGAGATCTATCTCTGCTGTGCCTAAGCTCGGGCCCCAGAAGAGTTTGACTCTTCGCATTGAAGTTATGCGGCTCCCTGGCATGAAGGACAAGGTGTACTATGTCTCTCCGCCGGAGGTTACGGCTGATGGCAGCATTGCGGCGACAACTGTGGAGTATGCTGTAGCAAGACAGGCTGTCATTGATGCCAGGAAGCCACGGTCGGACGACCCGTTGATGCTGAAACCGTTCTTGGCTCTTGGTAGATGGGTCAGTCGCTCGCTCTATATGCTCATGATCTACACAAAGATGTCGGTCATGAGAGAGGGTTTCGTGAAGATCAGAATCAACAATGGAATCGCAGCCAAGATTGACTGTGCTGGCGAGTTGGCCATGGGCGGGCATGGTGAGTAATACGACTATAAAGAACCCCGGTGCATCGGCTAACCGTTCCAGTGCTCGACCGATTGATCAAAATACTCTAGAGGGCGATGTGGCGCCTTGTCCGCAACTGTACGACGAACCTACTGCTTGCCTGAAAAGACGCTCTCAGCAGAGTTTTCAGACTGTAAAAATAAAATACCCTCCATGTGTAGTTCATGTATACCGAAAATCAGAGAATTCCGAATGTAGAGTCTTGTGAAATCAGAGACACTATGCGATTTGTTATTTCCAGCAGTCTACCAGTTGGCACAAGAGCTGTTCTGGGCCTACAGCGCTGCACTCAAAGTTACCATGTACGGATAAAGCGTCCACAAACATGACGATCAAAAGCTATAAGATCTATGATGTTGTAGAAGTGATTTGACGGCGATGTCCGACCGACTTGTAATAGCCTTGAGAGGGTAGTTGGCTCTATAGATCCCGCCAGTCGTCGGTGCGTGGGACCGCGACAACTCGGATCACAATCCAAAGTTGTGTAATGTACTTCATTGGCCCCATCCTAAGCCAGAACATCATAGACAAGAGTCGACAAATCAATGATGATTGCAATGTTTCGATAATATCAGGCAGGAGGAATAACTCCATCTCTGATTGCCTCCATTAGAAGCGCTGCGGACTGGTCCGTAAGTCAACTTTTCCTCCTTGCCACTGTTTAAAAACGCTAACGGTTCCCAAACTCCCGTTTCATAGGGTCCTGGTTCCCATAGCGAGCTGTAAAGAAACTTATCGAGCAGCTCGTTGCTTGTGTGAGCCAGTCCCCCGCTAGCACGAATCGAATGATGAAGGGCGGTCGGGAAAAGCTCGGCACATTGACCGAATTAGAGGCGTGCACGTGGGGATAGAGCGACCCGGACGGCGGCTTTCAGGCGACTCCAAACCACCGACACAAGACCTCCATCACCACACCATCAAAATAGTAATCATGTCAGCACAACTTTGGGTGTCGCTGCAAATGCAGTCGTGCAGATGCGAATGCTTGTTGTAAGCAGCGCAAAGCCTTAGTGCATGAAGTCACTACCAACGAGACTATATGGATCACCAGAATGCGGTGATGGCTGTTGAAGACTGCATTTGCAGTGTGCATCCGCAAGAACGGCCAGCGTGATGTGTGGATGAAGATGTTTGTTCGCTTTTGGAACGGAGCGCAGGGACGCGCGCGAGAGCGTTGCGGCGGGTCGGGCACGGCATGCGCACGTGCTTCCCCACAAAGAAGGACACACCCGCTGGCAGGAGCTTAACGGCGATAAGGTTTTGAGCCTCAACGGTTCCTGCAGCCGATCGACGGCAGCTAGGGTGCCTGAGAAGGACGGGGAGGTCGATTATGATATTGCGGGAGACAGGCCGGGGCGGGGGCGGAAGGGCTCGAAAGTGCCCGGAATCGAGTCGCGGAGGTGCGGCAAGACTATTGCATGCAGTTTCGAGGCGTTTGCAGCACTTTCACAATGTCTGCAGAGGGGTGCGTCGCAGTGGCATACGGATGTGCGTACGCGCACGAGAAAAGTGGTTGATGTTTTGGCGGCGCTGATTGGCCCGCGCGCGTCGGCGTAAGCGGGTCTTGGCACCGCCGTGCACCGCGACGAGCGCCTTGAACACGAACCCAAAACACCGCGGCTCCTCTCCCCGACAACCTCACTTACACTCAGCGCCGAGTTGCATCTCCTCTGTCAATCTCTGCGACTCGATCGCTGCACCGCTGCATGCGCCCGCCCCTTATCGCTCGTGCTACCCGACGCATCATCGCCTCCCGTCCTCGTGCAGCATCCACCGCCGCCGCTCAAGCTGCGCGCCCGCAGCTCGCGACCGCTGTCACGTTCAGCAACCCACCATCCCCTCTACCTCAGTACAATCTGACACTCTCTCGCGTATCGCGTTCTCGTAAGATTCTTCCGTCCTCACACCTGATTACGCGCGACTCTACCCCATGTCGTCCGTCTCCAGAACTACACTGATGTCTACCTCTGGAACAGCGGCTTCACCTCACTCGGTCGCCTCGTTTTGGCGCTGCCCGACGTACCGCCACCATGAGGGGCCCCAGGTCATCGAGGCTGGAGGACTTCGACCCCAACGCCTCGGATCCCAACGACTCCGACTTCGAAGAGAATCCATCATCACCGCCCCGACGCTCCAGCAAGAACAAGAACAAGAAGTCGACCCCTGCGCGCAGGAGGACTCAGAAACGGTCGCGGCGCAACTACTCCGATGACGATATTATTGATGATGACGATGACATAAGTGAGGATGAGGAATCGTTCGCATCAGCGAGCGATGCCTCTGAAGACGAGCCGCCCGAGGTCAACGCAAGCGGCCGCCCTGCTCGCTCGGCAGCAAAGAAGAAGGTCAAGTATGAGGAGAGTGCCGAGGAAGATATTGAAGATGAGCTTATCGCCGAGTCAATTGAAAAAAATGCTGGCGACAAGCGTAAGCAACAACATTCTCTGATCGTAAAGTTCAGCGTGCCCTCTCTGTTTCAGAATACCCGGAGCACACGCGCGAGGTCTACTCGTGCTGGAAGCAAGTCAGTGCAGCCAGAACCCAACGTCAGGACCCGCAGAAGTGCACGCCTATCTGAAGATCGGGACGAACCACTTCAAGAGCCGGGCAACGCAAGAAGGGCTCGATCTGTCCGTTCTGCGACCCGCAGCCACTCACCACAGCGACGACTTGGCCGTCCTGCTCAAGGCCGTAAGGCTCCTATGAAGCGCCCAACCACCATCATGGAAGCGTCCCAGGAAGCTTCCGGTCATTCAGCACAAAGCCCCGATCCTCTTCAGCCAAAGGAAGAAACGCACGACGAAGTGCAAGTCAGCCAGGCAGCATCCGTCACGTCCGAGATCCGATACGAAGGACAGGACATCGAAGACGCCCAGTCAGGTGAGGCGGTCGTTCAAGAGTCTGAACACGAGCAGCAAGGTGAAGAAGAGCAAGATGAAGAAGAGCAAGGTGAAGAAGAACAGGGTGAAGAAGAGCAAGGTGAAAAAGAGCAAGGTGAAGAAGATGAGGACAGCGACGAAGGCCCCGTCCGGAGGGGTCGAACAAGGTCGCAGAGAGTAAGTGAATCTCAGAACAGTGCTTCCACGCAACCTTCTTCAGCGCAATCAGCCGTTCCAGCACAATCGGCTTCAACGACTGCAGCAACTTCAGCATCGGTTTTGCCTTCTGTCTCAACGACCCAGAAGAAAGCAAATCCAACAAAGAAGTCGCGCAAGCGCAAGCCAGATGTTCCGGATGGTTTCATCTACATTCCGCGAGCTCGTCGAGTTCCGCAGAGAGAACTTAATGCACTAACGCGGGGTTTTCAGCAGCAAGCAACGACTCGCTCCGCTACCAAGGGATCACAAAAGCGGCGCGCCGACGACAGCAGCGACGACTTCGATCCGGACAACGATAAGCACGAATCTGACGATGACGATGATCTAGAATCCAACCGGCCGCCCAGCAAACGCCAGAAGAGCTCCGGTGATGAGAGTACCACTCGCAAGAGGTCGACCAGGAAATCTTCTCAGCGCAGCAGACGTAACTCGGTTTCTGAAGATGAAGACCAGTTGGATATTGATGAGCTTGCTGAAGAAGCTGCTGACCTAGAGAATGAACAGAGGCGGAGCCGCAGGACTCGAGCCTCCCGTAATGATGGCGTCGTCGAATACCAACACAAGCCCAATCTCCGCACCAGAGACACGAATAAGAGCTATACAATCATGTCCTTGAAAGAGGTACTGGACAAGGACGAAAGAGAAGTGGAGGAAGCTGGTGTAGCAACTCCCACGCAGGCTAAGCGCAAGGGTGCCGGTGGAGCTTGGCGCCCCCTCCACACCGTCGCTGGACCGTTTGGTGGCATTGGCGGTGGTGATCCTCTTATAGGTTTCTATCCCCAGCAAGACAACGTTTACGATCTTTACAGCTCTAACGGCTATGACCCAGGTACATCAAACCATCGTGAAATTCTCGGTGAATTGGACTCCGACAGCAGCGACGACGAGGCGAATCAAAGCGGACAACGTGGGCCTCATGAAGCCGACACTGCGACTGGCAGCGCGGCTGTTTCTGGTCCTGTTGGGCTGTTGCCGCCGACTGCGCCTGCTCATGGTGTTGATAAGGGTTCCCGCGGCGGCCCCGCTAATCTGGGCAGGATTGACAAGGGGAGCAGCAACGCAGATGTCAACCCTATTTCCGTTGATAATGATGTCAACTTTGAAAGTGTTGGTGGTTTGGACAATCACATCAACCAGTTGAAGGAGATGGTCACTTTGCCGCTTTTGTATCCCGAAATTTTTCAGAAGTTCAAGATCACCCCGCCTCGTGGCGTACTCTTCCATGGACCTCCTGGTACCGGCAAGACCCTTCTCGCACGCGCCTTGTCCAATGCGGTCAGCGCCAATGGCAAGAAGGTGACCTTCTACATGCGCAAGGGCGCCGATGCACTCAGCAAGTGGATTGGAGAGGCTGAACGCCAGCTTCGCATGCTCTTTGAGGATGCTCGGAAAAATCAACCAAGCATCATCTTCTTCGACGAGATTGACGGCCTCGCACCAGTGCGATCCAGCAAGTCGGAACAATCTCTGGCCTCCATCGTGGCAACACTATTGGCTCTTATGGATGGCATGGACGACCGTGGTCAAGTCGTCATCATTGGTGCCACCAATCGGCCTGACAATGTTGATCCCGCCTTGCGTCGTCCTGGAAGATTCGACCGTGAATTCTACTTCCCTCTTCCTGATGTCACGGCCCGTCGCTCGATAATTGACATTCATACTAAGAATTGGAATCCCTCACTTCCCGACGACTTCAAGAACCAACTCGCTGAGTTGACCAAGGGTTACGGTGGTGCCGATCTTCGTGCACTGTGCACGGAGGCTGCAGTAAATGCCGTGCAGGGAACATTCCCTCAGATCTATCAGTCAAACAAGAAGTTGGTCATCGACACCGACAAGATCAAGGTTTCCGCCAAGGATTTCATGATTTCGGTCAACAAGATTGTCCCATCGTCGCAACGTTCGACCTCATTTGGTGGCGCGCCTTTGCAGAAAGCCACTGCTCCCCTCCTGAAACAGCAACTTGAGGACATCGTAAGGATTATCGACGACGTCGTCCCCCCTCCAAAGAAGGCCACTGCTCTTGAAGAAGCGCAATATGACGACCGCGATGACGATTTCGGCTTCGAACGCGAGAATGTCAAGCGCGACTTCGACCAGGTCAGGATATTCCGGCCCAGGCTTCTCATCCGCGGTTATGAGGGCATGGGTCAACAGGAGATTGGTGCGGCATTGCTTCACAAATTCGAGAACATGCACGTTCAATCGTTCGACCTTCCCAGCTTGCTTGGAGACAAAGACAAATCCGCGGAAGCAACCCTAGTTCAGCTTTTCAAGGAAGTCCGCACCCACAAGCCCTCGGTTATCTACATCCCCCATGTTGATGTCTGGTACGAAACCGTGGGCCAAGGAGTGGTTAGCATCTTCACGAGCCTTCTGCGTACGATGCCTGCAAATGAGCCAGTGCTTGTGCTTGGTACCATGGAACAGCACGATGATAATGACAAGCCCAATCCAGCTATGCTCAAGGATTTGTTTGGCTTCTCGTTGAAGAATCAATACGAATTGAAGCGCCCCAACGAAGAGTCCCGCAAGGAATACTTTGAGAACGTAATTTCGTACATCAGAAAGCCACCGAAGCAGTTCCCTGATGCCAACCGGAAGAAACGTAAATTCGACACACTAGAAGAGGCACCCGAAGTGATCGTCCCGCCGAAGCCCCCCACAAAGGCGGACTTGAAGGCCATCAAGAGGAGTGACCGGCACACTCTCAATCTACTCAAGTCCAACATCAACCACATCATGTCTGAGATCAGGAGAAAGTACAGAAACTTTTTCAAGAGTACCATCCCCGATAGCGAGATACTATACCTATACAGAGAGGAGAACCCACGGATCTTGACCAGCGATGTCCCTCTGGAGCAGCGTCAAGGCGAGTACAGGCCGTACGAGATCGCCTATGACCGCAAGGGTGTAAAGGGGCTCTTGGAGACCGCTACAGGGAAGTTCTACTACAACTTGAACTTCGGACAGATCGAGGAGCGCCTGGCCAATGGCTATTACAAGCGGCCTCGCGACTTCCTCCAAGATGTCAGGTCCGTGGCTAAGGACGCAAGAACCAGTGGGGACAGGGAGCGCATTCTGAAGACCAGCGAGGTTTATACGAACGTCGAAGTCGACATCGCATGGCTTGAAGAGATGCGGCCAGATCTCGTGGCCCAGTGCGAGGCAGTCTATAGGCGAGAGCAGCAGCGCCTTAGAGAATTGCAGGAGGAAGAGAAGCAGAAGGCTGCAGAAGAGGGACGGCCAGTGGCCAAGATTACCGCCAATATCCCTCCACCTCATGTCGATCCATTCATCGAGTCAGAGAGCACCGGTCCAATCGTCCTCGGCGTTCCACACGACGAGCCACAGCACATCCCACCTATTACTCCCTCCTACCCCGTTGGCCCAAGCTCACTTTCAAACGGTATCTCGTCCTCTGATATCGCGGATAGTCATCACCGTCAGAGCAACGGATCGGCCGGCTACGGTGATGATGACACAAACCAGGGCGACAGCCAGGATCAAGACTCACAGCACCGCGACAAGCGCCAGAAGCTCCTCGAGGAAAACCAACAGAGCGCACCGAACACGCAGACGTTCAATAGGTCCCAGAAGTCCGGCCACACCCAGATGGCGCCCAACACTCAACCGGGTGACTATCAGAATAGCGCGTCTACGACTACATCTGGCCAAAAGACGTCAGACCGCTCTTGGAACACACAAAGCACTGTCAACGGCAATGCACCTGGCCAACACCCAGATTTTGCATCCGGTCCTGCTCAGTCCGGAGGTTCTCAGATCCCCGACACACAGGAACCATTTGGCAGCAGTCAACTGTCGAACTCACAGCAATCGCAATCATCGCAATCGCACCTGTCGGCTCACGCAACGCCTGCCGCGCGTCAGGAGCCCAAGATCAACTCATTGCTAAATTCGAACGAACAGCAGCCCGAGCCGCTTCTCATCATCGATGAGGAGCTACTCACGCAGTTCCACAAGCAACTCGTCCACCGCAGCTCCGGTCTTTCGGTCGAGCAGCTGGAGCAGGTCAACGCCGCCATGATGGCGGCCATCTGGAAGGAGCGCGGCGACTGGAACCGTATCCGGGTCATGCACACCGCTTCGTCCGCGTTCAACGACACTATCCGCGACATAGAGGAGATGCAGAAGGTCTTGCCTCCGAGTCAAGAAAAGCATGGAAAGCAGTGATTTCCCCTTCGCACCGCTCTCAACTCTTTTTTTGTTGTTGTGTAGCTGTTCTTCGACACACCCACACATGATCAGCCAGGAAGATAAAGGAAAGGATAAAAAAAAGTAGAACATAACGGGAGTTCTTCTTTGTGCCCTCGCCCTTTTTCGCCTGTTTTTTGGCTTGTCCAGCTTTGGTCATACTGGGCCGGTCCTCTTTTCTCATGCGGGAACCACAAGCACGTCATCATCCATCATCCATGGGAGGGTTATATTGGCTTTGTTTTTTTTGTGCTTTTTTTTGGGGAGGGAGCTTTTGGGGTATTTGAAATGAAAGAGAAGCGATACTGGGTGGAGTGATTAACGAACATGAAAAAGGGAAGCTTATTGCGGCTTCTTTTTCCAGCGGGCAGACGAGTTTGGGGATGGCCACCTTTGCACATCCCTTCCCCCGCCTTTTTTTTCTCGGGTACATGCGTTGTACAGTAGGATATCAGAAGACCAAATGGATGATCCGTGCTGCTTGATGTAGATCGTGAGACGCAGACGTGCAAGTCCTCCCGTGAGGCTGATCAGTAAATAAAAAGGCTAAAGGTTACAACATCGCGGTCGCGTCTCATTGCATGCAGGTAACACGGGTATAGGCATTGGTATATCTGGGTATCGAAGTATGACTTGTAAGGGAATCTGCCCATTTATCCATATTCCATGATTTTGTTTCTTTCGTTAAAGAGCCCACCAAACACATGCAGATAAAACATGTTGTTGAGCCCCAACCAGGTATCCCAAAAAGGGATGTCCCCTTTCACTTTCATCCAATCAGGCTTTTATTCATCCAAAAAAAAAATCCCCCCAGTCCAGACGTCAATCTGGCTTCACCCACTAACAAGTCGTCTTGCGCTCCCTTCCCTCCAGCTTGGGGAAGACGCCGGCGTCAATGAGACGGAAGAGGTCCCACTCGGCGGCGGCCTCGGTCTTGAAGTTCCACCAGAACCAGCCTTGGGCTTTTTGCTCGAAGACGTCGAGCTGGGCGTTGATGTATTTGATGGTGTCGGTCTTGTTCTGCGCGGACCACTGGTCGATGTAGTTGATGGTGGCGCAGCTACCGACATAGTTGGAGCCGAGGTAGGAACCGTCAGCCTGGCGCTTGCTGTAGGTGCCGTCGTAGCGGGCACCGATGCCGTAACCGTTCTATTTTTTTTCTGTTACTTGGGTGTTGTGGTAAGGAATGATGTGGTGGGGCTGAATTGGGGCTGAGGAATGAAAGGCTGCGCCGGGGGGGCTAAGGAATGGGGCGGTGGGCTGTGTGACCGTGTGGGACGGATGCGATGCACGGAATTTTCGGTGTGATGTGTAACTCGGGGAACAGAGTAAAGAAGAACTTACCAGAGCTGGGGCGCAATCCGTCAAGGCGCCGGTAAACTCGCCAACGATGACGAACTTGTCCTGGTTCGTTCCCCATGACTGCGCGCTTCCGCAAACGTAATCGAGATGTTGCTGCGCTGACATCGCAACGAGGTCGTTCGTGAACACTTGGTACTCATGGTGGTCTACCACAGCGCCCTGCGTGCCCTCGCCCGTCAGGAAGCCATTCCACGTCGGCGGGTTGGCGAAACCGTCTTGGATCACGACCATTGCCGAACTTCCGGCCACACCGCGCACCGCGTCGAAGCCAAACTGGTAGTACTGCTGGGTGGCGCCGCGACCGCCAGGCAGGTTGGCCATAAGAGGCTCGTTGAGCAGCTCGATGCCAACGACAACGTCGGCGTAGGAAGGATCGGCGTACTTGGTTGCGATCATCTGGATCACGTCCTGGGTATGGGCAACCGAGTCGTCACTCGTCCAGCCGGGGGTGTCGACGCGCTGGCCCGAATTGTCAAAGCCATTCTGCGAGCGTGGTGCGCCGTGCAGGTCGACCCAGACTTTGAGGCCGGTTTGGCGCGCCCAGTCAATAGCCTGATCGAGATGGTCCTGCTGCGCGTCGAGGATGTAAGGATCTTGCTGGTACTTTTTGAAGGCCCAGTATCCTGTTCTCATCAGTTCAGAATTCACAGGCGATGCAGGAGCACGGAGCTTGAGATTGGTGGTCCATACCTATCGGAATTCTGACGGCGTTGAAGCCGTTGTCTGCAATTTTCTGGAAATCGGCGAGGGTGACCCAGCTGTCCCAGTGCTTACGAAGGATGTCACCGGCATTGGGGATGTTCTGAGTGAGTGTGTACTCGTCGACGACGCCTGCAGAATCGGGAAATTGCTGAAAGATGGACGGCGTTATCCAAGGCTCCAAAACGAGCCAGCCTCCGAGATTGACGCCCTGGATTGGGTCTGTTCCGAGAGCGTAGGCACGTTTCAACAACGGGAAACTGGATCAAAGAATCAGCAAGAATGAGAGAATCAGTCAGGATTCGACTTGCGCTGATGCCGTAGTGAGGATCAGGCCGGAGGCCAGTGCTGGAATGAGCCTCATTTTGTTTTCTGGAGCTTGGAGAGTGCGGGCTGCTGTGGAGCGAGGAAGTCCGAGTTCAAGCAGCTTGGACCATGCAAAGAGAGGGGCGAGCAGATGGTTTATATAGCGGGCGAAGTAAGGAGCTTCCACTTGGCTTTCGGCAAGCTCGTGGGCAGTGGAATGACATCAGGCATTCGGTAGCGACGGCTGGTTGTCCCTTCCACGAGCGGAACATGTGCTTGCGGTGTGTGACCCTGCTGCCGCAAGCACGGGGCGACGGCTGGACTGGACCATGGCTGCGAAGGGCGATGATCTGAAGGTGTGTCTGGGGTGCAGAAGTGCCAGCAAGCTTCTCCGCGCTGCATCCCGGCTTGTTTTCCTAATTGGGGGCGGTGGTGGCGCAGTGATCGCCGTCCAAGCCTTGGTGATGTTTGCTGCCTTAGCAGCGCCCTGGCAGTTTACAGGCGGCATGACCGCGAGGCGTCAAGCGGGTCACACAGCGTCCGATCTCAGCCGGCCCGGTGCATCTCGTGGCCGCAGCCAGCGATCGTCGCGCGCCGATGACGAGCCTGCGGGGTACCAATACACCACAGGCTCCACTGATCCTGCCCAAAAATAATTGAAGTATTGGTACTGCGGCTAAAAACACAATCCGCCCCATGTCACAGCCATAACAATCATCCCACGAACGCAACGAGCCCGGCAATGCCACCGACCAGTCCCAACCCGGCCCTCACGAAGTTCATCCACCTCCACCTCTTCAACGCGTCAACAATACCCTGCTCTCCTAATCTCTCCCTGCTCCTTTCATTTTTAGAAGCGGCGATGAGGGCGTGGTTGGTCTTCATCATCGCCGCTTGCGTCCAACCAAGAGTTGCAAGCGTGAATGCTGCCGCCGTGGCGAAGCCTGCTCGTCTCCCAGGCTGGAGGTAGCCTGATAGCCCCGAGCATAGAGTTGAAAATAGAGCGAGTGGGACGACAGTAGCGGCGCCACGGTAGTATAGCTCTTCGAAGACCGAGGTGCTGGTCGTGCTCGGGAGATGATAGAGAATCGGCAGCGTGAGTTGCGACGATGCGAAATAAATTCCTGAAAGGTATATGGAAGAGGTGAAGCCGACCGTTGCAGTAGTACGGATGAGAGTGGGACCATCCATTTCTGACAAAGAATTAGGATGTGCCTTGTGTGTGAGATTCGTATTAGTCGATTATTTGAGGAACTCAGGTCTATCAGAGGGAGGAACTAGCTACATATAGTGCCTGCCGTACTCTCTATAGCTATCATTAGTGCTTACAGAGGCGGAGGAACAATCAGGGTTCGTCCGTGTCCGTAGCGCTTGCCATTCCGCTTGCGGACGCAAAGAGCCCCGTAGCGAATGGAAGCGTGTTCGAATAGCGCAAGGACAACTCCATCGGCTTAATTGTAGTGGCCGGCGTCAAGCACCACCTGCTTGCAGAGAGTCCAATCACCCGGGAATTGAGACGGGAGTGTGCCGTCGGTTCCAAAAAGCATTGCGATAGCTAGGGCTAAGGTGGGGGGAATTGAAGCATTAGACGAGATGTGAGTGTTCAGGAGGACTGATTGCGTTCACTTCCAAACGGATGCTTAAACTCTGTACAGCAAGAGCATGTTGCGATACTGTTGAACGAGCCTCGTAAGTTTTGTGCGACCGAGCAAAGGATGACACGGCACAGCAGTTGCCCGGGGATTTTCGAGGCACGCGCTAATTCCGTAGCACGAGCCACGGACGAGCCTGTACTTCCTGGTCTGTAGGACAACGTAGACGCTCCTCTCCTGGGAATTGTCAGGGCATGGCCGACACCAAAAATCATCTTGACAACAAAACTATTTATTAATCTTAGACTCGTCAGGTCCTATCAAAGAAAGCGCTCAGGCAGGTAGCAGAGAGCTGTGGCATCGTGTTGGCGCGAATCTGGTCGGCACGTGTTGTGTTGTTGTGTAACGTGACGCACGGGTATCCTGATCTCTGCGATGTCTCCTTCAAGTGTTTGAAACAGCATCTCGAATCGCCCGGATATATCGTGCATACGTACTCATCCGCGTCAAGGCTGTGAAGAACCGGTCTGCCGGGGAGAAACCAAGGTGACCACGTTTAGCGAGGCGCAAATTTTCCGTAGAGGCGCTTAGAGCAGCTTGGAAAAGGCACTTGTGACTTCTCGGCTTTGAGAATGACCACGAACTTTGCTTTTCCCAGAGTGGGCCTGGTGATAGTCGCCCCCGCGCAATTCCGCACGAGTGCTCGCACTGACAATGGCGGAGCAAGGCAGACCGGTCGTCGCCACTCGTGTGGGGAGCTCGAGCAGGCTAGGCAATTGTACGCCTATAGAATGGAGTCTTCCTGGAATTTGGCGGGCGTGGGGTTGCCTTTGATGGTCATGGACCTGGACTCTCAGGCCATGAGTTCGCGCGACTCCACCGTCAGACGGACTCGCAATTGATTCGAGCGCTTAGATTTGGACTCGAATCGTCAGGACGGAATCAGGCGGGCGATTGCCCCAGCGGTCTCCCGCTATTTTCGCCGTGATCGAGCGCGGAGCCGCTTGAAGAGGAGCTTGGCAGGCGCGAGAGCCAGGCTGGGAGCGGCAATGGTGAAAGCGATCGCCTCGCATGGAAGAGGCGTGCCCCGCCGACGAGCAGTTGTTTTCGGGGCGGATTGCTGAACGAGGCTGGCGGGCCGCAATGCGGCGGGTTCGTCATGGGAGATGGACGGGAGCGGGCGGGCGGGAAGCGTGGAGACGAGAGCACAGAGAGCACGCTCGCTTAACAGCCCGCATTGGGACAGGGCGCCTTCTTGGGGCCTCATTGCGCGTCTCCTGAATCACTTTCTCTTCCTCCTTGGAACTGGCGCCCCGCGCGCGTCCAATCACGGCGGCCGCGGCGCGTCAAAAACGGGGTTTCAGCAGCTGCACAGTCGCTTCCTGCCCAGCTGATCGCGCTTCTACGACGCACGCGACTGGTCCGTCCGTTGCGGCGCGGACGACCACCACAACTCCGCGCCCGTCTCAGCCTTATCCAGCAAGCAATGGCCATCGAGCATCTGGTCCCTTGCAGAACGGCGGGAAACAATGGGCCGCCTGCCCCGAGACCACTCACAGGCCTAGGACAGCCTTAACCGCCCGCCTCAGCCATAGCCGCCGAACTGTAATTCCGCTTCGGCACCCAAACCCATACGCGCTCTCTAAAAACAGCACTTCTCAGTCCGCCCCGTGCCCCCTGTTGCCCAGGCCCCGCCGACGCACCAGGGACCGCTCTGCCGACCTCCAAAGCGGCCGCACTGTGCGGCCGGCCACTCACAGGGCCTGGATCCCAGAGCATCACGCTTTTTCGACGGAGCGCCTATGTACGCGGCTGGCGGCGTGGGGTTTCAGACCTCCTAATGGCGATTAAATTCCCAAACAGGCCATTTCTGAGCCGCATTGGCGACTAAAGTAACCGAAAAGCGTTTCACGCGCCCCAGTCCCGGTAGGTCATTGGAAAGATGCGCAGCCACCGGCGTTCGGAGCTGGAATTGCGGATGTAGATGCCTTCTGTCGCTGCTGTGCCGCAGATGTTGGTATATGAGCAGCGGGGCGCAAGCTCCAACCAACTGCGTTTTGCTTGCTCTCCAGATGCCTCCCCAGGGACACTGACCACCCTTGATCCTCTACATTTCCTTGGTCTCTTTCCTCTTTTCCTTATTGTGCCTGCCCCGTCACCAGTCTTGGACTCAACGACTTCATAATCCTAATCCTCGCCGGCTTCTGTCGTTTCCTCACCAGCTCAACGTCCTCACCATCTCTTGGCCACCCAGCTGCTAGAGAACACCACCCAGACACCAACAAAACCTTCCAGACGAGCCTCCTGATATCCCCCATGCCGAAAGAAGTCAGAGCACCATCACACCCTCACCGGGTCCAGCCCGTCAACCTCCCGACTCAATCATCCTCCTCAAGTCGGGAAGCGCGGGGTGTGGCACAATGGCTGCCTTCGGACGATGAACGCCTAATGGAGGCTCGTAAATCAGGCCTCAACTGGCAGCCTATCGCCGCCCGATATTTCCCGAACAAGACACCGAACGCGTGCCGCAAACGCCACGAACGCCTCATGGAGCGACAGAACGCGCAGGACCTGGATGGCGTCAAGCTCGAAGTGCTGGCGCGCGAATACATGAACGTCCGGAAGGAGATGTGGAGCATCCTCGCCGAGCGGGTTGGAGAAAAATGGGCAACGGTGGAAGCCAAGGTAAGCACCGATCCTTTCCTCGAAGAATGAATCCCTGTTGACAGTCGTTGTGGCAGTGCATGGAGCGCGGGCTCAAGAACCTCCAGGCAGCATACCGGGCCGGACAGCGCAAGGAACGAGACAATTACGAGGGCGATAGCGGACGAGGTAACTTCTACGAAGGCGACAGCGGCATCGGGTGCTCGGATGCTGAGAACGAGGTAGAGGAATACTCGTCATCGCTCGATGCCGGCCCGAGCCATGGCGGACCTGGACACCAGCAACAGCCACAGCCCGGCGGGGCTGGAGGCTTCCCACCGACGCAGAGGGGCGGCCCCTCAATCCAGTCAATGCTCTCGCCCGAGCCACACCCAGGACAGTAGGGATGGAGTAAAGAATCGAGTGTTTGTGGCGCAGACCCGTGACGAACCCCGGGCCGATGGCGTAACGAATTTTCTTCAGTGTGCTGTCTGACTTTCTGTTTCTACTTCTTTCCTTCTCTTGGCTGTTAAGCTCTGTACTATTGCCCCAGATACCACGGGACGGACGGATTGAGGGAGGGTCATTGTGCTTTGGGCGTTGCGACTAGGGGAGGCGGGATCGCTCGTTTCTGGCGGGCCTATTGGCTGCTTTTTGGTCTTTCATGTACGAAATAGACGGAAGGAAAAAGATTCTGCGGCAGGCCCGTGTGTGCGACCATCCGTAAAGAGATGAAGGGAGCGGCTAAAAGGGCAGCTTGCGTAGACAAGACGCGCCATGCAGGCCCCTCCCGCAGCGCGGCATTGCTTCCATTGCTTGGCATAGCGCCCCGAGCGACCGCTTTCGAGGGCGCCAAGAGCGGCGCCCCTGGCCGGCGTCGCAATATAGCAGTTTCACGCTGACTTTAACGGCGCTCCCATTCGACGACGAGTGTGGAGACTGTGTAGAGAAATAAGAGCGCGCAGCGGGCAAGCGCGGATTTGGCAGGCGTCCACGGCGGCGATGACGAATACCTGCACCGACACCACCCGCCGTCCCGCCGGGCCCTGTCACAATCTTGCATTGCCATCTACTTTTCCCAGGCGAACAGCAGGCCAAGCCGGCGGTGGTGCTGAAGTCTGTCTTTTCCAGCTAGCTCTCGTCTCTCCCTTATGCTCGCGCGCGTCGCCTGCTGCAATGGCGCGTCGTCCCTGTCCGTGTTACGCGTCGTGCGGCCGTGGGACCGGCTGCGAGTGATGGCCGCCGGAGGGCCACGTTCAGCCTGCGCCTCGACCTCCCTCGCGCCCTCCACCATTAAACTCGCCCTCGGCCGCGCTCTCTCGACCTCGACTCCGGCCCATTCCTCCTCTCCCGCGCCCTCCGCCCTCTTCGCCCCGTCCTCGCCGCGCCGCCTGCGAGTCGCCGTCTCGTCGACCCCCTCCAATTGCCCGCGCTGCTCCTCCGTCTTCACAACCGCACTCGCCCGCACTCCCCAAAGCTTGCGCCAGCTCAGGAAGCTTAATCCCGCCATGAGCGCGATCCAGACAAGATCACACGCTGGCCACAGTCACGGCCATGGCCACCATCACCACCACACCGACCCGACGCTGCTGCTGAGCAAGGACAAGAACGATGCCGCCGTGCGCATCACGCGACTCGGTTTATACCTCAACGTCGTGCTCGCCATAGGCAAGGGCATTGCTGGCTACTACTGGAACAGCAAGAGTATGTTTCTGCCGTTCCGCGGACTGCCCCTTATACCCCCGCTCGGCGGATTGTGGGCAACCAACATGGTGTTGTGATCTGTAGGCTGACTTGGACACCACAGTGCTCATTGGCGACGCTTTCCACTCGCTCTCGGACATGGTATCGGACATCATGACGCTTATTACGGTCAAGTGGGCTCTGCGGCCTCCCTCGGAGCGTTACCCCACCGGTTTCGGCAAGATTGAGTGTCTGGGCAGTTTGGGGGTGTCGTCGATATTGCTGCTGGGCGGCTTGGGCATCGGCTGGAGTGCGATGCTCACCCTCAGCCAGATGTTCGCTCCCGAGCTTGCCGACGCTCTCGCTCACTTTGATTTCCTCGGATTGGGTCACGGCCACGACCATGGCCACGGTGATCACGGACACAGCCACAGCGCAATTGACATGGCTGCCGCCGTCCCCAGCCTGAACGCCGCCTGGTTGCTAATTGCGTCTGCGGGAGTGAAGGAGTGGTTGGTTTATGCAAGTACGTTTCCCTGCTTCGCCGCTATTCGCCCAGGGTCCTGTCAACGGCCAGACGGCTGTCAATTGGCCGAGCAATGCTAACCCACGTGCAGCGCGCAAGGTCGCCCGCGAAAGGAAGTCCAGCGTCCTCTTCAGCAACGCCATGCACCACCGCATCGACTCGTTCACGGCCATCCTCACCGCCGCCATCATCATGGCCTCCAACTTCGCCACCAACGCCGCCTGGCTCGACCCCGTCGGCTCGCTCATCATCACCGGCATGGTCGTCAAGGCTGGCTACGAGAACTTGTTCCAAGCTTTCAGCGAGCTTATCGACGTCTCCATCGACGACGAGATCAAATCCTCCGTCCGCCGCGCTACCTCGAAGGCCCTGACCGACGCGGGTATGTACTCGGAGAGCTCGGATGCCAACGCCGTCCAGATCAAGAACGTGGGTGGTCTCAAGTCTGGCCCCAACTACCTGCTCGAGCTCGAGCTGGCCGTGCCCGCCTCTTGGACCATCGAGCAGACGAACGGTGTTGAGGACCTCGTCCGCGCGCGCGTCGGCGCCAAGGTGCGTGGTGCGAAGTGTGTCAAGATCAGGTTCGTCGCGGCCGACAGGGAGCGTGACGGCCCGGATTTCTTGGACGAGTTTATTCCGAGCGATGTTAGCGCGAAGAGTAGCCCTGGGGATCATGAGGAGCATGACCATCATCACGAGCACGAGCATACGCATGAGCACAAGGCGAACGGCGGCGTTACGAAGAGAAGATGAGATGTAGGGACTGTTTAAGAAAATTGTATCACTTGCTAGGATTTGCTTTTGTATATAGGAGAGAATACCCTTTTTGAATTGCTCACTGTGCTGCATGGAGTAGAAGTCGGCTTGGCTGGTGCGGTGGTGGCCTTGTTCTGTTTGGGCGATCGGGTATAGGAGGCGTTTTACGCGGGCGTTGGATCGAGCCTTGGGATGTGTATAGTACGTTTGGAAGACTAAGAAAAAAGAAGAGACGTTAAAAAGAAGGGATGAGAAGAGATCGGTTTATACAAACAGGTTGAAATTGCTTGAATTTCTTTTGCGGATGATATTGATGATATGTGTGCGCATTCCAAGACACCGAATAAGTTCGAATTACAATCTTTAGCAACGATACTAATTAACCTAATGCTAGATCGACAATCTATAGTTCCAACTCCAAGAAGGTAATACTCCTAGTAAGATCGCGTTCTTCTCATCACCTCACCACATGTCAGACAATTTCTACTTCCTCCAAAAACGCGACCTTCTCACTGCCTCTCCAACACATACTTCTCAACTCCATCGAACCCCTTCACCGCGTCTCCATACCTCTCAAACACGCCCTCGCGATACCCGTCCGCAATCCGCCGCACGAAGCTCTCCTCGTCCCACCTTGCCTCAATGAACCCCTCAAACGTCTCGATCCCCTCGCCCTCCCCTTGCCGCACGCTCGGCGCCTCCGCGTCGGCGGTGTGCACCTTCCGCTCGACGCCCCACACGGCCTTGTACGCGGCGCCCAGCGCGCACGCGTTGCCGCCGATATCGAGGCGATACACGCCCTCGGCGCCGCCGAGCACCTGGCCGCACAGGTCCGCGATGGCCGCGTTCTGCGAGCCGCCGCCGACGAGGTACACGCGGCGGGGCTGCGCGGGGAGCGGGTTTCCCTTGGCGTCTTTCTGGGGAGTCACGAGGCTGGCGGAGCGGAGGCGGAGGGAGAGGAATTGCGACTCGACGATGGCGCGGGCGTCGGTGGCCGGGCCGCCCCAGCGAGGGTCGCTGCCGCCGTCGTCGCCAGCGCTGGGGAGGGGCGTGATGGCGGCGCTGGAAGGGTCGTAGAGGAAGCGCCAGGTGCCGGCCTTGACATTGGGCACGATTTCCGGGCGCGGGAAGAAGAGGCCGAGCTTCATGGGCTCCTTGGAGCTGGGGTTCGCCTGGCCGAGGACGGCGTCGGAGAGGGCGGTGGTGTTGAACTTGTCCCAAGACTTCTCGGGCTGGTTGGTGAGCTTGTTGAGAGCGTCGCGGACGTGCTCGCGGGCGAGGCCGCCGTTCTTGTAGCAGAGCATGAACATGTACAGGCCGGCGGTGGTCGGGTGGTTCATGAAGTGGTATGCCGGGTCGGGCTTGTACTTGGGCGTGCTCATCAGGAACGTCGTGCTCGTGCCGAGACTGACAATCGCGTCTCCTTCTCTCAGTGGGAGAGCCAGGATCGTGGCCGGATTGTCACCGGTTGCTGGAACGATGCCGCAGTCCTTGTTGAAGCCGTAGCGAGAGACGAAGTACTGGCTGACCTTGCCAAATGGCTTACCACCATCCTCAAAGACGGGACCAAGCTTTTCCTTCAGGGCAGAGACGCCGGAGGATCCACCGGCGCAAAGCTGCAGAAGCTCCTCTTGCCATTGGCCGTTGTGGATGTCATACAAATTCATTCCGCAAACATCTCCAATGTCGATGGGAGCAACGCGGCCTAGGAAGACAGAGGACAGGAACGAAGACACAATCGAAATCCGAGACGTCTTCGCGTAGTGATCCGGGTACTTCTGGCGATATCGCATGATCTGAGGGCCACTGAAGCGCTGCGCAAAAAGGTCAGTCCTCAATTGGCCGGTTAAAACCAATGATGAGCACTTACGTGGTGAGCCTTGCTTCCCGTCACCTGTGCCAGCTTCTCCGGGCTCCCCAAGCACTTGTCAAACTCCTCGCACTGCTTCTGTGTGCTTGCATCTTGCCAATTCGGGCTGTGCTCGTGTGCAAACGCGCCAACCTCCTGCACGTCCTTCCACTTCCCGTCAGCAGTCTTTCCGATCAGCTGCTCCGCCATCCCTGCGCCTGCATCCAAGCTTCCCATTGCCTTCTCGGCGTTGGGGCCCCAGAACACCGTTCCGTGCTGCATGCCCGCGCCAGCGACGCCCTTGACGCGGCCAAAGTCCAGGCCTTGGTCGCGCAGGCGCGACAGGACGAGGTCCAGGGCTTCGAGCCACATGGCGACGGGGGCGAAGATTTCATTCTCGGCCGGGTTGGTGAGCACGCCCTTCTTGATGCCGTGGTGGGCGAGGTCGGCGTCGAAATCGACGACGGCGGAGTAGACGAGCTTCAGGTTCGAGGCTACGACCAGGCCTGCGGAGGAGCGTGGCGGATGCGCGTCAGCAGACTTCTTCTTTGGTCATCAATTGGGTGCTGAGGAAGCCAAGATGCCGCGTGCCGGCGCCCAACGCGGGGGAAAGAGGAGGGGAAGGTACATACACTTGCACTGCTGCGTGGACAGGTCGAAGCCCATATACAGGTCGCCGTTCGCCGCGTCTGCCATGGCGGTTGCGGTGGGAGCTCCGTGAGGGTGCTGGGATGACGATAGAGCGTGTTCCGCGGTGTTCCACGAGAAGAACGCTTAGGAGGGCGTGTCTTTTGAGCTCTGGGGGGAGTTCAGGTGACGGTCAGGAAAGTGTTGAGGTGGAGGAAGGAAGCCTCGGACATCAAGAATATATTGTCAGCGGACAATTGGGAGACAGTGTCGTGAAGGAAGCGGGGGGAAGCAGGTGGCTATCGTGTCCGCCCACCGGGGTAGTGGACCGCACACTGACGTGAAAGCTCCGACATCGTGGAACGTGGGGCAAGCGGTCAGGGTTCATAGCTCCAGAGGGCCTCGCTTATCAAGCGCCTCCGGGAAAGGCTTTGTTGTTTTCAAAGCTGTGCTTTCATCATCCCGAAAAAATTATTCCTCGGTCTCCCAAGTTTTCTTCCCCGACCCGAGAGCTAGCTCCTTCGAGGCCAGGGTGGCGTGTTTCGTGCCACGAAGGCACCTGCGAGTGACAAGGTGCGAAAGATATCACAAGAGTCATACCATACGTAATTTACTGCAATGTCCGAGAGAATTGCGGTAAGCAAAGATTCAGCTGTGGTCAGAGGCTGGCAGGCCAAGTGTCTTTACCCGTCCACCAATCGCCTGCATTCCCGTCTCTGGCCTTTATCCGGTGGACGATAACCAATTAGCCTGCAACAACAGCCTCTATCGTGGTCTAGATTGTGGTGTTGAGGTCGCTTCCGCTCCACAGAATAGCGGCGACTCGCATTTTTAGCGAATTTAGCTGCTGCATCCGCTTCCGCCCGCCGGGACAATTTGCATGATCTGCCCAGGCATGATTCTTCTAGCGCAGAGTCCGCCTTCCATTCGTTTCATATACGGAGGCTCCTAAGAGCTTGGTTGACATGTGAAAGCAACAAATCTGATGATTGGCAAATGATACGTCCACACCCAGGCGCTTTGATCGAGCCTCGTGCCCGATCTTGCTTTGCTGCAGCTATAGTAAGTAGCGCTGATTCCACGTCCCGGATCCAATGCACCCAGATTCACCATGCGCGTCCGGCAGATCCTTGTCACAATGTACTGAATCCTACACACAATCGTGGATATCAAGTATGATGATTAGATGTTAATGAGAGTAGATCGCTTCGTCTCTCTTCATAGAGGGTCGTTGCCTCTCGTTTTCCTCCCGCCAAATCCAGCCTAAACACCATTCCCATCATCTCAGACAGGAGAAACCCGGGTATACCATCACCACAGATAATTAAACGCAAATCAATTATTTACAGAGGAAAAAGGGGCCTCCGGGGCTCCCGAACAGAATTTTACTCCTGCCTCAAAGGTAGGTCACCGCTCCCATTCAACGAGTTGTAAGCCTTCGTCCTCGGCGTGACCGGGTGCATAGGTGGCGGCGGTGACGAATTACTAGAGCCCGCGTGAACCGGAGAAATGGGAGGGTGGGGATAGTTCTGCATCTCCCACTGCTGCTTGCTCCAGTCGACCTGCCCGTCTGCTCCATAGTGTGTCGGCGCCGGGTGGATTTGCTGTGGGCTTTGTGGACTGCCGTAGTTCTGCTGCCATTGCGAGTACGCAGTCCCAGGAGTGAATGGAGAACGCGGTGGATATGTGGCGCTAACGGGACCGTAAGGAGTATGCGGAGTATATGGAGATTGTGGAGCAAACGACGGTGACATGGGATGCCCTTGTTGTGCCCAGTATTGCTCATTGGTCATCTGCAATTGCTGCTGGTGGATGGATGCTGCTTCGGCGGCAAGTTCGGCTTTGAGAGACTCGAACTTGGCTTTACGCTCGGCTTTGGCATGGACCTTTTCGGAGTGTCTCTCGCGTGCCGCTTTTGTAGGGATCATCGAATGGATGGCAAGGATGAAGAAGAGGGAGAAAAGGACACTGTCGATCACACACAGTCAGAAGATATACAGGTACGGGCAGTGCGGATGCTCTTACATCATGAGGCAAGTGAGTACGAAAGCACTCTTTGCTTGCAGGCAGTAGCCCTTCAATTGCGAGGTACTGGCAACACTGCAGCTCTTGCCAATGTACCAGGGAAGGCCGGTGGATTGGCGCCTCGGGTCGATCGTATCCTTGCCGGACTGCCCAAATGCGCTGTACGCATACAAGGCAATTTCAAGCGCATGGACAAGAAGCGACACGATGGGATAAAACACATGCAGTACGAACATGGTCGCCTTGCAAAGCATGATGAACATTGAGAGCACCGAGATGACAAGATTCCATGAGGTAATGCTGTTGACGATGTCAGCTTGTGTACTGCATTAATACCGCAACCTGAAGATTCGGGCAATACTTACAACTGACTCCATACGAGCGGTGTTTTTACTGGTCTGTAGTTGGCCATGGCGTAGAGGACTGTATTCGGCGCACTGTTGTACCCCAGGTCACCGCCCTCTTGCCAGAGCTTGGTGCGATACAGATTGGGGTTCGCAATGCCGAACAGCGTAAGCACGGCGACGGTCAAGGGGAATTCCAGGACAATCAGCGCGAGCATGATCTTGCGGGTGCGCCAAGTGCGCGAGATGAAGAAGCCGCCCATGGTATCGTTGGCTGTGGATGCTGGGCTTTGGCGCCGCTGAAGATTCTGGGGAAGGCTGAAACGGAGTCCTGTCGATAAGCTGCAGGAGTAGCTGTCGGGGGCCGAAGAAGGGCGAGACTGTCAAATGGCGAGAGGAGCGCCGTCGCGATGGGCGAGGAAGCTGTTGTCGCCGAGAGCCAGCCGGCGGCTTGGAGAGGAGAGCGCTGGAGCTGTTCTTCACAGCGTCTTGATGGGAGAGATCCGGCGAGAGGAAGCTCACTCAAGCAAGCGGACTGGGACTCGGGCGGCGCAGGCCTTTTGGCGACTTGGGCCGGCCAGCGGGCCCCAAGCGGGCGAATATCATCTGCAGGTCAGCCGACGGCCAGCGCGCTCGCTGCCGGGGCCTTGCACAAGTCACTGCCGAAGCGCGGCCTGTGAGAGCGTGCGGTGCAACGCGGACGAGGGCAAGAACGTGCATTTGCGCCCTCGTTGGCTGCGCGCTCTGGGCTGCGGGGATGTGCGTTGATGGTGGCGCTTACAGGCCCGCCAATGGGAGCGCCCCAGTGCGCGCGGGAGCCGGCGCGCACGCGCCCCGCCGTGATCTGGCTCGCCGATTCTGCATGGGTTCGGCGGCTACAGACCTCGACAAGAGAAGCTTTGCACGACCTGCCCAAGCAGTGGATCGTCAAGCTTGCGTGGCTGCCCCAGTGATTCGAGCTGGTCAGATCGCGCACCTCACGGTCAGTCTGCCGTCTCGCCATGTCCGTGTCAGCCAAGTCAGATCCCATCTTTTGCCGTCCTCAGCGCGATACGCCCGGGCGCAGTTTAGCCCCTCTGCAGCTGCTCCAAACGGGTATAGTGCCTCTCCGCAACTTCGGACGCAGTCCAAAAGGGCAAACAGGGCGCCCGGCAGCCCTTGCGGCTTTGTGCCCTCGCGGCTTTGTGCCCTCGTTCCAGAGCGCTTTCTCAGCCTCGTCGTGACTGACGTGAGGTCTCGGGCTTCATCAAGCCTCACCGTACAACATAAAATGTGCAATCTTCGGCTGATATCAGAATTGGCATTTGCCTCCTCGCTAGGTCTTATTTTCTCGTCTTTCTCATCGAGCATGATCGCTATGCTACTCCACAGTCTTAGACCTCAGACGATGCCTCACCACCATTTTTCACAAAGCACTCTATCAGCACTCATGCCCTCCTGTTTGCGCAAGAATTCCACCAGTTCATCTGTCATCTGCGGGGGTCCGCATACATAGCACACAGTCTGCTCTTTCTTCGACGCCCTAAGGGCATCGAGCACATCCTTCTTGTCCAAACGTCGGTACGATGGCGAGATGGCCGAATTTGCCAGTCTTCCGTCCTCGAATCTCTTTGCGCTTATCCCCTCTGCTCCGGTCAGGAAAAACTGCAACTTCACTTGCTGCGGTCTATTCGAGGCAATGTGTAACAAGCGATCTGCAAACAGAATTTCACCGGTAGTGAACTTGGTCGCGTAGATGAATTCCACCAATGGCGGCATGGTATCAGTTTGGTGCAAGTGTGAAATGATGGAGATCAGAGGGCTGTTCAGGCTTATTAGCTTCCTGGCTCCCAAGACGCGTGGCTGATGCCGTCTTTCCAAGATGGAACTCACTTAATCCCCACCCCTCCGGCAATGAACACGGCTTTCTGGATGTCCTGCGGTGGTGTTGTCGAAGTCGATGGCGGCCATACGAAACTACCGCCTACCCTGATGTCAACAGTCGAACCAAGAATATCAGACTTAGGCCGCCAGAGCCAGGCTGCAGGTTTATTTGGACTTTGCTGAACCGCAAGTTCCAAATACGGACGAAGCAAAATATTTTCTTGTTCCCTTGGGCTTGGATCGATGTTCAAAGACGTGGCCAAGTCAGACGTCACGGGAGCAGCATGTGCCGGCGCTGATGTGATTGTGAATCCACCAGCCTGATCCACTCCTGGGAGGTAGATATCAAGCCATTGACCAGGTAGGAACTTCCTGGCAGGATTCTTATTAGCTCTCATGCTGACTGCAACCGAGGATGGTAACGCGCAATCACCCCTTCACGGATGTGATATATGCAATGCCTACTGACAGACTCTACTTGATGGGGTCTGTTAGGCAGAGCTTATGATGACTTACCTTAACCCCATTTTCCGAAGCACGTAGCTTGAATAGCCGAATAGTAGAATTAATATCTTCGATCTTCTCGAGGCGCAAAGTATGCAGATTCGGGTCACGAGGTTCGCTGGCCGTGCGATCCACATGAGGAATGCTGTCGACTTCTCGATCCATCGCAGGGCTTGAGGATATAGTTCTCCGCAATAGACGCGATACCAACCTCTCTCGCAGAAGAAATTGAGGTGCAATCAGGAAGCGTGGGGAGAACAATGCTGGGCTGCGATAATTGAGCAGAGAGAGCAAATTGAGCATAGCAGCTCAAGAACAACGGTGCTTTTCAGGACGTACGAACAAAAGCCCTGTAATGGAGGACACTCAATGAAATGATTGATGAACGTGTCCTTGTAGGATGATGGTAGGACGAGAACTGTCCGGGCGACGCGACGCGGAGTCAAGCGGAGTGGTATCCGGACTATCGATAAGCTTTACGCCTCAGGCACCAATACGACCAACTCGCGCTGTCATAAGAGGAGTAGGAAGTTATTATTATGTAGAATCGCATAATTCTTCAAATTACGCTTCACTCATAACTTCTAGGGACATTTAAACAGGGTAGTACAGAGGGGCGCTGCAGCTGACGGTGAGCGTGCTAAATGCGAGATTCCTACTAACGGGTTAGAAAAAGATCGAATTTATACTACTATGGGGAGTGAAAGCATTCGTCTGGACTGCTCTGTTAGTGGAAAATGCAATATAATTACATCCAGATGAATCCTTTCACTCCCAATTAAGTCGCATACTGCTAATCACTGGTTGCAGATGCAGAAAATTTTGTTTTTGCACCACGGGTACTACTCTATTTCTATAGCCTACATAAGTTTAGCAGGTGATGGTAGTCTCAAGCCTACCTATACAGGTTGCTTTACATACGTGCGCTATATTGATCCATAGCCATATTTAAGACATTTGCCCCAGCCGGCATTACGCACGACGAGAAGCATGGGGCGCCACTGCAGGGCATCGGACAACTGGTTGGACACTTCTGGCCCCCGAAAACTTCGTGCTGATCCTGGAGCATAAAACATGCAGATCCGTGCCGTATCAGCCATTGTAGGCGGTTGCTGCCGCCAACGTGGATTCCGACTGTGCCACACCGGCGCCTAATTGACACGAGCGGCACAGGCATCGTTCACTTTTCCCCTTCATTTTATCAGGCTACGCTCACACAATTCTGAGTGCTTTTCATTGTCTGTTCTTCTTGATGCTCTTGCACCATGTTTTCATCAATGCTATATCTTTTAATATATGCCTTAT
Organism: Botryosphaeria dothidea; assembly: GCA_011503125.2. Lineage (NCBI taxonomy): Eukaryota > Fungi > Ascomycota > Dothideomycetes > Botryosphaeriales > Botryosphaeriaceae > Botryosphaeria > Botryosphaeria dothidea. The sequence continues at coordinate 1,548,323 of WWBZ02000073.1, forward strand.
CAGCTGTTGCCGCTGAGCAGGCCCGCTGTTACTGGCCCGACGGTAGTTTGGATACTACAGGTTACGTCTGCAACACCACAGCCGCGGAGAACGGCGGAGCAAGCCCATGTTGCTTGCATAACGATGCTTGCTACGAAAGCGGCAGTTGCTTCCAGGACTGGTCCGGTGTGACTTACCGACAAAGTTGCACCGACCCAACATGGCGGGATTCGAGTTGTCCATCGATGTGCCTGATTGAAGGTTTGATTTTCAGCCTTGTAAAAAATGAGCAGATATTGACTTCTTCAGGGAAGTTGGATGATTCCGTATGGATTCAGCAATGCAATTTGTCGAACGGGACAGCCTGTTGTGTTGATGGAGACCCGTGTTGCGGCGATTCAAGCAATTTCTTCGAATGGAAGCCTGGATACATCACGGCTGTCATCAATGGCGACGGATCAAATCGACTGGGTCCTTATATCGCTGCCGATGCCAATAGCAGCAGCAGCAGTAGCTTCTCTTCGGCGCATCCGTCTACGAGCGCTACTTCCAACCCTACGTCTGGGAGCGCCCGAGCCTCCGAATCCGCATTATCGGACCAACATACCGCGTCTTCGAAAGATTTCATGACATATCGTAATGCAGCGATCGCGGTGGGGGCTACTTTCGGCATTCTTTCTCTCGTTGCACTGATGGGAATGCTCCTCTTCTGGCGCAAGTACAAAGCTGAGCGTAGGATGAGACTAGCGGCGGAAGAAAAGTCCTCAGAACAGTATGGTGCGCAGCCATACTACTATTACCAGCAACCTGCACCCACAATTTTTGCAACAGAGCTATCGGCGACGGATAACACAAGGAACGAGCTGCCCGGGAAATGAGGATTTTCATAATGGAGATAGGAAAAGCAAAATTGTGACTCCGCGTTGCGAGAGAATTGAAAAGAAAAGAGTCATTTCAGAACATTTGCGAGAACGGAAAGGATGCCAATGCGGACAGTCGAAGCGTTTGATGGTCTTTTGCGGTGGCGATAGCTTGGAGACGGAGCATGGCTGTCCATTGAAACCGTTGGATGTGTTGCTGTTGTAGTCGACTGCTAGGCGAATCGGATAGCGGCAGGACGAAACCGGCAAATGTATAACATCTGGCAAAGTTTGCGACGTCGGAGGGTGATGGTGATAGGTTCGGAGGTGCCGTGGGTCCAGCCACACCTGCTGCTAGTCCGCTTCCATCCGGTAGTTCGTATCGATAACCGAGGAGCCGTCGTTCACATGAAGCTGGACAGCACGCGTCGTCATCTCTCTACCAACTTTCTCCTCCACCTCACCTTACCATTTGCTGCCTTCTCTGAACCAGATCTTGACTGCACCTAGCTCCCCCCGATAAACCCAGCAAGCATGGCCTCTTTCACGACAGAGGAAGGCCTTCATACCACCGAAGATGCCGCGAAGCTATATACAAAGACTTGGAAGGTTTGAGAACATACCCACTGCAGGCACGCGTCATAGCTGATTCCAGCATCTGCAAGCCCACAGGCGAGGTCAAAGCACGTCTAGTCTTCGTCCACGGCTTCAGTGACCACTGTAGGCTCCCGCTACTTACAACCCCTCGGTCGGGCGCATACTGAAGGTGCGCAGGTAATGCTTACGGCGTCCTCTTCCCCACACTCGCATCCAAGGGCATAATCGTCTACACATTCGATCAGCGCGGCTGGGGTCGCTCGATCAAATCTCCGCCTCAGCGCGGTCTCACCGGGCCTACCTCCGTCGTCCTTGGAGACATCGCCTCTTTCATAACAGCTCTCCCAAAGCATCCGGCACCGCTCTTTCTCATGGGCCATTCCATGGGGGGTGCTGAAGTTTTGCACTTTGCAGCGACTGGACCGCCCTCGGTTCTGCGCACGATCCGCGGCTTCCTCGCCGAATCTCCCTTCATCTCTCTAGCCCCGGCGTCGCGACCGTACAAGATAACCGTGCTGTTGGGTCAATTGGCCGCCAAAGTCGCACCCCATAAACAAATGGTGAACAAGCTGGACGAGAAGCTACTTTGCCGAGACCCAGAGGTACAGAAGGAATATGTGGAGGACGAGCTTTGCCATGACACAGGAACGCTGGAAGGTCTAGCGGGGATGCTAGATCGCGCCGGGACGCTAGAAAGAGGAGAGGTGCGTTTGTTGGAAGGGGCTGGTGAGGGTGGAAGGACAAGAGTATGGGTAGGCCACGGCACGGAGGATGGAGTGACAGAATTCGGGCCTGTGAAGAAGATATTCGAGGAGTGGAAGGTCCAAGATAAAGAATTCAAGGCTTACGAAGGGTGGTATCACAAGCGTAAGTCGAGCAGATTCCTTCCAGATGCACTCCAAATCGCTAATGTCTTAGTACATGCGGAACCGGGCGACGACAAGTACACGTTCGCCAATGATGTCGCTACCTGGATCCTGGCAAAATCAGGGGACTTGAGCCAATTGCAAGAGGTAGGGACAAGGTCGAGACTTTGAGTAAAAGGCGCTGATGGTTCTCGATTCTACGAATAGAGATAAATTTTTTTGAGGGTTCCTTGCAAAGCGCCGCGAAGGAAAGTGGAAGCTGCAGCATGATGACCGGACTGAACCCCTCCTGAAATAATTTGACTTCATATTTCTGGAACACTGTTAGCGTACAATATGAGAATAGAATGCGCTATCACTCTCTTGGGGTTCGTCCTGACTCTGAGCACGGTGTCGTTGATGAGCGCCATTGCAATTCAGTATCCAAAACGATGCCTTGGCCAAAATGCTTGATAAATGTGTCTTCGTGCAATGCCGGTACATGGCGCGGCAAGTCTGGGCTCCTATCTGTGGTTCACTGAACGAATGTCTACCTATTCTCGTGGCTTTTCCGGGTTCCGGCGACGGCAGGCTACTCGATTTGTCTCTGTTGGCTTCCAGGGTCTGGACTGCACCGAAAAATTGCGAGATGCAGGTGGCAACGACTTTCTGAGCGCGACTGTTAGTCGATCGAAAGGCAGCGGGAGAGGCCCGTGTGGTCTGGCGCGCTGGCCCGAAACTCAGAGGCTGCGGTGTCTTTGCTGGCGGACGTCATAGGATTTGCAGTGGTCATGAGCGGCGCAGGGATGGAAGGGCGGAGGATGTCGAGCATCGCAACGGCTGGCTGGCGAGCTCGGGCTCAATGGCCCGCGCTGCCGGCGGAATCTTTGCTGAAATTCGTCCAACTACCACCCACATACGCTCTCCATCTCCAACACACCCACACAACCGCCCGCGGCCTCTCCAATCACCACCCCGCGCTCGCCATCATCTCCGCGCCGACTTGCCACCATCTGCAGGCCTTATTGCTGCGCGCTACACCTACCCTCCCTCCGTCCTTCACGCCCAAGCGTCGCTGCGCATCACCACTACCCTCTAGCCACTGCGAACGCGACTGACAGGTATGCTCACCCGCTTGCTACATCGCGTGCGCGCAGCTCCGCGTCGCTGCGCATCACTGACAGGTAGCAGATCCACTCCGTCATTGCCTCACTCCATCTTCGAACGTCCGCACCCGCCGTCCTTCACTCTCGCGACATCCACATTGCTACCTCCGGCAAAATGGCAACTGAGCAGGCAGCCATGTCTTTGAACGGTACCTACGCTGCCCACCAGGGCCAGGCATACGGTGCTGCTGACCAGAACTACGCCTCGCACAACGCCACCGCCGCCTACAGCGGCCCCCAGCAACCCGCCTCTACCTCCCAGTCCACCAGCTCTAACGGCGCCGCCGATATTCCTAAGGATGAAGTTGGCTGGTACTTCGTCGAACAGTACTACACAACCCTCAGCCGGACCCCGGAGAAGCTCTTTGTAAGTTCTGCTGAAGCCTATGTTCGTTTTCTCGCCGCTGACAGTCGTAGCTCTTCTACAACAAACGCTCGCAATTCGTGTCTGGTATTGAGGAGGAGAAGGTCGAGGTTTGTGTTGGACAGAAGGTATGCTTGAACGTCTCCTAGTTCACCAATGATTAGATCACTGACGAGGAGAAGGCCATCAACGACCGCATAAAGGAGCTCGACTTCAAGGACTGCAAGGTGCGCGTCACCAACGTTGACTCCCAAGGCTCCGACTCCAACATCGTGATCCAAGTCGTGGGCGAGATCTCCAACAAGAACCAGCCCCACCGCAAGTTCTGCCAGACCTTCGTCCTTGCTGCCCAGACCAACGGCTACTTCGTTTTGAACGACATCTTCAGGTACATCAAGGAGGAAGACGAGGAGCTACCCGAGGAGGAGGTTGCGCAAGAGCCTGTTGATGTCCCTGCCGGATATCAAGAACCGGCCCCGAGTGCTCAGGAGCCTGTTGTTGCTGCTGAGGCTCCTACCCACGAGACTGTTGCCAACGAGGAAGAGGTTGCTCAGGTTGACAACAAGCTTGAGGAGATCCAGAAGGAGGAGACGGAGCGCACGGTTTCTCCTCCTCCTGCCCAGGTCAATGGCACTCCTGTTCCGGAGACCGCCGAGGTTGCTCAGGCTGAGGAGGCTCCGGCCGCCGCTGTTGGTACCGCTGAGGTTCCTACCCCCGAGCAGGCTGCCACCGAAGTCGCTGAGGAGGCCACTGCTCAGGCCGAGAAGCCTGAGGACCCCACTCCCACTCCTGCTCCTGAGCCGGCCAAGGCCGCTCCCGCTCCCACCCCGGCTGCTCCCACTAAGCCCATGAGCTGGGCGATGAAAGCCGCCTCTGCTAACAAGAGCGTTGCCCCCGCTGTTCCCGCCGTCCCCGCCGTCCCGGCCCAGACTACTGCTCCCAAGGCCGCCCCTGCCCAGACTAAGTCTGCCCCGGCTGCGGCTCCTGCTGCCGCTGCCGCTGCCGCTGCCGCTGCCGCCCCCGCCGCCCGCTCTGAGTCCCCCGCGGACAACCAGCAAGATGGTTGGCAGACTGCTGAGCACACCAAGCGCCAGTCCCGTGTCCAGAGCCAGCCTTCCGAAACCACCTCTGTCCGCGCTTACATCAAGAACGTCTACGAGAACATTGATGCCGAGGCTCTGAAGTCGCTTCTGTCCAAGTTCGACAAGATCCCCTACTTCGACGTCAGCAGGGCCAAGGTAAGATTCACTTGCACAATGGAGTCACGAACGAATGACTGATGATGATTCTAGAACGCTGCTTTCGTCGAGTTTGCTACTCAGGAAGGCTTCAACGCGGCCGTCGCAGCCAACCCCCACTCGATCGGCGGCACCACCATCTACGTCGAGGAGCGCCGCCAGGGTGGTCAGTTCCAGCGGTACCCGTCTCGTGGCGGTTCGGTCAGCCGCGGCCGCGGTGGGTCTGACAACCGCCCTGGACAGGGCCGTGGTGGCTTCAGCAAGGACGGCGGCCGGGGCGGCTTCACTCCCCGCGGCAGGGGCGGAGCTTCGACTCCCCGCCGTGGTGGTAGCGGAGCTGCTTAAAGGCACACGCGCGTCGGCATGCTTCCTTTCGTAGTGCTTTCAATTTCTTGAGTGTATCATTTTTCCTTTGACTCGACGGATCCTCGGTGGTCACGATTTACGCCTCAGGCTTCTCTCTTGTATTCTAGGGCTCTTCGCGCAAAAGCTGCTCTGATTCGGGTAACGGAAAAGTATGGGTTTCATGCACGAGTCTTGCTTTTTATTACCTAGCATAGCGATTTTGCTTTCGATTCTTTCCTTGTTTCCCTTTTGGCCTAAGCCTCGGGAAGTCCGCGATTTGGCTAGGAAGTCTTCAAGGCTTATGCAACAGCGCGCATTGACCGTGAAGGAGGTAATGGCCGGGCTGGGATTATGGTGGCGGCGGATAGAGATTCAGGAAGCGATGTACAGCTTTCGTTGGAAGGGTGGGCTTGGAGCAGGTGGCGGTGTGATGTAGGCTAGATTCGGGAGCAATGTGTATGTATAAGTGCTCATCAGCGGAGGACAAAGGAAAAGTTGCCAACAGCCGTTTCATATAAACCAAGCGAGCGGGTCGTCTGCAAGCGTGGTGCGAGCACGATGATGCCGATTGGTGCCATGGCATCAGCTTTGAGTGTGTCAGGCAGCGGCGCGGCACCTGACACGCATCACCTCCGCGCACCTCACTCCAGATCAGACTACCTCCAAACCACCTCTTTCGAAACGCGCAGCACGCCCCGGGCCGCGCGCATCTCCTTTTCCCTGCAGCATTGCGAAGCGCGGCGTCGTTATCTGTCCACCGCCACACAGCTATAGCATCCTCGTGGCCCCTGCGCAGCGGCGGGGTACCGCGAGATCGTCATCCATCTCCATTCGGCCCTGGCCGTCGTGCTCCCCCTCGACAAATGCCCGACCACTACCTGCGACCTGCTAAATAGAACCCCGACCTCTGTCGCGGATGATACCACTGCGCGACCCTACCGAACAAACACCACCAACATGAGGCCACCTGCAGGCGGCGACCCAGCCGCAGCTCCGCATCCCTCGTCTCGACTGCTCCGCAAGTCGAGCAACGGCGCTGATCACGCCTCCAACGCTACCCAAGCCCCGGCCCCGGCCCCGGCCGGCCCCACGAGCTTCTTCCTGCGGAGCGAAGACGAGATGCAGCAGAGCATGCACGCGAGCAGCAAGAACGACATCGCCCGAGAGAGTACCTACGGCGTGCAGAGTCTCGATGATGCTCTCGGTGCCGCCTTCGGTGACAAGGGCACCGCCGATAACACGGATAAAGCCAGCTCTCCAAGGCCGCGCCGCAGAGCCGATGAAGCAAAGAAATGGTCCAGAGAAGTTGCACAGGTGCAGAAAGAGCTGCAAGAAGTTATTGGCGGCCCCAGCAGGCCTCCGGTCCCGGCTCGCAAACTGTCGGCCGGCACGCTGTCGTCGCAGCTGCCACCGCCCCCGCTCACGCCCGTCCAGTTCGAGCTCAGCCCCGGCCCTGCATCCGACTTGCCTAGCACGCCCAAGAGCGTGAGCTTGAAGAGTTTCCGGCTATCGGACGAGGAAAGCCAGGCCGATGAAGCGGCGAGTCAAGCTATTGTAACAAGCGACGAGGAAGAGAATGTTCCTGGAGAGGATGCGGGGGTCGGGAACACTGTGCCGCAGCTGGTTATGCCGAGTATACAAATGCCAAAGAGGCGACCTTTTACCGATAAGGGAAAGAATCTGGGAAGGTTAAAGGTGCTTATCGCAGGCGAAACTGGTCAGTCACCTGCAAAATCGAAAGGTTTATTTGGGCTAACCGTCTACAGGCGTGGGAAAGACGTCTCTCATTAGGTCGATTGTACAACTCTGCGAAGACATCGTACATGTTGATCCTCTTGCCGCTAGCCCTTCGATGCCACAGCAGACCGACTTCAAGATTAAGTCAAGGCGGAAGAAGCATCATGCTTCCGCAACGACAAACATCACGGAGGTGCATGCAAGCACACGTTCTTACCCGCCCTGGTGGTCAGACAGATCCGACATAGATGATAGCCGCACACTGCGGAGGCGGAAAAGCACGGGCGAGACGGTCCTCGAGCGTAATCTGTGCTTTGTGGACACGCCAGGCTTTGATCCGACCAAGCCCACGCAGTCGCAGACGGAGCCTGTTGTTCAATATATCGAATCGTTGCTTCACCGCAATGCGTCAGTCACTGCTATGAGCGACAACGATCTTCTCGGCATCCTCAGCGGAAATGGCGGCGTTCAGGTGGACGTCGTCTTCTACATGCTGAAACCTTCAGACGGTAAGCCAATCCCGAAGCCTCCGCCCGCCTGACCAAAACTAACTTCTGTAGATGCTGAGCTATCGAGATCCGTTGAGCACATGCGCCGTCTCTCCTCGCTCACGAACGTCATTCCCCTTATTGCTCACTCAGATTCCCGCGACAAAGACAAGATCTCCTCGTTAAAAACCGGTTTGCTTCAACGTCTTCAAGCTGAAGGCATACGGCCGTTCCTTTTTGGCAAAAGCATGGACGAAGCCCTGAATGCAGCTCAAAATTCTTTCGACACTGTTGTCTCACAAGACTCCAACCCTTTCTTTGACCCACCGAAGCTGGTCTTCACCCCTGGCCCCTTCGCTATCACCTCCGCTTCAGCATCAGACAGCGAGATTATGGATGCTTCACTCCTCATGTCTCCAGACTACATTCAGCCACTGGTTCCATCCGAGCTCGCTACCCTGGTCAGCCAAGTCTTCAATCAAGATACGATAGCATGGCTACGCCACTCTGCGGTCAAGAAGTTCCTTCGCTGGCGGACTGAACGCATTCAAGACGAGAGCCTCACAATGCACGAATTTGGACTAAATGCTGGCGCTGCACCTACGACTTTCCCTAATTTGGCAAATTACTCTGGTGGCTCTTTCTCTTACCAGGGCTCTGCCGCCTCAATCCTATCCTCTCCTTCACCGAGCCAGGTCCTCATCCCCAGGCCTGGTACTGGCAGTACCGCGAACACACCTTTCTCTCCCGTCGCTTCATACGCTCATATATCACCTGCATCACCCAACAGCGCCGCCGGCGCCAACAACAACTTCTCCATCACCCGCTTCAACGAGACCACATACCGCGAGGAGCGCATGGCACAAGTCCGGCTTGCCAAGTGGGCAGCAGACCTCCAGCGAAGCTTGCAAAACGAGCGCCGTCGGTTCGAGGAGTTGGAGCGCGAGAAGCGGACCCGTTGGTTGCTCGAGCAGGTCGGCAGGGAGGTGTTGGATGGCCGCATAATCTCGACCGAGGATCTCCAGCCCTCGACTCAACACGATCCAGCCCTCTGGTCTCTAACGCGTCAGGCGGAGTTCAACGAACGCTTGAAGCGTGAGGCTAGATGGTCGGGCAAGGGTGAGAAGCTGGGCAGGTTCGATCCAAGAGACCCGCTGGGTCTGTGTGACTGGAGCGATGATGTTAAAAGGGGTGGATTGATTGTCGTCCAGGTCCTCGGTGGGGTGGGAGTCGTGGGTGCTGTAGCTGTGATGGTTTGGCAATGGCGTAGCCAGGGAACTAGTGGACTGTTGGGAGGATGGTTCGGTGCTACTGATTAAGCGGACGCTGACGCTCATGGTTTATTTCGGATATGAGGTTCATGGATGATGGAAACAAGGCACGTCAATGTGCTTTCTGCGGAAAGCGGCATCGATTGGACGACGGACTCATCGGCTCTTTACTCATCTGACTGACGGGAAGGGATATGAACAAAGGGGCAACATGGCTGGACTAGCATCGTTGCATGATACCCCCGGGGGAAATTCGTTACTACGTAATTGGTGACGGGCTTTTGGTAAGTGCTTGCTTCGCAGCCGATGGCTGAACTTACATAGGCGACATGGCGTTGGCGTTTTCCTTTTTCCTTTTACACACCCCTCTTCTCGTTGAGAGAACTATCGCTCCCCTCTGCCCGGTATCAACACTCATCACTGCTCCGGCACAATCTCCTTTTTTTTCTATTGTTAAGTAGCGATACGTAGTGCGAAGAAAGAGGCCACTCATTGTTCCATGTTTTGCTCTGACAGCCAGCAAACCGTGAATGATACATACTGCAAGCACACGTTGCTTCTGAGGAAATTTCTGTTTCCCGGAGTAACCGAAGCTACATCGAAACTGAAGAATTCAAGAATAAGTGCAATCAGAACTAACCTTCACGTCCTGCAAAAGTTCCCAGAGTTCAACGAAACTGACGAAATGATACGGACTGTTAAATTGCTATTATAAAAATATTGAGCAAATGAGTCTTTTACGTACGACCACAGGTCGCAGAATACAGGGCTTCCCGTCCGCTCAGCCGTACTTAAGCTGCGAACCGGCCGATTAGTACTCAAGTGGGTGACCATTGGGGAATCCCGGCTGTTGTACGTTTTGCATTTTTGTTGCATTGACTTTTTTTTTTGCCGCCGGTGGGTCTCGCCAGGCGCGGCCGTGCGGCGCTCGCAATGCCTCAGGTGCAAGCGTTCAACGTCTAATTTGTATCCAGAATTCATCGACTCTTCAGGTAGCGTAACGTCATAACAACTTAGCATTGACCTCGTACCCTGAGTCGCCATGCTTGTAGGGAATGAATGTATAGTTTACTACTTCGACAACAGTGCACCACCTCGTTCGGCCCACATGCAGCATAGGGAGTCAACTCAGCGCAAAACGGAAACGGCGTTGCCAAACGAAAATGCCCACCCCAAAACGAACAGAACAACATCCGAGTGCGTCCGTCCGCCAACAAAAAACCTCTCACGCAACCAATCAACCGAGAGCCAAAAAGGAACAGAAGACACAATGCACACCCGATTCACCACCAAGGCCTCGCCAACGCCGAAATCTGCTCCCTCGGTCCCCCCAACTTCAGCCCTACCGCCGCATTCGTCGCCGCCGTCGCGCCAGCCCCAAAGCCTCCCCCGCTCCCATCACCGATGCTGAACCTCCTCATCACGTCGCCGTGCACCCCCGTCGCGCGCAGGATGCGCATCTGCTCGCTGCGCGCCTCCTCGAGGATGGCGATGCGGTCGAGCACGTTGAGCGGGGGGTAGCGCTGTTGTTCTTGCTGCTGCTCGTCGTCGTCGTAGTCGTGGTCGTAGACGTCACTGTCGGAGATGGATGTCGTCTTGCCGTTCGAGCTGCTCACCGTGGTCATGATGGTTCCAGCGAGGAAGCGGGCGTCGTCGGTTGTGGAGCTGGCGATGCTGCAGGGGTGGACGGCGATTGTCGGGGTAGGCAGGTTGATGGAGGATGGCGGTGTGCTGAGGGCTGCTGCTGCTGCTGCTGCTGCCCGGGCGGCGTTGGAAGCTGTCTGTTGAGTGGAGGGGTACGTGGCGGCGGCGGGTTCTCCTCCGCTGCCGCGGCCGCCAGAGAGCGGAGACGGGCCCATGGGCGATGGGAGAGGGGATGGGAGGGATGCTGGATTGAAGAGGTGGTGGAGTTGGCTCTGATCATGCGTGGCGCTGGCCAGCACGGCCATCATTGCGGGAGAGTGTGAGGCTGAGGGTTGAACTAGGAGAGGAGATTCGGGGTGGAGGAGAATGGGAGCATTGGGAGGCGAGATTGCTTGGATGGTGGGGACATTGGGACGGTCCACTTCTGCATGTGGAGTGAGGTCCTGTGAACGATTACGCACAGTTTGAGCTGAGTCCTCCCGTTCTTGAGCGGAGAGAGGGACAGAGTTCGAGGGCGTTGGAGAAGGTGAGGCTTCGCGCGAGGAAGCAGATGATGATGTTGTCGAGGTCGATAGAAATGAAGTTGGAGACGGAACTTTTTGGGCAGCTCTCCGGGGCGGTGCCTTCGGGCGTTGTAGCCTTCTCTCTGGGTGCTTGGGTGGTAATGATGGCGCTGTTTGTGTATTCGATGAATTGCGAGAGCGAGCAGAACCGTTCGACTGGGAGGACTCCTTGCGTGGCATTGGTGGCGTGGCAGCATGGTCGTCGTTGGGCATTCCCTTTGACATGGCTTTTGGCTCGGGGTCGGATGCTTGTAGCGCCAGCACTGACAATTTGAGGAATTGGCTATGTTCACGCTCAAGTGCCTCCCTTGTTGCTGCACATGCCAGATCTGCTGATGAGGGGCGATGCTCTTTGAAAGGAGCGGTCGGCACGCGAGGCGACGTTGCTTGTGAGAATGATTTTGTTGAACTCGGGCCCTTCTCTGTATCTGGCTTCATCGAGAACAGTGGAGGGGGCGGGGGAGGGGTATCCGGGGCCTTTACAATCGGTCCTTTGGAGTCCTCCCGTCGAATAGGAAACAAGGGACAGTAGTCTCCCTGTTCGACTGACAGGGATTGGGATGAATTGGCCTGCTTGCTTTCCGTTGCCTTAAGATGCTGGTAGGGGAAATATACGTCAGGGGTCGGTTGGAGAGCATTCAGCCATGAGACTGTCGACTCGACGGGACTTATAGGAGAATCGATCCCGCGTTTTGCTGACAGATAGGAAGATGGCTGTCGAGAATGATGACGTCTAGTAGAGGAGAGCCTGGTGGATAGTCTAGACCTTGGTGAGCTTGTAGTGGACCACCTCCCTGAGGTTGAACTTCCGTACCCATCTGTCTGTGGGCTCGGAGGTGTAGCAGGGATGGGAAGCGTGGTATTCAGTCTTGTCCGCGAGAGCCTCGTAGGCTGTTCAAGGAATGCTGGCGGTGATGGTGGAGGTGTCGGTGTAGATGGCCTCGTTGCAAAACCGCCTGTGCGAGGAAAGATCGAGTGTGCTCGGTTGTCGTTGAAGTATCGAGTGCTCAAAATTGGCCTTGTCCCAAAAGTTGGCCACAGAGGCTCTGGAGTTACACTTGTCGACGGTACAACAATCGGTTTGGTAAGCAGTCTATGCAGCTCGTTGGGTGAAATTGGTTCCGCTTCGATCGCGGCAGCCTCCAGCTCATGAACCTCGTCGGTTCTGTGTAGCTCCTGCGTCATCTCTTTAAGCTTTTCTTCCTCGGCCTGCTTCAGATTCAATCCGAACTTTTCCCCGGCATCATCCACAAGACGGATCATATCAGGAATTGATCTTGTGCGCTTTCTGCGCAAAGCCGGTGGGTCATTGATACTGGCAGGCGAAGGGCGAAGGATGACAGAAGCATCTGCCGTTATAGCGACTGACGGTGAATCAGGTGCAGAGTCCCTTTGTTCGATAACGGACGAACCGCCTCGGGACAGGGGTCCGAATTGCTGCGACAAGCTTCGAATCCTCTGGAGCCGTTGCCCACAGGCCTGGAGCTGTAGGATTACATTGTCAATGACACCATCGTGCTCAAGTAGAACTGCATCAATCGAATCAGTCGGTTCGGGAAGCGGATCTGTTCCGTGACCATCCTTAGAGATTGTATGGTCGGGGGTGTCTCTCCGCATGCGGGCCCCAGCGGAAGAGGTCTGGGCGAATAGGGGTCGTCCCTGCAGCTTTTCATGTGAGTGCGGCTCCACCCCAGACACCCTGGAGCGCGTAGATCGTGCTTCAATACTGTTGATCGCCAACGGGGAAGATAAGAGGCCGATCCGACGAGCTGTATCTCTAATGTCGCGTGCCGTCGCTTCAATGCCAGTTGAGGTTGCCTCGATGTCTCGAACAAGCGATTCAATTCCCTCCAATGGAGCGTGATTTCTGGAGACCCTGTCAACTTTAGCTCGGGCAAACTCGTCTGGTGACACAGAGCGAACCCTTCCAGCCCGCCCGAAAGAAGTAGTGCGAGGACCAAGGCCAACGCTGGGGCTTGTTGGGCGAACAAAGTTTGGCGATGGATTTCTTGAATTCGTAAGACCATGTCTCGCATCTGACGCCGCTTCGGGAAAGCCGAGCCTCGAGTCTTCTTTTGTGCGCAGCTCAGGCTGAGATTTTCTAGATGAAATGCCCCATGGGCTGGTCGCTTCGAGCTGCGTTCTGTGCTTCTGATCTACTGCGAACAAACATCCTCTTGCGTCTCTCTCTAACTCGTTGGTCGAAGCAGTTCTCTTAGATTCAAGACCCTCGAAACGTCTCGCAGTAGCTTGAGCATAACTTGGACTAAGTGGCCGTGCGGCACCGTTTCCAACACTTGGCGCCGGGCTCGTAGACCCCACGGCCGGAAAGTGATTCCCAGTCGAAAGCCGGCCGAAACCTTGATGCGAATCAGCATTTTTATCTGAACTTGCGACATCACGTGTTGCAGGCGGAGGCGCCGGCTGAGCTCGATCTCCGAAAAAGGTAGGACGCTGAACAAGCACGCTCGGAAGTGGGGACCGAATGGGAACGTTGGAATGGGAAACTCGTCCCGGTAGGCTTGGATTTGACGGCAACTCTTGCGGTCTCGATGGAGTACGCCGAACAAAGGGATTAGTACGTCCCGGTGATCCGCCGCTTTCATGGCTTTCTTCAGAGCGGTTCTGCATGGACGCCCGATTCGACGCATGCTTCGCTTGATTCGACGTTGTACCTCCCTCTTGCAATTCCTGCATTGGGCGGGTTGGAACACGATTTGCCCGTGCGGCATTATCCATATCGTTCAATGAACGTATGCGCGACGCAACTGTGCCCTTCCATGCCGGTCCTTTCTCCTTGATGTCATCGCTTTGTCCGTCGAGGAAGCGTGGCTTGCAGAAGGCGTGTGATCTGAAAGTATGGTGGGGCAGCATTTTCAAAGGTCGGGGAGAATAAGGATGATGCCGTTGACAGAAAGATGGGAGGGTCTGCGAACTCTGTGGTCGCCCGAGCGAAAAAAAAAAACTGCGATGTGTTAAGTGTAGTGAGATAGGGACGGGAGGGTGAGAGTGCGGTTGTTGAGTGTTGAGTCGTGGGAGTTGTCTCTGGACCTGACTTCTGAGTGAGCAGCTACGAGGGAAGACATCAGCGGCATGGAAGGAGCGACGCAGGGGAGCAAAGTCGGCACATTGAGCGCAATGAAGTGGATTGTCAAATGCTGTCTTTTAGGAAAGCGTAATCGAAGCTCCACGCTTACTATACACAGCTGCTTCTCTTCCCCGCGGTATCTATGTAAACATTTATTTCAGCACAGCCTGGAGGCTCTCAAGGACCTGCATTCAACGTTAGCAGAGCTTCGTCGGTGCACCTTTTCGCGCGCTAACTTACCTCCAGCTCGATCTTGGCCTCGGCAACGTCGACCTCGGAGCCACCGCCGCTGGCAACCTTCTGGGCCTCGGCGATCTGGTTGCGGACGTTCTCGGCGCTGAAATCCTCAAGAGGGTAGGCCTCGACAGCATTGACAGACAGCTGGCTGTCAGGCTGAACGACGGCGAAGCCACCAGAGGCGAACCACTGCTTGCTGCCACTCTGCTCCTCGATGACCTCGATCAGACCGGGCTTGAGCTGCTCAATGCTGGGAACGTGGTTGGCGAGAACACCCATATCTCCGGTCTCGGCGGGGAGGTTGACCTGAACGCTGCAGTCCACCAAAGGTCAGCACCCTTATATTCGCGCTGCACAACAGAACAGGATACGCGTCGGGCGGGCGCCCAATGGCTTATGCGCAACAATTGATGGGTCGGATACGGACGGGCGGGCGGAGGGCTACGTACACCTCGGAGGACTTGAAGATGGTCTGGCGCGCGGCAGGTTAGCATCAAACAGGCTGAACGGCTCCAAGCCGATGCGATAAGACGGCTCCGGAGAGGGCAATGGATGCGGACGCACCTGGTGAGGCAGGGCCAGGGACAGCTTGATCTTGTCGGAGGCAGCCTCAGCGTAGCCGCGGCGCTGGACGATGGGGGCGCGGAAAGCGGCCGGGCGGGCGGCGCGGACGGCCGTTCTGGCAACGCGGAAGGAGTTCATGGCGACGACAGCTGGATTGGCGGTGCGTTGATGATGGCAGAAGCGCTTGTGAAGCGATGCTTGAGGTTCTTCGGTCTCAAGAAGCTTGGCATCACGTGCTTCTCAATTATTCCACCGGTCCGCTTCCAACACCAACACCAACGCCGACCTGTCTCATCACTTTGTATCGGATCAGAAACATCAATTCAACACCAAGACGAAGAATATCGACTCGTTTGCTGAGTCCAACGGTCGGCTTTACGCACTGCCTCATGACAAGCGCCGAATCAGTGTGAGACCGAGACGGTTGGTGAGCAACATCGACTTTGTGGCAGAGAATTACTTGATTGTTTTACGGGAGAACCACACGCGAAGAAAGTTTCAGTGTTTGCGCACCGACCACACAACAACTACAGAGGGGTGTTGCATCCGACTGCCAGCGCCAATTGCCTCCGCGGTGAGTGCATGCATTCGTTCGGATTAGAAGTTTTGGTTGTTTTTAGTGACAAAGCTATCCGGACGAATGCTTCCTCTCATGAGGTATGGTTGTTCAAGGCCATCGCTGCCGACCGTCGGCTGTACCACCCCTCTGGACTTCTCACGCACATACATATGCCGCGGCGGAATTCGCGTCTCCCGCGACATACTTCGCCGTCTTGGGCCATGGGCACAACTTCCTCGTCCCGTCACTCCCGTCTTCTGGAGAATCACTGAAGACGTATTCCGGCTCGATTCCCAGCTCCACCCATGCTTGTAGTGCCGAAATGACACGGTGCTTTTCAGGTACGGACGGATAACTTGAGGCCCCGCCGCAATGTCCACCGCCTGAATCGTCTTTCCTCAGCATGAATTCAGATTGGGTTTCGAGCCACTTACCTGGAACCATGAAAACCCTGAAGAAGTCCGAGACGTCTCCACCGAAGAACCCTTGAAGTCTGTCGAGGTACTCGATGGGCAATGTGGCCGCATTATACGGATCCGCCCAACCTAAAATCCACTCAGAAAGAGTTGACTCCGCAAATCGAGGAGCTACATACCTTGGGAAACTAGCATCTTACTGCCAGCATTCCGAAACACTCTCAAGTCCATACTCGTCTCATCGATGAAAGCCCCAGCATTCTCGTCCACATCATCCATATCCGAGCCCCAGTTGAACGTATTCGAGTCGTAACTCAAATTGTCATACACTAGATTCTGAAGGATTGGAATAGAGAAAGCCTCTGCTAACGATCCTTCCTGTCCTTGGGCCCATTCTGTCTCGGATCCCAAGGTGAATCCCGGATAAACAGCAGACCCGTCACGAACATCCTTTGGTCCTGCATAAATCGCTTTCGCGGCATTGAGCTGAGCAGGCGTCAGACATTCGCTACTATTCGAAGCACTCGTACCACACGCAAGTGCATCGATGCTGAAGTTGCATGCCAATGGGTTCTCCAATAGTCGATCAGCAACACCATCGAGCTCATCGCACTGGTCCAGAACGGCCGACGTAATTGTGTCTAGCAGTGATTGGTCCAGGTATGCATCACCCTACACTTGTCAGCAGTCACGTTCGCCTTTTCCACGAATCCTGGAAAGCCAACCTGGGTCTGTTGTCCATTCCACAGGAACGACAGTGCAAGATGCGAGTACCAAAATCCAGGACAGCCGGCATAGATTCCGTCGAACAATTCCGGATGCAGCTGAGACAATGCAAAACCTTGGGCTCCGCCAGTAGAACAACCGTAATAGTAGCTGTACGACGCATCTCGTGCATAGTAAGTCTTCACGAAGTTCCTGGCACGCGGCGTGAATAGTGCAATTGAGTTATGGATCCAAGCCAAGACCTGATCACGGTCATGAAGATACGGCAAGTAGGTGTTCGGCACGCCCTCGCCGTTGTTATTTTCGGAAGCCAGGTGACCGGAATCTCCGGCCGTAACCGCGAAGCCCTCGTTCAGGTACTCCACCATGGTGGCATTGTCAATCGTCCCGGCCATTCCGCCGTTTCCTACATAATCAACAATCAGGCCCTCTTCGCTATCTTCGAATTGTGACGTCTCTGTGCTTGCTCCCGCATGGTGCGTGTGATGACATACCGACGGCCAGGAATCTTCCATTGTATTCCACATCATCCGGCAACCAGACCTCGAAGTTTAGGGAATCATTGCTGCCGTACGCCAACCGGGAGGCGAGCCGACAGAACGGAAGTGCATTGAACGTCCCCGAGAGGTTTAACGCATGTGCCTCGACGAACGTGGCATTGGTGACGATGAGGTCATTGTCCTGCGGGTGCCTGGCCTTAATCTCAGCACATCGATCTCGAGGATCTGGAAGTAGCTGTTGGATCGACTGCGCCTGCGGCAGTGAAGCCAACAGGCACAGGAGCAGCGTCGTCGTCTTGGCGGAGGAAGCCGTCGTGGAGGGCCAGAAGCTCTGGGCAGGCCACAAGAACTGACGCATCTCGTGCAACGGATAATATTAGGGTCCCAGGGTCTTCGAGTCCGGCCGGCAGTAAACGCAAGGTTGGCCTTCGGTCTGCGCGTTTCGTCTCAGCCCATTGGTGTTTGGTTCCAGGGAAGCTCTTGGGGAGCGGATCATGACCACTTCTTATTCTGCGGATAGAACTCCGGCACGCCTATTTCCGAACCGGATTCCCTCAAAGGCCCCAGACATTTTAACCGCCGACGTCAGGGTCCGGAGAAGGGTCACGAGAGTGGATTTCAGCGAGTCATCGGCCAAGTGCACGGTACATAACGCAGGTTTGAATTCATGTACCGCTTGCCGGCATTGGGTACACGAGCGGTTCGGAAACTCTAACAAGTCCGTCGAATAATGGTCGGCCGGAACTGAGACAGGTTCCGGGTAGATCCTAATAGAGTGCAGACCCTGTGGCTTTAGGGTTGGCAAGCCGGCGGGGAAATGGTCAAACACCGGATCAGCGAGGGGCAAGATGAGCGCGCGGCGTAAGGCACACCAGGCACGAAGCACGAAGCGCCTGGGAGCGCTTGAATATCCCGTCTCTGGAAGCTTCACGAAGAATTGAGCGATGATGCAAAGGCACAGCGGGCGAGGGCACCTGATGCGGAGCCTCCACGAATTGTGGGGTCTGCCGAAGACTTTCCGTACGGGAAGGATTGCAAGGTCTGATCCCGGGCGGGGACTGCATGCGGTCTGCAGAAACGGCAGAAACAAGGCATGTGTGGCAGAAAATCATTCCGTGGGTTTCTAGACAGCTGCGGCGCGGCGGCATGGATGCGTACGTCAGAGGTACAGCACCTGCTCTGCGAGGGTCTGGAAGCCGTGCCCACAATTCTCATGTTTTAGAGCAACTAAAAATGCTACAGGCCAATTCATCTATCGCCTACCATTTACTCCGCACCTGATTGGCCTGGCCGCGGCCTGACACCGTTTACGCCATGCTAAGACTTCGGGAGTCTATTAAGCTCTTGGACCCTTCCGAGCGCCGAGCCGAGCGCAGCAGCATGGCAGCAACCTGCAGCCATGTACCGCACCTGCAGCTGCAAAGGGTTCAGATACCTTGCTCGAAGTTTCAAAAATGGACCCTTCGAATAAAACGTCCCGCTGCATACCAGGCTTGATCAGACGACAGCCACCAGGGCTCCAAAAACAAGGGCCTGTGGATCGACAAGAGGCTGCCACCTGCGCCGGGAAAGAAAACTGGCACGTGGGAATGGGCATCCCGGTTCTTGCACTATCTTCATGCAACAGTTCGTCCGTCTTACACCTCCAGGACCGCGGTTTCCCAGACCGCGAGCAAAGCAGCGGTCAGGCCCACTTTGGCTGAGCTACCTGGATCTACCCACCGCATCGCTGCTGCGCATCCGCTCTCCCCCCGTCGAAACCTTCAACCACAGTCTAGAAAGGGTCTTCCCCGAGGAGGATCGATGTCGCCACTCTGGCGGGCTGTACACGCGTTGCAAGGCACCTTGGCGCGATGCCCCATCGCTGATCCTCACTGGGTCTCGACTGCGACCCACCAAGTCGTTGATCTCGCGGCAGTGGGCCTTGCAGGTCGCAGTTACTTTTTCAAACCTGATGTCTCTTTGGCCCATTGCCTCCCGCTGGTTGTAGGAAACCGCGACGGGCATGGAAATTCGGGAGGCAAAAGAGGAGCTGCAGACGATCGAACGAATGGGTTCCACACCCGCCGTGAGTTGTTCGAAGGGCGTCGGAGAAAGGCGCGGAAGGGTGTTGGCGACAGGTCATTCTCTGGCGAGGTGCGTGATGGCGGCTTAGGCTCGTGCAAACGACCCAATGGGAGGGAAAGATGAGGCTCAAGTGCGGTTACGAGCTGCCACGCAAGGGCGGTCTATGGAAAGGGCGGTGCTCCGCGTCAATGCCAGCTCGGGGAGCCGTCGACGGCGGCAGTTCGAGATGCGGTTCTGTTGCACTCCAGGTCAATAGTCTGTCCCACCGACGCATGCAGCCCCGTTAGTTGTCAGTTGTAGAGATGGCGAGTGGCTCACGCTCGCGGTATCAGCTCATGTAGACGGAGGCAAAAAGTGTCTCATGTCAGGGTGCACGACAGGACAACGATGCAACCGACTGCAGAGTATCCCGTACCGAGTATACTTCGGATCAAAAGTCTAGATGCACGCAACGGAGGCAAACGGGAGAGGGGAATTGCGTTGAGAGCTGCGGTGAGTGCATTACTTGTTGAGGTCTCAGTGCCGTGGGCAAGAGTCGGTGTCACGCTGTCGTAGAGAAGAGATGTCTCCCCCACAGCGCCTTCCCCGCGCTCGGCAATTGCTGACCACACACGAGGGGTAGAAGCGGGTCCCTTGTGTACCACCCGGGCTTAGCGAGCAAACGATCGTCCTCTATCTTGCCGTCAGCGCTGAACCTTCGGGTCAATGATCCGGCAACCGGTAAGAAGAAATGCGAATCCATGGCTTGGAATGCAACCTTTTCCGCATTGCTGAACGCCCCAGGCTAGCCGAGCCATCCCTCAATTCCCCTCGCCCCCAGCTGAGCTGAAGGGAAACAACCTTATTCCCTTAATTCTCCCTTAACTTGCCACGTTCACCCGCATCCAAAGCTACGGCACCAAACTTCCCTGCATTTGCCAAAGCTTCAGTACCACGGCAAAAATGGAGAAGGCATCTCCGCTGAGCAGCAATCCGGTGATCCACGAAGAGGACAAGGCGGGGCCTCCCGTCTTGGTGAATGATATCGAGTCGGGAAAGGCAGTCCAAGTACGCATGCCGTGTTCAAGCGTCTTGGCCCCAAGCTGGGAAACTGACGGTGTGTAGAATGAGGCGGTCCATGCCGACTACAACCAGCACAATTCGGCTGCCGACAAGGCTTTGCTCTGGCGCCAGGACATACGCATCATGCCCATCACGAGCTTGTGCTATCTGCTGTGCTATCTCGATAGGTTAGCTTTATCGTTCGTTGCGTCAATCACTCTAATTTTAGAGAAGGTCGAACATCGGCAACGCCAAGGTGTTGAATGCGAACGAAGGCAACGACCTATTGACCGAGACCGACATGACAAATTATCAGTATACCATAGCTCTGATGGTGTTTCTGATATCGTATACGTGAGTCAAATTCCCCGCTCGTTGTCACTGGCATCCGCGACGAATTGACGAGTGAGTCTAACGTGATCGGCCAGCATTTTCGAGGTGCCATCGAATTATTTGCTGAAGATGGTGAAACCATCAAGATGGATAGCCTTTCTCATGTTTTCCTGGGGCGCAATCACAATTGGCCTCGGAGGAGCTCGCAATTTCGCCACGGTCACTGCCGTCCGTTTCTTGCTCGTGAGTTAAAGTAGAGTTCAGATGCCGTTACATGAAGGCTGACAGGGAGACAGGGGATATTTGAAGCGGGTAGGGCTCGAGCTCGAACCTTGATATTTCCGTGGTAGATGATCCTTGCTAACGGAGAGTCCAGGTCTCTTCCCCGGTCTAATTTACTATTTCAGTAAGTGTTTTATTTTCAGCCGACCGGGCAATGTAGCGTGCAGCAGCTAAACAGAAAAAGCATTCTGGTACCGTAGTGAAGAGCGCAGTCTCCGCGTCGGAGTCATGATTGCTTCTGCAACTCTCGCAGGTGCATTTGGTGGCGCCATTGCATATGGAGTCGGCCATATGAATGGGGCATCGAATCTATCAGCTTGGCGGTGGCTGTTTATCCTTGAAGGCGTACCATCCTGCCTCTGCGCAGTCTTCATCTGGTTTGCTCTGCCCGACTACCCGGAAATCGCGAGCTGGCTATCAAGCGAGGAGAAGGCCCTGGCGGCCGATCGGTTGCGCCTGGATGGATCTCAAGGTAGTGCAAAGAGCTTGACCTGGCAAGATGCGAAGGAGACCCTTATAGATTGGCGTCTGTATCTGCATTACGCCCTGTACTTCGGTATTTCCGCCCCGTATAGCTCCTTGAGTTTATTCACGCCAAGCATCACGTCTGGGCTGAACTACCAGGGCCTGAAAGCTCAGCTCATGACCGTGCCACCGTACGCAGTAGCGTACGTGGTCACAGTTGCCGTCGCCTGGTCCGCAGATCACTTCAACGCGTGAGTGTGTTCGGTCGATTTGGGCTGAGGAAAACTTTTACTAACCTTATCCGCAGACGTGCCGTGCATTCGGCGTGCCTTGCGACTATCGGTGCTGCAGGCTTCCTAGCTTCGGCGATCCTGCCCCCGCACGCGTACCTGGTATGTTCATCCTTATTCCTACTCACTATGATAGACCGCAAGACTCACAGACCACAGCAACGCTATGGCTGTCTCCTCGTCGCGACGTCTGGTGCTTTCTCATGTATCCCTCCTCTTCTCGGCTGGCTGTCGTCAAATATGTTCAATACCGCGGCCACGGGTTTGGCCATTGCGTTGAACGTTTCTTTCGGAGCACCAGGCCAGATTGCAGGGGTATGGATCTACAAAGCCGATGAGAAAGCCAAAGGTTATCCGACCGGGCATTTTGTGAATGCAGGGTTACTGTTCTTCGTCGCAGCTGGAGGATTGACCCTGCGTCTCTACTATCGCATGCTGAATCGCAAAACGTCAAGAAGTGGCGGGGACCGGTATTACGTTTACTGATTTTATGGACCAACCCCAGAAGGGCGGGCAACAAGATAACGGCCTGATGCAGACCAATGAGCAGGATAGATGAAAACTGAAATTGACCAATGAATTCTTGAGACCGCCTACCGTTGTGAAATCACGTCTGGGCTTCAGAGAGCCCCGCGAGTTAAGGTACACTGGGGCCTCAACCGGGCGAACGTTTTCCGATCCGTGCGCTATGTGCGATGGCTGTTGCGCTCAACGGTCGCGGTGTGGAACGTCCGCAGGCGCGTTTGAGTTTCGCTTTGCCACACGCGATGATTGGTTTACCTATTTCCAGTTTCAGAATTTTGGAGCCGTAATCTTCGTCGTGGACGAGATTTTCTGGTGGTTCTCTTTGAGTCATAGTTCCTCGGGCACGCTGCAATGGACCATCGGATGACGACGCAGAGGAAATGTGGAGGAATGCTTGACGCCCAACACGAATGATCTCCTGAGGGATTCGGCGGTATGGAGAGGGTTTCCGCCAAGCGTGACGTCAAAGATCGTGATATCCAATGGTGGAGGGGGATTTAACGCCCAAGCAACTGCTGCAGGTCACACTCCCGCCATCGCCACGGTAGGAACCGGGCGTTGCTTCTCTGCGTGGTCCCTGAAAATCGGACAACCCGACGTTACTGTGATGGCGGTGGTGGTGTTGCGAACCCCACTCTCGCGCGCGAGGGCGACTCACCGCCGATGCTTGGGGGAGCGCTTTCGCCTCGCAACATGTCGGTGTGGGAAGGTGCCAGCTTGCGATTCCCTATATCCGGATGCTAAGTGGGTAAAGTGCTTCGCCTCACAAGGCGTTGCTGGGCTGAAGCGCGAGTCGCGCGACGCGTCTCCAAATGCGGGGCTGGAGAGGGCTGGAGAGGGTGGTGTTGGATGCAGTATCTTCAAGGTCTCGCGATAATGGAGGGGTAATCGACGTCATAAAACACGGTCGCGTTGTTCCGCCAGCCTGCCGCCTTGTGACCAGCCTCAGAAAAGAAGAGAGTGGAGATTTTTTTTTCCGGGTAGAGCCGATTGTTCATGGGGGTTGGTGTGGATGGGTGGAGGGCGCGCCTCCCGCCGACGAACCACAGGCGCGCGCCTCATTCTTTACACTGGCCAAGCCTGCTGGAAATAACACACCGCCACGGGCAAATGATCGTCTGCCATCCGCACGCTTTCACGAATCCCGCAGCTGCTAGCACGGAGGAGGCGGCCGGCGCGTTACGATGGGGGGTAATGCTACTCTGTTTCGTCGCAGTGATGGGCGGCCCAGTTCGTCGAGGTGCAGCTTCGGCCCGAGTCGTGGCCACCTGTATAGGCCGTGGTTGGTGTAGAGCGCCCGTCGCGAGTCAGCGCACGGATACGCGAGGACACCGTCGAAAATCGTCTTCTAGAAATCGACGATGCGATGAGATGCGGCGCTGTGATTTTAGATGCTGAGCGCCACGAGAAGCCGGTGCGCGCAGTTGGTGGTGGCGTTCGTGCGTCGAAACGTCAACCGCGAGGTTTGAGGACCCCAGCCATGCCCGAGTCATGAAGCCGGAGAGCTTCTGACCGAGCTTGAGCAGCCGATCAGCAGAGAGCCGGCCAGGCCGGCGGTGCTGTCATCTGGCTCGAGCTGGGGCGTCCTTGGTTGGCTCCCGGCAGAAATTAGGCTCCGTCCGCGACGACAACGTCTTTTTTCTCCACTGGCCGAAGGAACGGCGCGTCGTCCTCAGACGGACCCATTGAGCCGTTACAGAGTGCTGGGAGGCGCCGGACAGCCTCGGCCGGCCCTCCTTGCGCGCGCCGCCGTCCTGGAGTCTGGAGACGAGGGTGCAGCGCGCGTCCGAAGGGCTGCGACGACAGAGATGTTCGCGATCTCGTCCCGTGCTCTGCTTCACCGCCTAGCGCAAGCAAGGCATGTCGGACTTAGGCCCCTTCCAGGCAAGTGGGGCTATTTTGATCTGATATCCAAAAGAACAGAGGGGGGGGGGGGGGGGGGCAGAGCCAAGCCGTACCCTGGTGGCACAGCAGTTGAAGATCGCCGGAATGCACACGCACCACCTAGAGCTCTCCAGATGCTAGTGAGCCAGGTGGCCGCCATCCGACGCAGGAGCGCCCATGGTTGGCCAGCACGCCCAAGTCACCTTAGGCGGATTAGGCGCGGCGTGTGCGATCACTATGTCATTGCGCGTACTCCCAGCTCTGCTCCAACATCACCGGCAGCAAATCGGGCTCGCTTGACGCTGTCATCGCCGCGGGTGTGTGGGGATTTTGTTTCTCTCAGTCGTCAGCCCACCCGCAGCGCACCGCGATGGCGCGGTAGCCGCACACGGCGGCGCCGCCAGATCGTGTGCAACAAAGAGGAGGACGAGATCCGGACGACGCAGGTATTGCTACGCTGCTTCGAGGTAGTTAGCCGGCGTGTGACCTAGCTCGCTGAGGCCGACGACGGTAAGCGCGCCTCAGGGTCCAAGCTGGGCAACCACCACCAGCCGTCAGCCGTGGCACGGGCCTGGTGTCGAGGGGGGCGCTGTCGCCATCGCGGCCGGCGTGTGATTGCTACTGGCCAGGCGGGCGCGCTGTGCGACACGAGGGTCAGATGTCGATTTGTCTCAGGCCGGTTGCTAAGGACGTCCCCGCATGCAAGGCGATAAGCTAGACGAGAGGCGGCCGTCGAGCAGAAGACAATCGCTCGCGGCGCCGCCTAGTGCCGCGGTGGAGCAGCGTGGAGTGTCTCGCTTGATGCACGGCCGCCAGAGCAACAGAGGGCATCGCGGCAGCACAGGCCGCGCGCAGGGTGCCGGACGACGGAGCGCTGCGAGCTGGCGGGCAGCCCTCCGCCAGCATCGCGATGCACCGGCGAGCTGCAGCAGGAGGCTAGGCGCGAGCCAGGACCCTTGAAGGCGTCGCGCGCAGGCGGCGGGCGTCGTGTGGTGTGCAGTGCCGGCATGCGCGTGGCTAGCGCGGGCGGTGCGTGAATGGGCGGGCGGACAGATCTGCGGACTCGCTCCCAGCTATCAACGGGGGCCAAGCTCGTCGTCTGCTGCGGCCCTCTGCTCGGCCTGACCCTGAATGCGCAATCTGCTGGCGTCGTACCATTTAGACGGTCTGCTCCCGTGCTCTTCATGCGTCCTTGAAGCTTTCACGCCCCGTGCACTGGCGCCAACCGTACCCTGGCCAATATCCCCTCCAGCGCCGCTCGTGAGAAGAGATTAGGAATTCCTCTTTGGGCGAAGCCAGAGAAAACATATCCCTACGCCTCCCGGCCACACGCGCAACACCTCCCCCCTCAAGGCCGGAGAGCCTCCCCACTGTCCATCAGACGCTCCCCATCGCGCCTGCGCCCTCTGTGCTGGCCCTCGCCCTCGTCCGCCCGCCGACCCACGCCGTTTTCCGTCCTGTCCGCCCGCCGACGCTTCTCGCCGCGCTGAACCTGCAGGCTTGCTTGCGTGCAGTGCTGAGGCGCCTGCAGCCCGCACCGCTGCACCACTCATTGGCTCCCCGGGAAGCAGAACCTCACCGGCTCTCTGCCTCGCCCAAGCATCGCGCCCTCCATATCTCTGCGCGCCCTCCCGACCGATACTCTGCGATACTCGGCGCCTTCTCGAGTAACACTCGCTGTACGTACCTGCTCTCTCTCCAGCATCTCCACATAGCGATCTCCTGATCTCGCGATCTGCTGCTGCATGCGCGAGCCTCGTCTCCACTGCAATTTTACTTGCCTGCCTTTTCGCTTTGCGTGCGTGCGCGTTCCAAATGATCCTGCTGACTGACACCGTGTTTGCACCAGGCGGCCGTGTCTCAGAAGCCTCGCACCTCGAGTGCTTGTCATTTACCGTCCTTCGACCATCCTCCCTACCTGCTGCCCTGTGCAGCCGAGCTTTCTCCCGTACATAGCCTATCTATAAGCTCTCGACGACTCATCTGGCGAAGTAGTAGATGTATGCAGCGTCATTTGAGCCAGCGACATGGACACTGAAGATGGAAACACGTTCATAAAAGTAAGCTGCGGGAACATCCATGCATTTCAGGCCGGATCAGACGGGCTGACACTTTCTCTCACGCAGAACCTTGCCTACTTCGTTCGCACTCATGAAAAAGCGTTAGCAAATGCCCTGCAGTTGAAGCGGACAACACCCAAAAATGGATCTGGGAGCGGTTCAGCAGCCGGTCCAACGTCTCCCACGACGAACTCTTCCTCGTCCTCGTCCACATTCGCCGCTGCCTTGTCGTTACCATACCTGAACTTTTCCTCGCATCAAGTCAAGGCCGCAAAGTTGACGCTAACCCCACACCATCTATTCTACCTTCTGTCTCGGTTTGAAGAGATGGGGATCCCCGTGGGACCCATGAACGTGCGCCTTGAGAACATACACTCCGACGCTTCCCCAACGAACTACGTCTCATTCCTGAGCCAAGCCCAGAGGAAGAAAAGTGGCATGTCCGACAGAGACTCTATCCACTCGGTAAACAGCATGCGAAGCGTTATGTCCGGGATGTCCTCGCTGTGGGCAAACTTTGGTCTCTCCTCTAACTCCACAGCCAAGACAGAAAAGCAAAAGGCCGCGATCAAGGAGGATCTGAAGTACCTGTACTCTGCTTTCACCAAAATACCGTGTCTCCGTCTCGCTCCTGACCATAAGGCCCGTCTGATCGCAGGCTATGAGGAGTTCCCATTCGACACTGCCGTGCCGCTGTTTGTCTTCAAGAACCTGAGTGCACTCGAAATAATCGACGTCGACTTCCGCCAGTTCTATGGGTGGGATCGTCTCGCTGAAAATCTCCGAAGCCTCACGATCAAACGTGGAGGCGTCGAGGAGCCCACTGATCTACTAGTCAACATTGTTCTCGATGATGCCGATAAGCGACGGAGGAGATCCGCGAAGACGTCGCCGTA
Organism: Botryosphaeria dothidea; assembly: GCA_011503125.2. Lineage (NCBI taxonomy): Eukaryota > Fungi > Ascomycota > Dothideomycetes > Botryosphaeriales > Botryosphaeriaceae > Botryosphaeria > Botryosphaeria dothidea. The sequence continues at coordinate 1,575,353 of WWBZ02000073.1, forward strand.
CCCTATGTTTGCAGGCTCCAGCAGCCCGGGCAGCAAAGACACCGACACTTCCAGGTCTGCCATTTCCCCTCCTTCGCCGACCATGTTTGATAGGCGATCGTCCATTGGTAGTCCTCACAGCATTGTCATGGCTCGGCAGGGCTCCTCCGGATCCAAGGGCCATCGCTCCAGGCGACGGAGTATTTCTCCTACCAGACCCAAAAGTGCGAGGCACGGTTCTTCTTTCGCCCAGGCTCGGAATAGCACTCCCAACCTCCGCCGTTCCTCTGGTAGTTCAGGGTCCAGCGCACGGTCGACCACTCCTCGAGGCAGTTCGTCAAATCTGCTCGCGCTTGGTGCTCTCCCACCGAACAAGTGGCGTTTTCTGAGACACTTGAGCCTTGCAGACAACGGATTGACAGCAATTTCCGCTGGTAGCCTCGCACCGCTTGCAAGCACTTTGCAGTCGCTCGACCTGTCGTCGAACCTCTTCACTGAAATCCCCGATAGCCTGGCTACATTGACATCCCTCAGAGCGTTGAACCTTTCCAATTGCATGATAGAATCTCTGCACTCGCTTGTGAGGAACCCCTTGCCAGCTATTACCACGCTCAATCTTCGGGCCAACCGGCTCTCTTCGCTTGCCGGAATCGAGCGGCTGCTCTCACTGGAACGTCTGGATCTCAGAGAGAACAAGCTTACGGATCCTACGGAGATCGCTCGGTTGACAGGGATTCCGGAGATGCAGGAGATCTATGTCTACAAAAATCCGTTCTGCAAGACACATCCTAATTACCGCGTCCTGATCTTCAATCTCTTTCGGAGTTTCCCGGGATACACGGAAGACATCATCATTGACTCAAGTGGACCCGGTTACAGCGAGCGAAAGCAACTTGTTGACCGAGTGCCCGAGAACGCAAACCCTCCCGTTATCAAGCCGAAACCCGTCGAAGATGTCTTCACGGAAGCTGGTCCCAAACCAGTTCAGGCACCAGTTACATACAAGCCGAATGAGGAACCTAAAGCGACCGTGAATGCCCCTCAAAACGCAAGACCCGAGCGTGTTATCGGCTCCATAAAGAAACGGAAGGGCCCCAAGAGGCGGATTGTAGAGCTGTCCCAGAATGACTCTGCGCATCAGCGGACCGACTCTGCTATGATGCCACCGCCGCCAGTGCCTCCAAAGGCACCATCCGCGGACAGCACGTATGGAGGCAGTCCCGAAGCCACCCCGGTTCGCAAGACTCTTGCACCGGCAGCTCCAATTTCGGATCATCAGCAGCTTCCCCATATTGATACAGCGATTACTTCGGCTCCGCTCGGCGCGGAGCTGGACTTCAGTTCGATGGTGCCCGGAGAAAACGGCGTCAACGGCGATCTTTACAAGAAAAAGATCGAGGCCCTGCGTAATGACTTCGGCAACAGTTGGCTGAGTGCGCTGAGTGACGAGGCCTATCAGGCAAATCCCGCATTCCAGGATCGCGTGAGCCCTTCGGTGCGGCCAACCGTCACATCATCACGAACGCCGAGCCAGAGCATTGTGTCTGGCGGCAGAACCCTGGGTTAAAAAGTCGTGTTTCGATTACTTTCTTCGAAGCTGCATAAAATATCGGCACATTGATGACGAGGTCGATTTTCATGACCGGCATGATTTTCTCTCCGCTTCGAGTTTGATTAGGGTTCACGAGTACGACGTAATTTGTAGCATACGAGGCCGGCGTTTCTTGGGTTTCAAGGGTGGTCTTTCTCAGATATCCAGGTGGTTTTTTCTTTCTTTGTTTACTGTCGTTGGTTCCAGGCATTTGCATGGCGGGCGCCTTGAAGGCTCCGCACTTAGTATTGTTTCGTTTGCTCTCGCTCAAAGCTGGTTGTACATTATGGGATGGCTGGTGTTATTTATCGACGTGGGAGACGGGCTTAGTTACATCGTAGCATAGAGGGAGGCAAGGCAGTCGTTTTGAAAGCATATAGCGGGGAAGCGCGGAGATGAGAACCGAAGCAAATGGATATGCCACCTTTCGTACTTTGACCGACCCAGCGTGCCACATGCGACGTCGATGTCGATCTGCGCCCTCTTTGATCTGCGATCTGAGGGCACGTGACACGGTGATCTGAATGGCGGAGCGTACAGGGCGACGCTGAGGCACAGGGCACGGCGGAGGCTCGCCGGCCGTTGGCGGGTGCGCAGCAGGGCGTTCAGGCCACAGTGCAGGTCGCACGTCTGGAGCTGATACGCAGGCCTGGAGACAGCGTGCAAGAGGCGCGTGGAGAGGCGCTCGCGGTACCGCAGGGCCCGAAAGCGGCAAGGACGCCTCAGGCAGTGGTTAGTCAGCGCGGGCGTGGGCTGTTGCGGGCTTTGTCTCCTAGGGGCCTGGGCTGTTCAGCTGGCTAGCGGAGAGGAGCTTCAGGGACGCGTGGAAGCGTAGAAGCGGCAGAGGGGCAGTGCCGCGGTGTAAACAATAATAGCTGCACATGCCCCTTGGGCGGCAAAAGCGAGCGTCCGCAGTCTTGAAAGCGGTGCGAGCGCAAGCGCACTGGGCGCTTTTGGCAGAGTAGGCTCTGCTGCTGTGCACTCGCTGCCAGGCCTGTGATGCTTAGCGTTTGATTGATGGCGGCCCTAAACCGCGTTGGGGCGACGTGGGCTGTGGGTGGATGCGACGGTTTTGGCCGCCCTCCTCCTCGACACAACGCCTGCTCTCCTCCGTCACTCGTCTCCATAGCCCTAGACGCTCCTCTCTGCAGCGCGCTCGCCGGCTGAAACGCATTCCTCTCGTACGGACGATCTGCAATTTGCGGCCAGAGACCGTGCATTCCTGCCCGTTCCTAAACGAGAGAAGGCTCACTTTGAAACCGACAAACTTCACCTCTGTCAACGCCCGACCTTCACCACGCCCACCAGCCTCACCATACTCTGCGCTGTTTCCCCAGCACCACCCCGCCCGCTCTGCTCACCCACAAAGCGACAACTGCCCACGCCGCCTCTTGTGCGACGGCCACGTTCTGCTGCAGCCGCGACCCAGCTTGGCGGTGAATACGACACGCTCGACCGAGCCACGGCCTCCAACAACAACCTCCTGTAGACGCTGACAGCCCAGCACCAACCGCCTCTCGCGACTTGCGCCGCACCGCACCCCCATTCCTCGGCCGCCGCGCACCGCTCGCACACTTACCTTCTGTGTGCGAAGTCGCGTGATTCCACCATCGCCACAGGGCGACTTCCTGAGGGGCTCCGAGCCAGAACGCGCACAGCCGACCCAGTTTGCACTGAAGCGCCGCTCATAGCATCGTTGACTGCCGGCGTCGGGGGTTCTAGGGCCATCGGTAAGTTTTTTCGCGAGCCCCGGCGTCCGCCGCCCTCTGCACCCTTCTCCTGCCCTCTACGCGCAATTTGCGACAGTCGCACAACGACAAGGAACCACGCTGATCCTGTCGCTTGAGGAAGACCAGGGCTTCGCATCACCTTCATCTCCTCCGAATCGGTGCGTCCTCGCCTCCGCTGACCGCCAACCCCACACCCCACTTCCCTCCTTTCAGCACGCGGCTGCCTGCGGCAACTGCCCGACATGGCGGAACAAGAGGTGGATTTGGATTCCATCATAGACAGACTCTTGGAGGTGCGAGGCAGCCGGCCTGGCAAGCAGGTTCAGCTGCTCGAGACCGAGATCCGCTACCTGTGCACCAAGGCCCGTGAGATTTTCATCTCGCAGCCCATTCTGCTGGAGCTCGAGGCGCCGATCAAGGTAAGTCTACCATGCAGAGACGCCTCACCTTGTTGAAAATGCAGGCAGGAGCAGTGCGTGCTAACTACAGTTCTAGATTTGCGGCGATATCCACGGCCAGTACTATGACCTCCTGCGTCTGTTTGAGTATGGCGGCTTTCCTCCGGAGGCCAACTACCTCTTCCTTGGCGATTACGTAGACCGCGGCAAGCAGTCTTTGGAGACCATCTGCCTGCTACTCGCCTACAAGATCAAGTATCCTGAAAACTTCTTCATTCTCCGCGGCAACCACGAGTGCGCCTCCATCAACCGAATCTACGGCTTCTACGACGAATGCAAACGGAGGTACAACATCAAGCTGTGGAAGACGTTCACTGACTGCTTCAATTGCCTGCCAATTGCCGCAATCATAGATGAGAAGATCTTCACGATGCATGGAGGCTTGAGTCCGGACTTGAACTCCATGGAGCAGATCCGCCGCGTCATGAGACCTACTGACGTACGTTGCCCCTCAGTCCGCTACGTAAAGCGATCCGTAAGTAGTTTACTGACTGCTACAGATTCCTGACTGCGGATTGCTCTGCGATCTGCTGTGGTCCGATCCCGACAAGGACATCACCGGCTGGAGTGAAAACGACAGAGGTGTCTCGTTCACATTCGGCCCTGACGTCGTCTCGCGATTCCTGCAGAAGCACGACATGGACCTTATCTGCCGTGCGCATCAGGTAGTGGAAGATGGTTACGAATTCTTCTCCAAGCGTCAGTTGGTCACGCTCTTCAGCGCACCCAACTACTGCGGCGAGTTTGACAATGCTGGTGCAATGATGAGCGTTGATGAGAGCCTACTGTGTTCCTTCCAGGTATGATCAACGGTCTTCTCAACAACTTCGAGTACTCTCTGACCCTGATTCCACAGATCTTGAAACCAGCCGAGAAGAAGCAAAAGTACGTCAGCAATCCTGGCTCAGCCAAACCTGTCACTCGAGCCAGCAAAAAGTAAAATGAATGCCTATGAACGATTTACCGATATTTTCCGTGTAGCAGGTTCGGTCGGAGATAAAGAAATCACCGCCCCGTCATGATCAAACGCGCCCTCGTCGACGACCGAAAATGGCCTGTATCCATTATGAGCTACTTGCTATGCCGAAACTCGAAAGGTGGAGCAATTGAACGAAGACTGTTACACCAGTTTATATCGCCCTCGGCACTTATCGAACGGACGCTTTCGTACGGATCCTGAGAAGCCCAGTTTCACCACAAAATATCATACGGCATTCCTTTGCGTCGACTCGCCGGCGGAAAGACGAAAAGGGACAACCTAGAAGGGCATCATACTTCAGTTGGTGTACACTCGGGCATGGATGCATGGACAATGAAGCTACGGATTCATAACGCTGGGGGCTCAATACATGCAGTTTTCTCCTTTTACTTCGCGCCTTGTGGGTGTTTCGGCTCCATCTGCCTGCAAAGCGAGTCATACGGATTTTGTCTTCTTTTTGGGCTCGTCGACGAATTGTACGCGTCGATTCATGTGTTTCTTTACAGCTAATCGGTCAAATCGTCATGCGGTCATCATAAATTAGGCTTGGTTGGGGTAAGAACAAGCGACAGAAGGAGAGATACTTGCGGCACAGGAGTTACGTGTGTTAGAGTGGGATGGCCACGGAAAAAGCGAGGCATTCACTGGGCTGTTGCTCACCTTGCCTTCCGCAACGGTGTCTCAACTCTCGCGGTCGGTTCTCCTGGCTACTTTCCAATTTTTCCTTTCTTTTCCAAACACTGCTGTATTTCTGATTGCTTTTACTCCGTTTCACTCTATCCTTGTTTTGTCGTTGCTGACGGTTCTTCTCGCTTACCTTGGTGTGTGTGTATGCTCTGAGCGGAGTGGAGAGATAGGCATGGTTGATGTCTAGTGAGGAGTTCCTTTACACGCGGGAAAAATACAAAGCAGTTCCTGAAGAAGAGCACGTCCTCAAACCCCCCTCTTGTTCCAATTCGCCGCCTTTCATGATGGGGCGAGAGGGGGAAGAGGCGGCAAGTAAGCTTGCGTGGACCCGCGTGACTGCCTGTACACTTCGCCCTACAGTTTTCTGGGAGGTGGTGGAGTCCAATCATTGTCCTCGGAAGCCTGCGCGCTATCTGGGATGCAAGTCATTCCCATCCAGTTGTCTTATCAAATACGATTATTCCTGCTTCTCGGACCGATCCACCTTGACCGGTTTCCGATTGCATTGCGCTTCGGCCCTCAATCCTTGCGGACCTGTGGGGACACTTCTGCCCTGTCATGAATGGAGTGTATCTGCCACTTTGCGCCTCTGATCCATTACAGGCGTCTCATGTCTGAAGACATCAATTGCAAGGAATGCTCTATCGAACTACAAGTCAAAAATGCTCTCAAGGTTTATGTCATTTAGCAAGAGATGCGCGAGTCGTCTATTCCGTCTCTGATTTTTTATGGAATTGATTTGTAGTCATCTCAAGCGACAGTTTCTCGACCGCGTACGGCTTCAGCGCCTCAAGAGTTCGTGCTTATAACGCTCATCAAATGTAATTGTTCGTATTCTGAGAATATGGGAGCGGATAGCTTTCCGAATGGTTCCGCATGCTCGCGTCCGAACGAACCAGGCAGGCGGAAAACTGGAGAGGATGGAAAAGGTGGCTTGCTCGGACGTCGGTCCTTGCGCGCTGTTGGTCGTGCAGGGCAACGGGTGACGGAGGATAAGCCCATTCCCCTCCCCCTCCCTTTCCCGCAAGCCTCCTTTAACGCAGAGACCATCGTGCGCAACAAGCGCCGAACAATGGCTTGGGAGGGCCTGAGCGCCGCGGCCTTGGGAGATGTGCATGACGTGCAGATGGGCCGTGACACCGGGTTCCTGGTTGGGGATCGCTGTGGAGATGGTGGATGCTTTTATATGGATTGTCTGAGCGTTCGCTGAGTGATTATTGTTGATTTCTTTGAGAGAGATCGCACGATGGGCTCATGCACGATACTCTTTGCTCCGATGGCGTGAGATTCCCGCTTGCTTATCCAGATCCGGACTTTGGGTTTTGTCAATCGTTGGAACCGTGGAGCTGTCAAAGTCTATTGCAGAGCGGTCTCGAACTCTGTATTGCTTTGGCAAGTTTTGGTGGCACTCACCGGTGTTTCGATAGTGGCTTGCGGCGCTAAAAGATGAGGGCGCAGTGCATTCGCGCTAACGGACCATGCATACCCGGGTTTGCCATTGGTTGCTCAGCGCTTACTGCCAGGACCTTTGCCTCGGGAGAAGTGGACTCGGACGAGGAATTGACGGTCCAATTGCGGGTTTCCTGTCGCAGAGCGCGTTTGCTCTTGATAAACCCTTCTCAACAGCCTGCTCCGAACTGGTTTGCAACTGCATGCTAAAGAACTACCAGTGCTTTCTTCCCTCGAGTGCTTGCTTTTTGAGACAGCATATGACTGCTTTGGAAGGAATCAGGAAATTTAAACATAAAACCGTCAGTACAATTGGAGACTTCACCGACGGTAGTAGACGAAAAGGGTCCACCCGATTGGCTCACTCGAAACACTTCTGAGGAGCTGAACGATTGTGGGCGTGACGGTGGTGTACAGTACGATGCCCTCTTTTCCCCCAGAGCGACCAGTCTATGCCAGAACAAAAGACCCGAGCTTGCCCAAGCACATTTGATGAGAGGATGCAGATGTTTTGTGCATGCTCGTTTCCGACCTTCTGTGGACACATGAGCTTCCAGCGCTGTGTGTCATATGCCAAATTGTGCATGCAGTAACCTCGATCTGATAGTAGAGTTGCTGCAGCCAGATGGATAAAGTGAGGAAATTGATCCATGTCTTCGACAGACAGCATCAGGAGAGTCCGAAAGGGGTGAGTATTGTGAGAAGATTGACAAAGGCAGGAAGCACCGGGTGAGGACCAAAAGAGGGACAGAGTAAATACATTACGATGTTCAGGGGAATGCATAGAATTCGAAGTCCGCAGGTTGTAGAACGTTGGAAATGTACTAAAGCGGAAACTAAGCTATGGTGCAGTCAGGGTCCAGGACACAATGGGTCCATGCGTCGTCGACCCTGATGGTCGTTGGGATCTGCAAGGCCGAGTCGGGACGGGCACGGCGGGGCAGAGAGCCGGAAAGGAGATGACAGGATGGCAAACATTTCCAAATGCATGTGCGAGAATGGGAGAGGGGCAGAAAGTTCGATGCGGGCTCGAGCTGCCCCACACGAAAGCCCCAGAAGCCCTCGAAATACAGACGCAGCTCTTGGACCCTGAGGCAGTGCGACAAGGCTGCCTGCCTGAGACATGAATGGTGCGGCAACCACGCGGGGATTATCTAGCCGTGTTGTTTCTGCCTGCGGCTGAGGACGATATGTTTGCTGTCAGCCTCACTGCAGCCTTGGGTTGGACTGGGGCCGCGCCGACTTGAGCTGCGCCGCATTGCGTGGAGTTTTGGCGGTCCACAAGGCGACCCGGCAGGCAGACTGACGATGCTCGCGGTCAGCTTGTTCTCAGAGATACTGGAGGCTTCTGGAATCGGAGGACACGAGGGTCAGGAATGCGGCTCTTGCGAGTTGCAGCTCAGCAACTGCCCTGGTGAGAGGCGGCACGGCGGGCGGTAGGGGCTACTAGCCGCTTTCGTGCTTGCGCGCACGCACCACCCACAGCCCCGAGCTCTATCCAGAAGGTTCGGTGATGCTGGCGCGCTGCGTTTAAGAACAGAAGCTGCACACCAAATTCTTCCCTCTCCACAACACAATCCACTCATCACACACGCGCTTCATCCTCGTGCGCCTCAAAAAGCCCATCCTCTCCCCCGTTTTCTTTTTCTAGACTTTATACCCTCCGCATAGTAAGTCCCCTCGCCCTCAGAGCTCATCAGCCTCGTCTGTTTGACTGGCCTGCTTTCAACACCGTCACCCCATTGCAAGCTGCGCAGCCGTCCAGTGTTGGCCAGGACCTGCCTGAGATCTTCACTTGGCTACCCCGCACATTCCTACCCTCACCGCTACAAGCTCGCTGACCGCGCTCGCCTCAACAGGATCTCACCTTCCGCACACCTTACCCGCCACCATGCCTGAGACCTTCGAGTTCCAGGCTGAGATTTCTCAGCTTCTCGGCCTCATCATCAACACCGTCTACTCGAACAAGGAAATCTTCCTGAGAGAACTGATCTCCAACTGCTCCGATGCTCTCGACAAGATCCGCTACGAGGCCCTGTCGGACCCCAGCAAGCTCGACAGCGGCAAGGACCTCCGCATCGACATCATCCCCAACAAGGAGGCTAAGACCCTCACCATCCGCGACACCGGTATTGGCATGACTAAGGCTGTAAGTTCATTCCTGTCTGCCTAGCGCCGACACGACAACGTTGTTAACGTCTTCAGGATCTCGTCAACAATCTCGGTACAATCGCCCGCTCTGGTACCAAGCAGTTCATGGAGGCCCTGTCCGCTGGTGCTGATGTCTCCATGATCGGCCAGTTCGGTGTTGGTTTCTACTCCGCCTACCTTGTTGCCGACAAGGTCACCGTCGTCTCGAAGCACAACGATGACGAGCAGTACGTCTGGGAGTCGAGTGCTGGTGGTACCTTCCAGATCACCCAGGACACCGAGGGCGAGGAGCTTGGCCGCGGTACCAAGATCATCCTCCACCTCAAAGAGGAGCAGACCGACTACCTGAACGAGAGCAGGATCAAGGAAGTCGTCAAGAAGCACTCCGAGTTCATCTCCTACCCCATCTACCTCCACGTCCTCAAGGAGACCGAGACGGAGGTCCCTGATGAGGAGGCTGAGGAGAAGAAGGAGGAGGACGAGGACAACAAGCCCAAGGTCGAGGAAGTCGACGACGACGAGGAGGAGAAGAAGGAGAAGAAGACTAAGAAGATCAAGGAGTCCAAGATTGAGGAGGAGGAGCTCAACAAGACCAAGCCCATCTGGACGAGGAACCCTCAGGACATCTCCCAGGAGGAGTACGCTTCCTTCTACAAGTCGCTGTCCAACGACTGGGAGGACCACCTCGCCGTCAAGCACTTCTCCGTTGAGGGTCAGCTCGAGTTCCGTGCCATCCTCTTCGTTCCCAAGCGCGCTCCCTTCGACCTCTTCGAGACCAAGAAGACCAAGAACAACATCAAGCTCTACGTTCGTCGTGTTTTCATTACCGACGACGCCACTGACCTCATCCCCGAGTGGCTCGGCTTCGTCAAGGGCGTTGTCGACTCCGAGGACCTTCCTCTCAACCTGTCTCGTGAGACCCTCCAGCAGAACAAGATCATGAAGGTCATCCGCAAGAACGTTGTCAAGAAGACCCTTGAGCTCTTCAACGAGATTGCCGAGGACCGCGAGCAGTTCGACAAGTTCTACAGCGCTTTCAGCAAGAACATCAAGCTTGGTATCCACGAGGATGCGCAGAACCGCCACTCCCTGGCCAAGCTCCTCCGCTTCCATTCCACCAAGTCTGGCGACGAGACCACCTCGCTCACCGACTACATCACCCGCATGCCTGAGCACCAGAAGCAGATCTACTACATCACGGGTGAGTCGCTCAAGGCTGTCCAGAAGTCTCCCTTCTTGGACATTCTCAAGGAGAAGAACTTCGAGGTTCTCTTCCTTGTTGACCCCATCGACGAGTACGCCATGACCCAACTCAAGGAGTTCGATGGCAAGAAGCTCGTCGACATCACCAAGGACTTCGAGCTTGAGGAGACTGAGGAGGAGAAGAAGGCCCGCGAGGCTGAGGAGAAGGAGTACGAGCCTCTTGCTAAGGCCCTTAAGAACGTCCTCGGCGACAAGGTCGAGAAGGTCGTCGTCTCCCACAAGCTCATTGGCTCTCCTTGCGCCATCCGTACCGGTCAGTTCGGTTGGTCCGCCAACATGGAGCGTATCATGAAGGCCCAGGCTCTCCGTGACACCTCCATGTCTAGCTACATGAGCTCGAAGAAGACGTTCGAGATCTCGCCTAAGAGCCCCATCATCAAGGAGCTCAAGCGCAAGATTGAGTCTGACGGCGAGGAGGACCGCACCGTCAAGTCCATTGCTCAGCTGCTCTTCGAGACCTCTCTCCTCGTCTCCGGCTTCACCATTGAGGAGCCTGTTCAGTTCGCCGAGCGCATCCACAAGCTCGTCTCCCTTGGCCTCAACGTCGACGAGACGGTTGAGACTGCTGAGGAGAAGGCTACCGAGGAGACTGCGGCTGAGGCGACTGGCGAGAGCGCCATGGAGGAGGTTGACTAGATGACTTCATACCCATCTTCTAGTTAGCGTTTTCTTCTTTCATGCGATACGGATTCCTATTTTCTTAGTTTTATAACTGATGACGGCATTGGGCATCAAGCATCAGATCTTGCTGGCGGAGTTCGTGGTGGGACAGTGGGTCAAAGGCTCGGTTACGACTTTTGTACTTCTATACCTGCTACCTTTGCGTAGTGGTCCATAGTGATGAGATAAAAAGTCATGAGATTTTCACTTCATCCCTTGTGTCTTTCTGATACTTGGTGCACCCAGGAGCGGGGTTTCTTGTCCGGAAATCATTCAAGGTATGTCGAGTCTTTCCTTAGTCAGTTTGTGTGTTCTGATGATCAGAATGCAAGCGCTTCCGAGCAAAAGCTATGCGGATTGCAGGATCCCTTTCAAACCCTAATTCCCTTCTGAAACACATTTCATCAGCAGCATGTTCTGGGAAGACTATGCTTGAGTTGCCGTTAATCATATGACAGTTTGTCCCCCGAGAAAATAAGGCCAACCTTGTCATCCTTGAATATGACGTCGTGAGGGGTTGCGTCGTGAGGTGCGCATTTCGCGGGACGTGCGCTTTGCGACATAAAAACTCTTTCATCACACGACCCCACGACCTCGTCTCAACATCTTCACTGCCATCATTGCTCACTTCGTCGTGTCTCACTGTCCCACAAGCGTCACAAAGATATAATTTCACTGAGGAAGCAATCCTTGGGAGGCCCGGGTCACCCTCTTTAATGGTAAGCGCACTATTTCTTCACCACTGCCTTGATCTTTCATCGTAGTACACCAAACACCTCTTTTATGATGATTTAGCGATTCCCCTTCCGAACAAGATTGCGGAAAATCAGCTAATCGTACCAAATCCTTTTACTTCTGATATTACTTCTCATTTTGATGTTTGTCGTTATCGGATTTTGGGACTCGCGGCTAACTCGTTATTCTCAGATCCGAAGGATGGTAAGGTTGAAGGTCTCATTCTCGTTGGACGGCCTAAATGCTCCCATGGCATGATGACCAACTCAAGATTTCCCTTTCCGAGAACTTTGTGCGGAAAAAGGACATCAAGGGTAGTGGACTGAAGGAATGGGCTTGGACACGCTCCAGAGAACTGTCGTACATGCAGTGTCTAAGCAGGTGGGCTAACGTGCGATCTATCTCTTATTGCAGGAGCAACGACGCGACGAAGACTATGCGAGTAGATTAGACATGTGTTCAATTGGACTTTTCTGTGAAAAGTATCATAAGTCCCTTTGCGTGAATGGAGGGTGCTCAGGTGCAAAAGACTGTCATTTGTAAGGTGTCTTTCTTTCGATGACTTACTTCCGGTATTCTCATCTTTTCAAAATTTGTCCACAGCCTTTCCGTCCCTTTCAGAGTACTTTCAAAAGTCTGCCCGCCATCTTTTGACGCCCTATTAATCACGGGCTTGGCAGATAACAGCCTCTTCAAGATTGGCAACGCGTCTCCGTGGCTGTGGGCAGCCACCACCAGCCTCTGTGGCCTTGCTTGTGCGGCCTGAGGCGTGTGTCACATGCGGTGAAGAGCTGAAGTTGCTTCGCCTTGGCAGCATAAGGCAGATTTGCTCTCAGCCTGGTTTTGGAGAACGGCCTCTCGGTGGCTTTCCATGGCCGACGAACTGCTGATCTGACATGGCAGCCGCCTGCCAGCCAGTCGGTGCGTGAGGAAGCAGCGATCCTCAACGCTAGCGGCCCGCTCCCTTGCTCTGCACGCACTGCCTCGGGCCCTGCCAGGTGCTCATGCTCTCGAAATGAATTCTTCACCTCTCCTTCAGTTGAACTATTCCAACTGCATTCACGCAGCACCCTTCGCTGTTCCTTTTGCCCGCAAACGAACCCGACGCCTCCGAGATACTTTTCCGCGTCCGCCTACCGCCACCTAGCGGGCTTCGGTTTTGCGTGTCGTTTTGGGTGGTCAGCAAACAAGGCTCAAACGATGTCCTCCAAGGCAGAGCACTCTGAATCGGTCCCCTTCATCTCCATGTCGATGTTCCACGGTGGTGGCTGTGGTCGTTGAGGTCTGTGGCAGTGACGACGACGGTCCTGCGATGCCACCTCAAGATGCTGCTCCAGATGCAAACGGTGTGCCAACCATATTGTTCATAAATCGAGGCATTCCACTCAAAGCTCTTGCACTAATTTACTGTGCCTCCTAGTCGTTGATCAACCTCAGCCTTGCCATTGCCTTCAGCCTTGCTAAGTGGATCCCCCTGCACTAGCAGTTCTTGACTGTCGCCTTGCCTTTTGGTTGAACACCATGCCGCTCCGTAATAGGACAGACAATAACAGGCCGTCAAAGAAATTTAATCCAGACAGTATGTTTACCCTATAGTTGTGACGTGACAGACATCTGTCGAACGTGCGTACGCAAGATGCTGATCTCTCTCCCAGACTATCAAGTTATCCCCTCCAGCGCTTGGCCAGGATTTTTCGTAAACGGCAAAGTATGTGAAGCCAATTAACAAGAATATGAAACAGCATGTTTATTGAATCTACTCTAGATTTTTCAGAAGCAACAGCCAGACCAGGAGACCCGCCGTATCTTTCAAAGGTTCGTCATTCTGAAGGCGGGTACGTTGATTTCGAAGTGTTTGTGAGTATTGTCGTAATCATAACGATCCACAGTGATTGACTAGCAATTCTAGGCAAATTAAGACATACGAGGGCAAGGCCACCACTCGCCGAGATATCCGGGACAAGCAGAATGAACACGCAGTGGTATACATGGGCATAAACCCTCCCAACGAACTAGCCGGGGAGACTGGCTTGCAGGAGCCGATCCAGGCAGACGCAGAGAGCCGGGAGACCTGGCTCTCTGACAAAGCTAGGATTAACTACGGCCAGATTTTCGACATCGACCACAATACGAAAGTCTACGCAATCGGAAAGGTCACTGAAGCTTGCATTCCAGTTATGCGGCGTACCCACGCCAGGGTTCACGGATATCAGCTCCCACCCGAAATTGTAGAGCCGACAACAGCACCCGTATCCGAAGCGGCGAATACAATGAATACGCCCATTCCTGAGATGACGGGACCGAAGGGCTTGGATGTGGTTCAACCCGGCACGAGTACATCTGGTCGAAGCTCTTTTGACGACTTTACGGACCACTCGGCCCTTTCAGATGTCGACTCGATCGGTCCCCCTCCGTCCTACGATTCTATCGATCGTCATGATCGGTCTGATTGGTGAGAGTCCCACGGTCAGAATTGGCCCCTCAACGCCAAAAGTCTGCTCGATACTTCCGTCATAGCAGCGCAGACATGTCGACTTCATGATGGCAACTCAGCCACGCCCAAAATGCTTGGCTATATTTGATCTCGGGGCTTCTGGTTGGCCATGCCGGCTATCTCGAAATATTCCCATCCCCATTTTTTTCCTATTTAATCACCCAAAGGTCTTTGATCCCTTCATGTCTTTACTTGTAATCTATGCCCGTTTGTTCTTTCTTCTCAGGCCTTGGGTTCATCTTCCCCTGTTGTGTTTTTAGATCGGTTATCCTCTCTTCTTTTGTCAACCCTCCCATATGTGTATGCCTCTTTGTACGAGAAACTGTAGTCACGGAGCAGAGTTGACAGGTCGATAGAGGAAAAACGAAGTCATTTTTGCGCGTTCCAACAGACTGGTAGTGAAACGCATCTGCACGCTCGGCCTCAAGATGAGAGCGGACCTCGTCCCAATCCGGCTCCACCTGCCGAACGCCAAGCGTCGAGCTGCGTCCACGCCGCGTACACCTCGCCTCGACAATGAAGCGGAAACAGAGCGGGCACATTCCTGCATGCTTATCTTGAAGTGGGCCTGGTTCCTCTGTGGTGGGTCGTAGGTTTCTGCTCCCTGGCCACAAGAGTAAGGAAGGAGAGAGAAGAGAAGAGAAGAGCAGAGAAGAGAAGAGAGAAGAGGAGATAGAGAAAGCACGAACCACATTTAGTGGCGCAGGAGCCCTACCCAGCCTCATCTGTTGTCCGTGCTGGAAGGACAGAAATGGAGACCGGCAGCGGGCCGCTCGGGGCATAGTCCTTCCGTGGAGAGACAGAATAGTCCGTCCGATGGTCAAAGCGAGCGGGGAGGCCGGAGCGGAAGGTGCCATCGGGCTCCGAACTCCGCAAGATGAGAGGGTCCGGCGAAACACCTGTTTGTTTCTCTCTTATCGGAAGAATAGAGAGCCCCAGTCTCTCCGGTTTATTTGAAGGAGGTAGGCACACTGCAGGGCTTGCTCTGTGCTACCCGCACTAGTGAGATATTTTTGGAAATAGGGATAACATCGCTGTTTAACAGGCTGGATGGGATCTTTACTGTTTTCTGCAACTGATGCTCTGCCGTCACCGTCTGCTACACCGTCTATCATGGGTATCGTCAACTCTATCAGACGGTTCCTGCCGTTTCTCCCGTACCAAAATTCGAGGGACAAAAAGACACTAAGAAGAAAAAAACAAGCAAACAGACGCTCAAGAAACATGCTAAAGGTGCATCTAAGAAGTGGTCTGAAGAAAAATGGCTTTTCTTTCTTCCAGAATCGTAGCAAATACTACCTCAAAACGATCCGCTCGTCTTTGATCCTCCGCGCCACCTCAAACTTCCCCGGCTGCTCTTTCAGCCGAGTCAACGACCTATGCAGGCCATTACCGTGATGATTTTCCTGCAACATGGAGTCATGCGCGCACACGGCAGCGAAGTCGAGACTAGGGTAACCGCAGCGCTGCGGCCGACGCTCACATATCCGCACCGTCACGATGATCGTGGCGGTGCAGAGAAGCAGCAACGTGCATGCAAAAGCGAGGAAGAGCCAACGCGAGACCTGGCCGGCGACTACTTGGTATGACATGATGGATATGCTCATGTTGGTGTACATGTCCTCGGCAAGGCCTTCGCGGGGGGTCTTGAGCTCCCAGATGGGCGGCCCTGGCGCGAAGTAGTTGGCTTGGAAGTAGTCAAATGGGACGGACATGGCCTTGCGGATGGCCTTGAGGGATAACTTCTTCGCGACTTCGCTGTCGCTGATCGGGAGCGCGGTGACGGCGTAGATGGCGAGGGCTGAGTTGTCGCCCTTCACGTCAGAGCTCGAGTTGAAACCGGGGACGACGGCGGATAGCGCGAGCATATATTCCTGAAGATCGATGGGATATTGTTTCGGCTCCGAGAGGTCGGTAATGGAGAGAATCGAAAAGTTCGCCCGCGAGTAGTTGATTGTAGCGAAGCGGCGGTAGACAAACAGTGATGTTGACAGTTCCAACTCGTCAGTCCAGGAAGTGCTGTTCAAGCAGGAGCTGTCTTGTTGTAAAGATAGAGGGCAATAGGCAGAGCCTGATTACGGCGTTAGAAATTAAGAGAAAATGATTGTAGGGTCTCTTACCAAAAAGGAGCTCCTGGTCCGACCCGGTAGCGGCGCACCAATATGCAGCAGCGCTCGCACTTCCTATTAGATGGCAGTTGCCCTCATCGTGGAGAGTCTTGAGGTCGTGCACCTTGCCATACTCGACGTGATACCCCTTCACATTAGGAACCACGTACGCAGTTGAGTCAGGGTAGTTTACGAGGTCATCTGCTTGGGGCGATACTGAGTTGAATCCGCCAGCCATGAAGTAAGACTCGTCGCATGGTACCCACTTCGAAGACTCCTTGGAAACTGTGCAACGGCCGTGCTTCGGACCGAGAGGTTCGAGTGATTGCACCTCCCGATCTGACCACACCGGATTGCCCATCTGGACCAATAAAGCAGTGGTAGATACGGCGGTAAGCTCGTTTATGTAGGATGCGTTGAAATTCGAAAGACCAGCGGCTACTGGATAGGTGTGCTCAGGGAAGAAGACCAGCTCAATGTTGATGTCGCCTGGAACAACTGTCAGAAGCGGTTGATTCACTGCTTAGAAAATTCCTTACCCATGAGAATGATACCAGGCAGCGGTATAGACAAGATAATCATCAGGCTGCAAATATGTAAGCTTTTGAATGTGGCGGCAGCAGCTGTGTGACTTACCGGAAAGCACTTGAATATTTCTGTCTCCAGTCCGCTGTGGCCAACAGGCGCACGAGACCCCAAACCCCAGTGCCGGAATCCAGACCCACAAAGTGCAGCAAGCTGACCCCTCCCGGTCTTGATGCCAGCGCCCATTGCAGATCCTCGACCACGACAATGACGAGTGCTCCCAGGATAACGGCACAAAGTTCGGTAAGAATGCGCAGAACCAGGATGGAATTACTCGATGAAGTAGTAAATATTTTACCCTTCATAAGGGACTTGGCAGAGCCGGTTGAGTAGAGGGCGGTCAGAATGACCATGACAACGGCGAGAAGCAAGAGTATGAGGGTCCATAGTCCGAAGCGGCTGCTCTCTTCGATCCTGCGGCTGTATCGACGAGACTGGCTGTATCGACGGGACCGGAGGGGATTTTCGTCGCCAACTTCGGAAGGGTCATAGTTCTCTCTTGTGGAAGTCAAATACGGAGTCGGGGAGGGAGGATAGAGGAAGCTGTGGTCGGGAGCTGGAGAGTCTTCGGCGGGCGTGTGTTTCGGCCATTCACTCAAGTCGATTGTCTCGAGCTGTGGTGGCCTGGGCCCACCATCCTCGCTTCCCTTGGTGTGTCCGTTGGACTTGCTGAGTCGATCCATATGGTGGACATGGAGAGCATCTGCGCCCTGCGTCTGCCCTAGGAAGTGCATGTACAAGCGGTCGTCTGCTGAGGCGTGGGAGATATTATCTGCCCCAGATGTGCCCCATCTTTTTGTCATGTTCGAATATTGCTTGGAGGCTCTTGTTTCGCAATACGAGGCACAGCGCAGGCCCGGGGAGCCTCAAGTGTCGCCTGGCGAGTCATACATAATATAAGGGAGAAAGGGATTGGAAGACGAGTCATGTACAAGAGAAGACGTTGTAGATTGAAAGCAATAGATATACAGCGCGGAGAATAGAATAAGCTGACGCTGCGCGCACCATGGCATACGAGGACAGTATGTTTGCTCATCGACGCCGCGATACTCTAACCTGTGTTGTAGATTGCAAAACGGCGCCGTCAGCCGCCCGAGCGCGGATGCATGTACGCCAAGTCCCGGAGAGTGCACCGCCGCAACAGGCCCCAGTAGAGCGGTTGGCAACACGTCGAGGGCGATCGCATCTATATCCGCTTGGCCCTGCAATTAATAGGCGGTGTCGGTTACAAAGCAGTGGCTCGTGCGTCCTTTCCAGAACGTCTCAGGACGTGCAGACTGGCACCAAGTAGGATAAAAGGCGTACGTAGGCCACTCCGTCTTCATTGGCAGCGAGATGATCAGTGGAGCGAGCGATCCGTACCCGGGATTCCAGACGCTGGCAGCCGGAATCCGACGGCGTTGGGCCGAGTTGTGTCGGCGAAACGGGAGGCTTTGCGGGATTGGCTGCGGCAGAGCTGCCTGCGCGTTGTCGCAGCGTCATCTGGGTGCTGGATGGCGCCCATCATGGACAACGAGGCCGTCGGACGATGTTGGAGAATGGGTTGAGCGGGAGATGCAGTGAAGACAGGAGAGACGGTGTGCGGTCAGCATCATTCCGGCGCCTCCGCCCAGGGCAGCGAAGCGAGCTGCTGACATCATCTGCACTTTCAACAAGCTGCAATGCGACTTCGTGATACAACCGCTGCAGGACGGGCAACGGAACTACCCCAGGAAAAAAAGCCCAAAACGCAGTTTCTTGTCCCGTAGGATTCTTGTAGCCCTAGAGAGAGAGAAAACCCCCCCAACCCCCCTAGAATCCAAGGCCACTTGTCTCGACCGTTTTCAGTTATGCTTTATCAGACTCTATTTTTCCTTTATAGAAAGACTGCATGTTCTAGAGTACTCTATAGTTGTCGAGTCACCGGGAAGTGCCGACCCGGGATCTGAAGAAGCAAGGCTTCTGGACAAGCTCAAGCTGGGGCGGCTCAGCCCGCCACCGACAGCCCTACTTCTCTTGGCACACCTCGACGGCGGCGGTCTAGAACTGCACCTGCTCACTGTCAGCGAGAGGCAAGCCCCAAAATGCCTTGGAGAGCTGTGGCACTGAGCACGGCTCTCGTCCACGCCAAATGAGTCCACCTTTGGTTACAAACGCCGTGATAGGGTACCTATTGTAGTTGTGCCGTCTACGAATCCTAGAGCAAGCGAGCTTCTTCAGCTGCAGCCAAAGTCGGGAAGAGGCAGGGAGTTGTTTCACTCAGCATGAAAGATCAAGCATATGATTAACACATGTAAAGGTTTCCCGAGGCACTGAACAGATGCAATTTACCACGAAACGCGCTGGCTGGCTCGGCATGGTACATTGGAATATTGGCTGCCAAGCATTGGAGGCAGCCATGCAGCAGTGAAATCATGCTCTCAAACAGCCTTGTTGTGTTCTGTGTCTTGCGTAGCCATTTCGGAATGCTGCAGGCCGTTGTGGCTGCATCAAGTATTGATGCTCCACAAAGAACGTCACCACAAGCCATCTGAGACATCTTTTCTAATGACATTGTGTTGAGTTTCGCCAAGCTGCCGATGTTGACTTGTCCTTTGCAGACGGTATAATGTATTGTCCACGTGGTGCCGTCATGGCCCAAGTTCCAAGGTTCTGGGTGTCTTGGGAGGACTTTTGTTCTGCAATGGCACTTACTGTGGAGTCTCACTTCTCCATAGCTCGAGACCTCGCACCGGTACTTAGCAATAATGGGTATCCGCGTAGAATCCCAAGACACCACTCTTCGTGACCTGTATTTGAGTGCAGAAAGCGCAGAAAAGGGAACAACATACCTGAACAGTGACAGCGAGCTCGGTCCAGCCATGCGCCAGAGCCCTCGACTACACTTCACTGACACCCAGAGCCCCAGTATCCTCACTTTCTCTAGCGCCACCCTCCACCCCCGCCGTACCCCCTACCCTCGCAGCACCCCCTTCGACGCCCCAACCGCCGACGTGGGCATCAAGAGTCCCAGTCTTCACCCCAGCCCCAACAGGGTTGAGGCCACCGTCGGCAACTCAATCGCCGCGGCCGAGCGAAGCCAACGACGAGGAGCACCGGAGCTCAACACAAATAGGCTCGCTGCTGAGCCAGAGCACCGGTACCACCAGCAGTCGCAACCGCCGAATTCGAACCTAGAAGCAGATCCGAAAGGCTACGTACCGCACTCGCCGATGCGCATGCGCGGGCTGCGCTTCCCATCGCCCGGACACGAATTGCCGCCGATACAGACGCAGCGCCCCTTCTGCGGGTCTGCGGAGATGCCGGCAATCGCGACTGCGGGCTTTGAGGATGGAGCGGGGCAGCAGCGTGAGGCCTGGGGAGCGTGGACGGAGCCGGTGAGCCGGTGAGCCGGTGTGGGAGTGCGACAGGCGGGTACTGGCACCGGTCAAAGCTTCGTCGAGCGTATGACGTCTGCTGTGCGCAGCGCGTGTCAAATACCGTGGGTGGTGCTGGATTTGAGTCTGTCTTCCGAGGAGAAAACGGGACTCGCGTCTCGCGAGGTGATGATCAGTGACTCGCGGTGATGAGGCGAGAAGACGAGGAGAGAATGTCAGGCAGAGAGGCGTCGGATGCGGGGACGGGCGAGAAGGTAGAGAGAAATGGCCGGCAGCCAGTCGATTGCGCTATCCGGCTTGGTGCGTGGCCGTTCGAAGAGATCGGGTGACGGACACCGGGAGTCCCTCAGGAGGCGACACTGCTAAGCTGACGATGTGATGTAGTTCGTGGCTTAGCTGTTCTTGGCTCCAGCTTCCTTCCATGTCTCGGCAGGATGTGCGCTGTGTTGGTGGGTTCGGCGGCTTTAGCATGTTGAATAGCGTTTGGCCAGGCCTCCGTCTTTTCTGCAGCAGTGGTTAGTTGGGCAGCATGGCAATTGCAGAAGGCGTGCATGCCGGCATCGGATATCGGCAGAAGCACATGTACCTCGTCTTTGAATGCGGTGGAATGAAGGTTTCTTCCTGTTTTCAGAATGGCAAGATGTGTGCAACTTTCCTTTTTGGGTACCTTAGACTCAAGTTTTGCCTCCTCTTTGCTTTTTCTTCTCTGATTGTTACTGTGCGGCGCTTGTTGCGTTGCTGTCGGTTGTTCCCCATGACACCACAAGCTTTCCCGATTCGCGCCTTCCCTGCTGCACAAGACAAATATCATGCCATATCGCCAAGCTCAATGACTTTTTGACTTTTCTTCCATGTACCTGCTCACTACTCTTGGATGCGGCGGAAGCGCCAAGTGCTCGCTCCTCTGACCGCCTTGTGTTGACGGGTCATGGAGAAACCGAAACCATGGTTGACATGACGCATCCGTCTTTTCATCTATTCCTGTCTATCAACAGGCGTGATTCATGCCGCTACCTAACTCGTACCTCAGCCTCCCCAAAACTTCGCATGCGCTTATCAATCGCCGTGATAAGAGAAGAAAACCCCAAAGCCTAAAGCGGATATGGTCGGGCCCGTCCCCTGTTGAAGTCGCGAGATGCTGCCTCATGCCGCCACCACGTGCGCATATCCGCCCATTTCCGCCGCCAGGGGCGGTGGGGCAACCCTGACTCCCACGTGTGCGGGGGCTCGGGTGCATGAGTGGCATGACAGGCGAGAAAAGGGAGGAACATTTGTGAAGATACGTGCTTGGATTTCCAAAAGGCCGGCCCGTCGCCTGCGTAGCAACCCCGAACTAGCTCTGTAGAGAAAGAGAAAACATGGCGTGGTATCTGAAAAGCCTCCAAAATGCAGAATGAGAAGAAACGAGACGACGTTGAGAGTTAAAGAAAATAAAGAACGGGTGTCGAGCGTAAAATCGAAGAGACCAGTCGGGTCCATAAAGTCTCAACAAGAGCGAGGAGGGCAGAGAGGCGCGCCCGCTGCACGCAGATATTCCCATAAGAAACAGTGAAGCGCAAGGCGTCATCCTTCGTAGTTTTTTTTTCCCAAGCAACAAAGTGCAATCCAGTCGTGTCGTCCGCCCGTCTGACCGTAGCGATATTCTATGCCCACATAATCAAGTGAAATCACAGCATGTGCTCCTGAATTAAGCGTCCTCCTTCTCACTGCCGCTCTTCTCGTCGACGCTGCTGCTGCGGGTGCGATGCCTGAAGACAGCGTCCTGTTCGCTCATACGGCGGGCCAACGCGCGGTCCAACTTGGCTCCCAGAGCCAGCTTGCTGAGGTTATCGATCTTGTCGGGCGAGGCAACATAGCGTTGGGAAGTGAGGCGCTTGTCCTCAAGACGGTCGAGGCCGGCGTTCCATGCCTTGATCTCGGCGGCGCGAGGGTCGATGGACGAGGTGGTCGAGGGCGCAATCGAAGGCGTGAGCGTGGGAGCGTTGGAGTAGGTGGACAGGCGAGCCGAGTTGCGGGCAGCGCTGGACTGCGCGGAGTCAGCGCGGAGCGACATTGGTGGTGGTGTCGGTAGTGTCGGTGGTGTTGTGGGACGAGAGGTCGACGGTGTGGTGCAGATACGAGAGGCGGGAGGCATGGGGGTGGGGAGGGGGGGGCGTCTTACGTTCAGCATTGGCCGCGAGGACTCGAGAGAGTTGGGCATTGCGAAGGATTCTGGTGCGTCACGACTTGAGTATCGGCAGCGTGGTTCAGGCCGTTGGACTAGTGGCGACGGCGGACTGGGGGGCGGCGCTTGGGTTGGTAGGGAGACAGCTGGGCTGGTGTCGCGGAATGCTGCAGAGATGTCGATGAGGAGGGCGGGAAGGCGGCGGAAAGGGACAAAAGACGGTCGTGAGGGAGTCCAGGATGTGGGCTCGTCGAGGTGCGGCAGGATCAGCTGTTTCGGGCTCGTCGTGCGTTTGGCGTTTCACGAGGCCGGGCGACCGCGAGCGGGATCGGCAAGGGGCAGATCTGTAGCGCGCGCTGGGGCCGGGAAAAGTAGCAGTCTGAGACAGAGCGTTGCGCAGGCGCCGGGCAGCCGGTTGCGGGCGTCAAGCTTGAGCAGAGGGCGATTGCGGTGGAAGTCTGGAGGCGTGTGTCGCGCGAGGGCGAGGGCGAGGGCGAGCAGGTAGGGAGCGATCGCCGTCGGACGGCCGGGCGTGGGCTTGGGGTCGTGGGCGTGGCAGCTGCGGGCTTCGCGCTGGTCTGGAGGCCGGCAGCTGGTAGCGCGGTAGGGCCTGGGTTCGCGCCAATGCCCGGCGCGCACCACACCCTCAGCACGCAAGGAGGCATGAAGACAGCCCAGGGACGCCTCCTGCCGGCCGCTGATTTGTCGCGCGCAATCTGGCGCCCGCAGGGCACGTGGCTCTGACACGAGCCCCCCCCGGCCCGCCTGCAGCCCGCGAACACTCTGCGGTCCAGAGCACGCACGCTGCGGGTCTGTCGGCCTGGCTGGCTGGCTGGCTGCTCGTCACCTCACGCCGTGCTCCTGCTGCTGCTGCTCCCCGAATCCTCCCATTCGCCGCCAGCCCGTGCAATTTGCGCGTGCTGACACTGACACGGCCAATTTCCTCCATGGCGCCTGCACTCAGCCTGCGACCGCCATGCCGATCCGCGCTGGTGCTCGCGATAGATCTGCGCTATCCACGCTACTTTCCGCTGCGAGCCTCTTTTCTCAGTCAAAGCGCCGCAACCGACAGCCGATCTGCCCACCAAGCCCTCGCCCAAGTGGAACCCTCAACCGCCCCGCCCACCGATTGTTGACCACTGCCGTGCCCACCAAGCCCATCAGCCTGCCAACGGCGGCTGCTGTTGCTTCCTGCGTCTTCTGCTGACGTTGCTGGCAAGCCCTGCCGCCCCGGAGCCGAGCTCGCTCCGCTCAAGGCGCGCCACTTTTCGTATTGCGTACACTGACGCCGCCACTAATTGCGCCGGCGAGCCTTCGTTTCGCCGACTACCTTTAGCTACTGCCCTATCCGTTTCCAGGGCTATCTCTGCTGCAATAGACTCAAGCTTTCCGATTGAGTGCTCTGAAGGCGAGATAACCCCTCGCACCCCAAGACCTGATGCCCGACTACAGAACTCTATGACCCCGCCGCTTAGCCATACAAAGCCATCCTATCTCTCCAGTTTGGCGGTGAGCATGCCAACCGTCCTATATCACGCTATTATCATGATTCGCAGTGCCGGGCAGATCTATATTCGTCTCGTAAATCAAGCTAAAGCAAACTCGCTTGCATGAGACACGGAGATGGCTGTGTTTAAGGCGATGGCCTTACTTCCGAGTCATTCATATGTGCTTTCATACATCAATTCCTTGTGTCATTATTCAGACACCTGACTGTTGACCTAACGATGCATTTCTCCGCATAGCAACTACCTTGTCCTCCTGCCGAATTGGTCTGAGTTGGATAGTCCGTCCGGATACAATTATCGTGCTACACAAGTTGCGTGCTTTGACAATTCGATGCACGCCCCCTATGTCAGACGATTCTTGACAGAACACTGATATGATCATTTCAGCAAGAACTACCACGACACAATAGAGATACTCGAAAGTGACCGAACCAAGTATTGTCATGAAGTCAGTGGTGAATGTACCATCAACCGGTCCAAATTGGTGCTCAAAGTCTACAGTACTGACTACGGCAAAGTGCTCGAACTTCAAGCCATGTCAGAAAGGCGTCATAGAAGGGGCCCGTCGGCAATGGTGATAATAGATCTGCGCGCGGCCGAGGACCTGTGTGATCCCATTATTGTACCATTGTGGTGACGAGATCTTTCAGGAGAGACGGTGGTCAATGGAAGCTGATAGATGGCTTTCACGCCACTCGCTGGACTTTCGACGCGTAGATATTCTCAACAGATATGTGTGCGCGCGTGGCGCGTGGCGCGACTGAGCCCACTAACTTTACACCTGCGCCGTCTGCACGTCTCTCCTCCAAACACCACCGTCACCTTCCTCCTCGGCTTCACGCCTGACGCGCACAATGGAAGGTCTGCGCTCACCCACGCCAGGTCGGAACGGTCGGAACCCTGCTCTCAAGGATGGCCAAGGCAAGTACGACAAGGACTTCCTGTTGTCCTTCCGCGATGTCTTCACCAGCCCACCTGTTCAGCTGGGAAGTAACCTACGCAAGGCGGGTGTGACACCGCCTGTCACACCTCCACCAAGGACTCCTTCGCCGAGATTCCCTCCGCCTCCATCGAGGTCCCCTGTTCCATCTATCAATGTCACTCCGGCCATAGAAAAGGCGAGCAAGCCCTGGGCCTAGCGCCGCCAAATCCCAGTCATGACGCATCCATGCTGACATACGAGTCTTTCAGTGTGAGGGACTCTTCACAACCGCAGGCACAGAGATTGAGCGGCATACGATGATCCAGTTCCTCCAGAAGCGGAACCGTGAAAGGCTGGCGGCCAAGGAGGAACAATTGAACCAACAGCAAAAAGATCTCTACTGCCAGTACGAGGAGCTCCAGCGGGAGAAGCTGGACTTCTACCAAGAGAGGATGGCTTTCTACAGCAACTACACGAGCCTCCAAGCGCGCCTTGATGCCAGGTTCCAGGAATTGAGCAAAGGGTTGAATGAACTTGAATCCGCAAAGCTCAGGAACACGGCCCATGTCTCGAAGAAGCTCGCAGAGATTGAAGACCAGAAGGAGACATACGTAGAGCTCCAGGTCAAGGCCAAGATGTCCGAGGAACAATTAACGAAGAAGACTGATCGCATGATCGCGGTTTCAAAGAAGCTGCTGGATTTTCTCCGGGCCCAGGACGTCACTTCGGAGGAGCATCGGTTGACAGTAACCACATTCGAGACTGAACTACGTGCTATGATGGAGGACGGACAACACAAAACCCACGAGAATTGCAGCAACAGCCCCGAGAACCCGGGATCTCACGACGACAACACAGCTCTACTGGGCAGCGACCTCAAGATCCCCTATGAAGGCAAGGACGCTCTTGTTCTCATCGGCGGAATTCCCAACGGCATTGGCAAGGAGGAGGTCACGCGTGCCGTTGACGTAGTCTCTGGAAACACCATCCGAGTCCACGGCATCTTTCCTGGAAGTCCTTCCGCGACCGCGGTAGGCTACTGCGTTGCGTATCCGGATAAGTTCTTCGAGGGCAAGTTCTGTATTGTCAAGGATCTCAATGTCGAGCCCATCGGAAAGGCGTGCCTGCATTTTGTAAGTCACCACAGCTTAGTCCGCCAATCAAGACAGTTACTACTGATTGTGATTCCAGAGAGTCATCGATATTTGAGAGGTCGCAGCACGTTTCGCCGTCCCAGATTCGCCTGTCTTCAGGATACAGAGTATCATGCGCCAGTAGTCTAGCATAGCGACAAGTGGTTGGATATTGGCCAAGGCTTTCCTAAGCTTAGCAGCAGTGGTATAACGCACAATTGGCTGTTGTCGTAACACAAGAGTAACTACAAAATCCGACAGTTTGGTTCTGTAAGGAAATGAATGGTTTCATCCATGCCGGTGGGATATCTCTTCCCGAACTTTCTACGGTGTTTCGATTCGCGTTTGAATTTTATGAGAGCCTGCGACAGTGTTGGCAGGAGCGGTTAAGACGAGCATTTTCTGATGCGAACGAAGCAGGTTCAAGGCCAAAATTCAGTGGTACAAAGCCTCACGGCTGGCCATGGTAGCAGCGTGAAACCCAGAAAATTTTGGTTGAGTCTCTTTGTAGCTAGTCAGCGCGAATGTACCTGTAGACGCACAAAGAGTCTGAGAAGCAGCAAGTGAAGTGGTGGACGAGATACTGGCTTCCCTCTCTTTTACTCTTTCTGGGCTAGCGGGCGCTGGACCTTACATATATTCTACCCCCTCCATTCTCCCCAGCCGCCCTTCCCAACCAAGAGGTGACCAAGCAGGCCAAGCAGTGCATGTACCACTCAGAAACACGCACCAAGGCATTATGCGTAACCACAACGAGGCTTTGCCCCTACGTTCGAAGATCGTCGCAGCAACTGTCGCAGGGCACACAAGGTTGACTCGTGCGGGTGTGGCGGCCTCCCGTCTTGTCAAGCTCCATCGTTTCTTGCATCCCCCCCCCCGGCTATGACGAAAGGAGATAACGGTGCCATCGCGACACGAAAGCAAAGACCTTGAGCCGCTGTGCTCCTGCATTCCCCAGTGAAGTGAGTGCACCGCCTAGTCGCCGAGAGATGGCAAAGCTTGTGCCGAGGGAAGGCAAGTCCTGGCGACCATCCTAATGACAGCTCCATTTCAATTCCCCTTGTCTACATCCCTCTCTTCGTGTGACCCTCGTTTCTCGTCTTGTTAGGTCTCCCTCCGTCCTGCGCTACCGTCTATCCGACGCCGTTTCATCCAGCCTTTCTCAACACCAACGTCTGCGAAATCATGCGCGGCCTTACCGCCCTTGGCGGCAAAGGCATCAAAGCCATCACCCTCAGCCTATTTGCCCTAGGCATTATCTACATTGTTGGTACCTTTTTTGAGAAGGCGGCTCCATATGTAAAAGAAGTGTCTGAAACAGGCTTCTACCCTGTCCATGACCACGATGAATCTACCCCGGAACCGCTCCTGACTCCAGAAGTCACTACTCTGAGCGATGAGGACCATCCTTCCAGCGGGAGGTGGCATTCAGAGGCGATGGCAAAAATAAAAGACAAAGTAGGGTCATGGTTACCCATGGAGAAAATATACGGCGCAATGCTTCCGCCTCCATGGAGGGACCACAGCAAGAGCATGGAACCGCCGGGCTATTATCACGCACCCTCGCCACCAAAGGAGGAGCGTAACGTCGTTGTTGGCAAGATCTCCATCCTCAACAACCCGGAGAACGAATACATCGACCGCGCCGTTAGAGTCCACACGGTCCATGATAAGCGCCACGGGTACCAGCACTACATCATGCGGGAGCAGTCATCCACCAGCGCCAACGAGAACTTCGCAGCTCAGATGCTTTCAGTGCTGAAAGCTGAGCTAAGCAAGCCCTCATCAGAGCGCCTGGAATGGCTTTACTACTTCCCAGAAACCACCATCATACTCAACCCCAACGTCCCCCTCGAAATATTTCTCCCACCGGACCACAACTCGACTCTGAAACCAAAACACCTCCTCTACTCTTCACCAAACTCGAAAGCCCCATCACAGGACCTCGCCCACACCGTCTTCGCCGCAAAAGTCCACGACTGGACCGTCGACCTCTTCACCACCCTCCTCTCCCGCACCCGCACCACTTCCTCAAAACAATCCCACAACCGCGCCTCCTCCTCCTCCTCCTCCTCCTCCTCCTCTTCCTCCTCCTCTTCCTCCTCGAGCAACGAAAACGACATCGCCATCTCCTCTCTCCTCTCCCTCCCCGCCCCGCTCTCCCCCCGCGCCCATGCCCTCGCCCTCCCCGCCCACTGGCTCAACGCCTGGCCCACCACCGTGCCCTTAACCGCACCCCCTTCCGCTCCAACCCTCACGCACTCCGACCCGGCCGACCCGGACAGCAGCAACACCGGCAACGCCGAGCGGCCGCACCAGGTGCGCCGCGGCTCCTTCGTGCTCGACCTCCCCCTCCCACCGTCCAACCTGACCACGAACGAAGGCAGCAGCGAAGACGGCGGGCGCTGGCGCGACGACGACGACGACTACAAGGAGAAGAAGCCGGACGAGAGGGAGGACAAGAAGAGCGCGGTGCTAGCACGCCGTTTCGAGCACTGGCTCGCGCGGGCAGAAGCGCGGATGCCGCAGTGGGAGGCGCCCCTGCAGGATACGTGGTATGCGGACGAGGCGAGGGGGTTCTGGGAGGGCGGTGGTGAGGACGCTGGGAAGAAGGAGAGCACTCCCGCTTCTCCCCCGTCGTCGCCGTCCCCGGTTGCTCCGCCAGCCGGGCACGCGGATCCGGGGTACACGCCGGCGGCGGGAGGAAGTAGCAAGGGCGTGGAAAAGCTCAAGGAGGAGGCCATGGCGCTGGTGCGCGAGATGGAGGCGAGCGTGCACAATTGGCGGCAGGAGGTCAGCGAGGAGGTGCGGCGGGCGACGGAGAGCAGGTGCGGGCGGGCGAGGGAGGCGTTGGCGGAGGTGGAGTTGGACGGTTCGGATGAGAACGAGAAGGTGAGGAAGTTGCAGGTGGTGATCGGCGGGTTGAAGAAGGTGAGTCCCCGAGCACGTGTACGTGATTCACTTTGCTGTCGTCGTCTCCGCGTTTGGTCACCAATTCTTTTCGAACAGTTTCTTCTATTGGGTATTCTCGACGATCTGCTACCGTTAGACTGACATGATATTGAACACAGGCATCCTCCCGCCTCAACCGCCACACCTCTCACGCTCGCCATGTCCTCCTCTCCACCGCCCAACTCACACTCAGCAACGCTACCGTCGCCATATCGACCATGCACACCCAGATCCCGACGTCCATAGCTTCTTCTAATGCGGATGCTGTAACGGAGGACATCAAAGCCCGCATCGAGACCGTCGTGCAAGCCACTCTGCATTTGCAGTCACTGCTCGACCGCAAGGACTGGAGCCAGGACGAAGTCAAGGCAGCTGTTTCTGCGGTAGAAGAAGCAGTCGCCAGAGTGGATAACCGGATCAAGCAGGTCGGCGCGGACGAGAGGACGGCAAAGGAGATCGAGCGTTTGAAGCAGGAAGAGGAAAAGCTGGCGGGCATGGAGGCCGCCGAAAAAGAGAGGCAGAGGCAGGAGGCCGAAGCGAATAAGTTCACATTCTCGAAGCTGTGGTGACGACAGATCAGACGACGAGGGGAGGTGGGGTGACACTCTTGTCGGACTTTTCGGAAGGCCATGGTTCTTGATCAGGCCTCGTGGTTGAGGCGGCATTGTTCCCGCTTTGCGATCGATTTCTCCTGTTCTTTTGCATTTATTATTGACAAGCCCTTGCAACGCCATGCCGAAATAGTTAAAGCAATGCCATGTCGAACTCCTCTTTCGTACTTTGCCTTTCGTGCTAAAAAGCGCTGCGTGCCTTAGGTTCAAAGGTGGCCAAGAATCAGTGCAATCGTGATCGACTCCATATGCAGGTCTTGCTCGCCATCGTCTGACACGGTAGACGACAACAAAGACGACGTGGAAGAATTGGAGCGGCCCTCGTGATCGCAATCCCCGCAACGCGCGGCCTCGACCGCAATCCCGGTAGCCGGGTTCTGTGTTGCCGTCAAGCCATTCGCCGCTGCTGGAAGCTCTCCCGCTCCGCTGCCGCTGACGCTTGGCATTTGCTCTATTGGGGAAACTAGGTTGCAGAAAGACTGGGTAGTTGTGCTCACCGCACTTGGATCGTGGATGTTTTGCGACGGCACAGAAAAGTGATCGATTGGGTAGTAGGCCGGCTTCATTCGCCGGTGTTTTCGCAAGAGCCGTCGTTTCAGGATGGATATTTTGAGATGAGCTTGGCTGTATGGCAGGGAGGCTGCAGGGAAGTTGGTGGTGAAAAATTCTGTTGGGAGGGCAGTTCGCGCCGCATGCTTGGGACAAGGCAGCAGAAAGGTGGGGGCGATGGCGAGTATCGCGGCAGTGCGGCAGCTTGCCTGGGCGGCTGTGAAAGGCTTGAAAAGTGGATGCCGGGGAAGGTTTTCTTGGTGTTGACGACTGCTGATCCGATTGATTGGGCTGCTAGGATTATGCTCCCAAAGGTGAACCAATGAGGAAAGAGGCGGAAAGAAAGCGACGAAAATCGTCAGAATGTGAAACAGACCTGCAAGCATGGTCGATGACGATGGGCGGTCGCGATGAGATATGTCTCTAGAGGTCCCTCCGGAGCAGGCAATGTTCCTCGGGGTCTAGTGATGTGGAAGCCATCGGTGTTGGGGAGGCCGACCGACGCGGGACGCGTTGGTGAGGACCGGATGACGCGGGCTATAAAGTCTCACAATGACTCGCTGGCTGTGGTGGATGGCGGGGAGAGCTGAAACACGCTCAGCATGTGGACTGGGACAGATTGTGGGCCAACGGTTGGCTATATCCATGGGTTGACAGGTGTGGGTGGTGGAGCCGGGCACGACATGCTGCACGGCTGTCACGGGAGGCCATGTCACTGGCGGACGACGGACACGGCAGCGGCGCCCTAGGGTACCAGAATCCCGAAGCGCGCGTAAGCGGCAGCGGTGGTGGTGAGAAGCGCACGGTGAGTGGATCGTGGAATGAGGTGTTGAAGGCGATCGACGCGGCTCACACGAAGGCTCGGATAGCGGGGAGGCCGGCGCCATTGCTACCCACGGCATGACGCATGGACGGCCATGACGTTCGGCGACGATCCAAATGCAATCGCTGCGAACGAGGCTTGATACAGCGTGGGTTCTTCAGGCGCGGGCACGAGCATCATTTGCGCGGAGCAGAGCGAGCGCAGCAGGTGGTGGAGGGGGCCCATGTCAGACGGGGATGCTTTCGGCGGAAAAGGCTCTTGGCGAGATGAGGATCTGAGGCTGGGATTGACAGGCAGGCAGACAGCACGCCGGCCGGGAACATGGCGAGCTCAGCGGCCGGATGCGTCTGGCTGTGCCAATGCATGCGCGTGTCGAGTGTCTTGCAGCTGCCGCCCCGCCTGTCGGATTCGGTTCGTACGAAGGCCGGCGGTGGACAGACAGTGTGCAATCTGAGCAGGGGCCTGAGCTGGAGCGGCGGAGGATGTGCTGGAGTTTATCGCGGCGATCTGGCAAAGATCGCGCGCTGGCTTGTGGAGATGAGGCTAGGCGGGGGCAGGTCGCGCGGGCCCTGCCTACTGTAGCCTGGACTACTGCCCATCCATCCTCCACCCTCCGACTCGCCGTGCGTCTCGGCCGCCACAGCTGAGCCCAGAGAGCCCGGCCGCCACGGCGTTCCCCAGGTCTCAAGGCGCCAGAGCCATGCCTCGCCTGGTCCTGGCGGCCTGCTGCTGAGCCCAGACGCGTGCCTCAGGTACTCTAAGTACTGCGCTGATCCCATTTCCCGGCCTGCTGCTGCGCGACGAGCCACCGCGTCCGCCAGTCTGCACTCGGTCACAGGCCGCCCAAGCCAGTCGTGGCATCATCACTCGTCCATTCGGCCTTCTACAAAGACCCCCGGCCCGTCCGCCCTCGCATTGCACACGGCTCAAGGCCCGCCAGTTGCCGACAGGGTCGTTCCCAGCCCGTCCATCCCGACCAACTCTGGACCATGTCGGCCTCTATTCATATACCCAGCCGTTCATCCTCGCTGCGGGCCACTCCTTCCCGCACGCACAGCTGCGTCGCCTCTCGTTCTTCTGAATCCGCCCCGCTGGCTCGCCCCTCCGCCGCATCATCCCGGCCTGCACCTCATCCCGACTCTGCGAGAATACAAAGCAAGCCCCCTTCGGTCCGCGGCCGTAAGCAGCCTCACTGCGATCCTTTGGCTTCTGCAGCTGCCACTACTCCTGCTCGTTCCCTCCTCCGCTCCTATGACAGGAACCAAGCATCAGGAACCATGAAGCTAAGGCAGTCATCAATCCTCTCTGCTGCTGCTGCCGCCTCGATGACTCCCCCCAACGGAGTCAAGAGATGGGACGGCAGCGGAAGGCGCTCTACGCCGTGGGACGGTCTACGAAGGGTGAGTTGCAGCCTTCCTGCTCTTAATTGCCTTGTCTGTCTTCGTCGACCCGACACATACTGACCAAACAACCCCCAGGACGCCGAACTTTGGTTACCAGATGGCGACTGCTTCGTCCATCTGTATGAACGCGGCCATTCCCGCCGTGGCCCTTCCTTCTGTGTCCCAATGGAGGTCCTCAAACACTCTGCTTGCGGAAATCTCTTCACTCTGTGCTTTGCTCACACTGTCTCGCGGTCCCAAGTACCATCAGGCCAGCTCAGTGCTCTGAAGGATCCCTCAGAGAAGATGTACGAGCTGTACATCCCCGCGCCAGAAGATTTCATGAAAGAAGAAGCTTTCCAGTGGCATCTCACCACCCGCAACTTTTTTGCTTTTATTTTCAATAAGCCCTTGGTTGGAACACACCTGGGCAGCGCTCTCATTGACTTGCAAGAGCGGCTACATCTGTTCCGCTCTGCTGAGCCTTCGCAGAATCAATCTGTTTTCATGGAGTATGCCGAGGATATTGGATACCTCAACTTTACGCACCGACCTGATAACGCTCTTGCCATGCTCTATTATGCCGAACACTACGAAATAAAAAATCTCTGGATCGATGCCTACGCGCACTGCGTCGGCATGAATGAGACTTTGTTCTTGAGCACTGAGCACGACGTAAGCTTAACTTTTCCCCACACCCCCAAAGAAGTAAAACTGACGTAACATAGCCGATTCCGAGAGTCACCAAGGCACTCATCACACGAGCTTATCTTGAGATGGACCTACATCTGAGCCGTGTCTCCAAGGCTGTCAGTACGTTTTTGGAGGCAGAACTGTCTCCGTCCAATCTCGGCCTTCCGCAAGGACCTCGCGCCCACTTGGAGCGCTTCCGTTCCTTTCTGCACGCCTTCTACGTCGACAAATTTGGATACTGGCCTCCGCCCAAGGGTACGAGCTTCTCGCGGGACCTCTGCCGCTCCATGTACTACGATTTTCGCGCGCTTTACGACTATCTGGTGGATCCGGACTCGTCCGATTCTATTCAGGCCCAGAAGCCCGCCGACGGTGGCATCTGCGTACTTCAGAACCTCCAGGCTTTCGACAAGAGGCATAAGTACACACCACTTCCTCATCCGCTTCCACTGCTTCCAGCCACTCAGCTTCCAACCGGTCGTCTCCAGGCGCAAAGGAACTTGGTCGCGATGAAGCTGGGAAACAAGCAGACCAAAACGGACAAGCAGCTCATGCAACTCGCTGCTCTGACGGCTGCCACCAACTCCAAAAAGACAACTGTTTCTAATGCACCTCTCGTCAGACTGTACAAAACTTTCGAGCGGGATTCGCTTGAGAAACAGAAGGAGAAGGTATCGATATCGGACGCGCGTAAAGTGCGTTGGATTCTGATCTACGCAACACTGCAGATGCTGATCTCTGTCACGCGCGCGCCACGCGAAGTTCGTGACACAGATGGGGCGCACTATCCATTATGCTGTCTGACAGCGGGTACACCACCGTGGAGGAACAAGCCGGCCGAGGATGCTTCGCCCGCCACCGACTCGGGTTACTCATCGGCCGAAACAGACATCAGCAACAATTCATCTGCAGAACCGCAGCCTGCTCCATCTGCCACCGAGGTTTCCTACTCCATTCGACCCGATTGCGAAGCATCGGATTACATCACGCACACCAACTTCCAAGATGCTCCGAGACTGAGCCGTGGCCCATCCATGTCATATGGCGCCGATGTGCCGGCGCCACTTCGCGTCACTGGTTCGAACAACTCGTCTCCTGTGCGACCGTCAGCAAGACGCCACAGCATGAGCGTGCCACCCCTGAGTAGAACTGCCTCATGGAGGAACTCTCTTGGTCGCTCTCTCTCACCGTTCTCTTCACGAAGGAACAGCATCCGAATTCAACCCCAGCCCTGGTGTGAAATCCAGGTCCCTGGATATGGTAACGGACTCAATGAGACAATTCTCGACCAGTCGAGTAGTGTGACTTCCACCCCATCGTCTCCCATCAAGAAGATGCCCCCGAGCCTGAACGCGATGCGCCGGACATCCCTTCCGGCGAAGCTTACAGTCAAGACGTCTTTCATTTCTTCTCAAGCAACTGCTTTCTCTCTTTCAACTGAACCGATCGTCGAGACTGACGAGAAACGGACTCCTCCTATCGAGTCCGCAAACAACTCCTTCTACTTCAAAAGAAGTGTAACTGCACCTATCATTGCCCCGGCAAGTGAGCCGTCTTCCATAACTCAGGCCATAGCCAGCCCCAGACGGAGCAACTACTTCCACACGCGCCACACCAGCGCCGAAACTACCGCCAGTAGCACGAGTTCCGCCCACATGCTTCGTAGCACAAGCTCCGAGTCAGCTCAGTCCAGCAGCCCCAACAGTGCCAACACCTGGAGCCCTGCTGAATCAGGCTCGACCGCCACATCCATTACCTCCACGCCGTCATCTCCATGCTCTGGCGACGAGTGCGACGAGGCGACTGAAGATGCCCTCGCCCGCACCGAGCAGCTGATGGCCGAGCTCGACCTCGAGGCGACGCAGGAACATATCCTTCGCCGCTCCGATAGTCTCATCCTCCGCCGCACCAGCAGCCGCTACACCAACTACACGCACGCACGCCGCACCAGCAGCGTTTATGAGACCTCGTCCATCCAAGCTGATGCCGACTTCTCCGCCGCGCCCGTCTCGCCGGCTGCAAGCCGTCCGAGCACCGCTAGTAGCAATTACTCCAAGGCCAGGCGCGTCATGGGCATGCCCCATGGCATGGGCTTGGGGAGTGACGACGCTGTCATGGCGAGGAGGGGTGGTCGCGAGGTGGTGAGTATGTATCAAGAGCTCGCTGGGGAGATGTGGGTCGATTGAATGGAGCTCATCTGAACTCCGGTGCCTACATGAGAAAAGCGAATGCTGATCGCGCAAAATTCTCTTATCTATTTGCTTGTTGATATGCTTCTTGCGTTGCTTTTGTGTGCGATATACCCTATACCATCAAACTTTCCTTTGATCTTTCCTACTGTTTTTCTTTCTGAGTTCATCTCCTTCTCTCAATGATGATGGCTGGGACATGGGAGATTGTCGACCGAGAATCTTGTCTGAATTGTGGATGGGAATATTGCATGCGAATGATTTCAGATCGCTGCAGGTTTTGGCTTCGGAAAGAAGGGCTGACGAGCAGTGAGTGAGGGTAAAATTGGGGGATCCGAAGGGGCGTTAATGCCACTGCTCAGACCCGAAAAGTTGAGAACTGTTAATGTAGTTGTCCTAATTACATACATAAAACTCTCGATTCAAACAAACCAGAACTTTGTTTCCCTCTCTCTCCATCCTACCGTGCCTGGGTCCATCGTTCCCCTCCATTCGAAGCGCCTCTTTTGCTGCTCCTCTGAGACCGGAGGTGGCTGGACGGCTGGACCCTTCCCTTCCCTTAGCGTACGAGACAAGCCACAGACAATTTTCACCCGAGTGCCCACCACGCACCCGAAAGCCGCCATCAGACCACAACCGAAGCCGCAGATCTACATGCAAGCCCACGACGTCGAGCAGAGCTGAACAGCACTGTTCATCAGACCAGCGCGAAGCGAAGCAGCAGCACGATAGATTAAACTATTTGAAATACGCCGGGCCGCAAGCCTCTAAATTACCACGCCCCCCATCCGATTGGTCGCCCACCGCTGCGGGTGAAGGGGGCGTGAGATAGCGATGAGCGGCGAGCAGAGAGAGAGCCGACGACCAGGGTAGAGCATGAATCGGGGCCGAGAGAATTGCTTTTTTTCCCTTGTCGACCCATTCCGGAGCATACTATCGACCGTTGGGGAACCACCGAGAATGCCTGCCCGCCACATCAAGTCATGCTAGTCCCACATCTGCCAAGTCGCGGGGGAACATCCCCTATTCCAGCTACGCGCTGACCACGCACCACGGGTCCCGCAAGCGGTAAGGCTATGCTTATTTTTGAATGGCTTCTTTGTTCTTTGCTCTACAGTTGATGGCGAGCTAGGCCCCGCTTTTCAATGCCCGTCGTCGCGTCATCTAGCTATTTCGCAAAAGTAGCTGGCCAGGCCTTCTTGGTAAAAATCCTTATGCTGGCTGGACCCCGTTCTTCTCTCTTGACCGCCAGACAGCTCACTCGTGGCAAAAACGCCCAATCATGCATACTCTCTTCTCCCTTGTTGCCGAAACGCCTGTTGCCGAAAATGAAGCAATGTGCCATTTACCTCCCCCGGAATATGCCTTCCTGGCGTCGTTGTATGTTCGTAACCTCATCAGTCTAGATGATCCTTTTAGCTCACCCAGGCCTTGCCGCTGACTTGCGCGGCCTGTACCGGGTCGAATCCAGATTCCAAGGTCTGCGACTGACTTTGCTGGTGGCCTTTTGGGGCCTTGACGACGAGACCATCATTCATCATGTTCAAGCGTACCAGGCGTAGGCGAAGCGTGTGCTCGTAGTCTTGAGCCATCTTCATTGCGTTGGCGTGGACCTGAGTGCGGGGATTTGTAGGCGGTGAGACGAGCAGCTGTGAAGAAAAGTTAGTGAATTGCTTGGTTGCGATGTAAATGGAAGCAAAGGCTAAGTACCTTATCTACAAGGTCAATGCGAGCATCCAGCACTCCGCGGTGAATCATCTCGGTCAGCTCATCCTCAATCGACACGTCGCCTACCGGTGCAAACGCCTTGGCCATCTGCTCGAGAGTAACGCAGCTGAAGGGAATAAAGTACTGCACAATGCTCTTGCTGCGGACCCTTCCATAGAGTTCCTTGATGTGAGGATTCAGATAAATGTCCAGCAAGTAGTCAGTGCGGTATGCCTCGAGGATTTCCAGACACTGCGTGTATTTGCTGCCGCAGAACAGCGAGATGGCGCGGCGAATATGCGGCTCCAACTCGAGAAACTGGCGGAAATCGTTGTTGTCGAGCACGAGACGCTGCAGATCGGAGCGATCCATAGAAGCGAGAGCGCAGAGACCACCGTAAACAGCAATATCGTTGCCCGTGAGTACTTGTTTCTGCCAGATCATGTTCGCCTGCTTATCGTTCGTCATGAAGCTCGGGTTGACGAGGAGGAACTGCTTAGCGGCATCTCTATAGTTGCCGTTCGCCAGGTGGCTCAGACCCAGAACGGCATTGCAGATAGGATCCAATTTGGACTTCTCCTCAGGCTTCAAGGTCATGGGCTGGATCTTGGAGACGTTGGAGTTTACGGTAGTCCAGCTGCGCTGAAGGATTCCGGAGTAGATGAGCTTGAGGGACATGTCGGCAACGTTCTGCGTGGTATTGCAATAGTCGCGTTCGCGTGCATACGACTTCAAGGCGGCTGTATGATCTCCGACGTCTGTATAGAACTGACCCAAATCGTCATGGCCCATCTGTTCGCACAAAGGTCAGACAATGATACCAAAAAGCTGAATAGCAGGTGGCTGACTCGTATGCTCTCCTTGATCAGGTTGTTCTTGTACTGCTTGAGCTGTTGCTCCAAGCTCTCCAGCTCGACCTTCACCTCCTTCGCCTTACGTTCGCACCATTGCACATCGGGAATGCCGAGAGGGTCTTCTGGGGCAACTGAGTGAAGACGGTCGGTGAGGAGGGTATAGAAGTTGACATCCTTGCCCTGCTTAGCTTCGGCGATAGCGGCATGGAGGGCGTCGACGCTGAGGTAGGTGGAGGTGGTGCCGATCAGGTACAAGCGCTCCAAGCGGGTCCTGCCTATGATCCACGGAATGATGTCAACAGTTTGTGGGTGAGACTGGGGATAGCAAGTGGTCGCACCTTCGTAGTTGGCGATGTACGACTCGAAATCGAACTTGGGTGGGTCTGGAGGAGCTCCGTCAGCGTGTATTGGAGGCGTTTCGCGGGAGACAGCGCGTACCCTTGACGACAGCGCGGCCCTGAGCCTTTGCCTCAACGAAGAAAGCAGACTCCTCAACGTTAGGTGGTGCCATTGTGGGAGATGTCGAGCGGGAGGACGCGGTTTTGGTGGAGAGGCAGCAGCAGCAGCAGTGACATGGGCAGCTCGCGGCGGAGGCTCCAGCTTCGCCGCCCACCATCGTCATCAGCCGCACATCAGCCACACTTTATCGATAAGAGCCCACCAGCCACCCTTTTGTTTGTGCCCTTTTTACGGACTGTTGCTCAACTTGACGGGCAGTCATTCAACCAGCCGCCACAGGACATCCATCGAATATCCTTGAACAAGGCCATCGCTTTCACGATGTGATTCCCATGGTGGCCCGGGTTTCACACTTTGGCATGCAGGAGGACACACACGGCCAAAACAAATGAAAATTGCACTGGCTACGCAAAAGGGAGAGAAAAGGCAAACTCCGGTTGTTTATCCTCATCGATTAAGCATCTCCTGGCCACAAGTGGTGTGATACTGATGCGTCGAGAGTGTCCGCAGTCTGCATTGATTGATGCAGGCCACAACCAGCTATTTTGACTTCGTCTGAACGACATTAGCACTTTTCAAATTGCGCATCTACATGGACGATGTTCTCCTTGCTTAAGCTCTGCATCTCTCTGGCATGACCGAGAGACGCAGAGATACAGCAGCGTCGTTTCCCTACACAAAAGGGATTCCTCAACATGCTAAGCCTCTTGCGGAAGGAGCCGAGGCAAATTCGGATCTCCGAAATCGCGTCTTCTCACCTCCCGTGGGTCCCACTCCCATTCCTCACGACTCAGGCCTTGAGCGGAACTGTGCACGCAAGCACAGTGCTCCGATATGGTCAGTGGACCCGCAACGCTTCTCTGAAAATTCAAAAGATACGCCCGTAGATATCGGCCGACGCACCCCCAGCAGACATCATCATGAGGTGAGTGGATCTCGCTCGCAATGCTTTAATACCTCTTGCGCCCTCCTGCGCTGGCCGCCGAGCCGGCAGCTGGAGGAGCAAACCATTCCTTATCCTTAAATCCAAAAAAAAAAAAAAATGGCGCGCGTCTACGATCCTAAAGCTCCGAAATTCGACAG
Organism: Botryosphaeria dothidea; assembly: GCA_011503125.2. Classification (NCBI taxonomy): domain Eukaryota; kingdom Fungi; phylum Ascomycota; class Dothideomycetes; order Botryosphaeriales; family Botryosphaeriaceae; genus Botryosphaeria; species Botryosphaeria dothidea. The sequence goes on from WWBZ02000073.1 coordinate 1,614,607, forward strand.
CAGCCTACCCATCAAGGAGCGCGCCGCGCGGTACGCGAAGTATATCCGAGAGAGCCCAGACTACAAGGTATGTACCACCTCCCCCGAATCTTTCTCCACCTCCGTCCGAACAAGTTCCAACCCTAACCCCACCGGCCAGCACTTCGACGCCTCAGTCCTCCGCCAATGTGAGCTCCTCGACGCCAAAGCCCGCGACCCCAAGGTCCTCTGGAAAGAGGAGCCCCTCGCCTGGACCGCGTGGAAGGTCTACATCCCCGTGGAGCTGACCAACGCGGGCTACGCGCTGCACGGCGGCGCGGTGGCGACGCTCTTCGACATGCTCACCTCGGCCACCATCAGCTGCGTCGACAACATCGAGGGCTCGGGCTGGGAGGTCAACAACGTCTCGCGCACCCTCAACTGCACCTACCTCAAGCCCATCATGGAGGGCGAGTACACGCGCGTCGAGTGCGAGGTCACCGCTCTCGGAAAGAGGAACGGCATGACCAGAGGCGTCATGAGGAAGTGGAACAAGGATCGGGAGGACGGAGCTGGTGGCGAGGTGTGCTATACGTGTGAGCACGGGAAGGTGAATACGGGGATCCAAAGCTCCAAGCTCTGAGGCTGGATCCCATTCTTGGAAAGCTTACGCATTTGTTCATGTACCTGGCCTAGATGCCTGAAACGGGGAATACGGCGCAATTGTTAATACCCAGGAAGAAATAGAGCCAATGATTGAGGGGTTACCTCTGGATTCGTCTTGCAGAAGTGACTAAATTCTCCGTGAATAGCTTGCGTCCTTCTCGACTTTCCCACAAGCTTCCTCGGTCAAAGCAAGCGTTTTACGCTTTTAGTTGTTCGGCTGTCCCAACCTACCACGACGAAAATAGAGCATAATACCGCAAGACCTTATTCGTAACGAGCACATGCAGACAGGGTCGAAGCTTGCCTAAATCATTTTCAGGGTAGCGATCTCGCAAGCAGTCAGCATCAGAGACACACGAAGAAGATAAAATCGACGATCTTTACCGCCCATCTAATCCAACAAAAAACCCGAACCTCCAAGAAATAAAAGAAATACATACTGCTACGAAGATAATGGATGCAATGTCCCTAGTCGCTACATGAAGGAATAATAGTGCTTCACAAAGGAAACGGGCAGAAAAGGAATGAGGTTGAGCCTGTTACTCTCTTTTCTCTTTTATGGGTCTCCCGTGTCTGGATGTGGATTGGTTCATCTTAAGACGAGCCAAGGGAAGAAGGGGGAAACAGTCTGTCGCTTGTGGAAATAATCCAGTGAAATGGAAGCAGCCAATTCTCTTTCTCTCCCGCAAAATGGGTTCTGACCGCTCCAAATCAAATCCGCCAATCTCCCCAACGCCTTGTAAGATGCCCACGTTCCCATTGACTCCTCCTAACCTTCCGCCTGAAATACATCTTCGAGACAAAAGTATAACCAGTCTATGCTTTCTCCGCTCCCTTTATGAAGGCTCGGTGGTGTGTGCTGTTGTGTTCTGCGGACCAAAAAAAAAACGGTATCAAGTCTCATGTCGTGGTGCTGGCGCATCGAGCCACCACCTTTGGTACGAAGTCTCCTTCTCTTAGCTGTGGATATCATTGTGTGCTGTCGTCTCCAAATTTTCCCAATTTCGTGATTCTCTCTCCCAAATACCCCTTCAAGCAGCGGGGACTTCGCTCATGGCGACCAACCTCTCCCGCCAGCCCTTGCAGGCCTCCTCGAAGCCGCCAACAACGTCGTTGCACACGCTTGCGGCCTCACGCTCCTTCAACCGGTTGTCCCAGCTACCCTTCTCGATCCACCGGATACCCTCTTCGCGCAGCTCGTTCTCCCGGCGCCACTCGCCCATGGCCTCCCTGACGACCTTCAATCGCCGTTGGGCCAGGTTCGATGTCTGGCGGCCCATGTGCAGGCTGTCTGAAAGATAGCTGACTGTGTCGAGGAAGTCGTGGGTCTGGTTGCTCAGGTTTGCGAGGGCATTGAGGGGGGTGGGTGGAGCGGCGGGGAGGTGTGCCAGAGCATCGGCGATGAGGGGCAGAAGGTTGTCAATGGCCTCAGGAGAGAGAGGTGGGGCGAGGGGAGAAAGGAGAGATGAGGTCAGCGAGGTCAGAAGCCGGGTCTGGTGCGTAAGATGCGTCGTCAGAGCGGTGTGAGCGGTGATCAGCCTACAGTACGCATTAGTTTTCATACTATGATTGAAGGTCTGGACAAAATGTCGAGAGCATACCTGGTAGCACCACTCTCAACACCGGCTTGACTGCCCAGATCGCGCAATTGCTCCGTCAAGCGGATGAAGACTCCGTCAGTTGCACTTCCGTTGTCCTCGGTGCCACGGCGGGCCAGATGTTCGATTGCAGCCATCTTAGCCTCCAGGCTGGCGGAGATGCTGTCCGAGGCCTCGAGGTCACTCTCACTGCCATAGTCGGAACCGTCGTAGCGGGAGCGGTTGCGGCGATGGTTTGCTTTGGAGGACGGGCTCAGCGTGGTGGTCGTCTTGGGCGTTTGCAGGAGCTCGTCGCGGGAGACATGGCGGGCGTGTCCGTTTGTCAGTTCCTGAGCGTTGTTCTGGTCGACAATCTGCGACTGCATCATGGAAGCATCCCCCTCGCCGTCCTCGTAGTCATCCTCCTCGGCGTCAGCGAGCTCGTCAGCCAGATTGCCCAGCTCACCGCCCTCGCCAGCGTTGAAGGAGTCATCGCCGTCACCGTTGAGCTCCGCGTAGCTGGCAGCGGGGTGTAAGCCGTGCGGCGCGCGAGCCTGGATAGGCGAGTATGCGGCGGACGAGCGACGGCTTTGTGGAGAACGTGTAAAATCAAGGGAAGAGGTGCGGCGGCGGTGTTGCGGCGAGCCGGGGGTGACCGGTCGGGCTTGGTCGGCGGACGACATGGCTGTGGCTGCAGTTTGGGTTGTAAGGGAGTGTGGGAGAGTGGTGGTGAAGGCCGAGCCGCGGACCTGGGGTGGTGAGCGGCGTGAGGTCGTGAGGCCTGGCGGGCTCGTCGACCAAGACGGAGGCTTGGGTCGGAGGTCGGTGTTGGCGGGCGGTGACTGAATAAGTCGGGCGTGCTTGGTTAATGTTTCAGGTAGAGACGGACGGATGCAGGCGCGTGACGTGAGCGAGAGACTGGCGTGTCCTCAACGACGCTGTTTGCACACACTGGGACCGACTCCTGAGGCCGCGTCTAGGGTGTTGACTTTTGACGTGTTAGACGGGAGAGCCAGCACAGCGAGCGGAACGCGGCAGGGCTAGTGTTCAGCACGCCAATCCCGTCCCTGCAGATGCGGCGTCCGGAGGCTGCGGCAAGGATGATCCAGGCCGCGCGAGAGCAATCAGGTGTGGGCTGGAGGGTCGCTGCCACGCTCTCTGTCTCTTTATCTGATCGCCTGCTGCTCATGCGCGTCGCTCATTTTTGGCAATCCAATCTCGTGTGAAGATCACTCCTCAGCTCAACCCTCGGGATCGACAGGAACGCCTCTCATCAGCTTCGATTCTTCTACAGTGCTATCAGTGCGCTTCGTACGCCCGTCAAGCCCCTTCAGCCCAGCCTGCTAAAAACAGCCCGCTCCGCCCGCGCCTCCCTGAACCCCCGCAGCTACTCCACCCTCCTGACCCTACCCGTCTCGACCTCATAGACCCATCCGCTGACCGTGACGTGCTCCGGGATCGTCTTCTGCTCTCCCAGCCATTTCACGTCCTTACGAACCTCTGCGTCCAAATCTGGAAACGGCAGGAAATCGAGCCCCTTGACCTCCTCGGCTGCCTCCTTACCCAGATTCGTCTCGACAATTGCCTGTGCCTGTCCATTGTCGAACGTTAACATGCCGCAGCCCGTATGCTTAATGAGCAAGATCTCCTGTGTTCCCAGGAGTTGCTCTGAGATGATCAGGCTGCGCAGCGCGTCTTTGGCCGACGCCCCAGCGTTGCGAATAACGTGCGCATCTCCAAGGTCGATTCCCTGTAGAACGAATTGCCAACGACATGAGCTTTCTCACCCCTGAGACAAGGCTGCTGTGTATCTTACATAGGCGGCAGCCGGGTCAATACGTGCGTCCATGCACGTTACTGATATCCTTGTCAGCGATTGTCACGATGAGGGACGAATGTTCTGCGGAGGTACTTACAGACAGCGTATTTCTTACCCGGCGGAAGCGGCAGATGCCCTTTAGTGAATGACGCCGCATACTCCTTGTTCTTATCAACAAGGTTCTGCTGGATTGGAGTCGTCATGTTCGATGATGTAGTTTGAGCAAAATTTCCTGTCTGGGAGTACGGTATCAAATGGGGTTCTTGCGCAAGGATAGATGGGGTTTATATGCAAGAGTTTCCGTGAAAGGGTATCGGGTCCTAATATAGAAGTCTAGAGAGTATGAGACAGAGATATGAGAAGATGGTGCAATAACCGTAGCAAGCCAACAAAGCGTCTCGGGCGTGGTCATCCGCGACAAACCCCGCTCTGGGCGTCATCACGCAATTGCAGCGCCAATAGACCCACGCGACGATCGCCCGGATTCAGCTATGTTGAACTGATTAAGGAGACGAACACTCCATCAAAGCTTATCGCAATCCTCCTTTGGGACATTTGGTGACCGCCGTTATGGTTGATGCGATACCTAGCGTATGTGGGAGCTAATTAAGCTTCTTTCCATCTAGGAACTAGCACCCTATCGTGGAAAGCGTTGGCTTGCCGGGTCCACTCAACTGCACCTGGCTGACAGTGCAGCGATGACTCAAATTCAGAGCAGGTTGCAGGTGTTTGCAGACAATGTCATTAAGATTCGAGGCCCTGTTCTACACAACCTTGGTGCTAATATAAAAATGCACTCACGTTCAGACAAGAGCTTGAGCTGCCGCTGCAAAACACTCTCGTAACTTTCTTCGCCTTGACAGGGTGGAAATTGAAGACTTTAATCACAATTCTTACTGGGACACGCTGTCCTAGTGGAAAACAGCACGCTGAACCCGTTCCTGAACGCCCCCTTCCTCTGACCGATGTAACTTGACCATTTCTCCACAAAACCACTTGCCGCATACGAAACTGAGAACCTGAAAAGCACTGCACATGTAGTACATCTGATATCCTGGAGTTCGCTAGAGATGATATTGAATGGCATCCCCTTATGCCGCTTGGTACTTCCGCAGCTGTTACGGAATAGTCAGCACCTTTGAACACTCTTATGAATGGGAGGAATGAACTTACGTCCAGCGTCAGGGTTCTCGAAGAATTTGCGACCTGATCTCTCATCACACCCACCAAGCTCTCGCTCTCCTGGAAAAAGCCAGTCTTGAGACTGATGACGATGAACTGCATGCCTGGTCCAGCGTGCTCCTTCACGTACTGCGCAACTCGCATCACGTTAATGTTGTCGAGAGCCGCATCCACCTCGTCCAGCACGAAGAAAGGACTGGGCTGGAACGAGTGAATACTGAACAACAGAGCTAAAGCGGCGATCGTCTTCTCGCCACCACTGAGATGCTCCATGTCTCGGAAACGCTTCAGAGGAGGCATAGCGTGATATTTGAGGCCGGCAAGGTAGGGCTCTTCACTGTCCTCTTGATCCAGATAAGCTTGACCACCTAATGGAAAAGCTGCCGACCGAGTAAGGTCCTTGTAGACCTTGCCGATCTGTCCACTGATGTGCTCGAAGGCTTTATTGAAGAGTTCAAGGCGTTTTTCTCTGACATCTTCGAAGTCCCCACGGGCGCGGCTTGCCGCCTTGCGCGCGTTTTCGAAGTCTTTCTCTGTAGTCTTGAGGCGAGATTCAACCCCCTCCAGGCGCTCATTGGCGCGCATATTAGGTGCCATCTTGTCGAGCTCGGAATTAAGAGTGCTGATGGTCTCCTGCAACTTCTCGTCGGCCTTGCCAGAATCATCCTCCTTGAGGTCTTCGTCTAGCGAGTCGAAATCGACCTCAATGCCATAGTCTTGGACATCAACGCCAGCCAGTTGAGTAGCATCCGGATCTTCGCCATCTACGTCCATCGCATCAGGATTGCCTGCCCCGTTGAGCAGATTATTCAAAGGCAGTCGGTCAAGTGAGCCCTTTGCAAGAGGAATCTTAATCTCATCGATTTTGCATTTCCTGAGCAGAGCGTAGCGGTCGGCTGCATTACGCTGGACCTCAGCTTCAAGGCCAGCCACGGCTTTCAGGGTTCCCTCGACGTTCTTGTTGCGTTTCTGCAGCTCACGACGATGTTCATTGACCCCCTCAACACGTTGGTTGTACTTATCGCGCAGACCGGCGACCTGTTCCTTCAATTGATCCAGCTCGGCGCTGAGCACGTCAATCTCGTTCTGAATCGCGTCCTTCTGGGATTCCAGAGAGGCAATCAATTGCTCGTCACGTGCCATGTGGTTCTGCAAACCCTTGATGCGATCTTGAGTTTCTTTCAGGCGTTGCGTTTCGAAGCTCAACTGATTTTCCAGTTTGCTGCGCTGAATGTTGAACTCGAGCTTTTTCTGCGCCGCTTCCTGCTGCAGGGAGCCTTGCTGTGCTTCGAATGCTCGGATATTCTCGTACCCCAGACGTTGGCAGAAAGCAGCAAAGACTTCGTCTTCGACCTCGCTGATGGAACTCTGGAAGGTTTGCAAGTTGCTCTTCAGATCGTTCAGGCCTCGCGACTGTTCCTCGTACTTCGGACGGGCTTCTTTCAACTGTTCCCTGGCAAAATTTTGTTCACGAGTCTTGCTATCGATGTTGCGGTCGAGCGTCTTGACCTCTTCGCGCACATAGACGAGACGCTGGCTCAAGCCAGACAGTTCGCCTGTGAGAGCCTCTTCTTCCGCCGTGCGACGAGTGCCCTTGGGCAAAGTATCCATCTCTGCCATCAGCTTGTCCCTCAGTCGACGCAAGTTTTCGACCTCGCTGTCCTCCCAGCGGCGAGCATTGCGATCCTGTGGCCCTCGCCCACCAGTCATGAGGCCTCCTTTGTGGATGACGACGCCGTCCAAAGTGACAGCTTTGGCATCCACCCCCTTCTCATAAGCAAGGTGTTTCGCAACATTAAGATCGTCGCAAACAATTGAGTTGCCGCAAGCATAGGACATTGCTCGCTCCACGGAATTGTCGTACTCAATGGTATCGATTGCAAGGCGCATACCACGATGCATACCCTTCAGATTAGGATTGACGGCCTTGACTTGGATCGTGTCTAGAGGGATAAAGGTTCCTTGCCCAGCTCTCTGGTCGCGAAGGTATTGGATGCAGTCTTTGGCAGTCTTCTCTGTGTCCACCACGATAGCGTCGAAGTGGCGACCAAGCACAGTACTGACCGCCGTCTCAAATTTCTTTTGTTTCGGCTTACAGAGCTCGTGTACTCTTCCACGAACTCCCGAGAAAATCCGCTTCATGGCGGCGACGGTCTCTTTGGCACGAAGCTCCTTTTCGCTCTCCCGTCTGCCATCATCTGCTTCAAGCAACTTGGACAAAACATCCCGGAGCTTCTCATCGAGCTCCGTGTGTTTTTGAGCTGCGCGAACGCGTTCGGATGTAAGATTGTTAGATTCCTTTGTTTTTGCGTCGATGTCCTTCTGGGTCTGCTTGATCTGTGTCTTGGTGTTTTCACGGCGCTCGCGCAGCTGTTGCAACTCCTCCTCCAGCTTCTGAGCCTGCGCCTGTGTGCTCTCAACTTTGCTTTTTAGGCTGTTGACGGTTTCTTCATCCGTCTTCAGCTGGCGAGTGAGATTATCGACGCGAATCTGAGTGGCCGCAGTACGCTTCGTGAGCTCGCTTCGTAGCCGACTGTGCTCTTGCAGATCTTCTTCGCTCAGTTGCTGGCCGCTTTGCGCTGTTTGACGGAAATCATCCTCCCATTTCTGCTGCGCTTTTTGAACCGTGGCCAGCCCCTTCTTCAATTGGTCGACATTGCGAGATTGACTGTCGCTCTCCTTGGAGATCTCTTCAATTCTTGCCTCGTATCTCTTCAGGTTCCGATTCGATATGGCGATCTTTTCGTCGATAGGGACCAGGCTGTTCTCCTTATCCTCGATTTCCTTCTCTTTGTCCTTGATGCTGCGCTCAACCTTGGAAACATCCCGACCGACCTTCGCCTGTGCGCGCTTGGCATCCTCTAGTCTCTGTTCGTACTTCTCGACGCTTCGGCGGTGTTCCTTTAGCTCCTCTTGGTGCTTTTGAATCTCGGCTCCAGACTCTTCAACAACCCGTTGGAAATGGAAGAGTTTCCACAGGACATGCCTGACCACGGCTTGATCACGCTCCTCGGCTTTGCGAGCGTAGTTCTCAGCTTCCCTCTTCTGCTCCTGGTATTGCTTGATTTCCGAGTTGATAGCACGCCGTTGATTCAGCTTGAAGCCTTGGTCGTCGGCAGCCTTCTCGGCCTCGACTTTCAGGCGTTCATAATCAGCCTTGTACTCGAGACTCCCGGAGATCTGCTCGATAAGTCGGGTTAGGTCTTTGGGCGATTGGGATGCAATGGCCTCCACATCACCCTGGAAGACCAAAAAGTTGCGAGCCTTGATCAGGATGTTTTCGGCCTCTAGAGCCTCATTGTATTGCTTGGCGGTGACAATGCGATTATTGATCCTGTATTCGCTCTGGCCATTGCTCGTGATCGTGCGCTTCCATTTCTGTTCTTCGCCGGCGTCGTCCTCATAAACGGCCATGACCCAGGCGGTCTGCGGATCATTGCGCTGGCTACTCCGCTGACTAGGTCCTTCGTCATCCGAAGCCACCGTGCCGTTGGTGTGTCCATTGGTCTGCGAATCGCCGGTTTGCTCAGTTGCGGTTCCGTCTGCATTGATTTTGAATGTGCGAAGCACGCGACCGCGATAGACTAGGTCGCGCAGATGGCTCGATCGCAGGTGAGAAGACTTGATTCCCAGCACGAAAGAAATGGCGTCCATGCTGAGACTACATTAGTAGACGTATGGCTATGTATGCGCAAACAACTTACGAATTCGACTTGCCAGAACCATTGGGTCCGATGATGGAGGTGAAATGCGAATCACCAAAGAGCAGGACATGATGGCCGCGATAGGATTTGAAGTCTGTTAGATGGTCAGCGACACGGCGCGTCGAGGTAGTACTGTGCGGAGAGAGGCGCACTGAAGAGTTCAAGTCGGATAAGCTTCCCCATGGCGACGGTAACGCGCTTGGATGGCGCGACTAAACGGATCGGTGTGCTGAGTGAAAACGATGGCAGGGCGCGCAAAAGCGCATGACCAGACGCGGAGCACGCTTTGTAGTGACAACGAGGGTGCTGGTGTTCACAGCGATCAATGAAGTTGTCGAGAGAGCGACGCGTCGGCACGCGCTGCGGCGGCACCACGCACCTGTCAGGCATCGGTGGGTCGGTGGCTTGGCGGCCTGTGACCGGTCCTAGCCAAAACGCCCAAGCTTCAAATGACATAGCACGCGTAGCTCTAGCCAAGTTTCCGCCGACTCCAATCACTACCGCCTCCTCGACACGTTGTCGACACCTTTTCCCCTGCGAATCCGCCCCGTTGCGCCCTTCCCGCTCCCCCTCCGCATGATGCAGTAAGCCGCGGGGCTAACAAATACTCGCGTCTATATCACGCGTACGCTCCTCACGCTCCCGAGCTCTTTATTCCTTGCCATGATCTCGTCCAGCACTGACACGATAGCGATATGGCTACAGACCGCCCGCCACAGATCCCCGACCGTCCTACACACAACCGCCGAATATCTGGCCTTCAAATCATCGAAGAAGGGCTCAGCATGTCCGACTTGTTAAACATCCCAAGCTCTCGCTCAGAGCCCGCCCTCGGCGGCACTTCCGAGGCCTCCCAGATCCCTTCTGCTGGCGACTCGACACACGCGTCGTCCGCGCTCAGCGTAGATGGCTACCTCTCTTCATCACCAGAGACACCAGGCCTCTCGCGATCTGGCTCTTTCTCTGCCAGTAGCAAGTACGATGACGACGAGGATGAGAGCTTCGTCCCTCCCGATCGCCTCACTATCTTCGACATGATCGAGAATCTCGCCCTTCCACAACGTATCGAACAGTTTCAGCGCTCGCTTTCCGAACAGAAAACAAAGCTTCAGCGCCAACAACAGCGTCTGAAGTCACAAGGCGTGAACGCAAAGGACAAGGTCATCGACGAATGGCGTCGGCGGGTGCCAACCGCAGACGAACGGCTGGATAAGTACAAAAAGCGTATGCACCAGTCTGTTGAACGTCTCGGTGAAAGGTGGAACGATTCGAAGGCCGTGACTGCGCGCGAGAAGATTTCGTTCATTGCTGGTGTTCTCAACATTTTCATCAGCGGCTACCTCATCGGCGCTCACCCTGAGTGGTTCCACACCTGGTACTCGGCGCAGCTGCTCTATTTCATGCCCATCCGCTATTACACTTACCACAAGAGAGGCTATCACTATTTCCTCGCCGACTTGTGCTACTTCACCAATTTCCTCCTCTTCCTCAGCATCTGGATATTCCCCAACAGCAAACGCCTGTTCATCAGTTCATATTGCTTAGCCTTTGGCAACAATGCCGTGGCTATTGCTATGTGGCGGAACTCGCTGGTCTTCCATTCTCTGGACAAAGTGACCTCGTATGTGATCCAACGGTCGATTTTGAGATAGATTCCAGCATTACTGACGTAGTACCTAGACTTTTCATCCACATAATGCCCTGTGCTACCCTGCACTGCATGGTGCACCTCATTCCAGCCTCTCTCCAACTGGAGAAATTCCCGGCGGTCCACACCATCATCCACTCAGCACCTGACTCTCCGGAACATTATACCCTCCGTCAGATGGTGATCTGGGCTACTGTACCGTATGCTATCTGGCAACTCTCTTATCACTTCTTGATCACCGTCAGACGCCGTGAGAAGATTGCAGCAGGACGCCCCACTTCTTTCACCTGGTTGCGCAAGTCATACGGGCCGACCTTGATTGGCAAGGCAGTCTTAAGCCTTCCCTCGTCCTGGCAGGAGCCTGCATTTATGTTCATACAGTACAGCTATGCAGTTCTCACGATGGTCCCTTGTCCCATCTGGTTCTGGTATCGCTGGGCCTCTTCTGGTTTCCTCATGACAGTGTTTATTTGGTCCATTTACAATGGCGCCAACTATTACATTGAAGTGTTCGGCAAGCGCTTCCAGAAAGAGCTGGACGCACTCAAGCGCGACGTATCCAAGTGGCAAAATACTCCGGACCTTGGTAGCGGCTTGAAAACGCCGGGCGAGGAAAAAGACGAAGCCGTGCCGAAGACCGAAGGTGTCGGAGACGAGCAAAATAGGCCGCAGAAACTGAGCATGGGTGCAGCTGCAGGAATCAATGTTCAGAAAGCTGACAGAAGCGGTAGCATTGAGGCCATCCCTCTCTTGGACGAGACCAAGGGTGCCAGCGGAGCACAGCCGCAAGGCAATGGAGATCTGAGGGAGAGGAAGTAAACAGGCCGAGACGAGTTGAACGAATTATGAGCGTATGTCCGATATACCCGTCGGTCCTTTTTACTTTGCTCTCGTTAGTACATGTAGTCGATTGTCACCTTTACCACAGCGATTTCGCCGGCGTGTGCCATCTTGAGCAAGGTGCAAGGCGTCACGATGCATGAGTTCTGGCCTGATGTTCTCATCGGTCGTAATTTGGAATAATCTGCTTTAGAGGCTTGTTGCCGCCAAAACCATTATTTCGGTTCTAGATATAATTAAGTGAACTCAAGTGCGCACCGATTGGAGCCAACGTGAAGATGAAATAACTTTAAGTGTGGCAAGTAATAGGATATTGCAATATTATCAAGGTAGGAAAGTCATAGCCGCTGATATTGGGGGAAGCCGAATCAAGAATGGCCAAGAGTTTTATATCCCTGCGTCGATCCCGCAATCCTCCGGGGGCGCGAGGGGCACCGCATGACGTCGGCCTCGACCTCACCTCACTTCAATTTTGTCTGTCACCCGCCTCCCTCGCCTCTCCGAGTCCCCGACACCATGACTGATGTTAAGCTTCCCCGGGTAGCAATCACGTACTGCACACAGTGCAAGTGGATGCTCCGCGCTGCATACGTGAGTAGCTCCAATGGCGAGAAAAAACAGATCGTGACTTTATCTGTCGATTTTCTGCTGCATTAGGCTATATAGCACTGTTGAGCTCATGTTAACCTTTCTTGGAAACGAAGTTTGGTCAAGAGCTGTTGTCGACTTTTGGTATGACGATCGGCGAGATCTCCCTCATCCCGGCTACAGGAGGCATTTTCACAGTAAACCTAGTACGACACTCCACGGCTCGTGAGCCCACTAGGAGCCCATAAACGCTGCATAAATTAGCTTTTGACTGACAGATCCAGACATATAAACCCTCTGAGGTTGCTGGAGCCAGGGAGGACGCGTCTGCAGAAGTGCAGAATGTGTTGCTGTGGGATCGCAAGGTCGAAGGTGGCTTTCCAGGTGAGCTCACACTCTACATGTCCAGACCATCTTCAGTATGCGTTTTTCGGTTCATACTGCATGAAATGTTTCCCTGTATCTTGATCTCAGGAAATGGTTCTCATGAATCTTCACAGAAACAAAGGTTCTCAAACAACGCGTAAGGGATCATCTTGAGCCTTCCAGGAACCTTGGTCATTCGGATGTCCATGGAAAGAAGGGAAATGAAAAGAGCGATGTGGCTCTCCACCAGCCACAGACGGTAGCTGAGACCAAGCCAGCAAGTGAGAGTGATGTAGTTGCTTCGAGGGTGAAGCGCAACGCAGATGGCACCGTATGCGAGGACTGCCAATGAGTAGCCGGCTTCGAGTTCGAATTCAACGGATGTTAAACTGATTGAAGGCGTCAGCTCGAGATTTCGCTCAAATACTGCAACTGTATCTGTGCAGCGGGGTTCCGCCACCGGAAGCACCATAATAGAGTCCCACCTGGCCGCGTCTGCGCCAACCTCACTTACAAGCGCAGAAAGCTTTGGATTTTTCAGGCGAGAGTGATCGAAAGTGAGATGGCAGCGCGCGTCCTATGCAAAAGTGAATCCTTGTCACAACCCACACGTGCAGCCATATGAGCACGGACCTTTTGGCTCACCTTTATATTCGCTGTTTCTTCTCTGTCACTCTCTTGCTTTTCATCCTTGACAACCTCCGGCCGGACAACCTCACGGGTTCCAAGCGAACATGGACAACGACATGCCGTGCGCCGTCATGCCCAAGAAGCCAATCGGCTTCATGGACCTCCCTCGAGAGCTCAGACAGCGGATTCTCTCCAAAGCCGCAGGAGTCTGCAACCTACGTCGTGAGACTGCGCAGCTGATCGCCAATCTTCCGAAGGACCCAAACAAGCGCTACGCGGCAGTCCACCAGTTCACCCAGGTTGAGAATTTCCTACCCTCCGATCCCGCAGCCAACGAAATCTCGAAGTCGGATGCGGTCAAGTACGCCGAGTTCCACCGTCTTTACTGCATCAATAGCATGACACGTCTTGACATGATCTGTGTCGAATGGAAGTGGCTCACCGAAGAGTTCCCTGTTGACATCTTCGACCTTCCTTACTGGAAGCCCAGCCCCGGCCAGAAGACCATGACAGTAGCCATCAACCCCCATGACGCCCGCGTGCGTCACTTCAACAACCGCCGCAACGAAGTGTTGGCACTCAGCTGGATGGCCCATGACCAATCGGACACCTCAGTCACGACGCCGTATTACTTTCCTGAAGTGAAGCGCACCGATGACTATGCGATCGTCAACCTGATCAAGAAGTACGTGCCTCAGGAGATTGAACACCTTCAACTCAGCAGCCCCAGCGGCTGGAGTCATCTCTATAAACCTTCTAGCGATGGCCGTGTGGTTGAATGGATCAGCCTCTTCTTCCGCATCTCCCGCAAGCACTGTAAGGTTGTCTTTTTGAACTCCGCAGAAAAGCACTACGACAGATATTGTCACGAGTCGCCTTTGATGAATGGCAAAGACCATCGCCGTTACCTCATGACGATCGATCCCCGCTTCGATCCTTTCTTGTCCTGATTCAAGGCTATGAGAGGCCTCGCCCTCGCGCTTCATATGGATGCTGTTTTGGCAAGTATTCTCCCTTTGCTCCTTCGAGCTACATCTATCTGTCAATTTTCTACTAACGAAACGCAGACACAACGGTCGATCTAAATGTCCAGGTGTGGTGGGCACTCGACAGGCAAGTTTAAGGCCTCACTCTTCACCTTTGTGCAAGATAACCGGTGTGTATGTACAGGGAACCTTCTTGGCCTCGAACACGTGTGCGGCAAACTACGAGCGCTGTCTGCGCACCGATTCCATCCTGTTTGCTTCTAAGCGGCGTTCTTGCATTCCGGAGGTCCATACAAAAAAAAAGAGTTAGAAGTAGCTGTGCATGAGTAATCATGATCCATCTGAGTTCTTATGCTCGTGACCCTACTCTGCGCGAAGAAGTGACATTACGCATGGGGAGTAGAAGCATTCATCCGGACGAGAGTGTCCGGCAGAAGCGGTGACGCCTCCGTCCCGACGACTGCTTCGACTCCCCCACCGGCCGATGATGCAATGCCTAACACATCCGCACGGCGCGCACAGCTCGTACAAAGGGCATCTCAGACTTCCGAAGACGGGGGTGCCCGAAGTGCCAGGGAAAGCGCGGCATACACGACATACGTAATGGCCACGCGAGAGCAGCAGAAGAGCCCGAAAACTTGGTTCCAATAAAGCATGCCACGACATGACACGCATCTATCTTTTTTTTCTTGCCCTTGCACACCAGCCACAGCCGTATTTTTCTTCCAAGTCCCAGCTCGTCGGGACGCGCCTCTCTTTTTGCGGGGAGGGTGTGACGGGAAAGGGCAGGCACACGAAGCGGCGAGGCCGGTGGTGGAAAGGAAAAGCCTCTTATTTTTGGGCTCGTTTACATAAACAGGTTCTTATCGTTTTTTCTCCCCGTACATGCAATGCACAGACGGCTCGTTACGCAGATGCCGCGCATATACGAGGGCCTCCATCCCCCCCATGTTCGCGGGAACAAGGGTGCGTGGGGGAGAGAGAGCATTCTAATTGATTGAGGGGTGGATGGGCTGGCCATACAGAAGCGTACACCGCCACCCGGCGCAAGCCGCACCGCTTGAAAGTAGGTTTCCTCCTTCAAAGTCAAAAAGAAAAGTAGGCAACTGTAGCAGCGTGGTTTCGTGTTTCGTGTCGGCGGCGGCGAAAAGGAGAAATACAGAAGGGAATTTGTTTGAAGAATGCAAAGAGTCGCAGACACGGAAACAGGTCGCGCGCGCAATGCGGTCAGAACGTTATTTCCATTTTTAGAGAGAGAGAGAGGGCGAGAGAGGGCGAGAGAGGGCGAGAGCCACCACTGCTGCAAGGCCCTCCACCATGTAGGGCAGCACAGAGACGGTATAACGTCGAGAGCATCTTGCTGCACGAGAGTATGGGGAGGGGAGAGAAAAGGGTCTGGAGCCACGTTTCTGACTGCTCAGCCAGCCTCTTTCCCTCTCTCCGCATCCACTCAAACCAGGGCCAGCACTCTCGCGCAAAGTCAAGGACCCCTTCAACGGTAAGCAAGGCTCACCGGTGGAACGATTGAGGCGACAGGAGGTCTCTCCTTCCTCTCTCTCTCTCTCTCTCTCTCTCTCTCTCTTCCCGCGCATTGATGGGAGGGAGAGAGACGGTGTCTTTCACTAGCACAATTTACCGAAAGCCCGCTCCGCCCGCTCCCTTGCAGCAAGCAGCATCCGACGGCCAGCGCAGCGTCGGTCCGTAGACTCGCACCAATTCGGACAATGCTCAGTGGCCCTTCGCGCCGACGCGTTTCCCCGTTTCCCCCCGTCCGTCATTTCGGAGAGGGGAGACGAGGCCCGCACCGGCCCCGGCTCCTCCGCCGTAACTAATGAACCCGGCCCGTGTAGGACGGAGGGCAAGTAGGTTTTTATTCGGCGCCACACTAGCGGCGGCGGCGGCGACAGCAGCAGCAGCAGCAGCAGTAGTAGTAGTAGTAGTGGCCGACTTTCGAAAGGAGTTCGTGCGAGTTTAGCGCAGGAAGCTCGGGGATTGAGGGAAAAAAGATTCCTTAGGCCAAAAGGGCATTGAAAAAAATGCCATCGTTTGATGCGACAACCAGTTGGCCTTCTCTAGCGTCAAACGAAAGTCTTGGTCTTTTCTCTCTCCCTCCTTTCTACCCTACGCGCGCGCAAAAGCCCTGTTGAGTCAAAAGCAGGAAAAGGGGGCGATGCCGGCGTGGAGGGCGAATGGGAAAGAAGAACCGGATGAAGGATCGATTGTGAGAAAAAGGCGTCGTGTCTTTTGTGTGGGTTCCCGAGAGCGAGGAGAAAAATTCGGGTCCCTTGTCTCAGATCCTTTGCGTTGTAAAGCGTTCGGAGGATGGTTGGGGGCGACAAAAATAGCAGATATGCTGGTTGGCGGCGCGGGCGACAAGGGTGAGGGAGGGATTGCGCTCAGAGGATGGCACGGATTACACAAGACCCCATGATCATCGCGGATTCCGACCAACACCATGCATCCTACACGACTGTGCCGCGATCGTGTGATCTGGCATCTTCAAACCAATAACCGGTGGTCACGCATGCAGACGAGTGAGAAATTAGCGTTGGTTGTAGAAATCGTTTTACGTTTCTGTGACTACGATGTTATTCGTTCTCCTTCCCACATGTATAGTGTCTAGAACCATCATTGAGTTTGTGGTATTTGGTTTGATGCAAAGTAAAGGAAAAAGTCCAGACCAGCCGAACCCGGTGTTTCCCATCTCTTCCTATTCTCTCTTGTGAGACAAAAGACAAATCCCTCCCATCGCCATACTTAGGGCATCGCTTTTTTGTGTTGGTATACGATGATGACCTGAAGGACAGGTGACAAGAAAAGCAAGTCGCTAGAAAAACCAAGACGTGTGCAAAAACCAACATTACGCGTGTCTATCCCTCAGCGAGCGCTTCGAATGGGGGAAGGATTGTTGTAGTAGGTTGTCGTAGTCGTCAAAAGACTTTCAGCCGTCCAAGCAACATTGGCGCCAAGTGGTAACAAGACACTGGTGTGGGAGAATTCCAAAGCCAAGAAGCAAGTACGGAGCGTACATGGTATCCCCCAGATCGCTGCTGTTCCCCAACGCCGAACAGTGAACAACACAAGGTATAATGAGCAAAGACTAGTGTGTAAGAAAAAGAAAGAGGCCCGAAGCCTCTGGGTTCTTTCTTTGAGGAACCCAAGTAGAAGTACAGAGGTTGACAAGGACGCGTGTCGCAATCATATTGCGAGGTCGGAGGCATCGTAGGAAATTGGCGCGCCACCGATAACGTTGTCCCATTTGGGCTGGCCCTTGTCTTCCTCAGGCATAGAGTGCAGCGCCTCTGCGCGCTTGAGCGTCTGCACGTCGAGGTCGGTGACCCATTGCTTGCCGTCGCCGCCAGGCAGCTTCATGCGGACCTCGAACTCCTGATCAAGCATCATGTCATCCTTCCACAGACGGCGGGGGCCGTCGTACACGCAGAGGACGCGCTTCTTCATCTTCATGCGCTCGGTAGGACAACCCCAAGAGACGGGGTAGTTCTTGCGCTTCTTGCGCGAGCTGGCCGA
Source organism: Botryosphaeria dothidea (assembly GCA_011503125.2). NCBI lineage: Eukaryota > Fungi > Ascomycota > Dothideomycetes > Botryosphaeriales > Botryosphaeriaceae > Botryosphaeria > Botryosphaeria dothidea. The sequence continues at coordinate 1,632,099 of WWBZ02000073.1, forward strand.
CGGTAGCGTCACGCCACCCTTTGACAGGGTCAGGCCAACGCGACGGGTGTTGCCTTTCTCACCAGAGGACTTTTGGGGGGTGGAGGAAGTGCCATCCCCGGCGTGCGAACCGACACCCCGGGGATGTGTTAATTGTCAATGCGAACTGTTTCCGCGCCGTGCCTTCTTAGGGCGGCGCACACCATAGGTGTCGTCATTCGCATCGTCGTTGTCGAATTCCTCCTCATCCTCCTCATCGTCGTAGGTGCCCGTGTATTCGGGCATGTCATTGGACAGGTGGTGCTTCTCCAGCGTCTCCTTGACGTCCTCATCATCCGCGACGCTCGTGAGCAGCTTCTCGTTGACGGCCTCAGCGGGGTCCGCCTGCTGCACAACGCGCAACACACAGTCGTCGAGATGCTCGTAGAACTCCTGGGCATTGGCGAAGGTGACGGAGCAAGTCGAGCAAGTGCCTGCGGTGCTGGTACCAGTATATGCCTTCTTGCCAGTCGGGCTCTTCTTGCGGCTGTTGGGAGGGGTCTGCTCGACGCCGTGGACCGACGTCAAGTGGCGCTTGAAGACGTCGGCGCGGTTGAACGACTTTTCAGCCGCAGAGCCAGAGCCGGGGCAGAAGCCGCACACCATTGTACCCTTGTAATGGGTCAAGGTGTGCCTGTTCTTGTCGTATTTCCTCGCAAAGCCCTTGAGATGGTACTCCTATAGTGGCGAGTCAGTGGTGCCGATCGCTAAGACGGCGGAGCTGATCACACTTACGCAGGTGGTGATGGGGCACTTCTCGGGCCGCTCGCTCTGGTGAGTGAGCATATGCGCCTTCAGGTCCTTGAAGACACGGCCGCAGCCCTCGATGGGGCACATGCCCTTCTCCCGCGACTCGTCGTCCAACTCGAAGCTGTTGCTGCGCCCGCTCGTCTGCGACTGACGAGACTGGACGGATGCAGCGGAAGGGCGGCGGGCGGTGTTGTAAGCGGGATAAGGCTGGAAAGACTGCTGGTGAAGGTAGGGCGACTGGCTGCCGGAGCGCTTGAAGCGTCTCGAGTCGGTTACATTGTGCGAGGAAGTATTGGAGGGGGCGGGGGACGGAGGCTGCTCTACAAAAGTTTGGAATTGGAGGGACGGAGTCGAAAAGTCCGGGAACGGGGAGCCCCCGAACGGGAGGGACTCCGCGAAAGGTTGAATCAGGGTCGGGTCTGCAAGCATCATCGTGGTCAGTTGAGGCCCTTGGCAGCTGACGAGATGTAAAGCAATCGAGTAAAGGAGAAAAATGACACAGCAGGACGGAGGAGAGACGGAAAAGATAAAGGAAACCGACAGGAAGAATCCATTGGCGATGACGAAGCGTCGAGAGCGGCTTGCGGGGATGCAGAGACTAGGGAGACTGGGGAGCCTGAAGCATCGGCGGGGACGAAGCCAGCTGAAAGCTCGGTTGGCGCCCCGCTAAGCCGCATTAGGCTTGACAATAGGGAACTTCGGCGCCTCCGATTTGCGCTCAGAGCTGCCGCCGATCGGGCGGTGGGCTGATAGGGAAGAGGCGCAGGCGCTGGGCTAAATGAAACCATGGCCGAGGCTGGTGTTGTCGGGGTCTTGAAAACATCTTCATCCTTGACCGGCGTCGACAACCGCGCCGTGCTGGACGGAATAGACTGACTCGCAGAACTGAAAGGACGCGCGCGAGAATTTTGCGAAGAATGCGGCCGCTCCCGATCGGACGGCGGCGAAAAATGCGAGGTGAAAGGAAAGGCGGAGCGAGCGCTGGCTTGCGACGGCGAAGAAAATTTAGACTCACCAACACATCCCGAGATCTTGTCGGTTGCAACCATGCCCTCGTACTCGAAGCCGCACGTGGTGAACGAGTCAGACGCCTCCAGGCCCGGGGCAAGCCCGAGGCCCTGGCCCAGCACGCTCCAGGGCTCGCTGAAGTGCTGGCCCATGGACGGCGAGCCGGCGGCCGACGGCGACGTGCTCTGCGCAGACGCCGTCGACTCGGAGGCGGTCGACAGTTGCGGCGGGCAGACCTCGAATGATTGGGAGCCCGAGGCGGGCGATGCGGCGGGCGAGTAGGGCAGGTAGCTCTGCTTGAACGAGTACATGTTGCTCTGGGGCGCGGCGAAGGCGTGCATGGCGGGCTGAGCGTCGAAGGTGGTGTAGGCGTGGCTGTACTGATATGAGGCAGCCGAGGAGGGGTACTGGCCATGGGCGAGCAGGCCGGTATACGACTCCTCCTGCGAGGGGTAGAGGTCGAAGTCGTTTGACGGCATGGTGGTGGAGGTCGAGTATGAGACCATTGGCCCTCTTGTGTCAGCGAACGTGTGGTGTTAAGAGGAACGGGCCTGAAGGGAGGGTCAGCATTGGCGAATCCTGTAGGAGTGCGGGCGGGCCGCGGGGACTAAATATAAGAGTGCGGATGGAGGAGAGCTCGAGCGCGGGCAGCCAAAGACTAGGTTGGGATGGGATGGCATGGGCATGGGGAGGGAGGTTTCACCTTCCAGGCTGATGGGGGCCCGGTCGAGAGCTTGGGGGCCAGGCTGTATCTCAAATGCAGATGCCGATGATGCGAGATCGCCCGGAAGGATTGCTTTTTCTTGGCCGGAAGAAACACAAAATCTTGATCCGGGATGGTCCCGTTGGGGCAGGCGAATCCGGCGGAAGGATCAATAGGGACGGAAGGCTTGGGGGATCGAGAGAGTGCTGGACGACGACCACCATCTCGGGGGGCGCGTCGCGGCTATGTATAAGCAGCAGCGCATGGCACAAGTCTGGGGCCCGCGGGGGCAGCTGCCCTACGGCGACTGCTACCACTGCCCGCAACCCATGGCATGAGGTGGACAGACGGTGTGTGCGGCGGCGCTAGCAGGCCGCAGAAGAAAGAGGCATCTTCGTGGATGGCGCGCGCCGGGCGAGCTGGTGGCTTGGGGGCCGCGCAGGAGATGCGGTGTGTCCGCGCGCTCTGTGGCCGCAATCTGCACACGCCGCGCGCCCGCGCTCCCCATCTGGCAGCGGGAAGCGATCATTGCCCCAATCCTGCCCGCGCCCCTGTCTCGTCCAGCGCATCGGGAGCAACTGAGCCCGCCCATTGGCTCAGCGCCGCCGGGGTGCGACGGGGGTGCCGGCGAGCCCGCTGCCCGCTGGCTGCGCCGGTGGCTGTGTCGGCCTCGCACAGCCTTCGTGCCCTCGTCGAAGCTGCCTTTACCGCCCCCACCGCGCCGCTTTGGGAGAATGCTGAGCTATCATTAGAGGGCCACAAGGGGGCCCATGAGCCCTGCGCGAGGAATGTGCCTGGCATCTCTCGCCTCCGAGCCCTAATCCGACCGCCGTCGAGCCCGCCCTGCGTCATGGATCATCATCTCTGGTGTTGTCACTGCTGCCAGGCACCCGCCGAACCGATGCCAATGCCTTCGATGCGGCGCGCGCCTCTTCGTCGCCGCCCGCCGCCGTTGCGCGCCAACGCCGGTGCGCCCGAGTGCCCCGCCCAGGAAGCGATGGTGGGCGAGTGGGTGTGTGATTGCACGCCCGGGGCCGCGAATCGCACGCCGGTCCGCACGTCGCCGCGAGCGAGCGAGTTGCGAGTTGCGGGTCGCGGGTCGCAGAGCGTGGGCTGGCAGGCCAATGGGCGGGGCCAGGCGGATGGCTGCGTGCGTGCGGGCGTGCGTGCAGACGGCAGAGGGCGGGAGAATAGATGATGAGCAGCGCTCGCTTGCGGTGGTGCCTCTCCCGCGGGTTGGGTGCTGCCTTCGACGCCTTCTCTCATCAGGGGAAGCAAGCGGGCGCGGAAGCAGATCGAGATGACCCGAGCAGGCCCAGCACATTGGATAGGGCTGACAGGCAGCGCACACCCTCTTCCATGACCGCCTTCCAAGCGCCCTCCCCCACGTCTGCTCGCCCCAGGCGCGCCTGATTGGCCCGCACGCCCGCTGTGCCGTCGCACTGGAGCGCGCTCATGTAACCCCCCCGGCCGCAGAGGGCACAGAGGGCCTCCGATGCGCTGGGTGGTGATCCTGCGCTGCCATGCCGCCGCACTCTCGCTGTCGTCACCGCCCGGCAGACGAGGTAGCAGAGGGTCGTCGCGTGCGCCTGCCCTTGTCGTGCGCCTGGCACCGCGTTCAGAGGCCGTCGTTTCAATGCATGCGAGCGTTCCGCCGGCACGCTTGGACACTAGGGGGCGTGACAGGCAGGCAGACAGCCCGTCGCCTCAACCACCGGCTCCTTCGCTCGCCGACTCGCCGACCACTGTTGTGTTTGGCTCCGGGACTTGCCAGATGCTGCGGGGCCCTAAAATTGGGCCGCCCTGTGCACCCCCGCGAGGGGCCGTTTGCCTTGTTTCGCTACGATGCGGATGGGGTTTGATCATGAGGGCTTTGGACGGGGGAGGTGCCTGGTGGACCCCCAAAAATAGGCCCCGCTGCAGACAAAGGCTTCTAGCACTCTAAACCGCCAACAAATAATGCTTAGAGAGAGATAGAAAGGTTTTTCTGTGCCCGCTCGCCGCATCGCCCAGCAAGGACGCTCCTCGCTAGCCGTCGGCAAGATCCGCTGGGCAGCAGTCCCCGCGAGACAGGTGTTCAAAACCAAACGTGCGTTTGTGTCGCATGGAAGACAGTCGCTTTGCTTTTTTCGAGTCCCTATTTTTCTCGCCCCATGCCTTGCCCAACTCGCCTCGCTTTCGCTTTTGTTTTTTGCTGCCCTGGTGCCTGACACCAGCTCCACTATGTCGCCCGTGAGACCGTCAGAAGTTTGCGCAGGCAGTCTGACTGCGCCGTCGCACGTTTTTCGCAGGCTAAAGCAGAGTCTAAAGCGCCGGACAATCTAGACTCCCAGCGGCCGGCGGTGCTTGGCAACGACCTATGTCGGTCGCTTTCGCTCTAGAATGGACTGACCAGTGCGCGCCTCAAAATCGTTTGGAGCAGTCTCGTCGCTTGACAGTTTACCCGCATGAGAGCACATGCTCCCACTCACTCTCCTTGCCCGTGCCGCCCCGACTCGAACGCGTGCTGCTGTGGTCCCCGCCAGAGCGCCGAATATAGCATCCGTGCATATTATCTTCCCGATCTTGCCATTTGCCAGTCTCGTCCTCGTAATAGCCAGCCTTCCGGTGCAAGGAACGCTCCACCGCAATGGTAACTCATAGGCTTGGCTTTCTGCTGGCGGGTGCTTGGTGCGGCTCCGCAGTCTTTTTCTCGTGCCCTTTTCCTTTTCCTTTTGCCTCTGCCTCTGCCTCTCCCATCGTTCGGCTCAATTCCTGGGGAGGGTGGCAGACAAACGGTTGATAGTGGCCGCTCTGGTACCACGCATTGAGGCATGGGAGACACCGCGGCGTTCCCCATGCCGTCGAGAGGCTCGAGGCATTCGCCGCGGAGCCACTTGGCATGGAATGATGGTTTGAGCTTCGAGTATCCCCCATGCACACGGTGCACTCCAGGTTCCTGCACGGGAGGGACAAGAGCGCACGCCTGGAATCATGGGGACCACCCGGGTCGCGCTGTCATCGGACCGGTGTGGCCACGAGGATCCTCACGAGGCTCTTCCAGATGTCCCGCCATCTCGCTTCCCACTGTAGCGGTAGATGGCATCTGAAGCGCACGGCATCAGTCGTGCAGGCCCAAACTCCAGCTGCTGCCACGAGGGCAAGGCAGCTCCGCATCCTGGACTGTGCCACGCATGTGGTGCGGTCCCCGCCGGGCAAATGCTTTTCTCCAACCTTTGCCTGGGGAGAATTTGCAGCCACGGCACTTGCCATGGATGTGAGTCCTGTCCTACGGTCCAGAGCAACGGGAGTTATTGCGGAGATGGCACACGCCGGCAGCCGGGTGCCGCCGACCAGAGACAAGCTCCATGTTCCGAACTGCGGTCCCGACCACACGGCCGATTTCTGGCAGGGAGCATCCCAAACAGCGGCGCCGGCGGTCGGATAGCACCGTGAGCCGTGTCGGTGGATGCGCCCATGCGCGTGATATCATTCGCAATTTTTTTTTTCACTTTCTCTTATCGGCATTGGTGTGCGGCGCAGCGGGGGGGCAGTGTGTTCGGAGAGGCCGTGACGGGGCGCAACGAATCTGACTCGCAGCCCTCATCATCCACCAGGATCTCGTCCGCCGCGCGCCCAATATGGAAAGGTGATCGGCTTCACCTACAGGGGTGGTATTGCAGCCGGTGGTTGGCGGTAAAGGACTGAAAAATTCATCCAGATGTAATTGTATCGCATTTTTACTAACAAAGCCGTCCGGACGAATGCTTCCACTCCCCATAGTAGTGTTAATTCGAGTCTTTTCTGACCTGTCGGTGGGAATCTCGCATTTAGCGCTAACCATCGGCTACTGCAATAGCCCCCTGTAGTCGCGCGTCCCCGTACTGCCTCAGGCCTGCCAACCTCCCAAGCGTGCCATGGGTAACGGCGTCTCCGCAGTTAGACCCAGAGGCTAATGGGATAATGGGACAACCCGAGCGAGCGTACGGCCACCCACCAGCCGTTCGGGTCGTTCGTGTGGCGGTTCATCTGGCAGGGTGCTCCTGGCATGGGCGCGGTCGAAAAGCCTGACGCCTCGAACCGCGCAATAGCAGATGTGGGCTGCTTGTGTACGGTTCACCCTCGTGAATATGCGAGCAGTGGTCTGATGTCTCCAAACCCGCTGGAGCCGCTGGTCCTGCTCTTTCGATAGGCCCTGCGAGCAGCCTCGCTGGCCAAATTGCTAAATCCATCGTGTCAACTCGCCGCCCGCCGCTCAGTTCCCTGCGCATCGCCATGCATGTCTCACCTTGCTTCTGCGGACAGAAAGAGAGTCCCGCACGCCCATATCTGCACCCGCCAGCACGGCCAGCAGCAGGGTCCACGCGCGGAAGCTGGGAAATGAAAGCCGGGCGCTCTAGCAGGAGCCAAAAGCAAGATTGATTAGACATCCAGCCTGCTGCCGCCCGCATGATTGATTGATCGATGCTCATGCAGATTCACGTGCCAGGTTTTCTTCTCTTCCTGGCTACTGGACGCCGCATTCATCTCGTTGCCCGCTTGTGGCCGCCGCTTCGTCCCTGTCCGCGCGGCTCGTCGCGCTAGGTCCCCGCTCCAATGCACGGTAAATCGATTGCGATGTGCGATCAATCTGGCCAATATCATATGCCGCTTTCCAAACAATAGCTGTCGACCGATGTGTTGGCACGGCGGCACCCCCTCTCCTGATACCCTGGTCCCCATCCTTCGCCAAACGCGGTGCAGCAATCGGGATCTGGCCGACTATTCATGCGCCCTGCGCTCGATCCGGTGCTTGCCTCGCGAATCTGCGCCCGATACAGCGACAACTCATCTTTCCAGGCCGGCGCGTCCGCTCGCTATCTATCAGCCGAGCTTGCTACCCGCGAAGCGGCAGGCTTCCCGCAGGCGGATCGCGGATGGCTGGCTGGCAATGGCCGCGGGAGGTGTTCAATGGTGGAGGAGCGTGGGACAGGGAGCAAGGAAGATGCGAGGCATGCGGATGCGCGGACGGGGGGCCGTACTGCTGGGTGATTTTCCTGTCTGACGCAACCACCCGCTTCCGACGAGATGGCTCTTGGGTGCGCTTTGAGTTTGGCGTGCGTGCGGATCATGCACGTGATGTTTGCCTCTCTCCTTGCTTCCGCTCCAAAGAGATCGTGAAGATAGCCAAATGGCCTTGAGGCATGCGAGCAAAGCAGGCGATGCGAATATCCGCTCGGCCGAATCGCGCGGCTGCCTGCCGGCACCAACATTCCACCAGTCTTCACATTGTTACTCAATCGCTTGAGAAAGGAAATTAATCCGTCGTTGGTGCCATGGGAGGCCAATTCGAAAAGAGGCAACCGGGCAGGCAAACGATCGCCAATATGCTTCGCGCTTTCGGAAGTTGGTCTCTGTGTGCGACTACAACCGTATGGGTGCGACGGTCAGCATTACTACAGCATTCGTGAGGTGCCAATCGGGAATGTGCGCGAGTGATTGATGACATGGTGCATCACGGGCCTCCGCAGAAGCGATCGAGTTCCAGGCACCAGGCACACAGACGTCGACTCGTGGTCGATGAAAGCCTGTAAGCCGTAAGATCGCTGCACACCAAAGCGATGGTTGAATTGGCAGGTCGAGTCTTGTCGAGAATGTGTGTCTGCAGCGGGGATGCGAGACAAGGCTGCCGTTCCAGGGATGCGACCGAACAACATGCTGCTTGCCGACGACGATCAGATTCAAAATACGGCGCTGCTATCGCGATGAGAGTCGCATGCGCCAGATCGCCCTCCGTATTTCCAGGTCTAGTGTGGTGTTGCGAAGGGCTCCGCAAAAGGAACGAGCTTCATCGAGCTACACTTCCGCGATCTGTTCCCGCCAACCCCACCCGCCCAATGTATTATCATCATCGAGTTTCCTCATTCCTGCAGCCTCGCAGACGCTGATCACGACCTCGCGAACTGCCTTGATTTCGTCAGCAGTGGCTCCGTTATTGAGCGCCCCCCGAAGATGTCCTTTCAATTGCGGGTTCACCTGGCGCTTCGTCAGTGTCCACTTCTTGCCTAGTCTATTGCAAGGGCTTGCTTCTCCCATGCACACGCACATCCTGCGGTATCAGACCGGCAATTGCCACGAAACTTGTCTCTTTTGCGTCCAATATCTTTTCGTTGCTGAGGAGGTAGCCATACATCAGTCTTGCAGTGAGCCCCAGATCCTCAGTGCCCGAGCGGTCCATTTGGCCCATGACACGCTTGGAGACCTTTCCGTACAACCTCTCGAAGAACGTCTGGCCGCGCTTCAAAATGGTGGGTGTCGGCGTTCCGTAGATCTCTGCTACTCGCCCAGACGGAGACGGGGCGTCCGGGTCATCGAGCAGGTGCGCAGGCGTATTCTTCTTCAGAGCCAAAATTGCATTGATGACCTAGCAACAGTAAGAAGCACGCTAGACCGGCTGCGCAGTGAGACACGAGACCTTTCCCATACCTTTGGCACACCGACGATAGCAGCAGACTTGAGCAAACCTTCTCTCATGCGTCTCACAATGTATAATTGTTCCTCCGTGCTAAGCTTCTCGGGAGAGGCGCGCGGGGGTGGAGGGCTGACATCGGCCCCATTCCCAAGAGCGTAGGTGAGGACTGCAGATAGTTCGTCGGGTCTGTTGAGCGCCGAAAGAGTTACACCCATCACATAGTACCAGACATGCTCAGGAAGCTTTGGGTGGTTGCGAAAGGAGTGCAGCAGTGCTGGCGACGCAATGGGTTGCAAGGTGATGGGTGGCATTTTTCGCGTACGTGGGGGAAGGCACGACGCGTGCCGAAGAGACGCGAGCTGCCTCACTCGCTCGCCATGATGTCGGCCCTTCGTTCAACCGCGACCGCCCAAAGCGACACTGCAGTTCCCACAACTGATCGGACTTCGTTGCCCGGCTTCAACTCGTGCAGTCATTGGTTCCTGCTATCGTTCCGCTACATACAGAAGGAAAAGCCAATTCGGAGTGCTGTGGAATTTGGACGGCGGAAAGTCTCAGCAGCAACCTTGGCTGGGAGAGACCGGTATCCCAGAATAAACCAAATGCAGCACTCATGCCAACGCCATTCTCCTCCCGCTATGTTCCAAACGCCCGCTATGCTCCGCCAGCCAAGCAGCTGTACAATCATGTATCGTGCCTCAGGTCGACTTGCCCGACTCCAGCGCCGCGATCTGCTTTCGCAGTTGCACCCAGAAGTCTTGTCCGTTTGCCATAGTGTTTGCTAGGCTTGGTCAGCAATAGTTTCGAGGAAATGCAGCTTGGACTACGTACGCTTGCTACCCCAAGGGCCGGCGCTGCGAGGCGCTGCGTCGCCCTGAGGCTTGTACAGGGACGACTTGCCGTCTGGAAAAGACCAGTAGGTTAGCTTGTTCTTCCCGATCATGTCTTCTCGGGATATTGATTGCTTACCAGCACCAATCGCATTGGCCTCTTGGTACCCTGCAGCAGTTCGACATTAGCACCAAAGTTGTCAACCAAGGGGCCCCTGACGGTATTCTAAGGCAAACGCGAAGCAACAAGGTAGCCCCCGCTGCATAAAATAGTACGCACACTTCTTCATTGTGGCCTTGGCCTCCTTCGAGTTGAAGCCATTCACAGGCGTATGCTCCTGCTCCTGGTAGCCCTGAGGGGTAGCAGCTGGCGGAGCCGACTGTCTCTGGACCTGGGCCTGCCTCTGGACGTCTCCGCGGCCCTTCTGGCCCCAAGCATTGCCAGAGTAGCTCGAACGGTCGGCGTCCTGCTTGGAGGTCGGGGTGTTATAGCCACTGCCGCCGATGGAACGGTCGCGTGAATGCGCCTGAGACGGGCGCTGGCTGCGCTGGGGCGATTGGCGCCGCCATCTGTAGGCACAAGTTAGCGAGAGAAGCAAAGCACTGGTGACGCGAGGCGCTGACCGATCGTTTTGAGCGCTCATCTCGGGCAAGAGAGCGGCGTTGATCGATGGGTTGGCTGGCGGACGTTTTGCGGAGCGCGCCTGCACCGTGTTGTCAATCTTGTCCGCCGGCGGGAGCAGCCCTAACGCCCGGCTAAACATCGGAAGTAGCACCTGACTGCTTTTCCGCTCTCTCTTTTCCGTCGCTCCCCTCCATCTCTCTGGCACTGCTTCAACACTTGTTTCATTGACTCTTGCCATCGACGGCCAGAGGTTGACGGAATTCGCTAGTATTCTCTGTCATGCAACTAACAGCACAAGGCTTTGAGTCTCACAACATCAATGTCGAGGAAAGCGGCTGGGCCCTGCGGCCTACTGTCGCTCTGTTTCCGCTCTAATTGTTATGCAGGTCCCATACAGGATCTCAGAGACTAATAAATGCATGATCACGATAAATACTGCCACCAGACCGCCCGCCTTGCGCCACTTTTCTCCTGAAACCCCCCCCCCCCTACACACACACACCAAAAAAAAAAGACCCCGGACGTATCGATTATCCCAAGAATTTGCGTCTGTTACGGTCTCTTTTGTCGGTAAAGAACTTCGCCAGATAAAGATGTCTCGTCTTTGTCCTCCACGAAGCACCGACTTACACTTTCAGACATTGGCTTCATTGTATTGTATTTCATGCTCACTTATTGTGGCTTCTTGGGCCATGCAAATAGATCTTATTTTCTATATATGCTTCTTCTTTTCCGGCTGAGTATTTTCTCCAAGCTTGGGACATGGCTGCCATTATGAACTCACGCCAAATGATCCCTGAAGGGGGACAGGACGACAGATTCCTTTACAGAGTCTTGGCTCGCTGAATTCCTAGGGACCCGACCAAGTTCATGCGGATCATGGACCAAGTTATGGAACATTGCCTGCGGACATTCGCCGATCCTGACCGTCATTCGAATACTGTGTACATGCTCTGGGAAAGCTCATAGTTCCCGCTAGATAAGCCTCTATTATTTGTCTTTGCACCCCATGATACCGCAACGGATTTTCTTCCTCCTTTATTATCTCGGACATGCTAAAAGTGAAACTGTTAGTAAGATAGTTTTACTTACAATCTTGTTTCCATATAGTACGTATACTTACAGTTGATGAGCTGGAATATCTATTCGCGGAAACTATTTTCCATCCCGATATCTTGAGTATCTGGTTCAATTATCAAATTGACATCTGTGCTCTCGATGCTACTATTGGTGAACTACCAGCGCTTACCCTTTAGATTTTCAAGAGCAAAGGCTAACTTGACGCAGCTCACATGTATCAAGGAACTCAAAGACTTGAGTTTGACACGGAACCCTACGGAGGTGGATTGCCAATGCGTAGGAAGTCAGTTTCGAAGAGCAGTTGCCCAATTTCGAACGGAGAGAGACCGCCAGCTCTTGCCTTCTCTGGTGGCAATGCCGATTGCGCCTTCCACAAGAACGCACAAACCCCTGGAAATATTGCTTGCCCTTATTGGCATGGAAACTTTGATATCATGCCGATCTTTGGCATATGTCAGGGAGAAGCCCAGTATGAGAAATTTGCATGGGTAGCCCAAAGGCCGACACAGCAGGTTGGGAGTGTTACGGAGGAGCACACGCTAAGAAGATCAAATACGAGAAATGTTTGACCACAATGTTGGAAAATGATTGGATGCTGCCAATGCCGAGCTGGTTAAAAAGTGTTTCCGAAAGCCATGGATCCAGGTTCTTTCGACGTCTTGCCCCAGTATGCAGATGGACGCTGACATGATAGGGGCCGAGCTCCTCCCATTTATCTTTGAGTTTCATGGAACAGATTCCTAATTGGATGGTCAGATGTACCATCGGGAACTCTGTCGGGATTAACCTAATGTTTCGTTTTCTTACAACGACCGACGATCAGCAACTTCTCATGAAACGATTGTACAACCTTAAATATTACCCCAAACCTCTGCCGGCATTCAGATCCGTACATCCCGATACAGTCTCTCCAATAAGACACACCATGGACAACCCCGGGATCCCAGTAATTGAATATTATCTACGACTGTGGCCACTGAATCGGCAGGCATTCTGATTACTCAAGGAGAAACCGTAGGGACCAAGCAATAAGTGTGAAAGCCGATGGACCATGGGGGATACCTCTTACAACGCACATACGAAAAACGCTTAGAGGCCGTACAGGTAGCTCTGCAAGAAAACGGTCTCAAAATACATTCACGAGACTCTGATAGGCCCTGCACGTCCGCCCTCCCGGGAATCGTGGTGAGCAAGCCTCCAGAACAGCCAAGATCGGGAGATCAGATCAGTGGACAGGAGCGGATCAATGGGTTCATGTCACCGGCCGTTCGGCGCGGTCAGCCACACACGTTTAGCTTGATTGAAGCTATCCGCGAAAGCCCAATTGGAGCTCCTCCTTGGGGATTCGACCACGTTCGGCAACGAGGAGGGCAGCTATGTGCCGACGGACGCTATCCGGACAGCATTCGGAGAGAAGAGCAATATCGAAAGCGCCTGAGAGTACTCTAAACGCTTCATCTGCGAAGCCGCTGCTCTGACACCGACTGAAGTGCGAGAAAGACTGATAAATATCAAGAAAGCCATCCAGCTGCTCAAAGACGCAAACGCGCCTACTTGTAGAGATGTGTTCGACACGCGGGACGAAGAAAACGGTTCTTAATTGAAGAAAATGTTGACCTGGAACCAACCAACCTCCTTGCGCAGCCGCGAACCTTGGAATAAGGAGCAAGCCCACCATGCCCTCCAAGCACAAATGCAGAGCCTCAAGTACGACAGCAGTTTCCCGTCGCTGGGTCCTCCGACTCCACTCATGCCGCAGAGACGGCGAGGCACCAGTACGATCCCGCCACCGCAACTGTGCTTCCCCAAGACGTCCTCCACGCCGAGAAACCAGACGGCCCGCCACCGCCCTAATCTCTCGCCAGCGTCCAGAGAATAGTTTGAAGTCTCAGCTGCCACATCAACACCACCGAACGCTCCGACCGGCTGGGTTCTTCCAGGCCCGCTCCGAGGCGGTGGCCGCGCGATCCTTCTATCCGTACGGATCGTCATCACTGAGATGCGGACGCGAAGTATGTCCTCCTGCCGGGTTTGCCCAGCGTACCGGCGGCCGCGGCCGCCCACAGGAGGCTTCCCCTGCTGTTCCGGCTCGCCTGTCGCTACCGCTGTTGCGAGACGAACAGCAGCACCCATCGATCTCGTCCGGCATGTACGCCAGTGTGGTGCAGGAGGGCGAGCATAATGAGTTGTCCGAGGATGCGGGGGAGGCAAACGATGCCGACTGGGACATTCACGAGAATCAAGACGAAGCGGACGACGGTGACAATGGAGAAGTGGCAACGCTCGGCAAGAGAGTCGGTAAAGCGTCTCTCCACAGGAAGAGGGGCTCGGTATTCCTTGGCGATGAGGAAGAGGAGGATGAGCAGCCGCCACACAGGCCGAAGCGAGCGCGGGAAGATGAGTTAGAGCCCGTGCGGTGCTCGATTGCGAGTCGACCGGCTTGGTCGGATGCAGAGTGGAGTGCTTTCGTGGAAGATGATCAATGAGAATGGCGGGACGAAAGAGTCTGTGATGAGCGAGACATGACGGAGTGGAATATCGTACTATGAAAGTGTTGGTGTTGTGCTGTTTGGGCACTGTCAATGTTGTTTAGCAGCCACTTGGGCTCTCCATAAACTCAGGTAAAAATTAATGTGGGGTGAGTAGTGTATTCTTCATTCTATTTAACTCTTCGAAAGCTTCTTGAAGCTTTTGAGTTCAGTAACTACATTTTCTTGAATCATGAATGGAGACCCAACTCTGTAGAAACTTGTCTATACAATTGGTACCCTCAAACTCAATCTTTCTTGCGCCACAGATGCTGAACAAAGGGCGGCCGCTCTAACCGCAAACGGAATTTTTCTCGTCTTTCCTTCAATAGACGGAACTAGAAACGGCCGCACAATAATGAGCTGCAATATGCACGATATCTTTTTTCTTCGTAGCCGAAAAGCACAACGAAAAAGAATGAGATGACAAGCAACATGTACGCTACACCAAAAGAAAGACTGTATGGACTATCATTCCGCCTTTACCTTGTAAAAATCAAAAACAGAGAACTCCTCTTTTCCAACCCAATGACGCATATTTGACCCGATAGCAACTCCCCTTCTCTGACACTTACCCAATAAACGTTCTCCTACTCTGCCTCCTCTTTCTCAAAAAGGCGCCCCCCCCATCCCCTTCACTACTCTCATCCCCCTCCTCTCCACTACTGCTCACACCCTCATCATCCGTCCCCAAAAACCTCTGTATCGCCTCCTCTTCTCTCTCCCTGTCAGGCTCCTCCGCACCACCATCCCACTCCCCCTGCCCCGCAATCCCTCTTCCAGCGCCCCCAGCAATCGCATCCTCCTCCTCCGAGTCATCGATAAACACCCTGCTCTGCCTAAAGATCTCCCTCGCCCCACTACCCCTCCGCGCAAAAGCGGCGGGATCCCTCAAATGGCTCGCCGGATGCTCCTTCCTCTCCCCGAACATGGGGCTGGGCGGATGGTGGTAGATCTCATCTTCAACAAACTCGCGCGGCGGGCGCAGCTCGAACATGCTGCCGGGCCTCTGTCCGCCGTTGTAAGGTCCCCCGCGCAGGTGCGCGCTCCGCTGCAGCGCGGCGGCGCGTGGGGTGTCGGGCTGTTTGTGCTGGAGCGAGGACCACCAGCCGGAGATGCGTTTGGAGAAGGACGGGCTCTCGCTGCCGGCATCGGTGTTTCTGGGAGATTTGGGGTCGAGCGCGGCGGCGATGTTGGTCTGCAGGGGAGCGGGTCTGCGGTCGTGTGCTTCCTCGTCCGAGGACGAGCTTTGTGATGATGCGGGGCCGGATTGGGGGAAGAGTTCTTGAGGTGGTGCGACGCTACCGCCGTTGCGATGGGCTTCACGAAGGAGACCGCGGAGGTCCTCCTCGGAGAGGAGTGAAGTGAGGCCTGGTTTGGAGGGGCGAGCAGCACGCCGACCTTCCTCGACAAGGCGTTCAATTTTCATGCGGTTTGCGATGAACTTGAGCTTGGGGAAGGCAGACTGCTGGCCGACGTGGATCATTCTTGCGAGGCGTTGCGGCGTAGGGTCTGTCAGGATGTAGTAAAAGTCACTTGGAATGGATTTGGGCCAGATGGTGATGGTGCCGCTGAAGCGTTGTAACCAGATGGAGCTCCAGTCCTGGCCTAGAGGACGTGGAAGTAGTTCGAGATGTCTCAAAACCTTGAGCCATTTAGTGAGGTCAAGCTTGAGATATTGCTCAATTGCAGAGCCCAGATATCCGCCTCTCCAGCCACGCCCACGGCGATGTGTTACGGGTCTTCCAACGGAACCACGCGAGCTGAAGAAAAATAGGTTGACGTGCGGGTTGACTTGACTAACGATGCTGAAGCGAACGTTGAAGTGGAGGTTCAGGGCCTTTAGCGGAATGTCGGTGCGCAAGCTACCATCTTTCCACTTGTGTCCAAAGCTGTAGGGTTCCAAGGTTCCGTCTGGGGTCTTCTTCATCAAGACGACAGGGTTAAGGATTCCGGGGACTGCAGCGGATGCAAGAACGGCGGACCAAATCACACAGTCTGGAGAGGTGTGGTAGTTTGCCAGGATGGTTGGAGAGTGAGGATCAGAAGGCACGCATGAAACGTTGAGTATCCGGCCAGTACGAGCATAGGCCTCACGGAAAGTGAGACTGCCACGAGTGAACCAGGCGCATCTACGGGCCCAATCAACACTATCAAAGCGAGCGCCCGTCTTGTACCATCTCTTGAACCACGTAGCCATATCGTCGTGGCATGCAGAAATCTTGTTTGCAAGCGCCGGAACCAGCGCCTTCTTCAGCTCGTCATCCGTCCGAGTACCGAGCAAGGCAGCGACCAAAGCGCCGCCAGAGGTTCCGGTAATGACATTCGGAAGCAGATTGGCATCCAGCAAGGCCTTGGCCACACCAAAGTGGTAGTACGCGAAAGTAGCACCTCCAGACAGACATAGTGCTGTACGGCCGAAGTTTGTGGAAACGTGCTTGAACATTGTCCGCTTGTCCTCAGAGGAGATTGCCTTTGTGTTGCGCAGAAGTTCGAGTGATTTCTCGATCTCATCGACGTAATCCTGGACTATGTGTTTTGTGCCATAGTAGGATTCGCTGTAGAGATGTGGGTTCTCGAAACCAGCAAAATTACTCTTGACGCAAGCCTCTAGCAAGCCACGCAACTGGTTGATGGCGTGTTCGCTGGAGCCGGTGTGGCCGTTGGCCGGGTAGTCCTGTTCGACCTGGGTCCGCAGCTTGACCAAGGTGTCCTTCACGCGGCGAATGGTCTTGGCATCGTAGTAAGCGTACTCGTCCGTCTGCTTCCACTTCTCGTTGCCTAAGTGTTGATCCAGCTCTTTCGCAGCAGCAACCCAGTCCTGGTAATTGGTAGTGCTGTTCAGCTTTCGCCGTAGTCTCTCGCGCTTGCCTCGCCATGTTATCCAGTGTTCGTAGAGGTATATGTATAGTCGGGTCAGAAGATACATCAGACCCAGGACGAACAGCCAGCCGAAGACGGTGAAGAGGAGTGGCCATTTTAATAGGGTGTAGACGAAGCCTTCGCGAGTCTCGTCGACGCCGCGACGGGGCTGGCGGCGCTTCTTCTTCCGGACGCGCTGGTGAACGGGCCGCCAGTCGTTGAGCGCGGTGATGAAGGCGGATCGCTTGGGAATCTGTGGCGAGGCAAGGTTGTCGGAGGAGGGCGAGGGATCGGGGGCGTGGAGGGCGCGGTCGAACTTTAGAAAGTCGTCCTCATCGACGAAGTCGGTGTCGTAGTCGGGTAGTTTGGTGAGATCGAAGCCGTCGGGATCGTGGGGCGACGGGCCGTCGGTGAATTTGCTGATGTCGGCCATGGTGGTGGAGCGGAATCCTCACATTGCGCAGGGCGAGCGGGGGAAGCGTGCCTGCATAAAGGCTCCCCTGTCGTGGGCAGATGTCACAGAGTGTCTGGAGCAGTGGGCGACTGGTGACGTAGCTCCGTCCCCAACAACAATCCGCACGCGACGAGGCCGTGGGCGTGTGCGCCCCAGACCCGAGGGGAACAGGCCTGGCAGCCCCAGTCATCAGCCAGCAGCCGAAGCCGAAGCCAGGCACAGACGACGCACCGCCACCCGCCCCGCCACACCCGCAAATCTCACCTTCACTTCGCGTTGCCCCGCCGCCGTCAGCATCGCAACTGCACGCCAGATCATGCTGCGAGCGGGCTTCCGCCTGCCGCCCGCGGGCCGACTGCAGCCCCTCCAACGCCGCGGTCTGCTCACGCTGGCAATTGAGACTTCTTGCGACGACACCTCCGTCGCTCTGCTGGAGACGAGAGACAGCAGTCTCAACACCCGCTGGAAATCTCGCGACGCCACATTGCATTTCCACGAAAAGGTCACAGCAAACAACCTCATTTACAAGGGAGTCCATCCCATCGTGTCGCTGGAATCTCACCAGGAAAACCTGGCCGCTCTCGTGCAAAAAGCCATCCGACACCTCCCCCGCGCATCAACGCCAGATCCCAGTGAAGATGAAAACAGTTCTCAACTTGTCTGCCACAGGGTTGCCCCGCGTGAGATGGAATACCGCCAGATTCCGGACTTCATTTCCGTCACCCGGGGCCCTGGCATGCGCGCAAATCTCTTCACGGGCCTCGACACGGCCAAGGGTCTTGCCGTCGCTTGGAACATTCCCCTCGTTGGCGTGCACCATATGCATGCCCACGCTCTGACGCCCAGACTGGTCTCCGCCCTCGCCCAGAAGCCCAGGTCGTACAAATCTTCCGTCCTCGATCTCTTCAAGTCAGGCACAACAGTGCCCCCTGCCGAGCCTGAGTTCCCGTTCTTGTCTGTCCTAATTTCTGGCGGCCACACCTTGGTCATCAGCTCTGAGTCTCTCACCAAACACCGTGTGCTTGGATCAACCACCGACTGCGCCATTGGCGACTGCTTAGATAAGGCGGCCCGGCTGATCGTGCCGCCGCTGCTATTAGAGAAGTCGGGAGACACCATGTATGGCCGCCTACTAGAGGGATTCGCCTTCCCCAACGGTCCTGATGACTACAACTACGCACCTCCCAAGAATAGGGGCGAAGAGCTCGCCAGGCGGCCCACGAAATGGGGATGGGCGTTTAGCGTGCCACTTGCCGAGTCTCCCAACGGGTTGCGGTCCACGTCCATGGACATGAGCTTCACGGGGCTACACACCGCCGTAGACAGAGTGGTCTCCTTCCACTGGGACAAGCAAGCCGGCAAGCTGAGCAAGATTCGGCGAGAGCCCGAAGAAGTAGATGAGGAAGAACGTAGAGTCATGGCGCGAGAGGTCATGAGAGTGGCGTTCGAGCACTTGGGAAGCCGGATATTGCTGGCCCTGCAAGCCGTGTCGCTGCGGGATCCCCAGCTGGCAAAGATCATGCCCGTCGTCGTGAGCGGTGGCGTTGCGTCGAACCAATACTTGAGACATGTGTAAGTCCATCCCCTCTTTCTCTCCTTGTCCTTGTGCGGCCGTGGTGATCCTACTGCCCCTAATCCGTATTGGGATATGTCTCTGCATGTCACTCGAAATAGCCCTTTCATCATAGCTGGAGGGGCACCCCAGGATGAGTGTATGAGCATTCGAAGTATCAATCGAGTCTTTCGAGTATCGAAGGGATTCAAGGTTCGACCACCGGCAAACTCCTCTCATCCACTGCTACTTTCCCAGAATGACAAGCTGACATTCGCCGCGGAAACCAGCCTCGAAAGCTTCCTCGCCGCCCGCGGCTACCCCTCCGTCAAGCTCATCTACCCGCCCCCGGAGCTGTGCACAGACAACGCCGCCATGATCGCCTGGGCGGGAATCGAGATGTTCCGCGCGGGCCACACCACACCCCTCGTGTGCCGCGCACTGCGCAAATGGAGCTTAGAGGAACTACTGACACCTCCGAACGGGAATTGATGAGAGAGGCGTTTCCCCAAAAGCACACAGCAGAGCATAGAAGAGCAAATTAACGTGAGGTTGAAATAAAGGAGGTGGCGCGGGGCATCGTTAAATCGCTGATTTAAGCGAGGACTGCGGAGAGGTACTTGCTTCCCGTGGGATAAGTTTTTTGTTGGGGAGAGTAATAAAAGACAAGGGAGGGGCTGCATGCATGCCTACGTGGGAGATATATTGGTGGCGCTGAGGACTGGTGATGGCTCATGGTAGGTCGTTATTTTTGTGAGAGGGGATGAGGGGAGATCACGGTAGGTCGTGCGATGCGTCACAAGAAAAACCAGGCAGGATACCCGAGCATTCCGGCGATGAGCGTCACGATTTCCGTAACGCTACTCTACTTTCCATTCTGCACTCGTCTTGCAATCTTGATTAATGTAGGATCATTTCTCCGAACATCAAAAAGCATTTCCAGTATCAAGAAAGCATCAATGGATCAACACCTATTTTTAACTTCTCGTCTACGGAGGTATGACTCTCCCCACCGTCAATCTCTCAGCCCTATGAGCCCTATGACCGGCCAGAACCGAGCTATTTTTCTGTATCACTCGCGGCCATTCAAGAAACGGCAAAGAAGGGTATGACGTTTTTGGCTACGAATCTACTTCCAGCCCTCCCTTTCTAAGCAAAACGTCCCTATCATTCCCAGAAAAAAAGCAAATCCCCCCACGTTGGGCCAGTCCCCCCACTTCCGAGCAGAGTTCCCCAAAAAAATTTCTTTATTTCACGATCTCGAGATCCCATTTTACAACGCGCTGCCTTTATCCCACGGTATGCCCGTGGACTCCAACAGCTCCGTCAGCGCTTTGGGGTCGCTCTTGAGCAATTCCCACTGGTCCTCGGCCTTAACCATGAGGGTGCCGCCGAGCACGGTGCCGTTGAGCTCGACTACGGCGTCGGGCGCCAGCGGGGAGCCGTCGTCCTTCTTGAGCACGTCGCCGCCGCGCCGGCGCGGGGCGATGACCATGGCCTCGGTGGTCAAGGCCATGTTGTAGCTTATCGACGAGTGGTTGTCGGCATTGGGGTGGAGCGACAGCTGCGCGTTCGGATGCGAGTGGATGTACTTGCGGACGAACTCGACGGCCGTCGAGTGCAGCGCCGTGTAGATGGTGTGCAGCTCGGGTCCGGACGCGTTGGGCGGGATGCGCGAGGCGAAGTGGGCGAACGGGATGGAGGTGTCGGAGATGAAGCCAGTGGAGACTGTTTGAGCGAAAAAGGGGAGTGATCTCGTATCAGTTTCTGGTTCACCTATGTGGGATGGGTTGCGGTGTTCGGGTGATGATTGTGGCAGTTGTGATGGGAAGATGGAGTGATTTTCATGCGGGTGGTGGTGGTGGTGGTGGTGTTCTTTGGGAAGAGTTCACGGACCAGAGTGTGGAGATTTTAGGATGCGGTCGACGAGCAGGTCCCAGCCTTCGGTCTCCGGGCCGCTGCGCATGTTCATGACGGGCAGGAACTGCAGGTGGCGGTGCGGCTGGCTGGCGCCGCTGTGCTCGCCCGAGTTGAAGAAGGCGAACAGGCGGCCGCCGGCGGGCCCCTTCTTGGCGCGCTCCCACTCGGCCAGCGTGGCGTAGGTGGTGTCGAGATCATCCTGCTCCAGCAACTGGGTCTGCGGCTTGTTCTCTTTGGTGGCGATGATCAGGTGGTCGCGGATGACGGGGTACTTGTTCAGGACGAGGATGTGCGAGGGCTTCTCTGGGCCGGGCACGGCGGCGACAAGCAGGTCATCGGGCGGCGCTTCGAACGGGTCGAACTTGGGCTTGGGCGGGGCATCGTCATCGGCGGGCGGTGGTTGACTGGCGGGCTTCTTCGCGAGGGCCGGGCAGTAGCGGAGTTGGAACTGCGCAGAGGACGGGCAGTGTTAGGAGTGGTGGTTCTCGACAATGGCGGGGCTCGGTCTCTGGCTTGCTATATGCTATGCTTCGTCTGGCGGCGGCTCTACTTACGCACCGGTACTCCTGAGGTGGTGCGGATCACGCAGACATGGGTGGCGGAGAAGGTCAGGCTCTGCTTCTCCGCAGCCGCGGTGAATTTGGCGTCGACGAGGGCAGGGAGGGGCTGGTCGAGCTGGAGAAAGCGCATGGTGGAGGCCGGGCGCAGAGTGAGGCCGGCGAGGGCGCGCAGCGGACGAAAGTGAGGCGTACGGCCGCCGGCTCTGGCAGTGCGGGCGGCTGGGCAAGACCAATGAGCGAGGACGCGAGTCGTAGGAGGCATCCAAAGTGGGCAGCATGTGGGTTTTGAGGAGGTTGTTGTATCCTGGGCTATGACGAAGCGCGCCCGGGCCGGCCCGCGACGGGTGCGCCCACCACCACCAGCCCCTCCCCTCCCTGGTCGCCGTGGGTTTTCTGAGCAATTTCAAGAGCCTAGCTAGCTACGCCTCCTTCTGCACCGCCTGCGCTGCCAGGCCCTGCCGCCGCCCGAGCCAAGAGCCAGAGCTGCCCGCCGATGCCGAACCCTCGCCGTGCTGCAATGCCGAGCTCGCGTCCACAAAAAAAGAGCCCCGCCGATGGCGCTGGAAAAACACAGAAAAGGCCATGAGTCGCCAGATACGAAAACGAACACCCGTTAGACACTGCTCCCACCCGAAGAGACAAAGGAACCCCCCGATGATGCAAGGCGCGCCGCGGCCAAGCAACCCAAAGCAAACCCCGTCCTGGCTGATGAGCCCGCCATGCCCGGTGCACGCTGAGATGCGCCGGCACCGGGCCGTCCACGGTGGCGCCAGCTCACAGCATCCCCTGGATCTTCAGCCACTGCTTCTTACACGTCGCGTTCCCAAAATGGTACGATCCCTCGTTGTTGTAGATGTACTCGGCCACCTTCTTCCACGGCACCTTGTTCGCGTCAATGTCCATCTCATCCACGTCCATCTCCGCCGCATCCGTGCCCGGGTATAGCGACGCCGCCATGAGCATTTTGACGCCCTCGCGGAGCAGCCGTACCTATGTTTGCCCCCCCTCATTAGCCTCAGCCCTCCCAATACATCATCCGGGACACTCACGTCTTCGGCCGTCCATAGCGGCTTGCGCACCCGCTCCTCGCGACACTTGGTCAGCGTCCGGAACCGGCCCCTGAGCGTCGACTCGGCCTCCGTGAACCCTCCCTGCTCCCTGATCTGCCGGTATGACATGCCCGACTTCTTCCACCGCACGAGAAGCTCGTCCTTCCTGGCCCTGTTCCCTCTGATCCTGGTGTAGCCATCCACCGGCGGTGGTGGAGGCGGTGGGTCCCGTTCTGCAGCTGCTACGCCCTGATATGGAAGCATGGCGAACCGGGTGTTGTTGTTTTGTGCCTGTGGCCCACGGCTTCGTCGCGAGAGATTTGCCGTGCTTTCATTGCCGTCGCGTGCGTGTCTCTGCTCACCCGGATAGCTGCTGGATATGTCCTCCCAGTCTGACGCGGGTGAGCCTTGCGAGTAGGTAAGAGCGGGCATGGCCATGCTGTTGTTGGAATCTAGACTGCCGCTGAAGCTATGGTTATCGAGGCTGGCCTGCATGTGCGCTGGAATGGTGGGCGAGACAGGAGACGCCATTTCGCTGTCGCTGGAGAAGCCGTTGCTGCCGTAGACTTGCCATTCAGGCCAGGTCGGGGATAGAGAGGCCATGGGATCGTCGGCCAAGGAAGCTTGCGTCTGCGCCTGGTTCTGCATGTGCGCTGCTTGCGTAGATGCTGGTGGCAAAGATGGGGCCCCGAGGTTGGTAGAAAGGCCGGAGGAACCCATGTCGAAGGGAGCCTGGCTGGAGCCCAAAGACTGCCCCGCGATACCTGGGTATTGATTCATGGGGTCGAAGAAGTCCCAGGAGCCGTTATGCAAGGTCTGGGGAGAGACCATCGGCGATTCTGCTCCGGTCACATTACCGTATGAGATGTTATTCGTGACCTGTGGTCCAAAAGCCATGGCACCGGTGGAAGAATAGGACGAGGACACCATCGACGGAGCGGCCGCCGCCAAAAATGGATTGAAATTAGTCTGAACGGGTTTATAAGAGGTGGTACAGGGTTGAACATGATCCGGCGAGATGTTTCCAATGAGCGGAAGCGGCCAGATGCCACTGTTGAAGTGGGTGACGCTGCTCTGGTGAGGCATCCCGCTCGACTGTGATGTGTTGGAAGCCCGGCACGACGACCATCCTCCACCCAGACCGACCGCCTGTCCATTACTAGGCACGGGAGCTGGGACGGGTTGCGAGGACAGGTGATATGACGCGGCGCTCCAATTATTCTGCTGAGGGCCAGACGCTAAGAGGTCATTGGTGTCGGCATTGGGGATTGGATTGGCGGCGCTGAAGGCGACATCACCCTCGAACTTGAAGACACCCTGGAGGAATTTAAGGTTAGAGCAACAAGAACGGATATGCTGTGGACATACGTTCCAATCAGGACTGCCCATGGCGGCTTGTGTCTCAAAGAGGCACGGGACAAACTGTGAGGGGAGATAATGCGGGGGAACGCGTTGTTTTTTGGGCAAGACAAAATGAGGCGGAAGGTCTGTGAGCCATTGTCGGGCGTTGGAGGGATCCCTATTTGTTTCCGTTCTGCCACTGCCCCAAGATGGAGCCTGCTGCTGATGCGATTGCAACATCCCGAGAGCTGTCGAAAGATTTTCCTGCTTAGGATGTCGGGACCAGCCTGCTTCACCGTCAGGGAAAAAAAAGGGCAAGGTTTAGAGGGCAATCCCCTGCAAGAGATGCGGCTTTCTTTGTTGTGTTGCGGGTTGCTGTGAGTATCTGTTGGATAATGTTGCGGCTAGGGATGGTGCATGTGAAACATGGTCCTATCGTGGATGGTGTTGACGGTGGTGGCAGCCGCGTCAATGGGGACTTGCTGACCGCCTCGTCTGAAATACACCGTAGGGCTGTTTGGCCAAGAAGGCACTCCGCTTCCAAGGCCCTGAAAGTCTTATACTCACAAGAGATCTTTTCCTGCCACTGAATCCTTGGGTCACAGCAAATAGCGTGGCCAAATTGAGTACTGTGCAGCACTTCTTCAGGCTGTGTGTTGGCACCGTCCCACTCCAGATGGACCGGCTCGGAAGGCCTGCAATCTGAGGGGCAAAAGCGTGCTGGCATACTTGTCAGCAGAACAGCTTATCGATATAGATGTATTTGGCCCGCACCTTTGGCCAGATGTTTCAGAAGCGGATGGGGTTGCCGGAGGACAATGAGAACTCGGCCACGGCTGTTGAACAACAACTTTGTGGAGATCCTGAGCGGAAAGACGTTCGTCTCGACAATAGCAAACAAGATAACAGCGATTGTGGGCAGTATCTGAATCGCCAACAAGCCCCGAATGCAAGATTGTGTGGGACGGAACAAAAGAGATTAGGAGAGTGGATTGGAGCAAGACAACAAAACAGAGACAAATTGCCACCCAAAGGAAGTTTTGCGTTGATGGACAGTCAAGAAGGAGTATGACTCCGCGTCATCCCACTCGACGGAGAAGAAGCCTCCGCTTAAGACATTTTGCCAACACTCAGATTA
The DNA here is from genome assembly GCA_011503125.2 of Botryosphaeria dothidea. Taxonomy (NCBI): domain Eukaryota; kingdom Fungi; phylum Ascomycota; class Dothideomycetes; order Botryosphaeriales; family Botryosphaeriaceae; genus Botryosphaeria; species Botryosphaeria dothidea. The sequence goes on from WWBZ02000073.1 coordinate 1,656,947, forward strand.
ATGTCGCCGGAGATCAGCCCAGAAGGTGCCGCCGTTTGACGCCGCGCGGGACAATCTTTCCTCCTCATGCACGACTGCTGAACTGCGAGTGGTGTCTGTGCATGGGGAGATCACGGTGCTGCAATCGAGTACGCGGGAACGAACCGCAAAACAGCAACCTTTCATATCGCTTACGAACGGGTTGTGGGCGCGACACCAAGGCCTTTGGGGAAATGCAAAGCAGCAGGAAGGCAGGGGATGTCGCAGCGCGAGAGGTTCGATAGCAGCAGCTGTGGGTCACTTGAGACCCGCGAGCCCAGGTGATGCTCGAGGCCGTCGTCCACGGTCTCCAGACTAAGCACACGGCATCTGCCTTGATCCACAATACCAGATTTTCTGGCAGCCCGCAGACCATCGGCGTGTGTTCAGGGGCCCTTTTCTGCGGGGAACCTGCGCGACCTGTCAGAGAGTACTACCTTCTATCGAAAAGCCGAGCTGAACCGGGCACTGTCCCGTCCAGGAGGATATGAAGGCGGGCGGAAAGCTGTCATCCAGCGGTCGGCCAGTGGCACGGCACACTGCAGCTCGTCCTGGCCAGCGAGCAAGCAACATCCCCACTCGATCGTGTAACCACGATGTCTTCCCCCCACACGTGCGGCTCCATTCACGTCCAGGATCCGTGTTTGCAACATCACAACTCAACAACAGGCAGGGAAATCTTTGGAATCAAAGTTCGATACGCTGCCGTGGCAGACACGAGATCGAGGATGCCGCAGCGGAGAGCCCGGATCCGTTCATGTCACTTCATCTCTCTCTTACGTAGATTCCGTTCCGCATCCGTGCGCGTGGCAAAATTGGCCGGTAAATAACTTGAAAGGGCACGAGTGCCTCTGAAAGTCTACAGGTCGTCCTCCGCATGACGAAAGTGCCCGTGAGACACCCACGTGCTTGTGCAAGAGTTCAGAGACAACTTTGCTCTGGGCGCGTGTGTCAAGCCACGCGAAGCAGCCGGTATGACACCTCGCATCGTCTTGTCAAGTTGAGAAAAAACGATCTTGCATGGAGACGACTGCAGTTGCTGTCAGAACAAGCCGCCGACATTTGTTTCAGTCGCACAGACAGCGAAAAACGCATGCGCCCCTCCCGCAGCGACAGCGACCCTGTCCCTGTACACATCTTGCACAACTATACCGGCAGCCCGGCCAGACGCTGTAGCGCGCATCAGGCGGATATCAATGATCGCAGCCAGGATCTTTATTCTCCGCCCCGCACGTCCGCACTGACATCCCTGCTCTGCCGGTTAGGTGTAGACGTGACGCAGACTCACCGTTGAACGGTTGGCAGCTAGAAGTGCAGCAGGGGCTCATCTACAGGATCTCATGGCTCGCTGTTGCCGACGGCTTGGGGGCTAGGGCGAAAAAGAAAAAAAAGGGGGGGCAATGGGGGAGGGAAGGGTTTGCGCTTCCCCGAAGGATGGGTGCCGTTTGCTGCGGGATAACGCTTGCTGCTGTACCGCAAAATGTCTCGCAGAATGCGAGCTGGCAGGTATCGGCTGGCACCCCATTGGCGAGATGGCATCCATGCGCCTTCACTTCATCATAACCTACGCGCTGCCTGGCCGGTTGGCTTGGGTCGGGCAGGGGCGATCCGCATCGATGCTCGCCTGCATCAGGCATATGCATGCATGTAAGTGTGATGCAGAAACCCTTCGGATCGGACTTGAACTGCCAACGCCAGAAAGCTTGGCGGAATAGTGGGAAGCGGTGGCGTGTGGGTGAGGTGGCGGGTGTGTTAGAGGCAAGTTCGTGGTCACACAGCCAAGAATATTCCACCGTGATGAACTCCGACCTCGCAATGGGCTTGATGGCGGGAGGCTTGTTTCTTGCCCTCGGTTTGGTAAGGTTTCGCGGCCAAGCACGGCAGCAATTTAATCTCGGCGGCTAAAACATATCTCGCGCACACTGAAATTCAAAAAGAGATTGTTGTGACCGGTCTGTCCATCGTCTACCTTCCTCAGAGCTTCGCCTTTCCATTCTCGAGGATCTGGAGATCGTTATGAGGGATTTCTAGATATTGCCACATGTAATGGAACCTTTATACCAGTCAGCAGCCGGCGTTTCTCCCCCCCCCCCCCCCCCCCCCTTTTTTTTTTTGGCATCATTGTGAGTCTCTTACCTGTCGCTCCCAAAGAATGGTTCCTCCTCTCCCTTGTCATTCTTCACCCAGAACCACGGACACCCGAATGCGCCCAAGTCCAGGGCCTTTTGGGTGTTGTCTGACAGTTTCTTTTTGTACTCGGCCGAGTTGGCAGCTTCCATAATCTGCTTCACCTCCTCGGACGAGAAATGGCGGCTCAAAGCCTCAGCCATGAGCTCCGGTTTACTCAGGTTCTTGCCCTGTTCCCACATAGCGACAAACAGTTCACGGAAGCTGGCTTCATATTTCTCTTGAGGAAAGGCATACTCGACGTAGGCCATGCAACGCTGGGGCTGGGATCATCATAAGCGTGTGATAGATAGTCAATCTGGCTAATGCTTACAAGCAAGGAGAGGATTGGGAAGAAAGAGGGAACCGTGAGGTCGGGACAGCCAAAGTAACGTTTCGCACGCTTATTATCGAAATCGCTATACTTGGCTTTCGCTGGCAGTGTCCATGGTGGTTTGTTTCCTGTTCATGTAAGAACGACGCGTGAAGGGCCATCGCTGGGGCGGAAGGGGACAATACCGCTGCCTACGTTGATTCCACCAAGGAAAACCGGGTGAAGTCTTGCAAGCGTCAGCCACAGTCGAGTCATGGGTCTGAATGAAAATGTAAGCCTACTCAACATCCACACCGTGAGACGCCAAATCAGTTCGATTCTTCAGCAGGTAGAGAAGAGCGAAGTACGAGTAAGGCGACACTGACGGCCCATGTCAGCTGCGCGGCACCAACCGGCGTTACTCATGCAGGTTTACCGCAGTCAAGATAGGCGTCAATTTTCCCTCCCATGATGCCACTTTGAAGGGAAGGGCGAGCGAGGCCTGCTGCGAGGTATTATAAGTAATCCGGGGAAGGAGAAGCCGAGGGCGGGGAGGGGTGGGTGCGTCACAAGCCGAGGCCGCCGCCCGTACTTACTTGCCACCGATGTAACCGACGCGTACCTTCTTCCTCACTCACGCGCGTCTGTAACACGAAAAGATCTGGTCAACTCACGACGCGCCAAGCATGTCAACCACTTCGTCAGCACGAACCAGCACTGAACCTGGCCGCAATGCCTTTAAGTCTGGCTTGAGATGCAGGCCACAACTTCTGGCCTTCGGCGGATTTGCCGAGGCTCAGAGGCGTCATAGCCATCACTAATCATCCCTCAGCTCTAACAGCGCCTGTGCAACGATGTTCTCTACCAGCACCCGCCAGATGAAGGAGCCATTGCAAACGCTGACTGAACTTTAGTATGAATGCTTCACTGTAATTTGTTCCATCTGAACATCGACCTCCAAGCTCCAGACCTGGCAGGAAACCCAGAACAACACCATGAGTAGCCCGAAGCAGGTAGCCCTCGTCGTCGGCGCGTCCAGAGGCATCGGCCGTCAGGTTGCCATCGATCTCGCCCGATCAGGATACAAAGGCAAGCCTTCAAGTCTGACCGCCGTCCTCCGGAAACACTATCTTGACGTGCGTAGTTGTCGTGTCCGCAAAGAGTATATCGGATGCATCCAACGTCCATCCGTTCCCGCCAGACCCCAACTCCTCCCAATCTACAATCAATACTGTGGCTCGAGAGATAGAGGAAGCTGGCGGTGAGGCCGCAGCAATTGCTGCCGACACTCGCGATCCGGAAGCTGTCAAGAATATGGTTGACCAGGCCGTGGCCACCTTCGGGCGTTTGGATGTCTTGGTCTATAACTCCGGGGCCATTTGGTGGGCTTCGGTCGAGAACACCCCGTTCAAACGTTTCAAGTTGATGCAGCAGGTGAATGTTGAGGGTTTGTACAGCACCATCCAGGCTGCTCTGCCTCACTTCAAGAAACAGCAATGGAAGGGACGCATCATCGTCGTCAGCCCTCCCATGTACTCGCGTTTCTTTAGAGGAAAAACTGCCTATTCAATGGGAAAGGTGGCCATGAGTGTGCTGTCTAAAGGACTTGCAATGGATTTCGTACGCGAAGGCAAGAAAGACATGGCAATTTCGAGCCTGTGGGTTGCCACTGGCATTCAGTCCGCCGCCACCGTTGGAAGAGACGAACAAGTGGCGAAAGATTTGAGAAAGCCGGTAAGTATCCTGGCGTCTCCTGGCCTTGGGGAAAACACTAAGCAGAGCCAAGACAATCTTCTCCGACGCTGTTCTGGCCATGCTTCGAGCTCCTGCAACAGAAGTCAATGGTCTCCTTGAAGTGGACGAGGACTTCTTACACAAAACTGGTGTCACCGACTTTTCCAAATACAGTCTGGTTCCTGGCACCAGCCCGAGGAGGATCATGCCCGCCAAATTTCCGGACCTTACCGTTGCAGAGCAAGACGACGAAGGCCAGCGAATGGACAGCACAAAATCGAGAACATCAAGAATGTGAATTGTGGCGCGACTCCTGATTGAGCCCTGTGCCAAGTTGCAAAGCGTTCCGCCAAGAACGATCCTTTTGGGCTATGGAAAAGATACAGAAATCAGCAATTGTCGATGATTTGACTTATTTACATATTGTACGTGCATTATCAGAACTTTGTTCTGCCAGAAAGTCTGCATCCCCGTATCATCTAATCATGACTGAGCTTGCCAAGCCACTGCGTCGTGATACAGTGGGTAGATATCCTCGCGTATTGGTCTTTCCTTACATGTGTTTCCTTGAGACTTGGCGAGCCCATACGGTCCAATTCTCATATGCTAGTTCTGGTGTTTGCCACGACCCCAAGCATTTTGATCTCGCCTTGTATGGTCTGGTCCATCGTCCAAGACGGCGTGCATTCCGCCGCGTCAACAACGTCTTCTCCACTCGAGAGGCGCGCTTCGCGTGGTGGGATTTTCGGGGAGCGCAACAAAAGCTGGTCCTCTTCCTGTACCAGGGCTCTTCCCCTTCTCACTAGGGCATCTTGTTCTTTCGAACCATTTCCTTCGGCTGCGCTTCGAGCAAGCCGTTCGTTCCATCAACCACTAAGTATCTCTGTTCATTCTTTCTTGGGATCAGTGAGTACCCCGTTACTGTCCCCACTAACATTTAGGTTGCCAGGCAGTTACCCATGATGGGCACTACAGACGGCGCGCCCCTCGGGACGCAAGTAAGTATTCTCATCGCTTTATTTTTCTCAGCACTCGTTGCGGCCATTCCGGCACCTTCTGGAGCCACGCCATCTAGCTCAGCCACCGGAAATCCTGTACCTTTCACGGGTACTAATTCATGCCCCGGCGGCGATGGCGGTTATTTCACCGGTCCAAACGGCTTCCATTACCGACTCAAATGTAGTACAGACCGGTTAGGCGGTGATTTGTACGCCTTGACGGGTCAACCAGACATCCGGTCGTGCGTTCAGCTCTGTGATGCAGACAAGGACTGTGTTGGGTCCACCTGGAAGTTCTCGAATGGACGCACAAATGGCGGAATTTGCTACTTGAAGTCATCATTGGCGCCGGAAACGTCTGACGCGACTGTCGACGTCGTGACGTGTGAAGATTGTCCCCAGATCTCCTGTCCTCGGAGCGATGGGATGGTTGCATGGTCGAATGGAAAAGCCTTCCAGCTGCTTTGTAATAAGGAACAACAGTGTAAGTTGAGATGATCAGCCGCGCAGTCGAGGGTATGCTAATAAGTGCGTTCCAGATGACAATGTCGAAAACTATGGATCCTTTACAAATCCGGTGGGCACCCGCGACATCAGTGGCTGTTTGGATGCTTGTGGCAAGGAGCCCAAATGCAATGCCGCGACATTTCAGGGAGGCACATGCTATCTCAAAAACGGAAAGCCCCTCAACATTGTCCCGGCTGATGGCTACACGGCGTGGATCAACTATGGTGGAGCGACGAGTACGTTGGTGCCGAGGCAACCGACTTCTACAGCAGCAACCACACCCACCACTGCGACCACTCCTACCACAGCAACGACCCCGATGACTGCTACAACTCCAACGACTGCCACGACCCCTACAACCGCGACGACTGCTACAACGGCAACGACTGCTACAAGTACTGCAGTGGCTGGCTTTGTCTGTCCTTCCAATGCCAACAATGTCGTCCGTGCTCCAAATGGCGCTCAGTTCCAGCTGATTTGCGGCAGGTCGAGCAGTGGTAAGTCTCCAACATAGAAATTTGACATTTTCGACGTTGCTAACAAAGATAGCAAATACAATTGGAACTGCACCTGGCATTACTTATCAGGATTGCGCCAATCAATGTGCAGCCATTACGCAGTGCAACTCAGTGACGTTTCTTGACAGCCAATGTTCCTTCCGAGACACTCCTACTCTTGATTTAACGGATGGCGACTCTATGGTCAGGCTGTCGAATGCACCCAATCCAGCCACCTGTTCGGCAGATAACCGAAAGGTCTTCGTTGCCGGTGGATATTCTTTCCAGATACGGTGTGCATCGGCTGGCAGCGGTAAGCTTTCTTGGCTGTCTTTTATGATAATTGTTTTTTTGACAGAGAATGTAGGAGATACACTCCGAAGCGGTACCTCAAGCAGTATAGAAGATTGTGCGCAGCAGTGTGCTGGAAGCGGCGATTGCAATTCCGCCACCTTCACAGGCACTACCTGCGTTCAGAAGTCTGGAACTACCGTCGCATCTAGCACAGGTAACGTTGCTGTTGTAAAGCTCGATGCCGACCCCGGATCAGCGTCTACCGCCACAACACCTGCCACACCAACCACTGCAACCACACCTACTACACCGACTACACCGACGACTGCCACGACACCTACCGTGACACCTACCACGGCCACGGCCCCTACTACAGCCACATCCCCTACTACAGCAACCACACCAACTACAGCTACAACCCCCACCACGGCAACAACCCCCTCCACAGCTACAACCCCTACTACAGCAACCACACCGACGACTGCTACGACTCCTACCACAGCTACAACTCCTACAACAGCTACAACCCCTTCTGCAGCTACAACAGCGACTACACCAACGACAGCAACCACGCCAACTACATCTACAACTTCAACTGGCAGTTCACCCACTGGTCTCGTCTGTCCAGGAGATGCAGGTGCTACCCGTCAATTTGGTGGAAGAACGTATACGCTCTCCTGCGGTGTTGAGCCTGGCGGAAGTCAGAACCTTCCAGGCCAATCGTCGAAGTCAGTCAGCAGCATGGAAGAATGCTTCACCTTCTGCACGACCTTTGCAAACTGTGATGTCGCGCTACGATTAGCGAACGGGGTTTGCCAGCTCAAGAGGAACTTCAACAGCCAGAGGAATTCGCTCACCAATGCTGCTGTTCTGATTGCTGATTCTCCATCACCTCCGGACGGTGCCACAACAACAAGCTCGACGGCCATAACTGCTACGACACCGACTATTGCAACCACCCCAACTACTGCGACCACGCCGACTACTGCAACTACCCCAACTACAGCAACAACGCCCACTACGGCAACGACGCCTACTACGGCAACGACCGCCACCACGTCCACCACAGCTACAACGCTCACCACTGCCACCACTCCTACCACGGCAACAACGCCAACGACAGCAACTACTCCCACAACGGTTACCGTCTCCTCATCATCCAGTGGAGCCAACCCTTCCTCGACACTCACTTGCCCAGATGATGCAGGGAAGTCTGTGGCTGGGACTAACGGAAAGACTTACTACCTTTGGTGCAATTTCCAGCCCGGGAACTCCTTCAACCGGGGCTCGACGACCAACATCGGAAGCGCGGAGGCATGTCTACAGTACTGTATCACGACGGCGGGCAATGATTGCGATGTGGCAATATTGGAGTCTTCTGGCACATGCACTGCCAAATTCAATTACAATGACGAATTGAACTCTTTGCCTGGTGCCCGGGTTTTAATGACCAGACAACCTCCTCCCTCAAGCTCATCTTCATCCTCAACAGGGAGCTCATCGTCATCCTCCGGAAGCTTCACAATCGGGGGAGGCTCAACGTCATCAACTACTGGTACAACGAGCACTTCAACGCCCACTCTGCGACCCCTGACTTGCCCTGAAGATGCTGGACAGAGTCGGATTATCAATGGGAAAGCATACTATCTCTATTGTGGCGTCGAGCCTGGTGGAAGTCAAAACCTTGCAGATCCATCTTCAATCACCGGCGTCACCAACACTGACGACTGCTTGAAGTACTGTACGGATAAGGGGACGACGATTTGCGATGTTGCAATCCTCAACTCAGGTGTGTGTCAGGCAAAGAGAAGCTTCAATGATGAGTTGAATCCCTTGCCTGGTGCTCAAGTCATGATGGCAAAGCCGCCTTCCGTCTCATCAACAACGACGACCTCTACAACGCCGACGATCGCTACAACACCGATGACCGCTACAACGCCGACGACTGAAATGACACCGACGACTACAACAACGGTCACCACGCCCACAACGGCAACAACCCCAACCATAGCCACTACACCAACAACGACGACCCTAACCACGGCTACCACAGCCACGACAGCTACCACCCCAAGTACTGCTACCACGCCCACTACGGCAACGACTCCCACGACGACCACCATAACAACAACGACTGCTACGACTGCTACTACTCCAACAACTACCACAATACCTACGACGGCGACCACCCAAAGTACTGCCACCATACCAACAACAGCAACGACTCCCACAACAGCTACCACACTAACAACGGCAACGACCCCCACAACTTCCACGACTTTAACGACTACAGCCACCACATCTTCTTCTGGGCTCGGAACCAGCTCAAGCAGCTCGACAGCCTCATCTTCGACTTCGACTCCAAGCCAGACCTTCAACTGCCCGGCTGATGACTATCAGGAGCGTATGCTCAGTGGGCGCAGGGCTCAGATTCGATGTGGACAGGAAATTCCTGGAAACAATTACAATCCCTCAGGCACACCCACCGGAGACACGACTCTCGAAGCTTGTGCCCAGCGATGTTCAACCACTTCCGGATGTTTGGGAGTTGTTCAATGGGGCACCAGCTGCTTCCTTAAGACCGTCAATGCACCATTAGAAGATAGTACTGGCCGCGACGCTGTGGTCTTCATTGAGAGCACTGGGTCATCTACCAGCTCAAGCTCGACTTTTGGCAGCTCAAGCGGCACTTCAAGCTTGTCAAGCTCCACCAGCACTTCCAGTGGTTCTACTTCGTCTAGTCAGAGCTCCACCGGCACATCCAGCGCTTCCACATCGTCTAGCCAGAGCTCCACCGGCACATCCAGCGGTTCTACTTCGTCTAGCCAGAGCTCCAGTCCCGGAAGCAGCACTGGCACGTCTACCGTCAGTTCTAGCAGCTCTTCGAGTACTTCAACGGCCTCCTGTCTGCCTGACCCTGGTCTCCCTTATACATCCGGTGGGAAATCATTCAATATAATATGTGAAAGGGATAATGGGGTGGCCAGTTATAGGACTATCAACGGAGTGCCCAACTCTTCAGCGTGTGCTGACCAATGCGCCGCGGATGCCAGGTGTGTGGGCGCAAGCTTCACCTCTGCCTGTTATTTGAAGGATGCTGCTGGCACGCTGACCGAAAGTGGCGTGGGCACAATATTCATCCAGTTCGCGAATAACCCTTCCGGCTCAAGCTCATCTAGCACGGCAAGCGGTACATCTTCAACCTCAAGCGTCATTTCTACAAGTACTGCCTCTTCATCGAATGAGGTGTCTACCACGTCTTCTCCTCCATCTTCGACAACCGTAACGTCCGGCAGCTCGGCCACTACGGACAATCCGTCTTGTCTCCCCTCCCCTGGCCGGCTCTACACTAATGGTGGAAGGTCTTTCAGGTTCATCTGCGACACCGACAACGGTGTAGGAAGCTATGATAATGTACCGACGGCAACCAATCCGGCCTTGTGCGCCGATGCCTGTGCACAGGATAGCAGATGCCGTGCTGCGTCCTACAGCTCCAACTGTTACTTGAAGGATGAGCTTGGGACTTTGGAAAATAGCGGTGTTGGCACCATTTTTATCCAGCGTGTTGATTCGACTGTGTCGAGCGCAAGCTCTTCTGCATTAGAATCTCCGACGAGGTCAGCAACAACAACAACAACAACATCATCATCATCATCATCATCATCATCATCAGATGCGACATCATCGCCTACGAACTTGCCACCATGTCCAGGTTCCGACGGCCAGCGTATCACGGCCGAGAGCAAGGAGTTCATCGTGCATTGTTCAAGTGATAATGACGTGGACTCGTATGCCGATCTCGATTCTGACAGCCTATCCCAATGCGCTCGTTTGTGCGCTCTTGACACTCGCTGCTACGCTGCGACTTTCACGAACCGATGTTTTCTCAAGGTCTCTGTTGGAACCATGGTCGGAAATCAAGGTACCAGCATTTTCCTTGAGTTTGTGGCCGGTGGATCTGGCTCTTCGAGCACAAGTACATCGGTTTCGACAACATCCAGTTCATCGAGCTCATCAGGCTCAATATCTTCGAGCTCAGGTGTTTCTAGCACATTTTCCCCACCATCAACTACAACTGTGACATCGGGAACCACCAGTTCGGTATCTACTTCCTCAACTGGATCAGGGGAGTCGACATCCTCAAGCTCAAGCACTTCTTCAAGCCCCACAAACACAACCCCTTCCAGTACCCCAAGTTCATCCAGTTCGTCAAGCCCCTCTAGCTCTTCCGGAGTGACATCGACGACCGGAAGTTCGACCATGTCTACGGGGACTACGACAACAAGTAGGACCCCAAGCGCTGCACCAACGTGCCCGGGTGCGGATGGCAGCACCTACAGAGTCGGTTCGAGGTGGTTCCGCATACGCTGTAGTGCGGACAACGACCAAGACTCCTACGGCAATGCACCCGCGAACAGCGTGGGAGAGTGTCTGTTCCTCTGCGGTGCGGACGCCGGCTGCGAAGCCGCATCTTACACGAACCGTTGCTTCTTTAAGAGTGTAGTGGGAACAATCACTGCTAACGGCGGTTCATCCCATTTCATTTATTTGGTGCCCGACCCTAGCACCTCCTCCGCATCTTCTACTGCTACTAGCTCCTCCGGGACATCGAGTAGTACATCAACTTCCTCCTCGCAGAGTTCGAGTACGTCAGTTTCTACTGCATCATCAACCACCACGTCACCTTCGACGGGAACTGTGACTACATCATCATCGACTGCAACTCCGACGTGTCCTGCATCAGATGGCCAGACTTTCGTGACTAGTGGGGTAGTCTTAAGGGTGCGCTGCAACAGTGATACTCCAGCTGGTAAGTATTGTACGCGTATTATTCCTCGTTGCTCAATTAACTAGTTCACAGTGCAAACCTACGCAAACCGTGATGCAAACAGCATTTTCGAATGCGGCACGATTTGTGCTCAAGATCCAGGCTGTGGTGCTGCTACATTCACAAATCGCTGCTATCTGAAGCGTACCTTAGGTACTGTAGAGGTTAGCACCGTGGGAACTGTTGTCTTGGAGGTCGTTGAACGCCAGTCGACATCTGGCTCGACATCATCAACTACGAGTTCCGGAGCCACTTCCAGCAGCACTCAAATAAGCACCACCACTGGTACGAGCACCGGGACTACCACTCTCTCCTCATCCCGGACGACTTCCACGATTCCCCCTTCCGGGCTCTCCTGTCCAGGCTCAGATGGCGAGGCGTACACTGCTGGCAGCGGACGAACCTTTACTGTTGAATGTTATATCGAATATTCCGGTGGAAATACCCCGAACAGCCCAATTTGGGTCAACAGCCTCTCAGAGTGTATTGAAGAATGCGACGCATACAACGGCTGTATAGACGTGTCTTGGCAAGCAGGAAACCCAAGCGGGGCTTGCTTCTTGAAGACGGCACCACTCGGACCTCGTCAGACAGAGAAGGATGGTGTTTGGGGGGCTCGGTTGAACACACCAACATCGACTACGACCTCGACTCCCCAGCCGACTTTCGTCCCGATCTGCCCTCAAGATAATGGAAAGTACTTCACCACATCCGGCGTGACATTCCAGGTTGAATGTTACGTTGATCATTTCGGAGGCCTCATTGATACCCTGTACGGGCGGACGTTCGTCGGGTGTATGGATGAATGCGCTAGATACACTGCGCAGCCATGCGTGGACGTCTCATGGACTCCTGGAGAGACCTGTTACTTGAAGTATGATATCGGTGATCCGGATGAGAATGAGGGGATATGGGGAGCCAAGGTCGTTACAATCGGACCATCGACCACAACTTCGCAACTTTCTACATCATCAAGCTCCGCCAGTTCTCCAACCTCGACAGTGACCGGGACGACGGTGTCGAGCACTATGAATAGCGGCAGCTCCACCACCGTTCAAGGCAGCACAACAAGCACCGGAACGACGTCCAGTGGATCGTCTACGAGCTCAGTCACTACCACGCTCACAAAGATAACCAGAACCAGCTCTTCAACGGGCTCAACGACCACCGGAAGCAGCACGACGAACACGGAGCCTGGCACTTCGCCTGAATCTACTACGACCAACACTGGATCGACCACAACCTTGAGCAGTTCGTCAACAGACACAACGAGCACCGAGACTGGGACGACGTACACCAGCCCTACTACTCAATCTGGATCTACTACAAGCAGCACTGGGTCAAACACAAGCGCAACCAGTAGCTCAACTGACTCAACAAGCACCGGAACTGGGACGACGTACACAGGGCCCAGTACTACATCTGAATCGATTACAACCACAACTGGTAGCTCAACTGGCTCGACAAGCACGGGAACCAGCACGACTAGCACTGGGTCTTCTTCAACCAGCGATTTGCCGCTGACTACCACAAGTAGCATCTCAAGTGGCGCAACTCCAGTTACTAGTACCTCTACTGGATCATCGAGCACAAAGAGTGATACCTCAAGCACCGAATCATCTTCAACCAATGGTGTGCCCACGACAACTAGCATGTCGACAGGCACAACTACAACCAGTAGCTCGACAGAATCGACAAGCACACGGAGTGACACCTCGAGCACTGCATCTTCTTCAATTAGTGATGTATCGACCACGACCACAAGTAGCATCTTAACTGGCACGACTCCAATTAGTACCTCCACCGAATCAACAAACACGCGAACCGACACCTCAAGTACTGAAACTCAATCAACGTCATCCGTGAGCTCATCAACAACTAGTTACACCGTGTTCAGTGACGGCACTACAGAAACAAGCACTACTACCACAAGTTTGTCTATGAGCACACCATCCGGACCAGTAACGAGTACTATCTCAACATCATCCATAAGCACGTCGACTTCATCAACAGGGAACGTCACACCCAATGAGCCGAGCAGTATCTCGACAGGCACATCAACCGGGTCGAGTTCGAGTAGTGTTTCCACTGGGCCAGTCACAAGCACTACCTCCACTGGATCAACATCATCTGTAAGCACGTCGACGTCGTCAACTGGGTACAGTACTCCTAGTGAGACTAGTAGCTCGACTAGCACATCGACTGGGTCATTCACAAGCAGTACTTCTACGGGGTCGCCTTCGTCCGTGAGCACATCGACGTCATCGACCGGCTACAGCATTCTCAGTGAACCAGTCAGTACCTCCACTAGTACATCGACCGACTCAACTACGAGCAGTGTCTCAACTCTCTCAACCTCTGGGAGCACGTTCATATCGTCAACTGAACCCAACACTCCCACTGGACCAGTCAGTACGTCGACTAGTACATGGACGAGCTCCACTGCAAGCAGCAGTAGTTCAACGGGTTCAACCTCTACAAGCATGTCAACACCTTCAACCAGGCCAATCACACCCAGTGATCCCGTCAGTACATCGTCGACTAGCATTTCGACTGGCTCAACTTCTGTGAGCACATCAACCATACCCACTACAATCAGTGAGCCAGACAGTACCTCAGCTAGCACATCAGTTAGCTCAACTTCCATGAGCACGTCGGCATCGTCAACCGGGTACAGCACTCCAAGTGAGCCAGTCAGTACATCGACTAGCATATCTACTGGCTCGACTTCCGTGAGCACGTCGAGCTCCGGCCCCGTTACTCGCAGTGAACCGAACAGTACTCCGATCAGCACGTCGACTGAGTCAATTACAAGCGTTAGTTATACGGGACCAATTTCGTCAACGACGAGTACATCAACCCAGTCTACTTCGAATACTATCTCTCCCACAGACACCGTCTCCGTCAACACGTCAACTAGCTCAACCTCAACAAGCACTTCAACCGGGTCAATTTCGACGACTGCCACCTCACCTAGCTCTACTCTGACGACAACCTCGTCCAGCTCTCAAACAGGTCCGGTCTCTTCAACGCCCTCAACTCCACCGGGGCCATCAACGAACACCGATACGTCATCGACGGACAGCAGCACTGTATCTTCAACGGGCGGTCCCTCGACAGGCGGTCCCTCGACGGATTCCGTTTCGACGATCGGCTCGACTTCGACTCACACGACTGGCACCACTTCAACTCTTACAACCGGGTCGACGTCTTCAACAGATTCTACACTCTCGGTGAACGGTCCCACGACGGACTCTGTCACCACAACCTCGTCGACACCCACTACGGGGGGCACTCACACATCAACTTCTACTGTGACGACCGGCTCGAGCTCGGCCCCTATAACTGGCTCTACCCCTTCGAGCAGTGTCCCTACGACGGACACATATGATACAACAGGGTCGACTTCTACACTAAGCTCGACTTCTGCAACTGGGTCGACATACACAACGGGGTCCACATCCACGACGGACTCCACACTCACCACGAGATCTTCTCTCACAACGGAATCCGTTTCTACGACTGGTTCTTCTTCTACTACGGGACCCAGTTCCATCACGGGCTCTTCTCTTACAACTGGGTCTACTTCCGTTACAGGTTCTGCTCCCACCACTGGATCCACTCCTACCACGGACCCGATCTCTTCAACGACCTCTTCAACCGGCTCCGTCCCGACGTCGAGCACAACAGGCTCTATTCCACTCACGTGCAGCACGCTTATTGGATCTACCACAACGATCAGCATATCTACGGGTTCAGGCACACCAGGTTCTTCGACCGGCGGCACCTCACAGACGACCAGCTCCAGTTCAAACACGGCATCCTCAACCACCCCAGCCGTATCTCCCACGTCGGTCAGCTGTCCATCCTCGAACGGAACGCTCTACAACGCTCAGACGGTGGCAGACGCGCAGTTCTTCCTCGAATGCGGCGCCGACTACGATGGCTATAACATCGACTCCCCGGGAAGCTACGGGCGGCTCCAGAAGCGCGACCCAGTCGTGGATGTTAGCTTCTACGACTGCGTCGAGTCCTGCGCCCGCCTCTGCGAATGCGTCGCTGTTACCTACTCGTTCTCGCAGAGGACTTGCCAGCGGAAGAGCGATCTGGGCCCCAAGGTCCAGCTGCAGAACGACATCATCAACGCTCGCCGCGTACGCCCTGGTTGCGTCAGCTCGAGCTCGAGCTCTTCGCCAAGCTCGATCTCCAGCAGCGTTACCGGCAGTCCGCCCATCACTACGACGACAGGCTCTGTTAGCGTTTCGAGCACGGGGTCTCAGGTCACCGTGACCACGACGCAGTCGTTCACCAGCACAATCACCACGACGAATGACGGCGGTACAGCCATCATCACTACAGTCGTGACGACCGTGTGCTCGACCGGCACCTTCAGCGGCTCGACGACGTACTGGACGAGCAGCACGCCGACCGCGCCCCCGCCGATTACAACAAGCTCTTCGTCGAGCATCTCGGCTTGCAATACGGATCCGATCACGTCGGTCCGGACCATCTGGCCGAGCGGGTATTCGCATTCCATGCCGTCAACGAGCACTGCCATAGGTGGGTTCGTGGCAAGGAGGGAGAAGGCTCAGGTGGGGGCCTGAGGAATCCATGAGTGAGAAACGTGAGAGGAAAGGAAGACAATGTATTCCCGAAGTAATTTGTCTTGGAGGAATAAGAGGAATGGTGCTTTTGGAAACGAATTGGAGGGATTGGACTTCATTTTGGCATGAGCGTGTATTATTTTTCTTTTTTCTTTTCCTTCGTCATGCGCGCCTCTTTTCTTGGGGGAGGGATATTAGGTTCCATTCGGAGAGTGTTTTTGATTGATTTTACGATGTGGCTCAGAAGTTAACTCGGAATAATGCTAGGGTAATGCCCTTCTTTTTTACCGACGCCGCTCTGCGGGGTTGAATGGCTTTCTCGATTTACTTGATTCGTCCAGCGTGGGTGCCAGGCCGGATAGCAAGGCAAGAGTAATAATGAGAAGTGGGTCGGAGTTCGCCGCCGGAGGGAAAAAGACGCGAACTGCAGCTGGAAGGTCGGCAAGAAACGGGCGCGCATATCTCTATCGAGTCGTGTTTGGTGTCTTGGTCTTGCAAGATGGAAGGGTATTTGCCAAGTGCCAAGGAGGAGGGGCGGGCTAAGCGGACTCAAGCGGGCGCGGCCAATGTTCCCATCCACGAGCTACGCGTTCGATAAGCGTGTATGGAAACGGCCGTGGTACACGTATAACCATTCGATCCCCCTAGAACGCCTTTTCCGAGTTGTGATTGATTGGTTGGCCGTTGTTGCGACGCTCAAAGGCGCCCGTGACAACTTTTAAAGCTAGCGCCGCGGCTTCTCCAGGCTATCTCTACCATAGAGGTCCCTAGCATTCATTGTGAGTCCTGATGTCAAGTGTCGACCTGAGACTTCTCCCTCTTAGTACATGAACGCCTTCTAAATGCGTGTCGAACCGTACATGGTGCATAAGCGTACAAGGGGGCGTGATCAGTTTCACCTGTACCAAACACACTTCCGGGCGTCCCGTAATCGGTTAGGCGAAGCGCACGCTTGCTGCACGGAGCAGCCAACCACAAGCTGCGAGAGTAGAACGTGAAGCATTCATCCCGCCCCGGCCAAGAGCAATAATTCCGGTCCACCCTGCTGCTTCTGCTGGCTTGGCCCGGCCGCCCAGAGCTTCCTCCAAGTCAGTGACAGCGCGGCATTTGGGCACATGGTAGCGCTAAGTAGATAACGACGCCTGTTGGGGGGGGGGGGGGAAGAGGCGCGCCTGAGGCCCGAACTTGCGGGAGCACCGATGCGGCGCGGGCGCAGGAACCGAGCGCTGGTAGGATGCACCATACGGTAAGGGCGGGTGGCACGGCGTGCGTGGACTCGTTATTTTGCACACCGCGGGCAAGCCGCCCCGGCAGGGTTCTTCTGGTAGGGGAATCTCTGCGTCCAGCCTTATAAGCAGCTTACCCGGGACTCCAAGGTGTCTCTTCTGTGCCTCTCGTTATCTGTGAAAGGTGTCGCCCCGCATACCTCCCCCGGTCCCACCCTCGCGGCCAGCCGATCGAATCCCAGAGCCAATTGGCTTTTTGGTGTTGAGCTGCTGTGCTGTCCATCTGTCGTCATGGTGCTCATCCGCACCTCCGCCATTGCGGCCGCTGTTGCGACATTGTTTGGTGCCCGTTTCTCTGAGGCTCAAACTTTCCAGCGCCTCGGCGCTTGTCCGACGTTTGGTATGTTTTGCATGATCCGGGGGTACCCCAACCTGGTTGTTGGGAGTCGCCGGTCCCACGTGTTCACCTTGACTGAGCCCATGCTGATCGTGATCACCAGGTTGCATCTTCCCGCCTGACCAGTACGCTAACCCGCTGTCAACTGCCCGTCTTGTCAATCGTGCCAGACTGGGGCCAATGCTGACTTGCTGATCGCAGAGCCGACTTCCTTGCCGGACAGTACTTCGACATCCGCCTTGAGGTGCATGCTCCCCAGAATGGCTCCCAAGCCATTGGTAGGGCTGCCGATGAGAAGTTCTCCTTCACCGTTGCCAAGGTCGGAGAGGACGGCGCTAGGTCACAGGCTGTGAATGCTGCTGAGTACTTTGACATTGAGGAGCCGGCGCTTGAGAAGTGGGACTTCTCCTGGTATGAGGGTCAGTGGTATTCTAAGTCACATGATCAAAAGACATTCTGCTAAGCTTAGTAGACCTTTTCGCCAGAGATTCCGAAAAGCCCTCTATCGTCGATGTCACTTCGAAGGCCTACCGCAAGGTAGCTCTCTACGAGCCGGGTGAGTACATCGCTACCCTGACGTACAACAACGGCACCCAGACGAAGGCGACATGGCTCGTCCGCGACATCTCGGAAGTCCGCCGCACCAAGAACGTCATCCTGTTCATTGGTGATGGAATGACCACCAACATGATCACTGTGAGTTGGATGCCTTCAAAATCCACGGAAAACCCGTGCTAACAGTGTTCAGGCCGCTCGCCTCATTGCTCACAAGCAAATCAACGGCAAGTACCAGACGAAGATGCAGCTGGACCAGTTCCCCGTTTTGGGTCACCAGATGACGCACTCTCTGGATACCTTCATCACCGACTCTGCCAATTCGGCCAGCGCTCTCAACACCGGCCACAAGAGTTCCTCTGGTGCCCTCGGCGTGTACGCTGATTCGAGCGAGTCCCCTTTCGATGATCCCAAGGTCGAGACCATTGCCGAAATCTTCCAGCGTATTTGGGGCGGTCACATTGGTATCGTCAGCACCGCCTTCATTGCGGATGCCACTCCTGCTGCCATCAACGCGCACACCCGTAACCGTGGTACCTACGGCCAAATTGTCGACATGATGTTGAACGGCAACACCAACTACACCTGGTCCGAATGGGTTAGCCCGGATGTCATCTTCGGCGGTGGCGCAGAGCAGTTCTACAACTCGACTCGCGGTGGCCGTACCTACAAGGATAAGGATTACTACGTCGAGTTTTCCAACGCTGGCTACAATGTCGTTCTTGACAAGGACAGCCTCGAGGACACTGCCAATGACACCAAGACCCTTGGCATCTTCTCCACTTCCAACATGGCTAAGTGGCTTGACAGAAATGTAAGTCTTAGCTTATGAGCTCCTGGTTTTCTTCTGACAATAAGCAGGTCTACACTGCCAACCTGAATCAATCTCTGAGCCCCACTGGCGACAAATCGGCTGCTCTCAACCAGCCCGGCCTCAAGGAGATGACTCTCAAGGCCATCGACATTCTTACGGCTCGTTCGTCTGAAGACGACAAGGGATTCTTCCTCATGTCCGAGGCTGCTTCGATTGACAAGATGATGCACGTCCTTGACTACGACCGTGCGCTTGGTGAGCTCCTTGAGCTCGACGACACGGTCAAGGCTACCGTCAACAAGCTCAAGGCGCTGGACCAGCTGAAGGACACGCTCGTCCTCGTGACTGCTGACCACGGCCATGGCTTCGACGTCATGGGCAGCGTCGACACCAAGTACCTGCACGCGCAGAGTGACGACCGCAAGAAGCGCGACGCCATTGGCACCTATGAGCAGTCGGGCGAGTCGCAGTACGTGCTGACGGGCAACCTGTCGTACACCGAGGGCGTGCACTTCCCGCACAACTGGGACCCGCGCTATACGCTCTTCTCCGGCGTTTCGGCCAACCCCGACCGCAGAGAGAACTACCAGGTGCACAAGAATGGCCCTCGTGAGCCTGCGGTGGAGCTGGAGGAAGACTCGGAGGACTACACGACGAACCCGGAGGATGGTGTTGGCGGCATCGACCTTCCTGGTAACTTGCCCGTTGAAAACGATCAGGGTGTTCACTCCTTGACCGACGTGCCGGTTTTCGCCATGGGCCCCTGCCAGGAGCTGTTTGGTG
Source organism: Botryosphaeria dothidea (assembly GCA_011503125.2). Taxonomy (NCBI): domain Eukaryota; kingdom Fungi; phylum Ascomycota; class Dothideomycetes; order Botryosphaeriales; family Botryosphaeriaceae; genus Botryosphaeria; species Botryosphaeria dothidea. The sequence goes on from WWBZ02000073.1 coordinate 1,676,681, forward strand.
GCGTGTACAGCAGCATCGATGTCTTCTTCGGCATGGCAGAGTGCCTGGGGTTGAGCCGTACCAGCCCAGAGGCCGAGGATGGTGAGAACGACGATGACGAAGACAGCGTCATTAGCGTTTCCGTGGGGGAGAATGACGACTGAAAAGGAGTAATGTTGATAATTTGTACGAAAATAATGCCAAGTTTCGAGTTGCCGCGGGTTTCGTTTCATGTGTTGCGCGATGTTCTAGAGCTTGTCCGGACTCCGGGCCGGGTCGGCAAACAGGTAATAGTCGTTGCCGGTGAAGGGCGGAAAACTGGCTCGGTCGCGCACTCACGATCGGCCACGAATAAACGGGATCCACGCTGCGTTGCTTCGCCGGTGACAGTGCTGCCCGCGGAGGAAACGGAGAGCCGATATCCAGCTGAAAGAAGAGCGGACGCATGAGGACAGGGTGGTTGCGGTCGAGGTCGGGCGGTGAGTGTTTGCGGCGGCGGGCGGACTGGAGCGAGTGAAGTCACCCGCCCGCCAAGACCCCACCGAATGGATGCATTCTTCAGGCAGGTACAATCCTTTTGTGTGCACACACGACTCCCAAGACCCTAAGTCAACCACCCCGCCAGAGAGTCGCTCAACCTGCCTCTGCGCCCCCGCCCCCAATCCACCCCTTCCTTACGCTTTGCGCCCGCGGATACATGGCTGCCCGATAGCCCGCACGCCTACCGAACTTTTCTAGCCCGACCACCGCAGACCCCAACTCTACACCACAACACCCCTCGCTTGCCCGGAGCGCACGGCATCGCAGGCTTGCACCACCCTCGGCGGCGGCAGGATGGAGGCTCAGGTACTGTCTGCTCCAAAATGCCCCGCCGTATAGCCCGCGCTGACTCGCAGCCGATCCCAGGTTGAAAATGCCATCCAGATCGCCTGGAACCCGGCGGCCGACCACGAGCTCAAGACCCAGGCCATAAACTTCCTGAACCAGCTCCGCGCCGAGCCTGCCCAGGCATGGTCCGTCTGCCTCTCGCTCTTCACCCGCGACCCGCGCCCCGACGAGGTCGTGCGCCACTTCGTCCTCGAAGTCGTCAACAATGCCGTCCAGACGCAGCAGCTCGACCCCCAGAGCCTCGTATACATCCGCGACAGCATCATGCAGTATATTCGCTCCATATACCAGAACCCCTCTTCTGATCAGGTCGATACTCCCCACATCCAGAACAAGTTGACCCAGACTATTACCTACCTGTTCACCGCGCTGTATGCTCAAGGCTGGGAGTCGTTCTTTGAGGATTTCCGCGCTCTGGCCAGCGACGACAATCTGACAGCCACTATGCTGTACCTGCGTGTGCTGAACTCGGTCCACGACGAGATTGCCGACGTGCTCATGTCGCGCTCGCCCGACGAGTCGAAGCGCAACGCTGAGCTCAAGGATCTCGTCCGTGCCCGTGATGCTCAGAGCATTTCTATCGCCTGGCAGGGCATTCTTAGCCGGTGGCGGCAGACGGATCTTGGCCTGATCGAGATGTGTCTGAAGACAGTTGCTCGCTGGGTGAGCTGGATCGACATCTCGCTGGTTGTCAACGAGGGCATGCTGCACAACTTGTTCGAGATTGCCGGCCAGCAGGGCGTCATGTCGTCTGAGACCCCCGAAGGCAGGATCCGCGATGCCGCCATCGATACTTTTACCGAAACGGTGGGCAAGAAGATGAAGGCGCCGGACAAGGTCCAACTCATTTCCTTCCTGAACCTGGCGAATGTCGTAGGCCAACTGATTGCCAGCCCCAGCCTTGCCGACCAGAGCGTGTCTACCTATGACAACGATCTGGCCGAGGCGGTTGCCAAGCTAGTCAACACCACTATGTTCGATATTGTCAAGGTTATCGATACTGACTCGGCCGATGACGCCACCAAGCAGCAGGCCAACGAGCTGCTTGGCGCCTTCGTTCCTTACCTACTCCGCTTCTTCTCAGATGAATATGACGAAATTTGCTCCACAGTGATTCCCTCGCTCACAGACTTGCTAACTCTCTTCCGCAAGGTTGTCAAAGCAAAGGGTGCGCTTCCGCCACAATATTCTTCCATGCTGTCCCCCATACTTGAAGCCATCATTGCCAAAATGAAGTACGATTCGACCGCTTCTTGGGGTGATGAGGATGAGCAGACGGATGAGGCTGAGTTTCAGGAGCTGCGCAAGAGATTACATGTCTTGCAGCAGCAGGTCGCTACCATCGATGAGAACCTGTATATCGAAACTTTATCCAACAAGATTGCCCTCATCCTCAGCACGTACGATCAGCCGGATTCCGGTATGACCTGGCGGGACGTTGAGCTTGCCCTTCACGAAATGTTCCTCTTTGGAGAGCTCGCTGTGAAGAACGGCGGCATGTACGCAAAGCGAGAGCCTTCATCCGTGGCTGCGGCACGACTCATTGAGATGATGGCCAAGATGGTCGAGTCGAGTATGCTTTCTTCATACCATCCCCTTTCCTGGCTAACTGCTTCCAGATGTCGCCTCTTCCGATGAATTTCCTGTTATTCCTCTTCAGTACATGGAGATTTGCGTCCGCTACTCCGCTTTCTTCGAGCAGAACGCCTCGCTTATTCCCAAGGTCCTCGAAAATGTCGTCCGCCTGATCCACAGCAACCACCGCAAGCTCAGGCTTCGTTCGTGGTACCTGTTTTACCGCTTCGTCAAGCCACTGCGCCAGCAGATCGGCCCCGTCTCGCAGACTGTCATCCAGGCCATCGGCGATCTTCTGGCCATCAAAGCCGAATTGCCTGATGACAATGACGATGACGACATGTCTTCTGAAGACAATGGACAATCTGCCGATGCAACCTTCAACAGCCAGCTCTTCCTGTTTGAGGCGATTGGTTGCATGGCTTCGCCTTCTTCCGTCCCGGTAGAGAGCAAAATCATTTATTGCCGCGAGGTCCTGAACCCCCTCTTCGCCGATTTGGAGCAGAATCTTGGACCGGCTAAAAGTGGCGATGAACGAGCCATCATCCAGGTCCATCACCTTATCGAAGCCATTGGTACTCTTGCGCGCGGATTTTCTGACTGGATGCCTGGAGCCTCTGGTGCACCGCCTGCGGATGAGGTCTCGGAAGAGTTCGCTCGGGCAGCGGAGGTGATTTTGGTGGCACTGGAATCTCTCACTGCCTCCATGACCATCCGGACCGGAGCACGCTTTGCCTTTTCTAGGTTGATCGGTGTGCTTGGCTCCCGAGTCTTGCAGCAGCTTCCCAGGTGGATTGATGGACTCCTCTCTCAGAGCTCAACAAAGGATGAGATGGCTACTTTCTTGCGACTACTTGATCAGGTGGTTTTCGGGTTCAAGACCGAAATCTTCAACATGCTCGACTCCCTTCTCGGCCCTCTATTACAGCGTGTCTTTGCGGGTCTCGCCGAACCAACCACTGGCACGGACGATGAGATTCAGCTAGCTGAACTCCGCCGTGAATATCTTAACTTCCTACTCATCATCTTGAATAACGACCTCGGTGCCGTTTTCATCACCAGCAGTAAGTTACTCTTGATCTCCCAAAATTTTAGGGGCCAGCACCCAGTTAACTGTACTCTCACGAACAGCCAACCAATCCACTTTTGATACGATCATCACCACTATCGAGCATTTCGCACGCGACCCTAGCGACTATCCCACCGCACGTCTCGCTGTTTCAGTTCTCACCCGCATGACTGCTGTCTGGGGCGGGCCTGACATTCCCCTCAACAGCGGCAATGCTTCTGCTCCGACGCTTCCCGGCTTCGACCATTTCGCCATGACTCGCTTTTCTCCACTCAGCTGGAGCGTCCCTGCCACGCAGGGATTCAACACCAAGGACCCGCAGGCCAGGCAGGTGCTCGGTGAGCTTGGAGGCCTGCAGATCGAGATCCTAAAGAAGACGGGCGACGTATACCTTCAGAACCTCAGGCAGGAACTTTCAAACATGGGCATCGACCAGCAAGGCCTTGATGAGTATCTGGGCGCCTTGACTGCCAAAGGAGAGAAGGGATTCAAACAATTTTTCCAACAATTTGTTGCTCGAGCTGCTTCATGAGGCCGTTTGTCATATGACAAACACTGGAGGCTTTCCGGACTTCGGCCACACGATGGGTAATAAGCAGCTGTTTTTATTTTTCCTTGCATCACATACCCCAGGACAAAAAATACCAAAAGCTTTAAAGATTTATCATCATTACGGGTGTTTCAGCGGTGGATTTCCTTATATCCCCGAATGTTCGATGGGAAGAGGCCTTTTCAGCGTCAGAATTCAGGAATGGGACTCATGATGGAGCTTTGGGGCAGGGAAGCGTCACCCCCTGTCTCCCAAACACGGTGCAGACAGGTGCTTCTGGGTCTGTTCTGGTTCGTGGTTCGTCATATTTGCTGCATTGAAGGGAGCAATTTGGGGTATAGTTGGGCAGTTTTCTGACACATGATGGTAAGCGATAAGGACGGACATGCAGAGATGAGCTCAGAGCGTTAAGAACGGGATGCCCAAACCAATCAGATAGATACAAATTCTTTTATTTGATTCAAGGAGTCAAGACTAAAGCAAGGCGAAGAACGCGGCGATGTTGTGATCAGGTCTAGTTCGTATCTCATCGCTATAGGGCGTGTTCACTTCGGCCAATGACATGGGTAAAGCTACTTTTTGGAGCCGCATGGGTTAAGCGAAAGATAAACTTTCTCACAATGGACTTCACGCAATGACAGGATACTTACCATAGCCTTGATCTGTCCTCTGGGCTCGTTTCTTCAGGTTTGAGAAATAGCAATCACATGCCGGAATGCTTGGATCAGCGGATCTTACCTTTGCAGTTCCATATCATGGGGAACAGCGCTACGTACACGATATGACGTCGTCTATCGTATATCAGAAGACTCCACGTTCCCGTCAAGAGCTAGACAGCGCCGGTGAAGGAAAGAGTTCTGACGGCGAAGCACAGCTGAGGATGGAGAAGAAGAGCCGGCAGGCGGAGGCGCAAGGGGGATCGGGCCGTGCGGCGAACCGACGGCCACAAGTTTTTGCAGGTCGGCCAGCGCTCTGCATCCCTGCGCAAATCACAACTGCCTTCCCTCGATGCCGAGATGCTGGAGTGGGAAAACTGCAAGGAAAAAGACGGCCAAGAGTCGGAGATGCTGCGGCGATATGGTGGAACCTCACCAGGCCTCTGGCACGTCTCACTGCATTGTCTCCCAGCGCGACAGCGGCCCAAGACGTCGATTGGCGGCAGCGGCCGGCGGACTTCGAGCGTGTTTAGCGCTGACGATGTGCCGCGACCCCTCTCCGCGACAGCTGAACCCTTTGGATGTGGCTTGGCAGGGAAACGACGGCTCCGATAGCGGTCCGGGGACCTGAGGAGCGATGGCTGCAGCAACGGCGCTGTGCGGCGCGGCGCGGCTCCAGCTTTGGGGGCGGCGCGATGTCTCACTTCCCGTCCATCGTTCCCGAAGCCAGCCTGGCGTGACGGTGGGTCGAGGGCCATGACGCTATCAATCCGCACAACCACAGAGCATTTCGATGCGCGACCACACCTCGCGCCGCATCGCGCGCTGATTGGCGCATCTGCTTTTCGTGCGGACCGCGTCCGGCATGCCGTTTCTGACTGCCAGAAGTGGAATCCCGTCCACCCATCCCGGGAGCCCTATGGCCAGAATCTCGAGGTCCCGTGCGATACAACCTGCCCCGGCGAGGAGCGCGATGCTGCTTATACTGTGGGTAGTGCGCCCATAGCGTTGCGTTGGCGTGTGCTGCGGCCCTGCGACGGCGTGGCCCACCGTCCGCTATATACCCGTCATCAACCTCCCTGTCGTCCACAGCTGCTTCAAAACCCCGACATCCCGTCCGAGGAGCAATGGCCGAGCACGCCAGGGCAGATTCGACAGTGACCACAGACAGCATGCAGGCCGCAACATCCCGTGGAGAGAGTCCTGAACCGGAGAAGTGTCTGTCTCATTCCGATGATGGTTCCCCGGACGCAGCAGACTTCCCGACGAAGGTCGATTGGGTCGATGATCCTGAGAACCCGCAGAACTGGAAGTACGCGAAACGATGCTTCCATACCCTCGTTCCGAGTAAGTTCGTTCGTTTGGATAATCGATATGCCATACTGACAACCCACAGCCTTGATTGCTTTCGTAACGTTAGTATGCCTTCGACGAGCTCATGGATAGCGGATGCTTACACGATGAAGAACCCTAGCCTCCTCCATCTACACCCCCGGCCGCTCCGAGGTCCAGGAGGAGTTTGGCGTCTCTTCGACCGTTGCCATTCTTCCCTTCTCTTTCTACACTCTCGGCCTCGCCTTTGGGCCCCTCATCGCATCGCCTTGCAGTGAGAACTTCGGTCGCAGGGCAGTCTACTTTACCTGCACGCCCATCTTCGGTCTGTTCACACTTGGCTCGGGTTTCTCGAATTCAATTACCAGCTTGACTGTGTGCCGTTTCTTCGCCGGATGCTTTGGTAGTCCGGCATTGAGTGTTGGCAATGCCACTCTGTCGGACGTGTGGGCACCGCATGAACGCGCCATTCCGATGGCTATCATTGTCTGCGCTCCTTTCTTGGGACCTAGCCTCGGGTAAGCACACGCGACTGAGATGCCCGACACCGTACTTACATATATTGTAGTCCACTGATCGGAGGCTTCGTCGCTGAGGGCAAGGGCTGGCGGTGGACGCAATGGGTGATCCTCTTCTTCACCGTCGCCTTCCTCAGCCCCGCCTTCTTCATGTCCGAAACCTACCGCAAGCAAATCCTCAAGCGCCGCGCCAAACGCCAACAGCGTGCCGAAGGCATCGAACTGCGCCGCACCGAAACCACCGCCTCGCACGCCTCGCGCGCCGCCCAGGGAACGAAGAAGCTCCTCGTGAACACCATCGGCCGGCCCGTCCACATGCTCCTGACGGAGCCCATCATCGGCCTCTTCTCGCTCTACGTCGCCTTCATCTTCGCCATGCAGTACGCCTTCTTCGCCGCCTTCCCCTGGGTCTTCAAGACCACCTACGGCTTCTCCCTCAGCGAGCAGGGGCTCACCTTCCTCGGCCTGGGGGTCGGCTGCGTCCTCGGCTTCGCCACCATCTGCGCCAGCAACACCCTCATCGACGCGCCGCGCGCCGCGCGCTGGCTCGCCCAGCAAAAGTCCACCACGACCGCCTCCCCGTCAACCCTCGAGTCGAGCCCGCCGCCGCCGCCCGCGCGCCCGTCCTCCCCGCCCCCGGAGTTCACCCTCTCCATCGCCTACGCGGGCTCGCTGCTGCTGCCGGCCTCGCTCTTCGCGTTCGCCTGGACCGCGGCGCCGGCCGTGCACTGGCTCGTGCCCGTCGTCGCCGAGGCGCTCTTCGGCGCGGCGAACCTGCTCGTCTTCATGGCCTGCACGCTCTACCTCGTCAACACATACGGCGCCGCGTACGGCGCCAGCGCCATGGCCGCCTGCTCGCTGCTGCGCTACGTCCTGGGCGCCGTGTTCCCGCTGTTCATCCTGCAGATGTACGAGGCGCTGGGCGTCGGCTGGGCGACCAGCCTGCTGGGGTTCGTGACCGTGGCCATGGCGGGGATCCCGTGGGGGTTTGTGAGGTGGGGGGCGAGGCTGAGGGGGAAGAGCGGGTATCCTTGCGAGGTGTAGGGGTGAGAGAGAGAGAGAAAGAAAGGAAAGAAGTTTGAGGTTGTAGGACGTCATCTTATGGTAATGGCTCTGGCGATAATGAGTTTAGCCGGGATGTGGGTCGGGGTGGCTTGGTGGGTGGGTCTGGGGTAGTGGTGACTTGAAAGGCAGGTGCCCAGACCTGGACTGCTTGGAACGAGCAAGGATGTGACTTGACGCAAGAAGAAGACGCAAAAAAAAAAAAAAAAGAGATGGATCAGAAGTAGAAAGGAAGCTGAGCTGAGCTGTAGATTCTTAGTCTTATACCCCTGTATTTAGTCCTCATCGTTACTGCAATATCAATGACAAAAACACATGGAAAACATGACCGCCCGACAGTGCAGAAGAGGTCAAGAGAGGGATGAAGTTGAGAAAAAGTTTTTGAGAAGCTCGTTAGCCTCGGTCACGACGAGCGGCAAATAATTGCGGGCTTGCTCGAGGGGGGCTTTCATCCCCGCAATTCTGATTTGTCCGTGCTGATATACTTACCCCACATTCGGTATGGGGCGTCAAACCACAGGGTGTAGGAACCCTTGCTCGAATTTCCCATAGCGATTGGTGGCTGCAGTTACTGGGAAATGATATTCGATCATGTCGGTTCCGACCGGTTGGGTCGTTTTGGTGCCAGGGCTACAGACTAAGAGAAACAACAAGAGCATCTGTGGAGAGAGTCTGTATTAAAAAAGGGAGTATGTATGTACAACTCTCAAGCATCCAGGAATATCACTCACCCATGTTGGGAAACGATTGAGGCATTGAGGAAATCCTCGCTCCGCATGAAAGTGAAGAAAAGGGTAATGAACCAAGAGCTCCTCCCTTCTACTCAACCGTCACCGTCGGCCTCGCCGCGCTCCTACAACCCGTTTCCCACACCGTCTGCGTGCTCCCCACCACAGTCACCACCGTCGTCTCCCACCTCGTCTCCACGCTCACCGTCCTCGCCGTCCTCGTCGCCACCCCGCTCGCCCCTCCCGCCACCGTCTCAACAGCCGTGCTATACACCACCTCTGTCACCGGCTTGACAGCAGCCTGCAACGTCTCCGTCACCGCGCTCGCCGTGCCCGTCGTAAGCGTGTACGTCGCCGCACCGCTCGGCTGCGGTGTCAGCGTGACAGTCTGCACCGCTTGCGTCACGATCGTTGAGGTGGTCGTGCCCGCCGGCGCTGGAGTGACGGTGGCGAGCCGCATCGCCGACGTGCGCGTGACGGTGGTGCGGAAGGTCCAGGGGTAGGTGTAGTCGAAGTCTGCCGGGTCGGTCTTCGCCGCTCGCTGGGCGAGGAGGGTTGTCGGGTAGGCGTCCCGGCGCTTCGTGAAGGTCATAGGGGCGAAAACGAACTCGACTTTGCGCGCGCCGTAAATGTCGCGGTTATGGACGATGGCGTTGGCCGCATTTTTCATGTAACACGCGCCGGCGCCGTGGGCATAAGAGACATCGATGCAGTTGGGTGTACTGGCACATTTCTCGAGGCAGGCCGGGAAAGTGGTCTCCCAGGAGAGGGCGAGGTCGCCGGCATAGCGGTCGGAGAAGCATTCGATTTGGAAGACGTCTTGCGAGGTGGTCTTGAAACAGGCGCCATTGTGGACGGGGCAGTCTAAGGTCGTGGTTGGGCTGAGTATGCCGCCTGGGCAGACCGATGCGGACGTGGGAGTTGTGGTTGCAGTGTAGGAAGAGGTGGACGCGGATGGTGTGGAGAAGGTTGCCTTGATGGCGCCCCAGACTCCTTGGTTGCTGAGGCGGGCGCCGACTTCGCCTTTGAGGTAGCAGGGACCAGGGGAGCCGGGTAACCAGGCGACATCGACACAGTCGCCTCTGCTTGCACAGGCTTCAATGCAGCTGTCCAAAGTCGACTCGTACGTCATTCCGATATCGCCGGCAAAGTGGTCGGCATAACATTCGACCGTGTAAGAAGAGCCATCTTTTGCCTCGAATGATTCCTTGTCAGAGGCTGGACAGGAACGAGTGGATGTTGCAGACGCGACGGTGGACGTTGAAGGTATTGACGATTCGGTGGTCTCTGTGTTTTGAGTTGCGTCGGTTGTTAGAACTGCACCCCAAACGGCTTCGATATCAACAGCATCTCTGTCCTGGCTCTTCAAGTAGCACCATCCAGCCGATGAGCCACCAGTATAAGCTACCGCCTTACAGCCAGAGCTTTTGGAACATGCCTGCATACAGCCTTCAAAGCTCTTTGCGTACTCTGCTCCAAGTTGACCAGCCTGGTAGTCCTTGTGACATTTTATGGAGAAGCGCGCTCCGTTGGCCAACGAGACAAATGATCCGTCGGATTCAGGGCAAGCGGGAGGCGTAGGGCTGGTGTGAATGGCTGAATTGGAGGTACCTGTGCTGGTAACGGTCTCTGTCGAATGAGTGCTTGTGCCGATAGATGTCGAATCGGTCGGTGAAGGGGAAGCATCGGTGCTTGTCACAGTCTCAGTTGAAATAAGCGACGTGCTTGTGGTTGTTGCAGTTGAGGTAAGCGTAGAGTCGGTGTGAGAAGTAGTGGTGTCGATGGTTGAAGATTCTGTGGAAAGAAGGTTGCTGGACGATGTAGACGGCGTTGCAGAGGTAGAGCTGGAGAAAACGGTTTCGGACGAAGTCGATGAACCGGCTGATGAACAACTTTCAACATATTCCGTCGCTGTTGCAGCAGTAATGATGGTGGCTGTGCTGTACTCAGTGGTTACAGCATTGCTAGTGTATTCAGTTTCCGTCGTGGTTGATAATGGTTCTCCTGGCAATAAGAATGTACTTGTAGAATACAATGACTCAAAGACTACGTGCGTCTGCTCTGCCGGGGTTTCAAAGATGGTATGTGGAGAGATGACCGAGAAAGCTGTCTCTGTGATTGTCGTTGAAGGCTGTGGGGAAATTGTAATTGTGACAGTTTCTGTGCCAGAGGTCTGCGTGATGAAATTTGTCGTGGCCGGTGCGGGCGCCAGTGTTGTAGAAGCAATGGCTGTCTCGTAGACATAGTCGGTTGCGGTAGTCGGAGATGATACAGCAAAAACGTAAGGCGAGAATTGCGGGCCAGTTGGGGCAGCGAAATACAGAGTGCTGGTATCCAGTCAGCGGTCGTTCAGGGAACAATCAAATCCAGTACATACAATTCACCTTCGGCCATTCGGTTGTATGTAATCTGTGGGCATTGAAAGCTGGTGTATGTTTTTGCTCCGTTCAGACCTTTGCACTTTAGGGTTGCCCTCGAAGTGACTCCACGAGTAACAAAATTGCCCATGACATAGGGTGTTATAGTGTTCTCGCCATCAGAATTCCCTGCGTAGCTCTTTGGGAAAGTGCAGATGCCCTCCTTCTTGTTTGTGAAGACCCCAGTAGCAGCCAGAAAGTTGGTATTGGAAGGATTGACACCGAAAGTTGGGATGACCCCATTAACCGTACTGGGCAGGTTGGGCCCTTCGAACATGCAGACCATGTTGGCTACGAAAAGCAAGAGAGCGAATGTGGCGAAGCGGAACGAAAGAGTGGTGAATCGGAAACCGCAAAGGAAAGTGAACGAAATCAATGATTAAGGAAGATGTGAAAGGGAAGGGCGAGAAGGCCCACGGGTTGGAGAGGGGACTGGTGCAGTGGTGGCGGTGCCAAGGGTCTTCCGTTATTTGGTGGAGCTCGAAAGAGTCCCCAGACGTTTCCTCCAATGGCGTTCCTAGCGGGATCTCGAAGCGAACAACAATCAAACAAGATGCAACGGCGTCTAGGCAATGGCTTGGGATGTCTCACACATTTCTCCCACGCTTCGAAACGGGCAATCCAGAAAGAGGGCTCCTCGGGCTAGAGTACACGATGCACTGAGACTCCGGGCTGGATCTGCAGATCTGTACGCATGTGGCAAGAGGATCTCCTCTATCATCTCTTGGTGAATCCAGGCATTGGATAGCGGGCTTGGCAGCTGAGCCATGCTCCAGCGCGTAACGCCACATGATGGAGAAAGGCGGAGCGGGAGAGGATTGGGCAGAAGCGAGGGCAGAAGCCGTGCCGATGCTAACTGTTGAGGACTCCGCGGAGAGGGCGTGATGCTTCAGCTGTAAGTGTCTTGATGGAGAAGAGGACGTTAGGTGGGTGAAAGTGCAGCCGCGCATCGAGGCGCGCTAAAAATAGGCGCGCGAGCCGTCACGAAAACACCCGGCGATCCGGGGAAGCTTCTCACCGTCAATTCTGCCATACGCTCCCTTCGCAGCGCTCAAACGATGCCTTCGGTATTCAATCCCACCGCCTCCGCCACAATCTCCGCTCCACCCGAGAAAGTCTTCGCCCTCCTCATCGACCGCACCACCTGGCCGCGCTGGAACACCTTCATCCCGCGCGCCAACCTCGTCCCCGACTCCTCCTCCCTACCCTCCGACTTCGCCAATGACGACGGCAAGCTCAAGCTCGGCCAGACCCTGAAATTCACCGTCCAGGCTCGCGTCTTCGGCTCTTTGCGCAACGTCCCTGGCGGCAGCACGGAGCAGGTCAACATCCTGTCGACGCCGGACCATGTCACTGGCGAGCGAGGCGTGTGGAGGCTTGGCTGGACACAGGCGGACAAGATGATGCCCCGCTGGCTGATGAAGACCCAGCGCGTCAACGAGGTCGTGGCTGAGGATGGCGGTGGCTGCACCTATCGGACGTACATGACCTTTGAAGGGCCCATGGCCTATGTGGTCAAATGGTTGACCGGCTGGATGATACAGGATGGGTTGATTATGTGGGCCGATGACTTGAAGGAGGAGGCTGAGAAGGACTCATGACATGCTGAGCCGGATGAATGAAGCTGGTCTTCGTTCCTGCAGTCGTGGTATGTATAACAAGAATAAGCGGGCCCACCGCCTGTGTAAATGGATAAATTGACCTGTCAGCCCGTAAACCACTTTAATATGGCAGCGATCTCCAAAGCCAGCTCTCGAAAACCTCATAGTTGGGCTTGCCATCGGCAATGTCTGATGTGCTAGTTGCTGATTGGATGTGCCGCCGCACATTATAGAAAGGTAATGTCAGCCTTGCTTACTTTTACGAGGCACAGTTCAGCTTCGACTGCTGCGTGCCCTGCAATACACAAGGCTGCGTGAAGTCAAATTGTCTTCCTGTCCTTACCTGTCCTCGCCATCAACGCGTTGAACATCAGCAAAATCGGCCATCTTGCTTGCTCGGCTCATTTACACTTTGCAAAATCTCTTACTGTCCAACATCTGTCTTTTGTCATCCAAGATCCACGGCTGAGCCCATTGGAATTGCTGCTGGTCTCCTGCCGTTTGTACACGGCGGCCGAAAGGTGCTTGAATTTTGCGAAGCAATTTAAAACGCCCCAAGGAAACTATCCCAATACCAGCAGCAGCTTCGGAATACTATCTGAATCGTCGGTAGTACTAGAGAGCGGCTTGACAGTACGACTCAACATCCGGCCCCAGTGTTTCCCAATGAGCTCCCACAAAGGACCTACTTTATCGGGCGACCAAGGAAATAAACGATCTTGAGAGCAGCCTGGAAAGTTTGATTAGATCACACGATGCCCCCAACTGGCGGCGTGCGTGGGCTGAGGGTATAGCGGCGCAAAAAGAAGATAAAATCATGGCAACTTTCGGACGGCTACAGCACTTGTCAGACCGCTCCAATTCGAGTTGCTCCAATATTGCTTCTTCTTGACTAGCGGTTAAAGGTCTGACGTCGCTCTGAATCTGCGTAACTGTTCACTGACAGCTGAAGCTTGACCCTTTCTCTCATAAACTCGAAGGTCGATCACTTCGCAACTTCCGATGATGTTCATTCACTAAGAGCAATCTACACTGCAGCGCAGCAACAGTCTGATGGAAAGCACGTTGCTGAATTAATTCGAATCGCACAAAACTTGGATTTGACACGGAGTAGCTTGGTGTATCTACAATATGAAGACCCAGTCGACGTCAGCTAATTTCAGGCTGCTCCACGGAACGCGCTTTCGTTTCCTGAGCTGCAGATGCATGAAGGCAACAAAAATGTGCTCGCAGACTATCAAAGCGCCACTGTCCCAAGATCAGCATACACCTGCAAGTCTCGACCAGCTTCTATCTTCTGGTCACGTGGTCCTTTGAGCTTCCAAAACAGAACCAAAACATGCTCGAAGAGGGATGTCCTTTGCATCTCAAGTCGTAGGTGATATGGCTAGCACGGTACATGATGTAGCATTCCATGGTAGCCGGGTAATCACCGAAGCCCCGGCGGATGTATGCCTAGGTGACCTCGGGCCAAACCGTTGTCTTTCTTTTCTGGCATTATTTCCTCTCCGTTGAACAATCCCGTTCACGTTGTTCTCCAGCCGAACACACCTCGGTGCCGCATCTTACCAAGGCTTCCCCTTGTTCGGGAGAAGAAGCACCGACCGATATGGGCATGGACTGCCGTGCCGGGATCCCGGTCTCGCTGATCACTGTTCCGATCTTGGCACCTGCTCGATTTGAAACGTCATGCCGAGACGCAAAATGCTTGCTTGCTCCTAGTCTCTCGGAATATCCGACGTCTATTGTTTCTTCTCCTTTCCTTTCCTGGAAGACGATGTGAAGATCGTGGCATATCCGATCGCAACATCAATACATCCCAGAACGGAGATCTTCATACACAGTGCCAGGGTTGGATGAAAACAGGACAGATGTATATTCACAAGAATATAAGACAGTACTAAAATACAGAATGCCGCCCTACCCCGGTATGTACACGCGCCACAAACCCCCTGAATCCCTACCCACTCATCAAAGTCCCTCTCGTCCACATCATCCCCCTTAGATGGTAATGGTGGCCTCGCCCTTCAGGTCCCGCGAGGAGGCGCCGACGGAGAAAGTGTACGTGCCAGGGGCGATCGCCCACTCCTGGGCCGCGGTGTCCCAATACGAGAGATCCTTCCTGCGGACGCTGAAGGTGACGTCCGCGCTCGCCCCCTTGGCCAGCCTGACCTTCTCAAAGCCGCGCAGCTGGCGCACCGGCTGGTCGGCGGCGGCGGGGTAGGCGACGTACAGCTGGGCGACCTCGGCGCCGTCGACGTCGCCGGTGTTGGAGACGGAGGTGGTGACGGAGACGACCTCGTCGAAGAGGTCGGCCTTGCCGCCGACGGCGAGTGGGCCGGTCGGGTGGGTCGACGCGAGCGCGGCCTCGTCCGTCTTCTGCGCGGCGACGTCGCCGAAGGCGAAGGTCGTGTAGGACAGGCCGTGGCCGAAGGGGTAGCGCGGGGTGACGTTGAACTTGTCGAAATGGCGGTAGTCGATGTAGACGCCCTCGGAGAAGTCGCACACGGCCGTGTAGCACAGCGCGACCGGGTAGTCGGACGCGTTCTTGGCGATGGTGTTGATGAGCTTGCCCGACGGGTTGACGTCGCCGTACAGCACGTCCGCGATCGAGTTGCCCGACTCCTGGCCGAGCAGACCGCCGTAGACGACCGCCGTCACGTTATCGTTCTCGATCCAGGCCTCGACCAGGCGCGGGCCGACCGTATTGATCACCACGACCGTGTTGTTGCAGCTCGAGGCGACCGTCGTGACGAGCGTGTCCTGGTCCTCATTGTAGAGCTCCTCGCGGTCGGCGCCCTCGCCCGAGAAGGAGTTGAGGAAGACGAGGCAGACCTCCGAGTCCTCGGCGTAATTCGCGATACTGGGAGTGACTGCCGTGCCCTGGCCGCTGATGCTGATGCCGCCGCCGCCGCCACCACCCATGCCTCCACCGGGTGCCGTGCCGTTGCTGCTCGAGTTGCCGCTCATGGTGGGCATTCCACCGTCGCCACCGCCCATGCCACCGCCCATGCCACCGCTGCTCGACGAATCGGTGTAAGTGTCGTTCAAGATCCAGCGAATCATGCTGCCGTCAGCGGCGGCGCGGGTGCTCAGGCTCTGGAACGGCGTGATGAGGTACGAGAAAGAAAGCTGACCACTTCCGCTGCCCGAGGCAAGGTGACCCTGGTACGTCGGGCCATCAGTGCCCTGGACGGAGAAGGCCTGGTTTGGACCAGCCATGGCGGGGCCGGCGTGAGCACCGAAGACGCTGATGGTGCGGGGACGGTTCAGGGGCAGACCTTGGCCGGAAGCGGTGTTGTTGTTCTTGAGAAGGACGAGCGATGCGGCTCCAATCTCACGAATCAAGGCAGCGTGCTCGGCGCGGACGTCACGGTACTCGGTGGTGCTGGCGACTTCGGGTTGCTTGCCGTCGTCCAGACCGACGTAGTAATATCCGATGATATTACGGACGGCCATGTCATCGAGACGATCCTGGGTGAAAGAGCCGTTGGCGATACCGGCCTCGAGGATGTCGGACGTCCAGTAGGAGCTCGAACCGTAGTCCAGACCAGCGTTGGCAGAGCCGTAGGAGGTCGACTGCGAGTTGACGTCAGGGAAGACCATGCCAGGGAAACCGAGCTCCGACTTCAGGAGGCCGGACACAAGATCGCTGTTCTCGCAAGATAAGGTGCCGTTGACGCGGGACATGGCGCACATGACAGCTGCCATGCCGGCCTTGACACCGTCTTGGAAGGGCCAAAGGTACAGCTCATGGATGGTCTTGTCGTCGGCGTTGGAGGTGTAGACCTCGGTTGTGGTCGAAGAAATACTGGAGGAGCGGTTCGTCTCCTGCTCATTGAGGAGGAAATGCCTGCCACCAGCAACGACACCTGCAGAGTTCATGCCAGGAATTGCCTTGGACATGACCATACCGGTAAGGTAGGCTGGTACGAAATTTAGCATAAGAATCCCCCCTCGTCAGATGATCTCTCAAGGGCACTCACGGTCAGGGCTGTAGGCTTCGGCCTGACGACCACCATAAGGAGTACGGCCAAGAGGGCCACATTCAGGGCCGTTGATGAGGTTGTAACCCATTAGGTAAAACTCTCGACCAACGGCCTTGTTTTGTTTCTCGTAATAGTCCTTGTCCCAAGTCATGGCGAGGGCGTTATCCATGGTGAATCCGGAGACATAGTACTGGTAGTTGATGCCGCTAGAGCCGTCCTTGTTCTCAAGAGCGGTCCAGGTGACGTTCGATCCAGAAGCATCACCGCCGGTAATTACAGACACCTTTTGAGCATTGGTGAGACCGGAAACGAGGGCCTTGGCCTTCTGGTACGCCGCTTCGAAGTTGCCAAGATGGACTGCACAAGGAGATATGAGGCTACAGAACGTGAACAGGGGAGAGACGAATCTTACCTTTCCCAGAAGACAGAATCGAGGCAGAGGCGGACGAGTTTGAAGCGGCATAACCGCCGGAAACGAGGGTTGAAGCAACACCGAAAGCCGTGAGAGCTCTCATGGTTGCGAAAAGGAAAGATATGAGAGAAGGAGTGAAGTCTGAAAGGCAGATCGATTGAAGAAACCGGCCATCTACGGCGAGCAGTGTCGCTATTCATACAAAGGTTAAGCATCATGGACAACGCGGCCATAGCGGCTTGAGCTTGGCTTAGAGATGCGATGCTTGCGTATATGCTCGGGAGTTCCCATATGACAGCCAATCAAAGACACGACAGACTGGCTGCAGGACGGTGATGGACACGCGGCATTGCAGTTTGAGGCTTAAAGTTAGGGTGGCGGGGGCAACCTTAGCAGGCACACGCGGCGAGCGAGATCGGGAAGGGAGTGATTGGCAGCGGACGGGCCTGTTTCGTGCGACGATCGGAACAGCTCGTGCTGGCAGGAAGGAGTGCAGGAGGCTGCGCGGCTGTGCCTTTTGTTCGAAACGGCGAGCAGCCCTACGGCCGTGGCGCTAAGCCATAAAGCTTGACTGTTCCCGAGCGCACAGCGCGGCGAGCGCTCCTTCCTGCGGCCCTCTCGGACCTCGGGGCACGCCTGTGTCCGACGATGCGGCTGCCCTTCCCTCCTCGTCGCCTCCCACTCCCTCATCGCCGGCCCAGATAGATCTGAACGCTCTGCAGAAAGCTTGGCTACCTTATCCATCCATCCATGCACCCTGTCAAGCGTGCCGTCACCGGCGGCGTCATTTCGGTGCTAGCCCATAATCCACCGCTGTAGCGCCCGCCGCCATTCCGCAGGCGTATTTCCTAGCTCCAGACTCGCCTCCCGACTCGCATCTCCCCTTTCACCACGTACTGCCCGTGGGGCCGTTGGCCTGACCCCTCCGGTCGGACTGTTCTTTGTGCGAGCTGCTTCCTCCGGTTAGGTGCCTCGCCTCCCCCAGCGATGCCATTTCCTCAGCCAAGTCGGCTTTTCCGAATATAAAGTCCTACCTGCCATGTCTGCCGCTCGGTGTTGCACCATCCTTTCTTCTTTGAGACTGGTCCATCCGCCATCAACTGTCTTTATTTGATCCTCCCCCCTCAATTGTTTGTGCCGTCATTCTTCAGTGTACATACTTCCATTCACTCGACCACCATGAAGTCTGCCGCTTTTGCCGGGGCTCTCTCCACTCTCATTGCCGTCGGCTCTGCTGCACCGGCTGCTCGTGCCGCCAGCAGCAGCTTGATCGTCGACGAGGCGCCTCAGTCCCTCCGTCCGTATGTCCTGCCAAAGTTCGCCGGACAGGCCGTGGCCGTGGGCCAGCAGATCTACCGCTTCTCGGTGACTGGCAACTCCTCTGATGGCGCCTTCACCCTGATGCAGACCAACACTCCCGACTCGACCGAGCTCGGCGTGCTGCCCCATATCCACAAGAAGCACTACGAGAACTTCTACTGCACCAAGGGCCGCGTCCAGCTCTGGGCCAAGACTAACGCCACCGGCGAAGCCGCTCGCGTCCTTAGCCAGGGCGACTATGGGGCCGTTCCCCACAACACCATCCACACCTTCCAGATCACTGATCCGGACACTCAACTCACCGGTGTGATCCAGCCCGGCGGTTTCGAGGAGCTCTTCATCGCCATCGGTGATAGCTCCTACAACTCGTCGACCGGCTCTGCCTTCGTGCCGGCTGCCTCCAACAGCTCTTCCGGCGCAGGAGCCTCTGCCGGCCTGATTTCCGCCCTCGAGTCCTTCGACGTCTACGCTCAGCTGGACTTCAACCCGCGCCGCGACTTCGTCAACGGCAGTGCTGGCGGTTCCAGCAACTGGCACAACGGCGCCAACACCCTGGCCAAGGACGCCTACACGCCCAACTTCGTCGCCAAGGGCTACGGCCCCAAGTACCTCAACGTCGACGACGGCATCTACCGCGTCATCCAGCCGCTAGTCACCGGCACGCAGAGCGCCAACAACTTCACCATGGGCACCATCACCATGAGCCCACTGCTCAGCAACCAGACCGCCTCGACCCAGAACCTGACGCAGCACCTGGCATTCCAGCTCGAGGAGGGCGAGCTGGTCGTCGCACTCGACGGCTACGACGCCGTCAGCCTGATCCAGGGCGACGTCGTCTTCATCCCCGCCAGCACCGCCTTCAACTACCACGCGTCGCAGCCCTTCACCAAGTTCCTGTACGTCAGCGCCGGCGGCGACGGCCTCGACTACCAGCTCATCCAGAAGAGCGTCTCGTGGAACTACGTCACCTACCCCATCTACGCGGGCTACACCATCTAAGCGGGTGATGGTGGAGTAAATAGCCGTATAGTATCTGTTGTTGCGTTTCCCCTTTTCCCACGGATACCCGAGCGTTTGCGCTCACGGATTTGATATGACAATTGGCATGAGGCCGTCACTTGATGGTACCCTATGTATATAGTTCTGAGGTAATGAAAAATAGCATGAGGCCGTTCGGGTGGAGGTGTCTCTGATACTTTTACCTGATGGTACCATATGCACATAAACATTCTTACACAAATGACGACTGTGATAATTTTGTTGACGAGAGATGCCTAATACTTCGCCTGCGCTTACTTCAAGTTTGTCGGCGTTTCTGTGCACTACTTTCCATACCGCAACACTGGGAAGGAAAGCCCACATACTTCCCTACTCATACTGCAGTATCTTCGACTGATCGGCAAAGTTGAGACCGAGGCAGAGTCAAGCAGGAGTGAAGGCTGAGCTCTTTTCGCCGACACTCTGCCGTGCATGAGGCAAGTGTTGTTGTGCATTTAAGCTTACTTGAACCCGAAAAGCCATCACGCCACCAACAAGCAAATCCGTGCTAGTCGACTGACCATTTGATTGATGGCTGACTGATGTGATTTAGGTAGTGATATGAGATGAAGAGCATCCGTTTGGACAAGAGACGCGCGTCTACTATTCACCCATCCACAAGAGCGGAGAGAACATTACTGTTATTCTACAAGATCATGCAGTAAGGAGCGGCAAGAATAATCAATCTCTAATAAACGCATGTCGCCATATTCCATCTTTCGTATCGTGAAAAAAAAAGCTCTTGCTTCTTGAAGCACTCCCAATGAAATACTCCATCATCCCACAGGATGAAACCCTCCGCAAGAGCGCCAATAATAAGTTAAACCGAAGAACCCGTCTAGCCCACAAACACCAAAAGAGAGATATCGTCCATAATGCATTACCCCTCCATGAACCCATGCTCAGGCCATGTTCCATCAATACTCCAAAGAAAAAGGGAAAGAAAAACAATCAAACCGCAATCTCATCTCCAGCTGCAGGCGGCGGCCCTTCACCAGCAGGGACCTCGTGCACCAAAACGTCCACATCGGGCCCAACAACCTTCCTCAGCATGTCCACGCCGCCATCGAACCTCTGCAGCAGCTCCTCCATCCCGCTCACCAGATCCCCGTCGGCGCTCTTCCGCGCATCACCCAGCGTCAGGACGACCTCGTCCCCGGCGTCCTTCGCGACGCCGGCCATCCTGCCGCCGGCCATCTCGGCGCCCTCGACCCGCAGCATCAGCGCGCCCCCGCCGCCCGCGTCGTCCGCGCCGTCCTCGGCGAACGACGGCGCCGGCGCCACGGCCGTGCCGACGACCTGCCAGTCGCGGCTGAGGCTGGTCGCGCCGGCCACGCCCTGGCCGTCGGGCGTTAGGTCGACGACGACGTAGCGCTCGCGGACGCCCGGCGCGGGCGGCGGGAGCAGGTCTCCTCCTTCTTCTTCTGCCGCGCCGTCGTGGTGTTTTGTCGCGGTCGGCGAGGCGGGCGCGTTGTCGCCGAGGGCGCGCATGAAGACCGCGGTGTGTAGCTCCGGATCGTCGTCGGAGAAGACGTAGTGCACGGACGGGTGGTGGTGCTCGGCCGTCGTGGCGTCCTCGACGAGGGCGAAGAAGGGGGAGAAGTTGGCGGGCGGGAGGAGCGGCTGCGAGGGGTCGAGGGGCGGGTAGGAGAGGGTTTCGGCGTCGCCGGCGGCGTTGTCATCGTGGTGGTAGGATGATGGGTGTGTTGTTACTGCGGCTGCGGCTGCGGCTGCCAAGTCGATGCGGTCGTCGGGGGGAATCTCGTTGCTGAACTGGCCGGCAGCGGCACCAGACGTCACCGTGGCAGGACCGCCTGCGTTCTCTGCGGCGGTATCATGGTGTTGTGGGGAGGGGCCGGACATGTTCGTGTCCGCGTCGTCGGCTGGGACGGACGGGAAGGGGAGCTTGGGGTAGAGCTCGGCTGGGCCCTGCAGCTTTATCGATTGTTGATCCTTGCCGTACACGTGACGGAAGCTCTCCGATTGGATGGGCTGCTGCACACGAGATGTTTCCGTGTTAGATTACAACGGTGACTGCGTGGAGAGAAGGGCCATATGGATGGAAGTGTCTTGTCTTGCGGTATGCTTTTGGATGCAGTCGGAGTCAGGTTGGCTTGGTACATACCTGCAATAGCCTTACAGCCCACAGCGAACACAGGAGCGTGCAGGCTGTACGGAAAGAGTATTGTTGGCAATGTTGTCGATGGAGTTTGGCAGTGTCGCAAGGGTCTCGAACGACCACCACTTGCCCCGGGTGGGCTGCTGCCTGGTAACACGAGAGTGGGGTTGACGCAAGAGATGACGAATAATCATGAGACGGAGAAGGCTGATATGATTCAGAATGAACTCGCGCGCCTTAAGACCAATGAACCGGGGTATAACCACAACCGCTCCGGAACCCTTTCTTCAATAACGCCAGGCTAAAACCAACTATTCTGCCATCATGCCTCGCTCATGGATGCGTTTGTGGCATCCTTCACAGTGAAGGCTGAGTCTTGGGTCAGCAAGGCTACCATATGCCAGATGGCGGGAGACCTACGTTGACGGCACATGGGGCACTTTTCTTGAGAAGCTTCTTGCTTGAG
Source organism: Botryosphaeria dothidea (assembly GCA_011503125.2). Classification (NCBI taxonomy): domain Eukaryota; kingdom Fungi; phylum Ascomycota; class Dothideomycetes; order Botryosphaeriales; family Botryosphaeriaceae; genus Botryosphaeria; species Botryosphaeria dothidea. The sequence goes on from WWBZ02000073.1 coordinate 1,698,400, forward strand.
CCAATCTTCTATGCAGTGCTGTGGTCTGATTAGACTTTTTTACCACAGCCGGTCTGAGCGATGGCCTACCATGTGGAAGGAGTGGTTGCACTGGCCCATGACTGCGTGCGGGTGGTTAGAGATACGGGGCCGACCAAGAAAGGCAAGTGGACGACTTACGGAGCGGACAGCCGTCGCCGGGGAATTTGCATTTCGAGCAGGTGCTGTCGTACGGACTCCGGCAGATACCACACAAGTCATCCTCGGGCATGTCCCAGCGCCACGCCGCAACGGCGTTCCACTGCTTGATGGTGACCTTCATCGCGGGCTCTGTGCAGGGTGGAGGGGCGAGCGTTGTGGGGGCAAAGACTTGGGCGCCCAGAGGGATGCCTGGTAAACAAAAAACGCAGCGGCGGGGCGGGCGGGGATATGCACGGCATGGCAGCGGCGTCGGGACGGCGCAAGCAAGCCGAAGGCGGTGAAAGCAGTTCCGCTGCAAGCTACATGACGCGATCAGCGGCAGCAATCACAGCAGCAGCGCCTATCTACGCGTCTGGGGAGTGAAAAGGCTCACAATCCATCTCTTCTCACTCCCCGCCACAGCCTGTAAGTACTTCTGTTTACATTCGTTGATCGGCGGCCGAGGGAATCGTCGATGGTGCCATCACCCCCTCACTTCCACAAGCCAGAGCTCCCCGCCGCTATCGCGAACGATTGCGAGCTCCCTCCCCAGCTCCGCCCAAGCTCCAACACCTAGTCCGAAATTGCGCACCCTAGCTTTCGGCCTCGAAAATTCCTGCAGAAGACGTCTTGAAGCTAATTTCAACAATGGCTAGGACAGCGATGCTTCGGCTGCTCTTGCGGACCTCTATTCGACTGGTCGCCGCTCCGCTTGCCTCTAGCAGCTTCTTCCAGCGCCGCGCCATGAGCTCCTCTTACACCCTCACCTCCTACCTCGTCACCCCGGCCGAGCTGAGCGACGCGCTCAAGAAGAATGTCGGCTCCCGCCTGTCGACCGCCCCGCGCGTGATCCCAGTGTGCGGCACCTGGTTCCTTCCCAACGATCCCGAAAAGCGCACCGGGTGGCAGACGTTCAAAGAATGTCGCATCCCCAAGGCTCGATTCTTCGACCTGGATGCCGTCAAGGACCAGAACAGCCCCTACCCGCACATGCTACCCAGTAACGAGGGCTTTGCAAAGGCATTGGGCCAGCTGGGCATCCGCCGTGACGACAGCGTTGTTGTCTACGATAGCAAGGAGCAGGGCATCTTCAGCGCGCCGCGTGTCGCCTGGACGCTCAAGGCTTTTGGCCACCAGAATGTCCACATTCTGAACAACTTCAAGCGATGGGTCGAGGAAGGCTATGAGACGGAGTGGGGCGAACCGGACAAGGTCGAGGAAGTCGAGTACCCTGTGTCCGAGCTTGATCGCTCGAAGGTTGTCGACTTCGAACAGGTCAAGGAGATTGCGAAGAAGCAGGGAGAGTCAGGCAAGGCGGATATTCAGATCCTCGATGCTAGGAGCAAGGGTCGCTGGGAGGGCAAGGAGCCAGAGCCGAGGCCAGGTAAGTGCTTTTATCTAAATCCCTGTCCGGAATGAGCGGGGTTTACTCCTGGTCACCGCGGCTATTGGCGTTGGTACAGAGAGAAAACTTGCATTAGCTACTAAGATGGTGTCTGAGAAGCCACCATCGCTGATGACAGGCTGACAACTCAGTCCGAGAACGCTTTGCAATTTTCTCTCCAATAAAACATCAATCTTCCAGGCAATGGCTGACTTACTTACAGGCCTCTCATCTGGACACATTCCCTCCTCGACTTCGGTCCCTGTCCCTGAACTTCTTCACCCAAAGACCAAGACCTTCCTTCCCGCTGCTGAGTTGAAGAAAATTCTCGAGGCAAAGGGTATTGATCCATCCAAGCCCGTCATCAGCAGCTGCGGTACTGGTGTCACGGCCGCGGTAATAGATGCGGCTCTGGCAGAAGCAGGCTTCCCTGAAGAGACTCGCCAGGTCTATGACGGGAGCTGGACGGAGTGGGCTCAGAGGGTTAAGCCTGAGGAGGGCTTGATTGTTAAGGTCTGAAAAGCGAGCATTGAATTGCATGGGGGGCGCAATGTGACTGGGGTTTATGTAAGAGCGGTGTCGAGCAATACGACGAAATAAAACGTCTTTGTATGATACCCATTTGTCTTTTCTGTACATGATTGTCTTGTTTCTTGTGTACGTCTACGAAACACATTCGGAACGAGGGAGCGAGATGAAAAATAGCCCAATTCGACAACAATTTCAGTGAAGCCTAGATAGCGATCTTTGATAACCAATCTCTCATCTTTGATAGTGAGAGCCCTCGCAGCATAGAATCAATCAGAGCTTGGGCAAAGCCATGCCCTCCGGGATCTTGGCCCACTGCCCGGTCTTCTCATCCAGATCTTTCCTGATATCGGCCCAAGCCTCTCGTATGACTCGGGCGTGCTGCTCAGAGCGCGGTTTGACGGAGGCTTCATACTTCTTCGGCAGCATGACAAGACCACCGGTAAGTCTATCCTGTTCGGGCAGCTTAGGCTTACCAGTAGTCTCGTCAATAACAGGAGTAATATCGAACCCCCAAAGAATTCTGGCGATTCCCAGGAACAAACTACGCTCGGCGACATGCATGCCTGAGAGGCCCCCGTTAGCCTTCCGCCCATCAACGATTGCAAACGAAAGAGAGCGGACTCACCCTGACAGATCCTCCTCCCGGCCCCAAACCCAAACTGATCCCTCTTGCTCGCATCCGGCAAGCTCGCACTATCTGCAATGCCGACCACATCGCCCTCGTACCGATCCGGCCAGAACCGCTCGGGCTGCGGATACCGCTTCTCGTCGCGATGAATGCCCCAAATGTTCATCATGACGCCCGCGCCCTTGGGGATGTGGTAACCCAGGTACTCGTCGTCCTCCATGACGGCGTGCGGCGCCGCGCCCAGCACCGCCGTCGGCATCCACCGCATCGCCTCCTTGACGCACGCGACCACGTACGGCAGGCGCGGCGCATCCTCCAGCTCGGGCAGGCGGGAGGCGCCGACGACGGCGTCGAGCTCGCTTTGGGCCTTGCGCTGCGCGTCCGGGTAGAGCAGCATGCCCTGCGCGAAGCCGTACAGCGTGCTGCCCGTCGTGTCGCTGCCGGCTTCGAAGAGCGTGCCGGCGATGTAGGCGGCGAGGTCGTCGGAGAAGCCTTCGGTCAGCTGCCGCCGGGCCATGTCGACGCAGAACTGAGATGAGGTCTCACATGTCAGTGTTTTTTTTTTTTCCTTTGTGGCTGAAGGCTGTCGAGTTTTCTTACGCAGGGCTTTGCGGTGCCGGCGGTGACGGCGCGTTTGGCGTTGAGCCAGTGGCTCTTGTAGAGCGCCTTTTCATAGACGTGATGGCTTGCGGCTTCGACTTGACGGCGCTGCAGCCACATAGGCAGTTTTCGGAGGATGGGGTAGAAGTCCGGTAGGGCGGCGCCGGCGGTCTGGGCGAGGGCGGCGAACTTGTCGAAGCCGTCGAAGAATTCCCAGAGTTTGGGATCTTTGAAGTTGGGAGTACGCCATCTGTGATGTGTGAGTATTGTGATTATTAGGGACTGATGAATGAGGCGGTTGGCATAGGGAGCGGAAAAGGAGTTGACAAAGGAGGAGAGAGCTTGCTTACCCGTAGACGATGCTGGCGACCAGTGAGGACGAGTAGCGTCGGAGATGCTCTAATAAGGTTTCCGGGCTGTCCAGTAGATCGTTGAGCATCTGCTTGTTCTCCAAGTCTTGGTATGGCACCTTGGGTGGAGTCAGCACCGCATGTAGGTGAGGCGGGGAACTCACATAAGACTTGGCCGCGTTGACGTTCAAAAGAGCGTGTATCATCTTTCGCATCTAGGCTATGTGTTAAGCGACAAGTGTTTTTTCCTACAAGGATCTTGGGCATTACCATTCGCCAGGTTGGTCCGTAGTGCTGAGAAGTGAAATTAGCTTCAAAAAGGGATCATGATGACACAGAACCAACCATAGTAAGCATCCGGAGGCCGCCGCTTGCGATCTCACCAATCGTATACATTTCCATTCGGTCGCTGTAGATGGCGCTGCGCTTGTCCAGAAGGTCTTTGACGACTTGGTCGTTGCTGAGAACAATTATGGTCTTCGTACCCATCATGAGTGAGTAGATAGGGCCGTATTGTTTAGCCCATTTTGTGAATTGCTCGTGCTGGTCTTCTTGGGGGATCTTCGCGCTTTGTTAGCTTCAGGCATGATGCAGAGGAGAGTGGTATGACCTGGTGGAGATTCCCAAGGATTGGCAAGGTGGGTGGGCCTGGAGGATACCCTGGGGGTCGTCTACCGATACGCGAGGCTCGCCAGGCGAGAAGAAAAGCAATCGTCCACAACGCGATAGTGACTACCGAGATCATAGTGATAGAAATACGTGAGAAGACGGCAGGGAATGACTCCAGAGAGACAAGCAATTTTCAAGCAGTGCAGACAAATCTTTATACACGGTATGAGTCTCTGGCCCCCAAAGCAAAGCTTCAGGGCTGCAGTAGTCCGTCCAGCATGCTGCTTACTTGCATTCTTGTGTGGATGAAACAAGGCAAGATCAGAAGGATGTCCCGCACTGCAGCATAGATACCCTGGGTCTATTGGAGCCGGGAATATGATGACTGCAGGTCCCGGGATGATTGTCCTATTGGCAGTTTGGCCATTCGCCAGCTTGCAGCTTGATGTGAAGTGTAATAGTTGACGCGGAATAGCTTGCTAATGCACAAGCCGCTCTGAACGTTAGGTGGCCCCCCGAAGTGGTAATACAGTGCGCTAAATACTCAACGTGGAGCATTCCCCGCATTGCATGTCTGATCAAAGCGGACACAGTGGGAGAGTATGCCGAAGAAATGCATATGACTTTGTAGTCCAATGGGACAGCAGACAGATCCATTCAGCGATACGGCCATGCAAGGCAGCGCTCAGCGTGCCTGCTGCGTCACTCTCCTGGGCGCACAGACAGCGCACGACAATTAGACACTGGATAATCAACGCAAAAGTGGGACAGGCTTACGCTTTTCGAAGCGCAGTGAGACATGATCGCCAGTCTACCACCCACTCGGATGACCGGGCCTTGGAGTGAAGAGTGAGCGGCGTGGAGTGTCTAGAGTGATGGTCTAGAAGAGTAGACATGGCGCAGAGCCAAGATCAGCCAGAGCAGGGTATCCCTGGCAACGGAGCGACACCGCGACAAAGGACCAGTGACGCAGAATGGCACTCGTAGTCGCGGGCGTCACGACGTCGTCGGGAGGAGGTGTGGCTGACTCGGCAGCGAGCGGCGCGTTGTGATGGGGCGGCGAGCGGCGCGTGTGCGGGCGCGTGGGTCTCGCTTGAGCTCACCGCCTGCACCCCTCTCGCAGTGCTGTGACAACGCCGCTTTTGTTGCCAAACATCAAGGAACAAATAACACGCCCATGGCCCCGACCACCACCGCATGTCCACCATATCCTCATGCCGCCCATTCGAGTCGCACAGCATGCGCGCCTTGCGCCCGTCGAGGCTCAGAACGCCTTCGCCTTCCCTAAGGACCACCACCTTGTTGTCACCACCGAAACCAACGTCTGGTCGTGGGATCACAGAGGCCTGACCAATGCATTCGCCTCCGGCTCCGGCGGCATCCTCGCTGCAAAAGAGGCCAAGGATGGAAGCGGTTTGCTTGCCGTGGCGGATGACCAGGTCGTTGTGTTACACGATGCCACTCGTGGCATGGACAGAAGCTACAGGCTGAAGGGCTCCGATGTACGCCTGCTAATACCGGGATCCCCCGTGAAAGACGGGCGCAATTGCTGACACCAGTGTCGCAGGGCCAAGTTCGCCTCCTTGAATACTCCAACGATTCCAAGAGCCTGTTCTTCACCACCACCCTCCAAAACGCCGTTCAATCCTACTCGCTGCGCCAGTCATGCCTCCTCGAGCCTTCGCATACTCACCCTTCTCCGCCCACCGTACTGGCCATTTCAAGCACTTCGCATCTACTCCTGTCGGCTTCTGAGAGACCACCGACCATATTCCTGCAGAATCTCACCCTTCGTACGCCCGCGCTGCAGCTGCAACCACGCGCTTCCGCCGCAGCGGTCGAAACGGCGTCCTTCCATCCAGAAAGACCAAACGTATTCTTGCTTGCCTTCAAGGACGGAACGCTAGCTGCATACGATGCGACGCGCATATTGGGCAAGGCCGGACGCGGTGGGTCAGGAGGAGAGGTTGGCCGCTTCCGGAGCCTTCACGCAGTGACCAATCGAGTCGTCGGCAATCCGCAGGGCGAGACCGGTGACAACGCCAACATTACCGGCAACAAGTCTGTCAGCATTACCTCCGCGGCGTTCTTGCCTGGACACAGGTCGCGCGCAGTCAGCGTCGGTGCTGACGGGCGATGCCGGCTGGTTGACTTTGAGTGTGGCGGCAACATTCTTCGAACGTGGCATGCAAAAGGCCCCGCGACCAGTCTGTCGGTTTTATCTGTGCGTCAAAAACAAGCCCAAGTGGCACGAAATGCACCCAACAGGGCTGAGACCAGTGCAACCAACAACACCTTGGCTGTTGGTCGCGAAGACGGCAAGGTTCTCGTCTTTGACTCTGTCGGCATCCTCCTTAGCGAGCAGGCTGTTGATACCTCAGCTGGGCGTATCATCGATGTGCAGTGGATGAAAGGTCCGGGTCTGAAGCCTGACACGAAGCCTGGAAGGTCTTGTGGTGTCTCAGAAACTGAAGAGTGCAAAGACCGCCGGCAAGTGCAATCACCTTCTGAAGATCAACCTCTTGTAGGGCTGGGGCTGGTACAAGATGAAGACGATGATGAATACTTCGACGATGACAATGGGACCGTAAACCGAAATCCGGCAGAAACGCCCGGCAGAAGACCTGCGGTAAACGCCATGAACTATATGGATCTCTTCTCTCCGGTCAAGCCCTCTCCGAAGAACTCCCCGCAACGTCGCAGTCCGCGTCCGAGAGCCAGGCCACGTATTCTTAGCTCCACTTTCAGACAGAGCTCCTCGTCGCATCAAATGACACCGCCGCGGCTCTCCATCATCCCACAGCTACCCCGGCCAGATGAGGAGGAAGAGGAAACTACTAAACCGGACCCCGTAGAAAGAGTTCAGCTTCAACATGCGGCCATGCGCAACCGAGCGCCAGAGCCAAAATCGCCATCAAGGCTTCCCTCTCCAAGTAAAAGAGCCGGGTCGCCTCGGCGAGCACCTCCGTCTCAGGAAATCAGAATCGCCAAGACGCCTTCTGGTAAAACCCCACGTGCCCGGAAGAGTAGGAGGGTATCTGCGAGAATTCCCGGGTCATTCAGCAGTATCTCCACGACTCGTTCTACGACGTCCACGCTGTCGAACAACAGTAAAATCCTTGCGGATATTCGACGCATCGGAGACTCTAGCGGCAAGAAGAAGACCGGCTTAGCTCTTCTGGCACCTTACATGCACAACCAAAAGAATACGCCTCGAAGCGTTCCTCAGCCGGAGCCTCGCGCCAAAGAACCGGAGCGAAAACCCGAGAGCACTAAGCCCAAGCCTATGGCCCCGGCAGACGATATCTGGCTCACCTCCGATGATGAAGCACCGACTTCTCAGTTCCGTTCCCGCAGCAAACGTCAGCACTCGCAGCGCCTACGTCTTAATCAGGATACTTTCATGCCACCTCCAGCACCCCAGCATACCCAATGGCACTCCGAGTCAACCTACGCACCAGTTGATGCAGAGAATAACGAGAACTCCGTGCAGAATTCGCCGCGTCCAAGTCTCTCGCCTGGCGCTGCAATGCCTCCAGGCGGCCCCCTCCATCTGCAGGAACATTTCCCCCGCACCAGCTCCTTGGCTCACCGGGACAGCGGTAGCGGTCGGAGGGCCCTAGGTGATCTGGATTACAACACCGTGCACAGCCCTCGGCCTCGGAGTGGCCGGAAGAGCGGCTTGATCGCATCGGAGCTTCTTGCCGCGATCCATGGCGCCGAGCAACACGGCGAGGACGGCTGTGACTGTGGCAAGAACTGCTGCGCTGCTCTGCGGAAAGATGTTCAGCATCTCAACGAGGAAATACGTCTCTTGCGGGAGGAGATGGCCGAGATGAGGATGCTGATGGGCCGTTGAAGTCCATCCTCCCCCCCCATATTACTACTAATGCGTTACGAATGTTTCTTTATATTCCTGGGTGTTGCTGGAGGTCGATTTAATTTCTTTGCTCAGCTCGTTGTTTCCATCTCATATTTCGTCCCTTGTCCCCTTTGAACTTATAGCCCTGTTGCCTTTTTTTTTTAGAGTGATGCGTTGCGCGTGCAAAGCAAGCGAGCAAAGCGAAGCATAGCAACTGGCGCGATCCCCAGACCATTCGTTAGAAATTTGATAGATACCCTTTGTGTGGCCTGATTGGCTGCCTTGTTTCGCTCGTTGGAGAGGGAACCACCCTTGTATTTGGTCTCAGCCCGGGGGGGGGGGGGGGGTTTCTGGGTTGGGCAAATTGATATCTCGCCTTGGCGTTTGTAGATGGTTTCCCGGTATATTCTTCCGCCCCCAGGGCTCCGAATTCATTATTCTTATCACGATAGGCCGTGCAGTGTTTGAGGATGTAACTAGTCTTGGAGTCAATGGATGGGTACGTCTCTCGCGGGCACACGCCGGCCGTCAGATACCCAGGCCACGGTACGCTAACGACTGCCACGGAGACAGTGTCCGAGTCACCCGAGGCGTGTGAAGGAAGCAGGCACGCGAAAGCCGAAAAGGCCTCCCCCGTCTCCTCCTCACGCCTCCCCGTAAAACGGCAGCCACTGGTCGTCCAGCGTCGTCTGCCCGTCGAATGCCGGGAAGTCGAGGTCCAGCAGCTCGGCCGCCGAGATGATCTGGTCCGGCGCGATGCCGTTCGGCGCGAAGTCGAGGTCCAGGCCCGCCGCCCAGTCGAACGGGGCGGCTGTCTGCTGCTCCGGAACCACCGCCGCCGGTTGCTGTTCGGTGGCGGTGGCGGCGGCGGCGGTGTTGTTGTTGCTGCTGCTGTTGCTGGGCGCCACTTCGGCCTGGCTGCCCCCCGGAAAGCACTCGGGCGGGCCGGCGACGGAGAAGAGCTTGTCCATGTGCTCGAGCTCCTTGAGGCGGAACGTGGCCAGCTTGTTGCCGCGCGCGATCATGGCGGCGAGCAGGCGGCGCGTCGTCGGCATGTAGGAGCAGCAGTCCGGGTTGCGGCGCGGCACGATGGCGTCCATGAGGAGGAGCGCGGTGGCGGACGAGAAGAGCCCCTCGAGGTCGAAGGGCAGGAAGCTGTCGAGCAGGCCGTGCTCGAGCAGCGCGGAGAGGATGGCGAGGACCTTCTTGGCCGAGTCGGCGCAGGCGGTCAGGAGGGCCTGGATGTGGCTGGTGAAGGAGGGCGTGAGCGGCGTGGCGCGGCTGGATGCGATGTCGGCGCGGAAGCGCTTCTGGACGTAGTAGAGGAGGAGGGGCCGGATGGTCAGGATGATGCACTGGTGGTAGGCGAGGTTGAGCGAGGCGGAGATGCGCGAGATGGAGCCGGGGGCTTCGTCGAGGTCGACGCCGTAACTTTCCTCGAGCTCGGAGGAGACGTTGGCGATGCTTTTGAGGACCATCTGGACGCCCTTGAGGAAGGATACGCCGGGGCGGCGGTTTACTCCGTAGACGGCTGGTTTTTCGTCAAAGTCAGTTTTGGCGCCACGAACGAGGTAGAGTTTCGACTTACTTCTAACAACGTCGGTCAGGATGCGGGCGAGATTGGCGTTCATGTTCAACGGCGAGGCCTTCCGTGAGCCCGGTGTTTTGGGAGGCGCTACTGTGATGTCCTCGTCTTGGATAGCTACCGGTGCCCCCATCTGGGAGGTGGACCTTCGGTCGATGATGTAGATTGTCCACCACATCTTGCGTCGGCGTTCGCATGTGCGTTCATCCATCACTACCGGGGACGGCTCACTGTGTAAGCCTTTGGCCATTGCCATTCTTATTGCCTGGCCGCTCTGTATTCCGCAGTCAGCGAATGCACCGATTCGTTCAAAAAGGGGTTGAAGAAAAAAAGAGAAATCTTACATAGGCGTAGGCGTCGAGTCTCCGGCCCAAAGCTTGTAGATAAGTCACGTAACATCCACATACATAACTACTATAATCTAGTACCACTATCCCACACCAGTACCTCCCTAGAAACACTTTCCCTCCTCTTAGAAGTCCTTAATAGCCAAGGAGAACACATCCTCCTTGGGGACTTCAACCTACATCACCCCCTCTGGGGAGGCATTACCTCCCCTATATACTATAGCCTTGCAGATAGCCTAATTAGGATAGCTATAATAGCCAACCTTAATCTTGTACTACCTAGGGGAACCATTACTAGAAGGACCAATAACAGCGAAAGCACCCTAGACCTTATCTTTACCTCCCACTAGCTAGAGGAGAGAATCTTACACTATGGAATTCCCCCAGAGCTTAAATCCTCCTCTAACCACCTACCTATCCTTACTAAATTCGACACCTCCCCCACCCTGGCAACCCAACTACCCCCTAGACCTTAGTAGAAGAAAGTAGACTGGGAAAAGGTTAATAGGACACTCTAGCCTAGGATCTAAGGCCTAGAGGGCCTCTTACTAATAATAGAAGAGGACTTAGACTACTTTACTAAGTAGCTCTAGAAGATTATCTAAGATACTATCTAAGATACTATCCCTACTATAAGGCCTTCGCCTTAGGCTTCTATATAATAGATATACGAAAGCTCTATACTAGTCTAATAAGCTAGGGCTACTAGGAGGAAGTAGACTACTATAGAAAGAGAGAAGGACTAGATTATATACTAGGCTATAGCTAATAGTAAAAAGAGGTAAATTAGAAAGGATAGAACTAAGGCGTAGCGTATAATAGTAGCTAAAATAACCTTAGACCTAAGTATAGTCTAGAAGCTCTTAAAGTAGGTAAGAATAAGAGCGCTAGAGCTACTAGCCCTACTCTAGTTTCCCCCTCTAAGGGGCCTAGATAGGTAGCTATACTATAATACCCTTTCTAAGATAGAAATTATTAGAAACTAGTTCTTCTCTACTCTAAAAGATACTAACCTTTTAAACCTAGTTAGGTTTATATATCTAGTACTAATAGAAATACTATAGAACCTTACTAAGAAGTAGGTTCTCTATACTATTAAGAAGCTTCCTCTAGATAAAGCTCCTAGGCTAGATAGGATTATTAATAGAATTCTAAAGTAGTACGCCTAGGTACTAAATAAACCTATTATAAGGCTATTCTAATAGTACCTAGTACTCTTCTACTATCTAAGATAGTTTAAGTATTCTACTACTATAGTACTTAGAAAGCTATAAAGAGATAACTATACTAAGGCTAAGTCCTTTAGACTAATTATACTAATTAATACGTTAGATAAACTACTTAAAAAGATTATAGTAGATAGAATCTTCTAGGCTACTAAGACTTATAGCCTACTCTTAGACTTCTAAATAGAAGCTAGAAGGAATAGATTAGTAGCTACGGCCCTTAAACTTCTTACTAAATAGATATATACTATCTAGGTATAGGATCTAGACCTTATAGCCTCGGTACTTAGCTTAGATATCTTAGAAGCCTATAACTATATCTTCTATAAGAGACTCCTCTATAATATAAAAGTAGTAAGACTACTAAGCTAGATAGAAAGGTTTATTTACTTCTTTTTATAGAATAGATTTATATAGCTATTCTTTAGTAGCTATACTAGCCTATAGTTTCTAACCCCTACTAGGATCTCTTAGAGATCCTTACTCTTACTAATTCTCTATCTCTACTTTATCTCTAATCTTCTTATAGAGCTTAAAAAGAAAAGTATCTTCCTCTTAAACTTTATAGATAATACTAGAAAAAATATAACTATACTAAAAAATCGATTCTAAGCTACGGCGTCGAGAGAGGGCCCTAGAAACTCTTCTAGGCTTCGCGAGTCTTAAAATAGTATTTAAGATAACTATAGCCGCGAAGTAGTTAATATAGAGAATATAGAAAGAGGCGAATAGCCTCTCCTAGTAACTATCTCTATCTAGCTTTAATATATTCCTAAGAAACCGTAGAGTACCTAGTATAGCGTAGAATACGTTAAGAGAGCCTTAAAAATAGTAGATACTCTCCTCTAAGCCCTATAAATATCCGCTAGTCTCTCTTTAGTCCTCTTTAGCTAGATAAAAAATTTTCTCGATATTACTAAGATAATCTTCTAGGATTATATTACTATCTACTAGAAGGTAGCTACTAAGAAGCTAGGCCTTAAGAATATTCTTAAAGAGATCTAATAGGTCTAAAAGATAGTTAACCGTATCTAGGCTACCTCTATATCTATATTTAATACTCGTAGCTAGATATAAATTATAGCCTAAGTAGCCCCGAAGCCTCCTACCCTCCTAGCTACTACTAAACTTATTCTCTACTTTCTAGAAATAGTAAATAGATAAGAAATAGCTAAGCTCTTAAATAAGATAATTATTAGAAAGATCTAGATAGGAAAAAGCTAGGCGTATAAGAAAATACTTACTACTAAGAAGCTCCCTAGTAGAGATATTAGAATCTTTATACCGAATAAAGTAACTAGAATAGCTCTTCTCTAGGATTAGAAATAGACTATAGGACTAGAAAAAGAAGTTAGGCCTAACTAGTAGCTATACTTAGTACTAGTATATAACGTCCTTTAAGAAGAAATCGATACTATAGACCCCTAAGCTATCTAAACTATCTAGAAGTAGAACCTATCTCTATATCTAGAACTACGTATTAGTAAGCTAGTCTAGCTAAAGAGAAAGCTTTTAGAGAGAAAAACTTACTTAGCTATTATTCTTAGTACTATAAACTCCGAAACTACTAACTAGATTAAAAATATAACTACGCTAAAAAATCGATTCTAAGCTACGGCGCCGGGAGAGGGCCCTAGGAACTCTCTTAGGTCTAGCGAGACTTAAAATACTACTTAGAGTAGCTATAGCCGCGTCGTAGTTAATATAGAGGCCGTAGAAAGGGGCGAATAGCCCCCTCTAGTAACTATCTCTACCTAACTATAACGCACCCCTAATAAACCGTAGGGTATCTAGTATAGCGTAGAATACGTTAAAAGAGCCTTAAAGATAGTAGATACCCTCCTCTAAGCCCTATAAGTATCCGCTAGCCTCCCTTTAGTCCTCTCTAGCTAGGTAAAAAATTTTCTTAATATTACTAAGATAATCTTCTAGAATTATATCTCTATATACTAGAAAGTAAATACTAAAGAACCCGGCCTTAAAGATATTCTTAAGAAAGTATAGTAAGTCTAGAAGATAGTTAGCTAACTCTAGACTACTCCTACGCCCGTAGTACCTAGCTAGGCTAATATTATAGCCCGAGTAGCTCTAAAGCCTTCTACCCCCCCGGCTACTACTAAGCTTACCCTATACTTCCTAGATAAGACTAATAGATAGAAGGTCGCTAATCTCTCTAATAAGGCTATTATTAAGAAGATTTAGATAGGGAAAAGCCTAGCGTATAAAAAGATGCTAGCTACTAAGAAGCTCTCTAGTAGAGACGTTAAGCTCTTTATACCTAATACTTAGACTAGAGTAGCTCTCCTCTAGAACTAGAAATAGACTATAAGACTAGGTAGGGAAGTTCGCCCTAATTAGTAGCTCTATTTAGTACTAGTCTATAACGTCCCCCTTAAAAGTATTAATATTAAGAATCCCTAGGCCGCCTAAACTCTTTAGGATTAGAACCTATCTCTATATCTAGAACTACGTATTAGTAAGCTAGCCTAGCTAAAGAGGAAGCTCCTAGAGGGGAAAACTTACTTAGCGATTATTCTTAGTACTATAGACCCCGAGATAGCTAACTAGATTATTACTAAAGGACTTATTAGTAACTATACGCTCTATATAGTAAAATACTATAGTATAGCCTTTATAGTAACCTAGTGCTTTAAGTACTAAGACTATAGCTATATCTCTACCTACTATAGAAGAGAGAATAAGTATAGCTAGTATATAGAGATATATAATACCTAAGAGTACCCTAAGGAAAAAATATAGTATATAAACTACTTATAAAAGCACACGGCCTAGAGTAACGCCTACCTAGTACGTAGAGCCTACTAGGTAAAGACTATCTAGGCCCGCCTAGCGGCTCTAGAGAGGTATAGAGTAGAATACCCTATAGCTAAGATATAGCCCTAAACTAACTAGTTAACGGTCGGGCTAAAGAAGAGGCCTAGAGAGGAGGAGCCGACTAAGAGAGAGCTAGGCAGGCTAAGGGACTTAAGCCGCCCCCTACCTTCTAATTAAATACGGTTTACCGGACTTAATAGCTCCTAGTATACCTCCGGGGAGAAGCCCGCGGGAACCCCCTCCGCCTCGTAGCCTATACTACCGACTTTCTCGTAGCCTAACTTAGAGATAGAAGAAAGTTAATATTAGATATAGGCGCTATCTCTATCGTATAGTATAACGTCTATAAGAGTAAGAATAGGGTAATACTTCCGCTCTTTAAGGAGGTAGACCTAAAAATCTACTATATCCTAGCTATCTAGGAACCCTAGAGAAACCCGAGGGTTAAGATAATAGTAAGATATCCTGCCTACTATATAGTTTTCCCTTAGGAGGGGACGGTAAGAACCTACTTCTTTATAAGCAAGGCTATTGCCCCCGACTCCTAGCAAGTAATAGTCTACTTACTAGATCTTATTATACTATCCCTTACTACTAAAACACGTATAATCTATATCTATAACTACTATAATCCCCCGCTAGCCTCTTACACTAGTATAGCTCTAGAAACCCTACTTCTTCTACCGGAAGTTCTTAGAAAACTAGGAGAGTATATCCTCCTAGGGGACTTTAACCTCTACTATCCTATCTAGGGAGGTATAACCTCCCTAATATACTATACCCTAGCGGATAACCTAATTAAGATAGCTACCGCAGCTAATCTTAACCTCGCCCTTCTAAGGGGTACTATTACTAGACGAGATAGTAGTAGTAAAAGTACTTTAGACCTTATCTTTATATTACGGTGGCTAGAGAAGAGAATCCTTAGCTATAGAGTTAGCTAGGAGCTTAAATCATCCTCTGACTACCTACCTATCCTTACTACACTTAATTTTTCTCTTACCCCCGTAGAACTACGCCCCCTAAGGCCCTAGTAGAAGAAAGTAGACTGGAAGAGAACTAATAATATGCTCCAATTAAAGCTCGAACACCTTAAAACAGCCCCTCTTGACACTAAAGTAGACCTAGATTACTTTACTACACTACTCTAGGAGGCCATCCAAAGGACAATCTAGGAGACCATCCTAGTAGCGAGACCCTCGCCCTAGGCCTCTACATAATAGACAAAGGAGTGTTCGGACCTAGTGCACCAGGCTAGAGTAGCTAGAAGGAAGTGGACAGCTACAGGAAGGGAGGAGGACTGGGTGGCATACTAAACTATTGCTAACAGCAAGAAGAGGCAGATTAGAAGGGATAGAATAAAAGTATGGCGCAGAACAGTAGCTAAGATCACCTTAGACCCATCTGCACTCTGGAAGCTCTCAAAGTAGGCAAGAACAAAAGCACAAGAACCACCAGCCCCACCCCAGTTCCCACCCCTCCAGGGAGCAGATAGACAACTACGCTACGACAATCCGGCCAAGGCAGAAATCCTTATCAACCAGTTCTTCCCCCCTCCCAGGGCCACCGACCTCTCAGACCTGGATGGGTGTACATACCCAGTGCCAGTGGAGATCCCCCAAGACCTCGCCGAAGAGCAGGTCATCCACACCATCAAGAAGCTTCCCCCAGATAAGGCACCAGGCCCAGACAAGATCATCAATAGGTTCCTAAAGCAGTGTGCTCAGACACTAAGTGGACCACTCACCAGGCTCTTCCAGGGATGCCTCGCACTTGGATACCACCCTAGGCAGTTCAAAAGCTCTATTACCGTAGTCCTCAGGAAACCACAGAGGGACAACTATACTAAAGCCAAGTCATTTAGGCCGATTGCTTTACTTAACACGCTAGGGAAGCTACTTGAGAGGATTGTAGCAGATCGGATCTCCCAGGCTACTGAGGCCCACAAACTGCTCCCCGACATACAGATAGGAGCTAGGAGAAATAGGTCAGCAGTAGCAGCCCTCGACCTACTTACGGAACAGATCCATACTATCTAGGCGCAAGATCCTAGGCTGGTAGCCTCAGTCCTTAGCCTAGACATCTTAGGAGTATACGACTATGTATCTCATAGGAGGCTTCTCTACAATATAAGGATGGCAAGGCTCCCAGCATGGATAGAAAGATTTACTTAATCCTTCCTACAGGACCGTACCACTCAGCTATCCTTCGGAGACTTTATTAGTCTACTAATCTAGACCCCAACCGGGATTCCCTAGAGATCCTCACTATCTCCGATACTCTACCTATTCTTTGCGTCTAACCTACTTACGCAGCTACGTAGGGGCAATACCTTCCCCCTTAGATTCGTCGATAATACTAATATTCTAACCTTTAGTAGATCTACAGAACAGAACTATAGGATACTAGAGGGAGCATATTAAATTTACGAGTACTGGGCAGCTACCCACGGGTTAGCTTTCTCGCCCGACAAGTATTACCTTATTTATTTTACAAGAAAACCAAGGAGATTCAATATAGTAGCAGGGATCCGTATCCCTAGATTTACTAGATACCTAGAGCCTACAATTAAGATTCTAGGAGTCTACGTAGACAACAAGCTTAGATAGGGACCCTATATTAGGGAAACAGGAGCTAAGGCAATCAAATAGTACACATCTCTATCTAGACTCGCAGCGTCTACCTAGAAAGCCTTATTTACTAAAGCCCGCTATATCTACACGGCCGTGGTAAGGCTAGTCCTTACCTACGGCTATAGGGTATAGTATACCCTAGAGGGAACCCTAGGGTGGAGAAAAACAGCTATCTAGCCACTAAAGAAGATCTAAAACTAGTGCCTACGTATTATCTTAGGGGCGTATAAGTTAACTAGCACATAGACCTTAGAGCATAAGACGGGGATTCCCCTACTCTTACTACACCTAGACGAACTAGCACTAGTATAGGCTATTAGAGCTAGGAATAGCCTAGTCGCGGCAGTAGTAGAAGAAACTTGCTAGAGTATTAAATAGATAGCTCGGGCTACTCTAAGTACTAGAGGCGCCGCTAGCCCGGCTAGAAGAACCCTACTTAGAAAAAAGGCAAACTTACTCCTTAACTACTACCCCTCTACCTACTAGAGTCTCCCGGAGCGAACGAAGCTACGTATAGTATATAGGAATAAGTAGAAGGAGAGATAGATAAAGTCTACTAGCTAGGGAAGATAAAATAAGCTAGTAGCCCAAAGCATATAGTGGAACCCAAAAATTAGATAAATCTATAGCGAACTATCTAAGCTATAGAGCACACTCGCTACTCTACTACGTATAGAGTATATTAGACTAGAGGACTTCCTCTTAAGGCGCAAGATACTAGGGTATCCTAGCCCTACCTATCTATACGGCTAGTATAGATAAACCCTAAAGTATATTCTTCTCTTCTGCCCCTACTTCTAATAGAGTAGGATATAAATACTCTAAAGGGTAGGGACTACGGACTACTACTTCCTCCTCTTAATAAAGAAGGGGATAAAAGTAGTAATAGGCTAGTTCCTACGCCTAGGGCTGCTTAATTAGTTTAGTCTAGCTAGAGAACTAATCTAGAAGGATAACTAGGAAGAGGAACTAGGAGGACTACCGGGAATACTAGGACCCGGATAACTACGAGGATAAGGACTAAAGGGGTAGAGCTAGTAGGCGAATATAGGGCTACTATAGTAGCCGCTACCGGTAAGAAGAAAAAATAGAACTAGTAGGGATAAACAGGCCTAGATAGAAAGGAGGGGTTTTTGCTAGGCGAAAAGGTTTTCCCCCTCGAGTAAAATAACTATAGATAGCCAGCCCCGCATAGACCCGTAAGGGAGCTATATCGGGAAGAAATAAATTTATCTTATCTTATATATAAGGAGAAAGAAAAGAGAGTCTAGAAAGAGAGGGCGAAGGGTAAATATACCTAGTCGCTTAGCGCTAGGCCCGTACTCTAGTACTTAACTAAGTTATTCTTAGTATAGCTAGGACCTCTAGTTACTATTAAGTATCTACCTGTTAGAGTCTGAAGCCTCAGGATCAAGCCTCAGAGGATCATCGGCAGATCACGTGACGCCAAGCCTTTCTTGTATATAACTCTCCTCTTTCTTCTACGACTTCTCCTCTTTCTTCTTAAGTCTAGCTTAACGTACTTAGCGCAATAAACCTTTCAGCGATCATCCTGAGGTTGAGCCCTGACATTAGCTAGACTTCACCTATTGGATTTACTGGACATCGGATCACTGGCATAGTCGCGCACTGGAATCACTGGAATTACTGAAATCACTGGAATCACTGGGAAACGGAATCATGACGCCTGAGGACTAACAGCAAATACAAGAGCCCCGAGAGGTAGCGCAGCTGCTGCAGCAGATAATGGCCCAGATAAGCACGCTTACAACCAAGGTAGGGCAACTGGAAAAGGGGCAGGAGACACCGGAGAACGGAAATGAGGACACGCAACCACCTTCTCCTAAACTCTCCGGAAAAACTTCGGGAAGTATATCAACCTCGGCAAGCGACACGGCAGAAGGCAAGCCGACTAAGAACCTCGGACCCCTCGCAGAATTCTCCGGTAATAGGGATGAATTGGAACCCTGGATTGCGCAGGCACAGGCAAAGCTCGCAGTGGACTACACGAGTTGCACTGAAGCTACGAAGTTTTTTATGCTTCATAATCGGCTTAGAGGCGAAGCAGCGCGTCAGCTGCAGCCCTGGGTGCAAGCCAGCATTAACACGACCAGTATGACTGCTCAGTGCCTACTGGATCAGCTGCGCCTATCATTTGGCGACCCCCATAGGCAAGAGAAGGCCCAACGTAAGCTGCACAAGCTACGCCAAACCAACAAGCCCTTTATGGAGCACTTCACCGAATTCCGCAAGCTCGTGTTAGAGGCGGGAGGTACCAACTGGCCGGACGAGATTCTTAAGGCCTACTTGGAAGCAGGGCTTAGCCAGGAGCTCCAACGAAGTATGATTGGCCTTGGGAGCACAAGCCAGTCCTTTGAGGACTACTGCACGGAGCTGAAACGTGTCAGTGACCAACTTGAAGCCTTCAACCTAAGGAACATAGGAAAGAAGCCCCAGCAGGGCTGGCAACAAGACTGGTGGCGTGGTCAAAATAAGGTTGGCTCGGCAGGGTCCACTGGCAGGCAGTCAGGGTCCAAGCCAAAGCCGACCACGCCCCAGCAAGACAAAATGGACTGGGAACCCACAGGGCCTGCAAGGGCCGCCCAAGGACGTCGTGTCAAGTGGGTAGACGAGCAAGAGATGCAAAAACGCAAGGATGAGGGTCGTTGCCTACGCTGTGGCGACTCTAGGCATAGGGTTGCCCAGTGCCCATGGCTGCCACCAAGGAGGCCAGCAAGGCTTGCAAAGCCTACCCAACAGGAGGAACACGTGGGACCGGAACTGGAAGACTTGGAGGACGAGTCCTCCTCCCAGCAGTCGGAAAACTAAAAGCTCCTGTCGAAAATCGCAGACAGGAGCCCACAGTGGAGGAAAAGCAGGAAGTGCGGAACGAATGGCGCAAGCAGCAACGTAAGCTAGAACAAGATTCACTCCTTACCCCAGTTATGATCAATAAAGAGTCTTTCGGTAAAGCTCTCGCCGATACTGGTTGTGAATTCTACGCTGTTATGAGCCACGGTTTTGCTAAACGCTGCAACCTCCCGCGTATAAAGATCTCCCCAAGGACACTGGACGGACTTACACCTACAGGATGGAAAATAGACGAGGTTGCCTGGGCTGAAGTAGACATTGGAGGCCACTGCCAGAAGCGCATGTTCTTCTACATCGTGCCTAGGCTTTCCGGTTGCGACCTAATGTTGGGAAGCCCATGGATGGTACAGGAAAAAGCGGTACTCGATCAAAGTGAACGGACCATTACCTTTAAGGACACAGGGCTAGTGGTAAAACAAGCAATAGATCTTCCTAGCCCTCAGGGCAAGCTCATCGGAGCCTCTGCCTTCAGTTACCTCTTAAGGAACCGAGAAAAGAAAGGGTACCAAGTCTTTACAGCGAGCCTAGCGGACATTAATAAGGCTCTTCAAGAGAAAACCCCCACGGATACTCAGGCCCGGCTACCTAGCTGGGTGGACCCTCGATGGATACGCCTATTTGACAAGAAGGAGGCAGATAAACTCCCACCGCACCGGCCTGGAATTGACCACCAAATCGAATTGGAAAAGGATAGCAACGGCAAAACACCGGACGCCCCATGGGGACCCCTATACAATATGTCCCGTGACGAGCTTCTAGTACTTAGGAAGACTCTTAACGAACTACTCGATAAGGGGTTTATCCGGGTAAGCAATTCCCCGGCCGCTGCTCCCGTACTATTTGTTAAGAAACCAGGCGGAGGCCTACGCTTCTGCTGTGACTACCGGGCTCTTAATCGAATTACGAGGAAGGACCGCTATCCCCTACCACTGATCCAGGAGACCCTCAATCGGATTAGTAAAGCAAGATGGTTTACGAAACTGGATGTAACTGCTGCCTTCCATCGGATACGAATCGCGGAGGGAAGCGAGTGGTTAACAGCATTCCGGACCCGATTTGGACTCTTCGAATGGCTAGTGACACCTTTTGGACTAGCAAATGCCCCGAGTACCTTCCAACGGTATATTAATTGGACCCTAAAGGACTTCCTTGACGATTTTGTCTCCGCGTACGTAGATGACATCCTAATCTTCACGGACGGATCCCGCCGGGAGCACCGGGAAAAGGTCGATAAGGTCTTAGAGAAATTGGATGCTGCAGGTCTACAACTCGACCTAAAGAAATGCGAGTTCGAAGTCCAGTCGACTAAGTATCTTGGGTATATTATCGAAGCAGGTAAAGGTATCCATATGGACCCGGAAAAGATTAAAGCAATTCAAGAATGGAAAGCTCCTACCACGGCAAAGGGCGTACTCGGTTTCCTCGGTTTTGCGAACTTCTATCGGCGTTTTATTAAGGGCTTTTCTAACCTAGTAGCCCCTCTAGTATTACTTACGAGGAAGAACGTGCCCTTCCAATAGAACCAGGAAACCGAGCTCGCGTTTAGGAAATTGAAAAAGGCTTTTATCACGGCACCGGTCCTCATGCAATTCGACCCGGAACGGGAGATAATTCTCGCCACGGACTCCTCAGGATACTGTACTGGAGGGGTGCTCCAATAGTTCGATGACGATGGTTTTCTACGGCCCGTAGCGTTCTTCTCGAAAAAGAACCTACCCGCGGAATGCAACTACCCAATCTACGATAAGGAACTACTCGTAGTAGTTAAGTGCTTACGCCAGTGGGATGCTGAACTAAAGGGGCTACATCAGTTTAAGATCCTTACTGATCATAAGAACTTAGAGTACTTTACTACTACGAGGAGACTCTCTGAGAGGCAGATTCGATGGTGGAGAGAGCTTAGCCGCTTCTCCTTTATTATTGAATATACGCCAGGAAAGACTAACGGATTGGCGGACGCATTGACAAGAAGGGACTAGGACCTACCAACCACGGATATGGACGAAAGGCTCGAACAAAGGACGGCTCAACTGCTCCAAATAACGGCCTAAGGACTCGTGCTGAACACAGGCTCACCGGAAGACCCAGAAGAGCAAAGAAACTGGGATGACGGAGACCTGCTATTATTAGAAGAAGCCATGGCAGTCGAACCTCGACAGGCACGACCAGGACAACTCGGACAAGAACTATCTCCCCTTGAGGAACAATGGCAAGAGGCACTCCAACAAGACTAAGTACTAAAGCAACTCCGGGAAGCAGTACAACGAGGAGAAAGGACCTTCCCACCGGAGTTTGCAACTAAGTTCAAGATCTCGATCGCGGAGTGTTCACTAGACTATCAAGGAAACCTCCTCTTTAGGGAAAGGAGATGGGTACCGGACTCCGAGCCACTACGAACAAGGATTATCCAAGAGATGCATGACTCTCCCCTCTCGGCACACCCCGGACGCGTTCAAACTACCTCCCTCGTAGCAAGGCACTTCTTCTGGCCAGGATTCGTTAACGATATCCGGAGGTTTTGTAGGAACTGTGACGTCTGTGGAAGGACTAAGATCTAGAGGGATCGGAAGCAAGGGTTACTCAAACCGTTACCAGTACCAAGTCGTCAATAGAGAGAGATCTCTATTGACTTTGTTGGGCCCCTACCATTGAGCAACGGATACGAGATGCTTATGGTAATCACTGATAGGCTAGGGAAAGGAGTGATCCTTGAGGCCTGCCCGAACACTAAGACGGAAACCATTGCAAGGCTCTTTATTGCATGCTTCTACCGGAACCACGGAGTCCCAACAGCAATAGTATCTGATAGGGGAACGTAGTTCGTTAGCCTTCTCTGGCAACGCATCTGTCAACTACTTAAGATTAAGAGGCGCATCTCAACGGCCTACCACCCTCAAACGGACGGATCAACGGAAAGGATGAACACTAAAGTGGAAAGGAAGCTCGCGCTGTTCGTGGAGCACTATTAACAAGACTGGGCGGACCGGTTACCGGTAGTCCAGTTAGCTCTCAACGGAAGAACCTCAACTACGACGCAGGCAAGCCCGTTCTTTCTTTCCCACGGGTACCATCTCGAGCCTCTAGAGCTATCCGAAGATATTCAACCTAGTAACCCCCAAAGGGACTCCCTAGTGGCAAGGGCCGATGTAATCGTAGCAAAGATCAAAGAGGTGACGGACTGGGCACAAATGGCAATGGCGGATGCACAGCAGGAACAGGAACGGCAGGCTAACCGGCAAAGGAACCTATCCCCTGCGTACAAGGTAGGTGATAAGGTCTGGCTACACCTAAAGAACCTAAGGACGGATAGACTAAGCAAGAAGCTCGATGATAAGGCAGCCAAGTTCACCGTCATCGAGGTAGTTGGATCCCACAGCTACAAGTTGGATATCCCCGGAGCGGTGCACAACGTCTTTAACGTGGACCTACTCCGGCCAGCGGGAACAGACCCTTTGCCAAGCCAAGTACAGGACGACTATCAACCACCACCGGTTTAGGTAGATGGTTAAGACGAATGGAGAGTGGAGGCAGTCTTAAGTGAACGAATGGCAAGAAAACCAGGGCAAAGGAGGCGCCAACTCCAGTACCAAGTCAAATGGGAAGGGTATGCAAGGCTAACATGGGAACCGGCATCAGCACTACAGGACACAGCAGCGCTGGACACGTACCTAAAACAGAAGGACCGACAAGAGCTCTAGGGAACCGAGCGGAGACTACAGGTGGACAAAAGGTTAAGCGGTTTAGCCCGGCCGGAGCCGAGCCTGCACACACCAGATGAGCACTGCACCACCCGCCCCGAGGGCGAGCGAGGCACAAGCGGTCACCTGGTGTGGGCATTACAGACCACAGGACCTAATCCCGTGCCGGACAACCCTCTCCCTGCCAACAGGCAGGCCCTCAATTCGACAGCCAGTCGACAAGCTCATAGGAGCCAGTTAACTGAGGGATGTCGCCACCCCAAGGCACGTATCACCGCACCTGCTGTCGGTCAGCCAAGTTTCCAACTACACCATGTAGCCGTTTGATGGTTCAGGGTTCACTTTTTCAACCTATATACCCACACCCACAAAAAAACGCGACCGACAAACAAGCAAGCAAGCAAGGCAAGCAGGGCAAACAGGGCAAGTCGGGCAAGCAGGGCAAGCAGGACAAGCAAGGCAAACAGGGCAAGCAGGGCAGGCAGGGCAGGAAGGGTCAAAAACAGGGAAAGGTCAAAAAGCAACAGTCCCCACCCGGATTCGAACCCGTAACCTCTCGAACCGGGAGGAGGAAGGGGGGGGTGATGTTAGAGTCTGAAGCCTCAGGATCAAGCCTCAGAGGATCATCGGCAGATCACGTGACGCCAAGCCTTTCTTGTATATAACTCTCCTCTTTCTTCTACGACTTCTCCTCTTTCTTCTTAAGTCTAGCTTAACGTACTTAGCGTAATAAACCTTTTAGCGATCATCCTAAGGTTAAGCCCTAATAAGGATAGGTAGGTAGTTAGAGGATAATTCGAGCTTCTAGCTAACTCTATAGCTAAGAATTCTCTCCTCTAGCTACCGTAATATAAAGATAAGGTCTAGAGTACTCTCGCTGCTACTATCTCGTCTAGTAATAGTGCCTCTTAGAAGGGCTAGGTTAAGATTAGCTACGATAGCTATCTTAATTAGATTATCCGCTAGGGTATAGTATATTAGGGAGGTTATACCTCCCTAGATAGGATAGTAGAGGTTAAAGTCCCCTAGGAGAATATACTCCCCTAGTTTTCTAAGAACTTCCGGTAGAAGAGATAGGGTTTCTAGCGCTATACTAGTATAAGAGGCTGGCGGGGGATTATAGTAGTTATAGATATAGATTATATATATTCTAGTAATAAGGGAAAGTGTAATAAGATCTAGTAAATAGACTATTGCTTGCTAGGAGTCGGAGCTAATAGCCTTGCTTATAAAGAAGTAGGTTCTTACTACTCCCTCCTAGGGAAAAACTATATAGTAGGTAGAGTATCTTACTATTGTCTTAACCCTCGGGTTCCTCTAAGGTTCCTAGATAGCTAGGATATAGTAGATCTTTAGGTCTACTTCCTTAAAGAGCGGGAGTATTACCCTATCCTTACTCTTATAGACGTTATACTATATAATAGAGAGAGAGCCTATATCTAATATTAACTTCCTTCTATCTCTAGGTCCGGCTACGAGGGGGCTAGTGGTGTAGGCTATAAGGAGGGAGTTCCCGCGGGCTCCTCTAAGGCGTGTTGTAAGCTATTAAGTCCGGTAAACCTTATTTAGTTAGAAGGCGGGGGGCGGCTTAAGTCTCTTGGCCTGCCTAGTCCCCTTTTAACCGGCTCCTTCTCCCTAATCCTCTTTCTTAGTCTAACGGTTAACTAGTTAGTTTAAGGCTATATTTTAGTTATTAGGGGTCCTTCCCGGTGCCTTTCTAGTGCTACTAGGCGGGCCTAGGCGGCCTTAGTATAGTAGGCTCTACGTGCTGGGTAGGAGTTACTCTAGGCTATATACCTTTAAGAGTAGTTTACGTACTATATACTTTCCTTAGGGTAGTCCCTAGTATTATATATCTTGCTATACTATCCGTACTTTTCCTTCTTTTTATAATAGTTAGTAATATAACCGTAGGCCTAGTACTTAAAATACTAGGTTACTATAAAGACTACGTTATAGTACTACGCTATATAAATAGTAAAGTTAATAATAAGCCCCTTATTAATAATCTAGTTAGCGGTTTCGGGGTTTATAGTACTAAGGATAATGGCTGAGTAAGTTTTCCCCTCTAGGAGCTTCCTCTTTAGCTAGGCTAGCTTACTAATACGTAGTTCTAGGTATAGAGATAGGTTCTACTTCTAGATAGTTTAGATGGCTTAGGGGTCTATAGTATCGATTTCTTCTCGAGGGACGTTGTATACTAGTACTAAGTATAGCTGCTAGTTAGGCCTAACTTCTTTTCCTAGTCCTATAGTCTATTCCTAGTCCTAGAGAAGGGCTATTCTAGTTACTTTATCCGGTATAAAGATTCTAACGTCTCTACTAGGGAGCTTCTTAGTAGTAAGTACTTTCTTACACGCCTAGCTTTTTCCTACCTAGATCTTTCTAATAATTACCTTATTTAAGAGCTTAGCTATTTCTTATCTATTTACTATCTCTAGAAAGTAGAGGATAAGTTTAGTAGTAGCTAGGGGGGTAGGGGGCTTCGGGGCTACTTAGGCTATAATTTATATCTAGCTGCGAGTATTAGGTATAGGTATAGAGGTAGCCTAAATACGGTTAACTATCTTTTAGATCTATTAGACCTCTTTAAGAATATCTTTAAGGCCTAGCTTCTTAGTAGTTGCCTCCTAGTAGATAGTAATATAATCCTAGAAGATTATCTTAGTAATATCGAGAAAATTTTTTACCTAGCTAGAGAGGACTAAAGGGAGGCTAGCGGATATTTATAGGGCTTAGAGGAGGATATCTACTATTTTTAAGGCTCTTTTAACGTATTCTACGCTGTACTAGGTACTCTATAGTTTCTTAGGGGTATATTAGGGCTAGATAGAGATAGTTACTAGGGGAGGCTATTCGCCTCTTTCTATATTCTCTATATTAACTACTTCGCGGCTATAGTTATCTTAAGTACTATTTTAGGACTCGCGAAGCCTAGAAGAGTCCCTAGGGCCCTCTCCCGGCGCCGTAGCTTAGGGTCGATTTTTTAGTGTGGTTATATTTTTTTTTATAGGGCTACTATAGTAGCCGCTACCGGTAAAAAGAAAAAATAGAACTAGTAGAGATAAATAGGCCTAGATAGAAAGAAGAGGTTTTTACTAGGCGATAAGGTTTTCTCTCTCGAGTAAAATAACTATAAATAGCTAGCCCCGTATAGACCCGTAAGAGAGCTATATCGGGAAGAAATAAATTTATCTATCTATCTATTATTCTAATTCTTTACTCTTTATTTATTATTTAAAATTATTAAATAAATAGCCTAAGGGCTACTATACCTAGATAGATTTTAGCTAACTAAGCGAGTTAGCTTTTAAGCTCTATATCTAAAGAAAAGCTAATACCGAGAAGAATTTAATTAGTAAAAACTAATTAGGGTTTAGCGTAGTACGTAACGTATACGTATATCTTCCGTATACGGCTAATAGATAGAAGAATTAAACTTCTTACTATAGACTATTTTAATATCCGCTACTATACTATATAACCGTCGATAGATATATACTTTACTTAAAAAAAATAAACTCTTTAGTTATTTAAATCTACTAAATAACTTTAAAGTTTAGTAGAAGAGGCCCGTCGTTATATATAGTAGCGGGTATTAAAATAGTCTATAGTAAGAAGTTTAATTCTTTTATCTATTAGCTATATATAAGATAAATTTATTTCTTCCCAATATAGCTCCCTTACGGGTCTATACGGGGCTAGCTATCTATAGTTATTTTACTCGAGGGAGAAAACCTTTTCGCCTAGTAAAAACCCCTCCTTTCTATCTAGGCCTATTTATTCCTACTAGTTCTATTTTTTCTTCTTACCGGTAGCGGCTACTATAGTAGCCCTATATTCGCCTACTAGCTCTACCCCTTTAGTTCTTATCCTTATAGTTATCCGGATCCTAGTATTCCCGGTAGTCCTCCTAGTTCTTCTTCTTAGTTATCCTCCTAGATTAGTTCCCTAGCTAGACTAAACTAATTAAGTAGCCCTAGGCGTAGGAACTAGCCTATTACTACTTTTATTCCCTTCTTTATTAAGAGAAGGAAGTAGTAGTCCGTAGTCTCTACTCTTTAGAGTATCTATATCCTATTCTATTAGAAGTAGGGGTAGAAGAGGAGGATATACTTTAGAGTTTATCTATACTAGCCGTATAGATAGGTAGGGCTAAGGTATCCTAGTACCTTGCGCCTTAAGAGGAAGTCCTCTAGTCTAATATACTCTATACGTAGTAGAGTAGCGAGTATACTCTATAGCTTAGATAGTTCGCTATAGATTTATCTAATTTTTAGGTTCTACTATATACTTTAGGCTACTAGCTTATTTTATCTTCCCTAGCTAGTAAACTTTATCTATCTCTCCTTCTACTTATTCCTATATACTATACGTAGCTTCGTTCGCTCTAAAAGACTCTAGTAGGTAGAGGAGTAGTAGTTAAGAAGTAAGTTTACCTTTTTTCTAAGTAGGATTCTTCTAGCCGGGCTAGCGGCGCCTCTAATACTTAGAGTAGCCCGAGCTATCTATTTAATACTCTAGTAAGTTTCTTCTACTACTACCGCGACTAGGCTATCCCTAGCTCTAATAGCCTATACTAGTACTAGTATTATAAACGTGGCTTATGTAGACCCCTTACTTATTTACCTTCGTTAATTTAAAATCTAGATCTAGACTTACCTGCTTACAAATCAGGAAGCTAGTATTTTAGTTCGTTCTTTATGTATATAAAGCTCGCCCCTCTGCTTTGTAGTTAGTTCTTTAGTCTAGCAATGAGTATTCCTCGCGTATAACTTGGTACGCCTTGAATTGGACCTTGCTTGCCTCCCTCGTCCCTCGTCCCTCGCCCCTCGTCCCTCGCCCCTCGTCTCTCGCACCTCGTACCCTCGCCCTTTGAACTACACCCTTATACTTCGGCATTGTTTTACCCCTACTGCCTTTACCGGCTTCGTTACCTCGTCTCTCCGCCCCCCCTCCAAGGTCCGTTTATTACATTTTGCTAGACTCTCTCTAGTAGGCCTAAAGCTCTCGCCGAAGCCCTAGACTGTAATCCCTAAAATGGTTGATGGAACTATACCTCCTGATCCTTGGGATACGCTCTTCTAAGTCCTTAATCAAGTCCCTGCTCCTGTCAACGCTCGTCCTACCTTCCCTGAAGATATCCCGGTTTCTCTACGCGTTACTCTTAGCCAGGCATACGCTAAAGGAAGACAATCTTGCCTAAGATCCGATATCGATTCACCAGCTATCCCTGAGAATGCTACGAACGCCTAAGTTGCTTGCATCTTTCACTACTACGGTTTTAGCCAAGATAAAGCCTTCGCCCGACTCTAACCACTAGCCCCGAACCTCCCTACCAACACGCCGGCTACTACGTCCACGGTATCTTCTTTAGAAACCCTACGTCCCCGCATCCCTAAGGTATCGGATCTAGAACCCTTTAAAGGAGAACGCACTCGATTCCAGAACTTCGCTACGCAACTTTAACTCAAATTTGCCTCGGACCCATCTGCTTTTACAACGGACATAGCTAAGATTACCTACGCTGGGTTATATCTTCGCGATGCGGCTTACACTTGGTTTGCCCCTTACGTCTCTGCTTCGAACGGTTCCGTAGACTTCGACAATTATAAGGTCTTCTACCAAGCTCTCAAGGCCGCATTTGATGATCCTAATGCTTACGCAACGGCTAAACGATCCCTCCTCGCGCTCAAACAAGACAAGTCCTGCTCGGCTTACTACTCACGGTTTCTCTCGCTTATTACGACTCTTAGTTAGAAGGAAAACGCAGTGAAGATTCACTACTTCCGCCTTGGCCTTAAGAAGAACCTTAAGGATCTTCTTATTAGACGTTCTATGCCACTGGAATTCGAAAAGTTCGCTGAAACCTGCATTGCGTTGGATAACCAACTCTATGCTCGAACAATTGAGAAAAAGACACCCGTAACTCGTACCCCTACCTCGACTCCTCTCTCTACACCAGCTACCCCTCGATCCTCGTCTCCCGCGCCAACCTCGATCCCCCAAAGTGAACCTATGGAACTGGATGCCTCTGCTCGAAAAGCGTACCGAAGAGCCAATAATCTCTGCGCTTACTGTGGTGATCCGAACCACTGGGTACGTGAGTGCCCTAAGGCAAAGGGTCCAAAGGGTTCAAAGGGTCCAAACCTTAATTCGACCACAACTGTACCCTCTCCGCCCACCTCGCTACCAGTAACAAGTCCACTCGTCTCTGAAACCTCGACTCCTACAACTCCTCCTACGGCTTCAGTCCTCTACGTGTCAAAAAACGTAGAAGGCTAGGTAGTACCCGGCACCTGCCTAGCCCCCCGCTACTTTCTACTTCAAATCAATTCTCTATTCTTGCTTCTTTATCTTCGAACCTCGGAACACTCTTATTTTCACCCCCCGAACCTCGTACCTCGAAACCACGCGCTATTGATCTCGGAAAACGCCCACTCCTTATTCTTAAGTCAGTAGTCAATGATACAATCGAAACCTCGTCTATGCTAGACTCTGGTGCTTCGTCCTTGTTCATAGATAATGCTTTTGTTAAGGAACACTCGCTCCCTACTCGTCAAAAAACACAACATGAATCCCTCGAGCTGGCTGATGGATCCATAGCTGGGTGGATTACTCATGAAGCCGACCTTCAACTCGATATTGATCAACACCAAGAACTCCTTACCTTTCAGGTAACTAAGCTTGGTCAATATCCTATTATTCTTGGAAAACCTTGGCTAGAAAGACACGATCCACAGATTCTCTGGTCAAGGAATACTATTACCTTCGCTTCTCCTTTCTGCCAAGCAAATTGCTTACCTACTCGACAACCTACGATTACGCCTCCTAATCCGCCTTCGATCTCTTGCGCTACGGTATCCTACGCCGCCCTTACCCGCTATGTCCAACGAGATAAGACTAGGATCTATGCCGTATCAATTAAGGAAATCCAAGAACACCTTGAAAGCCTTAAAAAAACGGAACAACAAACCCCGGAACAAGAACTCGAAACCCTCCGCTCACGAATCCCGGCTCGATTTCACCACCTTCTTCCTTTCTTTACTAAGAAAGAGGCCGATAAGCTTCCCCCACATCGATATATTAATCATGAAATTTCGCTAGAAGAGGGCAAGAAACCCCCATTCGGTCCTCTCTACTTAATGTCCGATTTAGAGCTTAAGGCTCTACGCGAATATCTTGATAAGAACCTTAAGAAAGGTTTTATTCGGCCCTTATCCTCATCCTCTGCGTCCCCTATTCTCTTTGTTAAGAAACTAGGTGGCGGCCTTCGTTTTTGTGTGGATTATCGCGAACTAAACGGTATTACGAAAAAGAACCGTTATCCACTCCCCTTGATCAACGAGACTCTCCGTCAACTTTAAGGCTCTCGTATTTTTACTCGACTCGACCTTCGCGGTGCTTATAACCTTATCCGGATTAAGGAAGGCTCCGAACATTTAACCGCCTTTAGGACTCGCTATGGCCTATACGAGTACCTTGTTATACCCTTTAGCCTTACGAATGCGCCTGCTACCTGCTAACAATTCGTTAACGATACACTACGTGAATATCTCGACCGCTGGTGCGTCGTCTACTTAGATAATATCCTTATCTACTCGGAAACAGAAGAGGAGCACCACGAACACGTCTAATTAGTTCTCGAAAAACTTCGTGAAGCAGGCCTGTACGTAAAAGGCGAAAAATGCGACTTCTATACGACTTCGACCACGTTCCTTGGCTTCGTTATCTCCCTAGACGGTATCTCTATAGACCCGGCTAAGGTAGCCGCCGTAAGAGACTAGGAGGCTCCTCGCTTAGTTAAAGATCTTTAATCGTTCCTTGGCTTTGCAAACTTTTACCGAAGATTTATTAAAGAATACTCTCGAAAAGCTAGAGCTCTCTTTAGGCTCCTAGCTAAGAATATTCGTTTTACTTGGGAAAAAGAATAGGATAAGGCATTTACTTATCTTAAGGAAGCCTTCTGCTCTTACCCAATTCTCCGACACTTCGACCCCTAACTCGAAACTATCCTTAAAACCGACTTATCCGACTTTATTATCTCCGTAATTTTATCCTAATGGGTAACCTACGATAATGGCAGAAGAATCCTACATCCTATCGCCTACTACTCTCGGAAAATAACCTCCGTAGAGTAGAACTACGGTATCGGGGATAAGGAACTCTTAGCTATCGTGGAAGCCCTAAAGGAATACCGTTCCCTCGTTATTAACCTCTCCTCGCCACTCCTCGTTCTTATAGATTACTCGAATTTAACTAGCTTTGCCTCTAAGCAAATCTTAAACCGTCGGCAAGCACGCTGGGCAATTAAACTCTTAGAACTCGACTTTAAGATCGTCTACCGCCTAGGAACTAAGAATTAACGCGCGGATACGTTAATAAGACGGTTAGGAGACCTCCCTGCTCGAGAGGGGCGCCTGCCCCCTACTACGATCCTTACCTCTAAAAAATTCGAAATTTCGACCCTTATTTCTACTCGCCATTTAATCGCTAGGCTAGAACCGTCTCTAGCTAGTGAAATTCGCTTAGTACTCGATAAGGATACTCTTAGACAAGAGATCCTTACCGCACTCGATACCTACGCACTTCGACATTCTAAGGTAGATTTAGGCGCATGTTCTAAGGATAACGATAGTCTCTTACTAGTTAATAGACTTATCTATATTCCTAAAGATCTAAGCCTCCGCTAAAGGATTATTAGCTCTCGATACTCGCACCCGGCTGCTAGATACCCAGGCTAAGCAGTAATATTTGAACTCGTTACTCGTGATTTCTAGTGGCTAGGTCTACGCCAGACAGTAGCTCGTTTTATACGAAACTATAAGACCTGCCAAAGAATTAAACCCGCTCGACATGCCCCCTATGGATATTTGAAACCCCTTAAAGTACTATAACGCCGCTGGCAATCCGTTTCTCTCGATTTAATTACGGGACTTCTAACGTCTAACTCGTTCGATGCTATATTAGTAGTCGTAGATCGACTAACTAAAATGGCTTACTTTATTCCTTGCTAAATAACCCTCGATTCGATAGAGCTTGCTAAGCTTTATCGAGACTACGTTTTTCGACTATATAGCTTACCCGACGACTTCGTATCTGACCGCGGCTCGATTTTTACCTCTAAATTTACTAGAGCTCTTAGTAGATCCCTATCTATTAAGACCAACTTTAGTACGGCTTTCCACCCGCAAACCGACGGCTAGATAGAGCGCATTAACGCTATTCTCGAGCAATACCTTCGTGCCTACGTTTCGTACTAATAAGACGATTAGAACGACTTTCTCTCCCTTGCTGAATTCGCTTATAATAATATAATCTCGACCACGACTAAGGTTACCCCCTTCTTTGTAAACTACGGCTTCCACCCTCGTTATAAGATTCTACGGAAAGACCCGATCTTAGCCCCACTCGAACCTCTACGTCTCTTCTAAGAGAACCTCGAAAACCTCGAAAACCACCTTCGCTAAGAAATTCGATTCGCACAAGATACCTACGTAGAACAAGCTAATAAAGACCGTATCTCGCCACCCGTCTTTAAGCCTAGTGACCTCGTTTGGCTCCTAAGACGGCATATCTCGACAACAAGACCTTCGGATAAACTCGACTTTAAACGCCTTGGCCCCTTTCCTATACTAGGAAAGATCTCGACTTATGCCTATCGCCTAGAACTACCAAGGACGATAAAAGTCCACCCCGTATTCCACGTCTCTTTACTCGAACCCGCGGCCTCTAACCCCTTGCCTAATTAAGTCCAACCTCCGCTTCCGCCCGTTATCGTTGACGGCGAAGAAGAGTACCGGGTAGAAGAGATTCTAGACGTTAAAGCAACCCGGAGACAACCGAAATACCTCGTAAAATGGACTGGTTACTCGACACCAACCTAGGAACCTTACGACCTTGTTAAAGACCTTAAGGCCCTTAATACGTTCTATAAACGTTACCCTTTAAAACCTCGACCCTTAGGCTAAAGGCTCGTAGGAACTCACCTCTAGGGAGGAGAGCCTACTATTATAAACGTGGCTTATATAGACCCCTTACTTATTTACCTTCGTTAATTTAAAATCTAGATCTAGACTTACCTGCTTACAAATTAGGAAGCTAGTATTTTAGTTCGTTCTTTATATATATAAAGCTCGCCCCTCTGCTTTATAGTTAGTTCTTTAGTCTAGTAATAAGTATTCCTCGCGTATAACTTGGTACGCCTTAAATTAGACCTTACTTGCCTCCCTCGTTCCTCGTCCCTCGCCCCTCGTCCCTCGCCCCTCGTCTCTCGCACCTCGTACCCTCGCCCTTTAAACTACACCCTTATACTTCGGTATTATTTTACCCCTACTGCCTTTACCGGCTTCGTTACCTCGTCTCTCCGCCCCCCCTCTAAGGTCCGTTTATTATAACTAGTTCGTCTAGGTATAGTAAGAGTAGGGGAATCCCCGTCTTATACTCTAAGATCTATATACTAGTTAACTTATACGCCCCTAAGATAGTACGTAGGTACTAGTTTTAGATCTTCTTTAGTAGCTAGATAGCTATTTTTCTCTACCCTAGAGTTCCCTCTAGAGTATACTATACCCTATAGCCGTAGGTAAGAACTAGCCTTACCACGGCCGTATAGATATAGCGGGCTTTAGTAAATAAGGCTTCCTAGGTAGACGCTGCGAGTCTAGATAGAGATATATACTATTTAATTACCTTAGCTCCTATTTCCCTAATATAGGGTCCCTATCTAAGCTTATTATCTACGTAGACTCCTAGAATCTTAATTATAGGCTCTAGGCATCTAGTAAATCTAGGGATACGAATCCCTACTACTATATTAAATCTCCTTAGTTTTCTTATAAAATAAATAAGGTAATACTTATCGGGTAAGAAAGCTAACCCGTAGGTAGCTACCTAGTACTCGTAAATTTAATATACTCCCTCTAGTATTCTATAGTTCTATTCTATAGATCTACTAAAGGTTAGAATATTAGTATTATCGACGAATCTAAGGGGGAAGGTATTACTCCTACGTAGCTACGTAAGTAGGTTAGACGTAAAGAATAGG
The DNA here is from genome assembly GCA_011503125.2 of Botryosphaeria dothidea. NCBI lineage: Eukaryota > Fungi > Ascomycota > Dothideomycetes > Botryosphaeriales > Botryosphaeriaceae > Botryosphaeria > Botryosphaeria dothidea. The sequence goes on from WWBZ02000073.1 coordinate 1,732,765, forward strand.
TAGAGTATCGGAGATAGTAAGAATCCCTAGGGAATCCCGGTTAGAGTCTAGATTAGTAGACTAATAAAGTCTCCGAAGAATAGCTAAGTAGTACGGTCCTATAGAAAGAATTAAGTAAATCTTTCTATCTATGCTAGGAGCCTTACTATCCTTATATTATAGAGAAGCCTCCTATAAGATATATAGTCGTATACTCCTAAGATATCTAGGCTAAGAACTAAGGCTACTAGCCTAGAATCTTACGCCTAGATAGTATAGATCTATTCCGTAAGTAGGTCGAGGGCTACTACTACTAACCTATTTCTCCTAGTTTCTATCTATATATCGGGGAGTAGTTTATAGGCCTTAGTAGCCTAGAAGATCCGATCTACTATAATTCTCTTAAGTAGCTTCCCTAGCGTATTAAGTAAAGTAATCGGCCTAAATAACTTAGCTTTAGTATAGTTATTCCTCTATAGTTTCCTAAGGACTACGGTAATAGAGCTTTTAAACTACCTAGGGTAATATCTAAGTACGAGGTATTTCTAGAAGAGCCTAGTAAGTAGTCTACTTAGTATCTAAGTATACTACTTTAGGAACCTATTAATAATCTTATCTAGGCCTAGTGCCTTATCTAGGGGAAGCTTTTTAATAGTATAGATAATCTACTCTTCGGCGAGGTCTTAGGGAATCTCTACTAGTACTAGGTATATATACCTATCTAGGTCTAAGAGGTCGGTAGCCCTAGAAGGGGGGAAGAACTAGTTAATAAGGATTTCTATCTTAGCCGGATTATCGTAGCGTAGTTATCTATCTACTTCCTAGAGGGGTAGGAACTAAGGTAGGGCTAGTAGTTCTTATACTTTTATTCTTACCTACTTTAAGAGCTTCTAGAGTATAGATAGGTCTAAGGTAATCTTAGCTACTATTCTACGCTATACTTTTATTCTATCTTTTCTAATCTATCTCTTCTTGCTATTAGTAATAGTTTAGTATACTATCTAGTCCTCCTCCCTTCCTATAGCTATCTACTTTCTTCTAGCTACTCTAGTCTAGTATACTAAGTTCGAATACTTCTTTATCTATTATATAGAGGCCTAGGACGAGGGTCTCGCTACTAGAATAGTCTTCTAGATTATTCTTTAGATAGCCTTCTAGAGTAGTATAGTAAAGTAATCTAGGTCTACTTTAGTATTAAGAGAGGCTATTTTAAGGTGTTCGAGCTTTAATTAGAGTATATTATTAGTTCTCTTCTAGTCTACTTTCTTCTACTAGAGCCTTAGAGGGCGTAGTTCTATAGGAGTAAGAGAAAAATTAAGTATAGTAAGGATAGGTAGGTAGTTAGAGGATAATTTAAGCTTCTAGCTAACTCTATAGCTAAGAATTCTCTTCTCTAGCTACTATAATATAAAGATAAGGTCTAGAGTACTCTTACTACTACTATCTCGTCTAGTAATAATACTTCTTAAAAGGGCGAGGTTAAGATTAGCTACGGTAGCTATCTTAATTAGGTTATCCGCTAGGATATAGTATATTAGGGAGGTTATTACGGGCCTAGGAAGTGGAGTAAGCGGTGTAGTAGAAACTTATAAGCGGGATCGGATTATTACGTGCCGAACCCCGAAACACGTTTAACCTATTTAGGCGGCTAGTAAGCCCGACCCCTAGAAGTAGATTACCCTTAGCTATTAGCCACCCTACTATCTATACTAATACTATAGTCTAGCTAACTACCGGCTAATTATAGTATATAGACTATATTCGTTTATAGTAGATAGGACCTTTGTGGTTAATTCTAATTATTACTTAACATCTATCTTATTTACCTTCTCTACCTAGCTACGGCTACTATCCCCTTATATAAGTAATATCCCGATAGCGGTAGCAAAACCCCTAGACGCTGCGCACCTTCCCGACGCCTAAGCCCCTCGGACTTCCTTATTCCCAAGGCCCAGCGTAATACTTTAACTACTACCTTATAGGCACCGAAGGTAAGAAAAACCCTCTACGATAAAACTAACTATAATAACCTAGACCGAGATTCGCGCCTCGCTCCCTAATAAGGAGGACTAAATAAATAATATTAGACCGATTATCCCTGGTACACCTAACCTAGAAACCCGCATCCTTATTACGGAGGCCTATGCTATAGGCGTCGCCTCCCTATCTCGCGATATTAGTAGACCGCGACTCCCACCGGACGTATCGGAAGATTACGGCTAAGTTCTTCTAGAGTACTTTATTAGGGGATAAGCCTTCTCTATCAACCGCACTATACGAATCCCTACGCCAACCCCCACCGAAAACACTCCTACCTAGACGTACAACCTTAAGTTTAAAGTTAAGGAACTAGATACCTTTAACGGCACCCGAAGCAAGCTAGACGAGTTCCTACGCCAACTAAATACCTACTTCCACCTATTCGGAACGGCCTTCTAAAATAATACTTAGAAAATCTTCTTCGCTAGGTTATACCTCCGCGGCAACGCAGCCTAATAGTTCGAACTCTACTAAGAAGACTTCGGAAAGATAGACTAATATAAAGAAATAACTAAGCTCTTCCTTAGCTTTAACACCTTTATAAAAAACCTCCGAGAAACCTTCGAGAATAAGGACTAATACTAAGACGCGGTATATCGAATCTAGACTCTTAAGTAAACTAGCTCCGCGGCTACCTATACGACCTAGTTCCGTCTATACGCCTCCCGACTCTAATAGCCCGACCCCGTCCTAAGAATAATATACTACGAAGGCCTTAAGAATAATATTAAGGATAAATTTACTAGGACTAAACTACCCGAATCCTACTAAGAGGTCACTCGCGTAGCTATCTAACTCGACACGCGCCTATATAATCGACGACGGGAAATAGGAAGGACGCCTCGGCCTACCGCTAATACTAGATAACTAAGGTATACTACCCCCCTAAGCGACCCTATAGACCTCGATAGTACTAAAATAAGGGGATCCCTATCCTAGAAAGAGAAAGACCGCCGCCGTAAGGAGGATCTCTGCCTCCGCTGCGGTAAAAAGAGATACTACGCGCGATAATATAAGGGAACCTCTAATTCTAGGAATATACGCTAGACTATAGCTACTTAGGTGGCCGAATCTAAGGATCCTTACTCTAAATAGTACTAGGCCGACTATACTAACGATAAGTACGAAGTCTACTAAGAAGCTAAAGAATCTAGTAGATACTAGCCTAAGATAAAAAACTAAAAGAGCCTCTAATCTAGGGGCGGGTAGAGGCGTAGCCCCTAGCGCCCCTTTAAGTAACTATAACTACGACCGGCAACTCTATTAGATTATTCTATACTATACTACTAGACTAGGAACCCCTAGCCGAATACGCTAAATACCTAGTTATTAATATACTCGCTAACGGACGACGAGTAAGAGTTCTTATTAACTTAGTAGACGGAGGAAACTATATTAACCCCCGCTTTATAGAAAAATATAATATACGATACCGAGAGAAGAAATATCTCTACGAACTTATTACTATAGATAGCTCGCCTAGTATATATAGAGGAGGGCTAATCCTTATAGAAACCTAAGGACTAGTACTATCCCGAGAAAAATACCGAGAAAGAATCTACCTAGATATTATAAAAACCCTAGGATATAATATTATCTTAGGGCTCTTCTAGCTCCGGAAATAGAAACCCTATATCGATTAGAAAACCGGAGAAGTAAAGTTTAGGTCTAGAGAAAAGAACGAGGCGCGGTAGCTATTTAGTACTATAGCGGCGTTAGTATACCTATAGATAACCCGGAGTAAGCTAGTTCGGGTTAGTAAGATCTCTAAGAAAGCCCTTCGAAAAGAAGTTAAGAACGGCAACCCTACTAGAATATTTTAGGTACGCGCTACCCTCTAAGGAATTAAGATCGAGATATAATAACCCCTAGAAGTTCGGTAGGCCTATAGAGTCGCCTACCTTCCCCGTAGAAAAACCTAGAGACCCTAGAAAACCCCGAAACCCCGAGAACCCCGAGAACGTATAAGATACGACTTAAGATAAGTTAGCTCCGCCAAACTAGAGAACCCCCTAGACCACGTACCCCTTCGACATCGATACTTCGACCTCTTTACGGAAAAAACCGAAGAGAATATATTACCTAAATACTAGCCGTGGGATTATAAGATACTCCTAATCCCCGAAATAATATCTAAATTCGGACCCCTATACTCCCTATTAGAAAAAGAACTTTAAGTACTTAAGAAATACATCGAAACCTATCTTTAAAAAGAATATATACGGCCCTCGCAGTCCTTAGCAGCATCCCCTATTCTATTTATACCGAAACTAGGAGGTAAACTACGACTATATATAAACTACCGAGCCTTAAACGATATTACTATTAAGGACCGGTACCCTCTACCCCGGATTAACGAGCTACGCGACCGCCTACGGAAAGTAAAATACTTTACTAAACTAGATCTCCGAGACGGCTATTACCTAATTAGGATTAAGGAAGGAGAAGAATAGAAAATAGTATAGCGAAGCCGATTCGGACTATTCGAATACCTAGTTATACCCTTTAGACTTACGAACGCTTCCGTAACCTTCTAAGCTATAATTAACGATACCCTCCGCGAATACCTAGACGTCTTCTATATCGTATACCTCGACGACATCTTAATCTACTCTAAAACACTCGAAGAATACTAGGAACACGTAGAGAAGATACTAAAGAAGCTATAAGAACGGAAGCTATAGGTTAAACCCGAAAAATACGCCTTCTATATTTAAGAAGTAGAGTTCCTAGGATTTATTATCCGACCCGGCGAAGTTATAATAGACCCTAAGAAAGTAGACTCTATCCTTAGCTAGCCTATACCTAAGAACCTTCGAGAAGTATAATTATTTCTAGGCTTTACTAACTTCTACCGGCGATTTATCCGAGATTACGCTAAACTCGTAGAATTCTTAACCCGGCTTATACGAAAGAATACTCGCTTCGACTAGTAAGATCTATAGAAGAAAGCCTTCGAGCTACTTAAGAAGGCCTTTACGAAAGCTCTAGTCTTAGTACTATTCGATCCCGATAAACTAATATACCTAGAAACTAACGCCTCCGACTATACTATAGAAGCCTATCTTAGCTAACCCGATAATTAAGAACGACTTTACCCCGTAGCCTTCTATTCTAGAAAAATAACCCCGGTAGAACTTAACTATAATATCCACGATAAGAAATTACTTGCTATCGTTATCGCCTTTAAAAAATAGAGATACTACCTAGAAGAAGCGAACTTTAAAATAATAGTATATTCCGACTACTAAAACCTAGGAGCCTTTATAACGATAAAAATTCTTAACCGACGGCAAGTAAGATAGGTAGAATAACTAGCCTTATTTAACTTTAAGATAGTATACCGTAAGAGATCCGAAAACGGGAAGATAGACGCACTTAGCCGAAGATACGACTATACTCTTAACCGGCCCGAACTATCTTCCGCACTCTTAGAACGAAATAATAAAGGAAATATTAAACTTAACCGTCCGTAACTAGAACTAGCGGCAATCCGTCTCTTAGTACTAATTACGCGAAATTAGGTAAGAAGCTAAAATAGGCTAGAATTCTAAAACTAAGAAACCTAAAATAACTAAAGATCGCGAAATCCTTAAGAATTACTAAATTAATAAATATATAATCTAGAAGAATTTTAAAATTAAGGAGAATCCTTAAACTAGGAATTACTAAACTAAGTAGGACCTTAAAATCCGGAGGGAATCCTAAGCACGGACCTCTCTTAAGAAATTAATCCCTTAGAAATTACTTAGGAAGAGTATATTCGAGTAGCCTACGAAAACGATACTATAGTATAATAACTCTTAAAGTAAATCCGCGAATACCCCGATAAAGATCCTAATCTTATACTAAGCCTAGAAGGAACTATCCTCTTTAAGGGGCTAGTCTACGTATCTTAACGACTTAGGCGATAAATAATTAAGAATATCTATATATCTCCAGCCCACGGCCACCGCGGTATTAACCCTACTACGGAACGAATAGAGCGATTATTCTATATACCGTATCTTAGAAAGAAAGTACGCTAGTTTATTATAGAATATAAGGACTACGCCCGAAATAAGGCAGCGCGTTACACTCTATACGGAAAACTATAGCTAATTACCTCGCTAGACCGACTATAGAAAGTTATCGCACTAGACTTTATTACTAAACTACCTAAGTCTAAAGAACCCCTTACTAGTACGCGTTACGATTCTATCCTAGTAATTACGGATAGACTCTCGAAATAGGGGTACTTTATCCTCTATAAAGAAGCCTCGGGAGTCCCTAAGCTAGTATATATCTTCCTACGCTATATCCTCGTAAACTACGGAATACTAGAAATAATTATCTTAGACTAAGATACCCGCTTCCGCGCACGATTCTAGTAGACCCTAATAAATAAACTCGGAATAAAGTATAAGCTATCTACCGCCTACCACCCTTAGACGGACGGATAAACGGAACGGCTTAATTAAACCTTAGAAGAATACCTACGAAGTTACGTAAACTACTAACAAAACGACTAGGTAGAATTTCTACCTCTAGCCTAATTTATATATAATAGTATAATCGTAGAAATAACCCAAGAAACGCCGTTCTACGTTAACTACGGTTTCGAACCCCGAGCCTATAGAGAACCTATTCCCTAGGAAAATATAGCGTAGAAAGAAATACTCTAAGCAGAACAACTAAAAGGACTACACTAAAGCCTCGCTCGAGACATCGAATTTATTAACTACCGCATGGCTATGTACTATAACCGAAGGCGCTAGGAGCCGCCACCTCTAGAAGAGGGAGATAAAGTCTGGCTACTTACTAGAAACCTTAAAACCAACCGACTAAGCCCTAAATTAGATTACAAGAAAATTAGTCCCTTCGAAATTAAACAAAAACTTTCCTCTGTTACATTCAAACTTAAATTGCTAAAGAATATACGCCGAAGTCTAGTCTTCCACGTAGCACTCCTTGAACTAGTACCCTAAAACGCCTAAACACCGGAATACCTCGAGGGAGAAATCCAACCCGAAGACGCGCAGGAATAGAATGTCGAAAAAATCCTAGACAGCAAAAGGGACTCCAACGGTCAGCTTAAATACCTTATCAAATGGGAAAACTGCGAAGACTCAGAAAATACCTGGGAACCCTTACCAAATCTCAGTTGCCCAGAACTTCTCGCGGACTTCCACCGATAAAACCCAGATCGTCCAGCCCTAGAGCGTCCTCCCAGGACGCAAAACTAGGAGGAGGATCCAGTGACACCTAAAGCTGATCTACGGGAGCCTGCCGGGAGATCACGCCATCGGCACCCGCCACGTTACCACCGGACCCGCCAAATAAATGCGGCACAGCCTCTTCGGCAGAAACCTCGGGAACGTCCTAAGGAGGACGGCCCTCTCGAACAGCAGCCTCCCGCTCTGCCCGCTCCTCCTGCTCAAGCTGCCGCATTTCACGAGAAAATAGGGCTACATCGCGCTGCTCCACGGACCGGAGTAACAAACGTAACCGCCGCTCCTTCTGCTGCCGAGTTCGCAACCGCTTCGCCACGCGACTGGCATGCTAAGCCGCCACCAACGCCGCCTAAGCCGCCGTATTAGCAGCAATAGCAGCAGCATCAGCGGCCTCCTCGTCCTAATCAATCTCTATAGCCACCTCTTAAAGCTAGCGCTCCAAACTCTTACGAGCCCGATCTAAGCGCCGAACTAAGAAATAGTTAGCTACCACGATAAGAAAAGGAAGAAAGGCCTAACTTATACTCCGTATTAACGGAAGAAGCTATAGCCTCGTACGACGCAAGACCTCCCCTAGTATAGCCGGAACAGGCAGGATAGAAAGAAGCGGCGTAATAAACCAAATCTAGACGAATATAGCGGGCACAAGGAGAAGCCGCAGGGACCCTACGATAACGGACCATAATACGCTAGACTAATATAACACGACGCTAGGTACGAGCTAAAACTATAATAAGGGAATTAGTATTCCTAATAAAAAAAAGACCTTAGGAGTATATATATACTTATAAGGAAGCTTTCGGGCCGAAAGCTGCCTAGAGGGGAGATAGTGTTACGGGCCTAGGAAGTGGAGTAAGCGGTGTAGCAGAAACTCATAAGCGGGATCGGATTATTACGTGCCGAACCCCGAAACACGCTTGACCTATTTAGGCGGCTAGCAAGCCCGACTCCTAGAAGTAGATCACTCTTAGCTATTAGCCACCCTACTATCTATACTAATACTATAGTCTAGCTAACCACCGGCTAATTATAGTATATAGACTATATTCGTTTATAGTAGATAGGACCTTCGTGGTCAATTCCAATTATTACTTAATACCTATCTTATTTACCTTCCCTGCCTAGCTACGGCTGCTATCCCCTTATATAAGTAATATCCCGATAGCGGTAGTAAAACCCCTAGACGCTACGCACCTTCCCGACGCCTAAGCCCCTCGGACTTCCTTATTCCTAAGGCCTAGCGTAATAGAGGTTATACCTTCCTAGATAGGATAGTAGAGGTTAAAGTCCCCTAGAAGAATATACTCCCCTAGTTTTCTAAGAACTTCTAGTAGAAGAAGTAGGGTTTCTAGAGCTATACTAGTATAAGAGGCTAGCGGGGGATTATAGTAGTTATAGATATAGATTATACGTGTTTTAGTAGTAAGGAATAGTATAATAAGATCTAGTAAGTAGACTATTACTTGCTAGAAGTCGGGGGTAATAGCCTTACTTATAAAGAAGTAGGTTCTTACCGTCCTCTTCTAAGAGAAAACTATATAGTAGGTAGAATATCTTACTATTATCTTAATCCTCGGGTTCCTCTAGGGTTCCTAGATAGCTAGAATATAGTAGATTTTTAGGTCTACCTTCTTAAAGAGCGGGAGTATTACTCTATTCTTACTTTTATAGACGTTATACTATACGATAGAGATAGCGCCTATATCTAATATTAACTTTCTTCTATCTCTAAGTTAGACTACGAGGGAGTCGGTAGTATAGGCTACGAGGCGGAGAGGGTTCCCGCGGGCTTCTCCCCGGAGGTATACTAGAAGCTATTAAGTCCGGTAAACCGTATTTAGTTAGAAGGTAGGGGGCGGCTTAAGTTCCTTAGCCTGCCTAGCCCTCTCTTAGTCGGCTCCTCCTCTCTAGGCCTCTTTCTTAGCCCGACCGTTAACTAGTTAGTTTAGGGCTATATCTTAGCTATAGAGTATTCTATTCTATACCTCTTTAGAGCCGCTAGGCGGGCCTAGGTAGCCTTTACTTAGTAGACTCTACGTACTAGATAGGCGTTACTCTAGGCCGTATACTTTTATAAGTAGTTTATGTGATAGCTTGTATCCGGTGCACTCGCGGAAATGCAGTAGTATTACTATCTACGAGAAGACTAAGCTAAAGAGAAAAGAAAGAAAGGTTTAAGCAAGATAGCGCTGCTTATATATCTCTCTAGAGTCCCTTTTACTAATAGCGAGTTGCAGGGTTTTCTTGTTAAGCTTCGTTAAGCTTTAGGGTCCTCTTAACCCAAGGTCTCGCCGCAGGATCTATCCAAGGCACCCTTAGGGTTCAAACCGTAACATTACCCCCCTCCCGGCTTTGAAGGTAGGTCTCTAGGGCTTTAGTATCTTCTAAAGCGCTTACTAGTTCCCAAGTTAGCCGCGCGTATCCTCTCCACTTAACTTAATAGAGTTTCTACCGTTTCCGCTGGCCTAGCCGTCTTCCTAGTTTTTTACCTAAGATAGCTTTAACCCTCCATTCTTCTTCTCCATTAACGAGTATAGCTAGTAGTTAATAATCGTCCTGTTCTTAGCTTGGTAAAGGATCTATTCTAGCTGGGCGTAAGAGATCGACGTTAAAGACGTTATATATCCCAGTTGGTACGTCTAGTTTATAGCTATAAGGGCCAATGACCTCGATAACTGTAAACTTTGCTGCTCGATTATTAAGCTTCCGGCTTGGGCGGTCCGTTCGTATATTCTTAAGATTTAGCCAGACTTTATCCCCTACTTTATACGCTGGTGATGGGTCCCTATGTCGATTTGCTTGGGTCTCCTGATCCTGTTGTGCGTTCGCCATTGATGCTTCTGCCCATTCGGTTATCTCTTTAATCTTTGCTACGATTACTTCTCCTTTTTGTATTAGTAATATAGGGTTCGGGACTAGTTAAGGATCCTCGAATAACTGTAGTGGCTCGAGGTGGTATCTATAAGAGAGGAAGAAGGGGCTAACACCTATCGATGAGGATTCTTGGCCATTTATAGCAAGCTCTGTTGCTGGCAACTAGTCAACCCAGTTATCTTGCGCGTAGTTAACTATCCGGCAGAGCTTCCTTTCTATCTTGGTGTTCGCACGCTCCGTTAATCCATCTGTTTCTGGATGGTAGGCTGTTGAGATTCGTCTTTCGATCCTAAGTAATTGGCAAACCCTCTTCTATAGCTGGCTAATAAATTAGCTTCCCCGGTTAGAGACAATAGCGGTTAGGACTCTATAGTGGCGGTAGAAGCAGCGAATAAATATCCTAGCAACTGTTTCTGCTTTAATATCCTTACAGGCCTCAAGGATGACTCCTTTATCTAATCGATCAGTAATAACTATAAGCATCCAACATCCTTAGCTCTCGGGTAGCGGTCTAATAAAGTCGACTAAGATCTCTCTCTACTAACGGTTTAGTACTAGTAACGGCCGTAGTAGTCCTTGTTTACGGTCTCTCTAGACTCTAGTCCTTCCGCAGACGTCACAGTTACGTACGAATCTACGTATATTAGATACGAAGTTCGGCTAGAAGAACTGTCTTGCGACAAGGGCTATTGTTCCAGTGCGTCCAGGATGAACTACCATTGTTAAATCGTAGAGTATCTAGATTAGCTTGGTTCTTAAAGGCTCGTGGTTTAGTACCCAACGTCTGCTACGGAACAGCAACTCTCCTTAATTATTTAAGGAGCAATCAGCAATTAAGAGCTTAACTAGTTCTTCTAAATCGTTTGGTAGCGTTCTTCTACCCTCTCTTACTGCTGTTATAAGACGTCCATAGTCCGGATCCGCTGCTTTTGCCTCTTGCCAGAGCTGCCGTAAATGGTCTTCGATTAACGTTACTCCTTGTTCGTATACTAGTTCGTCTATAGATCTATCTAATGGTTCGTCTACTAGTTTATCTACTAGTTCATCTGCTTATTCGTCTACTCCTTATTCGATTATAGCTTGTCGTCTTATTTGCACTAGTGTTGCTAAAACTCTCTAACAGTTAGCTTGAACCTTATCTAGGCTTAAGAGTCGTGCGACACGATATTAAAGCCTCTTATTATCTTAAGATACTAGTAAGTCTTGGTCTCTTCGTGTAAGTGCGTTAGGCTAAGCCCTAAGCTTGCCTGGACGGTAAGCAATGGTAAAGTTAAATCGGCTCAGAATTAGCTGCCATCTCATTTGCCTCTCAGAGAGCCGTCGGACTGTTGTAAAGTATTCGAGATTCTTATAGTCCGTAACAATCTTAAATTCTTTTACGCTTCGTAGCTCTGCATCCTACTACTAAAGACACTTAATAATCGCAAGGAGCTCCTTATCGTAGATCTCGTAGTTGCACTCTACTGGCGAGTTCTTCTTTAAGAAGTAGGCAACTAGCCGGAGCACTCCATTGTCATCGTATTAGGATAAAATTCCTCCTGTATAGTATCCTAAGGAGTCAGTCTCGAGGATTATCTTTCGGTCCGGGTCAAATTAGGCAAGGATTGGTGCCGTAATAAAGGCCTTCTTTAGCTTTCGAAACGCTCTTTCTACTCCTTCTATCCAATAGAACGGAACGTCTTTCTTTATAAGTGCATATAACGGAGCCGTAGTCTTCGAGTATTTATTAATAAAGCGCCGGTAGAAGTTCGCAAAGCCAAGGAATCCAAGCACTCCTTTAACTGTAGTTGGTGTTTCCCATTCCTAAATAGCTTTTACCTTAGCTAGGTCCATACGGATACCTTTCCCAGCTTCGATAATAAATCTAAGATACTTTATTAACTGAACCTCGAATTCGCACTTATCGATATTAAGCTGTAGTCCCGCTGCTTATAGCTTTTCGAGAACCTTAGTTACGTGCTCTCGGTGTTGGGTACGGGATCCCTCGGTAAAAATAAGCACATTATCGATATAAGCCGATACGAAGTCGTCCAGGAAGTCCTGTAGGGTCTAGTTAATATATCGTTAAAAGGTGCTTAGTGCATTAGCTAGTCCAAAGGGAGTAACAAGCCACTTAAATAGTCCAAAGCGGGTTCGAAAGGCTGTAAGCCATTCATCTCCTGGTTTAACCCGAATCTTATTAAATACTACGATTACATCGAGTTTCGTAAACTATCTTGCCTTACTAATCCGGTTAAGGGTCTCCTAGATAAGAGGTAGTGGATATCGATCCTTCCGTGTAAGTTAATTAAGGGCTCGGTAGTTATAACAGAATCGTAAGCCTCCACCTAGTTTCTTTATAAAGAGGACTGGCGCTGCGGCTAGAGAATTACTTACACGGATAAAGCCTTTATCGAGTAGCTCTGTAAGCGTTTTCCGGAGTACTAGTAGTTCGTCTCTAGATATATTGTATAAGGGTCCCCATGGGGCCACTAGTATCCTCCCATTCTTATCTTTCTTAAGCTTAATCTAATAATCGATTCTAGGTCGGTATAGAGGTAACTTGTCGGCCTTACTTCTATCGAAGGTGTCGAGAAACCGTTTATCTAACTAGGCTAGTAGTTTCGTCCTTAGGTCCGTATACTTCTTCTTAGTAAGTGCTTTATTAATATTAGCTAGACTTGCTAAGAAAACCTAGTAACCGAGTCGTTTCTTCCTCGTAAGAAGGCGGAACCTAGCGGCTCCGACCCTTCTATAGTCGAGTTCTTTTCTCTCTCTCTAGCTTTATACTACTAGGCCAGAGTCCTTAAATCTAAGGATTTGTTTTTCTGCATCTAGTTCTGCTCTCTCTTTTACTAACTATAGTAAGCCAAGAATAACTTTATAGCCTTTAATCCTTAGAGCTACATGGAAGTAAGCTCTTTTCGTTTAGTATCCGCCGATATCGATCTCGGCAATTGCTACTTCGGTAATCTAGGAGTCGGTAATAGCATTAACTAACTAGATTTGTCTTGGTCGGATAGGGATACGCTGGAGTTTATATCTTCGAGCGAATCGAGCATCGATAAAGCTATAGGATAAGCACCTAGAATCAATAAGGGTTTAAGTGGAGATCTCCTTATTAATAAGTACTGAAACTAAGAAAGGTGGTTTTTCCATATACTTATTCTCGAATTGCTTCCAATCTACTTGAAGCTTACTTTGCTCCTTTCGCTCCTAACGGCGAATTTTATCAGGAGCTACTCTTTTTCCGAATTCTCATTAACCTCTAACACTTCAGTATCCTCCTCTAATTGCGGAGGAACTTCCTGCTCCGACTATCTAATACCAGCAGCTTGAGCTGGGCGACGGGTAGGCGTATAAGGGCATGCATACTTCTAGTGTCCTGAAGCACCACAACGCGTGCAAAGCCTGTTCTAACGACGTCGGTTGATCTTATCTTAAGTTACCTATTTAGCTCTCCGGGTTAGTGCGGCTTTGGCTGGGCCTGTTGGTTCCTAGTCTATTTGGTCGTTTTGAAGAGGCTTTGGATACGTAGTAGGTCTGGTAGTCGTCATTGATCGAGTAGATCTCTCATCGGTTTGAGGACTTGGGCTTCTCCTTCCTTGATACCCACTTCGTATAACTGACTTCTTAGCCTTATTAACAGCCTCTATATCGTCACTAGTTCTAGCCAGCAAGTTGGTAAATTCGTGGAACGTAAGATCTTCTAAGCTCTTGCCAACTAGTCGGTCTTTTAGTTCCCAGCTAATTGAGTCCTAAAGAGAGTCTTTCTTTTGCTTATCGTCCCATGTAGTACTTTTGCCAGATTTAAGCATTAGGTGGCGGAACTTTATAAAGTGTTCTCTAAAGGGGCCATCTTTTTGATGTAGGGCTCGGAGCTCGCGACGTGCTTTTTCCTCGCGATATGGGTCGCCAAATACGGCCCTTAGCTGTTCGAATAGGTCCTGGGTTATAGCCGTCTGGCTTGAGGATCTCCACTATGGTTGTAAGTAGGTAAGCGCGGTTCCTCGTAGCTGGTTGAATAGCAACGCTGCTTGTGTCGTTTCTAGGTAGCTTGCGTAATCGATTCGAAGTTTCTAATTTGCTTGATTAATCTAGGCTTCTAGCTCCTTTCGTTCTCCTTTAAATTCTGCTAGCTCGGGTAGAATTTTTCTTAGCCTTTAACTTGCCGTAAGCGCTTGAGTAACCGCTTTAGCAATTGCGGTTGGTAGGGTTTGTACTTAAGCCGTCGGGGTGGACGTAGCTGTTCCTACGCTAGGCTGCCTTATTGTTGGTATAGTAGCCTGGCTATCTATTCGTGCCTGTAGCTGAGTAACTATTATAAATAGTTAGTTCGCCTATTGCGGTAGGTCCTCTTGTTCGCGCTACGGGGCCTCTTACGGTTTATCTATTAGTTGGTCGTCTATTCTAGGACGCGTCTTTAGGTGTCTTCTTAAGCGTCTCCTTAGGTGTCTTCTTAGGTGCCCTCTCTAAGATCTCCCTTTTAGATCTTCTTTTAGGGACTTCTTCGTGCCTTCTTAAACGCCACGCTGTCGTTTTATTAAAGGGCTTCCTTCGGGAACCTTCTTAAGTGCCTATACGGACACCTTCTTAAACGATTTCCTAGGTATAGTTAACTAGCAACGAGCCTAGCCACTATCCTATTCCTTAGGTAACTTAAGTAACTTAGATAAAGAGAAGCCGTGCTTACGTGAGAGCTTTGGCGTACGGAGGAAAGGGGAATAAGGATGTAGTGCTTACGTGGGAGCTATAGCGTATAGAGGAAAGGGGATAAGCTTAGTCTAATATAATGGCTTGTATCCGGTGCACTCGCGGAAATGTAGTAGCATTACTATCTACGAGAAGACTAAGCTAAAGAGAAAAGAAAGAAAGGTTTAAGCAAGATAGCGCTGCTTATATATCTCTCTAGAGTCCCTTTTACTAGTAGCGAGTTGTAGGGTTTTCTTATTAAGCTTCGTTAAGCTTTAGGGTCCTCTTAACCTAAGGTCTCGCCGTAGGATCTATCTAAGGCACCCTTAGGGTTTAAACCGTAACAGTTTATATACTATATTTTTTCCTTAGAATACTCTTAGGTATTATATATCTCTATATACTAGCTATACTTATTCTCCCTTCTATAGTAGGTAGAGATATAGCTATAGTCCTAGCACTTAAAGCACTAGGTTACTATAAAGGCTATACTATAGTATTCTACTATATAGAGCGTATAGTTACTAATAAGTCCTTTAGTAATAATCTAGTTAGCTATCTCGGGGTCTATAGTACTAAGAATAATCGCTAAGTAAGTTTTCCTCTCTAAGAGCTTTCTCTTTAGCTAGGCTAGCTTACTAATACGTAGTCCTAGGTATAGGAATAGATTCTAATTCTAAAGAGTTTAGGCGGCCTAGGAATTCTTAATATTAATACCTTTAAGGGGGACGTTATAGACTAGTACTAAATAGAGCTACTAGTTAGGGCGGACTTCCCTACCTAGTTCTATAGTCTATTTCTAGTCTTAGAGAAGGGCTACTCTAGTCTAAGTATTAGATATAAAGAGCTTAACGTCTTTACTAGAGAGCTTCTTAGTAGCTAGTACCTTTTTATACGCTAGGCTTTTTCCTACCTAAATCTTCTTAATAATAGCCTTATTAGAGAGGTTAGCGACCTTCTATCTATTAGTCTTATTTAGGAAGTATAGAATAAGCTTAGTAGTAGCCGGGGGGATAGGAGGCTTTAGAGCTGCTCGGGCTATAATATTAGCCTAGCTAGATACTACGGGCGTAGGAGTAGTCTAGAGTTAGCTAACTATCTTTTAGACTTACTATACTTCCTTAAGAATATTCTTAAAGCCGGGTTCTTTAGTATTTACTTTCTAGTATATAGAGATATAATCCTAGAAGATTATCTTAGTAATATCGAGAAAATTTTTTACCTAGCTAAAGAGGACTAAAGAGAGGCTAGCGAATACTTATAGAGCTTAGAGGAGGATATCTACTATCTTTAAGACTCTTTTAACGTATTCTACGCTATACTAAATATCCTACGGTTTATTAGGGGTATATTATAGTTAGGTAGAGGTAGTTACTAGAGGAGGCTATTCGCCCCTTCCTACGGCCTCTATATTAACTACGACGCGGCTATAGCTACTCTAAGTAGTATTTTAAGTCTCGCTAGACCTAGAAGAGTTCCTAGAGCCCTTTCCCGGCGCCGTAGCTTAAAGTCGATTTTTTAGCGTAGTTATATTTTTATTAGCTATATATAGATAGATAGATAAATTTATTTCTTCCCGATATAGTTCCCTTACGGGTCTATGCGGGGCTGGCTATCTGTAGTTATTTTACACGAGGGGGAAAACCTTTTCGCCTGGCAAAAACCCCTCCTCTCTCTCTAGGCATGCTATCCTATACTAGTTCTTGTTTTTCCTTCTTACTAGTAGCGGCTACTGTAGCAGCCCTATATTTACCTGCTAGACCTATCTCTTCAGTCCTTATCCTCGTAGTTGTCCGGGTCCTAGTGGTCCTAGTAGTCCTGGTTGTCCTCCTAGTTCCTCTTCCTGGTTATCTTCCTATATTAGTTCCCTTGCTAGGCTAAATTACTTGAGCAGCCCTAGGCGTAAGAACCAGTCTGTTACTGCTTTAATCCCCTTCTTTGTTAAGAGGAGGGAGTAGTAGTCCGTGGTCCCTGCCCTTTGGAGCATCTGTGCCCTGCCCTGTTAGAAGTGGGGGTAGAAGAGGAGGATATGCTTTGGGGTTTGTCTATGCCAGCCGCATGGACAGGCAGGACTAGGGTGCCCTGGCACCTTGCGCCTTGAGAGGAAGTCCTCTAGTCTAATATGCTCTATACGTAGTAGGGTGGCGAGTGTGCTCTGTGGCTTGGATAGTTCGCTGTGGATTTGTCTGATTTTTGGGTTCCACTGTGTGCTTTGGGCTACTAGCTTGTCTTGTCTTCCCTGGCTAGTAGACTTTGTCCATCTCTCCTTCTACTTGTTCCTATATGCTATGCGTAGCTTCGTTCGCTCCGGGAGACTCTGGTAGGTAGAGGGGTAGTAGTTGAGAAGTGAGTTTGCCTTTTTTCTAAGCAGGGTTCTTCTGGCAGGGCTAGTGGCGCCTCTAGTACTTAGAGTAGCCCGAGCTATCTGTTTAATACTCTGGCAAGTTTCCTCTACTACTGTCGCGACTGGGCTATCCCTAGCTCTAATAGCCTAGGCTAGTGCTAGTTCGTCTAGGTGTAGTGAGAGTGGGGGAATCCCTGTCTTATGCTCTAAGGTTTGTATGCTGGTTGACTTATACGCCCCTGAGATGGTGCGTAGGCACTGGTTTTGGATCTTCTTTAGTGGCTGGATGGTTGTTTTTCTCTACCCTGGGATTCCCTCTGGGGTATGCTATACCCTATAGCCGTAGGTAAGGACTGGCCTTACCACGGCCGTATAGATATAACGGGCTTTAGTAAATGAGGCTCCCTAGGTAGACGCCGCGAGTCTAGAGAGAGATGTGTACTGTTTGATTGCCTTAGCTCCTATTTCCCTAATATGGGGTCCCTATCTGAGCTTGTTGTCTACGTGGACTCCTAGAATCTTAATTGTAGGCTCTGGGCATCTAGCAAATCTAGGGATACGGATCCCTGCTGCCATATTAAATCTCCTTGGTTTTCTTGTAAAATGAATGAGGTGATACTTGTCGGGCGAGAAAGCTAACCCGTGGGTAGCTGCCTAGTGCTCGCAAATTTGATGTGCTCCCTCTAGTGTCCTATAGTTCTGTTCTATAGATCTACTAAAGGTTAGAATATTAGTATTATCGACGAATCTAAGGGGGAAGGTATTGCCCCTGCGTAGCTGTGTAAGTAGGTTAGATGTAAAGAATAGGTAGAGTATCGGCGATAGTGAGGATCCCTAGGGAATCCCGGTTGAGGTCTAGATTAGTAGACTGGTGAAGTCTCCGAAGGATAGCTGAGTGGTACGGTCCTGTAGAAAGGATCGGGTAAATCTTTCTACCCATTCTAGGAGTTTTGCCATCCTTATATTGTAGAGAAGCCTTCTATAAGATACGTGGTTATATACTCCCGAGATATCTAGGCTAAGGACTAAAGCCACTAGCCCTGGGTCTTGTGCCTAGATAGTATGGATCTGTTCTATGAGCAGGTCAAGAGCTGCTACTGCGAATCTGTTTCTCCTAGCTCCTATCTATATATTAGGAAGCAGGCCGTATGCTTTAGTAGCCTAGGAGATTCTATCTGCTATAATCCTCTTAAGTAGCTTCCCTAGCGTATTAAGTAAAGTAATCGGCCTAAATAACTTGGCTTTGGTATAGTCGTCCCTCTATAGTTTCCTAAGGACTACGGTAATAGAGCTTTTAAACTGCCTAGGGTGGTATCTAAGTGCGAGGCATCCCTAGAAGAGCCTGGTAAGGGGTCCCCTTAGTGTCTTAGCGTATTGCTTTAGGAACCTGTTGGTGATCTTGTCTGGGCCTGGTGCCTTATCTAGGGGAAGCTTCTTGATAGTGTGGAGGACCTGCTCTTTAGTAAGGTCTTGGGGAATCTCTACTGGCACTGGGTATATACACCCATCCAGATCTAAGAGGTCGGTGGCCCTAGGAGGTGGGAAGAACTAGTTGGTAAGGATTTCTACCTTGGACTAGTTATCGTAATATAGTTGTTTATCTGCTCCCTAGAGGGGTGGGAACTGGGGTGGGGCTGGTGGTTCTTGTGCTTTTGTTCTTGCCCACTTTAAGAGCTTCTAGAGTGTAGATGGGTCCGAAGTAATCTTAGCTACTATTCTGCGCTATACTTTTGTTCTATCTCTTCTAATCTGCCTCTTCTTGCTATTAGTAATAGTTTAGTATACTACCTAGTTCTCCTCCCTCCCTATGGCCGTCCACTTCCTTCTAGCTGCTCTAGCCTAGTACACTAGGTCCGAACACTCCTTTGTCTATTATATAGAGGCCTAGGGCGAGGGTCTCGCTACTAGGATGGTCTCCTAGATTATCCTTTGGATGGCCTCCTAGAGTAGTATAGTAAAGTAATCTAGGTCTGCTTTAGTATTAAGAGGGGTTGCTTTAAGGTGTTCGAGCTTTAATTAGAGCATATTATTAGTTCTCTTCTAGTCTATTTTCTTCTACTAGGGCCTTAGGGGGCGTAGTTCTGCGGGGGTAGGAGAAAAATTAAGTGTAGTGAGAATAGGTAGGTGGTTAGAGGATGATTCGAGCTCCTGGCTAACTCTACAGCTAAGGATTCTCTTCTCTAGCTACCGTGATATAAAGATAAGGTCTAGAGTACTCTCGCTGCTACTATCTCGTCTAGTAATAGTACCCCTTAGAAGGGCTAGGTTAAGATTAGCTGCGGTAGCTATCTTAATTAGGTTATCCGCTAGGGTGTAGTGTATTAGGGAGGTTATACCTCCCTAGATAGGATGGTGGAGGTTAAAGTCCCCTAGGAGAATGTGCTCCCCTAGTTTTCTAAGAACTTCCGGTAGAAGAGATAGGGTTTCTAGCGCTGTACTAGTATAAGAGGCTGGCGGGGGATTATAGTAGTTATAGATGTAGATTATATGTGTCCTAGTAATGAGGGATAGTATAATGAGATCTAGTGAATGGACTGTTGCTTGCCAGGAGTCGGGGCTAATGGCCTTGCTTATAAAGAAGCAGGTTCTTGCCACTCCCTCCTAGGGAAAAACTATATAGTAGGCAGGGTGTCTTGCTGTTGTCTTAACCCTCGGGTTCCTCCAAGGTTCCTGGATAGCTAGGATATAGTGGATCTTTGGGTCCACTTCCTTGAAGAGCGGGAGCATTACCCTATCCTTGCTCTTATAGACGTTATACTATACAATAGAGAGAGAGCCTATGTCTAACATTGACTTCCTTCTATCTCTAGGTCCGGCTGCGAGGGGGCTAGTAGTGTGGGCTATGAGGAGGGAGTTCCCGCGGGCTTCTCTAAGGCGTGTTGTAAGCTATTAAGTCCGGTAAACCTTATTTAGTTAGGAGGCGGGGGGCGGCTTAAGTCTCTTGGCCTGCCTGGTCCCCTCTTGACCGGCTCCTCCTCCCTAATCCTCTTTCTTGGTCCAACGGTCAACTAGTTAGTTTAAGGCTATGTTTTAGTTATTAGGGGTCCTTCCCGGTGCCTTTCTGGTGCTGCCAGGCGGGCCTGGGCGGCCTTAGCATAGCAGGCTCTGCGTGCTGGGCAGGAGTTGCTCTAGGCTGTGTACTTTTAAGAGCAGTTTACGCACTATATGCTTTCCTTAGGGCAGTCCCTAGTATTATGTGCCTTGCTGCACTGTCCGCACTTTTCCTCCTTTTTATAATAGTTGGTAATATGTCCGTAGGCCTGGTACTTGAAACACTGGGTTACTGTAAAGGCTGCGTTATAGTACTGCGCTATATGGATAGCAAAGTTAATAACAAGCCCCTTATTAATAATCTGGTTGGCGGTTTCGGGGTTTGTGGTGCTGAGGATGATGGCCGAGTGAGTTTTCCTCTCTGGGAGCTTCCTCTTTAGCTAGGCTAGCTTGCTAATACGTAGTCCTGGGTATAGAGATAGGTTCTGCTCCTGGATGGTTTGGATGGTTTGGGGGTCTATGGTGTCGATTCCTTCTCGAGGGACGTTGTGTACTAGCACTGAGTATAGCTGCTGGTTAGGCCTGACTTCTTTTCCTAGTCCTGTAGTCCATTCCTGGTCCTGGAGAAGGGCTGTTCTGGTTGCTTTATCCGGTATAAAGATCTTAACGTCTCTACTAGGGAGCTTCTTAGCAGCAAGTACTTTCTTGCACGCCTAGCTTTTTCCTGCCTGGATCTTTCTGATAATTGCCTTATTTGAGAGCTTGGCTATTTCTTGTCTATTTGCTGTCTCTGGGAAGTGGAGGGTAAGTTTAGTGGTGGCTGGGGGGGTAGGGGGCTTCGGGGCTGCTTGGGCTGCAATTTGTGTCTAGCTGCGAGTGTTGGGTGTGGGTGTAGAGGTAGCCTAGATACGGTTGACTGTCTTTTGGACCTGTTGGACCTCTTTGAGGATGTCCTTAAGGCCTGGCTCCTTGGTGGCTGCCTCCTGGCAGATAGTAATATGATCCTGGAAGATTGTCTTGGCAATGTCGAGAAAATTTTTTACCTGGCTGGAGAGGACTGAAGGGAGGCTAGCGGATGTTTGTAGGGCTTGGAGGAGGGTGTCTGCTGTTTTTGAGGCTCTCTCAACGTATTCTACGCTGTACTGGGTGCTCTGCGGTTTCTTGGGGGTGTATTAGGGCTAGGTAGAGGTAGTTACTGGGGGAGGCTGTTCGCCTCTTCCTGTGTCCTCTATATTAACTACTTCGCGGCTGTAGTTGTCTTGAGTACTGTTTTAGGACTCGCGAAGTCTAGGAGAGTCCCTAGGGCCCTCTCCCGGCGCCGTAGCTTGGGGTCGATTTTTTGGTGTAGTCATGTTTTTATTAGCTATATATAGAAAATAAAATATAACTACGCTAAAAAATCGACTCTAAGCTACGGCGCCGGAAGAGGACCCTAGGAACTCTCCTAGGTCTAGCGAGACTTAAAATACTACTTAGAGTAGCTATAGCCGCGTCGTAGTTAATATAGAGGCCGTAGGAAGGGGCGAATAGCCCTCTCTAGTAACCACCTCTATCTAACTATAACGCACCCCTAATAAACCGTAGAGTATCTAGTATAGCGTAGAATACGTTAAAAGAGTCTTAAAGATAGTAGATACCCTTCTCTAAGCTCTATAAGTATCCGCTAGCCTCTCTTTAGTCCTCTCTAGCTAGGTAAAAAATTTTCTCGATATTACTAAGATAATCTTCTAGGATTATATCTCTATATACTAGAAAGTAAATACTAAAGAACCCGGCCTTAAGAATATTCTTAAGAAAGTATAGTAAGTCTAGAAGATAGTTAACTAACTCTAGACTACTCCTACGCCCGTAGTACCTAGCTAGGCTAATATTATAGCCCGAGTAGCTCTAAAGCCTCCTACCCCCCCGGCTACTACTAAGCTTATCCTATACTTTCTAGATAAGACTAATAGATAGAAGGTCGCTAACCTCTCTAATAAGGCTATTATTAAGAAGATTTAGGTAGGAAAAAGCCTAGCGTATAAAAAGATGCTAGCTACTAAGAAGCTCCCTAGTAGGGACGTTAAGCTCTTTATACCTAATACTTAGACTAGAGTAGCCCTCCTCTAGAACTAGAAATAGACTATAGAACTAGGTAGAAAAGTCCGCCCTAACTAGTAGCTCTATTTAGTACTAGTCTATAACGTCCCCCTTAAAGGCATTAATATTAAGAATCCCTAGGCCGCCTAAACCCTTTAGGATTAGAACCTATTCTTATACCTAGAACTACGTATTAGTAAGCTAGCCTAGCTAAAGAGGAAGCTCCTAGAGGGGAAAACTTACTTAGCGATTATTCTTAGTACTATAGACCCCGAGGCAGCTAACTAGATTATTACTAAAGAACTTATTAGTAACTATACGCTCTATATAGTAGAATACTATAGTATAGCCTTTATAGTAACCTAGTGCTTTAAGTACTAGGACTATAGCTATATCTCTACCTACTATAGAAGGGAGAATAAATATAGCTAGTATATAGAGGTATATAATACCTAAGAGTGCCCTAAGGAAAAAATATAGTATATAAACTACTTATAAAAGTATACGGCCTAGAGTAACGCCTGCCTAGCACGTAGAGCCTACTAGGTAAAGGCTACCTAGGCCCGCCTAGCGGCTCTAGAGAGGTATAGGGTAGGATGCCCTATAGCTAAGATACAGCCCTAAACTAACTAGTTAACGGTCGGGCTAAGAAAGAGGCCTAGAGAGGAGAAGCCGACTAAGAGAGGGCTAGGCAGGCCAAGGGACTTAAGCCGCCCCCTACCTCCTAACTAAATACGGTTTACCGGATTTAATAGCTCCTAGCATGCCTCCGGGGAGAAGCCCGCGGGAACCCCCTCCGCCTCGTAGCCCACACTACCGACTCCCTCGCAGCCTAACTTAGAGATAGAAGAAAGTTAATATTAGATATAGGCGCTATCTCTATCGTATAGTATAACGTCTATAAGAGTAAGAATAGGGTAATACTCCCGCTCTTTAAGGAGGTAGACCTAAAAATCTACTATATCCTAGCTATCTAGGAACCCTAGAGGAACCCGAGGGTTAAGATAACAGCAAGACATCCTGCCTACTATATAGTTTTCCCTTAGAAGGGAACGGTAAGAACCTACTTCTTTATAAGTAAGGCTATTACCCCCGACTCCTAGTAAGCAATAGTCTACTTACTAGATCTTATTATACTATCCCTTACTACTAAAACACGTATAATCTATATCTATAACTACTATAATCCCCCGCCAGCCTCTTATACTAGTATAGCTCTAGAAACCCTACTTCTTCTACCGGAAGTTCTTAGAAAACTAGGAAAGTACATCCTCCTAGGGGACTTTAACCTCTACTATCCTATCTAGGGAGGTATAACCTCCCTAATATACTACACCCTAGCGGATAACCTAATTAAGATAGCTATCGTAGCTAATCTTAACCTCGTCCTTCTAAGGGGCACTATTACTAGACGAGATAGTAGTAGTAAGAGTACTCTAGACCTTATCTTTATATCACGGTAGCTAGAGGAGAGAATCCTTAGCTATAGAGTTAGCTAGGAGCTTAAATCATCCTCTAACCACCTACCTATCCTTACTATACTTAATTTTTCTCTTACCCCCGTAGAACTACGCCCCCTAAGGCCCCAGTAGAAGAAAGCAGACTGGAAGAGAACTAATAATATGCTCTAATTAAAGCTCGAACACCTTAAAACAGCCCCTCTTAACACTAAAGCAGACCTAGATCACTTTACTACACTGCTCCAGGAGGCCATCTAAAGGACAATCCAGGAGACCATCCCAGTAGCGAGACCCTCGCCCTGGGCCTCTACACAATGGACAAAGGAGTGTTCGGACCTAGTGCACCAGGCTAAAGCAGCTAGAAGGAAGTGGACAGCTACAGGAAGGGAGGAGGACTGGGTAGCATACTAAACTATTGCTAACAGCAAGAAGAGGCAGATCAGAAGGAATAGAATAAAAGCATGGCGCAGAACAGTAGCTGAGATCACCTCAGACCCATCTGCACTCTAGAAGCTCTCAAAGTGGGCAAGAACAAAAGCACAAGAACCACCAGCCCCACCCCAGTTCCCACCCCTCCAGGGAGCAGATGGACAACTACGCTACGACAATCCGGCCAAGGCAGAAATCCTTATCAACCAGTTCTTCCCCCCTCCCAGGGCCACCGACCTCTCAGACCTGGATGGGTGTACATACCCAGTGCCAGTGGAGATCCCCCAAGACCTCGCCGAAGAGCAGGTCATCCACACCATCAAGAAGCTTCCCCCAGATAAGGCACCAGGCCCAGACAAGATTATCAATAGGTTCCTAAAGCAGTGTGCTCAGACACTAAGTAGACTACTCACTAGGCTCTTCCAGGGATGCCTCGCACTTAGATACCACCCTAGGCAGTTTAAAAGCTCTATTACCGTAGTCCTCAGGAAACCACAGAGGGACAACTATACCAAAGCCAAGTCATTTAGGCCGATTGCTTTACTTAACACGCTAGGGAAGCTACTTAAGAGGATTGTGGCAGATCGGATCTCCCAGGCTACTGAGGCCCACAAACTGCTCCCCGACATACAGATAGGAGCTAGGAGAAATAGGTCAGCAGTAGCAGCCCTCGACCTACTTACGGAATAGATCCATACTATCTAGGCGCAAGATCCTGGGCTGGTAGCCTCAGTCCTTAGCCTAGACATCTTAGGAGCATACGACTATATATCTTATAGGAGGCTTCTCTATAATATAAGGATGGCAAGGCTCCCAGTATAGATAGAAAGATTTACTTAATCCTTCCTACAGGACCGTACTACTTAGCTATCCTTCGGAGACTTTATTAGTCCACCAATCTAGACCCTAACCGGGATTCCCTAGGGATCCTTACTATCTCCGATACTCTACCTATTCTTTACGTTTAACCTACTTACGTAGCTACGCAGGGGCAATACCTTCCCCCTTAGATTCGTCGATAATACTAATATCCTAACCTTTAGTAGATCTATAGAATAGAACTATAGGACACTAGAGGGAGTATATTAAATTTACGAGCACTAGGTAGCTACCTACGGGTCAGCTTTCTCGCCCGATAAGTATCACCTTATTTATTTTATAAGAAAACTAAGGAGATTTAATATGGCAGCAGGGATCCGTATCCCTAGATTTACTAGATGCCTAGAGCCTATAATTAAGATTCTAGGAGTCCACGTAGATAACAAGCTTAGATAGGGACCCTATATTAGGGAAATAGGAGCCAAGGCAATCAAATAGTGTACATCTCTATCTAGACTCGCAGCGTCTACCTAGGGAGCCTTATTTACTAAAGCCCGCTATATCTACACGGCCGTAGTAAGGCTAGTTCTCACCTACGGCTATAGGGTATAGTATACCCTAGAGGGAACCCTAGGGTAGAGAAAAACAGCTATCTAGCTACTAAAGAAGATCTAAAACTAGTGCCTACG
The DNA here is from genome assembly GCA_011503125.2 of Botryosphaeria dothidea. Taxonomy (NCBI): domain Eukaryota; kingdom Fungi; phylum Ascomycota; class Dothideomycetes; order Botryosphaeriales; family Botryosphaeriaceae; genus Botryosphaeria; species Botryosphaeria dothidea. The sequence continues at coordinate 1,758,353 of WWBZ02000073.1, forward strand.
TACTATCTTAGGGGCGTATAAGTTAACTAGTATATAGACCTTAGAGTATAAGACGGAGATTCCCCTACTCTTACTACACCTAGACGAACTAGTACTAGTATAGGCTATTAGAGCTAGGGATAGCCTAGTCGCGGCAGTAGTAGAAGAAACTTACTAGAGTATTAAATAGATAGCTCGGGCTACTCTAAGTACTAGAGGCGCCGCTAGCCCGGCTAGAAGAACCCTACTTAGAAAAAAGGCAAACTTACTCCTTAACTACTACCCCTCTACCTACTAGAGTCTCCCGGAGCGAACGAAGCTACGTATAGTATATAGGAATAAGTAGAAGGAGAGATAGATAAAGTCTACTAGCTAGGGAAGATAAAACAAGCTAGTAGCCTAAAGTATATAGTAGAACCTAAAAATTAGATAAATCTATAGCGAACTATCTAAGCTATAGAGTATACTCGCTACCCTACTACGTATAGAGTATATTAGACTAGAAGACTTCCTCTTAAGGCGCAAGGTACTAGAGCACCCTAGCCCTACCTATCTATACGGCTAGCATAGATAAACCCTAAAGCATATTCTCCTCTTCTACCCCTACTTCTAATAGGGCAGGGCATAGATACTCTAAAGGGTAGGGACCACGGACTACTACTTCCTCCTCTTAATAAAGAAGGGGATAAAAGTAGTAATAGGCTAGTTCCTACGCCTAGGGCTACTTAATTAGTTTAGTCTAGCTAGGGAACTAATCTAGGAGGATAACTAGAAAGAGAAACTAGGAGGATTACCGAGAATACTAGGACCCGAATAACTACGAGGATAAGGACTAAAGGGGTAGGGCTAGTAGGCGAATATAGGGCTACTATAGCAGCCGCTACCGGTAAGAAGGAAAAATAGAACTAGTAGGGATAAATAGGCCTAGATAGAAAGGAGGGGTTTTTGCTAGGCGAAAAGGTTTTCCCCCTCGAGTAAAATAACTATAGATAGCCAGCCCCGTATAGACCCGTAAGGGAGCTATATCGGGAAGAAATAAATTTATCTTATCTTATCTATATATAGAAAATATATATAGATAGATAGATAAATTTATTTCTTCCCGATATAGCTCTCTTACGGGTCTATACGGGGCTAGCTATCTATTATTATTTTATACGAGGGGGAAAATCTTTTCGCCTAGTAAAACCTCTCCTCTCTCTCTAGGTATACTATCCTATACTAGTTCTATTTTTCCTTCTTACCGGTAGCGGCTACTATAGTAGCTCTATATTTATCTACTAGACCTATCTTTTTAGTCCTTATTTTCGTAGTTATTCGGGTTCTAGTAGTTCTAGTAGTTCTAGTAGTTCTTCTAGTTTCTCTTTCTAGTTACTCTTCTAGATTAGTTCTCTTACTAGGCTAAATTACTTAAATAGCCTTAGGCGTAAGAACTAGTCTATCGCTATTTTAATCTTCTTCTTTATTAAGAGGAGGGAATAGTAGTCCGTTGTCAGGCCCCTTAAGCGCTACCACCCCAGGCAACTGGGTAGATACTAAACAGCAACCAGAGGCCCCAGCTATACCAAGGATAACTCGGTCAGGCACTAGGGCACGGGCCCAGCGCTAAGCGACTGGGTATATTTACCCTTCGCCCTCTCTTTCCAGACTCTCTTTCCTTTCTTCTTGTACATAGATTTTCAGTTGAAAGCAATACCATCATTTCGGCTTTGCTGCCTCACACAATCTATATACCACCAACAAGGAACCTAAACTCGATAACCCGACACCCGTACCATCAACCAGAACCTAAACTCGACAACCTGCAACCAGAACCCGATAACACCAACAACCTACAACCAGAACTTAACAACACCGACACTCTGCGACAAGCAACCCAGAAATATCAAAGAAACCTACACTATCAGAGAAACAACAGTGCAATTATAGGAAATCTATCTTCTTAAATAAGATACGAAGATCCTCGTTAATCCCGCACTAATCTCTTTAGAGTTTCACCTATAACGCAGATCAAACCACTCCGAAACCAGAACAATCAGCAAAGATTATGGCGCAACAAAGCCTATTCCCTACAAGCCACACCCGTAGCCGTACTAGCAGCATCGCTAGCACTACTTCCATTCACCCAAGCGATGATAAAGAAGGATCATTCAGCAACACAGTTAGGGGACCTAGCTAGAACCTTAACGAGTTTACAAGTGGTGCCATCCCATTTCAAGGCTTTCCCAATGCCTCAGACCAGCAAAGTCAAGCTGCCGGTCTCACCTCACGTCGCACCACCTCACGCAGAAACCCAGAACCCGAAGAACTTGCACATTCATCAGCCACGGATCTTGACCTTACCATCAACCCCGGAATACCAAGTAACCACGGACTCGACTCCATTCGCTAGCCCAACGAATATGCCTTCTACAACTGGTACACTACAGTAACAGCAAACCAGCGCACTAAGTTCTACCACGTCCTCCAAGTCACTTAAACAGCTGCTAGTAAAGAGCATATAGCCCACGTCTCTCTTCAGGACAAGTATAAGAAACTTAAACAGACCTATGAGAAGATGATCGCTAGATCTAACAGAGTTATCAAGGAAAGCAACGATGAGATCAGCCGGCTTATTTAAGAAAACAACCTTCTAACTAAGGATATCGCCAACCATCACGAAGGTACCCTCCCTAGTACCAATATTCGCAGCCTTAACCAGGAACGTCAACCAAGGGAGGGAACTATTACCTCATAGCGAACCCTCCCTTATCAGGGCTCACGCAAGATGCTTACAGGAGATGTTAACAAGCTCATCTCCACTAATATCCATACTTTCGTCAACTTCAAGGACAATATAATCTTCAAGCTTGAAGTCGAAGAGGACTTCTTCTAAGGAAATCAGAAGCTGATGATCCGCCACATCTACTCTCGTCTTGCTGATTCAATTGCCGCCACAATGCGTCCGTATATTAACAGCTGCCGGACAGCCCTAGATTTCTTAGAAAAGCTAGGAAAGACATGTAGAATAGATATCGCAAAGAAAAAAGCTACTAACGACCTCATCCTTGCTAGACAAAGCGAGAAAGAGACGGTAGACGCCTACTACGCCCGTCTATGCACACTCTGGTCCCTTACCAACCCTACTGAAGAGGAGAAGATCGATAAGATGCAGGATAGCATTTCCATCGGCTTAGCCCTCTCAGTGGCCACCCTTACCTTCACCTCTCTCGAACAGCTGCTCGAAACCCTCCGCAAGGCCGAATATCGTCGTTAAGAGATTAAGTCTATAAACATCCGTTCTGACAAAAGGATAAATAATAGCAACAATCCTAAAAGGGATCGCACCAAGCCTACCTATAACTAGGAACCTACTTAAGGTAACCTTAGCCGCCAGGGCAGGACTAGAAGCGGCAACATAAACCAAGATGGCCAACAGGGCCGTATGCCTACTGCCACTAAACTAAAAGACTGGGTTGGACCCTGGTATGAGCCTGAGCTAAAACCCTCAAAGTTGTCAGATGAGGAACGCCTCGCAATAACGAGGCAGGGACGCTGCCGTAGTTGTAGAGGCTCGGGCCACTTTGCATCTGATAACTGCTGTCCCAATAATAACCGTGCAGGGTTCGCGCACATCCAGAGCATTGAGGAACTTGACTCTAACAGCGAGTCGGAAAACTCCCAGTCCTAGGAGTAAGTCGCCCCCTAGGACCACAAGAGTAGAAGGAGCTAGACGAGCAGCCAGCTAGTCGTAGTTAGAAAGAGATAAAGGTGTCAAACTTCGCAGTAGACAATCGCGCGTGTAAAATTAAGGGAACTCACCTTATTATACATGCTGCAGTGGCTAGTAGTAATACACGTTCTCTCATCGACAATGGAAGCCAAGCTGAGCTCATTGATGCCTCCTTTGTTCGCGCACACAAGATAACAAAGATCCCTCTTGTTAAACGGATTACTATGACTTTGGGAGACGGAACATTCTCCCAATACATTACCCATGCCTCCCTAGTCGATATCAACATTGGTTCTCACAAGGAACAACTTCTCTACTATATTGCCAACCTAGGAGACTATCCACTAATCCTTGGAGACGGATGGTTACGCACTTACAACCCGCACATCGACTGGGATGAGCGGTCAGTTAAGTTTTATAAGCCTCAGTGCTTTAAGGCTGGCTGTCTCACCACAAAACCTCATACTAAATACGCTATTGGGTGCCGACCTAAACAAAAGACAGAGAAGTCTCAACTAGACATTCAACTATGTTCTGCATCCCTACTCTTTTACTTAGCATCACTTCCTAGACATGAAGGATACTACTACACGCCCACGGAACCTACCATAAATACTAGCGTGGCTACAACCAGAGAAGATGATTTCCAGAAGTTCATGGATGGAAAGAAGATATATGGGAGAGAAGAACGTCTTGCCCGGCTGCCAAAGGAACACCACTGGATTAAAGAACTCTAGGACAAGATAGAAGCGGACATACTCCCTCCTTACTAGAAAGAAGACCACGAAATCAAGCTCAAACCTAACTGTGAACCTCCTCATATAAAAAGCTACCGCCTAATATCTCAACAGGAAAACGAAGCGGTTAAGAAGTATATTGACGAACATCTCGGAAAAGGGTTTATTCGCCCTAGCTCTTCGGACTGTACCGCACCTCTACTTATTGTTAGAAAGCCAGGAGGAGGACTTAGAGTCTATGTTGACTACAGAGCCCTAAACGCTATCACCGAGAAGAATCGATACCCAATCCCACACATCAATGAAACCCTTACCTAGCTTAGTAAGGCCAAGATCTTCACTAAACTCGACGTTGTCCATGCTTTCAACCGGATCCGAATTAAGGAAGGCCATGAGTACCTCACCGCTTTTAACACTCGCTTTAGTCAGTACGAATACCTGGTTATGCCCTTTGGGCTCTGCAATGCGCCAGGCACCTTTTAGAGCTACATCAACAATTCTGTGCTCGAATACCTAGACAAGTTTTGCACAGCGTACCTAGATGACATCCTCATCTATAGTGAAAAGGAGGAGGAACACGCTAAAAACGTCAATAAAGTCCTCCAACGACTAAAGGACCGTGGTCTTCAACTCGACCTTGACAAATGCGAGTTCAATGTCAGATCAGTCAAATACCTTGGCCTCATTATAAGCACAAACGGAATCGAAATGGACCCAGAAAAAGTCTTAGCTATTATCAATTGGGAGGTACCAACGTCAGTAAAGGATGTGCAAGCCTTTCTTGGCTTTGCAAATTTCTACCGCCGCTTTATCAAGAACTTCTCCCACATAGCACGCCCCCTTACTGAGATGACAAAAGGAGAACACTTTACAACCAGAAATGGGAAACGCAAGATGAGATACCAGGACTTCACATGGGACAACAAGAAACAAACCGCCTTTAATCAGCTACAAGCCGCATTCACCTCTACACCTATCCTCGTACATTTCGACCCTAAAAAGGAAATATGGGTTGAAACGGATGCCTCAGACTTTGTCAGTGCAGGTATTCTATCTCAGATGCACGATGAAGTACTCAAACCAGTTGCATACTTCTCTAAGAAAATGTCCTCAACTGAGTGCAACTACATAATCTACGACAAAGAGCTACTCGCCATTATTCGCTCCTTTAAGACTTGGGAACTAGAACTCATGAGCACTCCTACAGACAAGCCCATTAAGGTGCTTACGGATTACAAGAACCTAGAGTATTTTATGACAACTAAGCAACTGACTAGCCGTCAAGCCCGCTGGGCTAAATTTCTATCCGCCTTTAACTTTATTATCTCCTACCGGCCAGGCAAACAAGGAGAGAAGCTAGACTCGCTTACAAGGAGAACGCAGGACCTACCGCAAGGAATTGACGACCCAAGGAAGCAACACCGGTTCCAACAACTACTTCGGGACTTAAACCTGGAACCTGACATGAAGATTACTATCAATTCTATCCTCTTTACTACTAACAACCTAGAGGAGGAGGAGTTAGACTCTCGAGAGCCGGAAGATAACCAGACCCAGGAAATCTATGAAGCCCGGGAAACCCAGGAAGCTGTACAAAAAGACCTCGACACACTTATCAGCGAAGCCTACGAGAAGGATAGGGCAATCCAGGACCTCCGTAGAAGCATTGATGCAGGAGACAGACGTGTACCAAGCCACTTAATTGGGAAGGGCTATAAGAAAAACATTCAGGACTTCTTAGTAAAAGATGGTTGGGTATGGCTGAAAGACGCGCTTGTTGTCCCAGACTACCAACCACTACGCCTACGCCTCCTAAAGGATCACCACGAAAAACTACTTGCAGGACACCCAGGACCCAAGGCCATGTATAGGGAGCTTGCAGAAAACTACTAGTAGGCTGGACAAAGGGAAGATGTCACTCGTTTCTGCAAGAACTATCACCACTACCGCCGCCACAAGCCATACTCGGAGCAAAAGCAAGGACTACTAAGACCGCTCTCTATCCCCCAGCAGAAGTGGCTCCACGTAGCCCTAGACTTTACGGAAAAACTACCGCTGTGCATTAGGAGGAATTAGGGATACCGACACTACCTAGTTATTACAGACCGTTTAACCAAGGGAAAGATCTACGAGCTAATAACAACGCTAAGTGCTGAAGAAACCGTAGAGGCTCTAAACCGCCGCCTCTTTTATGTACGAGGTTTTCTAATAGATATCGTCTCCGACCGAGGCAGCGCTATGGACTCCCATATCTATAGAAGAATTATAGAACGATATAACGTAAAGGTTAAAATGTCAACTACATTTCACCCCCAGACTAATGGCCAGAGCGAAAGCTCTGTCAAAGGTCTCAAAAAGTACCTCCGGATGTACATCAACCACGCGCAAGACAACTAGGTCGACTTCCTACCTAAAGCTAAATTCACAGCTAATACGCATATCAGCGCATCAACTGGCATATCGCCATTCTTCGTAGATAACGGATTCTATCCACGCACTGGCTTGGAACCTATAAAAATCTACCAGGGCACTAGAAAAGTAGAAGTAATTAGGGTAGACCGGTTAGTTGAAAGGTCAAATGCCATAAGAAGCTTCCTCCAAGATTAACTAGCCTAGATATAAGAAGAACAAGCCCGCTATACAGACAAATTCCGCTAGCCACACCCTACCTTCCGTATAGGCGATAAAGTATTTATTAACGCCCGAGACTTTAACCTAGGACGGAATAGCAAGTCTCTCTTACTAAAGAACCTTGGTCCGTAGGAAATTACTAGGTTAATTAACGGTAAAGCATACGAAGTTGCTGTACCTCCTTACATACAAGAGAAAGGAATCTTCCCTATATTCCACCCCTAGAAGCTATACCTTACCCTAGATAACCTATATCCGGGTTAGGTCTAGGAGCCTGGCCTAGTATATATAATCTTTAATAAGGACGAGAATAAAACTTATAAGGAGTGGGAAGTACTAGAGGTAGTAGACTACCGAAACTTAAGGCATGAAGTGTAGTATAAGGTTACCTTTATAGGCAACTAGGACGAGTAGAACTCTAATCCCCTATAGCAATACTAGGGTAACTATAAGAATACTCCTAATAAAATCCGTAAGTACCACGCATACTATAAGGACGCGCCCGAGCTGCCCGAATTTTTTAAGAAGCTTAGTAGACCTCGCTTAGAGAAGGGGGGGATAGTATTAGGCCCCTTAAGCGCTACTACCCTAGGTAACTAGGTAGATACTAAATAGTAACTAGAGGCCCTAGCTATACTAAGGATAACTCGGTTAGGCACTAGAGTACGGGCCTAGCGCTAAGCGACTAGGTATATTTACCCTTCGCCCTCTCTTTCTAGACTCTCTTTCCTTTCTCCTTATATATAGATTTTTAGTTAAAAGCAATACTATTATTTCGGCTTTGCTGCCTTACATCCGTAGTTCCTATCTTTTAGAGTATTTATACTCTACTCTATTAGAAGTCGGGGTAGAAGAGGAGGATATACTTTAGAGTTTATCTATACTAGCCGTATAGGTAGGTAGAGCTAAGATACCTTAGTATCTTACGCCTAGAGAGAAAGTTCTTTAGTCTAATATACTCTATACGTAGTAGAGTAGCGAGTATACTCTATAGCTTAGATAGTTCGCTATAGATTTATCTAATTTTTAGGTTCTACTATATACTTTAGGCTACTAGCTTACCTTATCTTTCTTAGCTAGTAAACTTTATCTATCTCTTCTTCTACTTATTTCTATATACTATACGTAGTTTTATTCGCTCTAGGAGGCTTTAGTAGATAGAGGGGTAGTAGTAAAAGAGGGAGTTTACCTTTTTCCTAAGTAGGGATCTCCTAGCTAGGCTAAGAAAATATATATATATATTACGTACTAACGTGGTTTATCAGCGAGCCGCGTATATTAGCGACCCGCGTACTTTTTCTTGGCGTAACCACTCTTCGTCTTCTATACGCGTTTTCTCTATAGCTAAGTATACGAATTTAAATAACCGAAGTACGAATTATCTTAGCTATCGAAGCTATCCGAACCTCTCGAAAATTAAGCCGCCGCGCCGCGGCAAAGATCTATAACGTACCCGAATTAATACTCCGCGATAGAATAAACGGCAGAACCTCTAAAGCCGATTCCCGGCCCGCTACTTAGAATTTAGCCGAGATCGAGGAGGATATAATCGTCTAATATATCTTAGACTTAGATTTACGAGGATTCCCACCCTCGATCGAAGACGTGCGCGCAATAGCGGACTATATCCTCGCGTCGCGGGGCGCGCGACGCGTCGGAAAGCTCTGGCCAAACCGCTTCATTAAGCGACGAGAAGAGCTACGCACGCGTTTTTCTCGCGCCTACGACTTCCAGCGAGCTCTTTACGAAGATCCTTAGCTTATAAGCGAATAGTTCGCTCTATTCTCGAACATGCGGGCCAAATACGGCATCCAGGACTGCGATTTATATAACTTCGACGAGACCGGCTTTATAATAGGCATGGTCTGCTCTGCTATAGTTGTTACCCGGGCTAATCGACGTGGAAAAGGCAAGGCAATTCAGCCTGGTAATCGAGAATGGGCGACCGCGATTACCTATGTTAGCGGTGACGGCTTTAACGTCCCCCCGTTTTTACTAGTTTAAGGCCGGTGCTACCTCGCCAACTAGTACACCGAGGGCGGTCTTTCCGACTCCTAGCCGGTTAAACCGACCTCTAACGGGTAGACCGATAACGATATAGGCCTAGATTAGATTAAGCACTTCGAGAAGTATACTACGGCGCGTATAAAGGGTAGTTACCGGATACTAGTACTCGATAGGCACGAGAGCTACTAATTAGTCGAATTCGAGGAATTCTGCAAGGCACACAATATTATTACTATCTACCTACCTCTCTATTCGTCCCACTTAACCTAACCGCTTAACGTCGGCTTCTTTAGCGCGTTAAAAAGGGTATACGGAAAGAAAATCGGGCTGTTTATCCGCGCGTATATTAACTATATTACTAAGGTCGAGTTCTTCTTAGCATTTCGCGTAGTATATAATACTATAATAATTAAGGAAAATATTACCGGCGCTTTTCGGGGCGCTAGACTTATTCTATTTAATCCGTAAGCCGTTATTTCTAAGTTAGATATTAAATTACGGACGCCAATACCCGCGCGTACCCCTAACGCTAACGCCGACCTTTAGGTCTCCTAGACGCTATATAACCTAACCGAGACTATTTCGTAATCTAAGTTAGTTACATCTCGAATTAATAGTTATTAAGGAAGCTCCTCGACGCCTATTTTTTCCGCTATTAAGTAAATAGTAAAGGGTTTAGAGAAAATAGCCTATACGGTAACCCTTTTAACCGAGAAGAACCGCGCGCTTCGAAAAGTAAATAAGGCACTTAGTAAGCGCCGGAGGGCTAAGAAAATACGTATCCGTAAAGGAGGTGCATTAACTACTAAAGATGCACGAGATATTTTAGCTTAAAGAGATAATAAGAAATAGGTAGCGCGCGATAGGCGCGAAAATCGGGATGGCGGCGGAGGAAGGCCGGCGACTATACGGCGATGCGGCACCTACGGCGAGCCCGGATATAATATACGAATATACTAGGTCGAAGAAGTAATGTCCGGTATTTATAGTTCCGACTAATTTTAATTAATTTAAGAGATATTAGCTGCGTAATTCGGGTGAAGAGTAGTTACGCTAAGAAAAAGTGCGCGGGTCGCTAATATACGCGGCTCGCTAATAAACCACGTTATACTAAACTCTAATTAGTCTTTACTAATCGAATTCTTTTTAGTATTAGCTTTTCTTTAGATATAATACGTAAAAGCTAACTTATTTAGTTAGCTAAAATCTATCTAGATATAATAGCTTTTAAGCTATTTATTTAATAGTTTAATTATTAAGTAAAGTATATACCTATCGACGGTTATATAGTATAGTAGCGGGTATTAAAATAGTCTATAGTAAAAAGTTCGATTCTTCTATCTATTAGCCGTATATAGAAGATATACGTATACGTTACGTACTACGCTAAACCCTAATTAGTCTTCGCTAATCGGATTTTTCTCGATATTAGCTTTCCTCTAGATATAGGGCTTAAAAGCTAACTTACTTAGTTAGCTAAAATCTATCTAGATATAGTAGCTCTTAGACTATTTATTTAATACTTCTACTTAGCCGTAGAGCGTCGGCTATAAACCTAGCTATTAGATAAAACTAGTAAAGCGGTCTCTTACTAGGGGTTTAGTTAGCCCGTCCGCTACTATATTCTTACTATAAATATACTCGATCTATACTCGATTTCTTTAAATAAGATCTCGAATATTATAATAGTATACGTCGATATACTTTAACCATTTATATACGTAAGGATCCTTTACTAGAGCTAACGCGGTCTAATTATCTCTCTTTAGACTTATAGTACTATTAAACTTCTTATTCTTAAATAGTACTATACGATAAGAGAATAATCTAAGATATTCGCCTACGTTTATCTCTTAAAGTAGTTATATAAGCTACTAAGATTTCTTAGCGTAGGCGGATATTACTATATACTCGGCTTCTATAATAGAGATAGCTACTAATTTTTACTTTTAGCTTCTCTAGCTAATAGAACCGTTATTAAGTAGAAAGATATATCCGAGAATAGACTTTCTATTTATTTTATCTATAGCGTAGTCCGAGTCCGAATACTCTATAAGCTCTACGCTTCTACTATCTCTATAGACTATTCCGAGATCGGCTATTAATCTAAGGTACCGTAGTAGGCTCTTAAGTATATAGCCGTAATATTCTACTAGATTACTTAGATATTAGCTTAGCCGGCTAATTAGAAACGCGATATCTAGACGCGTAAGAACCGTAAGATATATTAGCTTTCTAATAGTATACTAATACTCTTTTAGGTCGATTCGCTTATCGTTTAGCCTAGAGAGGCGGAGAGCGTCGTATCCGTTTAGCGGTAGCGTTACTAGTCTTAACTTATTCTTTTCTATATAAAGAGTTTAAAGTATTTCTTATAAATAGTAGGACTAATTAAGACGTAGCGTTCTACTCTTTCTATTACGAGTAACTTTAATACTAAGAATCTTTTTTATCTTCTCTAAGTTTTTAATCTTAAAGACCTTACTAATAGATAGATAGATAGATAAATTTATTTCTTCCCGATATAGCTCTCTTACGGGTCTATACGGGGCTAGCTATCTATTATTATTTTATACGAGGAGGAAAATCTTTTCGCCTAGTAAAACCCCTCCTCTCTCTCTAGGTATACTATCCTATACTAGTTCTATTTTTTTTTCTTACTAGTAGCGGCTACTATAGTAGCCCTATATTTACCTATTAGACCTATCCCTTTAGTTCTTATTCTCGTAGTTATCTAGGTTCTAGTCTTACTAATAGATAGATAGATAAATTTATTTCTTCCCGATATAGCTTTCTTACGGGTCTATACGGGGCTAGCTATCTATTATTATTTTATACGAGAGAGAAAACCTTTTCGCCTAGTAAAACCCCTTCTCTCTCTCTAGATATACTATTCTATACTAGTTCTATTTTTTCTTTTTACCGGTAGCGGCTACTATAGTAGCTCTATATTTACCTACTAAACCTATCTCTTTAGTTCTTATTCTCGTAGTTATCTAGGTTCTAGTAGTTCTAGTAGTTCTAGTAGTTCTCCTAGCTTCTCTTTCTAATTATTCTTCTAAATTAGTTCTCTTACTAGACTAAATTACTTAAGTAGCTCTAGGCGTAAGAACTAGTCTATCGCTACTTTAATTCTCTTTTTTATTAAGAGAAGGAAATAGTAGTTCGTAGTTTCTATTTTTTAGAGTATCTATATAATAGCTTGTATCCGGTGCACTCGCGGAAATATAGTAGCATTACTATCTACGAGAAGACTAAGCTAAAGAGAAAAGAAAGAAAGGTTTAAGTAAGATAGCGCTGCTTATATATCTCTCTAGAGTCCCTTTTACTAGTAGCGAGTTGCAGGGTTTTCTTGTTAAGCTTCGTTAAGCTTTAGGGTTCTCTTAACCTAAGGTCTCGCCGCAGGATCCATCTAAGGCACCCTTAGGGTTTAAACCGTAATATTACCCCCCTCCCGGCTTTAAAGGTAGGTCTCTAGGGCTTTAGTATCTTCTAAAGCGCTTGCTAGTTCCTAAGTTGGCCGCGCGTATCCTCTCTACTTAACTTAATAGAGTTTCTACCGTTTCCGCTAGCTTGGCCGTCTTTCTAGTTTTTTACCTAAGATAGCTTTAACCCTCTATTCTTCTTCTTTATTAACGAGTATAGCTAGTAGTTAATAATCGTCCTATTCTTGGCTTAGTAAAGGATCTATTCTAGCTGGGCGTAAGAGATCGACGTTAAAGACGTTATATATCCTAGTTAGTACGTCTAGTTTATAGTTATAAGGGCTAATAACCTCGATAACTATAAACTTTGCTGCTCGATTATTAAGCTTCCGGCTTAGGCGGTCCGTTCGTATATTCTTAAGATTTAGCTAGACTTTATCCCCTACTTTATACGCTAGTAATAGGTCCCTATATCGATTTGCTTGGGTCTCCTAATCCTATTGTGCGTTCGCTATTAATGCTTCTACCTATTCGGTTATCTCTTTAATCTTTACTACGATTACTTCTTCTTTTTATATTAGTAATATAGGGTTCGGAACTAGTTAAGGATCCTCGAATAACTATAGTAGCTCGAGGTAGTATTTATAAGAGAGGAAGAAGGGGCTAATACCTATCGATAAGGATTCTTAGCTATTTATAGCAAGCTCTATTACTAGCAACTAGTTAACCTAGTTATCTTACGCGTAGTTAACCATCCGGTAGAGCTTCCTTTCTATCTCGGTGTTCGCACGCTCCGTTAATCTATCTATTTCTAGATAGTAGGCTGTTAAGATTCGTCTTTCGATCCTAAGTAATTAGCAAACCCTCTTCTATAGCTAGCTAATAAATTAGCTTCCCCGGTTAGAGATAATAGCGGTTAGGACTCTATAGTAGCGGTAGAAGTAGCGAATAAATATTCTAGCAACTATTTCTACTTTAATATCCTTATAGGCCTTAAGGATAACTCCTTTATCTAATCGATTAGTAATAACTATAAGTATCCGATATCCTTGGCTCTCGGGTAGCGGTCTAATAAAGTCGACTAAGATCTCTCTCTACTAACGGTTTAGTACTAGTAACGGCCGTAGTAGTTCTTATTTACGGTCTCTCTAGACTCTAGTCCTTCCGCAGACGTTATAGTTACGTACGAATCTACGTATATTAGATACGAAGTTCGGCTAGAAGAACTATCTTACGATAAGGGCTATTATTCTAGTGCGTCTAGGATAAACTACTATTATTAAATCGTGGAGTATCTAGATTAGCTTAGTTCTTAAAGGCTCGTAGTTTGGTACCTAACGTCTGCTGCGGAATAGCAACTCTCCTTAATTATTTAAGGAGTAATTAGTAATTAAGAGCTTAACTAGTTCTTCTAAATCGTTTAGTAGCGTTCTTCTACCCTCTCTTACTGCTGTTATAAGACGTCTATAGTCCGGATCCGCTGCTTTTACCTCTTGCCAGAGCTACCGTAAATAGTCTTCGATTAACGTTGCTCCTTATTCGTATACTAGTTCGTCTATAGATCTATCTAATAGTTCGTCTACTAGTTTATCTACTAGTTTATCTACTTATTCGTCTACTCCTTATTTAGTTATAGCTTATCGTCTTATTTGCACTAGTATTGCTAAAACTCTCTAATAGTTAGCTTAAACCTTATCTAGGCTTAAGAGTCGTACGACACGATATTAAAGCCTCTTATTATCTTAAAATACTAGTAAGTCTTAGTCTCTTCGTATAAGTGCGTTAGGCTAAGCCCTAAGCTTACCTAGACGGTAAGTAATAATAAAGTTAAATCGGCTTAGAATTAGCTACTATCTTATTTGCCTCTTAGAGAGCCGTCGGACTATTATAAAGTATTCGAGATTCTTATAGTCCGTAATAATCTTAAATTCTTTTACGCTTCGTAGCTCTATATCCTACTACTAAAGATACTTAATAATCGTAAGAAGCTCCTTATCGTAGATCTCGTAGTTATACTCTACTAGCGAGTTCTTCTTTAAGAAGTAGGCAACTAGCCGGAGCACTCTATTATTATCGTATTAGGATAAAATTCCTCCTATATAGTATCCTAAGGAGTTAGTCTCGAGGATTATCTTTCGGTCCGGGTTAAATTAGGCAAGGATTGGTGCCGTGATAAAGGCCTTCTTTAGCTTTCGAAACGCTCTTTCTACTCCTTCTATCTAATAGAACGGAACGTCTTTCTTTATAAGTGCATATAACGGAGCCGTAGTCTTCGAGTATTTATTAATAAAGCGCCGGTAGAAGTTCGTAAAGCTAAGGAATCTAAGCACTCCTTTAACTATAGTTAGTATTTCCTATTCCTAAATAGCTTTTACCTTAGCTAGGTCTATGCGGATACCTTTCCTAGCTTTAATAATAAATCTAAGATACTTTGTTAACTAAACCTCGAATTCGCACTTATCGATATTAAGCTGTAGTCCCGCTACTTATAGCTTTTCGAGAACCTTAGTTACGTGCTCTCGGTATTAGGTACGGGATCCCTCGGTAAAAATAAGTATATTATCGATATAAGCCGATACGAAGTCGTCTAGGAAGTCCTATAGGGTCTAGTTAATATATCGTTAAAAGATGCTTAGTGCATTAGCTAGTCTAAAGGGAGTAATAAGCCACTTAAATAGTCTAAAGCGGGTTCGAAAGACTATAAGCTATTTATCTCCTAGTTTAACCCGAATCTTATTAAATACTGCGATTATATCGAGTTTCGTAAACTATCTTACCTTACTAATCCGGTTAAGAGTCTCCTAGATAAGAGATAGTAGATATCGATTCTTTCGTATAAGTTAATTAAGGGCTCGGTAGTTATAATAGAATCGTAAGCCTCTATCTAGTTTCTTTATAAAGAGGACTAGCGCTACGGCTAGAGAATTACTTATACGGATAAAGCCTTTATCGAGTAGCTCTATAAGCGTTTTCCGGAGTACTAGTAGTTCGTCTCTAGATATATTATATAAGAGTCCCTATAGGGCTACTAGTATCCTCCCATTCTTATCTTTCTTAAGCTTAATCTAATAATCGATTCTAGATCGGTATAGAGGTAACTTATCGGCCTTACTTCTATCGAAGATATCGAGAAACCGTTTATCTAACTAGGCTAGTAGTTTCGTCCTTAGGTCCGTATGCTTCTTCTTAGCAAGTACTTTATTAATATTAGCTAGACTTACTAAGAAAACCTAGTAACCGAGTCGTTTCTTCCTCGTAAGAAGGCGGAACCTAGCGGCTCCGACCCTTCTATAGTCGAGTTCTTTTCTCTCTCTCTAGCTTTATACTACTAGGCTAGAGTCCTTAAATCTAAGGATTTGTTTTTCTATATCTAGTTCTGCTCTCTCTTTTACTAACTATAGTAAGCTAAGAATAACTTTATAGTCTTTAATCCTTAGAGCTATATAGAAGTAAGCTCTTTTCGTTTAGTATCCGCCGATATCGATCTCGGTAATTGCTACTTCGGTAATCTAGGAGTCGGTAATAGCATTAACTAACTAGATTTGTCTTAGTCGGATAGAGATACGCTAGAGTTTATATCTTCGAGCGAATCGAGTATTAATAAAGCTATAGGATAAGTACTTAGAATTAATAAGGGTTTAAGTGGAGATCTTCTTATTAATAAGTACTAAAACTAAGAAAGGTGGTTTTTCTATATACTTATTCTCGAATTGCTTCTAATCTACTTAAAGCTTACTTTACTCCTTTCGCTCCTAACGGCGAATTTTATTAGGAGCTACTCTTTTTCCGAATTCTTATTAACCTCTAATACTTTAGTGTCCTCCTCTAATTGCGGAGGAACTTCCTACTCCGACTATCTAATACTAGCAGCTTAAGCTAGGCGACGGGTAGGCGTATAAGGGCATGCATACTTCTAGTGTCCTAAAGCACTACAACGCGTGCAAAGCCTATTCTAACGACGTCGGTTAATCTTATCTTAAGTTACCTATTTAGCTCTCCGGGTTAGTACGGCTTTGGCTAGGCCTATTAGTTTCTAGTCTATTTAGTCGTTTTAAAGAGGCTTTAGATACGTAGTAGGTCTAGTAGTCGTTATTAATCGAGTAGATCTCTTATCGGTTTAAGGACTTAGGCTTCTCCTTCCTTAATACCTACTTCGTATAACTAACTTCTTAGCCTTATTAACAGCCTCTATATCGTTACTAGTTCTAGCTAGCAAGTTAGTAAATTCGTAGAACGTAAGATCTTCTAAGCTCTTACTAACTAGTCGGTCTTTTAGTTCCCAGCTAATTAAGTCCTAAAGAGAGTCTTTCTTTTACTTATCGTCCTATATAGTACTTTTACTAGATTTAAGCATTAGGTAGCGGAACTTTACAAAGTGTTCTCTAAAGGGGCCACCTTTTTAATGTAGGGCTCGGAGCTCGCGACGTGCTTTTTCCTCGCGATATAGATCGCTAAATACGGCCCTTAGCTATTCGAATAGGTTCTAGGTTATAGCCGTCTAGCTTAAGGATCTCTACTATAGTTATAAGTAGGTAAGCGCGGTTCCTCGTAGCTAGTTAAATAGTAACGCTACTTATATCGTTTCTAGGTAGCTTACGTAATCGATTCGAAGTTTCTAATTTACTTAATCAATCTAGGCTTCTAGCTCCTTTCGTTCTCCTTTAAATTCTACTAGCTCGGGTAGAATTTTTCTTAGCCTTTAACTTGCCGTAAGCGCTTAAGTAACCGCTTTAGCAATTGCGGTTAGTAGGGTTTATACTTAAGCCGTTGGGGTAGACGTAGCTATTCCTACGCTAGGCTACCTTATTATTAGTGTAGTAGCCTAGCTATCTATTCGTGCCTGTAGCTAAGTAATTATTATAAATAGTTAGTTCGCCTATTGCGGTGGGTCCTCTTATTCGCGCTACGGGGCCTCTTACGGTTTATCTATTAGTTAGTCGTCTATTCTAGGACGCGTCTTTAGGTGTCTTCTTAAGCGTCTCCTTAGGTGTCTTCTTAGGTGCCCTCTCTAAGATCTCTCTTTTAGATCTTCTTTTAGGGACTTCTTCGTACCTTCTTAAACGCTACGCTATCGTTTTATTAAAGGGCTTCCTTCGGGAACCTTCTTAAGTACCTATACGGACACCTTCTTAAACGATTTCCTAGGTATAGTTAACTAGTAACGAGCCTAGCTACTATCCTATTCCTTAGGTAACTTAGGTAACTTAGATAAAGAGAAGCCGTGCTTACGTAAGAGCTTTAGCGCACGGAGGAAAGGGGAATAAGGATGTAGTACTTACGTGGGAGCTATAGCGTATAGAGGAAAGGAAATAAGCTTAGTCTAATATAATAGCTTATATCCGGTACACTCGCGGAAATATAGTAGTATTACTATCTACGAGAAGACTAAGCTAAAGAGAAAAGAAAGAAAGGTTTAAATAAGATAGCGCTGCTTATATATCTCTCTAGAGTCCCTTTTACTAGTAGCGAGTTGTAGGGTTTTCTTGTTAAGCTTCGTTAAGCTTTAGGGTCCTCTTAACCCAAGGTCTCGCCGTAGGATCTATCTAAGGCATCCTTAGGGTTTAAACCGTAATAATCTATACTCTATTTTATTAGAAGTCGGAGTAGAAGAGAAGAATATACTTTAGAGTTTATCTATACTAGCCGTATAGATAGATAGAACTAAGATATTCTAGTATCTTACGCCTTAAGAGGAAGTCCTCTAGTCTAATATACTCTATATATAGTAGAATAGCGAGTATACTCTATAGCTTAGATAGTTCGCTATAGATTTATCTAATTTTCGGGTTCTACTATATACTTTAGGCTACTAGCTTATCTTACTTTTTTTAGCTAGTAAACTTTATCTATCTCTTCTTCTACTTATTTCTATATACTATACGTAGTCTTATTCGCTCTAGAAGACTCTAGTAGGTAGGGGGATAGTAGTAAAAGAGGGAGTTTATCTTTTTTCTAAGTAGAAATCTTCTAGCTAGGCTAGCGGTATCTCTAGTACTTAGAGTAGCCCTAGCTATCTATTTAATATTCTAGTAAGTTTCCTCTACTACTACTATAGCTAGACTATCTCTAGCTCTAATAGTTTAGACTAGTACTAGTTTATCTAGATATAATAAGAGTAGAAGAATCTCTATCTTATACTCTAAGGTTTATATACTAGTTAACTTATACGCTTCTAAGATAGTACGTAGATACTAGTTTTAGATCTTCTATAGTAGCTAAATAGCTATTTTCCTCTACTCTAGAATCTTCTCCGGGGTATACTATACTCTATAGCTATAAGTAAGAGCTAGCCTTACTACGGCCGTATAGATATAGCGGGCTTTAGTAAATAAGGCTCCCTAGGTAGATACTACGAGTCGAAAGAGAAATATATACTATTTAATTATCTTAGCTCCTATTTCTCTAATATAGAGTTTCTATCTAAGCTTATTATCTACGTAGATTTCTAGAATCTTTATCGTAGGCTCTAGATATCTAGTAAATCTAGAGATACGAATATCTACTACTATATTAAATCTCCTCGGCTTTCTTATAAAGTAAATAAGATAGTACTTATCTAGCGAGAACGCTAACCCGTAGATAGCTATCTAGTACTTATAAACTTAGTATACTTCCTCTAGTATCTTATAGTTTTATTCTATAGATCTACTAAAGGCTAGAATATTAGTATCGTCGACGAATCTAAGGGGGAAGATATTATCTCTACGTAGCTATATAAGTAGATTAGAGGTAAAGAATAGATAGAGGATTAGAAATAGAAAGAATCTCTAGGGAATTCTAGTTAAGATCTAAATTAGCGGGCTAGTAAAGTCTCTAAAAGATAGCTAAGTAGTCCGGTCCTATAGAAAGGAGTACGTAAATCTTTCTATCTATTTAGGGAGCCTCGCTATCCTTATATTATAGAGAAGTCTCTTATAGAATATATAATCGTATATCTCTAAGATATCTAGGCTAAGGACTAAGGCTATTAGCCTAGAATCTTACGCCTAGATAGTATAGATCTATTTCGTAAGTAGGTCGAGAGCTACTACTACTAACCTATTTCTTCTAGCTCCTATCTATATATTAAGAAGTAGTTTATAAACTTTAGTCGCCTAGAAGATTCGATCTACTATAATTCTTTTAAGTAGCTTCTCTAGCGTATTAAGTAAAGTAATTAGTCTAAATAACTTAGCTTTAGTATAGTTATTTCTCTATAGTTTTCTTAGGACTACGATAATAGAGCTTTTAAACTATCTAGAGTAGTATCTAAGTATAAGATATTTCTAGAAGAGCCTAGTAAGTAGTCCGCTTAGTATCTAAGCGTACTACTTTAGAAATCTATTAATAATCTTATTTAGGCCTAGTATCTTATTTAGAGGAAGCTTCTTAATAGTATAGAGGATCTATTCTTCGGTAACGTCTTAGAAGATTTCTACTAGCTCTAGATATATATATCTATCTAGGTTTAAGAGGTCGGTAGTCTTAGGAGAAGAAAAGAACTAGTTAATAAGAATTTCTATCTTAGCCGGATTATCGTAGTATAGTTATTTATCTACTTTCTAGAGGGGTAGAAACTAGAGTAGGGCTAGTAGTTCTTATACTTTTATTCTTATCTACTTTAAGAGCTTCTAGAGTATAGATAGGTCTAAGATAATCTTAACTACTATTCTACGCTATACTTTTATTCTATTTTTTTTAATCTATTTCTTCTTACTATTAGTAATAGTTTAGTAAACTATTTAGTTCTCCTCTCTCTCTATAGCTATCTACTTTCTTCTAGCTACTCTAGCCTAGTATACTAGATCTAAATACTTCTTTATCTATTATATAGAGGTCTAGAGTAAGAATCTCGCTACTAGAATAGTCTTCTAGATTATTCTTTAAATAGCCTTCTAGAATAATATAGTAAAGTAATCTAGATCTACTTTAGTATTAAGAGAGGCTACTTTAAGATATTTAAGCTTTAATTAAAGTATATTATTAGTTCTCTTTTAGTTTACTTTCTTCTACTAGGGTCTTAGAAGACGTAGTTTCGCGGGGATAAGAGAAAAATCGAGTATAGTAAGAATAGATAGGTAGTTAGAGGATAATTTAAGCTTCTAACTAGCTCCGTAACTAAGAATCCTCTTTAAAAATATAACTACGCTAAAAAATTAACTCTAAGCTACGGCGCCGGAAGAGGGTTCTAGAGACTCTTCTAGGTCTAGCGAGATTTAAAATACTACTTAGAGTAGCTATAGCTACGTTATAGTTAATATAGAAGCCGTAGAAAGGGGCGAATAGCTCTCTCTAGTAACTACCTCTATCTAACTATAGCGTACCTCTAATAAACCGTAGAATATCTAGTATAGCGTAAAATACGTTAAAAGAGTCTTAAAAATAGTAGATATCCTTCTCTAAGCTCTATAAGTATCTACTAGTCTCTCTTTAGTTCTCTCTAGTTAGATAAAAAATTTTCTCGATATTACTAAAATAATCTTCTAGAATTATATTACTATTTACTAGAAGGCGACTACTAAGAAGCTAGGCTTTAAAGATATTCTTAAGAAGGTCTAGTAGATTTAGAAGATAATTAGCTAACTCTAGACTACTTCTACGCCCGTAGTATCTAGCTAGACTAATATTATAGCCCGAGTAGCTCTAAAGCCTTCTACCTCTTTAACTACTACTAAGCTTATTCTATACTTTCCGGATAAGACTAATAGATAGAAGGTTACTAACCTTACTAACGAGGCTATTATTAAGAAGATCTAAATAAAGAAAAGCCTAGCTTATAAAAGAGTACTAGCGGCTAAGAAGCTTCCTAGTAGAAACGTTAAACTTTTTATATCTAATACTTAGACTAGAGTAGCCCTCCTTTAGAATTAGAAATAGACTATAGAACTAAATAGAAAAGTTCGTTTTAACTAGTAGCTCTACTTAGTACTAGTCTATAACGTCCTCCTTAAAGATATTAATACTAAGAATCTTTAGGCCGCCTAAATTCTTTAGAATTAGAATTTATTCTTATATCTAAAACTATATATTAGTAAGCTAGCCTAGCTAAAAAGAAAGCTTCTAAAGAAGAAAACGTACTTAGCTATTATTCTTAGTACTATAGACCCCGAGATAACTAACTAGATTATTACTAAAGAACTTATTAGTAACTATACTCTCTATATAGTAGAGTACTATAGTATAATCTTTATAGTAACTTAGTACTTTAAGTACTAGAACTATAGCTATATCTCTATCTACTATAGAAGAACGAATAGATACGGCTAGTACGCCGAAGTATATAATATCTATAAGTATTCTAAAGAAAAGACGTAATATATAAACTATAACTAAGAGTATACAGCCTAGAGTAACTTCTATCTAACGCGTAGAGCCCGTTAGACTAAGGCTACTAAGGCTCGTCTAGTAGTACTAGAGAGATATAGAGAAGGTACTTCTACGACTAAGATATAGCTCTAAACTAACTAGTTAACGATTAGGCTAAGAAAAAGGTCTAGAGAAGAGGAGTCGACTAAGAGAGGACTAGGTAGGCTAAGAAACCTAAGCCGCCCCCCGCCTTCTAACTAGATATAGTTTATCGGACTTAATAGCTTCTAGTATATCTCGAAGAAAGAGCCTATAAGAACTTCCGCCTTCTCGTAATCTATACTACTAACTTTCTTATAATCTAACTTAGAAATAGAAGAAAGTTAATATTAGATATAAGCTCTCTCTCTATTATATAGTATAACGTCTATAAGAGTAAGAATAGAGTAATACTTCCGTTTTTTAAGAAGGTTAACCTAAGGATCTACTATATTCTAGCTATCTAGAAGCCTTAGAGAAACCCGAGGGTTAAGATAATAGTAAAATACTCTACCTACTATATAGTTTTCTCTTAAAAGAGAGTAGTAAGAATCTATTTTTTTATAAGTAAGACTATTACTCTCGACTCCTAGTAAGTAATAGTCTACTTACTAGATCTTATTATACTATCTATTACTACTAAGACACGTATAATCTATATCTATAACTACTATAATCCTCTACTAGCCTTCTATACTAGTACGGCCTTAGAAACTCTATTTTTTCTTCTAGAAGCTCTTAAAAAACTAGGGAAGTATATTCTCCTAGAAGACTTTAACCTTTACTATTCTATTTAGAGGGGTATAATCGTTCTAAGATACTATACTCTTATAGATAACTTTATTAAAATAGCTACTATAGCTAATCTTAATTTAGCTCTTCTAAGAGATACTATTATAAGAAGAGAGGATAGTAGTAAGAGTACTCTAGACCTTATTTTTACTATATAGTAGCTAGAGAAGAGGATTTTTAGTTACGGAGTTAGTTAGAAGCTTAAATTATCCTCTAACTACCTATCTATCCTTACTATACTCGATTTTTCTCTTATCTCCGCGGAACTACGCCCTCTAAGGCTTTAGTAGAAGAAAGTAAACTAGAAGAGAACTAATAATATACTCTAATTAAAGCTTAAATACCTTAAAGTAGCCCCTCTTAATATTAAAGTAGATCTAAATTACTTTACTATACTACTCTAAGAGGCTATCTAAAGAATAATCTAGGAGACTATTCTAGTAGCGAGACCCTCGCTCTAGGCCTCTATATAATTATTAGGGCTTAACCTTAGGATAATCGCTAAAAGATTTATTACGCTAAGTACGTTAAGCTAGACTTAAGGAGAAAGAGAAGAAGTTATAGAAGAAAGAGAAAAGTTATATATAAGAAAGGCTTAGCGTTACGTAATCTACCGATAATCCTCTAAGACTTAATTCTAAGACTTTAGACTCTAATAATCTAGCGGGAACTCTCTAGACTTAGATATATAAATCCGGGCTTATAATTTATTAAGTAAAGTATATATCTATCGACGGTTATATAGTATAGTAGCGGATATTAAAATAGTCTATAGTAAGAAGTTCGATTCTTCTATCTATTAGCCGTATATAAAAAATATACGTATACGTTACGTACTACGCTAAACTCTAATTAGTCTTCGCTAATCGAATTCTTCTTAGTATTAGCTTTTCTCTAGATATAGGACTTAAAAGCTAACTCGCTTAGTTAGCTAAAATCTATTTAGATATAGTAGCTCTTAGGCTATTTATTTAATATTAATAAAGTTAATAAAGATTTTTTTTATTAATAATTTAGTACTAGTAACTATTAAAGTCTAAAGTTTTAAAATTAAGTCTTAAAAAATTATTAGTAGATTATATAACGATAGGTTATATAATACTAAGTCTTTTTTATATATAACTTTTTTTTTTACGTCTTCTCTTCTTTTTTCTTAAATCTAGCTTAATATATTTAGTATAATATATTTTTTAGCGATTATTCTAAGGTTAAGCTTTAATACTTACTTTTTTTTTTCTTTAGCTTAGTCTTCTTATAGATAGTAATACTATTATATTTTTATAAGTATACCGGATATAAGCTATTATAGTAAGAAAGCTATATTAGAAAGAAATAAATTTATCTATCTATCTAATACTATTAAGTTAAATTAAATTTATTTACTCTAATCTATCGCTCTAAGCGATATATAGGCTAGCTATTAAGTTAATTAATCGTGCCGTATATACCGTTAGTAAAGGAAGCAGAGCGTTATGTTGGGCGATTTGGCGTAGAGCTCAATGGTACAGTGACGAGGGTCTCTGAGTAGCGTACCATGGTCAATGATTTCCACGCGTGACTGTAGGAGGTTCTCACACGCATGGGCTCCGAGGCAGTGGATACAGTCATGCAGACCAGATAGACTTGGTGTTGCACAAATTTCAGAAATTTTAACCAAACGTGGAGATGAAATAGGATGGCTTTGTTCTCTCTAGAAGATTGATGGAAAACGTTCGCGTGTATAAGTAGATTGTTGAACCAGCATAGTCTTTGATGGACTCCGTATGGATAGCGCAAATCACAAAGAAGTTATCGCTGCAGCCCTCTTTTCTTGATCACGACATGTTTGGAGGGTGTCTCCAAGTTAATCAACGAGGGCAAAGGCCCTGAAAGCGGAATAAGCAGCAGGTGCGGCGGAATGTGGTGATGGTGGGCTGCTGGGGGCGGTGATGTCATCACGTCCACAGTCGCAAACGACCAACAACGGGAGACAAGTCATCTCGGGACCCCAAGACACCGCCTGCAACGCCATCGACGGCGCAGCAGCATGGAAAGAGGTGTTGCAGCGCCCCTGATCTCCCGGGCGGGCATTGGCCGCCCGGGTGTTGGGCGTGGGCTAGCGGCTTGGCGCACGTGAGCAGCGTCAGTAGAATTCATCGAGGATCAACTTTGCTGGTTGCAGTTAGAGCTACCTCTACGCCTACTACACGTTCCCCAGCTCCAAATCAGCTTGCAGTCCCAGCGACAGCCCGGAAGAGTCCTCCGTCTTGCCAGCGCCTCCAGCGTTCCCCCCGCAGCCCGAAATCCCAGCCTCAGCGCGCTAGCCCGTCTGTTGTCCAGGATCGTCGCCGCACCGCACAATTCTCACAGGGACACGGTCCTTCCAACCTCCACCACACACCACCTTTCGCGACCCACGACCGCAGAACTCTCGCTACCCAAATGGCTCCCTCCACATTCGCATCCGCTGCTGCGGGCAGCAATTCTACCGCCAACTCGACGCGTAACGACTCCGGCGGCGAATGGTCAGTACACCCGCCCCTCCGCCCGCCACGCGACATCGCAATCCACTTCGCGCGCCTGCCCGTCCTCTTGCCGCCGCCTTGCCTGTCTGATCTGTGACCTCCTCGATGCTGACGTGCCCAGGTCCCGACGCGCAAACGGCGCAACGCAGACTTTCCGCCGCCCATCCCACGCCACGACTCTCTCCAACGCCGCCAGCACCAACGCGTCGAGCCCCGGCGTCTACGTTCCTCCCCACCGCAACGGCACCGCCACCGCCGAGAACCGATACCTCAAGGACTCTCTGCTCTCCTTGTTTCGCCAGATACCTCTCGATTCCGACGATGGACTGGACGCGCTGTATGCGGGTGGCTGGGAGCCGCAGTCTATGAACGGTGCATCTGGAGGCGCATGGGGCAGGAGTAACGAGCATGGCAAGGAGAATCCACCCGGTCCAGATGTATGCTGGGACAGAGAGGGCACCATGCAGCCGCTGGGCTTGTCTGAAATGACGGAAGAGGAGAAGGAGGTAAGCGCCTGCCTCCCAACCATTTTTTCTGGCCTCTTTTTGGACTTCCAATGCCACTGAGACACTGTCTTCGATGCTCAGACCACTGTCGTGGATCTCGAGCGTGATGTCATATTTTCATCCTAGCAGGACTCCTTCCGCAGAAGCTAACGTGTCCGCAGCACTTTGCCTCGTCTGTCAATTCGCCGCTCAAGATACCCAACCAAAATGCGAACAAAGAGAACAATCCGAAGGACGCCTTGGGACGCAAGACCTCCGTCTCGCATGCCAATGGACCAGGTAACTATGGATTATCCTCTCCGACAACCAACCGCCCTGGCACACGCCGACGCGACACAGGAGATGCCTATCCTTTCCCGTCTGCAGGCTCGCCGGCCACAAGCAGGTTCACTCAAGAATCCAATGCTGCTGTCCCGCCACCTGCGCTTCTGCGTCGACGCACGGACTATAAGGAGCCCAGCGCAGGTCCCGGCGCTGGGCAAGAGGAACGCGACAAGGACAAGGCTCCAGGCGATACTGCGGGCTCCCCATTCGGCCTGAAGCGTAGCACTACCGGTCCTTTCAGTGTAGGAATTTCCGGTCCGTCTTCTCCGTGGAGCGCTGGGCCGCAAAGCGCTGGATTTTCACCTATGGGTAGCTTCGGGAATTTCTCGCTTGCCACCAACACCGGTCAAGCATCTACTCCGACAGACAAAAGGCCGGGAATTGCAGCTTTACGCGGTGAAAGTCGTTTCAAGGGTTTGATGAACAAGGACAGTGCCGAGGATATGCAGAAGACGCTGAGGGAGAAGGCGTCCATGAATAGTCTGGGGAAGGTGCCTGAGAATGATCAGGGCAGGCAGACTCCTTCATGGATGGAAACACGTGCAAACCGTCCGTTGAGCAATGATACCGATCCGTATGCCGATGATGACAACATGCGCTCTGGTAGTGCTGCACTTGGGGGTGGCCAGGACACAAGCCCTCCTCGCCGCCAGATGACCGGATTCGGCACTCCGCAGAGGCAGGATTCCCGGGATGAGTCTGGATTTTCAGCCTTTGGCATGACTGCGGATAACACTGGCTTCAGCAGCTTTCTCCAGAGTCGCGATGCGTTCCATCATCATACTCCACAGCACCAAGGTCTCCATGGAAACGAGCCAATGAGCCCGACTGATACGAACCCATACCAGAGTCCCCAGCACGAGAAGCATGAATCCGAGGATATTGAAACTGACGGCTCCGACATTCATAGTGCAGCTCTCCCCGGTCTTGGCGGATTCATGAACGATCCCGCAGCTGCTTCTGGGATGCCATCTTTCGGTGGCATTGGCAACATTGGCCGCGTCTCGTCTGCTTACGAAGCTGCCGCCAGTGACCGTAGCCAAACCTCAAGCGTCGGCCCGAACAGAGGATTCCCATCTCTTGGGGGTCTTGGAGGCCTGCCTGGGCTTGGTGGCGCCTCCGCCTGGCCTTCTGCTCAGCCTGCCGTCGGAACTCCCAACCGTGAACGTTTCAATCAACCCTTTGGCGACAACACTTTTGGATCAGTTGGCGAAATGCATTCTCCCAGCCTTGCAGGACTTGGCCCGAACAATCTCTATGGCGGTGGCTTTGGCTCTGGCTTGGGAGGGACGGGCTCGATCGGCCGTGGCAGCAAACTTGGGTCACTCTTCCCCACCGCGATGCAGGAGCAGATGAGATCTAGCGAACAGGGCAGGTTCGGAGATGATGGGTCTACTGAAGGTGATCGCCAGCATGTAACTTTCGGCAGGAATGCCTTTGGGGGCAGCGCAGGGCCTCACAGAGAGACCGACAGTCCTTTCCGCGGCGGCCGTGGTGTGTTCGACGAGATGCTGGCCAACAGCCTGCGGAACAACGAAGGCAATGCCATGGAAGGCCTGGGGCAGTTCGCATCCCCCGGCACTGGCGCCACACAAACCCCCACACTCGCCACCTCTCAGCAGCAGGGACCCATTGGTCAGCATGTCACTCAGGGCATACCGGCCCAGTCTCAGCCGGTTAGCAGCTCTGCTTCTAATCAGCCTCCTGCAGCACAGCAGCGTACGATGGTTATGCCTGATCGGATGAGGTGGGTTTACCGTGATCCGACGGGGAGGACTCAGGGCCCGTGGACTGGTCTAGAGATGCACGACTGGTTCAAAGCTGGCTTCTTCTCTCCTGAGCTCTTGGTCAAAAAGGAGGAAGACCCAGAGTACGAGCCTCTGGCTCAACTAATTCGTCGCATCGGCAACTCTCGCGAGCCCTTCCTCGTTCCCCAGATCGGCATTCCACATGGTCCGCCCTCTACTCAGCCTGGCAATGCCTGGGCCAACGCCGGTATTACAGCTGGTAATGCTCAACCTCCGTTCCCGAACAGTTTCCCCAGCTTTGGCACTACCTTGACTGCTGAGCAACAGAACGCTCTAGAGCGCCGGAAGCAAGAGGAGCAGTACCTCATGGCTCGTCAGAAGGAACATCTTGCTCAGCAGCAAGTAATTGTCAAGCAGATGCAGCTGGGTATGCACCCGCAACAGCTTCACCACCACTCCAGTGCCCATAGCCTGCACAGCCAGCCCAGCTTCGGCAGCATTGCTTCTCCTGGCGGCTATCAGCCTTCACCCACCCAGGGTCCGATGCCTGGAATGGCTGGTTTCTTCGACAACTCCTTTCGTTCCGGCGGCGGGGCCTCTGGCCTACCGCCGATCGGTGCCGGAGTCGAGGGGCTAGGCAATTCGAGAGAGGATTTGCCAGCGATGCTGGATCGCATGAACCTTGGCCGAAGCGGCCAAGTGCCTTTTGGTGCCGCCCCTGGCGCGTTCGGCTCTCAACAGCAGGATGGTACTCACGCCCAGCAGGTCGCTAACATGCTCAATGACCGTGCTCGCCTCCAACGCGAGCAGCGCGACCACGACGCTCAGTCTAAGGATAATGAGGGCCTGTTTTCCCAGGAATCTGCCGAGCGCCTTCAGCAATTCCAGGAGCTTCGCGAGGAGCGCGAGAGGGAGTCTGCTGCCGGCCTGGATATCAACGATTTGCAGCAGGGGAAGCAGACTGATGAAGAAGAAAGTTGCGAGGAGCCTTCGACCCCAGCTCAAACTGCGGCCAATACGGCCAGGGCGACTGAGACACCTGGGAAAGCCTCTGAGCCACTTTCTCTGACCGAGCAAGTCAAGGCTGCCTCCGCCAAGCAGACTCCGGCTCCTCAGTCTCCATGGGCTAAGATCGACACTACTATGCCTATGCCTTTCCCTCCGCCTCAGTCTGGCTCTCCTCTTCCCGCTCCAGCTGCGCAGAGGAAGCAGAACCTCGCCGACGCACTTCATCAGGAGACCCGTTCGCGTTCTCAGACTCCCTCTGTGGACACCCCTAGTGCGTCCATCGCTCCTTGGGCTAAGGAAACTGTGGAAGCTCCTAAGGGTCCTTCGCTCAAGGAGATCCAGGAGGCCGAGGCCAAGAAGCGCGAGGAGGCCGAAGCTGCCGCTCAGGCCGCCCGTGCAGAACAACAGCGCAAGGAATTCCTTGCTGCTCACGAGCAAGCCCAGCCGCAGCCTAGCTTGCCTTCGAGTGCTACTTGGGCAAGCAATGCCTCGCCTGTCAATGCTCCCGGTACCCCATCTGCCTGGACTAAGGCAACCGTTGCAAAGACTCCCAGTTCCGCCGGTCCTATGAAGAAGACCCTCCAGCAGATCCAGAAGGAAGAAGAAGCTCGCAAACAGAAGGCGGCTGCGGCCGCGGCTGCTACCGCTGCTAGTGCTGCCGCTACTGCTGCCGTTTCGCAGGCAGTCAGTGGTGGTAAGCGGTATGCCGACCTCGCTAGTAAGCAAGCACCGATTACTGCCAACGCTCCCGGTGGTGCCTGGACCACTGTTGGTGCTAGCGGGAAGATCAAGACACCTGGCTCTGCTACTGTTGGCCCTATTGCTACGAGGACCCCGAGTGCTGGTAGCATCCCAGCTATCAAGCCCAAGCCCGCTCCGCCGACGCGTGCTGTCTCACAAGCTGCTCCACTGGCTGGTGCTCTCGATGCGAAGGAGGAATTCAAGAAGTGGGCTGCCAACGAACTCAGGAACGATCTCATCAAGGGTACCGATGGTAAGTGCTCTTTGCATAGATATTTCAGAATATCAGTAATACTAACACCTGAGTTCAGCCGATGAATTTGTCAGCAACATGCTCAGCTTCCCCATCGACCTTGACATTGTCACTGAAGCAGTTCACTCCGTGTCCCAAACCATCGACTCTCGCCACTTTGCTCAGGAATTCATCCGCCGCCGTAAGCTCGCCGAAAAAGGTATTATCGAGAATACGGGTACCTCGAGCCCCGGTCCCGTCAACGGCTCTGGTGGCTGGAGCGAGGTCGCGAAGAAGGGCTCTACTACCAATATTGCCCAGACAAGTGCGGCCAAGGAGGATGTTGCCTTCAAGGTCGTTGCGGCCAAGAAAAAGGGCAGTAGGAAGTAGACACGCGGCTTTTGAGGCGATTCCGAAATACGAGAAGCCAGGCCCAACAAAAGACAAAAAGAAAGAGAAAAGAACGAGAAGATGGCCGATGGGGCACGGGAGTGTTGGAGAGCGTGATTAGTTGAGCTACTGTCGTTTTGCTTACTCGCCAATGATTGTTCTGTTGTTTGAATAGCGGAGGAGATGTAGTCATTCTTTTGGGGAACTTGTCATGGTGGATAGAAGCGTTTGCTCGTCGCACTGGTTCCTTGCAACCATGTATTCGTACCTCTCTTGCATCTGCACGTGGGATCGCCGTGGCGAGTGGGGATCATGTACTTCTGTAGCCACTCGTATGAATTGACCGATGCGGCATAATCGCTCATGTTTCGGTGTTTGTGACCTTATTTCGCCGTCGGGCTCGCTGAAGACTGACTCGGGTTTCACGTCGTGGTGCGGCTGAGCACCGCCGCCCGGGCGTCATTTGGACACACTCCCCAAGACGGGTAGTCAGGATGGAGCTCATCATCAGCCGCGGTCATTTCCTCGTTTCAGCTCGCCAAATGACTGCCGCATGTAAGCAGCTGACCCTGGATCTATCCGCGCCTCTTCTCTTGCCCGTTACCTGAATTCCTCCTATTAAATCCCGCTGCCTTCCGTTTTCTCGTATCACAGCCTGCTCACCCATCAACCCCTCCCCCGCAGCTCGCAAGGCCTGAGAGCACATACCGCAACAACTGCGCCGCACGAGTCGCGACAAGCTACACACCCGCGCGTGCGCAAGACCAGCCATGTCGAGCAACGACTACTACGGCGGCCAGCAAGGCTACGGCTACGGCCAGCAGCAAGGCTACCCGCCACCCGAGCAGCAACACCAGCAGTACGGCGGTCACAGCCCGTACCCGCCGCAGCAGGTGAGTCCGCCGCTTTTCCACCTTCTTCGACCTTTTTTTTCACTTTGTTTCCCCCTCTCAAGTTCACGCGTTTTTCTGACGATCACGCGCAGGGCGCCTACCCACCGCCGCCGCAGCAGCAGCACGACCAGTACAACAACACGTACCAGCAGCCCCACCACGACCCGTACGGCGCTCAGCAGCAATACCCCCCGCCGCACAACGCCTACTCGTCGCCCCAGCCCGCCTACAACAACGCCGTCGCCGTCCCGCCCTACCCGACCGAGGGCGAGCGCGGCCACTCGCCGTACCCGCCGCCCGCGGCTGCGTACGGGGGCGCGCCGCCGCCGCAGCACGGCTACGAGCACGGTGGCAGTGGTGGTGCGTACGGCCACCCGCAACAGCAGCACGGCGGCCAGAACACCGGGTACTACGGCGAGGGCGGAGCGGCGCCGGGCGGCGCCGCCGAGGGCGACCGCGGACTAGGCGCGACGGTGCTGGGCAGCGCGGGCGGCGCGTTCCTGGGGCACAAGATGGGGGGCGGTGCGCTGGGCACGCTGGGCGGGATGGTGGCGGGCGCCATCGGGGCGAACGTGTTGGAGAACCACCATGAGAAGTAAGCACATTCCGCGTTCCTTTCTTTTTTCTTTCTGATGCCGATGATGATGGCGTGTTGTAGGGACAAGAAGAAGAAGAAGAAGCATAAGCACAAGAAGCATGGCAGCAGCGACCACGGCTCGCACTATGGCGGGTCGTCGGCGGCGATTGGAGGGCTGTATCCGCCGAGCTACAGCAGCCACGGGCACAAGCATAAGCATAAGCACAGGTCGAAGAGCAGGGGCGGCAGCAGCAGCAGCAGCTCTTCCAGCGATTCGGACTAGATGCGTTCAGCTAAGGTAGAAGGGTAGGGTCTGAGTGGTCTGGTTTCATTTGCTATTTTTTCCTTTTTTTGGGCATTCCTATCTTCGACGGTACCCTTGCGGCTGCTGAACGAAAAGTCTCAAGGCTTTTTGTTCTCACGACGATGACGATGTCCCCGAACTTTTAACCTTTTCCCCTTCTCCTGCAGGCTTGGGGTTATAATCCGATAGGCTTGGGGGTCGAGTCTGGTTTTGCCTTTTTTTTCACTTTTTGCGAATCGACAATGGCCCTTGCAGGAGCTTGAGTTTCGTGCAGATGACGCGCGCCGATTGTGTATTTGTTCGTCGTTGGTTGGTTCGTGTGATCAGGCATGCCGGGGAAAAGCTTCTCTGCGAACCAAGTGGGGGCGGGGCAGCTGATGATGATGATGCGAGCGAGAGCAAACAAGACAGGAAAAAATGCTGCCTTACCGGCTTTTCTTCGGCCGAAATTTTTGAACCCACCCGCCCGCCGCCGCCGCCCATGACTGTGACTTTTCTTTCTTAGATAATACACCAGCCCAAAGACTCTGAGCGCGCTTTTTCTTCTTCTCTGGAGAGACAGCTGGCGTCAACCCCGTCTCCGTGAAAGAAAGGGAAAGAAAAAAAAATGGCAGACGCCTTCCTGGCCTTCTTCCGGCGCTCGCTGCCCGCCGACCTGGCCACTACCATCGCCGCCGCCTCGCTCAACGATCAGCTCGCCGCCCTCCAAGCCGGCGACTTCGAGGCCGCCCTCACGCGCAGCCCGGCCGTCCAGGCGCTGCTCGGCCACGGCAGCACGGACGAAAAAACCGAGGCCGTCGCCGACTTCCCCGTCTGGACCGACTGGATCACCCGTCGCCTGACGGCGCTGCTGCTGCGTGAAGATGAGCAGAGGGATGTCGTCGCCGCCGCTTTCCTGGCTGCTGCCACAGCCGCCCTCCTCGCCTTCCTCCAGTCCAACGTCACCGGCCCGCCGCTGCCGTTCTCGTCCGCGCGCGCGCTGCTGCCGGCGGACGTCGTCGCCGACGCGGCGCGCCTGGCCGCGGTGCGGAGCGGGCTGGTGGCGAGCCTGGGCGCGGATGGCGTCGCGGCGTACGCGCTGGTGCCGAACGTCGAGCTGTTGTGCTTCGCGGATGCGGTGGTGGGGTGTCCGGCGGTGGTGGGGGCGTTGGAAGGGGGCGCGTTGGGGACTGTGGCGGCGTGGGCGCGGTTGAGGGTGGCCGGGCTGAGGCAGCGGGTGCTTGGCGAGGTGGCGCCGAGCGTGCAGGCGGTGGTTTATGCGGAGGTGGAGGCGGTGGGGCGGGCGCTGGAGGGGCGGGAGGACGTGTGGGTGCCGTTTTTGTTGGAGAGGGCGGCGGCGCATACGGTGCATGGGTTTGATCGGAAGGCGAGGGAGGATTTGGAGGAGGCGGCGAGGGAGAGGGGGTTCGAGTTCGCGTTGACGGGGTTGTTGGGGAAGAGGACGAAGTGGCAGGAGAAGGCTACCAGTCAGCTTGTCGTGCTGGCGAGGAGTAAGGGGACTGATGGGGAGGAGGGGGGGAGCGGGAAAGGGAAGGGGAAGGCGGTGCAGAAGGAGGAGGTGGATGAGGAGATGAGGCCCAAGAATCTGGATTTGAACGACGATACGCTTTTGGAGTCGATATCCTTCTCGGAAAAACCAAAGTCGTCGACGGATGTCCTGGATGAGAACTCACTGCCGCCGAGCTTGGCTGCCCTGGATCCGGGAAATCAACCGAAACTGGAGCCGCTCGACTCGATTATTCTCCTTTCTTTGGCCTCTTCAATCACCAACACTTCGCCGCAAAACGGCCTGACAAGAGAGGAGACGATTCCTTACGCTACCCGAGTTTTGGACGGAGGCAGCTCCAACTGGCAAGTCTATACCCAAGCTTTGCTTGCGCGCAGTAGGATCGAGGGTTACAGGTCAAAAACTGCGGAGCGTGGTCTTCTTCAGCTTCAAGCCCTTGTCGACCAGGTAATCGCAGACACAGCCGGGGATGGCTCCACGAATACCGCATCAGGAGAGGGCTCAGCATCGACTTTCCTACCACGGCCACAGGAGGAGGATTCCGCCCCCGCCTCTGAGCGTCTACGCTATGTGTTCCAGCTGTGCTCCCCGACGAGATGGGAGCTTGAATCCGAATTGGCGCAGGCATGGGTCAAAATGGGTGGTCTCAGATCTGCACTTGAGATCTATGAGCGTCTTCAGATGTGGGCTGAAGTTGCGCTATGCTATGCGGCTACGGAAAGGGAAGACAAAGCTAAAAAAATCGTTCGGAAACAACTGTTCCATTCGGCGGAAGGCCACGATGATGCGGCTGCCGAAGATGAGAAGTGGGAGGGTGCACCAAGAGATCCTGTGCCTGCCGATGCTCCGAGGCTGTACTGTATCCTGGGTGACATCGACAAGGACCCTGCAATGTACGAGAAGGCTTGGGAGGTATCGGGTAACCGGTACGCACGGGCTCAGCGCTCTCTGGGCCGCTTCTGGTATTCCGAGAAGGACTTCGTCAAGTCCGCAAACGCCTACTCGAAGTCCCTCCGTGTCAACCAGCTCAACCAGCAGAGCTGGTTCGCCCTGGGATGCGCGCTCCTCGAGCTCGCCGAGTTCGAACGTGCAGTAGAAGCCTTCACGCGCGTCGTGCAACTCGACGACAACGACGCCGAGGCCTGGAGCAACCTGGCCGCCGCCCTCCTCCGTCTCAAGCCCAAGGAAGAGGACGCTGCAACCAAGGCACCCGCCCCCAAGCTCGACGACGAAGAAGACGACCCCAACCACATCGACATCACGAAGGCGCGCCGCGACCCGCAGCAACACCGGCGCGACGCCATGAAGGCGCTCAAGCGCGCCGCGCACCTGCAGTTCGACAACTACCGCATCTGGGACAACCTGCTCACCGTCGCGGCGTCGCTCAGCCCGCCCAGCCACGCCGAAGTCATCACCGCCCAGCGCCGCATCATCGACCTGCGCGGCAAGACGGACGGCGAGGCCTGCGTCGACGCTGCCATCCTCGACGCCCTCGTGCGCGACGTCGTCGCCACCGAGGAGGGCGGGTACGACCCGTCTAAGCCGGGTCCGGCGCGCATGCTCGTGCGCATGGTCGACGAGGCTGTCGTCCCGCTTATTACGGGGAGTAGGCTTCTGTGGACGGTTGTGGCGAGGCTGGCGCTGTGGCGCAAACGCCCACAGGCTGCGCTTGATGCGCACGAGAAGGCGTGGCGCGCGGTTACGAGTAGGCCTGGCTGGGAGGCAGGGACTAGCGCAGACGGCGAGGCGGCGTGGAATGAGGTTGTCGATGCGACGATTGAGCTGGCGGATGCGTATGAGAGTCTGGGGCCGATGGAGCGGACGGAGGGGCTGAGTGCTGGGAGCGGAGAGGTGGTGATGAAGGATTGGAAGTTTAAGGCGAGGAGCGCGATTAAGGGGATTTGCTCGAAGGGCAAGGAGACGTGGGAGGGGACGGAGGGATGGGATAGGCTGAGAGGGGCTTTGGAGGGGTTGAAGGGGAATTAAGAGGGGTGGGGAGGCTGGAAAATGGGAGGGAAAATACGGATGGAAGGGATTAGACGAGGGTATAGAAAAAGTTCATGAGCATTATGTTTTCCCTCAAGAGTCCGAGGTCAGTCATGGCCAACCAGGCTGACGGTTCACAAAATTTAGAATGGTATGACGGCATGCTCTTTGCGTACAGGGTGGGAATTTTCATGTCAGCTCAAGTGTCTCGAAAGATCAATTGTACTTACATCTGGATAGAAGCTACCACTCCCTGCGGTTTGGCCATTACGATTACAGTATCATGAAGAACGACCGTACAGATTCTTGTGGCAGCGGGCACTTGTGGCAGCGGGCACTTGTGCCGCTAAGCTTACATAAGCCGAATATGAGAAGCATGGTAGTGGCCTGCAAGAATTCGTTCATCAACAAGGTTGAGGACCAACGAAAACGCCCAGCAGTATCGCTTACTTGCATGAAGTAGACGCTTATTTTGTTAGCAACCTGCCAATAATACAAGCATTACCCCGCACGAGGTGCTTTTAAAGGCTGAGGCCAGACAGCCCAGAGCCTCGTCCGACTTACCATCCTACTCCACAACAGCATGGAAGGCTATCCAGGCTATCAGTCCTACGGATCCGAGAGAGTAACACCCTTGATACGTCGGAATACGTATGAGTATGGCAATGCCTACCGGAATACAGTCTTGGAGCCTCTTGAAGAAGAGGGAGTCGCACGAGTCTGGACCTCACCCCCATCTTATGAGCCGTATCAGCAATGGCCTTGGAGCTACGGGTCAATATCCAGTTTCAGTGAGAGGAACAGCAGCTCAATCCCATCAAACATGGACATGGCCGAGACGCGTTGGGATTCGCGCGGAAGTGGCGAATATCGCACAAGACACGGTCTCGTTACATCGCAGGTGGGAAGTGATGGGTCATGGAGCACGGTTGACTCAGGCTCCCGTGTAGACTATGCTTCAGCCGCTTCGTACCTGTCAGGCACAACGAACTACGTGTCGGCGCGGTCGAGGCTCAGTTCTGGATATCACCAAGCTGCCTCACAGAATTCGAGTGTGCTAAGTTACCGGACTGCGTCATCTTCTACCTCCTCTGCAAGACGATACAGCATGATTGAAGATCTGTGAGTTAAGCTGTCTATATCATGATGCGATAATACACTAACAACGGCCAAAAGATCAGAATGGAAAGCCTACCTTCTGTCCAGAGGCCTGATTCCGGAAAAGCATGAGGAGCTCGACTGGTCTGGAAGAGGACAGCATGCTGAGTACGAAAAGGATGAAGAGTCAGAAATTCTGATACAGGTCAATGATCGCATCGGTTATTCTGCTGCAGCATTGGTCCATTTGGTCAAGTGTCGTAGAATTCTGCTCGCTCGAAAGATGATCTCCTGCAACGTCCGGCGCAGAAAGAAGGTGCGATTTCTGAAGTAAAAATCTCCAAAAGCTCCGACATTCTCATATCATCCGTGTTGTCGGGACCTATGTTATCGACAAGAAGTTTGCAATTCTTCTATATCCTGCGGCCGACTGGAACCTGAACGAATTTCTCGACCACAAAGAGTGGCCGACAGGAAAAGAAATTTTGCGTATACTTGCATGTCTTGCAAGTGCTGTTGCATTTCTTCATGCTGATGCTATCAAACACATGGATATCAAGCCACATAACATCCTCGTCAGGCAACTCTCTGTTCCAAGTTACTCTCCATTCGATCCGACTTCGCGTTCCTACAACGCCTATCTAGCGGATTTTGGAATTGCAAAATCCTACGCTTCAGCGGCAGATGCAGAAACCGACTCGCTGACCGCGTGTACTAGAATGTACGCTGCACCGGAGGTAGTCAAGCAGGAAAGACGTGGCTTAAGTGCAGATATATTCTCGCTTGGCTGTGTCTTCGCAGAAATCTTCTCTTATGTCGTAGGTCCTCTTACGACAAAGATATGCACTGGATTCGAAGTCACGCGCCTCTCGGAGATTTCTGGTTTCTCGTATCAAGCAAATTTCGAGATAGTCAAATCTTTGCTCAGAGGCGCTTGTTCTCCGTATATCTTGATCGTCTTGGGCCCTGACGTCGTCGATGATGTTAGGGACATAGGAGAATTTGTGCTAAAAATGCTGTCTCTACGACCAGAGTTACGGCCATCTGGCGAGCAAACGCGAAAGAAGATGCGACAAAATAGCGACACATCATATTTTCGATGACAATGTGATCAGAATTGGCCCCCTTTTGAAATCAAGGCGGAGAATTCGCTTACAGTGCAATGGCCAAAGGAAGAATCTTTCAGAGATAATATAATGGCGGTTGAGGGCAAGATCCCTTCTGGACATAGGACTGCCCTGAAAGTGGAGGATTCCTCAGAAGATGAGGATATCGAAGGAGGATGCAAGCTCTGATCAAAACCAACCAATTCTTCCAAGTTCAACAAACGTCACAATTTCCTCTTTGCCAGAGGTGATGCAGCAAACGGAAGCGGGAGGGATATCAATAGGATTTCTTTAATTAACATAGGAGTTTCTCTTTCTCCAACTTTGTCCTCCCATGACCTCTTTGACGACTGTCCTCTGCCTCTCAACCAAACCACTCAGACCTACCCATCCTCACAACCCCACCGCCGACCTTCACATCCCCCTTTTCCACCCCCCTCCTCGCCGCAATCGCATCCAGCCTATGCAGAAACACCACCGACCCCACCATCCTCCCCGCCTCCATCCCATACGCCTCCCCATCCCGCAGCTCCGCGCCCGCCACGTTCCCAAACCACCTCATCGCCAGCCTCAACGCCCTCGCCGTCGTCCCCGCCGGCAAGCCCGCAACGTGCACCCTCGTCCGCTCCTCCGCCTTCACGAACGCCGGGTTGGGCTCGCCCGGCGCGGGGCGCACGCGCACGGGCAGCGGCGCCGCGCCGTCCGTCGCCGCGTTCCAGGGCTCGCCGCCGGCCGTGTTGCCGTGCGCGTCGACCTTCCACTCGGTGCGTTGGTGGTGGTGCATCATCATCGGCGGCGCGGGGGGGCTGGTGTCGCCGCCGCGCGGGCGCCAGCCGTCGGCCGTCATGGTGCCGCCGGCCATGCGGCCTTGGCCGGGGGGAAAGGTCGTGCGGGCGCCAGCAGTCGGGGGCGCGGTGGGTGCGGATGACTTGGGGGCGCCGGAGACGAAGGCGTCGAGCAGGGGGGTGTCGGCGGCTGGTGCGCGCGGCGTGGGGACTGCGCTCTCGTCGTCCTCGTCGTCGCCGGCGTGGCTGTCGGAGAGGGGCGGTGCGGTTCGGGGTCGTCCGTCGCCCTTCCTCTTCGAGCCTTGCGGTGATGGTATTGGTGAGGTGGTGGGGGGCTGGGCGAAGTACTCGGGGCCGACGGCGGGCGAGTCGGACAGGCGGAGGTCGAATTGGATGCGTGCGCATGTGGCGGTTACGGCGTCTGGGCCGGCGGCGCGGGCGATGGCGATGGCCTTGCGCTCGGTGGCGGGGGAA
This sequence comes from Botryosphaeria dothidea, assembly GCA_011503125.2. Lineage (NCBI taxonomy): Eukaryota > Fungi > Ascomycota > Dothideomycetes > Botryosphaeriales > Botryosphaeriaceae > Botryosphaeria > Botryosphaeria dothidea. Next base: position 1,797,143 of record WWBZ02000073.1, read on the forward strand.
TGGCGGTTGATGCCGAGGATGTGGACTGCAGCCCAGAGCGTCTCGGGGGAGGGTGGAGCTTGGGGAGGTGAAGGTGTGGGAGAGCGCATGGTTGTGTCGGAGGGCGGAGAGGTTGGGAGCGCTGCGTTGCGGATAGGCATGTTTGAAGACGGCGACGCGTTGCTTTATGGAGTGGCGCGTGGTTGGGCTGAAGAGGGGATTCAGCTGTGGAGTGTGTGTTGTTGACTTTGGATGCGCAGTGGTGGTACTGTCACTTCGTCTTTTTCGTGGATTTCGTAGGGTGGAAGAAAATTCAAGTCGATGAGCGCAATGGTGACGCGTGGCTATCGGTAATCGAGGCAGAAGAGTTGTCGCGAGAAGGCGTGAGCGCGTCCTGGTTGAATGGAACTGTGGGTAGAGATGGTTCTGATTGGACTTTAGGTTCGTTGAAATAGAAGTCAATAGAAGGTAAAGAGAATAAGCTGTCACTTGAGATGGGGTCGTGGAGAGGAAGTGAAGCTCGTATGCGTAATTACTCGTCGGGATCCTTCTCTGAAGCTTCCTCTAGAAATCCAGGTACAAGAGCTTCAAACATCCCACTATTCCAAAAGCTCCACTCCCTAGGAAGTGGCTGTAAGTGAATGTCAAAAAGAAGCTGGTGCTGTCGTCCGGCAGCTTTTGTGGACATGGTGGTCGGGTTCGGATCTTTATAGATCAGAACTGTTGTGATTGATGTTGGATGAAATGTTTTTCACATATTGCACATTCATTTGTGGAGGTGGATTGCTGATAGGTGAAAGCAATGGGATTTGAGGAAGAAGATATCGCAGAACCTTCCATCCATACGTAAGTATCTCACAGGACTAGTCATGCTTCCATCTGGATGAACACTTCTACTGCCTGGCACTTAGTTGTGGTCACTTAAGCCGAGCCTGGAAAATGATTTAGCGCACAGAGCTGATTTTTCAATCACGGTTCTATTGTATGCAAGCATGATCATGTATTTCAGTTTGGACGGAGGGGGACGCTGTCTCCCGCCGACTTCTACACTTCACTTTCGCCTACGCGCCACATCACCTTTCATTACGCTTTTAAATTGAAACCATCCTCCAGCCTCTAATTGCGCTAATCAACCCACACACCACTCACCGCAATGATGTCTAATTCTGAAGAACAACCCAATGTGCACCCGCACGCCCTCTCCGTTTACTCTAAAGTCGGATACGTCATCGTTGTTGAGTATAAGCGTCTGGCCAACGAGTGCATTGTCATGTTACAACGTGCAACCAGGCTGAGCCGCACCGAAAGCTCACTTGACCGGCGAATGGCGATGATTGCCAGAGATGAAGCGCTCGCACTGGAGGAAGCCGCAAACTTCGTGCAAAGCCTGGGCGGAATGATCCACGCCGCATCCGAGGTAGCGGGTTGTCTTCAAAATATTTTTGAAGGTCATTCTGAGGAGGTAGGGCAGATATGATCTACAAGCTTGAGCTTATTTTGATGAGAGACGACTCACATGTCCAGGTTCAGAGCGAGAAGCATGCCGACCCTGCGGAGGACAACAGCGCTGTCATCACACGGCTTTCGCCAATTGTCCAGGCTATCTACCGCTGCTACAAGACAAGGAAAGCTGATCAACGTCAAGCTAGCATGTTATCCAGGTTGGATGAACTGCTAGCACAGCATGAGGGTAATTTGGAATGGATGTCCAGCTTTTGTCATCGAACTTCCCACTCGCAGAACCACGATTAGAAGACCCTTGAAACAGACCTATAGATATTCATCGGGCTATCCTATCAGCAGCCTCAAATTCATTTTTTGAACTACCAAGCTCCTTCTTCTGCAAGCTTTCTTTCTAATTCACTGCCACGTCGAACTAACAGTTGGCGCAGAATAACGCACACTGGAACATGATAGCCGCTCGTTGTGGTTACATTTCTCAACCTCATGGTAATTCCAGCAAAGTTTTGGAAGAAAGTCTGCAGATATACCGGGATTCAGGCGGATAAAGATAAGAAAAGCTGTAACGGTTCAGGCATCAATACTGATCAGATATACCCAAACTGATCTGTGCTGAGCGATGATACCTAACTACTACCCAACGTGCTCTAAGCACGATATTTCTACCCGATTACTGCCCAATATCTGCCCAATTACTACCTTAACTCTACCCAATTTATACCCAACAGTTATGTATTTAAGCCACCGTAGTTACTACCTTCAGAAATCAGAGTCTTCTACATCTTCGTTTTCTCTCCCTAGGCACGCAAGGATATGCTGCGCATTCAGCAAGTTCCCGAGGGAACTGCGACAGTTATGAGCCCGGATCACGCACTCTTTTGCGTGCACTTATTCTACACCTAGTGTAGCCTCTTTTACCTTTATCTATCAGCCCCTCTTAGTGCGGCTAGAAGCTTATTCCTAGCCTCAACAATAACATCATCTCGACCTTCTACGATGAGTTCCTTATCAACCAAGGCCATTTTGGCCAAGCCTTCGGACTGGGATAATTGGCTATACCTAGTCAAGTCCCGCGCTGAGTCCCTAGAGATCTGGGACCTCATCAACCCAGATACTCAACCTAAACCAGTACAACCGGTTAAGCCAACCGCACCTACCTTTTAAGTCAACAATAACGGCAACCTTACTACGGATAAGGACGTCTTTGCCGCCTACAACGCCAAGTACCGTAACGATATTTCTGACTACAACACCTATCGGAAAGCAATCACAGACCTGACTACCTATATTCAGGAGTCAATCTCAGTCAACCTTCTTACGTACATTACGGACAAGCCTTCGCACCCATGGGACCTTCTTCAGGCACTTAGGCAACGTCTAGCACTAACGGACGCTGCTAGAACCCTAGAGCTTGAACAACAATATCAGAACCTTCGGGTTACTCCGAAAACCCAGGAAATCGAGTCTTAGATTCAACAATGGGAACGGCTCTATTCTAGAGCTAAGGCTCAGAATCTCGCGGAGGTTCAAGGGTCTAAGCCCGTACGAGACTTTCTCTTGGCTATTAAGCCTATTTTCTCTCATTTCGCCAACTTTTAGGAGCTATCTATGCTTAACGACAACACAGAACCAGATTTCTATATAATTACGAAGGAATTTCGGCAACACGTACGCCTAAATAAGCTCGTTGATTCTCAGCCAATCAAGGGAAGCCACGCAGCCTTTACTACTACACTTAGCGGAAAAGATCAGGCAGGAAACTGGCGAAAACCACCACCTCAATGCCCATGCGGGAGGAAGGAATACTTTGCAGACTGCAGGTATTTTAACCCAAAGATCAGGCCTTCTGGCTGGAAGCCTAAAAAGGATGCTCAAGAAAAAGTGGACGAATTCCTACAAAATCCGAAAAATAAGGAATGGGTTCAACAAGCGCTTGCTAAATGGGAAGCTTATCAACAACGTCAACGACCTTAAACCTAAGTAAAGGAGGAGAATTAACCTAAGGATTCAGCCAAGAATCAAGACGTAGGAGCATTTACAGCAACCTATTAAGCCTATTTAGCAGGCACTCTAGCGATCAACTATAGCCTACGAAGCTCCTAGATACTCGATTCTGGTACTAATATCCATGTTTGCAACAACCTTGATCACTTCACCAAAACGCGAAATGCAGGTCCTTAGGATAATCTCCTTACAGGCAACCAGATTCTTCAGATAGAGTTATTTGGCACCTACAAGTTACGCGTTCAAACCCCTACTGGGACGGGTATCATAACCCTCCTAAATACGGCCTATATTCCGACCTTTCTCACCAATCTCGTGTCCCTTAAGCTACTCTTAGCTAAGGGGGTGCACTAGGATACTAGGCGAATGCGCCTAGTACGGGATAATCAAGACCTTTGCCTTATCACGCCAAATAAGGGCCAATTCTTGCTTCAAGACAACACCGCAGAAACACCTCAAGCGTATGCCAGCACTCGATCTGAACCAGCTATCAAACGAGCCTCTCCGGCTTAATGGCACTAGATTCTTGCCCATGCTAGACCTAAGGTAATTAACCAAATCCCTAAGGCACTCGATGGAGCTGAACTTATCCCTCAATCGGACCCAGCTCCGGTTACCCAAGAATACGAGACCTATGCCCTATCAAAGGCTCATAGAATTATCTCGAAAAGCCCTGATCAGGAGGAACCAGACACCAAACCTTTCTAGAGAATTACGTATAATTTAATAGAAGCTGGGCAGGCCTATAATCAGGATCGTTGGGTAACCCACGTCGCTTGCCACAGTACTGGCTTTCAGTTTACTTTCACGCACCCGAACAAATCAGATGCACCTAGCATTATTAAATTTACCCTAAATCTGATACCTAAGCGATATAAGGGTACCGTAGTCTTCTTTAGGACTGACGGAGAAAGAACTCTTGGCACTCAATTTCAGGAAGAGCTAAGATCTAGGGGAATTACGCTCGAAATTTCAGCCCCGCACACGCCAGCACAAAACGGTCATTCAGAACGATTCGGAGGGATTCTTCAAGTCAAGGCTAGAGCAATGAGAATCGGCTCTAAGCTACCCCAATCTCTCTGGCCAGAAGTTATCAAAGCCGCGGGCTATATCCTCAATCGTACCCCTCAAGAACGTTTAGACTGGAAAACTCCTTTTGAAGTTATCACAGGCAACAAGCCTAAGGCTTCTCACCTACGGGCATACGGCTGTAAAGCGTATCCCCTACGGCACCTAATTCCCCGCACACACAAACTTACCGAACGAGCCCATATTAGATATCTCGTTGGATACGATTCCACGAATATCTACCGCATTTGGGTACCAAGCCTACGCAAGGTTATTAGAACAAGAGATGTCACCTTCAACGAGAACGAGTTCTATACGCCAGAAGACCTAGATTTATTACAAATCTTAGGGGAAGAACAAGAAGAATTTTTGGCTACCTTAATCCTACCACGTCTCCCACAACCAGAAGACCCACCAGAATTAGAAGCTTTAGAGCTCGAATTCTCTATAATCACTCTACAAGAGAAGGATGCTATAGGGCCTACTCTACCACCAGCGTTAATAACTCCAGAAGAGACTCCAGCTCCGCAACAAGAGCCAGCTACTCGGCTAGGCTCCCCTAAGCTATTAGATCCCCCAGATCCACTAAGACGTCTAGGCAGACTCCTACCTGCTTAATACGACGTCCCTCCTCCGCTAGGCGCTGACCCAAGCAATAGAGCACCCCAAGGAGACTAAATTTTAGGCAATATTAGCTCAGACGCTATATTACCTAAGGGGGTGAAAAGGTCAACCAGAAAACAGGCATATGCAGCCGCTATATAGGCAGTCCAAGACCTCTTAGGATACTACGCTGCATTCTTAGCTAGTATAACCAACAAATAGCCGTCATTAGAGGCTAAAATTCACCGAGATCAATTGCCACCTCCACCATAGAACTTTCGGGAACTTCTTAACCATCCGTATAAGGACGCCTTTTTACAGGCTATTGTCCTAGAGATCAATATCCTAACGAGCAAGAATACCTGGGAGATTCAGCCACGAAGCGTGGCTATAGCCCAAAACAAACAGATTATCCCTTTAATCTGGGTGTTTACCTATAAATTCGACACCGAAGGATACCTACTCAAATTCAAGGCCAGACTCTACGTACGGGGTGATCTTCAGTTCACAGAACGGGATACGTTTGCGGCTACCCTAGCCGGCAAGTCTTTTAGAAGCCTAATGGCTATTACGGCAGCATTCGACCTAGAAACCCTATAACTTGATGCCGTTAATGCCTTTATCAACAGTCCTATAGACGAGGAAATTTTCTGCCAAATCCCAGATGGATATAACCTCCCCGAAGCTCAGTTCCCAGGCCCTAAAAGTTAGTACGTTATTCGGCTACAACGGGCACTATATGGACTCCGTCAATCTCCAGCTCTTTGGCACAATCACTTCTCAACTACGCTTGAATCTTTTGGCTTGCAACCTATCCCAGGAGTCAATTGCCTTTTTAAAGGAAAAGGACTTATCTTATTCTTCTACGTGGACGATATCTGCCTACTCTATCGTCCAGAGGATAAGGAATCCGCTAATCACTTTGTAAGCCAATTAGTATCCGTATATCAAATGCGGTTACTAGGGGAACTTGCTTAGTTTCTAAACATCAGGATCACAAGGGATAGAGCTAAACGAGAGCTCTATCTATGCCAGGATTCCTATATTAGCAAGCTTGGAGTTAAGTTCAACTTACAGCCAAAACCTCATTCAACTCCATTGCCCCAAGACGACCTCATTTCGGCTACAACCCAAGCCTCAGAGCAAGAAATATACGCTTATTAACAGCGTATCGGATCGATCAATTTCGCCGCAGTTACCTCTAGGCCGGATATTGCTCAGGCCTCATCCAGGCTATCCGAATTTCTTAAAAATCCCTCTCCTCTTCACCTTGCCTACGCCAACAGGGTAATCGAGTACCTTTTAGGTACAAAGACCCTTGCAATCTCCTTCTCAGGACTCTGGGAAAATCCCCCAAAGCAGGTTTTTCTTGCCTGCAGTGACGCCTTATTCGGGAATGACCCTACGACCCGGAAAAGCTACCAAGGCTTAATATTTTTACTATTCGGTGGCCCTATCGACTGGGCAGCAAACAAGCAGCGGACGGTTACTACGTCAAGCACTAAAGCCGAACTTCTAGCCCTATCAACCACGGCTAAAGAAATAATTTAGTGGGAACGTCTCTTCCAGGAACTCGACTTTGACCCAGGTCATTCTATTAATGTTCAGTGCGATAACCGCCAAACGATTCGACTACTCGAAGAACCTACACCTCAGCTTAATACCAAGTTACGACACGTCGATATTCATCACTATTGGCTACGCTAGGAGGTCCGCAAGAACCGGATTTCCCTTACCTGGTCTCCATCAGCCGAAATGATTGCGGACGGCCTTACAAAGCAACTACCGCCCCAGCGATTCAGACAATTCGTAAAACAACTCAACCTAACGGATATTAAGCCCGTTATAGGCTAGGAATAGGCCTTAAAATTGCAAAATAAGTCTTCCTCATTCGGCGTTCTAGGACTCAGTACACTCAGTTTACCGTTGTTTATCCTATCCAGCATTTCTCTTTATCATAATAGCTATTCAACAAGCTATTATGAAGGGGGTGTGTAACGGTTCAGGCATCAATACTGATCAGATATACCCAAACTGATCTGTGCTGAGCGATGATACCTAACTACTACCCAACGTGCTCTAAGCACGATATTTCTACCCGATTACTGCCCAATATCTGCCTAATTACTACCTTAACTCTACCCAATTTGTACCTAACAGTTATATATTTAAGCCACCGTAGTTACTACCTTCAGAAATCAGAGTCTTCTACATCTTCGTTTTCTCTCCCTAGGCACGCAAGGATATGCTGCGCATTCAGCAAGTTCCCGAGGGAACTGCGACAAAAGCTTTCTCTAAAGTTTTAGTAAGCGAGTCATAGAGGGCTGGGGAGAAAGATGTAAGTCTTCGCTAACTGTACGATTACGCGAAAAACATGGTCGGGCATTTTATGCTTCTGGTATCGTAATAGTAAGCGCCAAGCAACCCCGCAACTCGCGTAGATGGTATGGAATTTTTTCCCCTGCCTTTGTCATCTGTTTTCAGGCAACTAACACGCGTAATGTCAGGTATGTTATGATGCGGTGGCTGGATGTTTAGCCGTCGGATGGTTTGTCTACCCGTCGGCTGGATATCTTACCCATCCGGGCTGGTTGTCTATCCGTCGTACCCTACATATCTTCGTTGGGTTGCAGTGTATAAATAATCTATCTGCGTAATTGCGATGTTGAAAGCACCCTTTACACTGTACTCACACAGAAACCACCATCGCAACAATGGAGAAGAAGCTCATCGTGGTCTTGGGAGTGACCGGGAAGCAGGTGAGTAATGATCGTTCCCTGGAGTTTGAATGTCACTCGATTTACAAGCCGTCTTCTACATGTAGGGCGGCTCTGTTGCCAAGCTGTTCCGCAGCCTCCCCGAGTGGACTGTTCGTGGCGTGACCCGGGATCCCTCCACTCCCAAAGCTGTTGCTCTCCGCGGCCAATTAGATGTCGAGATTGTGCCCGGCAATCTCGACGACGTCGGCTCACTGTCCAGCGCCTTTAGGGGTGCAACAGCCATCTTCGGCCTTACCAACTTCTGGGCCCCGTTCGAAGACCCAGGTACATACGCGCTGCTGGCAGAGGGTCAGACAATCAACGAATACTGCTACCATATAGAACTGCAGCGTGCGATGAACCTTGCCGAAGCAGCGGCGGCAAACCTCGCCACTGTTAATCGATTCATCTTTTCGTCGTTGTCACATGCCAAGGAGTGGAGCAAGGGCAAATACACGTGGGTATACCACTTCGGCTCGAAAGCTGAGGCTGTGCGGAGAATCAAGGAAAAGTTCCCTGAGCTAGCCGCTCGGATGTCCATCCTGCAGGTCGGTCTGTACGCAACCAACTGGAAGACTGGGTTGGGCAACTATTTCCAGAAAGTTTATCTCCCTAGTCTTGTACCGAATCAAACACTCTACTGATGGCATTTGCTTGTCAGCACGCGGACGGTAGCTTCACAATGTCGTCACCTGGCAACGGCGACGCACCTATTCCCATGGTAGTGCCGGACAAGGACACCGGCAGCTTCGTGCATGCTCTCGTCAATAGCCCACCCGGACTTAATCTTCTTGGGTATGGCCAGATGTTGAGCTTGAATGAGTACATGGGCCTCTGGTCTCGCATTACGGGCGTGGAACGGGCAACGTACCAAGAAATCTCCTTGGCCGACATGGAAAAGGCAATACCTGGGGACCTGGGGAGAGAGCTCGGTGAGATGGCAGCGTACATGACCGAATTTGGCTATGACGGTGGTGATCCGACCATCGTTCACCCAGCTGATCTGGAAGTGGAATGCCCGACGACTAGTATTGAAGACTACATTAAGCAGGAGAACTGGTCGTCTCTTCTTGAATCCTAGCATTAATTAGCTAGCTCTTAAGTAAGAACAATTTCCAGGCCTTGTAAGGGCATTATATATTTCGAGACTTGTTGATTGAAAAGCATGGTGATAATATACCCTGACGTTAATGTGAGAAGATGTTCGCGTTCTAGATTTATTTATCTATACGTGCAGATGGAAAAAAGTAATGGAAACACTGAAATTACTTGAGGTGAGATTTCCCAGCCGACCAGGCCATTCTGTTAGCAGCCTCAATCCATCCATTGAACAGCCACGCCACTTCTTCTGCCGGCTTGTTTTTCTATTCAGTGCACAAAAAATCAGCGACCCCTCAACATACCGTACAGCGCATCCACATACCGAAAGACCAAGCTCCTACGAAGAAGCTTGCAAATGCGGGAAGACCCTTTGAACAGGGGCAGCATGGATAGCATCGGGGGCCAGTGAACAAGAACTTTGACATCGGATAGTTTTCCTTGACGAGATTGACAAGTTCCTCGAACAGAGGCGTGAAAGCATCGTCGCCCCTTAGGCCAAATCCAAGGATGACGCCATCCCACGGCTTGCTGCTGTGACCCTCTCGCAGTTTGCTCACGATTTCATTGAAGACTCCTTCCTTGCCGGGAACGATGTAGTAGGCGTCCGACACGAGTCCTGGGACTTTCTTGAGATCGTTGAAGCCCCTCTCGACCCTGGTGCGGACGGCGTTGGTGTCGATGCCGGGTTTTTTTGCGTAGTTAACGTCGAACCAGTCGAGGCTAAGGCCGATAGTAAGGACAGATGTGGTTGCGGAGGACATGTTGGCGAACGGTAAAGTTGTTGACGGTTGCAATCGTGCGAATGCTGGTTGCCTTTTGATACGGGTTCCCTGGTTCAGTCCACTCTTGCTTTATAGACATCACGCTCGATCGGCTTCGGCATTTGGAACTCGCGAGCTACCAAGGCTCCCACGAGTTGCGTCAGATTGGGGTGCTAAGCCGGCTCGAGTAGCGAACAAATACCATATAAAGTTAATACATTCGCTAGAAATTCACGAGCTCATCAAAAGATTGGGCAAGACACATTATTAAGTGCGACTCTTCAGCATTTTCTTGGTATCTGCATTTGTAAGCTGCGATTTTAAAGTTCTGTAAGGGAAACAGTTCCCGTAGACTTTCCTATCTCGGGCGCGTCTTGCCTGTTAAGGTAAAAATTATCGAAGAAGCGAGAGCCACCTCGCGGTAGATGCGGACCGAATTTTCAGATCATTGGCACGACTCAGCTGACTCGATATTCGATGGAAAGTTTTGGCATGATATCGATTTATTCTACATCGATAATTGAAGTGTGCAATTCCCGATAATTACAAGTATAAAGATGAGATAACATTCATCTTCTATAACATCAAACATAGGGCTATAAAATAAGAGAAAGATTCTCCCTTTTCTTACCCGAGCGATTTACTTTACCGTATTCCTCTTGAATTAGTAGTTCGAACTAACCGTAAGCGAAATGAGGTCGGCATGTCTTAATACTCGGTGAACGCTCTCGACGGAACCTCATAAAGTGATAGCCACTGTGGGATTGGACTTCATCCACCGTGAGGTGCCGCTGAACTGAAGATTTTGTTGAAGTTCACCTATTTCACATAACCTATTGGGGCTAGCGTGGCTTCACGTCGACAAGACTCTATATAAGTCCCTCCCTCCCCTTCACCCCGTCATTCGAAACAACATTCTTTATTCAAGCTTTTTACTCTCTTATAACCTCTTCACGTCCGCTCAACACTCGTTTCTTGCAGTCGGCTGACATCGAAATGCTTGGTTTGTGGCTCCGTCGACGCAAACCCAAAGCGGATATATCACCTCTGTCGACGCCGACTTCACTTCTAATTCCATCTTCACCTTTCCCGCCTCCACCGTCGCCCATCTCACCACTGACTTCGTCATCGGCCTCCTCGACTCCACCCACGCCTCCGCCAAAGCCCCGCAAAGTAACCGACGCCACGGTGAGACGCATCGAAGCCGAAGTCAAGCTGCTCGCGGAGCAAAGCCAAACCATCCGCTGCCTCCTCTACAAGCTCCAGGTCGCCGTCAAAGACCGCACGCACCCGCTCTCCGCCGAGACGGGCCGCCTCCGCGCCTTCACCGCCGGCACGAACATACCCGGCAACCTTCACTTCCTGAGCGGCCCGCCGCCTGCCGCGCATGACCTCGGGCTGGTCGTCTACGTCGACGACAACCGCACACCGACCATGCGGGCTTTCCTGGACGATCTTGGCGAAGAGCTGCGCGAACCGATCTCCGCGGAGCTCGGCGCCATCCCGCGCGTCGTGCAGATGCGAGGCGAGGTGGGCCGGCTGCAGAAGGATGCGGTCGAGCAGCTGTGCAAGGTGAACGAGCTGTTCGAGAGGCAAGTCCAGGGCAACCACCGCGAGCGTGCGAGGGCGATTCACCGGATGGGCGCGATGCTGGAGGATTTCGCCAAGGCGAACTTGGAGCTGTTGGAGAAGCAAGAGGCATCGATGGCTACGGGACGCAGCTCGACAGGCGAGGCGGGTCTGAGCCACCATATTGGAGACCTGTAGCCTCCTGTGCTGACGAGTTCATACGCGCGTCTTTTATAAGGGTACGTATCTATCCTTGAACGTTCAAGTCCCAAGCTCTTGACTAGCTGATGTCTATACTTGACAGGGCGCTTACCTATCCGAATGTGAGATTATTGAGTCGTCTTTTTCGGGTTTGTGGATGAGTGTGCTTTGAGCAGGTTTTCTCCACCAAACGAATTGTCCGCAGTTCGCTTAAATTCAGTTCTGGGGGTAAACAGCAGGTGTGAAGTAATAGAAGCAACCTGGGGACTTTTAGCTGAAGTAGATAAACTTGACTAAGGCAGCAAGTAATGAACCCTGCAATAGCTATGTCTAGAATTCAAAGATCCCTGACCTATCTTCCGGGGGGCTGAGTTCGTCATGTGTGGAGCCAACGTCCCGTTCTCATTGGCCGCCTGATTTATAAATTACCCGGCAGTGATCTCTCCGCGCCTTAGAAGCGGCTGGAAAAGCGGACTCAAGAGATAGGTAGTGATGTTACATACGCAATGACTATAAAGTCAAAGGCAAACGTTGGAAGAAGCATCGCGGTAAACTCTTGCCAAGAAGCTGTGCCGCGTTGTGGGTCCCGATGGACCGGATCCGGGGATCGACGTAATCCTGATGCAAAGAGGATCTAGCACCCTCACAGGTCCTTGGAATTCCACTTGCAGATCCAATTCTTCAGGCCGTCTGTTAGTATAGGGAGTGTGGAGCTGGTGGCAGGCGGGATTGCGTGCTCGGGAACACGTATATACAGAGCGTTCGGGACCGCAGGCTCAGCATCTGATGACGTTGCGGTCAGTTTCAGCTGTTCGTGTCTTACAGCACATCACGGCAGTCCCAACTCGGAGGTAACAATTCGGCCGACTCGGGCGCTCCCGCTCGATGGTGCAACGATGGGGAGAGGATGGACTCATGCGCAGATCACCGAGAGATGCGCGATGCCGCCGTCCGCAACCCGCACTGCACGCACGCTCGGCGGCGCAGGGAATGAAGGGAGATGGCAATAATGCAGTTCTGCGCTCGCCATCAGCGATTGCCATGATGTGCAGAGGCCGAAAGTCGCAACGGCGTGCCTGTTATTACGTACTGTGGCTTGAGCCCCTTGACCGACTGCCGAAAAGGGTAGTCGAATCCCTCCCTCCATTTTCTCGAGGTTTCTGTTACGCATAACATCCCGCACGCGCGGGATTGCAACGCGTACCGGTCAGCGAAAAAGGTCCTTTTGCACCAGCCTCAGCCTTCTAACGCCGCTCCAGAACACCCGCTGCCCTCCAACAGCGGTCCCTATTCGCCGCCACGTGCAGAAAATTCCGGGGTGGATCCCGAGTAAGCGAGTGGTTAGCCTTCCCCGAGCACGTTCCTAACTGCATCCAGCTATTTACGGACGCTCCAGGCAGGGAAGCGCCTTGCTGCGTCCCCACTGCCAGTCCGTGCACTTCCCGAACCGTTGCCGTTCCCTTCTCGGTCCTTCTACGACGCGACGGCCACCAGAAAAAGTAGGCCAGCCCACTGAGCCTTGGCTTCCTGTTTCGCTTTAGACCGCTATACATCCCGCAACTACCCTCCTTTGCTTCAAATTCTTACTATAACCTCCCGCAGCACCTCCAACACGCCCAGGGTCCCCAGAGCACCCGTTTTGGCTTTCTTTCGCCTCGGCCACAAACACGACGATACCTGCCCATCCGAGACCATTGGGCTTCAACGGCATATGTTCAACCTCATCCGAAGCACCGTGCACAACCCCATTCGAGCCGAGTCTAGACCGGCCGAAATCGTGGCATCTGATATAAAAGGATTTCCGAAGAGCAGCACACAGCCAGCAAGAAACATGCATCTCCGAATTCCCAAGTCCCCTCTCACCGTCGTCGGCGACCCAGACCAGGCTTCCAGCGTGCCCTTGGCCGGGCACGTCGAAGTGGTCACCAAGCCCTCCCAACAGGCCGACATCACTTCGATCCAGCTCTCCCTGGTGCGGACAACCAAGATCAAGAAGGCCGCGACCAAGACGCAAGAACCACTGCTCTCGACAAGGCCCCGCTCCTTCGGCAACCGCAGCCCGACCCGGGACAAGCGGACCTGCGTCGAGCAGCTGATGCAATGGACCATCGCCTACTCGCCCTGCCACATGACCGCCAACAACAACTCCTCCGCAGCAACGGAAACAAAATCCATCAGGCAGAGCTTCGTCCCCTTCAACATCCAGATCCCCGGCCACCTCGCCGCCACCACCTCCACCCCGCTCGGCAGCACCGCCTACACGCTCGCCGCCACCGTCCTCTCCGCCTCGACCGGCAAGCCGCTCTTCAAGGCCGACACCCCGCTCACCATCGCCCGCGCCCTGCACCTCCCCAACGGCCCCGCCGACGTCGTCCTGCGCCGCCGCTTCCCCGACGCCAGCATGAGCACGCGCCTGACGCTGCCGGGCGTGCTCAGCCCGACGGCGTCGTTCAGGGCCCGGCTGGCGCTCTGCAACACCGTGACGCGCCGGGGCCGCACGGCGACGCACCTGTGCGTGCGGCGGCTGGACTGGCGCGTCGAGGAGCGCGCGCACGTCGTGCCGTCGTCGGCCGCGTGCGCGCGGCCGCCGCTGTTCTCGGAGGTCGAGGCGGGCGAGCAGCAGCAGCGCCGCGACGACGCGACCGCCCACATGCGCAAGCTCGCCGCGGGCAAGTGGGACGCCGGGTGGACGGGCAACGTGGACCGGCTGCCCACCGCGCCCACGCCGGCCGACGAGGTCGACGTGCCGTTCCAGATCGCCCTCCCGGCGTCGGCGCGCGCGGCGTGCGGCGTCGAGCCGGATGGGAACCGCAGCGGCGACGACGATGCGGACGACCGGCCGGCGCTGGCGGTCTCGCACGTCCTCGTGCTCGAGCTGATCACAGTCGAGCTCAAGTACAACACCGAGAGCGGCGCGCTCGTCAACATGTATCCGTTCCCGCAGCGCAAGTTCGGCGCCGTGTACGATGTCAGCATCGCGAATTGGGCCTACGGTGGTGCGGGAGAGAGTCGTGCGGTGGCTGCTGCGCAGCCCCGGCTGATGCCGACGATTGCGATACCCCCGTGTGCCGAGCTGCTGGGCGAGATGCCGCCTTCTTACGACTCGGTCGCTGTCATGTAATACTCTCAGGCGTTGTTTCACTGCCATTCTATGGGAAAGCCCTTCGCATTTCGAAGTGGGCAAAAAGGTTTTGGAAATTTGGTGTTTTTGGAAAGGGGCGTGTGACCCTCCGAAGGCGATATCGGATATTGAATGGCGAGGTGTATAGACAAAATTGCTCCCATGCTTCTGGAATGGGATTAGGGTGGCGTTATACTGGTGACCGTGTGCTCCTTGGCGTAGCCGGCGGGCGCGGCGCAGCTTTTACTTAGAATAGGAATACGTACGCACGCTCTTCGGATGTGTGCACATGAGTAATATTGTAATACCGATCACAAGACCACTTCATTTCTTTTTTAATGCTACACCAGAGAACATTTCCATGTGAGTCATACCAAAAGACGGCAGAGTTTCAAAGTGCGGTTTTCACTTGCAAGTCGTGTGAGTTGAAAGCACTAGCAACCGCGGGAACGGATGCAACCTGGAGCCGAGCATCAGAATGCCGCGGAGAACATGGAGAGATGTGTCATGCAGATCAGTAAGCAACTTCTCGCAAAAGACGGTGAAGTCTTTCGAGCGTGTGTGTGACCGCGCTCGCAGACTTACCTGAACCGGTTAGTGTGAGTGCTGTGTCAAGAGACCGAGCGGCGTAAAGGGCGTATCTTCTGGTTATCGCATTGGTAATCGTTAGTAATGCGGGTTGATGCTCACTATCATGGTAGGGGATACCTTTTAGACCACGCACAGCTGCATCGATACGGATCCCTTTAGTCTTTCGGCATTCCCGGCGGAATGGACTCCACAAAGCCACCACATCACCTAAGCGAAATACACAAATTGGGCTCGAATTTTGAATTTGGTGGCTTCTAGTCATCTCTTCAGTAAATCAAATCTCCACTGCTGCCCAAAGCTGACGATGGCTTCTGAGGGTGGGTCAATGCGCCTGTTCTGCGCTCCTACAACCCGGGCCTTGATGAGTCTCATGGTCCGCTTCGCAAGCTGTAGTTATTGCATGTATCTCTTCTAAGGAATTTACAAATTAAAGACATTAATGTAAATACATTCTTGAAATGATGACCAGAATTTGATTGTATGGAAATGTGAAGGAAAGATAGAAGACATGAGGTAGACGTGCAACAACGCCGGGTAGCTACTATGCGGAGTGCTTGCAGAGCAACATCAACGTTAAGCCGATTCCCGTCCGTGGCCTCTACCAATTTCGCCCTCTCAATTCAAGAGCCTTACGGGCGAGATTGTTTTCTAAGGAACCTAGGTACTGGCCCATGGCCTCATTATTCCTCCTTTAAATCGATGTACGCGTATCATTCGTCAGTGTTCGGTTTCGCGACGCCAAAACACCTTTAGGTGCTCCTTCTCTGAGGGACTCCATTGCCTTACCTACGGCGTACGATACCAACAATGATATTACAATCTTTACTGCAGGAGCTATTGAATTTACATTCCAAGAACGTATCGCGGTCATGGTTAGCGCAATGACCCTTACAAAACTGCAAATTCATTGGGAGGTGAAGTTTTCATCCGGATAACTATGTCAGAGGAAACACAACACATTTGCGTCCGAATGATTGCTTTTGCTCCCTATATAAACCTTGAGTAGATCTGGTTTTGATTTAATGGTGGGAAATCGCATTTGGCGGTAAGCGCCGGCTGCGGTATTTCTCTGTGAGTCCATTGCGACGGCTGGATATTTGTCTTTGAGGCGCCTAATTCTAGGATCGTAACATCCAGCCACATAACCATGTAACTTTTCCATACGCTGAGGGGTCTTGGGAAGTAGTTCGAATTGAAACACTTCTCGTGCCATGCTCCCATCGAAAAGTCGTGGCTAAAAGACGCCGATGATCGCGCTAAGGCGCCCCACCGGGCTTCACAACGGAAGGCAACAGCGCAAAAGCGGCGACTCCCCCCTACGACACAACTGAGGGAAATGCATTCCGCAAAGTATGGTGCGATGAATGCCGAGCTTCCGGTGACCCTTGCACTACCAAATATGATCGCATATTCGCCACCTGCACCCAGAGCCACGCCCCGATCAGGGTGCAAAGTCAGCTCAATCGCAGCTGAAAGCTCGAGCAACCTGGGATGCACCAGCGGATTGAGAGCCGATACGGCTTCTTGCTCCATTATTGATTCTTCACTTCTTGTGATACCCGCTTTGTGTTGCACCCATTCCAATGGGGCCCAGTCAGGGACATAAAGGACAGAGTTCACGATGAGGCATTTTCGCTGACATGCATTGGCTCGGCGTGGCAAACCCTTGCCAACATATTCTTGCTAGAGCCGAAATGCGTCGTGCATTCTTGTTGGATGTGTGGTCTGGGCAGCGGCAAGGACCAAATTGTAGGGCGCCTTCCCGAAAGGGAAGCCAAGCCTCATCGATTCTGATGAGGGGAACAGCGATCGTGGATGGAAGTGTGCCAAGATTCATTTGTACGCAACTCCGCGGAACACGTAAGTCTCGCATGTGATGCATACATCTCAACGGCCTGTGCAGAGGAACTCGGTCAACAAGAGATCTCAAAACAGGATTCTCTCCGGAGGTCGAGTGGCACAAGCCAATGGCGGCATTCCCTCAACAGATGTCATAGGATCTGTCGACCTTAGAGTCATCCACCATCATCAAGGTGAATTCGACCGTATTGCGCGATTCTTGTCATACTGTGTATGCCCCAAATCGGCTGCTTATGTTCTTCATGGCCCTTTGGACGTTGCGCTCCCTTCCACCCCTATGTCGCTCTGGCTTGTCTAAGAGGTTGCCTCTCTGGCCTTCGTCTTGCAATTGGAACCTGATAGTAGACTCTGCGATCTCTTTGAGTCGTTGGCACCGACATCAAGCCCTCAGTCATGTTCATCGTCAAGCTTTTAGTGTCTCACGCACTCAGCGTGCATCAGGGGAAATAGTCGGTCAGTGCAAACCCAGGCAAGTATTCTCCAAACTCAAAGTTTGAAGGTCTATATTTTCAATTCAATCTAAGCTCTGAAATGCCACAATTTCAGCCACGAGATGGTCTTCTGTGGGGTGAAAATTATCGGGTGCCCATTCAGTCAGTCGTTCGAACGGACATCTCTTTGAGCGTGAGATGGATAAACTCGCATACTTTGAAGATAACTAGCAGCTTAAGTGTCTATTATAGTACTGCTGAGTCTACGATCGACCACCCCCAATACCACACCGGTCCCCCCGCCACAACCGTGATGGCGTTATACCCGATCTTCAATTCTCCAGCAAGTAGTCTTGCGCCAGCTTCACTGCTCCCATTTCACAACCAGGCGGAACAATTATCTGAAGTAGTCAAAGATGGTTTGCCTTGACCATTTTCACTACAGCTCTACATCACATTACCTCTTCGGAGTCAATACACATTGCGGCCGTTGGTAGTTCAATCGTTTCCATTCCGGGCAGGAATCAATGATGGCAATCAGTGATAGGATTGTGGAGGAAGCTAGTCTGGCCTGACCTTAGGGCTGGATGGAAGATACTTTAGAGGATGCTTTCGGCTTCCTGTGTGACGAAAGGAACGTAAAATACTGTATCTGGCAATTACAAATAGGTAGCTAGTGTCGAGTGTACTCATTAGCAATAATGCTACCAGTGGGACAACACATGAATTATCTCATTATGATTATAACAGAAAGTCGTTTCTCATTGTTCTCTCGTCCGAAATGGGAGTATACATCCGAACAAGATCGTCATTAGCCTTTCCAGACATCTACGAATGAATTGATTCATCAACTCCCCTTTTTCTCCAATGTGTCCTCGCAGAAATTTTAGGCTTGACCTCGGAGCGGCCCGACAACAAGGAGTAGATGCGGAGAAGACTGTGCGGGGTCGCGGGGTACGGCGGATGTCGACATGTGTGCCCGGGTAAAACTACAAGCATTTCCGCCCGGCAGCCAAGGAAGCTTGCACACGACCGTTCCCTACCGCAGGATACACACCGTAGATTTCCCCGTCTGCCGTGGAAACTCAAAGCACGAGCTTACCAGAGTAACTACCACCATGCAAGCAGCTGCGTCACAATCTCGGCGCCGGGTCGACAAGCCGCGTCAGAGAGTCAGCCGAGCTTGCGATCATTGCGAAGTGTATATTGAATGCCAGTAGTCGGTCGCAGCTCCTTTGCTTACACCAGACAGTCAAAAGAGTCGTTGCACTGGCATCAAACCCTGCGCGTCCTGCTCAGCCCTTGGCTTGCCGTGTCAGTTCACCGCGCCATATGCCCGGGGCAAGCCACCAACGCCGCCGGGAGCCGAAACTCCCACGGAGCTCTCGAACTATCCAATAGTTGGTCCTATCACGGCGTTGAGTGCTAGTCATAACCGTAGCCCAAACCCAGCACCACTGGTCAGTCCCACTGTACCAGTCGCATCTTCTCCCGAGAATCTGGCACACCCGACCACCGAATTTGGAGAGCCACCCTCGTCCTCAGGCATAGGACTGGAATATGTTGGCAGTGATGAGCAAGGCCATTTCATAGGTGACTCCTCCAACGTCTCTTTCTTTTCGCGGCTCCAGGGACGGCCGAGTCCGGTGCCGGAGACGTCAATATTCACCTCCGGAGATGCACCGCTTCCTCCGTTCAATATATTTTCATTCGTCTTCCTTCCCAAAGACGAAGCAACGGCGCTGCTCAACAGATATTTTGGTTTTGGTTCTCCAACATACCGCTACCTCTTTAAACCCACGGTGGAAACGTGGCTTGGGCAGGTGTACGAGCCATTCTATTGCCAGACTCCCGCCAGGACCGCCGTCTTGTTGACGGTCTTTGCAATTGCAGCCCGTTACGCGACAGGCACGGCTAAGCAAACAGAGTTCCATGACGGGTAGGTTCCGGTAAACCCCGATATCTTCTGAGTCTGACTGGGGTGCTTAGAGTTCGCTACTTTCAGGCATCTGAGCATCAAATGCGGGGTGAGAAAGGAACAATAGCGCTAGAAAACATCCAAGCGCGCTTGGGGTAATGTCTTTTCCTCATGACTTGCTCCCGCATTAATCACTGTTGGGACCTCTTCGGGACGACGTCTCGTCTCATAATAGCCTGCGACTTCATCGGAAAGGTTCGAAATCCAGGAGGTGACAGGTTGAGGAGGAGAGTCGAAGAATACTCTTTTGGTGCGCGTACAATCTGGACAAATACCTTGGGGCTATGCTGGGTAGGCCATGTGTATTCCATGATGAGGATATTGATCAGGTATGAAACACTCATCGTACTCATGAAGGCAATTTCAGGCTGACCACCGCTCCGATAGGAATATCCATCTGTAGTTGAGGACTCCCAGCTGGCTCATGGAAATTGGCAGCCCACCGATGGCCCCAGTCGCTGCAACACGTTTGCTCCGGTCTTGCATTTCAAGTATGTACCACTGCGTTGCTAACGGCTTTTGCGGGCCAATAATGGGTTTGCTGACGACTTTCCTCCAGGCTTGTGGGAATAGTCAGCCGCGCGCTGCGTGAAATGCATAGTGTTCGCCCACCAACAGAATCCCGCACAGCAACCTTAAGGAGCCGGCTAAATGAGGATCTAAGGGCCTGGCGGGAGGAGTTACCCGCCTTTCTTGACCCGGACCAAGTCGACCCCACACTGCTCGTTGCCAATTTTCAGCGTCAGAGCTACATGCTTCGACTTGCCTATTCTCATGCGGTGATTCTTGTCAATCGGGGCTCATGAATGAATGAACTAAGGAAAGGAGGTCCAAATTCTGATCTCGGGGAAATCAAGAGGACGTGAACGTCAAAGCTTGTTTGTCTGCCGCTATGTCAATATTGTATGATGTGGACCAGATGGGGCAAGCTGGAAAGATATTTCCTGCGTACTGGGTAATTTCAAACATTAACGACTCCCTTCATTCAAGTCTATTACTAACCTTGAGGATATATCAGTTCACTCATTACCAAGCATTATGCGCTGTCGTAATTCTTTACACCTACACCATCCGTTCCGCCGCACTCAATCACCTTGCTTGGAAGAAGAGCTTCGAAACGGCGGAAAAATGCCAGGCTCACATTGGAGCTCTTGCCCAGGAAGGCACCCTAGCACATCGGTGCTCCGTTGTCATGGAAGAGTTCCGCCTCAAGGCGACGGCTCAGATGAAGGCATGCAAAGCCGGTCAGACTGATGTTGTGTGCGAGCCTTCCGGTAATGTACCTCTCGGGAATGTGCTCACAGATGAGGAATTACTCCAAGCAATGAATGGTATTATTGATCCAAACATGTCTCCGACTGGCATGGATCTCAATAGTTGGCCGGATATGAACGATATGGTATGTAAACCCTCTTGCATGAAGGTAGCTCGTATGAACAGGCATGGAGACGTTGCTTACATGTATGCAGGGTTTTGGCAACGATAATGGATTGCATACATGACCTGAACAACTTCTGAGAACCCGAGAATACACAAAAGGAACGTTTCATCTTCAGCGAAACATTGTTCCACTCAGCGGACTGACGAATTAATGAGAATCTGTCAATTCAGTGTTTCGTAATGGGCTTCCCGGAATCACGAAGTTGGACTCTTGCAACTCCGCCACGGCCAATCAACCACAGCTCTTGCATATTCTGCCCCGCAAACACCAGATTGGACACCGTAAAGTTAGTCTGCACCCTCCCAAGCAGGTTGCCCGCCGGGTCAATCGCGTCCACGCCTTTCCCCGAGGCCGTCCACAGATTGCCCCGCGAATCAACCTTCAACCCATCCGGGTCATGCTGGTCGTTGATGTAAAAGGTCCTCTTATTCACCAGAGCATCAATGCAAAAGTCGACACCGTACGCGTACAACATTCGCGGGCCGGTAGGGTGGAACATAGGCGGCCTTCCGGAGCTCACGCCGGTGTCACTGACGTATATGGTGGACCAATCCTGACTAGCGGCGATGCCATTGGGCTCGGACAGCGTCCCGTCGAGCAGCTTGCTGGATCCGGAGGTGGTATTGAAGAACCAGACACCGGCCGTCAGAGCCGGCGGGACGGGATTCAGCTCGTCAAGGTAGCCAAACCACGGATCCGTCCACCATACGTTTCCGCTCGGGTCAATTATGAGGTCGTCCGGGCCGTTGTATGCTATACCTCGGTAGTTGTTGAGGATCGTCTTGGCTTCGTTTGTCTCGGGGTTGTATAACACCAATGCTGGAGTCTGTGCCGATCCGCCGATGTTTGCAAAGTACACAAGTCCCTGGTGATACGAGCCGCCGGCGGGTCACCATATCGGGGGATTGGCGGTGTACTTTGACAAAGAAGGTGCATCGCCGCTCAAGTCCAGTCTGTACTGCCAGAACTGGTTCAGTTCGGAAAACAGGATCCATTTCTTATGCCCAATCCAGACTGATCCCTGGTAGTCCAACAAAAGCAGCATCAATAAGCTTGTATTTTGTTTGGGTGATTAACTTTCAACTGACCTCATGGTTTGTGTCGGCCACGGTGAAAAAGTATTGATACGTGGCATTGCTCCCAAGCAGATGAATGAATCGATCATCAAGGGAAAGAAATGGGTAGTCATTGAGCTTTGAAAATCCTGGAACACCTGTTGCATTGGTATCTCCGTACGTTGAGATTGCCCCGCCATCAGTTCGATTGAATGGCTCGGGTAATACCGCTCCGTAGCGGGTGATACAAGCAACCCCTGGGACACAATCGAGTCGAACGATTTGTGGCTCAGTAGTCTCAGATAGAGCTCCAGCAGAACCACAAACACTTGCTAGTGTAACAAATATGGCAAGGTAATGGAAGATAGTAAATTGCGCCATTGTGGAGCAGCGAGTCAGTATTTGCAATGCGAGTGAAACTTTTGCAAGTATTCTGGGTCTTGTGTACAGATGTTGGAAATTGAGTTGTTTTGATTATTGTCTGGATTGATCGCATGTCTCATGAGAGGGGTATGAGAGGGTGCCTGCTATATAGACTATTTGACGCTAAACCTAATTCGGAGCATTCTGAGACGATATTTCCAACAACAGATCGCGGCAAGCCAGTATGCTTTTCGGGGAAAGAGTTACCGGGAAGTGGGAGCGAATGATCTTCCAGTCTTCTGTAGATCATTGAGCAGCTCGAGTTTCCCCGCTGACCTATCAAAGCTGCTCCAAACCAGGGCGGGGAAATGCAGCAGGCCGGGTATGTTTCGCCACGGGTAACCTGCTGGGAGCAACATAACCTCCGGGATTTAACTGTATACACGGTAGAAGTTCTGCTTGTTGTGCAAGTCTGTCCATATCCCTAATACGATCAATAGTATACATCTTGACGCCATGGCTACTGTAACTACTTACCGGACCCCTTTCTCGGTTAATGGTTCAGCCAAGGAATCCCTCGGTGGCATATCGCTGAAAGCCAACAATGGCGATCCACTTCCAGAGATTGGCTTTCTCAGGCCATCAACTCTGGAATTATCTACTGAGGAGCTTCGCAAACGATACGAAGAAGATGGCTACCGGTGGGTAAGTCTCACCTGGCTTCCTCAGACAATCTCACGTACTTACAGGGTCTGAAAACAGATGAAGGGAATTCTCGACAAGGAAAAGGCGTTGCGCATGCGTGAGAAATACTTTAAGTTCATGAGAGACACGGACATGCTTGCGGAAGGCACGAATCCCCGTGATGGCATTTTCTTCGGCAAAGACTGGCGAGAGTTCCTGTTCCCTGGAGCTCTGCGTGTCTTTAATGGCATGAAAGACGAGGGTATCTTCGTCGACAAGGTCTTCCAGGCTCATGTAGCCGACTTCTACCAAGAATTCAAGGAAAACTCCACGAAGCCCATGGTTGAATTTGCAGGGCGGCTCCGTCAGTTCCAAGACCCGATGCTGCTTACAAGGTCGTTGCTTAGATGCAACGTCCCGGGAGGGGAAACGACGCCTGTACACTACGACCAGATCTCCCTTCGTGCAGGACCTCCCACTTCCATCACCGGATGGATTCCACTGGGCGACTGCCCTATGGTAGGCGGCGGGTTGATGTACTTGGATAATTCGGTCTCCATCGGCAAGCATTTCGAGTCTGATTTCGCCGAGAAAGCCAGAGACTTGTCTGACGAAGAACGAATATCAGCATTCAACAAGAAAATGATGGCAGGGGGCTTCCTAGACCGAGACGCGGCAAAGTTTGGGCAGTATTGGGGCCGTAAATGGCTGGTGGCACATTATGAGGCAGGAGACGTGGTGTTCCACGATCCGTTCATCGTCCACGCGAGGTAATCTTCTTCAGTCTTTGTATTACCAAAAAACTTTACTGATAAACCCTTCTATTATCAGCTGCAAGAATGAAAGCCCGAATGGCCTCATTCGGCTGTCGACGGACCTGAGATTTGTTGATAAAGCTCAGCCGTTTGACGAGAGATGGATGTTCGAAGCCTATCAACAAAATGATCCCAACATTGCTAGCCGACAAAAGATCCCTCCAGGACCGGTATCAAGGAAAGTCCTCGAAACGGACGCAGAACAACCCTTGGGTGTTAGCCATTAGATAGCCATGCTCCAGCAACCGGGACTGCAATCCATCTTTCTCATCACTTGAATATAATTCAATCTTTGCATCATGATCAATCGGCGTGAACAAAAAGGTGGGGACACACCTGAGCAGTTGAAACACTTGTCCGATTCAAGTTTCGAAAATGATTACGCGTGAGGTCAGATGAATGCTTCAGCTCTCAGCTCCAAGTGCAGAACTAGTAAGTTTTGAGACCGATGTCATATCGCGAACTTCAATTTGTTCAACTATGCTGCATAGGTTTTGATTTCGCTCTCTATAACCGGAGTTGCCATGAACCTCCAGCATTATTCAATTCCACTAGAACCATCGAGGCGTGAATCGCACGAGCATTTCACAAGACGTGCGAATCGGAAAAGCGGTGTTCCAAAAGCGGCACAAGATGTGCAAAGTACCGGATATGTCTTGCACGGGCCGGTTCGGCGATCAATGCTCAGTGGTTTCCCCGCGCGGGGAACCATGATAACCACAATTCCGACGATCCCTGTCCTCGGATACTGAGCGTTCGGCAAGTCGGCATGGACTTCACTTATGAATTTAGTGCTGTATCATCGCACCGGCGTCCTCTAGAAATTATATCTTCCACAGACGACAGCAGCCATTCCTCAAAGTCACCGACCTTCGAACTCTTACTGGCAATCATGAATGGACACAATTCGATAGGTAGCAATCCTGTCCGCGCTGCCGACAACGATGCAACGAAAATGTCATCAATTCATATCGAAGATACTGAGGCTGAAAATCTCAAGCATCGGAAGCTGAAGGTTGCAGGAGGCGCAGACACGGCACTTGCGCTACTCAGCGAACCTGATCAAATTAATCAAGCACACGATCCGGCCGAAGAGACCAGACTTATCCGGAAGATTGACTGGATGATTCTGCCCTATTTGTCTGTTTGTTACGTCTTCTTCTATGTAAGCTTAGCTCTTCCTTTAAACAAAATCTGAAGCCGAGGTGTGTTCCCCAAATATGACAGCATGACTGACCAGCATACAGCTTGACAAAACAACTCTATCCTACGCGGCTATCTTCGGTATCAATGAAGATCTGAGCCTCGTAAACACTCAGTACAGCTGGTTATCCTCAATATTCTACTTTGGATTCATTGCTTGGGCATTACCGACTAATCTCCTCATGCAACGCTACCCGATCGGCAAATACCTCAGCATCAACATCATTCTATGGGGCATCCTCCTCATGGCCCAAGCAGCAGCAACAAACTTCGCCACATTAGCCGTTCTCCGAGCACTCAGTGGCGCAGCCGAAGCATGTGCAGATCCCGCTTTTATGATTGTCACCGTCATGTGGTACACACGGCGAGAACAGCCGATCCGAATTGGCCTCTGGTATACGTCACTCGGCTTGGGCATTGCAGGTGGAGGTGTTTTGGGTTACGGTATCGGGGAAATCAAGGGTGCACTTCCGAGCTGGAAGTACGAGTTCCTCATTGTGGGTGCACTGTGCTCGGCTTGGGGTGTCCTGATGTTCTTCCTGCTGCCGGACTCGCCCGTCTCCGCTCCGCTCTTGTCCCTGGAGCAGAGGAAGATGGCTGTCGCACGTCTCCGGGAAAATCAAACCGGCATCGAGAACAAGCAGTTCAAGCTTTATCAGTTAATGGAAGCGTTTACAGATATCAAGGTTTTTCTTTTCTTCATGATTGCCTTGCTACAAGCCATGGTCAACGGTGGTATTACAAACTTCGGTACTTTGATCGTAAAGGGGTTTGGTTATTCCACACGTAAGTCTGTTTCATAAAAGAGAAAGCCATTCGCTCACATTCGAAGTCGGGACGACCCTCCTTCAGATTCCTTACGGAATTTTCATCTCGCTGATGATACTCGCGTGTGTTTTCATCAACAACAAAATCGCGGGGAACAAGCGCTGTCTGATGGTCCTGATATTCCTTGCCCCGAACGTTGCTGCGGCATTTGGTATGCGATTTGCGCCAACAGATCATCAAGTTGGGCGCTTGATATGCTACTACGTAAGTGGGCTTCTTAATCACTCGTAATTTCTAACCGTGTTCTCAGTTGACCGGCTCGTATAATGCGTCATTCGTCATGTTGCTTTCTCTGACGACCGGTAACATTGCGGGTCATACAAAGAAAGTTGTGACAAACGCCTGTGTTTTCATGGGGTATTGCGTTGGCAACATTGCAGGCCCTTTCTTCTACAAAACAAGCCAAGCACCTACGTACTCCCTCGGGATCTGGAGTATGATCGTGTCTCATTTGCTTGAAGTTCTTGTTGTCGGCCTTCTGTGGCTTCTTCTACAAAAGGAGAATCAACGTAGAGACAGGCTGCAGAGCTTCGGTGGCATTGATGAAGAACAGAGCCGGGACGCACAATTGGACAGTACAGCGTTTTACGACTTGACGGACAAGGAGAATTTGAACTTCCGATACGTCTACTAGTCAGTTGAGGGATGTGGTGGAGCGCAGACATTGAAATAACGAACGGATGAAGTTCCAAGATACAGTTCTAGATATTCTGAGGGATTTCATCCGGACAGCTTTGCCCAGGACGCTCCTGTGGCGGTGCCTTCCCGGAGTGATGGAGCACCCCCGCGCACGTGGCAGAAGCAGTCGGGTCTCCACAGGTCCAATTCACATCTCCCTTTACATTTCACTTCTTTCAACCTCGCACTAGCACAATCAGCATAGCTAAGCAAGCTTCTGATTCTGGCAACACGCCTTCGTCTGCCACCATGCACGACCGCAGCGGACATCCCGACAGCAGGTCCTACTCCTACGACAGCGAGGACGACCACAGACGCAAGAACTACTACAGCAAGCGCAACCACAGGATGAGCGAGCGCAGCATGTCACCTCCCACCCACCGCCGGAAGTACCGCCGCGACGAGCGGTCCCCCTCCCCAGCCCGCCGCCGCTCCCGCAGCTCGCACTACCGTCGCTCCTCCTCCCGCTCGCGCTACTGCTACCGCTCCCACTCCCCGGCCTTCCATCGCCGCCGCACCCGCTCTCTCTCCTACGACCGCCGCACCCCAGAGCGCAAGCGCAGCGGCCCAGCACCGCCGCCCCGCGACGACGGGCCCCGCAACGCCTACGACTGCGCGCCGCGCTTCGCGTCGTCCCGCCGCGCCGACGACCACTCGCGCCGCTCCAGCCCCACCGAGCCCGACTGCGACCACGACCGCGACCACGACCACGACTACCGCGCCCCCCGCCCTTCCGCCGCGCGCCTTGCGGCTCCGTCCGGCGCTCGCGCTCCCGCTCCCGCTCGTCGCCGTTGGTCGCGCTATCCGAGCGCCAACTACGGCAATCCGAACCGCATGCCCATCGCGCCGCACAAGCGTCGCGACGTTGGATCTGCTGGAGGCCGCCACTACCAGGAAGAAGAGGAGGGGGAGGAGGAGGAGGCGAGGGGATTCCGATTTCGGGGAGCCGCTGGCGATGGGTATGGAAGCCGCGCTTATGGCGGTGGCGGTCACCGTCGTCACGGTGGTGGTGGCGGTGGCGGGCCGTTCATGGGAAGGCACTCGGTGCGTCGTTGAAGGATGACTGAGGTTCTTTGTCTGCGCTGCGCTACGCTGGAGGGACTTTGGGCCGGCCTATGTTAGAGCAAGACGTGAAAGTTATAGATAAGGCGTCCTTTGGCGGATGGGTCAAGTTCGAGAAGGCGCGCGAGAATCGAAGACTGGCAGTAGAGAGCTCGGTAACTGGCTCCATGACGAGGGCGATGGTCCTGTAGGCACTCTGGATACTTCCAGTGGAATTGGCCTTGGGGTTGTTGCGAGTGTGGGTTTCATTTCCGATATTGGGAGTGGTTGGATGTTGGCGGGTTGCTCCACAAAACTACCCGGCGAAAGGTCGACTGAGGTCCCTGGCGCATCAAGTGGTTGGACTCGGTGACCCATTTCTCTTCCTATTCTATAGCATCGGCGACGGCTATCTTGCATTGCTTGGGCCTAGTTATCAATGCATATCTTGACTAGCATCTGTGCGTTTCGCCGTTGCTCATTCTCTGTCAATGTTGCATGCGTTCAAGTAAGGGATTGCAGTTATCCTGAGATGAGAACGAAAGTCGCCACGCAGGTCACTGAAATAATTTGCCACAATTCAGAAAGTCCTTCTCAGCAGTAAACTCCTCAGACAATGAACTCCATGCAGATTCTCAATGACGGCACATGAAAACATCACAAGCATGACGAACAAGCCGTCATCAAAAGAAAGGTCGTTCTAATGCCGTATTTCAGCTACTTATCATCTTGGCACAATCTCTGACGGGCAGCACAAGGTTACCATATCTACCGGGCGTCATCAGTATCTCCTCATCCCAATAGTGTCCATGAAAATCAAACATCGCTCGCCCCATCCACCTTTCCGATCCTTTTGCAGGAAACAACGTTAATGGAAGGGGACCGCCACCAAGCAACCAGTATCAAGAATCGCCGCGCAAGTGACCGCAAGTGTGGGTGTCAGCAAAAAGCAGTGAAATGAAAAGGCCAAACCGAGCATAAAATCAACAATTGCAAAAATGAACCCAGACCTCAGCCTGTTCCACATCTCCATGAAGCAACCAAAGTGATGGAGGCAAACCAGCCGTGGCATAAAGACATGATCCTCGTAACATCATGTCCAGTATCATGTCAAGTCCTCTATCAGCGTTGCTGGAGTGAAGAAAGTTGAGTAGTTCCGCGCTGAGAAAACCAAATCGAAAGTAACAAAGGAAATTTTGATGCCGGCGGTCGTCTACCGGTGAAATTGGTGATGAGACTTCTTGTCATCCGTGCTCATGAAAGGAAACTCCACTGATGATGCAAAAAAAAAAAAAAAACCAAGAAAGGAGACCGAGTGTGGAGGGGAACAGCCCGTGGCAGCTAACATAGCCTGTACCCCAGACCGTCTGTGCAGGTGAAAGAGGACTCTGTCGATGATGCAGAAACCCGAGGAGGGAAACCAAGAGTGCGTGTGCCCGAAGCCGGAGGGTTATAAAGAGGTGCCAACCGGGCGAAGAAGCAGTGATCGAAGTGCAGCCCAACATCCAACGTCGACGGTGAGAATGCCTGCCACAGCCATGAACACCCGCTCACATCGAGAACGC
This sequence comes from Botryosphaeria dothidea, assembly GCA_011503125.2. NCBI lineage: Eukaryota > Fungi > Ascomycota > Dothideomycetes > Botryosphaeriales > Botryosphaeriaceae > Botryosphaeria > Botryosphaeria dothidea. The sequence continues at coordinate 1,826,303 of WWBZ02000073.1, forward strand.
TTGAGCGAGAGGGGTGAGTCGGAGAAGAGTTGCCGAGAGAACAAAAAGCCGAAGAAACCGAGTGAAGCAGGGAGTGAGAGTCCGCAGTGAGCGCCCACCGCGCACCTACAACGCGCTCCACTTCTTGGCGACCTGCTCAGGCGACAGCTTGACGCCAGCCTTCAGCTTGAACCTGTTCGCGACATTGACCCACCGCTCCCGCTCAACCTCCTCATAGCTATCAACCAACAACTCCTCGTCCGCCTTGCTCAACGCCGGCATCTTGGGGCCCTTCTTCTTCGGCGCCTTGTTCTTGTCATGCTTGTAATGCAGGTAATCCTTGTAGTCGAACTCGTCCTCGCCATCCAACTCGGCGATGCGCGGCGCGACGCGCGCGAAGCGGCCGTACACAGCGGACGTCGTGAAGCCAGGCGTCTTGCCGGCGTCGGCGCGGCGCTGGTTCAGCAAGCCGGCGATCTCGTCCCAGTGCAGGCGCTCGTGCTGGCGCAGGCGCTTGATCTCGCGGTTCTCCGGGTCGTTCGCGGGGCCCTTCTTGCGCACGTACGGGTGCGCGGCCGGGTTGGCGCGCATGGCCTTGAGGCGGCGGCGGTGGATCGGGTCGTCGTCCGGGTCGGTGGTGGCGGCGCCGGCGGCGCGAGGGGTGGCGCGCTGCTCGGTGGGGGCGGGGGTAACGAAGAGGCTGCTGTCGTTGCGGGCGTTGCGGGTGCGCTTGGCGACGGTCTGGTGGGTGTCGAGCATGACGTGGCGGTTGGTCGGGCTGTCGGGCTCTGGGGACTCGCTCTGCATCTGGCTGCTGCTGGGGGAGAGGTGGCCATGGCTGGTGGCAGCGTCGAGTGAACCGAGGGAATGCGGGTAATGCCTCATGTGCTTCATAGGAGCCTCGGTGTCGTCTTCGGTGTCAGTGGGAGAAGAGTACGTGCTTGTAACGCGGCTCTGCTGAGATGCATGAGGGCGCGATGGAGGTGGCATCTCCTCGGAGTCAACGGCATTCTCGCGAATATGGAAGGTCTGCTGGCCCTTGGTAGATGCACGGGGGCGCATCTTGCCAATGGCCCTACGGTCGACGCGAGAGAAGTCCTGCGAGGCCTTGACCTGAGTGTTCTTCACCGCGCTGACCGGAATCCATTGCCCATCGATGGACTTGTTCTGGGCGGGAGAATCTACGGAAACAGAAGTGCGGCCAGACTGCGAAGATACCCGCAGAGAGCTGTCATCGGAGTAGTCATCTCCTGTCGGGGAACGGGTGGACTCGTACTCGTTCCTGTGCGCAATGTCGTTAGCCGGATTCCAATCAAGATAGAAAGTGGTTGTGATTCGGCAAGTAGGGAATGCAATTGGTCTTACATGGGGTCATGATTGCGCTTGACGACCATTGTTGATGTTGATCCCAACGGAGGAGATGAAGAGTCAGAGTAGGTGTGGCGGCTTTTAAGAACTTCCAAAGTGGTGGGGCAGTGGTGGAAGGAAGTGGAGCAGTGATGGTGCTTGGCCACGATGTGGAGGATAGGTGTAGAGTAGTCGGTGTGATGGTGAATATGGGAAAGTCTGATGTGGGGAGTAATGAGAGGTGGTTTGGATTTGGCCAACGAGTTGCTCTTCAGCAAGCGCGGTTGTCGACGAAGAGGAAGAAGGAAGAGTTTCAAGACCGTTGGAGGTTTCTTTTATGTTGACCTCCATGAGGGACGCGAATGTAGCCGGCTGATCGAGGCTCAACGGATGCCCGTGCACTGCAGATGACCCTGGCCCCGCATAGACGCGTGAAGGTGTTATGGGGAGCATTGGAGTATCAACTGACCTGGGAACGTCCAGTGTCGTATCACAAGATGGGCGCTTTGCATGTTTGTTGAGAGACTCAACGCCACGCGCGATTTTGAGCGTACACCAACCCTGCAGCACCTTGTTTGATCTCAGCTGGAGGTCTTCAAGGTCATAGTGCAGATGCTGAAGAGCCATGGGCGCGGCTGGCCGACGATATGCAAGAACAGCCGACGAGGCTCATCATGTGTTGCCATTAATGAATGTAGTGCACTCCCAGCTGTTCGGCTTGTGGAAGCCTTTCCGCGTCGTCATGTGAATACGACAAACAAGAATACACGTTGCGTTATTCCGTAGTGCTTGTTATGGCCTCTGACTCGTAGTTTGTCAGGCTTGCAGCTCTCGGTAAGCATGAAGCTGACGAGAACTATATGTCGCCATGTCGAGAACTTTCGAGCATGTTCAGAGCGAGAATGTATTCAATAGGTGCTTTGAGAAGACCCTGGGCGGCTCGAGGGGTCAGGTCCATGTCAATGGCAGCCGGGCGTCATCTCACCAACAAGCTCAAACTCAATGGAGCTTATTCCTTGCTAGCTCATGAAGATGCCGGCGGGGTTCCTCGCTCTTAGCTGGAGTCGAGTCACCGCCACTTCGCATACGGGTAGGGCCCAAAATCAAGTGTCTTAAGGGTCTCCATGTATAAGGTGGCTGCGAGGCTGATGGCGGTGTTTGCGGAATGGTGTGGGCACATTTGAACGGCTCACCTGTCCACAGGGACTAATCGTGACAAAAAGACCAAAGAAGCAGGGAGCAAAGGTGGTGGCAATGGATTCAAAGGCAAGTGTGGAAATCAGACAAAATCATGTTGCGGTAGATGGTTGATGATTGCAAGAGATACCTAACAGCAGTAAATACAGAAAAGGCCCCAGACTCATTTTCCCAGCCGAAACGCCGAGGACCCAATTCGAAGCCACGGATAATGTTGAGTACATGCTCAATGGCATGAGTAGCGGGAGAATACTCGCCGCTACAAAGCCATCGAGATGAGGCGAAACCATCAACCCATCATGACCCTGTCATGTTCGAGAATCAAACAGTATACGTCGAAGTGCTTGTATTCGTTCCCGGCACACTCTTTAGCGAAGCGACATGTAGGTAGCGGCGGCAGTGAGATAGTTGGCCTTCTCCTCCCGTTCCCGGTTCGCTGCAGCGATTTGGGCGTCGGTCAAAGTCTTTGTCGGGTGATCCTTATGGAAGACCTTCTTGAGAAGGCTCGTTGTCGACTTGGTCGAGGAGGTGCTCATGACTGAGGCGGAATCAGAGGTAGAGGCGGTAGATCCTGACTTGGACATTGTTGCAGTAGTTGTGTTCCGGAGCGTGCAGAGAGGATGGTGGTGATTGATAATGGTAGTATCGGAGTTGATGAGAATCAGCCGATCAAGGGTGCGTATTCACTTGAGAGGGTGAAGAAGTGAGGCAGCTTGGAGATGATAGCTCGAGGTGAAGAATCTGAAAGATGTTGAAATAGATAGTGTCTTGTGTTGTGGCTGTTTGGTTCTGGGGTGAGCATCAGGCAGACAACAAAGTCTTATATGTGCAAGCAACAAGGCTGCTGCCAGTCATACCTGAGGCAGTGTCAGGCAGTATTGCTCATCAGGGCTCGGATTTCAAGCATCACACCCATAGCGGAGTTAGCCGTGAGTCGGCCCCGGTGACGGTGTGCGCGGCTTCGGGGTTCAGCAAGCGGAGTTGATCCCTGCGCAGCCAGGCAAGAAAAGCTTGTTCGGGGCCAAAGGAAGACAAGCCTGCAGCAGGACGGAGTCGCAGGTCGCGCGCCATCCTTGGCGTGCCTGAGTGAAAGGCGCGGTCAGCGCCCGAATCAAACGCGCGTGGTCGTCGCGCCGACAGAGTTGAGTCACCGCATGCTAAATTTGTGAACTCTGTGGCTTGCGACACGCGGGATCAGACGCACCGGTGTGGGCGACTGCGGTGGGGAGTGTCTGGTCACCGGCAAATGTCGTGGTGTAGCCTCTCACTCAGATTGGCCGCTGGTGTGTGGGTGAGTCAGCGGTGTCCAGTAATTCTTGGCCGGTTGCAAAGTGAAGACGCCCGAGATCGACGGCACTTAATTTTCTCCGCACCCCCGCAATGATGACGGTGTCCCGAAACGGGAAGGCGCTGAGCACATGCCGTAAGCAGAGCTACCCTCCAATTCTGCCCTTGCGCAGTCCGGCTGATGCGACTTCGGCATCGCTACTAATTCCTTGTTAGTATCTAGGCGCCAGCTTTACTTCATCGCACCATCGCCTGGCCTTGCAACAATGCGTTCGGCATCGAAACATCGTAGAGACAAGCCACAGTGGGATTCGCAGCCTTGGCACGCCCTGCAGAGCGCAAGTTTGCATTTTATGACTGTTTGACATACGGTTCCATGTTTGGCGGTGTAAGGACTCCTTTCACTCGTACTCAACAGCCCCTGCTCTGGTCAATTGCGGGCCACAACTTTCTTCTCTTTGTCAAAGTTACCGGAATTCGCCGTCGCGACTCGACTAATGCGAGGTTGCCAGCAGGTGGTAGACTCAGTATGTGATTCATCTCTCAATGACGACTTCCGACGATGAACCACAATTACCAGTTGAACGTTGCGGGAGGTTGACTTCCGATAGCAACGACAAGCGTTGTTAAGCACTAGAGAACAGTGTACAAGGCTTATATTCGGGGTTTATCTTTTCTATTTTGCTCAGGGCTTACTCAGGTTGATCCTTAAACTCTATACCGCCAGTGCGGAACTGCTCATCGACCTTTCTCACCAGTCAAACCTGTTCTCACAAACCTCTGCTCACTATTCAACCAAGCATCCCCTTGTTGCTGCAGCTCCTTTTTACTTTGCGAACTTAGCGCCCAACGCTCCTTATTCCAACTCTTCACGGAAATACGGCAGCTTACATGGTTCAATACACAGGTAGGAATGTACGTCATCTGCTTTGAGAGCGCAAGGCAACAGCAAAATACCCCTGCAAGCTACAGTGGAGTAAACACGTCGGCGGGCTCTTCAACAAGCATCGTCGAAATGAAGGATCGTATACTCCCTTCGGAAACATAATGGGCACTCCGCATCTTACATATTTATTGTTTGATGATCTTCTAGCGTCAAGCCACGCGCCGTCTTGGCTTTGGGCCGGCGGAATCCTCATCCCCATTCAGCTTACAAATGACATGCTCACAACATCATCGGATGATCCACCACGCTGGCGCAACTCGAAATGAGTTTGATATCATTTTTGCTTCATAATTCAGAACCCATGGCCTGGGATTACAAAGCATTTTGGCCAGGAACCTTCTCCCATTCAGTTTCGCATCACAGCTCCAGCGTCATGTCCCTCATGAAGCAGGGAACGGGAAAACAGCAGGACTCTTGTAGCCATTCTTCCCCACCGACCTGATCCCAAACACCACATTGTCCTTGCTCAAGTCCACAGACACCGTCCCCACATTCCCAACATCATACGCATGCGTCCAGAGCGGCGCCGTAGTCGGCCGGTACACCACCTCGTAGCTCGCCAACTGCGCATCCTCAACTTGCAGCCACGCAAACCGGCTGTTGTTGTCGAGAGCCGTCGTATCGACGGTCACGTTGCGCGGCATGCCGGGCGCCTGGGACAGCGACCACAGCGCCGCGAGATTCACCTTGCCGACGCGCGCGGTGAAGTCGTAGTCGACGAACTCGGGCAGGTCGCCGTACTGGGTGCCGTTCTCGACGCGGATGTCCTGGTGCTGGTGGGCGAAGTTCTCGTTGGGCTCGGTGAAGCGCACGGCCGGGTAGCCCTGCTCGAGGAAGGGCCGGTGGTCGCCGCCGCGCAGGTAGCGGTCCAGGCGGTACACGACGGCAACGTTCATCTCCGTGGCGTCGTTGGAGGAGACTTCGGAGACGAAGCGGCCGAGCTGTCTGGCGGGGGAGTCGTTCTCGCCGCCGATGCTGAGGCGGGTCGCAGCGCGGGAGGCGCTCTCGGTGGTCGGTGGCCCCTGGGCGAAGAGCCGGATGGTGAAGGGGTCTTTTCCGCCGTCGTCGCCGGTGGAGCTGCCGATGATGTCGTTGTTGAGCATGCCTTCGACATTGACGCTGGCGTTCCGGAGCGTCTGGGCGAAGAACGTGGAGCCGTAGAGGCCTTGCTCTTCGCCTGCGACGGCGCTGAACAGAATGGTGGCTCTCGGCTTTCGAGTCGCCAGGATGCGAGCAAGCTCAATGACCACTATTTTATATGAGTATTTACCTTGCAGTTCTGTAGGATATTTCGACTTACCCGCTACACCAGATGCATCGTCGTTTGCTCCAGGGGAATCCGCGTCGTAGTTCAACACATCCGTAACTCTGGAATCGTAGTGGCCTGAGATCACGTACACCCGATCCGGATCCTCTGAGCCCTCAATACGGGCTATGACATTGGAGATCCTAGTAGGAAATGGGATTCGGCTGGCGACACCCTGAATGTATCCGGGGACCGATACGGTCATTCTCCCTTCGGATGCTTCTGCATACTTGCGCATCTCCGAAGCAATCCAGTCTCTCGCGGCACCGATACCACGGGTACTAGAGTTCTGGGTTGACAGGGTATGACGCGTTTCGAACGACACAAGCTTCAAGATGGTTGCTTCGATATTTGCGGGATCAACCTCATCGAGCATCGTCCGGAGCTCGTCGTCCGGAGCCTGCGGAACAATCTCTGAGCCGAGATCAGACGCTGGCCAGGAAGCAGCAGCGCAAGAAGCGTAGTCCGAGACATTTGCGGCGGCGGCGGACTGATCCTCAGGAGGAGGCACGTTTTGAGCTATGCTCGACGCGACGAGCAGCGCGGACATCACAACGCGGATGAACATGATGACGGCGAGCAGTGAAGCAAGCTAAAACATCACACAACCGCCCGGGAAACGGTCTGTTTATATCTTGCCGGTAGGGCTGTTTAGTCGGTGAGATATGCGCCGGAGATCTAAAGCTTTATCTTGACAGCTTCCGCAAGAAGGCTGGGATCCATGAATCTACCCCTCATAATGTGTCAATTGATGAGCTCATGCATTGGCGCCACTCTCAGGAACGGCATCGAGGCTCGAGCGTTGTACCGGGGTCGGGACGGCAGAAACCTGGAGATTGTGCAGCGTTGGGCCGGCCAAGCATCATTCGCATCAGTTCATTGCCAGATGAGGAAGGTCGATATGGACTGGTGGACAGAGCCACAGCACGGCATTTCGGATTGCGCTGGGCAAATGAAGATATCGGCGAGCGTCATCGCGAAAAGATCAGAGAGCGACACATTTAATCGAAGCAGTGTCGGAGGGTCTCATCCCTCGGCTGAGCTCATAGTCCCAACATTAACGGCTGGCGGGCGGGATATCCTGGCCGCCAAGGACCGGCAGAGAGCGCCGAAGGCAAGTGAAATAGATGACCGGAGAACATTTAGGCTTCAGGAAGGTTTGCAGAATTCATGCAACAGATGGTGTACATTGAGGCACGCCAGTGCGACCAGTTGGGCCATGGAAGAGGCGGGAATTGCAGTGAAGCGGAAAGACCAAGTGAGGAGTTGCGGATGGATTGCGTGATGGGCGCGCGCGGACAGAAGTTTCAGGCGGCGGCAACTATTTTAAGGTTCGCGGGAGAGATCTGCGAAGGCGGCGATTGGCGGCAGAACACACGTCGCGGACACACCTCAACTCCACGCCTCTGCCTACACGTAGCCAGAAGCTCCATTCTGCCAACCGCTGCTGTTTCCACGCCGGAATTCTCACTGACAGTTTCGGCCACCTCGCGCAGTCATGGTTAGCAGCGCTTTCCTCACATTGGCTTTCAGACCACTCACAGCGCCTGCAGAACTCCCTCTTCAACTCCGCCCTGCGTCAATCCACCTCCATACGCAAGGATCTAGATGCCTTCGCTGAGAGTAGCACCTTGTCGCCCGCCCTCCTTGGTAAGTGTAGTTGTCATCTACGGCTTTTCAGAGCCAGGCGCTAATGGGACCATGCAGGGCAAATCAACGCCTCCCTTACTTCCTTCAACCGCACCATAGATGACTACAACCGCCTCGCGAAGCAGGAGATGGTCGCCGCGAAACAGGAGAAGGCATACGAACGTCTCAAAACCTTTCGCACCGAGTTGAACGACTACCGCGAGCAATTCAACCGATTAAAACAAGAAAACGACGAACGGGTGAGTCTCTCTCCGCCTCGTACACAGTCCGCCCCCAACACAATACTGACACCACTTTCTCCACCTCAGCAACAAGTCCAAACCCGCGCCGAGCTTCTCGGCCGCCGTCCGCACCACGCCGCCACCCCCGAAAACCCATACGCCTCCGTCTCCGCATCCACGAACTCTCCCTGGGCCCCACGACCGGGCAGCGGCGGCGGGCCGTCAGCGCTGGGCGCGGCGCCGTCGGACTACACGCGCGAGACACACGCCTTCCGGGAGCAGTCGTTCATGTCGCAGACGAATGCGCAGCTGGACGAATTTCTCGAGCGCGGCCGCGCCGTGCTGGGCGACCTGGGGGACCAGCGCGAGATGCTCAAGGGCACTCAGCGCAAGCTGTACAGCGTCGCCAACACCCTGGGCGTCAGCGGCGATACCATCCGGATGGTCGAGAGGCGCGCGAAGCAGGACAAGTGGATATTCTGGGCCGGTGTCGTCATCTTCTTCACCTTTTGCTATCTGGTGCTGAAGTTCTTGAGATAATTTTTTGGATCCGAGGCGGGTTGGAAAAGAGGTGGGGATATGAATGGATGGGAAGGATGAGGTTGTGCTTTTCGTTGAACATCTGCGATTAGCGTGGCGTTCTGGAGGTTGCTTTGATGGGAGGGAAACATTGACTCGACTGATTCACCGCGGTCTCATATTCCCTGGGCGTAAGGCGTTCATGCAGACTCTGCTCGATATGGATTGCGGTCATCCTGCTGTAAGGTCTACTTCATTTTCTCTTGTATTGTTTACCTTTTTCCAGGCACAGTGTTAATTAAACCATTACATATTGCTTGACTAAATCGCTCGAACTTCCTTGGTATCATTGTAATTCGATTTTGATGACATGGGAAAGGTATCTCTTTTTTCGGTTGAAAGCTCTCTAGCGCATGAAAAACGACCAAGGAAAGATCTCAGGGAAACAAAATGTCGGGTCGTCGGAGTTTTGTGAAGGAAATATTGCCTGCTTCAGCAGTACCGTGCTGCACAGCAATCAATAATAATCATCCCACCACTCTGAAACGGACTCCTCGTACTCATCCGGCAAGTCAACGATGTCCCTCTCATGCCAGTCCAACCTGTCCTTACGTCTTCTATCTCTGTCATGCCTCCCCATCTTCTCAACACGCTCGGCGAGTTCGTCCAGCTCATCCCTCAGGTCATGGACATCATGGCGCAGCTCCCGCTGATCATCCTTGATCAAACCCAACGCGCCTCTCAATCCGCTACCCGCAATCCCACCATACCCACGCATCTCAGGCTTCCACGCCAACATCTCATCCGGATCCACATGCCGATGCGAGCGATGATAAGTCTCAAGCCCCAGCGGCTTACCAGCACGAGCCGCCCTCACAAGCCGCCTCTCGCGATGCTCGTGCAGATACTCCACGCCCCCATCATCCAACACCCTTCTCCTCCACCCCCCACCAGGCCCCACCCTCTCCCTCTCCCCCACCCTCTCCACCATCTCCCACAACGCATCCCCGCCCGGCAAGCTCCTCCGCACAAACCGCTCATACCTGCTCTCCACGCCCAGCACGTCCGGCCGCGCCGCCACGACCTCGCGCACGCACGCCTCGCGCTCCGCCTCGCCCGCCCGCACCACCACGCCCAGCGCCCACGCCCATAGCACGACCGCCTGCGGATGCTCTTCCGCCTCTTCGTCACCGCCGCCGCCGCCGCCATCCCCGAGGACGCGCTGCCCGTGCCGCGCGAAGAAGGCGACGCACGCGCCGCCCAGCTTGCGCGAGCGGAACGCGCGCGACAGGTCGGCCAGCACTAGGAAGGTGGTCAGCGTGCGGGGGTGGTGGACGCCGGCGCCGGAGGCGCGCGAGCGGCGGTCCTCGAGCTGGGCGCGGGCGAGCAGGTCGGCGAGGAGGGCGTCGGCGGTGGAGGGGGTGGAGGCGTCGAGGGCGGCGATGAGGGCGGCGCAGGCGGCGGTGATCTTGGAGGCGCGCAGCAGGTTGTGCGTCGTGAGCGGCGACGTCGGGATGTAGGTGGCGGCGAGGTCGAGCTGGTGGCGCCGGTTGAGGTGGGACGGGTAGGCGGGCAGGTAGGTGCGCAGAAGGAGGGCGGGGAGCGTGGCGCGGTTGGTGGAGCCGCAGCGGAGGGTGATGTCGCGGTGGGTGTAGTGGAGGCCGAGCTCGACGTCGCGGTCCATTGTTGATGGTAGTGGGTGCGGGTGTGCGGTCTGAGTGCGTGAGGATGTCCGTCCGGGGTTGAACGTGAGACGGGTGACTGAGTGCTTTCTTCTGCGGGTGAAGGATTCAATGTTCTTATGGATCCTGAATGGATTCGGGTCCTCGGACAGCAGAAGGAGTAGAAGCAAACTGAAAACTTGCTTCCCAGGCTCTATGCGGGCTTCAATTCCTGTAACACCGCGGGCATGCAGTTAGGCGGAAGCGTGTCACGAGTAACTCCGATGATTGACGCTGGACAAACCGGGCCTGCGGTTCCTCAAGAAGTAGGCATGGTGTTGAATGGAGAAGGCTGTAGAAATGGAGAATTTTGGCACTGGGCTTGAAAAAGCGGGTGTTTGTGGGAACGTGTTGGCGAGACAAGATGGGAAAACAAAAGGTGGAAGTGGCTTTGAACAAGCTGAAGGATTCTTGGCCGCGCACTATCAGCTGCAGGATGGCGCACCCGGCGGGTACCCACAGCGCCACGGCTGCCACTCGCGCCGTTTTAAGGTCACCGGTCAGAGGAGAGTGTACTGCTGACCCTCCTTAGCGGTCAGATTGCTGCCTGTGTTACAAGGTAGCATTGCACCTACAGTCTCGAAACTGGGACAGCAGGAGCAAGAGAAAGAAACTACCGCTTAATGTATCTTGCCAATAACAAGCTCCACGTTAGACATGGTGAAGCCCATGAAGCTGAGGAGGCCGTAACAGCGGCGTGAACAGATATTGACAATCTGGCCAGTTGGTGTGCGAGGCTGAGGCTGGGGAGGGCGCGGGGCTTAGCGGGGGGCGTCGACGCAAGTAATCTCGCTGTGACGGACACCTGCAGCGCCGGCGCGTCAACCGGATTCTCTTCCCATTTTTCGAGTTCAGGAAAGTTTGCAGCTCCGGAGTTTGTTTGCGACCGTGGCCTAGATGCAATCCTGGTAGCACGCACTGCGGCCCGCGCGTAGCGGTATCGAATACGCTGCACGTGGATTCCAGCCTCTTCTCCATCGATCTGGAACCGTTACCATGGGGGAAAACCAAAGATGCCTGGATTCGCTGAAAGCAGATCCAGTAGAACGGATGGGAGACCATTCTCTGTTGATCTGACCTATCTCACTTTACCTTGGATCTTTCGCGAAACACCCCAACCTCGTTATCGCTGTGATAACCTGCAACTTCCGTTACTATGGCTCTGAAGAAGCCTCTGCATTCTGTTATCTGCGGGGCCCACGAGACAAAGCTCATATTTTCCGACAGTCGAAGTGGACAACTTCCCATGATGCTTCTGTTACTTCAGGTCAGCGAGATGTAAGCTCTGGTTCTTTGTGGGTGAGGTTGAGATGATTTGTAAAGTCTCGTCACCAATTCAACACCAGGAGAGCCTCTACCGGAGAGTGGTTGCCCTTTTGGATATTTCTGCGTCAAATCAGCCATCAACCTACTAAACTCATGACGAGATCCATGGTCATCTCGGGGGTTGGAGCTACGGGCTTATCTTTATGTCACCAGAAGGGGCCGGAAAGACGTACATATCAATGAACGCTGGACACAATGGATTCTGGTCGCCAAGATATAAACAAACTGATTGTGTTCGCATCGATACGGGGTTTCCATTGCTGATGTTCAGAGATCTTTGGCTCAGTTCTTCCTCTAGGCGATTTAGATATTCTCAGAGACTTTATCGTCTGGGAGGAGATCTGGAGAATCGGCGGTCAAAGCGTCTCCATGCCTGCTGTTTCCAGCAATCGTCACATGGAGAGCGTGCAAAAGACTGCTAGCACATGAGCGCACCTGGACCCTGATTGCGAGAGTCCTTTAAATATCCCGTTGGTGGTCCCGCAACCATTCTCTCGACGTCCACCTCCAACCTCCTCAACCGCACTCGAATACAAGATCTTCTCCACCCCCTCGGATCTCCACCTCTTCACACCATGTCTGACCGTTCTACCCCCCTGAGCGACGTCCCCCACGACGTTGAGGGCCCGATCCCGGTAAGCCATCACCCTCCTCCTCTCGTTTCACGAAGGCCACCGACTCTAATCATAGAAACGCGTCACCATCAAGGCCGAGGTCGAAGATGCTCCGAAAGCCAAGGTCAAGACTGAGGACGAAGAGCGTCCCTCCACTCCTGAGCCTACCACTACTGCCGCCGCCGAGGCCGCCGAGGCCTCTGAGCCCCCGACCCCGATCACCCCGAAGACGCCCAAGCGTGCCGCCAGCGACGATGTCGAAACCGAGTCCCCCATGAAGAGGACCAAGGGCAGGGCCTCGCCCAAGGCTGCCACCACTCCCCGTCAGCGCAAGGCTCCTGTTAAGACTCCTGTGAGTTCATTTTCCGCACCCAGATCCACCTCACTTCACTTTAGATGCCCGCACTAATGCCACATTTTTTTTTCCCCCTTTCACAGAGCTCCGCCCGCTCCATCGCTACCTCCATGGACGAGCTCTCCGCCGAGGACCGCCTGCTTCTCAACATGAAGGACCAGGGCAAGTCGTGGAAGGAGATCGGCGAGGCGTGGAAGGCGGCCACGGGCGTCGCGCCGGCCAAGTCGACGCTGCCCAACCGCTACGCGCGCCTGCGCGCTAACATCACGTCCATGAGCGATGTCGACCAGCAGAACCTAGCCGCCGCCAAGGCCATGGTCGAGCAGGCGTTCGAGGCCAAGAAGTGGGAGCAGATCGCCGAGAAGATGACGGAGCTGGGTTCGGCCGAGAGGTTCTCGACCAACGTCCTCCAGAAGCAGTTCTCGAAGATGGAAGCGGCCAAGGCTGAGGCTTCGGTCAACCCCTTCGAGGATGTTGAGGAGTAGGTGTTTTGGGTCGTTCGTCCGCGCTTCGCTTCACGTTCCTCCTTCGGCATCACGGCTCTTTTGAGCAGCTTCGTTGGAGAATCTGGCCTTTCGACTTTGGATGGCGTTACACGGACAGGATGCCCGACTGGGATTATGGCAAAAACTTCCATACGGGAAAGTGAGGTGGTGGTGGTTTGAGTCCCGTAATGGGTAGAGGAAATGGCCAACTTTATGGTCTCCATGGTTCAAGTGGATGGCATGGCTGGTCTTGCACTGGCTCAAGTATACAAGGTCTGCAGAAGTAATAAAGATATACCTGCGGCATGTCAGTACAGATGCTTGCTCCTTGTGATATCAAATTATGTTGTTGAAGCATGTGGGGTGCATACGCAGATGCTCTCACCGCCAACTCACCTATTCTATGTTCTTGTGGTTTGCAAATACCTTCTTCGCCTACCTTCATATTCCATGCTCACTTTGTCCTGCGGATAGACGCATCTGGATGAGACGTGGAACTTCATGGACGAAGCAGTCTGGCGGAGAGTTGTTGTCCAGCCTTTTCGCTTACCCGGAGTTGACTCCAACCAGCATTTACTCGTTGGTTCCGTTGCAGCCGAAGGCAGGGCGTGCATGTAGGTTTTCGTCATGTATTGAGTGGCTTCGGCAGGCAACACGAAAAAGCAAGGCAACTATACTGACCGAGTGATAGTGTTTCTCAAGAACTGCCCGAACAGGCAACCAATACGCTCGCTTGCCTGGCGACTATCGATCCTGCCGGCCGCTTGCGAGCGACTAAGGCCCTCACGCGGGCGTTCGGTCCACCGCCTTTTCTCGCACCGTTCTTGCGCCCCGCCGCCAAACGACACGTTTACGCAGCGTTCCAGAAGGCTGCGACGTCGATGAAGGGAGGAAAAAGTGCCAGATGAAGGCATGCAGTGGGCCTTGGCAATACTGGCATTTGCCGCATCGGGAGGGCTGCCGCGACGCTAAGTCGACGGTCGAACGTAGGGGAGAATATTGGCAATGTTTCGTCTCTATGTTGCGGACCCGTTTAGGTTCTATTTTTTTTTTTTTGCGTTTTTTGCGTGTGCGGATCCGTTTGTTCGTTGCGGATTGCCGGCGTCAGGCGTCCAGGTAGGTACGCGTAAACACCCCTCTTCGCCTCTCGCGGTCCGCGCGTTTTCTGTCGGTGAGCGGAGCGCTAGGAAAGTATGGCGACATATTCAATAATGCGGATGGACGGAGATGCTTTGCGTGCTGGTGGTAGCTTTTCGTATTGGATTACGTGTGCGGAAGCAGAGCATTTGAGATGCGAGGGCGTCGATTTCTGGGAGAGAATGGGCTGTTTGGTGATCGACGCGACCGTCACTGGGCTGTCGGCAGCAGGCACCGCCCTAGTCTTGCCCGGCGACCCGCGACTCGTCCAACCACCGCTGTGCAACAACATTCCCCGCTGTCACTCGACGAAGCTTCAGCATGATCATCCTCCGCACCGTCGTGGGACATGTACATGCTATTGCTAACAAGCTTCGACAAGCTTCAGTCCGCTCTCCGCCGCCTGCTGCGCCGTTCGTCGCTGATCCGATCCGCCGCCCCGTCTGGCCGGATGGAGATGGATCGAACAAAGCGACTCCAGCCATCATGACAGAGGGGCCAGCATCGAGCATGCGGACAAGATGCACCCAAGTACCGCCAACGCCACCGGTGCCGTTTCTGCGGCCGCCACTTTATAGCAGGTGTCGCGGCAAGCAGCTCAATGGCGTCGATTCGCAGGGCTGTGGGCATCGATAAGGACTCTCGGCGACTAGTCGCTGAACGGCCTGGTGCCAGAGATAAGCAGAGCGCACAACAAGCCGTAAGCCCAGGCCCACCCCACAGTAAGATCCCAACTCTACTGCTTTTCTTCAGCCACTTCCGCGGACCATCTTTCGAGATCTCCATCCCGCGATCTCGCTTTCTCCCCGGCGTGTAGTGTCAAGCATATGACGAAACCCAACCGCTGCGTGATTTCCATGCCACTCGCCGTCCGTGCAGGGGTTTCGACAGTGGCACCATGCCCACTTCCTGTTCGCGTCTTCTCCGGCGTTTCGTCAACTAGCTGACAAAAATATCATTTCTCTCTATTTGCGTTCGCGTCCCGTACCATCTCTCGCCCTCCCTATCTGATTTTTTGTTTGCGTGTGTGTGTGCCCGTCCTGTGGTTTCTCTCCCGGATATCCCTTAGCCACACGAAAAACCGCACAAAATGGGCATCCAACCGCCGCAAGAAGAAAAAGCCCACGTGAAGCGCGTTGGCGGCACCTTCCCGCCCTCACCACCAGAGACCATCTACGGCGAATCCTCCATCCATGCCGAGGCGCCCTCGTCAACACCAGGCCCAGCCGACTTCCCCCTGCCGCCCCCGAGCAAAAGGCCCACCACGGTCCTGGATGTCGACCAGAAGACGCCCGACGCCCACGTGCCGCGCGACCCCAGGCTCATCCGGCTGACGGGCGTGCACCCGTTCAACGTCGAGGCCCCGCTGTCGGAGCTGTACAACGAAGGCTTCCTGACCAGCCCGGAGCTGTTCTACGTGCGCAACCACGGCGCCGTGCCGGCCGTCGCGGACGCGGAGATCCCGGACTGGGAGTTCACGGTGGAAGGGCTGGTCGAGCAGCCGCTGACCATCTCGTTCAGAGAGCTGCTGACCGACTACGACAACGTGACCTACCCGATCACGCTGGTGTGCGCGGGCAACCGGCGCAAGGAGCAGAACGTCGTGCGGAAGACGAAGGGGTTCTCGTGGGGCGCGGCGGGCGTGTCGACGGCGCTGTGGACGGGCGTCGTGATGGGGGACGTGCTGCGGCGGGCGCGGCCGCTGCGCAGAGCGAGGTATGTGTGCATGGAGGGCGCGGACAGGCTGCCGAACGGGTACTACGGGACGTCGGTCAAGTTGAACTGGGCGATGGATCCGAATCGCGGGATGATGCTGGCGCACAAGATGAACGGCGAGATGCTGACGCCGGACCACGGGAAGCCGCTGCGCTGCGTCATCCCCGGGCAGATTGGCGGGAGGAGCGTGAAGTGGCTGAAGAAGCTGATTGTCACGGCGGAGCCGAGCGACGATTGGTATCACATCTATGACAACAGGGTGCTGCCGACCATGGTCTCGCCGGACGACGCGGCGAACGATCCCAACTGGTGGAAGGACGAGCGTTACGCCATCTACGACCTCAGCGTCAACTCGGCAATCGCCTACCCGGCGCACGAAGAGCAGCTCTGCCTCGTCGCCGGCCCGGAGACGTACCGCGTCAAGGGGTACGCGTACGGCGGCGGCGGCAGGCGCGTCACCAGAGTCGAAGTCTCCCTCGACAAGGGCAAGACGTGGAGGTTGGCGAACATCGACTACGCCGAGGACCGGTATCGCGATGCGCTCCCGCAGGACCTGTACGGGGGCAGGCTCGACATGGATTGGCGCGAGAGCTCCTTCTGCTGGTGCTTCTGGGACATGGACATCGCCGTCGGCGAGCTGAGGGATGCGAGTGACGTCGTGGTGAGGGCGATGGACGAGGCCATGAACCTGCAGCCGCGCGACATGTACTGGTCTGTCCTGGGCATGATGAACAACCCGTGGTTCCGCATCGCCATCCACCGCGAGGGCGACTACCTGCGCTTCGAGCACCCGACGCAGCCCGCGCTGATGCCCGGCGGGTGGATGGAGCGCGTCAAGAAGGCGGGCGGCAACCTCACGAACGGGTATTGGGGCGAGAAGCTTGGTGGGGAGGAGACGGAGGTGCCGGTGGGCGAGCAGGCAGGCGAGATTAAGATGACGAGCGACAAGGTCAAGAGGGAAATCACGATTGATGAGCTAAGAAAACACGACTCGGAGAAAGAGCCCTGGTTTGTTGTCAACGGGGAGGTTTACGATGGGACTGCGTTTTCGGAGGGGCATCCGGGAGGTGCGCAGAGTATCATCTCTGCGGCCGGAATGGATGCTACGGACGAGTTCATGGCTATTCGTAAGTATTACCTCATTTGGATCACTTTTACAAGCAATAATCTAACAGGTAAATAGACAGCGAGACAGCAAAGGCCATGATGCCCGACTACCACATTGGAACTCTGGACGAAGCCTCCAAACGGGTCCTCAGCGAAGGAGAAGTCAAGCCCGAAGCCACCGGCCCTCGAGACGTCTTCCTAGATTCACGGGCCTGGACAAAAGCGATCCTCCACAGCAAGGACTCTGTCTCGTGGGACACACGAGTCTTCAAGTTCAAGCTGGAGCACGAGGACCAGAAACTCGGCCTGCCGACGGGCCAGCACCTGATGATGCGCCTGCGCGACCCGGTGACGCGCGAGGCCATCATCCGCTCGTACACGCCCATCTCTGAGACCACTGACCGCGGCTTCATCGACATCTTGATCAAGGTCTACTTCGACACCAAGGAGCGCGCCGGCGGCAAGATGACGAAAGCCCTCGACTCGCTGCCTATCGGCCACTTTGTCGACTTCAAGGGCCCCATCGGCAAGTTCGAGTACCTGGGACGCGGCCTCTGTAGCGTGAACGGCGCGAAGAGAAATGTCAAGCGCTTCGTCATGGTCTGCGGCGGTAGTGGTATCACGCCTATCTACCAGGTGCTGAGGGCGGTCATGCAGGATAAGGAGGATCCGACGACCTGCACGGTGCTGGATGGCAACCGCCTCGTCGAGGACATCCTGTGCAAGGCAGATTTAGATGGATTTGCGCGGGACAACGAGGAGAGGTGTAAGCTGCTGTACACGCTGACACAGGCGCCGGAGGAGTGGGAGGGGTTAAAGGGCCGCATCGCACTGCCCCTGTTGAGGGAGCATGCGCCGGTGGGTGAGGACGCGATGGTGCTGCTGTGCGGGCCGGAGGCGCTGGAGAAGAGTGCGCATAGGGCGCTGAACGAGATTGGGTGGAAGGATGAGGATTTGTTGTTTTTCTGAGCCCACATTGCTGTTTTTGGATATCAGGTGGTATTTGTTTCTGTTTGGCGTACTGGAGATACACCTGCTGGATAGCAGCACCGCGGCTTTGCATCTTGGTTGGCATCATAGTTGGGAAGCCTTCGCATTTACGAACGCAACGAATGATTGTTTCTCCCTTTCATCTATGTACTGTACATACATTGTTACCTGAACTTCGCTTCGGGATTGCACTCTCGTAGCAATTGAATACCAATCAGGTATCGCACGAACAAAGTCCGATCTGGAGCCGAAGCACTATTCGATTCCTCAATTGCACTCCGTAATGCGCCTTTTTCACGTTGTTCCTCGGAGGTGCCCACAACACCCACGCGATAAATATGCGGAAGACAAGAACTGCCTTCTCGAAGCCCACATCTCGAAGCAGCACCTCCCCGGAGAACATTTCCGGAGAACTAAAATACTCTGGTGCCAGGGGCGCGTCGCGTTATCTGTCTCGCGATAAGGGCAGGGCATCGAGAGCAACTCTAAATGCGCGCGCTTGGCTGCTTGCAGTCTAGCGAGGGGCGCGCTCGTCCTTATCTGTGGCCAACAACAGCAACGCCATTTCGATTGACACCTGTGGCGTGCGCTTTCTCCGAGGACGTCATTCTTTCCTTCTCTTCTGTCCATTTGCCCGCAATGGCTTCTTCTGCCCAGCGTTATCGCGAATGGTAATGCTGCGGAGCGATTGATCGAGCCGGCGCGCGCATCACGTCACGTCTCCTGCTCGTTTCCGCAGCCATGAGACACGGGGAAGACGTAACGGGTAAGCGATAGAGGGGCAGGGAAAGTGCAGCTGTGGCACACGCTGCCCCGCGGATCAACCCCTGGTCCTCGTCTCGTTCCCCAGTAGAGAGAGCGCGCGCGCGGAGAAAGCGCGTTCAGCTGCGGGTACGCCCAGACTGACAAAACGGTATACGCGGATTGGATGGCATGACGGAAACCCGCACCGCGAGTGGCGTTACTCTCGCTGCGCGGAGTTACTGACTGCCGTCACTCTCTGAGCGTCTTTTTTTTTTTTTTCTTCGTTGTGAAAGCTAGAGCTCTTCCCGGCAACGGTGTGGTCGGCTGCGCTTTAGCTCTTATTCCCTTTCTGCCGCACTTACGTCTGCCCTTTTCCTTTTCTTCGATCTTGGTTTGCGCGCCTTATCTCGTCGAGCCTTTTTACCCCTCCTCTTCCTCTCCTCTTCTCCGACTCCTTTGCGCGCTGCCCGCTGAGAGCCGGAGTGACGTGGGACGGACGGACGAAAGCTTGTTCTCGTTTTATTTTTCTTGCTTGTGATACCCCAGAGCTTACTGTCCCGAACCTCACACGCTTTTCCCCCGCTTCGACCGCTCGCTGAGTGGAGCGGCATCGTCGAATCGGCGCATAAACTGCAACTTACTCACGAGGAGTAAAACATCCAGACGAAAATGAGCAACAGCGAGTGGAACGATCCGGAGGCCAATCGGCTACCGGAGAAGGTGGAAGAGCTGAAGCAGACGAACGGTCTTCCCAGTGGAAGCGCAACAGCGAGTCGAAAGAGAGTTGTGGTGGTGGGACTCGGCATGGTCGGCATTGCGTTTATGTAAGTCTCAGGTGGGCAAAGGAGAATCTGGGCTAACGTCGCAAAACAGAGAAAAACTGATGAAGTACGACGTCAAGCGCCGCGAGTACGACATCGTTGTTATCGGGGAGGAGCCGCACCTGGCGTACAACCGGGTGGGCCTGACGAGCTTCTTCCAGCACCGGCAGGTCGAGAACCTGTATTTGAATCCGAAGGAATGGGTAAGAAACGCCCTTCCCTCTCTATGTTTCTGTTTGATCATACTGAATCTCGAAAAAGTATTCGAGCATGCCTGACGGAGCGCTCAACTACCACCTTAACGCCAAAGTCACGGAGATCGTCCAGGAAGAGAAGGCAGTAAAGACTGCAACCGGTGAGACCGTGCCGTACGATATTCTCGTCCTGGCCACCGGCTCGGACGCACTGCTGCCGCGGCACACGCCCGGCCATGATGCGAAAGGGGTGTTCGTGTACCGCACCATCGACGACCTGGAGCAATTGATCAAGTTCGCGAGTACGAAGAAGGGAACCACGGGCGCGGTTGTGGGCGGCGGTTTGCTGGGCCTCGAGGCCGCGAAGGCGATGATGGACTTGGAGGATTTTGGGAAGGTGAAGCTGATTGAGCGGAATCGGTGGGTGCTCTCAAGACAGCTGGATGGCGATGCGGGAGGCATGGTTGTGGAGCAGGTCAGGGCGCTGGGATTGGATGTTCTGCTGAGCAAGCGAGTGGGCAAGATCCTTGTTGATGAGGACAACAGTGTCAAGGGCGTGAGGTTTGAAGATGGGGAGGAGATGGATTGCTCGTGCATATGTTTTGCAGTAAGTTGCGAGGAAGAGACATGACGGGAAGCTTCAAGTTACTGACTCGGAACAGATTGGTATCAAAGCCCGCGACGAGCTGGCACGGCAAGTAGGCATTAAGTGCGCGGATAGGGGAGGTGGTATCGTCGTTGCGGACAACTTACAGACCTCCGTTCCGGACATTTACGCGATCGGTGAGTGCGCAAGCTGGGAGAACCAAACCTTCGGCCTGATTGCGCCTGGTGTTGAGATGGCCGACGTGCTCGCCTTCAACCTTACCCAAGCAAAAGCGCACGCACTGCGGAAATTTAAGCGTCCGGATCTGAGCACCAAGCTCAAGCTGCTCGGTGTTGAGGTGGCCAGTTTTGGTGACTTTTTTGCCGACCGCGATGGCCCCAAGGAGCTTCCTACTCGTAGGGGTGGGGGCAAGAAGGAGGGTGTTATTGACTCAAAAGACAGAGTCAAGACTTTGACAGAGGGTCCCGCACCTCCTCCGGTTAAGGCTCTGACCTACAAGGATCCGTTTCAGCAAGTTTACAAGAAGTATCTCTTTACAATGGACGGCAAGTATCTTCTTGGCGGCATGATGATCGGGGACACGAAGGACTACGTCAAGCTGGTTCCAATGGTGAAGAATCAGAAGTCCCTCGAGATTCCGCCCAGCGAGTTGATCGTTGGGGCGAAGAAGGGCGACGACGAGGGTGCGGATGATCTGTAAGTCGTCCTTCGGTATTCTTGCCCTGCTCACATACTGACTACCTCTAGCGACGACGATACTCAAATTTGCTCCTGCCACAACGTCACAAAAGGAGACGTTGTCAAGCAGGTCAAAGACGGTACCTGCAAGAGCATCGGCGATGTCAAGTCCTGCACCAAGGCTGGCACCGGATGTGGTGGATGCATGCCCCTCGTCCAAACCATCTTCAACAAGACCATGGCCTCCATGGGCCAAGAAGTCAAGAACCACCTCTGCCCGCACTTCGAGTACTCCCGCGCCGATCTCTTCCACATCATCTACGTCAAGAAGCTGCAGAGCTTCGAAGAAGTCGTGAAGTCATGTGGCAAGGACCCAGAATCCCTCGGCTGCGAGGCCTGCAAACCCGCCATCGGATCCATCCTCGCCTCTCTGTTCAACAAGCACATCCTCGACGACAAGCAACGCGGCCTCCAGGACACCAACGACCGGTTCCTGGCCAACATCCAACGGAACGGCACCTTCTCCGTCGTGCCCCGCGTCTCCGGCGGCGAGATCACGCCGGACAAGCTCATCGTCATCGGCACGGTGGCCAAGAAGTACGGCCTGTACTGCAAGATCACGGGCGGCCAGCGCATCGACATGTTCGGCGCCAAGAAGCAGGACCTGCTGGCCATCTGGGAAGAGCTGATCGACGGCGGCATGGAGAGCGGGCACGCCTACGCCAAGTCGCTGCGCACCGTCAAGAGCTGCGTCGGCACGACCTGGTGCCGCTTCGGCATCGGCGACAGCGTGGGCATGGCGGTGCGCCTGGAGGAGCGCTACAAGAGCATCCGCGGGCCGCACAAGATCAAGGGCGGCGTGTCGGGCTGCGTGCGCGAGTGCGCCGAGGCCCAGAACAAGGATTTCGGCCTGATCGCGACGGAGAAGGGCTTCAACATCTTCGTGGGCGGCAACGGCGGCGCGAAGCCGCGCCATTCGGAGCTGCTGGCCAAGGACGTGCCGCCGGACGACGTGGTGCCGATTTTGGATCGATATCTCTCGTTCTACATCCGCACCGCCGACAAGCTGCAGCGCACGGCGCGGTGGGTCGAGAATCTGCCGGGAGGGATCAAGTACCTGCGCGAGGTGGTGCTCGAGGACAAGCTGGGCATCTGCGCGGACCTGGAGAAGCAGATGCAGGAGCTGGTCGGGTCCTTCTTCTGCGAGTGGACCGAGGTCGTCAAGAACCCGGCCAAGCGCGCCCTCTTCCAGCAGTTCGGCAACACGCAGGAGAACGTCGCGCCCAACGTCGAGCCGGTCGTCGAGCGCGGCCAGACGCGCCCGTCTTACTGGCCCAAGGACAGCGTCAAGGAGGACTTCAAGGGCCACAAGTGGAGCGCCCTGGCGTGGCAGCCCATCGTCGAGGCCTCCGCCTTCCAGGACCTGCCCACCGGCGACTCGCGCGCCGTCAAGCGCGGCGACACGCAGCTGGCCATCTTCAAGGTGAAGGGCAAGTGGTACTGCAGCCAGCAGATGTGCCCGCACAAGCGCGCCTTCGTGCTCGCCGACGGCCTCATCGGCGACGACCAGAAGAACGACAGGCTCTGGGTGTCGTGCCCCTACCACAAGCGCAACTACAACCTCAAGGGCGAGCAGGCCGGCGCCTGCGGCAACGATGCGGAGGTCAGCATCGCGACGTTTCCGGTCGAGGAGAGGGGCGATGGCTGGGTGTACGTCAAGCTGCCGCCCGTCGAGGAGCTGGATGCGTTGCTGGGCACGAGTCGCTGGCAGGTCAAGAAGGGCGAGACGCCCGATCCGTTCGAGGAGTTGGATCGGAAGCTCGAGAGGCAGATGCAGGCCAAGGGAAACAAAGGCAGGAAGGTTGATTTGAGCGCAGATAGGAGTCATCTGGAGAACGGCCTGGGCGAGGCGGCGAGGGCGACGCAGATTTTGGCGGGTGGGGAGAGGGGGTCTTCGGGGCTGGATTGGTAGGATGTTGAGGTTAGTTTTTTTTTTTTTTTTGAGGCGTTGGGCTTCGAGGTTGAGTGCATTGCGATGGAGGGATACACCATGTTGTACTATTTTCATGACCATGAGTTAGATGCCAGTCTGAGTATACTGCTTTTTTGTAATCCCATGATCGGTCGCAAAACATATTTGCCGCTGCAGCCAATGATGAGCGCTTCTCAGGTTCGTGTTTCTCTCAGCTGCACAACATGTCCTTACCGTGGGGAGTGGAAGCATTCATCCGGACGTAAGTGTAATCAGCCATGCGAGGCACTTGCGTCCGGATGAATGCTTCTACTCTCCACGCGCTAGCCCATGCTCTTGTAATACTATCCGCATACGCCGAACCTGTCCTGGAGGGAAATCGATGCCGTGCAATTCGAGGCTTCTTCGGATGCAATGTCGCTGCGGTTCCGATCATGGAGGTGGGCCACACTAACGGAAAAAGGCAAGAATGACGGTGCAATTCCCCGAGCTTGTCGCCCACAAGCGCTACCAATGGAGCCATCTTCCCACGCGCCCCTTGCAATCCAGGGACATTCAAAGACAGTGAGAAAGAATAACCCATCGCCTAGTCCAACATAAATCGGGCTGTTCTCCTAATGGTACAGAGTCCGTGGTTGGTCGACAACATGTCGGTGGTTCGTCCACAGCAAGTCAGTAGTCAGTCGACCGTAAATTCTTTTACTATATATTATTTGCCAGCGAGATACATTTCTATCGCGCAGTGAAATTCCAAGTTCACTTCAAAATATCCGATCTTCTGGTGAGGTGGCCGAGTTGGTTATGGCGCCAGGTTAAGGTGTTAGCTTAACAAGTTTCCTGGTGGGGCAACCCGCGCGAGTTCGAGTCTCGTCCTCATCAATTATTTTTTTTCCTTTTTACCTTTTTAGTGAACAATAGTAGTGTATTGCGGGCACGTGTTACCTTTTGGTAGATGAAGTGTGGTACTGATCTAACTCTGCGTTTGGATCAGAATGTCTTTTCATTTCCCGTTACAAATTGATAGACCCGGCTAGAGAACCAATAGAACTTAAAAGACTGTTTTCTTTACGAGAGGTTCAGACAAACCAGCATATAGTGCCATGGTTTGGTCTCTATGTTTATGTGTGAAGCCTCATGAGCCGCGATGAAAATTCCTCGCAAATCCATCCATTACTCCCTCTCCGCATTGATGGAGCAGCCCGAGCAGATGCATACTTCGTTCTTACGTCCTTTCTTCGTTTCATCCTCTTCCGATTCAACCACACATCTGCCCCACTCAAGAGCCATACCCGTCCTCGTTACCCACCGCAAACCTCTTACACCTCAACCAAGACCCCCTTTCACTCCGCCTCTACCCACGCCGCCACCTCCCCATCCACCCCATGCCCCTCCCTCCCAAACCGACACTTCCCGCCGTCCCCGCACCCCGCCCTCTTGCAGAGATGCCCGCGATAACACCTGCCGCTCCTACACGCCTTCCCGAACGAGCACGGCAGGTGCGCGTTCAGCACGCCCAGCACGGCCAGCGTGTCCGGCGACAGCGGGGCGTGGCTGAAGCGGCAACAGGACTGCTCGGAGCAGGCGCCCAGCAGGTTGAGGTCGTTGCACGGCTTGCCGGCCTTGGCGCGGCGGTGGAAGGCCTCGAAGGCCGCGGGCGGCGGCTGCGGGAGGGCCGGGTCGAGGCGGTGACCGGAGGCGTTGAGCGGGATGAGGTGGGGAGCGGCGGCGGCGGCGGGCGGCGGTGGCGGCGAGGGAGGATGGGCCGGGGCGCAGGGTTGCTTGGGAGGCGGGCGGACGGCCACGCCGGAGGCCGAGGACGAGTCGTCGGGGTTGCTGCTGCTGATGTCGTCGTCTCCAGCGCCGTCCCCAGCGCCGTCCCATGGGCTGGGTCCGCTTCGAGGATTGGCGGAGGATGGACGCCAGGAAAGCGGTTTCTGGGCGTTGGGGGCGGCAAGGATGTCGGACGCGGCTTCTATGGTGAATGGTCCAAGTTCCTGTCTATCGGCATTGATGCAGTCGCTGTCATTGGGGTTGTTCTCGTCCTTCATTCTCGTCAGCACTTGGATCAAGTCTGGTGGATGTATGTTCTACAACCTTTCGCAGGTAAGGAGATAGGCCGTCCTTTCGGAGGTGAGGAGGTACGTAGCCAGTTTTCGGATGAAGTGGAAGCTTGGTAGGGCTGCTCATAGGCCGTGATGGCTTGCCCAACGATCCCTTGACCGCGTACTCATCCAACGAAATGATGCGGAACAATGAGGATACGTCCTGCACATCAAGATGCAGGGGGTGGAACTCTGAATGATATGAAGCGGCTTTCAGCAGTGTAATCCGATCCGCCTTACCGCGAAATGGGGTAAGCAAGGACAAGTAACCGGTATCATGGCAGCCGCCGAAGAAGATGTGCTTGCACTGAAGGTTTTCTACAAAGAGGCGGAACATCTCTGTCGCTCTTGTCAGTTTGGTGTCAATAAGCGCTTATGAACGCATCGGTCCTCACCTCTGATCTTAAAGTCCGCTCCCTCCTTCTTGTCGCCAGCGTCGACAAAGTCAAATAAGTCCCGTGAGCGTGTGAAGCTTGCGGTAAAAGGAGCAAGAGGCCAGGCCTCATTTCCAATGATGTAGGCTCTTGCAAGTGTCTTGGAGAGACCTGCCAGGTTGCAATAGATGCGGACCATTATGCGGCAGTCATCGAGGCCGAGCCTGCGGAGATGTTCTTGTACCTGGTCATGGAGTAGTTGCGCAGCTTCAACGCCACCAACAGCACCAGCCGTGAGTAGCTTGTCTTTGAAGACGTATCCATCGCCGTCTATGAGCACAAGGACGAAGGGGTTGCAGTCCTGCGCTTTTGCGAGTTTCTTGTACTTTTCCCTGGATGCCTTTTCTTCCTCCAGATCGCTTCTCAGCTGCCGGCAGATGTCGAGCAAGTTATCGTGTTTCTGAAGGAGATCTTGTAGCTTATCGTGGGATTCTTTTTCCGAGATCCGGTAGTCGTAGAGCTCGCCCTGGAGGACCTTAATGTCCGAGTCTGTAATGACAGTGGCCATGTTTGAGGCACCAGTGATGACGTCTTGTTATTGTTACGCGCAGTTTGGATATTACCACAAGGGCTACAGCTGGCTTTGAGTGGGCGGATTGGTGTTTTCTTTTCTTGCGTCTCCCTTTCTTTTGGTGCGCGTCCAGTCCGCCGGGTGAGCCGGACGCCCGGTTATTTCTCTTCTTCAATGCGCCCGCTCGGCGATCTTCTAGGAAATTTCCAGCTGTAAGTGAGATCAGCGCACCATTTGTGCCGCTGCCATGTGTCAGAGTGATTGGCAAACGGCTTCAGGAAAAGAGTGACGGAGCATACCTGATCTTTACGGGAGCCTTTGAGTGGCCACAAAGGTGGAGCGGCTCGCTTGAGGGAAAGAGAGGAACAGGTCAGTTGATGCTGTTGGAGTCCCGTTTATGTACTGCAGGTGGGCGCGTTTGGCGAACGGCGGGATCCCGTAGCGCTGGTTAGCGTAAGTCTGCCTCTGGCGATCCACTGAGACAAGCTCCTTTGTGAGGCCAAGCGCGTCAACTTCCCGCATCATCCACGACGGTTCCACGGTCTACCGAAACAAACCACCTTTCCCAGCACCAGCAGATTCGCTGACTACTTGCAGCTCTTCACCATCGTCACCCATGCCAGTAACTCTTTTAGAACAACATGTTTCGATTGATGTTTGGTACACGAATGAACTTATACCCGATGGACTCCAGGATAGTCAATGCATACCGTGGGTGTTTGACATCATTTGTGTCAACAATCCTTATCTGCTTGTCGCTGCTCTTGCCTCATGATTTACCACTACCAAAACTAAACAATGTCCCATCTGACATCGGGAGAGACTCAAACAGATCACCGAGGTTGGCTTGATACAAATCTGCAAATTCACTTGCAGACAGTGATTGAAATAAGTCGTCTTGGAATGGAAATACGTCTCCTAAAGAATCCGCGGGCTGGTTTCCATGACTTTCCTCTGCGTTATCAGGTCGGGAATCACGTCTGTTGGATTCGTAACCAGAATCACTGTTGAGGTCATGTTGCAATCCTGGTCTCGAAGAGACTTGGTGAGCTTCGCTTGGAGTCATACCGTCGTCGGTGTTTGGTGGCGCCTCAAAGGCTACGGGAGGACCGGTGGCATCGGGAAGCGGTGAAGAGCGTGTCACACTAACGCCTGCAGTCGACATTTCGGGTAACACAGTGGTGGTTTGAGAAGTATCCAAATCGGACGGCTGATACAACTCCGCATCATCTCTTCTAAGGTTTGTGTACGTCTCGTAAAGGTCCCTTTGGCTTTCTCTGATGATATCAGGTAGACTGTCGCTCAGTCTCTCATAAAGCTGAACCAGTTGTGGATTGCTTTCGAACTCAGTTTCAAACCGTTCTCGAATCAAATCAGGCAAACGTTCTCGTTGAAATTGGTCATACGACTCGACTGCCTGTGCAGCCAGAGAGTCGTGGTCGCAATTTGTCATTGACGTGAGTACCAAGACCAAAGGCTTATCTGCGTCAGAGACTTACATGGCGAAGGTGTATGCGCATTCTCTGCAAGGCGGTGGCAGATTCGGTATATGTTTCTCCATTTCTCTTCCTCAATGCGTCCGCGGGATCTCGCTCTCAACATCTCCACTTGACCACCGTCAAGGCCGTCTCGTTCAAATGGCTCATCGTGTGGTATGCATCGTTCAGATCCTGTCAAATGATCGAGAAGCGCATCATTGTTTTCAAACACCAAATGGCATCTTCTGCAGATGTGCGTCACATGCTTGCGGTAGAGATGCTCCCTGCTTTGGTCTCAGTAAAGATAGGCCCAAGCTCATTGTTCGAAACGGCTTACTTGAGTCTCGCTATAGTTTCAAAGCCAGGCCTTACACAAGATGTGCAATATGCGTAGTTTTCAGGATTCCTCTTGTAAAAAGGACAGGCGAATCGAGGTCTGCGCTGACGGGTTCCCGAAGACTTTAGATCCTTGTGTCGTTTGTTGCGTCCCTCGTAATCCTCATCATCAGTCCTGTCTTCGCCAATGGCTGCATCGGAGGCTGAGTCCGATGATATGGAGCCATCGGAATCCTCGCAGGAGCTATAGCCAAGAAGCTCGTAGACGGTTACTGTCAGACTTTCTTGCCTTACTACCTCAGGCATCTCAGTTATCTCGAATATTCTATCCTTTATACAACAACACTCTTTGATGCCCAACCCCGCATCGGCACTCTCTCTCGGATCTTTAGTATCCTCGGTTATGTAGTTATCACCCATGTATATAAGCAAGCCTACCAACCTTCCTCTCAGGAGACAGGCAGAATCTACTCTCTTTTCTGACCTCACACTCTTCACTCTCAAATCCAACAGTTACCATCAACTTTTCAATGATATTTTTTCTCATATAAGCGCCATAATCTTCAGAGGGGTTGTTTCTGATGAATTCCCTGGGAAGTGGTGGGGTCTCCTGGGAAATTTTCGTAGTATCCCCACTTTTCAGTCAGATTCAGTCAGTTAGTGAATTACTACGGAAGCGAAAATTCCAGACTTACTTTTCAGTGTTCCACCATGAAGATGGAGCCTCAAGAGCACGAGTGTTTTCATCAGTGATGGGAGACACCAGGAACGATGCCCAATGGCGGACCGAACCATCAGGACGGAAAGGAAGATCGAAATCATAACTTGGACGGCTATGGGCAAAACTTGAACGGCTAGACACAAAGCTTGAGCGGCTAGACGCAAAGCCTGAACGGCTGGATACAAGGCCCGGACGGCTGACTGCGAAGCTTGAACGGCTAGAATCGTAGCCGGAAGGACTTGTATCGGAACTGCTAATGGCGATTTCGGGGATATCGGACATGAAAGGGTCATGTGGGTGAGAGGTGTGGCTCAAGGAAGAGGATGTTGAATCAAAGAGCTCTTCGTTGAATTTCCCTGCTTTTAGAAATTGAGACCAGTCTTCTACACTGCGCCACGGTAATGGATTAATGCGGTCCGAGTCTTTGAGGCCCCTTCTCTGTCCTGAAGGCAGCCAGCTCTCTGAGATACCTTTCCCGTCACTCAACACTGTCACGGCCGGAGATACGACCGCAGAGTTGGCTAGATCATCACCTCTGGCCTCACGGATCTCCTTGGTACGATCTACGAGCTTTTGAATGTCCTCTCGCGGTAGTACGCGGAGCACAATCACGCAGTCTCTTCTTTCCTCGAATCGCTCGTTTGACTCTTCCAGTGCTTCTGGATTAACAAGCCTGCGGTCGATATTGGTCCAAGGTGCATCGGGAGGAATGCCCTTGCTCTTTTTTGCATCGGCCGGTGACGCAACTCCCTCGCGAGTTGGGCTAGGGTCCTCAGGAAATTTCTCCGTTGGCTTGCGCAGAATACTCTTTGGCGGCGAAGGCGATGCAATTCCCTCAGCCGGATTGTCTGCCTTTGAAATCGCACTGGCCGAGTGACGCAATGCGGGTTTTTGAGAGTTTTTACGCCCCAGGAATCGGGCAAGCTGCATCCGTTCGAACTGCTCTATGATGATTTTAGGCGCATCAGCCAAATGATCCGAATCATCGGATGGGACACCCGACGGATCGGGTTCCAACTTGGGAAGCGTCGTCATCGTCGTGGAACCTTCGGCTGAAGAGGGTGAAGGCTGCTCGAAAGCATTCGGATTTTGCGAACGAGACTCCATGTTTGATTGGAAAACACAACGTAGCCTGATCAGGTTATTCGCGTCTTCGGAGAAGGCGTCAAGCTGCAGCGGGGCAGATGGAAAAGAAGGGTTTCGACGAGTCGGTACGTGACGGAGTCAAGAGAATGGACCATATTGAATGCGAGATGAGAGCCCTTTTTAATTGATGGTGGAGGCTGATACGCAGCTAACGCGAGGCTGAGTTAACGCGCGAGTTCGTGATATGGGTGCGGGGCTGTCAGCGCTAACACCAATACAGTTACGCGCCCACTTGAAGTCAACAAGGGTCAGGAACCAATCGTCTGTCAGAAGGGCCATATTGAGTGGTGCTGCAGCAGTAATGGCTTTCAACAACGTTATGTATATTGGAGTTCAAGTAATGGAACTGTCCAGATGATTGCTGAGTCTTTGGATTGTCTATGCGGGTGTGGCATTCCGCCATAGTCGTCAACTGCAGCATTTCTCTATACAAAAGGTGGTGGTGAGGCACAAGATCATTCTTCAGAAGAACGAACATATTTACAATCGCATCAATGCTATATACAGTAAGTCTATTCACTATCCTGCCCAAACTCCTAAACGCCTTTAGCAACCCAATACACATACAACCTCACACAACCTCCTCCTCAACTCGAACCCAAAATCCTCGAATACGCATCCTCCACCTCCTTGACCACCTCCAACAGCGTAACAATAACGATCTGGTGCGTCACATTCGGCAACCGATCCCTCTGCAGTCCAATCCACTCAAGCGGCGGCGTCGCCTCACCCATATCACGCAGTTGTGGCGTCTCGATGATCGGTACCTCCAGTGGTGTGTACTCGTATTTCGACTGCGGGACATTAACGACGGCCGTGATCTTGCCTCTATCAGCCTCGTCTCCGCTCTCCCCGACCGGTTGCTGACTCGCCGAACCCGACGAAGACGGTGGTGTAGAAGCCGCAGCAGAAGCCTGGGACTCGGCAGGGCCGGCGGTGATCTTGACGGCCGACTCGGGGAGGGGCTTGCCGAGGCGGTTGGCGAGGGCGCGCGAGTGCGTGTTCCACATGTTCCGAATGAAGCTGATGCGGCTGTAGTTCCAGCCGACGTCGACCTTCCCTTCGAAGGAGCTCTTGAAGATGTACTCGATGCTGTTGCTGCCGGGCGCCTGCCACGTCTGCATCGCGGCGATGACTTTGGGCACGCGCAGGATGGTGCCACCCTTGGCAGTTGCCGCCGAAGCCACCACGTCCTCGACCGTCAGCTCACTGACTGCGCGTGGGCCCTTTGGCTGTGCCACCGATGCGAGCGCCACGCTGAGCTGGCCGAGCGTCATGCCGAGGCCGCTGTGGATCTTGTTGCTTTCCAAGGCGACGGCGAAGCGCGCTTGGACGTCCGAGGCGGTTAGGAGGAGGATCTGCTGGTCTGAGAAGGTGCCGGGGAAGGCGCCGACGCTGATGGCTTTGAGGGTGACGACGACATCCGTGTGGAGGGAAATGGGAGCCTTGAATTGCTTCTCGTCGTCGCCACTCACATCTGGTTTCTGAGAAGTGACGTCTATGCTCGGCCGCCTTTGCTTGAACGAGCTCCGCCGCAGGAACTTTTCGATGTCCTTGATGGATTGCTGATAAGCCGTTTGGTTTTCCTGGACCAGTCGTTCCACAGCCTGCATGAGCGCGATGGCCTGCGCAGGACTTATCGGTGTCATGAATGCTTGCACTCTGTCTCCCTCCAAGGTGGCCACAAGCCGATCTTGAGATCCAATCTCTGCGCTCCTGACGTTGTACATGAGGAAGGCGAAGTCCGTGATATCGGCCACAGCAAACGGCTGGTAATCGAATGCAGCCTTCACACGCAAGCGCTCGAATCCCATGGAGGCTTGAATGAGCGGCGTTCTGCGCGCTTCCTCTTCTCGCGAAGGCCAACTGATGGACGTCCGAACCTTGAAATCCAGCATTTCGACAAAGCCACTGGTTCTTCCGGTACTGTCGATCCCCAATCTTTCAATCCCAATGCAAAGATTCTGTTCCCAATCGGATGTCTTCTTGGAGGAAGCCCACAAGTTGACAATCTTGAATGAAGGCTTGCCGATGGCTTGACCCATGTCGAGATCCACCGCCATCTCTTCGACGGCAATTGTTGCATTCCATGGGAATGCCGCGGCTGCAGCAACCTGCTGGTATCTCTGAACCAAGTATTCCTGGGGTTCTTCACTGGGCGCTGGATCCGGAGGTTTCGAAGCTTGGCGGACCTCCGGAGGAATCCAGATTTCACGGAATAGCAAGAAGTCCTGAAGCTGTCTGGCATTGATGTGTGTCCTCATGGGGTTGATCTTGAGTATGGCAGACATGCCACTCGTACCGCTCAAGTGCTTGCTGTTCATCAGAGAAAGCACAATCCGATCGACGTCGAAGCTGAACGTGGACTCTCTTGAGTAGACGTGTTGGACCGATGCTTGCAGGTTGTCGAAAGTGGAGGATACAGCGAAGAAGTGGCCTTGCTCAGTCGACTTGATACTATTGACAGTGAGGTAGATGTCCTCAAAACGAGCTGTGGCTGCCACACGAGCAATAGGCTGACAGCTGAGACTGAACTCCTGTTGACAAATCCGGATACCGATATTGAGACGTGTCTTCCCGAGAATGGCACTTGGATCCGCCGTGATGAGATTTTCCTCGTCGAGGAACTTCTGGGGTGCTTTTGGCTCAATAGCCTTCTTAGGCTGCTCATCTTTGTCTCTGGCTTGGACAACTTCTTTAATGCTGTTGGATATATCCATAATAAGAGGAACCACAGTAGGGTACAACAAATTGCTTGAAGCATCCACTTTGACCTCAGCATTGAGTGACGGATCAGACGAATCATCGCGGTACTCAACCTTGACGGATATTCCAGGAGCACGAAGTGTAGTACTTGTGTTGGACCCATCATTGGCAAACTGACCGTACCTTCCGTATTGCGAGCTGCGACTGGTACTGAACCTGGAAGCTGTGCGTGACATTTCACGTTTCCCTTGCAATGTGACAACGGCACCAGCGAAGTCTGCGTCCACCACGAGCGAAGACAGCTTCTTGCTGTTGAATAAGTTCTTTCGAGGCGTCTCGTTTGTTGACGCAGCTGTCTTCCAGGATGCGGTAGCTGCTCGAACTTTCTGACCCGCCACAGAAATAGACCTTTCCAAAATAGACGCAGGCAGAACAAAGCGTGACTCCAGCAGAAGGTCCAACGACTTTCCTGCGGCATGGAACGCAAAACGCCGGTCAGACTTTGAGGAAGCGTACGACACGTTGAAGACGACTTCCGGGAGTAATGCCGAGTTGAGTGACCTTTGTGTCTTGTCCTGGCTCGCAGGGACCATCTGAAGCTGCATGTCTTCGATGGCCAGTCTGGCAGCTTCTTCGCTTCTGGTAGAAAGATCAATTCTCTTAAAGGACAGGACGAGGTCCTCGCTCTCACGATCCGGATATGCAGTAACAGAGTTGCCTACGATCCAGCTGATTTGCACATTCGTGAGCTCCAGTGAGGCCGATGACGTGAACAGCCCACTCGACGCGAGACTCGAGAGATCGCCATCCTCATCAGCTTTGTCCGTTGCCAAACGAGAGGGTCGTCGCTTTGGCTGACGAAGTTTACGAAGGTATTGCCTCTCTCTGGAGAGGTCGAGGACTTTTATTCTCTCTTGCAAGTGATTCATGACCTCGACGGTAGCTGAAGCTGTGTCCGCAAACACGTTTACCTCGAGACCAGTGGAGCGAATTCGGTAGTCACGCCTCGGAACACTCGAGCCACCGCTCTGGACCGTCCCCCGAAGCTCCATTCCAAAGAGTAGGTTCCCACAGTGTTGGATGAGCTCCCCATTCGAGAGCTCCAAAGACAAGCTTATATGAGGTAGCATTGCCGCAAATTCTGGCAGTGGAAGAAGGGTGCCATCCTCCGAGATATTGCTTGCCTTGGCCTGGATCCGGTTGAGTTCGAAAGCGAGTTTCGAAGCGGAAGAATCAGGCAACTTGGTCGGCGCTCTTGCTATTATGCTCAATCCGGCCATGACGAAACTGGCATCGAAAGCGAATGGTTTGTCATCCTTCGACTCCTCCAGTGCCGGCGTCACAACCTTCTTACTTGGCAAAGCCTCTTTTAAGTTGATTCTCAAGACGTCGATATCACTCTTGATGGTGTTCATGACGCTTGCAACTTCAGGCTCTTGAAGAGCGGACAGGAAGCCATGCACCGCAGACGCCTCAATGATGAAGGCCTCCATGATGCTGTTGAACATAATTTTCGGTCCTGACGGGGAATCAATGAGCTGCAGGCGACCGTTATGGAGAGGAAACGTGACCGCGGCTATGTTGTGTGAGCCTTGCTTGTTCTGATTCCTCAAGTAGTGAGTATGACGGTCAAGATCGAAGTTAACGTTTAGAGTAGGGTCTCCTCCAAGCACAGGTGCTGCAGATATTCTACCCGTGCGGCCGGAGATGACATATGTCAATGACTGAAGTATGGCCACATCGATACGGTAAGAATCCATCAAAAGCGCAACAGTGATGTTCGGCAGGCTCGGGTCTTTCTTCGCTTCCTTGGCTGGGATCTTTTCGTTCTTGTTCGCAGGCTTCTTGAATCTTTCAGCCTGTCGGGCGAAGTAAGCAACTTCGTCGCAGATGACTGAGTTGGCCACCTCGATGACTCCGAGGATATCCTCGTGCACTTTCCAAGTAACCTCCTCACACTTGCCCACAACCATCCACCCCTCAGGCATAGGGTGTCTCCACTGGTCGTCGTCGTGGGACACAAAAATGCTTGGCCTGAAGACTTGTGACCTCATCAAAAGTCTACCGCGGGAGCGCACTTCGGAACCGGCTGAATCAGAATGGACGAGTGCACTGATGCTCATGCCCTCGTTCGCTTCCTCCCGGTCTGAGCCGACAAGCGACAACTTCATTCCATGACAAGATGAGACATGCCGTAGATTGATTGTATCAAGGCTGAAAGTTCCATGTTCGGTGCCGAAAATGACCTGAAAATCGTGGACTTCAGGATTGTTCTTCGCCGGTTTGTGGAGCTGGGAGGCCTTCTGTTCTTCCGCCTTTGCTCTGGCCTGGGGTGCTTCTGCTTGGAAGAGGCTGAGAACATTTTCAACCAGCTCGCAAATCTCCCAGCTGAATTTGATGCCAACTTTCCTCGTGGATATTTCCACCACCGTTGACTTGGTGATGCTATCCTGCTCCAAGAGCTTGAGGCCGGACGGCGCTGGGGGTGGCGACAAGGCGGCATTTATAGACAGAAGTTGAAAGAGAATTTCACTTTGTTCGGGACCAGGATCTATGACAAACCGTATGGCAGCGGTCTTGACAGAGATATCGATCGGCAATGGTTTCTCTTCTTCCACAGAGTCCTCTATGTCTACGATAGAGCCATACAACGCGCGCATTGCAAGGCTCTTCTTGACGTGTGCAAGATCCCAGGTTCGCCACTGGTCCCAGATCTGAATAACCTTTTCCTCGGCGTCATCTGGACAAGTTAAGTCTCCTCGGGCACATTTCTTCGTGATTTCTTCTCTTGTTTTGACGGGTAGACTGTCGTAAATGTAACGGAAACGTGAGATAATCTTCCAAGAATCGTGGTTCCGAAGGTGGTTATGAGCCGCTCGCAAAGCATAGGAGGGCCTCGTAATGAAAGCTGGATCAGGTACGTCCCTTCCAGCAGTCGTGAGAGCAAATGCCAAGTAACAAAGTCTCTTCTTGCTTCTTGTGCCAAGATCTGCAAAGTTGGCCTGTATCTCGTCCACAAGCAATGTTGATCGGTGGATCAGAGAGGCGAGATATTGGAGCTTTTTACTTGAGTTGGCAACCTCGAGGTGCCGGAAGGACATGTTAACAGATGCGGATTTCCCAGCGACAACCCAGAACAGAAGGTCCTTGAGAATCGCCTGCACAGCCACATCGTTGGCTGCAGCGTTTTGTTGTTTCTCTCTGACGGATACGTTGAGCGATTTCATGGTTGTATGAACGGCCAGGGTGCTGTTTTTCTCGTTCTCCGTTTCAGTTGGGAAATTTTTCTGCCGGAGAGCAATGGACAAACGATCTAGGACTAGATCGTATTGATCCTTCCCTGTGTGTGTCTTGATCGCATCGATCGTAATGTTGTTGATGAAACGAAGGTGAAAAGAGGGCAATCTCAAGCTGAGTTCCGTAGAAGTGCCCTTGCCATCAATTCGCTTTTGAAGGTCCAAAATGTTGCTCATAATGTCAAGCTGGAAGGTATCGAGTATATCCTGCGGATGCTTCTCCTGGAGGGTGTCAATCAAATTGGCCACTGTCGAAACGGCATTTGGAGTGATCAATGCACGGATTCCGGGCTCAAAGCTCAGAATGAAACTTGTGTGGACGAAGTTCTCATCGAAAGTCTTTGAGGATACGTCGTTGAATACCAGAGCATTGCGTCCGGAATCATCCCATGTTCGTGGTTCTGACGGGAAAACCGGTACATCGGAAGTATCCAGTTCCACTCCTTCGAGTGGAAAGTAAGGGATCTCCAAAGAGCTTGATAGAGCTATTGACGATCTTAACGAGCCGATCTTCCCGATGCTTTCTTCGTTGCTCTCAAGTGCATCTGAATATATGCTCGTCGTTGTCTTCCTTTCCAGCAACGGCGGCCGTACGGGGGCACTGTCCCTACTGTCTGTCTTCTGATGCGCATGATTTCTCTGAGCAGAGTTGGCACGGATGCTTTGCTTCAAAGAATGGATCGATGAGGAACGTAGGCTCCATGGACGCCGGCGACGACTGCCCTTTGGGTTTCCGTAGTTCACAGAATCGGACGACGATGATCCCAGGGACCCCGCTGACACAGTGCTCGCTCCCAATGTCGACGGCACGCTTCCCTTTCTCAACAACGACTGGCCCCGTACAGGTGGAGGAAGATAAGGAAAGATCATGGCGGGCGGTTCGACCTTGGTGTCCACAGATCTTTCTCCGAAAGAGTCCAAATCCTCGAGGAGGAGCCAAGGCGTTCTGTTGGTACGCAAATCACTCTCTTTCAAATGATTCTGCTGTTCCTGACGGTCTTGACTGAAGTGAAGCTTCCTTTTCAACATGTTGAGCCGGATGTCAGTCTGCAAATACGCTTGGGTATCTACCATGGTTTTGCTGCTTCGACTACGCTGGCGTAGTGCTGATTTAGCGTCAGCAGAAGCAACAACCAGATTGGGAATGAGAACATTAAGACGTTGGGAGAAAGTCGATCTTGTCCAATCGTTAAAATCCACACTGATGGCATCGGTACTCAGAAGCAAAGCTTCCTGAGCTACATGTAACCAGATCTTTATGGTGCTTGTCTTTAGTCTGAGGAAGGTGATATCGTGGATTATGAGAGGGTTGGCAATTGGCAACGCGTTCTCGTCATCATCCAAGGAAAAAGCAAAGCATCGACCGAAGGCCCCAAGCTTCTCGATGAATTTGCCAGAACACTCGCCAGTAACTTTGCCTACTTCGAAGTCCCAATTGCAAACATAAGTTGGCTCCAGAGGAGGTAATCCAAAGGTTCTGTGCCCGTAGATTTTCACCAAGTCGATGAAGAGCTGCGTTCGGTTGTTGGTGTCAAAGCCACTGTCCCCTGTCGAGTTGGCGACGTTCAATGCGAGATTCAAAGGACTGAAGTCGACCATGAGGTCCATGTAGTAGCTTGTGAATCGGAGATCGGCGTTCGCATAAGGGAGCTCAACTTTAACATGATCCTCGGCCGAATACAGATTCCCCGGAAGAAGAACACTCGCC
Organism: Botryosphaeria dothidea; assembly: GCA_011503125.2. NCBI lineage: Eukaryota > Fungi > Ascomycota > Dothideomycetes > Botryosphaeriales > Botryosphaeriaceae > Botryosphaeria > Botryosphaeria dothidea. The sequence continues at coordinate 1,863,660 of WWBZ02000073.1, forward strand.
TTCTCTGCTGATATCGAGAGAATGACATCTATGTCATTAGACTTGTTTGAGACTTGATCCGCCGTATTGACCACTGGAGTTTCTCCGGCTTTGCTTTGTGGTAAATCTTGGTACTCTTCCAGCGTCTTGAAATGCATATCCTCGCCGAAATAGTTGTCCTTGATCTTCATAAAATGCCGGATCAGGAAGCCGTACAGTGCGAGTTCGAGTTTCGTGCCACCGATATCAAGTAGTAACCTGTCGGTAAGGCCAGAGGCTGTCTCCGACCAATATTTGTAGCTGCCACTGAGATTCAGCGCGCCAAGGTCCGCGACATGCTTTTCTTTGACAAAGGTGTCGATTGTATCGTGGGGAGGCATGGAAATATCCAGATCGATGTGGTCTCCGAGAGCTTTGAAAGAAATCTCGCTCTCAACCGGTCGAAACTTGTCCAAGGGTATCTCCAGCCTAGCTCCTAACTGGCGGGCGCTCAAGATCAGGAAATGGTTGTCTTCGATTTCGGCCGGATTGTTGATGATATTAGAGTCGTTCGTGTTCAAGAAAAGCTTGAGATTCGGGAATTCCATGTTCATTATGTACCTAAACGGAGTGAAAGTGTAGAAGTCAGGTGGTGGCCCCGATCCCCAGTCGTTGACAAGATCCGTGATGAGGAACATGTGGTCCCGGAGGAGGAAGAGCTGAAGTTCATTGCATCGCAAATTGAAAGCCCATTGGCGCAATTCGTTCCATTTCAATGGATTCGAAAGGTTGCAATCCATCTCCAAGCGCCCTGACTTCCATAAGAGATCATGATTGACGCTGGTGAAAACTTTCGATTCGACTATATCGAGGTCCAAAGAATTGCGGTATCCTTGAGGGCTCGCGATCATGTCCATAACGTACTTGACAGTGGAGTTTGACTGGACTTCGATGTCTAGCCAGCCAAATGGACGAACAGTTTGCCCGGTAGCTCCTGTGTCTCGTTTCTTGTTCCTTGTCGCCCTTCTTCTCCCCTTAGTGCGAACATTTTCATTTTCGGTGCTTTTACCGTTGCCTGCGACATTGTGGGCTCTGCCTTTCCATTTCCAATCCTTAGATTTCTCTCGGAGCGGAATACGTAGCACAGCTTGTTCTTCAAAGCTAATGAAAATGTTGAAGACCGTGTTGATACGAGTGGCGCCTGGATTCAATGGCTCGGCGGGAATCGCATCAGTGCACGACGCTGGGAAGAAGTAGTTTTGGAGTATGACACGATGTCGGTCCGCCCAAGGTCCGTAGTTGATAACTCCGCCGTAGATTTGCAGATCAAGACCATAGTCTGGAGGTAAGCTTCCATTGATGTCAAGAGTCGTGACGCTTGGGTTTCGATCATTAGTGTTCTGCCCTTTCGGCACCGATCCAGGAACGTCCCAATAGAAACTCATGCTCAGACGGGGAAGGTCCGCGATCAGGGAAAACTTGGCATATTCGACGCCCTCCCACTCATCGTGCTCATCATGGTCATCATCATCCAGGTACCTTGTCAAACCAAGCCAGCGTTCTTGGCCAGGGAAGGCTGGTTGCGCAGCCGAGGTTCGACTTTTCGCTGGTTTTCGTGAGTTTGCGAGAGAGTCCGTGGAGCCACTGAACAAGGTTGAAAGGCTTTGGAGAGGATGCCAGAATCTCCGCTTCCGCAAGTTTTTGTGCTCTTCATGAACAGACTCATGAGTGGTGCCCTCTGCGGCCTGCTTTTTCAAGCGCGCGGCAGTGGCTAATTGAGGGTTCTTGTAATCATGGTTCGGCTTCATGTGCACGACAGGGTGTTCGAAATCGAAATTGAACAGCTGCTTGTACACATCAAGAGGCCCAGCATGAGCAGCGCTAAGCTCTCCACTAGCCTTGTCAAACTTTAGGGATACGATTGACGGTGTACTCTCATTCCCCACAATAACAGCACCCTTGTTGCAGTCGATCCGGATTGGGAAAAGGCGGAGGAATGAAGGGGCCTCTGGTGACTTCGGAAATTCTTCTGTTTCAAGCCGCGTGGCATGTTTATCCTCCGCACTCATGCCGTGGCGGTGTACAGTTCCCTCGCTGCTGGCACTTGTATTCCGGCAATGGGGCTCTGGCTCGACCTTATCAGAGGGTTTGGGGTCGACGGTGCTTTGATCCGAGGACGGGATGTCGTCGGCGGCTGGCTTCTTCGTATTATTGGCATCCATGGCACGCGCGAAGTTTTCAAGGATAGAGTCGTATGCTGGGCTTCGATTGTACAGGAACACCTCTATGCCGGACACTTTGATGGAAATACGACATGGCAATTGCTTGGTCTTTTGCTTCCCGCCGTCTTCCTCCCTTCCCACGCTTCGACTTCTGCCCCGCGACGGGCTACTATAGACACTTGACCCGTCCAGGCCAGGCTTCTCGGTGGCCTGGCCATTGCAGAACAGCTCCGTCTCTTTGGCCTTCCTATACCAGAAGCGCCAGGTTATGTAGCCGCCGTGGATGAGGATGGTCTGGTTGTGGGCGTGGTATCGAATGTCCTTCCAGAATATGCGGCCACCCAGCAGTGAGATCTGCAGCGATTGGATATCGATATAGGCGCGGTAGTTGTGCCACGTATATGCACGAATTGCATAGGACAAGAGCGTGGCGAACAGGCGGTTGAAGTAGAACAGGAAGAAGACAGTAAGGATTCCGCACACAAGCAGCTCAACAAGGAACTGCCACAGCAGGCCGCGGTGGGCGTCGAGAGGCTGTGCGGTTAGCCCGCTGCTCGCCATGGTGCGAGCTACTCCTGAGTCGGGACGGCGAGCGCGAGGTGGCACAGGTCATGATGATCGGGCGCGGAACGGGCGGGCATTAGGGCGGCAGCTGCGGCGCCTGCAGGAGCGTTGGGGACGGGTGCGCTGTGGAAGCGCGGGTTTGGCAGCGGAGGACGTTGTCAGCAGGCGTGCTGGGGTAGCTTCCCAGCTGGCTGTGGCTTGGCGAGTGACCCTTTGCCTTTCGCATGCACGCGCCACCATGACGACGCCCGTGCTCGCGCCTGCCCTGTGGATCAACACAGACAGCTGTTGGAGATGCCTGCACCCACTCCGCCTGTCCACACCGCAATCTTCCCTGCCGAATTTGCCAGTCTGTGAGCTCTCGCGACCTGCCTCCGCCCGCGAGCTGCCCTGAATCCCGTCGCTTCGCGTCTCCTCCGTCCGCCACACGTCTGCTGCCTACGTCAAGCTACATCTCGGGGGTCCGCAATGGGGGAGCAGTCCGCCAGCGGTGGCACCGGCGGCAGGCTCGGCGACTGGGTCATCATCACGGCCGGCGCGGCCGCCTTGGTAGCCAGTCTCCTCACGGTTGTGTAAGAGATCTCCGTCCCGCTCAATGTTGCAGCTAGCTAACCCAGAGCTCCCAGGTCTGTCTGGCTTCAGTCGTAGGTTCCCCAACACGCGACCACAACTCCCACAAAAGGCGGTCAGCACGTTGACCGTATAACAGGAAAAACTATAGGAAGCCGCTACTGCAGAGATATGTGATCCGGATATTGTTGATGTACGTTCGTCGCCGGCCGGGGCCGTGGCACATATGGCTAACGTCGGTCAGGGTCCCCATCTTCTCAGTCGCATCATGGGCCAGTCTCGTTTCGTTAAAGGTGGCCTTTTGGATAGACCCATTCCGTGATGTCTACGAGGTATGCCCTCCCACAAGCAATCCTCTCGTCAACCGCTGACAGCCGAAGGCTTTCACCATCTACACCTTCTTTCAGCTCCTCATTAACTTCATCGGCGGCGAGCGGGCCCTGATCATCTTGATGCACGGTCGCCCACCAGTCCCCCACTTATGGCCACTGAACTATGTCTTGCCAAAGGTCGACATCTCCGATCCCCATACCTTCCTTGCCATCAAACGTGGAATCTTACAGTACACATGGGTGAAGCCGATGCTTGCCATTGCCACGATCATAATGAAGGCAACCGGCACGTACCAGGAGGGCTACATTGGCGTGACCTCTGGCTACTTCTGGAGTAGCCTCATCTACAACGTGAGCATCACAGTGTGTCTGTATGCTTTGGCCATGTTCTGGGTCTGCATGTCACACGACCTTCAACCGTTCCGCCCAATGCCGAAGTTCTTGTGCATCAAGGGCATCATCTTTGCCTCGTACTGGCAAGGATTCTTCTTGTCCATCTTGGTCTGGCTGGGCGCCATTCCAGACGATGTGCCCGGCTACACGCCTGACAACTTGGCAGCCTCCATCCAAGATGCCCTCATTTGCTTCGAAATGCCCTTTTTTGCCATGGCTCACTGGTACGCCTTTTCGTGGCATGACTACGCCGATCGCACCATTTCCGCTGCAAGGATGCCTGTCAAGTATGCCCTACGGGATGCCTTCGGTCCCATGGATCTCATTCAGGACACTAAAGATACCTTTGCTGGAAATCACTACGAGTATCGATACTTTGACGCCCGCGATAACGTTCTCGCCCATGAAGAATCAGCTTCTCGTGTTGCTCGGATGATGGAAGGTATGCGGTACGAGAGAGGCGGCAAGGGAAAATACTGGATCCCAAAACCTGGTACCGACAGCAGAACACCTTTACTGGGTAGTTTCGTGTCATCAAGCCGTGCTAGAGCAATGAGCCCCGGGGCCCACAGAGCTCTCGATGCGGCAAAGAAGTATGGTTCCACAGAGGACGACATGGAAGATCCCGAGCTTAATCCGGAAGATGAACGGCTTTTCACCAATGCGAGAGCCCTTGAGTTCGGCGACTGGAATGTAAGTTGCCTTTTTATTCTCTATTGGCTGATACATCTTCGTGCATCTCCGGGGACCCCCCCGTGCATAGTAATGCGGAGCGAAATATCCTAAATACGAGACTCAACAACGCTCAGAATGCTGACGTTACACAGTATCCAGTGATACCGGCACATTACGCGTCGCGTGAAGACCGACTGTATCACACTCCGAAGATGATCACGGCGTCAACTAATCGTAATTTGATCCAACCAACGAAGGAGAACAAGCGACGTCGCAAGAGCCAGATTCACGACATCCAGGAGAACGTCAGCAAGGGCAAACACCGCGGCAGCACTGCAAGCAGTGGTGGCCAGAGTTCAAGCTCCAAATCGAGGGCCGGGAAACTGCGACGGCAAAACACTGCATCGTCCGCTAGCTCCATCCAATCAGCAAAATCAGACCGCAGCCAACTTGTAGACCTCGTTGTTGAAGATCGTGAAGCGGAGCAAGTCGAACATGTGCGTGCTCGCAAAGAGGGCGGAGCTGGCTGGAATGCCGCCGAGCCAAAGCACTTTGTGTACGTCACCCCGCTTGAGTTATTTGCATCTAGGTTAGGAGACTGACATCATACAGGCGCACCTACCCGGAGGGCGATCAAGAGGAAGACGTTCGAGAAGGCTTCGATCCGGACAAGCCGCAGCCCGACTCACGTGAGCAGGAACACAATCTTGATGCACCTCTCACCTTAGACGAGGGTGTAGAAGGAGGTGCTACCAGGGATGAGACCCGCCTTGAATCGGATGAAGCAAGGCAGTGGCAGACGCGTGATTTCAATTATGAGGAGGGACTATCGCGTCCGAGCCCTCATTATGGTAGCTTTCGGGAAGAGCGGAGCATCTGGGGCAACAGAGACGACTGAGCAACAGCGAATTTGAAATGCGGTTACGGATTTTCTTTTCTTTTCCTTCTTAAACTTTCAGTGTACAAGGTTGATAGCGTTGGAACTTGTCTATCGGTAGCACGATGTTCAGAGCTGGAAGAGGGGGCTTTTCTTATGGGTCTTCGGGCATAGCGTAGGCGTTGGTGCAAGAATGGAGATCGCCGATACCCTCGAACAACATGCCAAAACAGCCGCCTTGCTTGAAGCTGCAATTCTTTCTCGTACTCTACGGACGGCGCGGTCGAAGTTAAAACGCGCCGAATGATCCTTTGCTGATCTTGTCCCGTAGGAGGATGACGCAGCAAACGTTTACTCGCTTCTTTCCTTTGGAGATGACGACAAGGAGATGCTTTTTTACAATGGTGCCTTGGCGACATGCCTTCCATCGCTGCCTTCTTCAGGCATGAACTGTCTTGTCCCTCTCTCTGGTGGAGAGCCCGCCAGAGTGGATGGGACAACGGGACGCGACGCGATCAATCAAGGTTCAGATCTGAAAACCCTTCCCGCGCATCGGAGTAGGCCCTTCTTTTCTTTCTTTTCTTATCTCTGGCTTCCTCTTTCATTCCCTGTCGCGATCCATCAACCTAAAACATGGCGAAGTCCGGGAGGCCGGGCGTAACACGCCATCAACCTAAAACAAGCAAGCTTTCGACAAGCGAGGATCGTACAGCCGGGTGGTTTTTACAAGGACTCAGGTGTAGAGAGAGTTTTTTTTTTTTGGGCGAGCTTAGGGCATGCGAATTTTGGAGCCGCTCCGTCGCTAATGAGTAGTTGCCGACGCGAATTGAAGTGGAGCGGAGAAAGACTACTGCGCGCGTCGCTATGGGCTCCAGGTGGTCTTGGTGTAGACGACAGGCTTGGTTACATTTTTAAAGAAAGTCGGCGCCGTGACGGCGGTGGGGCCCAGGTTGGCAAAAAGATGAAACGCATCACGTGCGTATTTGGTAGGTGGTTGATGGGTAAATGGCCGGGATGATGCCTGTTTCTATATATATGCATTAGTATTGAGGTACGTATAGGTTCGGTCCCCGTTCCCGATTGTGGCAGGCGAGACGAGCGCTTCGTGACAATCACGCTTCAAGAAGCACGGTTATGGCGCGTGTCTGCGCGGCGTGTGCTCTGTTTGCGGTTCCTTCGCGCGGCTGCTACTTAATGCTGATGATGCTATTTGTGGTGCGGCTGCAGATTGGAAGGGTTGGAGGAATGACTGCTGCTCCTACTGCGCCGCCGCCCGGTTGTGGCACAACAGGCATGCGGGACGCCAGTGCAAGCGCTTGCGTGCCTCAGGTTGGTCGACGAGACCGCCCGGGCAGTAGACGGGGATGGGGCTCTGATTGGACTGACTTTAACGCAGGTAATTTGAATGAGAGCGCGGTGAAGGTGTGAAGGCAAGCAAGGGGAGACGTGGTCATTCATGACGTTGTTTTTGCCTCCATAGTGTGGTGCGTGGTACACTAACGACGTAGCTTCCGTTGCTGCTGCTTCTCGTCGGCGCTTTCGCTTGCAGGCGACGATCTCTTCTACTCTCCGAGCAGCCTTAAGAATCATAAGCTCGCACTGGTGGTGTTGTTGGTAATGGTGAGAGAACCGGCAATCCAGGGTCTGAAACGATGGTGGCGACGTAACTGTGGGCAAGCGTGCGGCGACCGGCGAGCTTGCGAGGCTAATGCAGGTACATTTGGCGGGTAGAGGTAACCTTCTTTTGCATTCACGGTGCCGGGACTGGCCCAGAATATTGTGGGGGCCGAAAGGCGGCAGCGTGTCAGCTGTCAGTCGTGTTTGGTTCAGCGGTGACAGCGCAGGGCTGCTGCAATAGTCATGGGCGTCAACCCATTGAGAAGCTCAAACTCGAGACGCAGATGAGATCGACGGTAGTGAAGAAACATGTGGCGAGAGAGCGGCGCTCGTGGGTGAGACGGATTGGCGCAGCAGCACATCAAAAGCGGAGCGGTCGCGCAGTCGTAGACCTCCAAGCCACTTGATGCTCAGGACCGATGCTCAAGCAAAGCAAAGCTTCCCCACCGGCGCGAGACGTGGACGCCTTTTGGCCGCGGGCAGCAGCGGATGATTGCCGCGGGAGTGCGCTGGGGACGGTGGTCGGCCAGGGCTCTGAGCCCGGGAGAGGCCAGCAACACACCGGCGGCGCGCTCTCACGACCATTGGCGGACAGGCGGCGGGGGAGATTCAAGGCAGCGGGACGGACACGTCCATCCCGGGGAATCAGTTTCTGATAGAGCGAGAGCCTGAGAGCCAAGGGAAGCCGCGACCGAGCGGCGGGCTGCAGCTGCCGCCAGCGCTAAGCTCGCGAGCCCAGGGGCCGCCAGCCAATCGCGCCTCCAAGAGTGCGCCCGCTTGACACCACCGCAAACCCTCCTGCCCACGCACAGCATCACGCCTCGTGGTCGTGGACACCCGCAATTGGAGAAGGCCCGTCCAGCCCGCATTGGCACAGCGCCTGACGACCGTTTCCCATTGGCGCCTGCAAAAAATGGACGCTGTCTGCCAGAGCGCGTTCCTGCGCCAGGCACCACTCGCCCACCCGCCCGCGAGCCCGTTTCGCATCATCGTTTGGTCGAGGCACTTAGTCCCGCAGCTGCGGTTTTGAAAAGCCCACGATGCCCCTGCTCTATGTTCCTTCCTTTCCTTTCCGTCCATTTTACCTTCTCACCTACTACATTGCTAGTCCCGCCTGAGAGCTTCTTCGCCACCTCGCCGAGGCTCGACGGTCCTTCCTTTCACGCCTTCCTTCATCTTTTCTACTTTCCTTGCCGGCCTCGCTGCGCGTGCGCCTTGTTGCTCTTATCGCACCTTGTTCTTTTGCTATACCCGCGCCCAGTCGCAAACATCTCTCCTTCTCTCCGCTTGCGCAGGCAATGTATCCTTAGCTTCTCCCGCTAAAATATGGGAGCCCATCAATCTGTCGAGGTCGATGGCAATTCCGGATGGCTGGCCTCATCCCCATTTGCCGGGTGCTGCGCGCCCGGTGGTCGCTCAGACGAAGAGGTTGACCCTTTTCAAATTAATAGCGGTTGGTTCATCTGTCCTGCTCTACACTGCGTCTGTCCATCACTGTACTAACCTTGGACAGGGAACGGACGGAGAAGGAGCATAACAAACGATCAGCCTCGGTCACTCCGGCCACTGCTGCTGGAGCAGCACTCATCACGACAGTTACCGCGGCCGTCGACAGGCCATTCCATGAGGCAATGGGTGGGCACGCGACAGGTCGAGTCACGCACTCCAGGTTATCCGCACTTGAGCATGCGTGCGAACAGATCGAAAAGTAGTGGTCGCCCATTAATATCAGCACCTACCGACTTCCGTCACCTCGATGGCAGTGGCACCGCTCTCCCGCAGACCGCAACCATCTCGAGGCCAGTAGGTCGCCCGGCTCAGATCAACACCCAGCCTGGCTCCCATTTGCGAAGAAACCCCACCTTTCGTCCGCTGCAGCTGTCAATTTATCTCCCCGACAACCAGTTGTCGCCTCTTCCGGACTTCACTAGAAATAGTTGGGACAAGAAGCCGGACAAGTTGGCATTCCCTGGTCAGGCGCACGTGAGGAATAGGTCGGATTCGATGTGTACTGAAGCCGGATTCCGCATTCCCAGGAAGCCAATTCCCTCCTACGTTGATGGCTGGTTTGGTGAAGACAGCGCAGATACGCGGACAGTGGACATTCCACTACGCCCTGTGGTCAAGAGATCCAGTACGATGCCCATGCCTGAGCGACCCAAGACTATCACCGCCGACATCTGCACTCGCGAACGCGAAACTGCCTCGCCATTGCCAGTCTCTGGACCTTCCTCCCCTCGGATGCGCTCCAACACAGAGCCTCTCAATCCGGCCCGCAGCCTCCGAAAGCGCCCATCCTACAGGTCACCACGTGACAGCGTGGAGGATGCTATCAATGAACTCAACTCCATTGTCGAGGAGCGCCGTGCGAAGAAGTCTGCATCAAACTCTCCGAAGCAACACCACGTGCCGGCTCTTGCCCCCAACTTCAAGATGCATGTCCGCTCCGAGACCCTGTCGGACATTGGATCGGCCCTCTCCGTTCCATTTACATCGAAACCGCTTCCATCTATCCCACCCTCGCCCGTTGCGGAGAATGACAGGGACTCGGCCTACGATTCTCCTGCCATTCGTTCCGTGAACAATTCTCAGACTGACCTTCTTACGCGCTTCCCTACTCCACCTGACCAGACTGGCCGCAACAACACTTCAAAGAGCCGCCTTGCGAACTTCATGCAGCGCCGCAGGAATAACAGCTCATTGGATTCTTCCGAAACTTTGACTTCATTGACCTCTTCCAAGTTCGGCCACACCCGCACCGCTACTGACGATACCTTGAACTCTTTTGCCTCCTCCGCCACCGCAACCTCGGATACACCTTTCTATCATGGCCCCTCTCCTCTCGGCCTCCGCTCCAACACCATGTCCTCCCGCCCAGATGTCTCTCCATCCATCGCTTCAACCGCTGCCAACTGCCCCACCAACTCTACGATATCCACTCCTGCGACCATCTCAACATTCCATGACGAAGCCGACGAGGAGGAAGACGATGACAATTCGGACGCGCGAAGCTCTACTCCAGACACCACCGTATCCACGCCAGTTGCGCCGCTGCCCGAAGGTGTAAGCCCACGTAACCTCAGTGTACCAAGTTTTGGTGTTGCGATGGAGCATCGTGAACGGCAGGGCAAGAGCTGGAGTGCGGTTGTGGAAGAGTTGGACGACAAGAGGATCGAGAATGGTGAAATGATGACATTCCCCGGGGCGTACGTCGAGTCTGATGACGAAGAAGAGCAGCGTGGACGGTCACGATACAGTGCCGTCGGTGTTGCCTTTTAAGCACCATCGCGGTTCGCATTCGGCCGAGCTTGACGGTTTCTATTCGGAACAGATTCCCTTTAAGATTTAATTTGTTTTCTCTTGTCTATTGGCGCTATCAGTCTCATCGACTGGATAGTTTCGTTTCGTTCGACGTTTGATGGGGAACTTCCATTCCCTCCCACAAACGGTAAAAAAGAAGTCGTCTGAAAACTGGGTTTTCTTTGGGAGTATTGGTTCGCGAGGCTCTTATGCGCATGGATGACGGCTGGGACGAATGGGCCACGGTTCGGATGGTTGGATGATATGGTTCGGCTTTTATTATCATCTCTTCACACACCCTGACATTTTTCTTCTCTGCAAATTACCAGCCTTCGGATGAAGAAGGCCTGAAGGGTCCATCCTTGATCGGGATCGGATTTCGAAAATCTGTTTGTTGGTGGTTATTACCCCCAGGATTTGATTCCCATGTACAAAGTAGATAGCTTCGTTACTACCCTTTTCACCATTATTCCCCATCACCCTTTTTACCTACGTACCTACCTACTACCTACTCGCTTCTTACCGATACCGGTCTAATAATCAACAAATTATTTTTACCTCGATTTTGGTCTGTCGATTGTGACATGCCCTCGCCAGGTTCTCATCCATTCATCAACCATCCCCATCCCTCCTCTCCACGCAATCTACCCCGCACATCTGCCTAAGGCTGTCATCCCTCGGGACCGCTCGTCTCCGCAGGATGATGCGCGCGCGAGGGCCGTTGCCGCCCGCCCGAAACGTTACGGGATGCACGTTACGAGCTGCTCGGCGTACACGTGAGAGTACGTGGCGCAGCACCACACACACACACTCTCTCTCTCTCTCTCTTCGGCCTTGGCTGTCGCGCGCACTGCTACCACGTATTCGGATACTCCATCTTCCGAGGAAGGATGGCGGGGTAAGGGCGGGGCGAAAAAATGGGGCTCTCTTTTTTTGGTTTTCGGATACTCCTTGTGGTCATTGTTGTTGCGTCGGATGTTTTGGGTGGTGTTTTTCCGGTCTTCTTTTGGGAGGGGGGCGTTTTGGGTGGGGTGGGAAGCGTGCTTGGGTGTCTGGCGGTTGTGGTGTGTGGGTGTCGTTGGTTGTGTGGAGCGGGGAGGTGGATGGATGGATGGGGTTGATTGGGGAAGAGTGTGGGGGAGGGTGGTGGTTGTGGTTTCGTCCTGTTTTTGCACTTCCCCCCAAAATGAGTCCCGCTCGTGCTTACTTTGGACATGAGAAATAGTGGGAGTTGGGTAGGTAGGATGACGTTTTATCTGCAATTGTGTGCGCTTTTTTATGTTTGGGCTCCAGTTTTTAGGAAGCCGGTTTATCTTTTCTATCGTGGTTGACCGTTATCTTCAGGTTCTGCACTTGAGAACACGTCAGAGAAAAGAAAATTCAGTACCATTTTAGGAAATGGAGAGAAGTCAAAAACTCATGTGGATGCTGCATGCAAAAGCTACGTCAGTTTCGCATAGATTCACATGCGTTGCGATTTTGTGGAAAAGTGAATGAAGGTTTCCAGAACAGTATTTCGCACCGTTGAGAGAAATAACCACGGCAGAAAATCTTGTGCGCGTCACCAAACACACGAGCGCGGATGAACAAGCGAGTATGGCTCCCAGTTTGTGGTCCCGGGAAGGCTGGGAAGTCATCAACGTGGCGCTTCTTAGATACTGGGCCATATCCAGCAACAGAAGGCCCGAATTTACACCCTGAAGGCGTCGCCTGGCTGAAGCGACATCTATGTAGAGCCTCGTACCGATGCTGGTACGTACGAACAAGCACCTCAAAGGGCAGGGGAATCCTATTCTCTCACTTGCATGTTCGGGGTCGATGGATCTATATATAGCTTTAGACTACAAAGGTAATAGGCATCATAAGAATAGGAAACTTTGTTCCAACTTTGGATACTTTCTTTCTTCAATCTTTCTACCAATTAGTATAACGAATGGCGAATCCGGTGGGGCATCTTCTGCGGTCAACAAGGAAGACTGTGGCACACTACAAACTTTGCACATCTCGTCGCTTGATGAGGGATAAATGCTGCATGATCCTCTAAGTGCTGTTGTGTCCCATGTCAGATTAGTTAGATGTTGCGGTGTCCAGATCTACTACCTCAGTCATCACCAGCTCCACTTTGTCGACGTGCCACAGCATCATTGGCATGCGGGTGAAGAGTCCGGATGAGGGATCTACGGTACAAGTGGTTCCTGTACCGGCTAACTAAGCTTACGCATGCGTGGCGGAGCTTAATCGACATTAGCATCTTGTTGTGATCTACGTTGCTGCTGAGACGTAGCGCTGATGTCAGCTCCACAGCTCGCCGTCACCATCTTCTCAGGGCCAAATCCTCATACCTTCTCCGCCTATTTGCCACTTGCACTGCCTTCTTATCTCTCAGCTGAATGAGCTTGGAAGGCAGGGAGCGTTCTGCAGATCTTGCAGCTTTTTTTGTTGCCCAGGGCGGGCTTGTACGATTAAGCAGATCATTTTAGAGAGCACGGGCAATCGGGAAATTCAATTGTTACTGGAAGCATGCATACGGAAGGTTACTACATCTGACGGGTACTGGCAGCGCCTTTCAACAAACATGACTTTATGGAGAGCGAAAGTATTGCTTCGAACGCATGCGAATTGCTTCGGGTGGCAAGGCTATCCGGAAAAATGTGGCGGGACAATGGGTGATGTAGATGATGTTGTATTCGTGATCTTCTTAAACGACCTGACTAGCTAACTAACTACCTGATGTCGATGACTGCCCCTTTGGCGTTGTTATATGACAAAATGCTTCAACCACTTAAGATAGTCTTTTCCCGGCTTATCTGTGTGAGTATCCCATTTAAAGCTGATTGTCGTCTGTAGCGCCTCTCTGCAAGAACTTGGAGAGGCTGTGTAGATCTGGTCCATTGCTTACGAGTGTTGTGGAAATTAGGGCTCAATGCACACCGGATCAAAAAACTCTAGAGACACAATCCCTAGAACGATCTCTATGCCCCTCATTCCTGCTTATCTTAATATGCAGTAAGCTGTCTTCGAAATTAGCTAAGAATTATTGAGCATCGTCTGCGAAATGGAGGGAGACTGCTAGAACAGCAACCGGTGTATCAATCGCAGATACGGTGGCAACAAAGAAACGGTACCATCATGTTCTTGACAGCATGTCAAGCCTTCAGACAGCTGGCTTGATAGGCAGCTCAAGTAAGAAAGGAGGTTAGATTAATGATGTCCCTAGTGGATTCAATTGTCTTGTCTTGCGTTGTTTATCGTTCGAGAAAGTCCTGAAGCAAATCTGGTTCTTTGAAATCAATGGGGTTACATCTGCTTCAACACCCAATTCACGCATTCTATGAAGAGCGAAAGGTAACATATCTGTTGGAAATCATCACACAGATATGCTAATCCAACTTGGCATGTGGATTCCAAAATGATTTTCTATTTGGGCATACGACTCGTAATTAGTGAGGGAGAAAGAAAAGACATCCTAGAAGACTCGCATGTATGAGACTTCAAGTTTGTCATCACCAAATTCCGAGAAGTAACAGTAGATGGCCGATCTGACTAAAACGCAATATTCAGAGAAATTGGTTGAGAATTCATCCTTGTTTTTGGAGAAGAAAATAGAAGCAAAAGCCTGCGCGGTAGCTCAACATTAATTTCACCTACTCCACACCACTGCCAGGATTCAAAATAGAGTCTGAACAGTGGAAATTATTCAACGAGCGCGTATTTAGCAAAACATGAAGATAGACGCCAGCCCAGATCACAGCGATCCGCAAAGGCGCTCGGACCGTGACGAGTTCAATTGGCAATGAGCGTACCAGGGCAGGGCTGTGATGACCTGATAGCTTAGAATCCCTCCACTCCTGCACATCAGTCTAGACTCTCGCGGACGACAACATTACAAAAATTACAAGGCATCCCACCGGATGCGCGGGGGTAGAGGAAAAAAAAAAGCAAAGTACTACGAAAGGGAAGAGAAGTCAAAAATCGGGCGATCCTGCAGATCGACGTCTCCCATGCGACCGCTCATCGTCCGTAATCCTAACTTCAGCTTGTCAGCCGCAAACCGTCGGTCCGGAAACCGCCGGCCGCACGGTCCGCGGGGAAAGTGGGCTCAACTGCCGGGTCCAAGGGTTTCTGAACATGAAAGCAGGTTTTGTTTTTTTCGTTTTTTTCCTCGTCGAAAGGCAAGGCTGGTAATTCACGGAAAAGCGTGGTTTCACTGGGGTCCCAACATCCCATCGGGCAGCGGAAGCGGGCCGAAGCGACCGGTGTGGGTACAACAGTACAATCCAGACTTCAACGTATAGCCGTCTCCCTTGGGCCGACAGCAGGACCGGTGAGTAAGTAGGGCGTTGTTATCATCAAAAGCAATTAGAGATCATGCAGGACAGAAATGAGGCGCTATGGTGATAAGGATTAGTCCTGTTTGTGTGGCAAGGCAAACGGAGTCCACAGGTGGCGTTTGGGCATCGGGCAGCCAGTTGGATGACGACCATTTGCTCGAGCATCCAAAAAATTCCTCATCCTCACTATACTTGGGCATTCTTCTTCAAGGATGTTTGCCTCCTTGGGTACCAGCTGCCGATTGCTGTCCCATGATTCGAAGAGGGTCTGCGTAAGGCCAGCGGCGCTCGGTCTGGTGGGATCGTTTGCCTCAACGGTGGCTGATGATAGAAGACAAAAATTAGAAAAAAGAACATTTTCCCCCTGGACGACACTTTCGAAGACGAGCATGACGATAAATTTGTTGTTACACGCCAGGCCGCAGGGAAATGGAAAATCAATAAATGACCGTGCAACGGCGGCCGAGCAAGCGCTGGATAGCCGCTCAGCTGCGGGCCGTGTTGCATCAAGCTGCCAAAGCTGTCAGCACCTAGTTGGCGGGACAAATAAAGTAAAATCCAAATCGAAGGTTCGTAGGCTGCCGTTGGACCGGTAGGTCGCCCCTTTCTTCGGGCATCAATTTCCAAAAGACGATGCTCAGGAGAGCAGCGTGGTTCGTTGTTGGAAGTACGGCCGTGGAGGTGCAGACGGCATGACCGTTGCACGCGCAAATACGACCGTCGGCGTGCAGCAAATGGCGATTCCGCTGCAGCTCAATGAGTAGCAAAAATTGCGGCACCCGTATGGCGTGTGGGCGACAGCCTTGCCGGCCGTTGCGACCTACCGAAACGAGCCAGGTTGGCCCCCGAGGATCGTGGCTCGTTCAGATCAATGCACAGGAGCAGTGGAAATTGGTCGTGCGACAGTGACCGAGTGAATGGGGGCGCTGGCCGGTTCCCCATGGCGCCTGGGCAAGGCAGGCGATGATTGGGTAATCGAGGTCTGGCCGGGCCATTTGCGCGTGCTGCGTTCTGCGCACCGTCTGGCGCGTTTGCGGACGCAAGAAAAAAAAAGATGGGCCGATGCGAAGATCGCGATTCATGTCGGCCCGCGCATCTCCCGCCGACGTGTTTAAACCAGCAGCCAACCCCGGCCTGTCACTCCCTTTTTCCTGCGTCAGCGGCAGCGTGTAGGAAGTACTTCCGGCAAACCCATTTTCTGGCAAGATCCAACTAGGCCCTGGGGCTCCCTGCCAGACGTTCCGCAGCCAGGCCCCGTCCTCGTAAACGGCGAGGCTAACTGCTTTGGACTTACCGGTCAGCCGCTCAACGGCTCTGACGTGCAACGGGGGAAGGACGACGACGAAGCCGTGCAAGCTCGGGCTGGCCCAAGCTTGCCTCCATCTTTTCTCTACAGGCTAACGGCCGGCTCCCGCCTGCGGCAGATACGCACGTACTCAAAAGTAGCTGCTAGCTGGTCTTGGTATTTTCGGTTGGCTTCCCCGGGAGCCCTAAATTGTGAAGGTTAACCGTTAGGAGTCCTGCGGCTTTACGGATTGCCTTACGGAGTGCCGGACCTTGAGAGGGTGATTTTCTTCGCTCGTATTGCGCCGGAGGGCCCGGCTGCTCTCGGACGCGCGTCAAGAAGAGAACGATCGGACTGCATTGGGCGGGCCGGAGCTCCAAGCGCTGCTGGTAGCCGGGCCTTCGTGGAGAGGCTCGACGCGAGGCGCCCGACAGCAACGCGCTTTAGGCAGTGCTGCGCCACACCACTGGCGGGGATTATATTTTTGACGCCATGACAAGCCCAGGGCAAGGCGGAGCATCCTCGGGACCTATACACCCCCAATAGACGACGATGACGCACGCGCAAGGCGGAGGACCGAGGCTGCAACGCCTCGAAAGGGGGCAGCGCGGCATTGCCTCGAGGCCGCCGCCCCTCGGAGCGCCCAGCTCAGCGGGCCCCGTGGAGCATGTGTGTTGTTTTCAACCTGCGACCGCCAGACCTTACGGCGGGCGGGGCACGGATCCTTGCTGCACGATCCTCGGCCACGGCACTCTGTTCTGAGGGACGGCGAGCAACAAGCGATCAACGAGCATCGACGAACGTGCTTGCAGACGGGCGGCTGACTCATCGGCACTCGGAACCTGGCCGTTGGAAAAGCATCCTTGCATCACTTCAGATGGAGGGCAGCATGACCAGCGCCCGGCACGAACCGACAACCAGGTCCAAAGGGGCGGTTCCACAGAGCAAGCGCGCAGCAGCTGTCGTGAAGGCCGCGGTGCACCCGGAGGTAACCGGGACGCTCGCATTCCAGCCGTGGGCGGCCGCGAGCAGAGCTTCGTGGTCGCCCCGGCTGGTGGATCTGCTGGAATGTCAATATGCAGACGGCCAAACCGGGTATCTGGTAATTTCCCATGCAGAGGCGGAGAATCCGGCGGATCTAGCGCCGGCGGGCCTGGGTTACGAAGAGCATGCTCGAAACGCACCAAAGGGGGGTGGGTGGTGGTCAGCGAGCGCGGACAGCGTGGAGCTCCAGGTTACAGCAGCGCGAGAGGTGTGCGCCAAGGGAGAAGAAAGCGACGTCGACGCCTTGGCTCGCGAAACCCGGGCACAGCAGCGGCGGCCCAGGAATCCGCGGGGGCTTGGAGGGCTCGCCATACACCGGAGCCCGGCAACGCGAAAAAGAAGCATGCGAGGGGAGCGGCGATCGAGCGGGCGTCGAGTCTGCACCTCTCCGTTCTGGGAAGTCTGACGGTGCAGCAATGGGCGGACAGAGCATCTGAACTTTGCGATATGCATCCAGCGGCGTGCAAGGAGAGCAGCAGGCGATCTGGAGAGCAGCGACGGCAGTATCAAAACATCAGGAGCAGCAGTCAGTGCGGGCGGCACCATTCGCCAGATACGACAGGGCGGGTTTGATCGACGGCCGCGCAGCAAAAGCAGACTCGCTCGTCCAAAGCAGTGCTAGAACAGACGGGCTTGCCTGGACGGGCTGACAAAGAAGAGCGGTCTCGAGAGCAGTTCGCGGGCAGGCACAGCGGTTCTTTCCAGCGGATGCAGGTCTCACCTCTTGTCGGTAGGCGAGCGACCCGGGGCCATGGACGGGCGCGTTGCTGCGGTGCATCTCGCGTCTGCCCGTCGCCAGCGCGCCGCCACCGATCCTGTGCAGCCGCCTCGCGGCGTCGCCATGCCCAATGGAGCGGGCACGGCAGGCGGCCGTCGAGTGCGGTGAGGGTTGCTGTGGGCGAGCGCGTGCGGGCGCGGTGATCAGGGGGGATGCGGTGGTCTGGCCCTTGGGCAGGCTGAGGGCGCGCACGGCGAGGCCGCGAGTAAGGCGGGCTGGTGGGGATGGCGCAACGCGCAGGCCGCGAGATGAGCAGAAGACGCAGTCGCAGACGAGGCCTGCGCGTGCGGACGCGGCCGTGGAGTCGCTGTCGCTGCCGCCGCCGCCGCCGCCGCCGCTGCTGCTGCTGCGCGGGGGGGGGGGGGCGCTGGCGGGCGGGGCTGGGGCAGGGCGGGCCGGGGGCGTCTGGTGGTGACGGTGCCTGCATAAGCTGGTGCTGTTAGGCGTGAAGGGCGCGCATAGCCGGCTGGGCTGCGCTGAGCGAGTGCGATCGTGGCGTAGCAGAGGCAGAGGACGCGCGCAGGGCCCTGGCGCCCGCTTCTCGCGGAGATCGACACAGCCGCCTCGTTCAGCTGGCTTACCGCCTCGGGCAACCGCGGGCTTTGATCTAAGTAAAGAGCCCGCACGCAAGGGAGCGCCGGCCTGCCGGGCCCCGCGATGACGAGTGCGCGCTGGGCTGGCAAACGCGGCCGGTGGGCTAGCTCGCAGTGGGCCGCGCGGGCCGGCTCTGGCTCTGGCGCTGGCGCCCTCACGGCTGCTGTCTGTTGCGGCGCCGGCTGCAGCAAAAGAAAAGGCGCGCGCTGCGCAATATATCTACAACGGCGCGCGGTGGTGAATAGAGTTGGGTCGGTGGAGCGCGCAGGGGTGCCTGCATAGAAGCCGCGCTGGATGGACGTCGGACTGACCACCACCATCCCAAACTGCCACCCAGTGTTCCCCCAGCTCCGCCCAGCGCCCCCGATGCCCATCCCTTCGCACCGGCCACGGCCGCGCTGCCGGGACGCCCGTGGCCTGCTCCATGCTCGCTGCGCTGACCATCAGCAGCGCCTCAGCGCACGCGCATTGGCTGCGCGCCGCGCCATACCAGCCTCAATGCCTGCCAGCACCGCGCTGCCCGCTGACTGGCCCCAGCACGCCCTTCTTCACGCTCGCCGTGGTGATGCTGATATATGCCCGCCCGGTCCCGTTGCGCTGCCCGCCTGCGGCTGGCGTCGCGCTCCCGTCGTCCAATTTCTCGACGTCACTCGTTTACATATCTCGCAGCGTGCGCCGCCGCTGTTCGTCCTGCCTGCTGCTGCTGCTGGATTGTGACTCAGCGCTCAGGCCCGAGGAGAGCATTCCCAGAGCTCCCGGCCAGCCCAAGTGTTCAGCCTACGTACGACGCCCTGCCTCGCCCACCGCGCGCGCTCCACCTCCTGCCCGCCGCGTGGCGCCCCGGCCCCCGTCCAAGGGCCCGTCCTGACAGCTGAAGACGCAGAGCCGCACGCCCCGCCGTCCAGACACCTGTCTTCTCGCCCGCTACGCGTGTTCTGCACCCCCTCTCGGCCGCAGGCTGACTCAGTGAAAGCTTACCGCTGACTGTGTAAGTATTATGCCCTTCCCAGAGCTACATGCCCCAGGCACGACAGCTCCGCGACTCACCCTCCGCATCCGCTCGCCCTCTCCTTGCATGTTCAGACACCCGTCAAGCTTCCCCCATAGACCCAGCCAATCCCCCTCCCCGTTCCCAGCTGCCCGGTTTGACCTCTCCTCTATCCAGACCGCATACATCCAGGCTAGTCTCACCCGCTCGGTTTCGGCATCATCCACCACGCCCGCCGACTCTTCGACTCTTTGTCCTCCCGGTCAGCCTCTCCGGCAGCTCTGCACGTTCGCGAGACTCGCGCCTGTGTTCATACCTGCTCATCGTCAATTCAGGTTTTTTCTCCGCCCAGCCAAAGCGATTGTCACGGCCTGCCCGCGCTGCCTGCCCGAAACAGCTGTCGCAGTGGCTACACTAGGCCGGGACCGCGCCCGTGGGACATTTATCAAAGACCCCTGCAATCTCTCCCATCTCTCATGTGTTGTCCCTCATAGTCCGGTTCGACCTGTCAGCCGGGAGCATATTTTCGCGCCTCTCCTGTTCGCGGCGCCCGTTTAGCCTGCAATCGTCCTTTCTCTGCACCCCTCTCCTATGCTAGGAAGCAATCCATGTATTGGGAGACAAATTCATGACATCCGCACCCCCCTTGCATGTCTCAACTCTCCAGATTTCTCCCCAAGGCTTGATAATCGGAGCGCAACCCGTCTTACTCTGACTGACGACCTGCTCCGTCAAGCGGGCTCGCGTTGATGATACACACGTCTAGGTGAGTGAACCGAGTGAGTGAGTGACTGGCTGGCTGAGCGAGTTTGGCTGGAGCTGCGCCGCGTCCAGGCCCCAACTCCGACCCCAACCCCGGCTGCCTGTTGGCCGCTGCCTAGGGCCACTGAACTGACGCGCGAGCGCACACAGAGCGATTCCGCCTGCGAAGAGCCTCGAGGCACCTCTCATTGTCGACGAAGACTGCGACCCTTCAGAGCCATCGTCGCTGCAGTTCGGCCCAGACGGCGAACGAGGTGCTCTGGCTGGCGCTGGACTAGGTGCCGCCCTACTGTCCATGTCCGGCTACGAAAAGACGCAGGAACCGTATGTGTATGGTAAGTGCGGTTGGTCCATCTGACTTGTCGCTTGCCAGGGCGACGCGGTCACATCCCAGCCCGGATCGACCCGGGACGTGTACACGTGAGGACTAGTTTGTTTGACTGACCACCCACCATCACAGATTACGCCGCCACACGACCAAATCAAGAGCAGAGCTACCCTAGCTTCGCACAGCCATCATTCGCCTCGCAGTACTCCGGCCCGCAGGCGCGCCAGTCCCATGGTCCCTCAAGCTCCGAACAGATGCCTTTTATCTCTGCCCCCCAACTAGAGGCGCGTGATGTGACCTATCAAGCCCCGTATCCTTCTTATATTGATGCAAGGTCGCGTCATCTCCCGGAAATAACACAATACTCACCCTCCAAGGCCCTGCATGGAGCAAAGCTCACTGTCGGCATACGCACCACCTACGACCTCTCCATCACTTCTCCTGCCATCTACCTTTCCATAATGATCGGACACAAACGATGCAACGCCAACTTGGCGAAACTCGATACGCGCGATGGACCTTACTTCCATTATCAAGTCACGACCGAAATCCCCCCCTTCGACGCTGCTGGCTACATGGACGGCCAGATGCCCCTCCTCCTTAACGTCGACGACGAGTACGGCCAGAGTCTCGGAGTCGTAGAGGTCGGCGACTTCACCTACGACGATGCCAGCAGCTACCAGTCTTACAGCTCCTCTTCACCTCAGGATGTTTCGCGCAAGAGAAAGATTTCTGCAGAATCCACAGACTACATGCGCTCACCACCAAAGCGCACATCGAGCCAACAGTTCTTGCCTCAGCGGACAAGCAGAGCTCCCAGCGTCTATTCAAACACACCCAGCTCCGACTCGCCCTACCTGCAAACCGGCCCAACAACCTCGTACGCTTATCCGGGCACCTACGATAGAACCCAGTCGCAGACGCGATCGTACAGCTCGCAGTACCAGCAGCAGCCGCAGAAGCTCTCCTACCAGTACTCACCAGCTCTCAGCGTCATTCAGGGACCGGTAAAGAGTTCCAGCTATGCACCCTACGGATCATCCCCTAGCCAGTCGCTCCGCAGCCCGTCGCTCTACTCCACTCAGATGTTGGGCCGGTCGCAGACGATGCCTTCCCCTTCGTCTCTGGCAAACCCGCCGCTAATTCGTACTTCGACGTTGCAGCCCTCAGGCGCTGTCCCAGGCGCCTCTCAAGCCTTCAACCCGTATGCAATGTATCCGAACTCGAAGGCAAACCTGAAGATCGAGGGTGACCTGGACACCATGGCCGAGGACTGGAGCCGGGAAGAGTGGGATGCGAAGCGGCGGCTCGTTCAATTCCGCCGGAGCCAGTCGGGTAGCACGATCACGACGACTTTCAAAGCGGTGTCACCGGAAGATCGAACGCCGCACAGCATCTGCATTAGCTGCATCTGGTGGGAGGAGAAGCAGGAGTGCTTTGTCACGAGCGTCGACACGATCTACCTGCTCGAATCGCTTGTCGCGGTGAGATTCACGGTAGAGGAGAAGAACCGCATCCGCAGAAACCTGGAGGGCTTCAGGCCGTTGACGGTCTCGAAGGCAAAAGCCGAGAGTGAGGAGTTTTTCAAAGTCATCATGGGCTTTCCGAACCCCAAGCCGAGGAACATTGAGAAGGACGTGAAAGTATTCCCCTGGAAGATCCTGTCGCACGCACTCAAGAAGATCATCGGGAAATACGTATGTATATGCAATTGATGGACAGTTGACACATGCTAACAGCCGGCAGTCTGCAAGCTACTCATCGACAGCGGGCGCGCTGCCTACGCCCGTAGCCAGCTATGGAGCTGGCGGACATTCAGACACCGGCGCAGAGCTGAGGCACACGGCGTCGCCCCGCTCGGCATCAAGCACCGCAGCGGCAGCATCGTCGGTCTACCCGTCCGGCATGACCTCGACCGCACTATCACCCAACCTCAAGACATCAGCTGGCCTGGGGCAATCAGCAGGCCCACCCGACTTGCGCGTGTCGGTACCGCAGCTGGGCACGGGCGGATCGTCGTTGGGGCAATGGGGAACGGCCCAGCACGCACCACCACCCCAGTACTCGACGGGGCTCTCGGCGGGCGCAGGACGAAGCTCGTGGGACTTTGCCGCCTACATCGAAGCATCGCCGGCCGGGTCGACGACATTGCCCGGCGGCCAGGCGCTGCAGCTGCAGCGGACGGACATGGGCGGCGAGGGCGTGCAAGGCTCAGTGGCCGGGCCTGAGGCGTATCAGCAGTATGGTCAGCGGACCTCGCGGTCGTGAAGGAGAGGGTGTGGTGCGCGTCCGGCTGATCAGCACGACGTTGATCATGCGCCTTCCTGGCCGCTGGGGCTGGCGGGTGGTCTAGCCGCTTGCAGCCGCTAGCGCCCAAAACACCGCCTCGCGCCGCCGACGACAGGCATCACCACCAACCCCGACCTGCCCTCTCCCGCTCCGGCTCGCCCTCTGGTCCTGCAGCCTGAGTCGAAACACGCCACGGTCGCCCTGCAGCCGCAGCAACATGATGCGCAGTCGTCAGCGTCCTCCACTCACGCGTCCCTCTGCTCCTTTCCCCAGCCCGCCCCGTGCACATCTCCCGACTTCCGGCTCGTCCATCTAGCTCCTTCAGGATCTCCTCTCGGCTTGGCGCGTTTGGTGGTTTCGTGTGGGTTTGAATGATCGTCTTCGCTTTTTCCTTCACCTTCTTCCGTCCGTCCCCTGCTCCACTCGTCGTTGACTCCGCTTTTGGCCATGTCGAGCTTGCGTCGGGGCAGTCAGCCTGGACAGGACTAGCAGCTTTTTCTCTATCAGCGAAATACCCTGTACCCCACCTCGACTCTGCTTGCTGCTCCTTCCCTGCCGCGGGCAATGCACGATCGCATAATCGCGAGGCGCAGAGGGCCCTTTGAATTGTCCGCGTTGCTCATCGTTCTGCTGTGCGGTCCTCTGGATTTTGAGGACTCGGCTTCATTTCAAGGTATTTCCTTACGTTGGCACCATACCCATATTTTGCATGCATCCATATACCAGCATTTGTTATCGGGAAAGACCTACGGCGTCGCGCAAACTAGATTCAGGACGGTGCAATTGGCGGAGAACTGTGCGGTTGGCGAGACTCTTGGATTTAGGCAAGGCATACAACAACATCACGGCGGCGTCATTGTCGCTCCACTTTTCTTTTCCTTCTTCGTCGGATCGTATTCCTTTCTCTGTGCTTTCTCTTTGATCCTTGCATCATCATCATCATCATCATCATCATCATCATCACTTTTCTCAGTCATCCATTATCTCTCAGTCCGTGCGCATGGCCGTTGACCGCTTTTCTTGGCTCTGCCATCGATGGGCTGGCCAATTAATAATATACTTAGACTTTACCTTTCTTTTTTTCCCCTCTTCCTGCACATCGGCTGGTTCCACTTTATTTCGACGACAACAAGTCCGATGGCGCCCGCCTGCGGTGCGCACTCGCCACTTCTCTTCTCCCGCTCTCTTATTTCGGCTAGTGTCTCTTTTCGGAACTTCAGCGATGGGTAGCGGCGCCTTGGTTCGGAGTGCTTGTCAGCACATGCACAGCTTTTAACAGGGGTCCTCTGGGCATGAGGACGCGCGAATATCATAGACGGTGGAGGAACATGGGTGAACGAGCGGCATGATACGGTTTTCACGCTCATTCACACGCTACAGAGGCACATGGGCATAGAATTGAGGCATGAAATGCATGGTTGGGAAGGGATTGGGGTGGGGTGTTGTTCTGCTGCTTCACTCTCGGGGCGCTTCTACGCGCCCTGATAGGCTGATTAGATTCGTATTCAGTCCACACCAACTAGGGTCTCTCAACCACCGTGCACATTCGTTTTTCTCTCCACGCCTTGACGTTCGCATAACCTCTCCGGGCCTGTTCCCCGTAGGCCGCTGATATGCAGCCGACGTACACCCAAGGACCAGGCACCGCTGCCTTGCTACGAACGCGCCGCGTGGCCAACGACGACGGCCAGCTGGATTACGTATTCGCTAAGTGGCGGAGCTGCTCGAGCGATGCTTTTCTTTTTTTACTGTCCGAACACCGTCGATGACTTCAACAGCCACGGTCTCACGGAAGAATTTAGGCATGGCTTGCGCCCTGTCTCTTCCCTTCCCTTTCTTTCTTTCCGGCCTGCCGGGTCCTGTGTAGCACCGCCCGACGACGCCACGCCTCGGACCTTTTAACCAACCACCCAATTTACCGGCGTACTTTTCCTTTTGTTGTGTTTTTTTTTGCGGGCGTGGGCACCGTTGGTCGCAAGGCCGTTTTGACTAGCGCAGGTCATATCTTGTTCCCATCTGGCTCTGCCCTGCCCTGTCTGCAGCGCACGCCTTGCTGCCGGTCTGCTGCCTAGGATGTTCGCTGTTGTGCCACCAACCGCTCTACTAATCACAAGCCTCGCCCATCCTCCATGATCTTCGAATGACTCCTTCACATCGAGATTCTTTTTTCCTTCACGCAAGGGTTGATCAAAATCCCTCACAACCGACCGGTGCCCAGGTCACAAAGAACTGACTTTCCCACCCCGCCCGAACCGGCGGGGCGACGGCGAGGCGAGCGCTCCCGGAAGGGTTACCCGCCGTGCCCAAAGACGAGACAGGTAGTGTAGCTAAAACTTTCTTTTCGCTGTAACCAAGAAACCCTCTTTTTAAGCGCCCGGGCCGCCGCCGGCCCGCGCTACCTACTTTCTTTATTGCGTTCTTCGATTTCCAATTGGTGATCCATATTCCATGGGCCAGGCAGCGAGCCTTCCAGCCGTATTGGTGGTCAAAGTGTCACGGACGTGCACGTACGAGTCCTGTTTTTGCACACACACACACAGCGCGCGCAACGCACATGCAATCAAGCGGCCCGTCGAGGAAGATCAAATAAGACAAATTAAAGAACCTTAAAGGCTGACAGCAGCAAGCAGAGGGGGGGGGGGTGGGGCGTGGAGGCTTGTGCGCGCGCACATATACGAGCGATGCATGTATGTACAAGGCACACAGAGATGTGCGCGCCAGGCACACGCTTTTTTCACAATCCATGACGCAGCGACAGGCACGTTGCTGATTGAACCAATGGCGAGCTTGAGGGGATACATACTTTGTACGTTGTATCAGCAAAGTAAGCTCGACGCACAACTCTCTGCCCCGTCACATCCGCTTTCTTTCTTTTGTTCTGTGCTCCTTCTCGCTTTTCCCCTCTTTGCGGTGCCTGGGAGCCGCGGCTATTTTGCTGCTGCTGTCATCTGTTGCTTCGCTTTTGCCAATAAGCTTCAAAAGGAACACCTCTTGTCTCGTCTCTCGTCCCAACGGCAGCTTGCAGACCTTGTTGTCCCTCTGTGTGATGTTCCAGCGTTTTCCACACAACTCTGCTTCCCACGAGGCAGCTATGCGACATCATCCAGAACATAAAGCACGTGGGTGCGTGTGCGCCGCAAGAACAGACACGGGAAACGAGGAAAAGACGACGTGAACCACGGCAGCTATTTTTACGGGGCGACGACCGACCAGGGGGCGGGAGCGTTGCGAGGAAGGCGATCCTTCGCCATGCGAGAGTTCGTTGGTGGCGCAGAAGCGTTTTTTTTTCTGCCTAGCCCGCGCAAGGGATGTTGGTGTGTGTCGTGCGGGGAGATGGCAAACCGAAATGTGATGAACTGTTCCCTCGTCTCTCGTCGCCCAGGCGCGTTTGGGTGAGTGCTCTTTGCGTGAAGGGATTGGTCAATCGGTCTTTCTCGAACGTGGACGCGTGGTGTGGGAGGGGCTTTGATGACGACGTTGACGGGTGCCGTGGACGATTGTTGGTCCATCGAGGGAAGGTCAGTGGTGATGGTGGAGGGAGGCGTCAGCCAGGCAACACTCGAGCTCACCAACCAACCAGCGCACTCTTGGTGATGTCTTACGTTCGCGCGGACAGCTCTCGATCTTGCGTTCGCAGGATGGCCTGGCCTCCCTCCGCTGCACATCACCGTTCTGGCTCCCGCCCCGCGAGATTTAGATGCTCGTGCCTGTGCGCGCGCGCCTACCATGGCCGCCGCCGCATGCCGTTTGGACAAGGTGAGACAGCGGGACGGGTGTCCTTCCCGCCTGAAGGTTGCCGTCGGTTTGTGATAGTGATCGGATTCAGATGGCGCGCATACGCGTCCGGTCAGGTGACTGTGATGGCGTCCGGTTCGCCAGGAACTTCACCTTGGGGGTGTTGTGATGTCGGCGGGGTCCGGCTCCCGTAGCTGCGGGGTTCCGCCGGGGCACAGCGCGTAGCCGGGATGGTCGCGGACATTGCCGCCGGCATGGATGGGTAGGTGGATGGAAGTGCACCGGCTTTTCGATGGGCAAGTGTGACTTGTGCGACTTGGTGCGACTGTGATGGTCGGGACGGGAATCAGCGAATGATGCTGCGCACGTTTGGAGTGTTCTAGTCTGGTCGGTTGGCGTCGGCAAACGCTGTATGAGCAATTAATCTTCACGGTGCCGAATCTATGCTCTTTGCGTCGTTTGGGGCAATCTCCGTTCGGGGTGACATTCGCTTGGAGACGAAGAGATCTTGTGTATGCAACTGCAGTTTCGAGACTCTGGTTTGTGATACATGGTATCGGTGCAACCATTGAGAACCGAGAGACTGGGATGGAAACAATCAATGTTCATACAGTGAATAAACAAACTCGAGAATCATAACTCATCAATAATTCCGCCTGGTATCAATGCAATCTATGCCCCGCCCCCTCAATAATCAAATCTTTCCGGCAAAACAATCGGCGCGACCAGGCTCCAGATATAGATTCCGTAACAAGCCCACGCGCTCAAAATCTTCGCCCAACTTGCCCAGTACGTGCGTCCCACAGCAACAAATCCATCATTCTCGGCAGTGGGATCAAAGTTCATGGTCAAAAGCGTAGCAACATACGCGGTTGCGAGCAAAAAGATGATGTGGAAGAGCGAGTAGTTGTACTGTGTGGAGTTGCGCTCGTCGTCGCGGCTGTGGTTACCGTCATCGGATTCATCGTCCGAGTCATCGTCCAAAGCGCTGGCTGGCAGACTGCCACTCTCCACGGCCGCACGGAGCGCAGCCTGGCGCATTTCCCGACGGCTTTCGGGCTGTTGAGTAACAAGTCCATGCTCGTAGTCCTCCGTGGGAAGAGACGCATAAGGGTTGCCTTGAGCGCCAAGCGCCAGGCCGTAGGTTGCGGCACGGGTAGTCGTGTAGGCGACGGTTACGAAGGTGACAATGGCGCCGATGACGATGCTGGCGCGCCTGGTGCCCCGTGCGCGGATAAGCGGATTGCACTTGTGGTCATCCGGTTCCATTCCGACGGCAGACATGGTGAGGTAGGTGCAGTAAATGGCGACCATAGCCGATTGCGCCAGGCCGGCCCGAGGGTTGACCTCCTGTACGCTGGGATGGACGGATACGATTGACGCGAAGAGGAGCAAAATCAGGTTGATCTAAATTGGTAAGCATGGAGTCGCGCGACAGGTAGTACGGAGTTTACTTACCGTGATGGCAGCCTGGTTCATGGAGCATCCACCATGGGCAAAGAAAACATACATGACTATGGTCATGGCCAGCGAGGCAACATACATGGAAGCAGTTGAGCCAATCAAAAGCCAGGTCCACATTCTCGAGCCAGTGGTCTCAATCTTATCCTGGCAGTACTCGGCCCAGTTGTGGGCCAAATCGACCAGCAGGATGAGGCCGAGCAGCAGGAACAGAATGGAGCCGATGAGGGCCAGGTAGCTGCCCCATGTTACGAAAAAGCCCTCTGGAATCAGGAAGCTGATGACAATGAGGCCCAGCCAGGCGATAATCTTGGGGCCCCAGAAGCCGTTCTGGATGGGCGCACGGCCGTCCTTCGATGACCTAACGCCAAGCAAAATGATGGCCAAGATGGCGTGGAAGAAGCCAAGGGCAAAGTTGAAACGATGCACGGCGACGTATCCATAGCACTCGGTCCCGCCGCACTTGAAATCCATGTAGTCAAGAGTGAGATGTTGCAGCTTCTTGATGGCCCAGTCGGTGAGCATGATCCACGAGACGATCGAGTTGACGAGCAGGATGAGGGCGTAGGCGATACGGGTGGCCATGCTAGACAGCGGTCAGCGTGGGCGCATGAGGGCGCGAAGGAGGAGGTGTGTATGTGCACCTGTTTTGGCACTTCCCACAGGCACTGCACACGGCAGAGCAGGTGGCGGCTCCACAGCATGATGCGGCGAACGTCGCAACCTAGAAAGAGGCGTCAACGACGGGGTAGCAGGGCGCGGACTGAGGGCAGACACATACCGTGCCGATGCTGGGCAGGGCCAGGAAGGGGATGGAGAGCGCAGCTCCCATGGTGACGGCGTGAGTGGGCGGTGGTGGTGATGATGCGGGTCGTGAGGTCGCAGCAGCGATGGGCGAGATGTTGTTACGCAACTGTGCAGCGGAGGGCTCAGGCAGAGCGCGGAGGCCACGCGCCCCGTGGCTTGGCAGGCCGCGCAGGGCTGCACGGGCGGCACCCGCGAGCCGGCTTGGGCGCAGGGAGCTCCAGTTATCTCCGCTGTCGCAAATAATGTCACGATGGGCACTGGCTGGGTAGGTGTGTACGTGTCAATCCCTCTCCCACGGCTCAGGAGCCTGCGACTGTCTCTGCGTTTAAAGCTCGCCCCGGAGCAAGCCTTGCCAGGGTGCTGACTGACACCTGGCCGCCGCGTTTCTTGTCAACAACCTTCCGCAAACCTTCATTCTCCGCGCCCTCCGCTCTCTCCCTGCTCCGACCTCCGACCTCCGAGCACCGCAACACCACGTCGCTCGCTTCAATGCCCCGCTGAGAGGATTGCAACCCGGCCGCCCTGAGTCTTCCGGACCCCGGACGACCCAAAATGATCAAAGATCCTACCGACGAGCGGTCGCACCGCAAAACCCGCATCCTCTCCACCGTTGCCGCCGTTATCGTTGCTCTGGCCGCCGGAACCAACGTAAGTCGGGCCCAATAGTCGCCCTTAAGCTCTGCTGCGTTCTAACTGCCTGTCAGTATGCCTATTCGGCATGGGCGCCGCAATTCGCGGACAGGTTGCGTCTTACTGCCACCCAGAGCAATCTGATCGTAAGCTCCCACTCAGCTACCTACCCCCCACTTTGCGGACAAATTCTGAGAAAGATAGGGTGCCGCGGGTAACATCGGCATGTATGCCACGGGAATTCCAGTAGGCATGCTGGTGGACAGCAAAGGTCCACGCCCTGCTGCCTTCCTCGGTGCAACACTTTTGTTCCTGGGTTATTTCCCCCTCCAGAAAGGTGGGTCGCACGTCTTCATTATTCCTGCGATAAATTCCGGCTCATGCGAAAGTAGCATACGACCATGGCCCGGGGTACATGAGCGTAACGACAATGTCGTTCCTATCCTTCTTGACAGGTGTTGGGAGCTCGTCGGCGTCAGGAGCAGGCTTGAAGACTGCCGCTCTCAGCTGGCCACACCATCGTGGAACCGCAACCGCGTTTCCGCTTTCTGCCTTCGGCCTCAGTGCCTTCTTTTTCACCACCATCTCTCGAATTGCTTTTCCCGGAGATACTTCAAGCTTCCTTCTCTTGCTTTCCTTTGCCACGTTTGGCATGACTTTTGTCGGAGCATTTTTCTTGCATATAGTTTCTGGTTCAGCATCATATACAGCGCTCCCGGTCAGTGAAGCTCGACCGGAACAGCATCATCTTCATCGTACAAAGTCGCGAGACAGTAATGCTAGCTCTAAGAGCTACTACCCAGAAGCAGGTAAGCAAAACCGTTCACTTGTTAGTCCCACGAGATTTGCTCGAGGGCAGCTGCCGACCCAGTGCTGGACAGAGAACGAGGTGCCCGATGCGCCAGACAACGAGGCGTCCGAGTCGTCCTCCCTCATTTCTGAGCCCGGCGACATACCACCGAAGCCTACTGCAAGCCATGATGATGAACACGACTCACATCGTCCAGATATCTCAGGTATCCGTCTGCTCCGCACGCTTGAGTGCTGGCAGCTCTTCATCGTTCTCGGTTTGTTGACGGGAATTGGTCTAATGACTATCAAGTGAGTCGACGACGGAACCAAGATATTCAACTCACACATGCTGATCGAAAACAGTAATATCGGCCACGACGCTCAAGCCTTGTGGTCTCACTACGACGACAGTGTTTCCAAGGGTTTCATTGGAGCGAAGCAACTCGCTCAGGTTTCCATAATTTCCATTGGATCCTTCCTTGGCCGTCTGGCCTCAGGCATAGGCTCCGACGCCCTCGTAAAGAAGCTGAACATGTCACGATTCTGGTGCCTTGTCGTATCGGCGCTCATCTTCACTCTCGCACAATTCACCGCCATGAGAGTTGAAAACCCCAACCACCTGTGGCTGGTATCGAGCTTGACAGGTCTGGGATACGGCGCGCTCTTCGGCGTCTTCCCATCCATCGTTGCTGATGCTTTTGGAGTTCACGTTATGACACAGAACTGGGGATTCATGACCCTCTCGCCCGTCATCAGCGGCAACGTTTTCAACCTGTGCTACGGCAGCATCTTTGATGCCCACAGCACGCCGCTAGACGGAGGCGACCGCGAGTGCACCGAGGGGCTGTCTTGCTACAGCTCGGCTTACGGGATCACGCTGGTGGCCAGCATCTTGGGCGTCTTTTTGATCCTGTGGACCATGCGCCACGAGCGCGCCGTCAAGCGCAAGGAGATGGAGGAGCGCAACTCGCACAATGCGTGAGGCGGATGCAACCCGGCCGGACGCAGCTCCGTCGTCCTTTTTTTTTTCCGGGAAGGCGCTGCGGGGGTCTCGGAAGACATGACGCCGCATTCGTTACTAGATTTCTTTTATTTATTGGTCAATATCATTTCTTTGCTCTTTCATTTTTCCTCGCGTAGAAAGGTCGGCGGACATGTTGGTTGCGGGTGGCTTTCTTCTGCGGGAGTACATTGGCGTTGGCGCAATATCCTGAACCTGCTTTCCTTTTTTTTCATTCCATTGATCCCCTTCTCTAACATCTTCATCTCCTTTTCGATG
Source organism: Botryosphaeria dothidea (assembly GCA_011503125.2). Taxonomy (NCBI): domain Eukaryota; kingdom Fungi; phylum Ascomycota; class Dothideomycetes; order Botryosphaeriales; family Botryosphaeriaceae; genus Botryosphaeria; species Botryosphaeria dothidea. Next base: position 1,895,271 of record WWBZ02000073.1, read on the forward strand.
CGGAATAAATAGCCGGGGGAAAGGAGGAGCTGGCTGTTAGCAGCTGACGGGAGCGGACCTGTACAAACAGCGAAAAAGGATTGTTGTTCCAATTTCGGCGGTCTCTTTCCGAGACGTCCAATTCTTCCGTCTTCCCCTTCCAATTCGTCCCCCAAGGACGTCAGCTTCACGTTCCTCCGTCTCGTTCCTCCCCTCTCTCTATGCATGTGGGTTCCTGTGGTAAGATGTAACACCGACAGGGATGGCGAGGGTGGGAGGAGGAAGGCATTGTTCATTGTCGATGCGCTTTCTGCTGTCACCGATGCTGCAGCCTGTTTGCCTGCTTGCCTGTTGTGCTCCATGCGCGTGTGGTTTCCCTTTGGCTGTTTGTCTCGCAAGGCATGTGGCGTTCTGAGACAAGAGGGTCAGATCTTATTTTCCACACTCCTCCCTTCTTCTCCTTGGTTTCCGAGCAGGAGGTAAAGAGTAGTGTCTGTTGTGGCAGCTGAAGGCGCGCGTGAGGAAAGGGAGGGAGGCGTTCATGGAGGGGTGACGTGCATTGCATGTACCGTGCGTGGTGCTGCTTGTCTTGGCCGCGCCCGGATGAAGGCGAGACACCTTTGTCGCACTTCTGACAAGACGCGGGCGTGACTGTGCTACGGAGCGCAGCTGCCCGCCTGTCAGACGCTGGCGGCGACCGCCGTGGGAGAAGGGATCCACTCACACCTCACACGCTATCTCCGCGAGCGGAAAGGAGGAGAGGGGGCGGGTTGGTGAGAGGTGCAATGAATGGCCGGATGGTTGCACCGGCCGAGCGGTTGGGTTCGAGATGGTTGCGCCGTCAGCTGGCTAGCAGGAAGGAAGAGCGCCGCCGGACGTGGGCAAAGGGGCTGCGTGGGAGAGGTCGTACGTTCGGCGTGGGTGAGATGCGACGGGAGCCAGGCCGGCATGCTGCTGAATCCCCTTTGTTCGGTGGAATCTGGGTTCGCCCTGGCTCTCTGGTTATCGTCGATGGTGGTGACCTGCTGGGGCTTCCCGTTTCGGTTTCTGCCGCGCCGATCGTGTGGGTTGTGGTTGTTACGCCGTTTTGTAAAGTTTTCCTCGTACCGGGGTTTCGTTCGTCTCAGGAGGTCTCGTGGCTGTGTGATGGGCAAGGTTGGGGACGTGTGGCTTTTCTCTGCGTGGTTTTCGGACGGGGCCTTTCTGCGGTATAAGTGCTTTTTGATGGTTCGGTTGCGCAACGTTGTGGGTCGATGGTGTTTTGGGCATACGTATGGGGCATTTCGTATAGAGTAGACGATAGAACACCGCAAATCTTACATTCGGGCAAGCTTTCCAGTAGACGAGCAGACGGAGCGAGATTGTTTTATTATACACGGCCTGCTGGACGGGTTCTGCTGTTGCTCCGAGGTCTTGTCTCGTCCACTAAAGTCATGTCGCTTCTTCGACAGACTGTGGCTCACCGGTCCACCTATAACCCATGTAGTGCGTGAGATGAGACAGCTAGTTTTCTTCACGACTGTGCGTGGTGTTCAGCAGAAACGGTCATCCATGTTGAATCAGACCGCTCTCGAGCTTTTCAGGCTGAGACTTTTCGCGAACGTATAAATATCCGCAGAAGCCCGTCTAGCTTGAGATAGCCTTGCAGATTCAACGGGGAGGACACAGCAGAGTTCAAGAGTCTGGAAATACGGGAAGGTATAGAATGGGGAGGGGCATCGATCACGATGTCGTCGCCGGGAACGCACGGATCTAATCGATAAGTCAGCGGTCAAACGACTCTCGTCCCCACGTCAGGTCAATCGCACAACTCACGACAACACCAACATCCAAAGACTCCGCCATTGCCATCGGGCCACGCTTCCCCCCCCCCCCCCCACCATCAGCCACGTCCAATGGCGCCGTCCCTGCTCTCCCGGATCCCGGGATACGCCCGCCCGGCGCTGCGGTACGGCTACTACGCGGCGGTCGGGCTGGCGGGGCTGTCGTTCACGCGCAACCACGTCGTCGAGGTGACGGGCGTCGAGGGCAAGTCGATGGCGCCGACGCTGTCGCCGCGCTACGACGACGCCGGCGAGATGGACCGCCTGCTCTTCAACCGCCTGGCGCCCCCGCAGCTGCTGCGCCGCGGCGACATCGTCAGCTTCTGGGCGCCCCACCGCCCCGAGCAGCTCAGCGTCAAGCGCGTCGTCGGCCTGCCCGGCGACACCGTCATCACCAGTGGCAGGTACCCCTTCAAGAAGGTCGTCGTGCCCTTCAGTCACGTCTGGGTTGAGGGCGATAATTGGAGGCAGACGGTGGATAGCAACGACTTTGGGCCGGTGAGTGCGGGTTTCTGAGCGAAGGAGAGGAGGAATACGTTGGGCTGATGATCCTTTGTCGTATGCAGATTCCGATGGGCCTAATCAATGGCCGTGCCGAGTACATCGTCTGGCCCATGAGTCGCGTGGGAAAGGTGCCGGATCCCAAGGTCGAGTTCAAGACATATTCGAAAGTCATTCCGGCAAAGACTCCGGCGAAACCGCCGCAGGATTATGCTGACTGAAAGACCAACTGCCGACGCCATGCCATCAGTATTTGACATACACACTAAGTCAAGTGTGCACAAGCTTCCGAACGCAAGAGTCCGCCATGCTTACAAATATGCAAAGCTCGTAGAGAAGCCTGAGAATGGCCATCACTGCGCCCTGCATTTCACAACTGCTTCGTTACTTTGATATTTGAGGCGGTGCCATGAAATGCTAGTCTCACCAGGAAGAACCTCTTCCTGGTCTTCTCGATTCATGCCTTTTAAGCGCCGCTAACAGGCAGTACCAATTGAGAGCCACGGTTTTGCCACCTCGTATGTGAGTAACTCATCAGGTCTGAGAGGTACGCATGGTTTTCACATTAAATACCTATGTCAATGCCTATGCAACATGATGAAGCAAACGATTTTTAGAGCCCGTGTCCGCTGAGACTACTGAATCCGTGCGGAAAACAACGGCTCCCTCTTCTGAGAATAGCTTACCCGTACTAAAACTCACTACTGTCACCAACTGTGATGTATATGCAAGATGCTAATAGCTTGTCAGGCAGTCAATCCGCACGCGAAGGTCATGCTGAACTTTATATTAGTTGATTTGTATCTGAACACTATCTAGTTCTTGCCAATCTTCTCAATCTCTGCGCACACAGCATCTGTGACTTCTTTTGTGTTTGCCGAACCTCCTAAGTCTTTCGTCCTCACGCCGGCCCCCGTCACGTTCTCAATGGCCTTCATAAGATTATCGGCCGCCGCTTCTTGGCCCAACCATCTGACCATCTCAGCTGCGCTCCAGAATGCACCGACTGGATTAGCGATGCCCTTGCCAGCGATGTCAGGGGCGCTGCCATGGATGGGCTCGAACATGCTGGGGTTCTTCCTGGTGGGATCGAGATTGCTGGAGGGGGCAATGCCGATACTTCCTGACAGAGCAGCTGCCAGGTCAGTCAGAATATCCGCGTGGAGGTTGGTAGCCACGATGGTGTCCAGCGACTTGGGATGCAGCACCATGCGGACAGTCATGGCGTCGACAAGAATCTTGTCCGTCTCAACATCGGGGTACTCCTTCTTGACCTCGAAGAAGATCTTGTCCCAGAGCACCATGCCGTGACGTTGGGCATTGCTCTTGGTGACCATGGTGAGCTTCTTGCGAGGGCGGCTCCGGGCCGTCTCGAAGGCGAAGCGCATGATACGCTCGACGCCAACTTGAGTGAAGATGGAGACTTCGGTGGCGATTGCGTGACCGGAGTGCTCGTGCGAAGTGCCTCCCTGGCCAGAGTACTCGCCCTCGCTGTTCTCGCGCACGAAAACCCAGTCGAGGTCCTCACGCTTGCAGTCGGCCAGGGGCGACTTGGTGCCGGGCAGGATGTGGTTGGGCCTCAGGTTGACATACTGATTCAGGGCCTTGCGGATGGGCAGGATCAGATTCCAGAGAGAGATGTGATCAGGCACGTCTGGAGAGTCGTAATTAGCAGTGCTCTCGTGGAGTGGAGGTGGATTAGTGGACTTGCCGGGCGAGCCAACAGCACCAAAGTAAATGGCGTCATACTTCTTGAGCTGCTCCAGGCCATCATCGGGCATGTACCATCCCCGCTTCAGGAAATTGTTGCTGCTCCAGTCGAACTCGGTGAAGTCGAACTGGAAGGAGCCGTGCACATGGGCGAGCTTCCGCAGCACCTGCACGGCCGCTTCGGTGATCTCCGTGCCGATGCCGTCCCCGGGGATGGATGCTATGCGGTAGTAGCGCTCGGTCTGAGCAACGTGGCTGGGCGACATGGCGATATAGATTAAGGGATGCACACAAAACACGATGAGATTGCGATGGAGCTCGCCATGCAGCAGCCATGCCGACTATTTATTTATGTAGGACGTGGGGAGAAAGGGCGATCTCGCAGCTGGTCCTCACACATCTTTGAGCCGACGGCGGGGCGGCGGCTCAAAGATGTGCCGCCGTCGGCAGCGGAATGCATGTACCGCGCTGCTTCCCACATAAGAGACGAAGAGAGCGGCTGCTCATCTCTAGCTGGCCTTCAGACGGTCGCCGTGGGCGGCGCTGTCGTCAGCTCGGGGAAGGAGCGGCGGGGATCGGCAGGTGCGCTTGTTTCGAAGGTGATGCTCGCGCCCCGCGTCATGCCGCCCCACCAGGGTCTCCATTCACCGCCAGCATAGCTCGATCAGGCGCGAGGGGCTAAGGCCTCGACTGTCCAAGAGACACATCGCCCCTCCCTGAGCGCCAGCCACTACTTACCTACTTCTCGACCCGCACACTTCATTCACTCTCCATCACACACTGCCCAATTCTCTCAATTGCACGCCACCGCCACCATGACCTTCTTCGACACCATCCAGAAGTCCTTCGTCGATGTCCCCGTTGACGCCGCCAATGACAACGCCATCCACACCAGCGAGTTCCTCGATGCCTCCGAGTCTCTCACCACCCTCTTCGGTATGTCTCTGTGCCCGCCCAGCAAGCGGCAGCAACCCGGCTGTCCCCCACCAGACGAGCTGCTAACACCGTTACTACCCCGCAGATGTCCTGGGCTCCGCTGCCTTCAAGCCCGTCAAGTCTGACATGACCGGCAACATCACCGTACGTATATCCCCAACCAGCTGAGACGAAACAACCACAAAATTGGGCTTCCTGGCTGACGCCTTCCGTCTGGCAGAAACTCCGCAACCGCCAGGTCGAGAAGCCCGGCGACAGCGAGACGCTGCAGACGCTCGTCGTCAACGAGATCAAGGAGAAGAAGCACACCGCCGCCGAGGGTCTTCTGTGGCTGACCCGGTAAGTCTTCGCCACTTTCTCTCACCACCACCGGCCCTCCTCCAACAGCAGTCCCGCTTTTTATACGCAATAAACCCGCGCTAATGAAACTCTCCCAGTGGCCTCGACTTCACCGCCCAGGCCCTGCGCGAGAACATCAAGAACCCCTCGCAGGAGCTGTCCGAGTCGTTCCGCTCCGCCTACGGTAACACGCTGAAGCCGCACCACTCGTTCGTCATCAAGCCCATCTTCAGCGCCGCTATGAGCGCCACCCCCTACCGCAAGGACTTCTACGCCAAGCTGGGCGACGACGAGGCCAAGGTCCAGCAGCAGCTCGAGCAGTGGCTGAGCGCCCTCGAGCGCATCGTCTCCATCATCAAGGCCTTCCAGGAGAAGAAGGAGGCCAAGTGGTAAATTATACTTCGGGAATTTTATGAAATTTTAGGGAAACGGTCATGAGCCATTGAGGCACCAAGGTACCCACGGATGGGAAACCAGAAGGAAACATCAGAATGATGATACAGATCATGTGCATTCGTGTCTGCTACGTAGCGGATAAAGCTGAATTGCATTGAGAATACATGCATGAACTTGTGAAGAACACGCCTTTCCATTCTACTCGTGGTATGAAAAGGGCAGCCCAATTCCTTGCATGAACTAGTCTCGACGTCCTGCGCTCCTCTGAAACCTCATTCTCTCGAGCAATTGAGAGCCCATTGAAAGCGAGCTTCTTTCGAAGCACTGAAGAGCCAATGCAGGGTGACACTTCCGAGCCCACTGAAAGCAGAGCATAGTAAATGATGAACATTTGCTGCAGGCATAGCATGGCAGCGGGTATCTTATCTTACGGCCAATGGGAAATTGTATATGAACACGCAGGAGAAGGCAATTCTGTTCTTCCTGCAAACACGCAATGGAAACGATTCCAACAAAAAAAAAAGCCTTCTACTTTTTCCTGCCACTGGTCCTCTTGCCGCTGCCACCGCCACCGCTTTTTGCCGCAGTCCTCCTCCCCCCGCTGCGCGCCGCTCTGTTGCCTCCTTCCCTGGTCGCCGGCGGCGTCTCGCCTTCCTCTTCCTCCTCCTCGCTACTACTCTCCTCCTCTTCATCTTCCTCCTCGTCCTCCGGCTCGGCTGACTGCGCCTTGTTGGCACCCCGTCCCTTCCTGCTGCGCGCCGCCGCCGCGCCTCTCATGCCGCCCTTGTTGGCACCGCCACCCGCGCCTTTGCTCCTCCCACTGGCAGCCGGCGAGCCTGCGTGCGAGCGTGCGTCGTCCGTGTCCAGCTGATCCGTATCTTGTTGATTCTGCTGTTGCTGCTCGAGCGGCGTCAACGGCGCCGGGTCGCCGATTTTGGGCAGCAGCTCCGGACACGCGGGCGGGCTCTCGCTGCGTTTCGAGGCCGTATTGTTGCGCTCCACGACGACGCGCGGCGACGGCTTGCGTCTGCCACGCCCACTCCTTTCTGCTCCTTCGTTCTCTTCAACTGTGGGTGCGGTGGTGCCGGCTGCCGCCGCGTCGGATGGTGCTGAGGCGCTGACGGGGGGCGCTGCGATCCGCCGGTCCCACATCAGCTGCCCGAAGTCGTCGTCCGGGAGCCGGAACCAGGGGCCCTCATCGCCGTCTTCGTCGTCGGCGTCGCCGCCGTCGGCGTCTGGGTCGGCCATCTCGACGTCCTCGTCCGCGCCGCCGCGGCCTTTGCGGGGTGGCGTCGGCTGCTGGTAGGCGCCGCGGTCGGCGACGTCGGGCCAGCCGGCGAGGGCGTGGGCGTTTTCGCGCTCGTCGAGCGCCTCGAGGTCGTAGAGCTCGCCGAGCTTCTTCCAGATGCCCGGGATGCGCGTGTGGTGGTGGTGGTTGTGCAGCGCGCCGCCGCCGCCGACGACGGGCACCATCTGGTAGCTGAAGCCCTCGCGGCTCATGCTGCTGGCGATCTGGATCATGTGCATGTGCTTGTGCACGCCCGTGGGCTTCCACCGGATCAGGTTCTTGAAGAGCGAGGTTTCTTGGTCGTCGGTCCACGGGTCGTTGAGGATGTCGATGGCTGGCGCGGAGGTGTGGGCGGCTGCGGGGGGTAGGTCTTTGGTCGGCGTTTTGCTGGGCGTGGAGGCGTGCGGTGTTGCGGCGGTGGAGGGTTTGGCGCGTTTCTTGGGAGGCATTGTGGTGGAGTGGGTGCGTGTGAGCGCGCGAAGTGGGTTCGGTGGTCTATAGCGAATCGATGATGCTGTAGATGAGCCAGCCTGATTGTGGTGAGGGCAATTGAGGCGGCGGCGGGTTGGTGTGGGACGAGTGGTGCTGGTGTGCAAGCTTCGATGCGGGCAGCTCTGGTGTTTGACGCGGAGTGACAACAGCTCTTGCTGCTGCAGGCAGGGCTGGCCCGGCCCGCCCGGCGCATCAAAACGCCGACGTCGATCGCATCACCCACTGCTCTCTTTCCATCCACTTTCACTCTCGGTTCTCTTTCGTCTTCTTTCCATCTCTACATGTCTTGTCCATCTTCAAGCCAGAAGCCCCAGTCATTGCCGCGGATCGGCGCTCAGAAGCCAACGCACCCTACCTACCCGGCGATCCTCCACGGGTGCATTGTAGCTCAGAATCAGACTGAGATACGCCAAAATCCAGTCAGAATCCAATAAAAACTACTTGTTTATAAGGGACCAACAGGTAGTAGACTCAGAATTACTAAGTTATGTGCTGTTAGTCAGCTATCAGACCATCTTTTATTGAAGCCCAGTATACTGGTACCCAACAGGTTTGTACCTCCCTTACCAGCAAGCAGTCCTCTTAGCATCGACACGATTGTAGCTCGTTTGTTCATTCCCTAGTGACAACTGAGCAACAAAGTCTACCCGAAATATTCTCCGAAGTACCATGCCTAGAAATCGAAGCTCGCATAAGCTCGACATGATGACGGGACACTATGGCCAGACAGCATGACCACAAGCAAGCACATCCAGGCTCGGACATCACGGTAGAAGGGTCTCGAACCCTTTTTCTGGCCTCAATTCGAGCGGTTATAGTCCGCAAATGTGGAGGGCCAGCACTGTTTCTCTGTGCCCCTTCGTACAAGAAAATAGTGTGGCATCTATTTTGTTGCGACGGTGACCTATCTGGCGGAAAAGTAGAAAAGTTCGCCTAAGTACGCTTGGCCGATATGGTTGAAGAACACGTTGCGGACCGAAGAACCTTCGAGCGGTGGGCATGGGTGAGCCGCTCGACTCGGCCGGTGTAGATCCGCATTTGGTGGAGAGGTCCCCCATGGCACGCCTCAGGACCCAGACCGAAGAAGCCAGGTGTAAGCATTACTCATCCAGGGACAGCACTGCCGTTCAAACACGCTCCACTGACAAGCAAGTCGCCATGTTGCAAGCGACGATTAGCGCTGAGCCAATCATCAGCCACCAACGCCAATCTGTTTCGCCTATAAGTAAACTTTTCGAGATCTGGCACCAGATCGTGCCCTCTAGAATCACCCCAGCTATACAGCGACATCCGCATGCTTCCGCAAAGCAGCTATACTGAGATGGTCGCGGAGGGCGCGGTGATCACACAGCGGCGCTTTCACGATACGAGGAGTCGGCAGCACGGCTAAATTGGAGCAATGACTCGACAACGACAGCAGCGTCTCCCCTACACAGCAATACAGCGATTAATGCGCACGTTTCTATCAGGCTATACCGCTGTTTCAAGCATGTTTGGTAAGCCCACATGCATCATTCCACCTCCCGAACCGATGTTCAGTTCTCGTATGCACGAACCTGATGACGGTCGTCGAATCAGGACAGGTTGTTTCGAAATGACCGCCGAGCCTTGGCTGCCATCATCGTCGCTCTACACCTGTGCCTGACAGGTCGCTTTACCGTGTAGTCCAGAAATGCCGGTAGGATGAGAGGTGAATGCCCTGCTGTATAAGTATCCTGGGGAGGTACCTGCCATATCAATACCAACCTCGGACACTTCTCCACAACATCACATCCCGCCAACATGAAGACCATCGCCGTCACCGCCCTGGCCCTCCTGGCCACTTCCGTCTCGGCTGCCACCTACCAGGACTTCCCCGCCGGTGGCCTCTCCTGCCCCACCTCTTCTGGTGACAAGTTGACGCCGCTCGTGGATCTCAAGAAGGCCGCCGACGGCGTCAAGGGCACCACTCCCCGCGAGACCTCGGCCTCGAACCTCGCCTCCGGCAAGTGCACGTCGCTGGATCAGCCCCTCTACGATGTATGTTTGACGAACTCCCCCAAGAAGTTGTTCCAAACATGACTGACATTCCTTTCCTGTTTGCAGGCTAGTATCGGCGAGTCCACGATTGGTATTGCGTATGATGAGGCCAAGGACACCTTCTACTTCTGCTACGCCCAGGCCGGCGGTGACTACGACGGTGACGGCTGGCCCGATGGATGCACCGAGCAGTAGATTCGGAATGAAATTGATCGGAGGGAGCAGAGGAGTATGTGGAATGAAATATATGTAAATACCCATAGGGGACTGTACAAATCCATGATATCAGACGCTACCAGTGACAGATAATTGTTGGAATTGTTCAACTACAAGAAAAAAAGTAGAGAGCTCGTAACACGCTGTTGGGAATCTAAGAGAGAGAGAATAGACACGAAACACACTAATGAAACGCAGAAATTCCATCGAAAGCAAGCATTACGAAAACCGAACAAAAGCAAAATTGATATCAAAAATCGACCACTTCCTTCCCAATCTAGTAAGTCAGGGAAACGGCCTTCCCCTTCCACAGGTTGTTCTTCTGAACAGCTTCCTCCCAGATCCAGGCGCCGACATCCTCCTTCGTGATCACATACCCGACGGCCGGGCCAGGTCCCTGGGAAGTGCCGTCGTCGCTCTCCCAGCCCGCCCGCACGGAGTCCAAGCCCTTGACCTGGCCATCGACGAGCAGCGACGGCCGGATGAGCACGTAATCCCGCACGATGCCCTCCTTCTTCGCGGCGACGACCATGTCCTCCATGATGCGCTTGTCCTTGTGCGGGACGGCCAGCGCCCAGTGGTAGAATGGGAGAAACGCCACGGGCACATCGCGCTTCTGCTTGCTGACGCCGGTGGTGCTGATGGCGACGACGAGCGGCCGCTCCTCCCGGCCGCTGCGGTAGCCCTCGGCGATCAGGGACTTCAGGCCCTGCTCGACGCTGCGCATGGCCGTCTCGGTGACGTGCGGGTCCTCGAGCGTGAAGGGCTTGAGGGGGTTGCTCCAGTTGACCTTGGGGAGGCTGCCGATGCCGCTGACGAGGGTGTCGACGAGCGTCTTTTGCTGGGGCGAGGCGACGAGCAGGTTGCGCACGGCAGAGGTGTCAGACGCGCTGCCAGCGATGATCCTGAGGTTGCTGGCAACTAGGGACTCGGGGACGCTACGGATCTCGACAAGGAGCTTGCGCAGCTTTTCCGGGTTGCGGGCGAGCGCTGTGGCGTGGTTGCCGGACTTGAGGGTGCGTTCGAGGACGGGCAAGGTGCAGCCACCAGTGGCGCCTAGGAAAGCGACGGTTTGGGCCTGATTGGTCGAAGTGCTCATTTTTGCAGTTGTAGTTTATTTTCGGAAACGATGCGGTGGTGCTGGAATTTGGTTCGAATTTTGAGACTGTTATGTCGAGAAGTGCGTTTGCAGAGATGAAGACTGCTGGTGTAGATGATGGTGGCCCTCATGTTCAAGCACGCTGCTCTTTTATACAGTCGTTTCTCATTCACGTCGTGGCTGCGCATCCCAGGTGTCATTCCGCCGCATTTATTTGGAGTTGCTCCATTTCACGGGTCGACCGGCCTGATAATTGCCCCGTCGGCATCTTTTTCGGGCTAGCGTACTGTGGCGCTGCGGGAGCTAACTTCAAAAGGCAATCGTGGCTTGCCAAAGGATGGCAGTGCTGATGTGAGACTGTTGGTTTAGCTGCATTGCGGGCCAATACTCGACACCATGACGCTCAACTCGGGGAAGTTTTCGAGCAGGCAGTTTGTGTCCAGAATCCTCTAGCTGAAAACCTAGGGCTGCCAAGGGTGTTGGTACCCGAGGAGTAGCCATCACATTGCCTTCAGATGCTATGTTGCGAGTACTCTAGTCGAGTCAAATCTTCGTGAATTCCTCAATGTCAGGAGTATGTTCGACCATGCAGGAACTCTTCCAGCTTCACTAGACATCGCTAAGGCATGGCGTGGATGTAGGCAATCCAACATCGGATTCTTGCAGTAGAATTTCTGCCCCCACAGCCCCCCCCCCACAATGAGATTGGCGAGACCGCGAAGATCTATTAGATACGTAGGATTAGGGCATAGCACCCTGGCGAAGGCCCATCAAAACTTCCAACAGGCTCAATCGGGTTGTTGTTGGTATCATTTACGGTTGTAGGGCAGTTGTCGGGTTGAGCTAGCCCTACAACGAAACCCGTTTGGACACCTGAAGGCGTTTCATGTACCGAATCAGGCGCAATCCTTATGCTGATCGCGGAGTTCTGCGAAATATGAACGCATCTCATCTGCCAATCTTCCACCAGTACCCTCCAAGATCGTACCAACCAAGCTGTAGTTGTTGAACAAAAAGCGTTCCTTCTTGCGTTGTTCCGCGATGCCCTTGCTGCGTTTGAGTAGATATGCCTCGTATTCGACGCGCAAACGCCCAAGGCTGTTGAAGACAGGCTCATCATCCGCAGCCTCTGAGCTTAGTGCCAAAACTCCATGCAAGAAGTTGGCAAAGCGCTGAGTCAAGCCGACAGGCGCGGTGCTCTGAGCATCAGAGTTCGACGAAGAGGAAGCGAGTAAGCTTGTAGAAGCTGCTGGACGGCCAGGCAGGGATGTTGTGAGGGTCTGAATAGATTTGCAGTGCGTGTCCATGACTTGCTGAAAGCGCGGCCAGAGGAGCATATTGGTACCATTTATGTAGCCTTCTGCCGCAGGAACCTTGCGGCGCTGCATCTCGAAGGCAAAATGCTGATTTAAGCGCACGCATAGTAGTATGCCTAGCGCATCCATTGACGTATCAATGAGGGACTTTGTGAGGGCTTTTCCGAGGGCAAAGGTAGGCTCGAAGATTTGATTGAACGTCCGGCCGATAGCGTGATAGGATTGAGATGGGGAGAAGTAGGATGTCAAAAAGGTATACTCAAATGCGGTGTTATCGATAAGCGCAAGATTGAAGGTATGGAAGGAAAGTTCGAGGTAGTGGGTCGCTTTGTCTTCCTCAAGAACATGAAGTGTTAAAGCATTATGATTGGGTCCCCTGAGAAGGTCGAGCCGGCGACCAATAGAGAAGGCATCATGCGGCGCTGCCGGAACTTTGGAGTTGGTCAACATCGCACCCCGTTTTTGGTTTTCTGAGCCCATGGCATCATGCTGGTCGATGGTATGCAATTTCATCTTCTGAAGAGCTTCGTGGTAACGAGTAAAGTGGTTGAGGTAATACCAGCGCATGGTGTTGATGTATGCTTGACACAACTCGTCGGCGAGCTTCTTCTGATGACGTGCCAGGAAGGAGTACAGCTCTCTGTACTTCAGGAATCCCTGTTGCTGGATGATCTGCGCATTTATGCTCGGCGATCTCAAAGCCTTGATCTGCGCCACGATGTAGTCGCGTATGCGCTCCACAGCCTTGTTGGTGAGATCCACGAGCAAGGGCTTGAGATCGTTGAGCGCTTTCACGTTGCTATCTTCGTTCGACTTTGCATTAACAGCTTTGGAACGTTTTTCTAGCTCCTGTAAAGCCTTCGCGAAACCTTCATCCACAGGGCCCTCGGCTATGCGCCTAACCACAGCAGGGGATATACTGATATCCTCGACCGCGGGACCAAGCAATTTCTCGACAACTTTTCGGTTCTCTAGCCGCGTGGTCAAACTGAGCGAGCGATTCTGGAGCGTCTCAATCTCGGCAGACACGGCCCCAAGGTCTGCCTGAAACCCCGTGAGGTACGTCTCCACCGATTTGAGAACTTCATCGCAAGCCGTTACGGAGCGATGCAGATCCTCGAACTTATCCTTGGCCTGTGCATATTCTTCGACTGATTCGCTGTTATGGGTAGGGATTGCGGCAGGACGCTTCTGCTGCTCCTCGTCTGATGTTGCAAACGCGTCGAGGCTCAAGCCACCGAAATCAATGTCGGTCACGACGTCGGCTGGCCGCTCAACAGCATGCTCATCACCCTGATCGGGTAGCGGCCTCTTCGGCGAGCCGCCCAGGATATCCTCGAGAATCTTCTGCGGATCCGGTACATCTGCGGGTGGCGAGCTGTTGATCTGCACGCGCAGCCCTGAGCCGTTCGGTAGGCGTCCCTGGTTGGGCAGGCTGGAGTTGGACGAGGTGGGGGACAGCAGCGACAGCGACGAGGAACGGGGGTTAATGCCGGGGCGCTGCGGTAGCGGAGCGAGGTACGGGCGTCGAGAAGGGGCGGGCGAGTAGGAGCGGGCGGGCGAGGGTGAGGGCGCTGGCGAGTGCTGCGCCGAGTGCGATGCGAACCACATCACGGCAAAGCGAGCGTGGGTGCGCGGGGCATGGTTGGTGTTCGCGGGGCGCGGGAGAGCTTGCGGTGCTGGCGTTGCGATGGCTCAAGCAAGCGGCCGGGGCAGCTGGGGCTGACGGCAGCGGCTCCTCTTCAAACCAGCGACTTGGCCTCCAAGCTGCCCGCACTGGCCCAATGGAGCCACGGAAAATTGGATTTGCCGGCTAGCGCCGCCCGCGAAGCCTTTTCCCCTCGTCCAAACAGAAATCGCACAACCCAACACTCCATCTTCCTCGACCCCTCCTCATCACCTGCCACTCTCTCCGCCCGCTTCTTCCTCGTCCGAAAGCCTAGTCGCACCACCCGCTTCTCTATCCGACACAATGGCCGACGACGCCCAGGTACGTTCCACAGCCAGCGATTTTTTCCCAGCTGCCCCACCTTTTATCGATTGCTGTCGCGCCCGACGACGCTGCACACTCGACTCTCGCCATCTTCTCCGCACGCCTTGTGTCGACACTTGCTAACAGCGCCGTCCAGCATGAGCACACCTTTGAGAGCGCCGATGCCGGTGCCTCTCTCACCTACCCCATGCAGTGCTCTGCTCTGAGGAAGAACGGTTTCGTCGTCATCAAGAACCGCCCCTGCAAGATCGTCGAAATGTCCACCTCCAAGACCGGCAAGCACGGCCACGCCAAGGTCCACCTTGTCGCCATCGACATCTTCACTGGCAAGAAGCTCGAGGATCTCTGCCCGTCCACCCACAACATGGACGTCCCCAACGTCAGGCGCACTGAGTATCAGCTCGTAAGTTGCCCCCCACAATTTTTGCTTCCGTCCCATACTGACAAAGCCACCACAGCTCGACGTCACTGACGACGGATTCCTTTCCCTCATGTCTGACGACGGCTCCCTCAAGGACGACGTCAAGCTCCCCGAGGGCGAGCCCGGTGACAAGATTAAGAAGCTCTTCGTTGAGGATTCCAAGGACACCAGTAAGTTATCCTGAAGCGCTTTTGGAATCGAAGAACACGCGCGTTCTAATATACCTGCAGACGTCGTCGTCCTTACCGCCATGGGCGAGGAGGCCTGCATCGACGCCAAGGAAGCTCCCCGCGGTTAAGCGTTATCATTCTTGGAAAGTCAAGCATAAGGGACCACAATTGGAGCAAGCATGGGCCCTGCTCAAGCGCTACCATCTCGATGATAGTGCAGGATCTTTGAAATCGGAACCTGTCTGCCCGTGATGTTGTAGCGCCGCAACAGCGGCGATTTCATTTTTGATCCTTGTTCGGTCACTTAAAGGCGGGGTAGGTTGTGGGATTGGCTTTTTGCGCGGATTACATTAGCTGGGGCAGCGCTGCGATATCAAAATATGCCAGCTCCAAAATCATTACGATGTCACGGAAAATTAGACGTCTTGCTTGCTTTTGCTCGTGTGATGCAATGCCCTGTCTCCGCATTGAAACCCGATGCCTGAAACGACTCGAAGGCGCGCGGGACGCCACAGCTTAGGCACGATGCGTTTTAGCGAAAACTTTGCCGCAGCCAACCACGGCAACTGGAAATCCACTCTTCGTCGCTCATCAACCCAACACACACGAACATCAATCTCTCCGCGCGCACCGACCATGCCGAGAGGCGAGCCCTGCGGTGTCGGCAACTGCCGTTCGCACACTTATCACGTTGAAGAGGATGGCTTCACGTACTGCGAGAATGGGCATCAGAAAGCGGTTCGTCGAGGGTCAATGCATGACTCGCTCGAACCACGCATGCTGACGTATCATGACAGCGGTCGACTGAGCGTGTTGACGATGACGATGCGTTCGGCACCCTAGGCAAAGTCACCAGGATCCGGCGGGCGGAGGAGCCAGAGGACGAAGGCGACAGTAGTGGGTGCAAATCGGCTCTCCACCCCGAAATTTTTCTAACGGCAACTAGACCTTGCCGGCGTAGCTGCGTTCCAGCGGTACCTAGAATGCTATCAATTTCTACTTTTCAGCCAATCCCGTTGGCTGGTCCGCACAAAGGGCATGCCGGCCGAACTCGAGGTATGTTTTCGCTCTGCCTAAGATTGTCAGGAAAAAAGCACTAAGCCAAGCGGCTGCAGAATGTAATTCGCGACTTATGGGGCGTCCGTCTGCAGTCTCTAGAGTGGACCGGCAATCACGGCAATTCGGAAACGGGCAGCCTTTGGCAACCCAGCTTGCAGCTAGAGGACGTGTCAGATACTGATCCTGAGGTTGATGAATCAGTCAAGCCACGAAGCCAAACTAGCCGCGTGAAGCCTGTTGATACCTTAGTGCTGTGTTATTTCGGCATGCTAATATTGCAGTTGCCCGTCAACCTCAGGGAGTTGTACGATTGGGTCAATACTGGCGACATGCCATATTACAGTGCACTACTCGATATGCCTTCCGATTTGCTGCACCAGCTGCCAGCAACGTACCGGAACCGCCTGGAACCGTACAGGCAGCTGCGCCCCGAAGGTTTGCAGTCGGCAGTTCTTGACCTCGCGTCTTGGTATCATTTGGATGTTGGCATGATTCTTCCTCCGCTCAACTTCCACCTGCTCGCTCGAAAATACATCAAGGACCTCTCTTTGCCCCTCGAAGTCTACCATATGATGGAATGCATTGTACACATTGCCGGCTGTACCTTCACATTTCCAGACTTTACCAGTATCGGCCAAGAGCCCATGTGCGAGCTACCTGAGCCCCAGCTAGCTGCATCTATCATCATAGCAGCGAAGGTGCTCTATCCTTTCAACGGAAGCGACGGGCTCGGCCGCGACATGAGAATCAATTGGGATGTTTGGGCCAAGGAAAATCCCAATCCCGGACTAGACAGTACTGCCAGGACGCCCGGAGAGGTTCTTGTGGAACGCGCACTGAAGGACCGGCCGATGGAAGACCATGAAATAGATGACTTCTTTGATATGGTAGAGAAGGTCTTCCATAGAGGAGACGAGACGTGGGACAAGGCGAGGGAACGTCACAGCCAAGCGGTACAAGGATCGATGCGATCTGACAAACACGATAATACGGGCCAGCCATATGAGCAGTTTACAGAGCGGGGCGATTTGAACGGGAACGCCGAAGCATTTCATGAGGCCGTGGCGAGGGAGAGTTGTATGCCACTGGCGCTCTTGGTGAAGAGCGTAGCGGCTTTTGAACGGAGGTTGGCGGAGTCAAATTTCGTTCAGCAGAAAGGGAAAATGAAGCAATCTTCCTGATTAACCCGTCATGAACGTGTCCTTGAATCTGCTTCTAGCATTTGTTTCAGCTTCCATGCTCTGGACTCGGCGCTTCTGGGTTAATCACGTGAGCAGAGTCAAGCGGAAGGGTAGAGCTAGTCATGGAGAATTTAACACCGGAGTCAGGATGGAGCATTCGATAAGGTCAATCGGTTCCATTATTGCTCAAAAGGCCTTCGCAAACCTCACTTGGGGATTTTTGCCGTCGAGATGGTGACCGTGCAGAAGGGGGGGGCAGTCGTGAATAACTTTTTGAGTTAAAGTAGATAGCAATGGCCGCACGAAGATTTGATATGCAAACGATCGTGCGATGCGCGATGTGCAGGGAAGTCGCGTCATGGTGTGGTGGTGAGGATTGCGGCGGCTCGCTTAACGCGCACTAAGCCCAAGCAGCCGAATCTCCCCCACGCAAGTTTTGACATCTCTCGCCCGACGACACATTGTCCGCATAACCAGGTCACTAACGGAACAGTAAAGAGTAAGTCGCCTCACCGTCGCAACGCTTTGTATCTGAGCATGCCGCTGACATTATTCGCAATGTAGTGCAGATGTGAGCCTCTCAGCGCCCCCACCGCCCGAATCCGCGATTCCGCAACGTCGAACGAGAACTAACGATCGCCACCTGCAGCTTCGTCAAGACCCTCACGGGCAAGACCATCACCCTCGAGGTCGAGTCCTCTGACACCATCGACAATGTCAAGAGCAAGATCCAGGACAAGGAGGGCATTCCCCCGGACCAGCAGCGCCTGATCTTCGCCGGCAAGCAGCTCGAGGATGGCCGCACCCTGTCCGACTACAACATCCAGAAGGTACGGCATCTCAGGCTGGTGGTTACAGACAGGCTGTCGGGCTGCCGAGTCGAGTCTCGCGTCCTTTTCGTGACCAGTTGCTGATACGCGCCGCTTTACAGGAGTCCACTCTCCACTTGGTCCTCCGTCTCCGTGGTGGTATCATTGAGCCCTCGCTCAAGGCCCTTGCCTCCAAGTACAACTGCGACAAGATGATCTGCCGCAAGTGCTACGTACGTTTCGCCCAAAACCAGTCGCTCAGCCCGGAATCTCGTCTCGAATGAGCGATGCTGCTGCGTGAATCTGGAGAACGACAGGACTAACATTCTGCAGGCTCGTCTGCCCCCGCGTGCCACCAACTGCCGCAAGAAGAAGTGCGGTCACACCAACCAGCTCCGCCCCAAGAAGAAGCTCAAATAGGCGACTCGCATTGTCGTGGTAGTGGCAGGGTTTTGGAGCAGGATTTTACGGCGCTCAATGGTTCTGGGTGTGGGGCTGCTTTAGGAGAGCTGTTACATACACTCCGGACCTTTCTTAACGAGGAAGAAAGCATACCCAACGACCAAGCATTCTCAAGCCTTCCGAATGACCGCGCAGTGATTGTTGTGGGGAGTGGAAGAGTTACAGTGATGTATAGCTTCACTAGCCGGAGTCGCCGATTTACGGATGCACAATCGAGCCTTGACTGCTTCATTTCCGCGCACATCACAATTTTTGAAGCCTGCATCTATTTTATCTGACTCTAACTTGCAGGTCCAGGACTTTCCCCCCTCTGATGCAACAGCGTCACAGATGGGCTGCGGACTACTGCGCCAGGTACCCGCCATCAACGGGCAAACCTACTCCTGTTACCCAAGCTGCATCATCGGACGCTAGGAACACGGCGCCTTTTGCAACATCTGCTACGTTACCCCATTCGCCCCACGGTGTTGTGTTGATCATGGAAGCATTTACTTCCGGATCGGTGAAGTTTCCGCGCGTCATGGAAGTTTTCGTAACTCAAGATGGGTTAGATGGGAAGGATTACAACCCGGGGATAGCGACCTACATCCAGGACACAATGCGTTGCAGTGGATTTTGTCGGACGCGTAATCAACAGCAATTTGTCTCGTCATATTCAACACTGCGCCTTTGCTCGCGCAGTATGCAGCTGGACAAATGCATTGTTAGCAGAGGCACATCGGTCCAAAACGGGCCGTTGGGGCACTCACCAGCGCCGCCGGTGATACCGACCTAAACGGTTCATGTTAGCATTTCTTGTCCTTCAGGATGAGAGAGTTGACCGCACGTAACCCAGCATGCTCGCGACATTCACGATCCAGCCTTTCCGGCCAGTTGCATCTGGACCTTGTTTGAGGAACTGCGCACATGCATATTTGCAGCCGAGGTATACACCTCGTACGTTCACTTTCCTGTGTATCCCTTCAGCACCATTCTTGAAAAGGGTCTACAGGAAGTGTAGGAGAGCCTACATCACTCTGTCAAATTCGTCGTCCTCTTTCTCATGTACGCGGATAAATCTGTTTTTAGTCCCAAGGCCTGCGTTGTTTACAATGCTGGAGCCAGTCCGAATCAAACCCCGGTCAGTGTCATGATTACGTCGCGCCCCGATTCAGACTTAACAAAATGATTTATCGTTTGGTACTCACATGTCCAAGCGCCCACCGCCTTCGCTCACAGCCAGGTCAACAGCACCCTTCACTTCCCCCGGGGTTCCAACATTGCACTTGGCAAACACCGCTTTTCCTTGGCCGAATTCCTTTTCAATCAGTTTGTGCGTCGGAAGCGCCGCATCTTCGCCCTCCTCTACGCCCAGCTGCGGGTCAGCGTGCAGGTCAGCACACACGACCAATTTCGCGCCGTGCGAAGCGTACGCCAGGGCAATGGCACGGCCGAGGCCAGAAGCAGCGCCTGTGACGAGTGCTACCTTGCCATGCAGGCGTGGTACGTGGCCGCCGTGGGAGGCGGGTGCGGGATAGGCGGGTGCGGCTGACGGTGGTAGCGATGCGGCGGTTCGGATGCTGGCGTCCTGTTCGGGAAATTTGCGTTCTCGTTCTGATGCCCGCAGCCAGGTCGTGGAGAAATTCCGGGCTGCGGTGGGGTGCACAGGGCGTGGACGGAGGGAGTGCCGGCTGCTGGAGAGACGGATGCTCAAGGTCCGCGGGGGCATACGATGCAAGAGCATATCTTTAAAGATTAAGTCTCGCTCTGAGCAGTATGCTTAATGGCTATCGTTAGTATGCGGCGTGGTCACGGTATAGTGAAGCGTTTGATAGACGGCAGGAGCATTCACGAGCCCGGAATGTTCACCACGATAGCTATTTATCCAATGCCGAGTCGAGCCAATAGAACAGCAGAGACGGTGGAATGTAGGGAAGCCCGCATGTTCTTCCATTCATCCTGCCGCGTGACGTTATTCTGCTGGGTCTAGACATTCCGAACCCGCTCGCAGTCTGACTCGGCAGACCTTCCCCCACCCGCCGACCCCTCTTTCCCAGAACGGTAACGCTTAGCGCTAGGCGCTCGCTGAGGTTGCCTTTACGACTCAAAACTTTCCTCGCCCACGACCTGCGTCCACGCCACGGCGGGGCTCACGACTCCGGAACGCCGCTTCACCTTCGCCAGAGGACTTTTTTTTTCCTTAGCCTGGGGTCACAGATGTCCGTATCCGTGGCGGCGCTTCGGCCAACAGGGCGCCGGGACCATTGGCCTTCCCCATAGTTGCGCGGCGTCGCCAGTTGTTCAATCCAAATCTTGCATTCTCCTTCCGTCCAACTTCTCCATAACGACTTCATCCTCCCAGTGATTTCTGCGTGCTTGATTCCTACACTTGCTGGACTCCTCCACAACCGTTTTGCCGTTCATCCCGCCCCAACGCACCATGACGTCCCAGACTCTCCTCGACGTCCTCCGTTCGCGCAGCGCGGTCGATTGCGACACACTTGATGTCTCGGTATCGAAAGAGCTCGGACCCTTCGTTGACTGCACCTCAAATCAAGCAATTGCATGCTTCGAGCTCCAGGAGCACCGGCACAAGGACCTTCTCCAAAAAGCCGCCCACCTGGCCAAGGACCTGAGCTCAAAATACCCGGACGTAAAACTAGAAACACTGGCCGTAGAAATTGGCGTTAGTAGCTCTACCAGCCCCATTGTGAAATCAGTATAGGCAAAAAGGGCGTGCAAGCTGACGCCGAGTTTCCGTGTGTCCCAGATGATCCTCCTCGCGCTGCAAGTCTACCCCAACCTCACCGGCTTCGTCCACATCCAGGCCAACACATTCGACGCCTACAGCGCCTCCAAAACCGTCACCGGCGCCCGCCGCGTGGTCTCGCTCTTTAAAGACGTCGACGCCTCCTTCGACACGTCGCGCGTCTGCATCAAGATCGCCAGCACCTGGGAAGGGCTGCAGGCGTGCAAGGAGCTCGAGAGCCAGCACAACATCCGCACGCTCGCGACGACGCTGTTCACGCTCGAGCAGGCCGCGCTGGCGGCGCAGGTGGGGTGCCGCTACATCGCGCCGTACGTCAACGAGCTGCGCGTGCATTTCGACAAGGGGTGAGTGCGCATGCGCCCATGCGAACCCGCCAGCCCAGGAAGAAGACGGGGAGCTCGGTACTGATCGACGCGCAGCTACACCGACCCCTCCCCCAACCTCCCCCTCTGCGTCCGCGCCCAGCGCTATTACCTTGCCCACGGCTTCAAGACCGAGGTCCTGCCCGCCAGCCTGACCAGCGCCGCCGAGTGCATGCGCCTGGCCGGCGTCCAGCACATCACCATCGCGCCCGCGCTGCTGCGCGAGCTCGCCGCCACTCAGGCGGGCTCGGACGCGGAGGCTGCGAAGGCGCAGTCGCTGTACGACGATCCCAGCTTGGCGCACGCGCCGGTGCCGCCGAAGTTGAGCTTTTTGGAGGATGAGGCCGGTTATAGGATTGCGTTCACCAGGGCGAACAAGGGGAGGGAGGAGGAGAAGTTGACTTATGTGAGTTTTTGGAGTGCTGCTGCTTTTTGCGTGACGAGGTGTGCTAATGAGGGATAGGCTATCAACACATTCTGCGATATGCAGCTTGCGTTGGAGAAGGTGTTGAAAGCGGTGATTGCGTCGCTGGGCTGAAACAAGTATCACTACGCAGTTTGATGATGAAAAAACTCTAAAATGGTAAACGGAGAGATATCTGGAGGGAAGAGATATCCTATAGATTGATGCCCCTGTTGGAAAATACGAATCAGCTTCGCTTGCTAAGTCAACTTGAATTATTTGACAGAAGTCAGGATTAAACAAGGAACCTTTGATCTCATATGGATTATTCAAATTCAGTCGACTAAGGCTATGTGCAGTGAAAATGATGTGTCGGGTGCTTTGGACGTCAGTTCAGAAATTATCCCCCAACGGTGCCTTGAATCTTAGGACTTTTTCCCTTTTGAACACCATGTTCAGCGGATAAGGCCAAAAGCTGGGATAGCGAGGCCAACAGAGAGACTACATTCTATTCTACCTGGATTGATAGAGTAATGGTATGTTTCAAAGTAGACACATGCTTTTCATTCCCGCATCCATCATCACCGCTGTAAAATATCCACAATTCTTATTCACGGCAAAGCGTTTAGATCTGTCAAAGGAATTTTATATGTGGCCGAACCCCTCTAGAGCATTGGTTTAATGCTGTGGTGCTTACATTCTCATTCTAAAGAATTGGAAGATAGCAATATAGATGAAATCCATGGAAATCAGGAGCAGAATGAAAGAAGCTCGATCGACTATTCAGCGTTGAAGTAAAGAAGTGCTGACGTGGAGCAAGGACGAACGCCCGCCTTGCTCCTTCATTTACTTCGGGGCATCTCTCTCCACTCTTGCGTAGCTGCAGATTCGATACTTGCGTGTTTCACTCTAGTAACAAGGCGGTATCATAACTAGATAGATGCGCCTTGGTGGAGATGCTACCACCACTAAGGATTCACTATCCCCCAAGCGTAATTCACTAGCTTGCTCATCGTCGTTGCGACGTGTTCTATTTTTGACAAGTGGGTCATTCTTGGTAGCTGAGAAGAGCTTACCCTCACAAAGCTCGACTGTAAGTATCCATAATACTAGAACAAGAACGAGCTGCACGCCTTATCAGCACCGCCGGCAGGAAAATTCCAAGATACAAAGTATGGAAGTAGAGAAATCGCACTTGGTATGGGAGAAGCGTAGTCACCGCCTCACCAACTGAAACCCAATCATCATTCACAATTCCATGAACGTCAACTGTTCACTCCAGGCACAAACAGGTCAGGGGTCACGACTTCATATTTTCGTTACACGCTAAATGCCAATTAACGTACAACATCTACCCAATGAAGACACCATCATGACCGTACGCACTATGAGAGATCTCCCACTCTCATTGCAGATCCAACTGGGAGCCGCTGCACCTTCCCCTGTATGCGCTAACCAATGATTCGCCCACTTGCCGAATTCATCATTCCAAAAGTTCTCTCTTTCCAACAACAGGCAATTCGAACCTCCATCAACGTCGTCTGCTAGTTCGTTATTGTTGAATTTTTTCGTTAGGATCAGAAAGTCGTAGCACGACGCAGCGACACCAATCCTTTGCTTCGTATTTTTTTTCTGCAAGCGGGGCAAACTGGATGGGAAAAAGAATTTTTGGGAACTGGGTGTAAAAGGATCCAAAACGAGAAAAGCAAAAAGGACCAGCAAGTGTTGGTCTTCGGATATATCATTGTGGGGGTTGGGGGTTGTTGGGGTGATGATACATTTGAATTCCATCAGAAAGCTAAAATGATGTGAAAAAGGACTTAGGATCCTTCAGCCATTAAGGGGAAGGATCCTCCCAGCCGGTACGCCTTCGAGGGGTATGTAGTTATCTCCTCTATTCCGATGACAGGTAAAAGAAGTCGATGAAAAGGGATACATCAGAGCTGCTCTGATATTTTTGTGAGAGTACAGCACCGAAGGCTATGGTCATACGGTTCATCAGAGCAGACACCGACAGCAGGATGGTTTACTAGTTGTTTTGATGCGTCGGGCTGGTTGTGGCATAGAGTTGAACAGACATGGACGAGTCGTGTCGAAGACGGTCGAACGTGCCCGACCATAACGTATGTCTAGGCGACCAGGATATGTTTCAATGGTGGACGCTTTGTGATCAGTAGCGCGGGCGCTTCCAGTAGTATTGCTGAACAGGTAGGATTAGCTAAACGGGCACGACAGGGACTAGAGTTGCAAGTATATCGTGCGTTCGTTCTTACCTTGTGGGCCTTCCTGACTGACCGCAATCCAGTGCCGCCAATGCCTCCCACAACAGCATCGCGCCGCATCTGGTTGTCGTCCATCTCGGGGACGTAGTAGTACTCGTTCTCTAGTTGCTGACCAGAAGCGTCCTTGCCGACACGCGTGATTTCACCAATGCAGGGGATTCGGTCAAGCATTTGCTGAAGATCGCTGCCGGTCAGCCTGGCCATTGACTCTGCAGCTTGTTCCTCCATCATGGCTCCCTTGCCAGTGCGACGAGAGCGGTTACCGTCGGTGGATCCACGCAGCTCTGCTGGCAAGTTGCCGAAGATCGTCGACAGGGGCATTGAGTGGAGGCGGGAGAAAGCAAGCTGATTGATGACGTGGTTCTTGATCGGCGACTCGTTGATTCTGCGAGTTGACTCGGAGCTGGTGCGTGGGGGATCAGAATTGCTCAGTGCGCCGTCGGGAGACTCTGGGCGGGACCTTGCATCCTTAAGTGGGCGACGACGCCTTTGCTGGGATGAAGCTGCCCCACTGTTGCCGTTGGACATCGACTGCATACGCGAGAGAATGTTCGCACCGAAAGGACCGAAGGAGTGAACAACAGGATCATTTTCTTCATCCCGATCAGAGAAGTCGTCAGAGTCGAAAGACGAAAAACTGGTCTGGGAGTCCTTACCCTCTTGGGCAGAACCGCAGGCTGTCCGTGACGATTGGGACTCGGCAAGGGTAGCCTTCGCCTTATCATCGCCAGACTCGCCATCCTCATACACTTGGACGGCCGGGGGTTCGAGATCAGCCGGGTCGGAAGCCAGGAATGTCTCGTCATTGGTGTGGGAGGCCTGAAGCACAGGAGACTCGGGGGACTGGGGAGCAAAGGGAGGAGGGCTAGAATTGAAGCCAGTGGCAGAGAGGGCCCTCTTCTTAGTAGGGCTCTGTTCTTCCCAGGTGGTATCCGAACCCGCCGACATGCTCCGCCTCCTGTTGTGGATCAAGGGCCACGCGATCAGGACGCGGGTGTCTTGCACATCCAGCATGATATCCGCCAAGGGCCGGTCTGACGAGAAGGTATCGCCCTTGGCTAGATCGTATATCTGCCCGCGGCAATGGACCTTGGCCCCATTCCAACCTAGACACTCAATGATGACTTGGCCTGACGCGTGGGCCTCGGTAGGGGCGAGGTATACGGCGCTCACATGGACGCGTGAAATTAGTCGATTGGCGGATAATTGATGATGAGACGAGTTGCTCGAGCGACCCATGAGGACGGGCTCTCCATTGGCGGGCACCTCGATGGAAGGCACGGCACAGAGGGGGTTGCGTTCGGAAAGGGCAGACAGGGTCCGCTGGAGGCCCGGGCGGGCCTGACGCGTCGGCGATGAGGGCAGGATGCCGGTCGACGAGGTGGGCATTGGGGTAGGGTAGTACTTCAACTCGGCCTTGGGGAGCATGCTGTTCTCGTCGAGCTTGCGCTTCGGGGCCCGAGGCAGGGGGGACGAGGACAGAGGCTCGAAGGCCGGCAGCAGCTTGGGCGGGCTGGAGGTGACCGGCCGCTCCGGCGAGGAGCCGTCAATGGCAAAGGGGCCATACTGGCGGGCGGCGGGCGACTCCATGGCGTCGAGGATGGGTGACGACGCGAGCGATGGCCGTGGCTGGTCGACAGCAGCAGCGCGTGAAGACGGTCCGGCGATGCGGCACGCGACGGACGTGACCGCAGCTGCTGAGGTGCTCCTGGCAGGGGCACGGACAGGGACCGCGAGAGGAAACGTGTGCGGAAAGAAGATTAAAGAGAAGCGGCCATGACGGTCAGGGCGGAGAGGAAAAGAGGGCGAGGATGGCGGCGGGCCGGCAGCGAATTTGAACGAGTCTGACGCGGTGCGCGCTGTGGATGCTTCGACGCGGACGCTCAGACTTGCTCCACCTTCAGGCAAGAATCCCGTGCCGATGGCGCATTATTCCAAGCCCGCAAAACACGCCAGCCTTCGCGCGGGCCTTTCTGGCTGGCTGTCTGCGCCTGCGGTCAGCTCGGCCGCGGCCAGCTGCACATATATCCGGCTTTGCCCACGCGTGTCTGGCCGGCATGGGCGCCCTCGCGCGTTGCATGCACCCTTCCAATTCTGCTGCGCCGAGCGCACTCCCAGCCTCACCATGACATCGGGGCGCGTTTAGTGCACGCGGTGGACGCGCCGCAGCACCGCAGATCGCGGCCCCCAGGCGTCCCTGGCCTGCAGACTCCGGACGCCCGCGCACCAGCGCCAGCAGTGTTAAAGTATCAAGCTGCTGCGCTGCTGCCCGCTCGTGGCCGCGGACAGGCATTGCCGTGCCGGAGCCCTGCTTTTTTGAAGTTGGCTGCTTGCTTGCTTGCTTGCTGCGCGGCGCGGCCTGTCCGCTGGCCTGTCGCAGCAGCTTCCCGATCGGCTGTCTCGCGTGACGGAGGACGCTCTGCATCAGGTACGAGCTTCGCAACATATTGCACCGGCAAATGCAAATATATGCATGTGAGCGAGAAGAAATCACCCGCACAGAAATGTACAAAACGCGACCCCATATCCACGCCCAGCCTCACTTTCCCCCACGTTTGACGTGCCTGCTGTTGCGGTTACGTGCGAGCCGATCCCGTCGCCAACCAAGGTTACGAGTCGTGAAGCGTCCAGGTCGACGCGAGCGCGGTCGTGATGATGTTGGTATGGTCTCGCGCCGGCCAATCGGCGTGCTCTTGCGTGTGGTCCCCGTAGGGCGGTGACAGGCGGCAGAAATTTGCATGCGCCATGCCCGACAATTTTGGCCTAGAATTTCTTCCGCAGCTGTTTCCTCTGCGTACACGAGGAACTTGCTCGCCGTCTGTCCACCCTCGCGATACCGCAGCCATGGCGCCCTCCTCCACTGCTCTTACCACCAAGCCCCAATCAGGCTCGCCTTACCAGCTCGACTCTGCGCAGGCCCTGCGCGCCGCAAAGGCCCTGTCCGCCCACATCAAGTCGGCTGAGAGCACCAAGGCCGCCCAGTCCACCAAGAAGAACCTCCTTGAGGATGAGTCTTCCGACGAGGAGGTTTCCACCGACGGCCAGATTCCCGTGTGGCTGGTGGTCACTACCAAGAAGCACGTGGTCGACAAGAAGCGTCTCAAGCCGGCAAAAATCGCCTTGCCGCATCCTTTGTCTCTGCCCGCTCAGAGGATATGCTTGATGTAAGGGAGAACTAGCCATTTGGGACCGACGAGAGCAATAGCAGCTGACTTTTCTATGTGCGCAGTACCGCTGACCCGCAGCGCTCGTACAAGGACCTGATTGAAGAGTCTGCCTTCCCCCAGGAGCTGCGCGAGCGTATCGGTCGCGTAATCGGAATCTCCAAGCTCAAGACGAAGTACAAGACGTATGAAACAAAGCGCCAGCTCTATGCAGAGTACGACATATTCCTGGCCGACGATCGCATCATCACCTTCCTGCCAAACGTCCTTGGCAAGGTGTTCTACAAGAATACAGCCAAGCGCCCTGTCCCTGTCAACCTGATGGGCAACGAAAAGGTCCAAAAGGACGCCGAGGGCAAGAAGCCAAAGAAGCAATCGGATGACAAGAGCTCTAGCATCGTCGGTTCTCCGGCAGTTGTGGCGAAGGATATTCAGAAGGCGCTGGATTCGGCTCTG
This sequence comes from Botryosphaeria dothidea, assembly GCA_011503125.2. Classification (NCBI taxonomy): domain Eukaryota; kingdom Fungi; phylum Ascomycota; class Dothideomycetes; order Botryosphaeriales; family Botryosphaeriaceae; genus Botryosphaeria; species Botryosphaeria dothidea. The sequence continues at coordinate 1,922,896 of WWBZ02000073.1, forward strand.
GTGCATCTGAGCCCTTCCACAACCACCGCCATTCGTGTTGCGCACGCGACCTTCGAGCCGCAGCAGATTGCCAAGAACGTTGAGGCCGTGGTCAACGGTTTGACGGCGCAGGAGAAGTTGATTCCGAAGGGCTGGAGAAACATTCGCTCGCTTCACATTAAGGGACCGGAGACCACTGCACTTCCGATTTGGCTAGCTGACGAGCTCTGGGTGGACGAGCAGGATGTTTTGGACGAGAAGCACCAGCCCGTCGACAAGTCAGAGAGGTTGAAGATCACGGATGGCGAGCAGAGCAAGAAGCGCAAATCGCTTGAGAGCACAAAGGAGGAGTCTACCGATAAACCAGCTAAGAAGACGAAGAAGGAGAAAGTGCAGGGTGATGACTTGAGCAAGGAGATCGCATTGCGGAAGGAGAGATTGAAGAAGCAGAAGGCTGCAGCGCGGGCGGAGGCATAATTCCTTTTCTACGTTGGATGCGATAGTGTCAGCAGGAAATGCGGGGCGTTCTGGCGTCGAGCAGATCAAGAAGGATCTGATGGCATTTGGAGCAAGCATTCGGTTCAGGTCCCCCAAAAGCAGCGTCATTATTCATACAACAGGGTCTTTTTTCCACTTGTAGGGATGCGGACAAAGGCCCCAATTCTCTGTCGGCTTTGATCGGACCTCGGGCTCGCTTGCTCGTTGTGATTTATCGTCCTTTGGCCCTAATGCGCGATTGCAATACTTTTAAGGGCAGCCGCCGGGGCCGCATGTGGCAGTTGAAGTGGCCGTCTTGTGATGTTGCCCTGCTTATAATCGGCGCACGGGGATTCGCGCTGGGACTCTGACTAGCGCAGGTGCACAGTGCACAAGGCCCAGGTCCTCGCTCCTTCGCTTCTTGTCGAAACAAGTGAGCAGGGCGGTCGCGACAGATAGACCACCCGACGACCAGGGTATGTCAAGCGCAGCGTAACCTTGAGGCAGCCGAAGCCAAGCGCCTGGGAAGGCAGATCTCCACAGTGAAACCCCACCACGGCCGCGATCTGCCTCGCGCATGACAGAGAGGGAGTCGAGCAACCACCTCACTATCTTACAGTTAGGTAAGCCCTCCACAGTTACGTCGCACGCTGGTCTTGGCCAGTGCGCAACGCCGCTGAGGCGGCCGACTGGCCGGACGCGGCACTCGGCATGCCGCCCGCCGCGCGGATTGGAATTCATAAAAGACAATGGGCGCCGGCCTGCAGCGTGCCGCCCGAGGTTAAAAACAACACGCTGAGAAGAGACAGAGAGCTGCTAGCCTACTGCAGGGCTCCATTCAAGCCACACCATGCCCTCGCCCTCTCGCAATCCTCCAGCTGCGCGGTCTACCCACCAGCACGCGCCGACAACACCTAGCCAGCTGCGCGAGTCCCACTATCCGTCAGGGTCGCCCGAAGCCTCGACACACACCGACTTTGGCACCTCCAGCGCCAAGAGTGGGGCGCAAGTGCCCGCTTCACCCGCCCATAGCTCTCCCACCTCTGCCCAACCTTTAACTCCCCTCGATGAGTCCGAACCGAATCTACGAACGCACTTGTTGAGCCCACGGGACGGCGAGAGGAGTCCTGCTCGGCCCCAAGAGATGTCGCCGCCCACGAGGTCCCCGCGTCCGGAGACGGCAAGAAGCTATGGCAGCTTCAACTCAGAAATATATCGAGATGGGTTCGGCGGCCGTTATCCTGGCGATGACACCGCAAACACTCCCGAGGCCGCGCAGTCTTTGCTGGGCGAGTCGGTGACGGATGGGCTGTTGGGTGGCCAAGGCAAGACCAGCACGACCTCGTGGCTGGCCGAGAGACATGGCATAAGGAATAAGAGAATGATGTATTCAACAAACATCTTGATCGCTCCGAACCCTGCTAACGCGAAGGTTCTAGGTATCTCGCCTACTACGTCCCCATCTTCAATTGGATCCCGCAGTACAAGCTACGCTACCTGCGAGGCGACTTAGTGGCCGCTATTACTATGGCTTCCTTCTACATTCCTATGTCACTGTCCTATGCGTCCAACCTTGGCCATATCCCGCCGGTAAATGGCTTGTATAGTTTTTTCTTCAACCCACTGATCTACGCCATCCTCGGAACTGCACCTATGATGGTCGTTGGGCCTGAGGCGCCAGGCTCGCTCCTCACCGGCGAGGTGGTTCGGGAAAACATTCGAAAAGGAAAGATTGGAGACGATGAGGCACAGCTGAACGCAGAGATTGCCGGCATCACGACCTTCATCGCAGGTTTCGTGATTCTTCTCGGTGGTTTGTTCCGTCTCGGCTTCTTGGACAATGTCCTTAGTAGACCTTTCTTGCGGGGTTTCATCAGCGCCATTGGCGTGGTCATTTTCATCGACCAGCTTATTCCACAGTTGGGCATCGCTCGCCTTGCCGATGGACCTAATGGCGTTCAGCACGGAAGTGCGGTTGATAAATTGGTTTTTATCATCAAAAATGTCGGCCACGCTCACAAGTTGACGTGCGCCATTTCATTTAGCGCGTTCTTCGTTATCATGTTTTTCAGGTTCGTTGTGTGCATCTTCAAACTGTGAAACTCGCTGACAGAAAGCAGAGAACTAAAGAAGCGCCTCCAGCCACGCTATCCGGGTGTGGCGTATGTCCCAGACCGGTTCGTCGTGGTCGTGTTGTCCGTCATCCTTACATGGAAATACCGCTGGGATGAACAAGGCCTTGCCATTCTCGGAGATGTCAACACAGCTGGTGGACACCTGTTCAAAATTCATTTCCCCTTTGACTTCTCGCATCTCAAGTATGTTTCAGACGCCTTTGAGACTGCTTTCACGATTGCACTGTTAGGCTTTTTCGAATCCTCGGTGGCAGCGAAGAGCTTACCGCCCTCCAAAGATGGCCTTCAGAAGATCAATACCAGTACCAACCGAGAGCTTGTTGCTCTGGGTGTGGCCAATGTTACCGGAGGCCTCTTTATGGCGCTGCCAGCTTTTGGCGGCTACGGCAGGAGCAAGGTAAACGCATCGACGGGTGGCCGGACACCTATGAGTAGTATCTTTCTCAGCTTGATTACTCTATTTTGCTTACTGTTCCTTCTCCCATACTTTTACTACCTCCCGGTAAGCTGAACAATCTTTTACATGCTCCCTATGCACAATTGACCTCCTGTACAGAAAGGTGTTCTCTCAGCAATGGTCGGAGTAGTAGCCTTCTCCCTTGTCGAGGAGGCACCGCACGACATCCACTTTTTCGTTAAGATCCGTGGCTGGTCAGAACTCAGTCTGATGCTCATCATCTTCGTGGTGACGATCTTCTGGGACCTAAAAAAGGGCATCGCGGTGGGCATTGGGCTCTCTCTCCTGCGCGTTATTAAGCACGCAACCCGCCCGCGAATCCAGATTCTCGGCCGTGTGCCAGGCACCAGCGACCAGTTTGAGAACGCAGAGGTTGACCCTGGGAGGCTCGAGTTCGTCGAGGGATGCCTGATCGTCAAGATCCCGGAACCGCTCACGTTCGCGAACACGGGCAGCCTGCGTAACCGTCTCAAGCGCCTCGAGGAGCACGGGACGAATGCGGCTCATCCGGCCCTCCCGCGCGTCCGCCGGGAAGAGCACAACAAGAACATCATCTTTGACGTTCACGGTGTGACTTCGCTTGACGGAGCTGGCGCGCAGGTGCTCCTGGAGATTGTCCAGAACTATGTGGAGCGCGGTGTCCGAGTCTTCTTCTGCAGGGTGCCTCGGGAAGGAAGCGAGATCTGGAGGCTTTTTCAGCAGAGTGGTATTGTTGAGACCGTGGGTGGGCCAAGGCATTTTGTCAATAGCGTTGATCAAGCCCTCCGCATGACGGAGCTGGAAAGCCTTACCGAAGCGCTAGAACGCGAAAGTGGTAGCGGGTAGACCAGAAGCAAGATGGGAGGAAGGGTCTTGAGATGGCGATGAGAATGGAAGGATGAAGCAGGCATAGACACGTTCTCTCTACGCGGTTGTTGGCGTCCAGGCAGGCTAGAGCTTAGTGCGGCGTTGGGGACATTGTTCTGGGTTCCGAGCCGCGCGGTAATTGTCCGTTGTGGCATTTGGAGTAGCACGCATGACGTTCACGATCAGCAAGTCAATGCTTGTATGGACAGGTAGATAAAAAGCTATTGTTTACTTGCGAACTCGAAACCGCGGGGCTGAAGAATGGACATATGTGCACATAGGATGCCGACGTGACATACGGTCAGCCTAGTCGCGGTGCGTTTAGACTTCGAGCAGCATCACAGGGACCGATAGTCTTAATTTAGATGGTCCCGGTCGATGGGCTCTTCAAGCGGAGCGAACAAACGGTACCGCCTTCTTGGACCAATGTGAACAACACCCAAACGGCTCGATTCCATCGGTCTATCATGTATGATGGTAGCTACCCTGTCATATTTGTCAACCACCCCAGCCGGAGGGAAAAAACCGGGGCAATCTGCGGCGAGCTCCGTGACTGCGTCAGCGCGTGGTCCAAGGGCCCCATGGGGAGAAGAGGAACAGAGAGCGGGGGAAAGCTCACGGGCCAGCGAACGGCCTCGTACGGCTTTCGAGACCCCCATCCTTCGGCCAGCATTGCCTTCATATGCCGCTGACCCATTGCAAACCGCATGCATCAATGTTTCACGCGGGATTAGTGAACCCGGTCCGCGCTACGATATCGCAGCAGCAGCATGCAGCTATACCACGCGCAGTAAGCCATCGCGCCCTTCTTCAAGGTCCGTCCAGTCAGACGTGACGGCAGAACGCCCATTGTGGGGAAAGAAGCTCGCAGGATTCCTTGGAGCAGAGCCTGGGCGTGGCTTGGCCGACGGAGATGGCTTGAGCGGCATTCGCTGCTCTGCTCAATCATCGGCAACCTGGCTGCCCTCTGGCGGCACGGCGGCTGACACGGTCGCATCAAGGATTGCGGTGCTGCCGCCCGCCCGCGCCGCTTGCACTGATGTTGTACGAATCGCGCAGAGATATAAGTAGCAGGAAGGAAGCCCGCCGCTTGCTTGATTGCGGTGTGCTTGTCTTTTCTGTACGCGGATTTCCTCGGCGCCAACGCCCTCAGTGACGCTTGACACCTCTTGGCTACGCCGTTGGCGTGCATCGCGCAAAGCTTCGCCCACACGCCCCCACCGCTCGCTTTTGCGCAGAGCAGGTTGAGAGAGGGCTGAAGGCCGGAGAGCGACGGTTCCAGGCCGAGCATTGACAAGCAGCACTCCCTTCGAGCCTACCGTCCCGCCGAACACCTGTTCGCCATGTCGACCGAGAAATACGACGCCGAGCGCGTGGAAACGGCCTCGGAGCGCTCGCCCTCGAACCCGGTAGTCGGTTCGGCGGTTGCAGCAACCCACCAACCCGATGAGAACATGAGCGTCGGCCGCTACGTTGCAACGCGCATCCCCACGCTCAAGCCGCCCATGGCCAAGGCGCCCAACCCGTTCAAGCTGCTGGCTCTGCTCAACACTCAACAGTGGCTGTTCTTCCTCGTCGCCTTCGTTGCCTGGTCGTGGGACGCGTTCGATTTCTTCACCGTCAGTTTGACGTGAGTTCCCTGCTCGGTAGACTCTTAACCGATCGAACTGGTTGTCTGACAAACTTCCGACAAACAGGGTCGAGGATCTTGCCGAGGAATTCGGAAAGAGCAAGAAAGACATCACCTGGGGCATCACGCTGGTGCTGATGCTGCGCTCTGTCGGCTCCATCATCTTCGGCATTGCGGCTGATCGCTGGGGTCGCAAATGGCCGTTCGTCGTCAACAACGTGCTCTTCATCATCCTCGAACTCGGCACCGGCTTCTGCAACACCTACAAGCAATTCCTGGGCGTTAGGGCTCTCTTCGGAATTGCCATGGGAGGTCTTTACGGCAACGCAGCAGCGACGGCCCTGGAGGACTGCCCGGAGCAAGCCCGAGGAATTGTCTCCGGAATGTTGCAGCAAGGCTATGCCTTTGGATACTTGCTGGCCACCGTTTTTGCGCGAGGCTTGGTGAACACCACGAGCCACGGCTGGAGACCTGTAAGTGACACTGGAATGGCTTCACGCCGCTGGAAAGTCAATTGGCTAACCGTTTGATTCCCAGCTCTTCTGGTTCGGCGCCTGCCCGCCTCTTCTGATCATCGTCTTCCGTCTCTGCTTGCCTGAGACGCAAGCATACCAGGAGCGTGAGAGGGTCCGTGAGTCTGGCCACAATGTCTCCAAGACCTTCGTCGCCGAAGGAAAAGTCGCCCTTAAGAAGCATTGGCTCCTACTCATCTACATGGTCCTGCTCATGGCAGGCTTCAACTTCATGGTCAGTTCAAGTTCAGCCATCCCCTCTTCTGGGTATCGAAAAAACTAACACCTCCGACAGTCGCACGGCTCGCAGGATCTCTACCCCACCATGCTCCAGAACCAATACAACTTCAGCGCCGACGCCGTCACCGTCACGCAGGTCGTCGCCAACCTGGGCGCCATGACGGGCGGCACGGTGATCGGGTACTGCTCGCAGATCTTCGGGCGGCGCTTCAGCATCATCTTCATCTGCGTCATCGGCGGCGCGCTGCTGTACCCCTACACCTTCGTCACCGACACGCGCATCATCGCGCCCGCCTTCTTCGAGCAGTTCTGCGTCCAGGGCGCCTGGGGCGTCATCCCCATCCACCTGATGGAGCTGTCGCCCGGCAGCTTCCGCACGTTTGTCGTCGGCACTTCATACCAGCTGGGCAACTTGGTCTCGTCGGCTTCGAGTACGATTGAGGCGACTATTGGCGAGCGCTTCCCCCTGCCGCCCAAGGGCAAGACTGCCCGCTACGAGTATGGAAAGGTCATCTGCATCTTCATGGGCTGCGTCTATGCCTATGTCATCCTGCTCACCCTTGTGGGCCCCGAGTACCGTGGAAGGGAGTTTGATGTCGCGCACGACGTTGATATGGAGGAGGCTGCCCATGTTGACCATGAGGGAATTGAGCGCATCGTGCACCCGGGCGCCGCTGGTATGGCGAGTGATGAAGGCAAGCACGGAGCATCCACGAAGGAGGTTGTTTAATGACGGGGATGATTTTGACGCTGCATGAGATGATGGATCATGTACGTAGGTTGCGAAAAAGTAGTGTCATCGGGGCCAAAAATGCATGGTTTTATAGGGCACTTGATTACTCACGTGTTCATAATCATGACATTACTTGTTTCGTAGTTTCTAACGTAATCGTCGTGCGCTTCGTCTTCGCTGTCGGACACGCCGACCGTCTCATCCCTCGGACTACTGCTTAAGTACAAAGGGATTCTCAGGTCAGCTAGTTCGCCTCCAGCTGCTCGTCAATCGAAGCTAGTCATACAACTCCCACCTCGGTCCACTCGAACTCAAATATTCCCCGGTGATGCAGGATGTCGGCTGGCACCGGTAGAACCCCTCCGCCTAAGTTTCGGTGGTTGCCGTTTAGGACTTCCTCGTCCAGGAGACTCAAATTCGATTGCGTGCTCAGACTGTCTGCCGGACTTGGCAGCGGCATTTGATTTCGGGGAGGCGTCTCCCGCGTCTCCGTCGGCGAATTCGTGGTGTCCTCCGTTGTCGTCGTCGTTGTCGTCGTCATGTCGATCGGCACCGTCCGTGGTATCGGGTCCATCAATTTTCGACGGTGAGCGGTTGGGCTTGCGAGCGCCGCTGGCGGGTGTGCGAGGCGATTTGAAGGAAGCCTCCTCAGGCGGAGTTCTGGGCGGGGAGGGCGGCGAATGTGGTCGGATGCGCGGTTTTTTGACGGCCCCGTCTGTGCCTGAACTGGTAGTTATTCATCTGTTACCGTCTGCCGCGCGCTTTCTCGCCGAAGACAGGGAACCCTCTCTGCGATCGGCCTCTGCACCGAAGACCGAGAGCATGAACAGTGGAAGCAGCGACATGAAGACTGACATGTGGTACCTGATGGGGTTGTCTCCCACATCAGCTCGAGTTTCATGTGCGGTTCGACTGTCATACTGCCTTAAACCCATCAAGAAACTTGAACAAGCTTGTAATTACCTGCTTTGCTCTTTCCCTTGCCGTAGCAATTGGGCCCATGTTCATGGTCGTGGTACGTGCAGTCATCGCCCCTTGTGGGGTCGGCGAACAATACTCCACCAGAGCCCGACTTAATGGCATTGACAAGATCGATGGCAAAGTCGGAACTAGCAGCGAAACATTCTCGGTAACTCTCAGCATTCCTGTCAGCATCTGGGTCCATGATCTGGCGTGCGGCGATGCGCGTCATTAGAACGCGAAAGGGAGAACCCTCCGGGCTTTTGTGGTATATTTCATTGATCTCGTCTGCGTCTGGAACCAATTCCGCCAGACTCAGGCCTTTCCGGTACTGGTCGATAGCCATGTTCTTAAGGTTGGGCATGTCGAAGCGCTCGCACAGCATGTATAGCTTGTGACAGGCGACGGCGTAGTCGTACTTGCTCTCGGCCGTCGGCTTGTCGCTCACGTCGTCCAGCTTTCCTTGATAGAGCCACTTGACAAGCAGCTCGAACCCTTTGGGGTCATCTTCGGGCAGCTCCAGCTTGTTTCCGGTCTTGTTCTTGGTTGCGTCATTGGTCTGGAGCTCGGAAGCAAGGTACTCGGAGTGGTAGGACAGCAGGTTGCGGTGAAGGGACCATTGCCGCTTGACATCGCCAACGCCGACGATGATGTCGACGAGGGGGCCGGAGAGAAGCCTGGCGCGCTCATTCTTAGCATGTGCTTGCACGCGCAGACGGTGCGAGTATATGCGGTAGGGCAGCGCGGGTCGCGACCACTTCTCCGTCGGCGACGATTGTTCGCCGCCAGGACGGGAGGGATCAGCGGGGGAGTTGTATTCTGGTAGCGAATGGGCGAGAACATACTCTGCGTAGTCGTGAGCAGGCTCGTGGGCGATGTCGGCGGCGGAGGTCATGGTGCGGAGACGGCGGCGCGGCGGGCGCGGGTAGGCGAAGTCGCGGACGAAGATGACTCTTGGATCTTCGGCCCAGTGCATGCGACCGACTTTATGTTAGTATTTCGATGCGTGGCATGGGCTGCGACGAGGTATCGGCGCGGGCGCATAGCGGTTGCAGAGCGTTTCGCGGGCGGGAGCTTGGAGACCGGGTGGTGGCGGTTGGTTGCCAGCTGGAGCAGGGATTCCAGGTTTCCAGCTGTAACGGCTGGTCTAGCGCCCCGAAGGAGATTAAGCAGCCAATCGCTGCGGAATCTAGGCCTCATCGGGGAACTCGATGCAACACTCACAAACGCGGTGTCGCGTCAACGCGTCTCGCGTCCATTTCGGCCTCTCTCAACACCACCGCTCCACCGCGCAGACCACCACGCTGTCCGCCAATGGGCCCGTCAGAGCCCGACTTTCCCTCTTCCTTCGACCCTGCCCTCTTCTTACACTCTGAAGCGCCCGACCCTCACGCCGACACGGGCTTTCCAACTAGCTCGCATTCCGACGAGCTCGAAGCCATACAACTCCAGACCCGCGAAACGACTGCCGCCAAGACTCGAGAGGGAATCGTTATTCAGCACCGCGCCTGGAAAGTGCTGGACGTATTTCGTAGTGAAGAAGACCACCAGCTGGGTGCCGTCTCTCGTTTCACGCGCCGCGGGGCCCGCATCTGATAGCGTGCAGAAACTCCCATTAAGCAGCAGCTTCCACCCAGCTTCTCGCTCCCTGTTGCTCCTACTTCAAGCCCGTCTGCCCTGCCATCATCGCCGCCCTTGTACAATATGGCGCTTGTGTCATCGCCTCCAGCATACCCGCCAAGCTCGCCGCCGGGGGGCGATTCTCCAAGGAAAAGACGCAAGATAGAAGGACACCGGAGCCCTCTTCACGATGCATCTGCCGGCGCGGGCAACAAGATGTCGCGAGGAATCTTTGCTGAGGATTCAGATGACGAGGAGGACTATGTCGCGATCAAGGCTGCGCATAACAAGAGAAAGGCCTCCGCACCTGGACTGGTTAGAGAGCCCGCTGCTGAGCAGCCGCCGAGTGCCGCCGACAACGAGAACGCGTCTGTCCATGCTGAACTGCCGCGTTTGCAATCTTTAGCTGTCTCGCAACCTCGCAACAATGAGCCACTGAAACTGCGTACCTGCTCTGGAAAAACGATATATCTCCCTCGTCGACGCCCAACGCCTGCTGTTCCATACGAACAGCTTATCGCGTCTCGGTCTACCGCGGAGGTTGGAACGGCAAGAAAAAGCTACTATGGCATCGATATTCATACCCTCATGGACGAGGCTGCTCAGGCAACTGAGGAGGAAAAGTCGCGGCGCCAGCAAGTGGATACGGATGCAAATATGGATTTGCCTATGCGCACAGTTGAAGACCCTAATGACCGGAGAAATGGGAGTCGACCCCTATTATGGACAGAAAAGTACCGCGCAAAGAAGTTCACCGACCTTGTCGGAGACGAGAGGACGCACCGTAGCGTCCTCAAATGGCTCAAAGCCTGGGACCCCATTGTCTTTCCCGGTTCAGTCCGCCCAAAGCCGAAGTCGGCTAGAGCCTACGATCAGGCTGGATTGGATGAGGAATACGCGCATCGGAAAATCCTTATGCTTACAGGTCCTCCAGGCCTCGGCAAGACAACACTTGCTCATGTCTGTGCACGTCAAGCTGGATATGAGGTTCAAGAAATCAACGCGAGCGATGAGAGGAGTAAAGACGTCGTCCGAGGTCGCATCAAGGACACGGTTGGCACTGAAAACGTGCGGGGCGTGGATACCAAGTCTTCGACTGGTTCCAAGATCAGAAAGGCTGGGAAGCCTGTTTGTGTTGTGGTTGATGAAGTTGACGGTGTGGTCGGAGGCAGTGGTGGAGGCGGCGAGGGCGGCTTCATTAAGGCTTTAATCGACCTCGTTCACCTCGACCAGAAGAACTCTAGTCCGAAAACCACCGAATCCTCTACGACCACGACGAAAAAGAAGAAAGGCGACAAATTCCGTCTCCTACGCCCATTGATTCTCATTTGCAATGACGTTTATCACCCATCCTTACGCCCACTCCGCCAGGCTTCGATCGCCGAGATCGTCCACATCCGCAAGCCTCCAGTCAACATGGTCGTTCCACGCTTGCATTCCATCTTTGAGAAGGAAGGCATCCCGGCCGACTCTGACGGTGTTCGACGCCTATGTGAGGCAACTTGGGGCATCAGCAGTCGCAAGGATGGAGGAGGAGGAGGCACTGGCGAGGGAGATGTCCGAGGAGTCATGGTTGTGGGAGAATGGGTGGCTCGAAAACTACTGGCGGAGGCAAACAGTGAGCGACGGCTTACCCGGAAATGGATCGAGGACAACATCATCAACGATCTCGCTCAAGGCGGTGGAGCTGCCAGAGGTTTGGGCCGAGGGGGCGCGAGAGAAGTCGTGGAGCGGGTGTTCAAAGAAGGCGCTGGGTTTCCAAAGTCTGCAGCAGCAGCGCAGGCAGAAAAGGCTAACATTGGTGGGACGAGACCGATCGGTGTTGCGGAGGCCAGCAAGCGGTTCGCAATGGACAGGTTGAGGGAAATGGTCAATACTGCGGGCGATACCGACCGCATTATGACAGGTATGCTACCAAACTCGTTCTTACGTGATGTTCTACTAACTCTATGGCAGACTGCTTCTCCACATTTATAAACCAACCATTTCAGGACGACACCTTTCTCAGCAAGCCCAACAGCGCCTACAGCTGGCTGCACTTCCACGATTCCATATCTGGAGCAGTCCATTCCGGACAGGAATGGGAGCTTGCGCAGTACCTGTCTGTTCCTGCCCTTGCCTTCCATGACCTCTTCGCATCTTCCATTCGCCCATCACTTGGGGCCGATCCTGTCGGTTTCAAGAAGGGCCGTGGATTTGCAGAGAACGAGCAAGATTCAGAGCCTGCGCCTTTCACTGGCCCCAGCGCACCTTATCGGATGGTCGAATTAAGTCGTGCCAACCTCGCCTCCCTCACCGGCCTCCAATCCGGGCTCGCCCTTCCTCTTGCTCGGATGTATCGCTCGGCTGCGGAGATCTCGACAGAGCTCATTCCCTATGTGCTTCGCATGCTTTCCCCCGAGGTCAAACCCGTCATTATCAACACTTCAAACCCGAGCGGTGACAAATCCAAGACGAGTTCCGCGGCTTCTGTTCGCAAAGCCTCGGAAAAGGCACTTGTGATGCGCGCCGTCAATGCTATGGGCGCAACGGGCGTCCACTTCGAGAAGAGCCGCGTGGAATTTGGCGCCGATACAAGACACAATGGCGGCTGGATCTACCGCATGGAGCCGCCTCTGGACACTCTGTGCAGGTTTGAAACGATGGACGGCGGGGCCCAAGATGACAAGGTCCGCTACGCCGTACGGCAGATCCTGGACGTGGAGTTCAAAAAGGAGAGTCTGAGGTTGGAAGCAGAGGCTAGGAAGCGGAGAGGAGTGGCTATCGAAATAGAAGACGGGGCGGCGGCTGAGGAGGTGGATCTGAGAGAGGTCGCCGCGGCTGCAGAGAAGAAGGTCATCATCAAGAGGGACTTCTTCGGTAGGACCATTGCGCAGACGGTGCCGATGACGCCAGTGGAGAAGGAGAAGTGCAGAAAAGAGCGGGAGGGCGAAGAGCATAAGGAGGATGAGGTTTGGGTGAGCTTTCACGAGGGATTCTCGAATGCTGTCCGTAAGCCTATTACGCTGTCAGAGTTTATGAGCGGGCTTTAGAGGACGGCAATGTTTCGACTGTTGTAGAAATTGATGACGAGAATAGAAGTTGCTTTGGATGTCCGAATTGTTAGCCGCGTGGAGAGGCCCTGGCATTGATACAGGCTCATTTTGAAGAGTAGGGCAAAGAACTGCCCACCACCGTCCTCAGCCTTGGTGTGTTACAATAGGTAAATCCAGATTGGTGGGTTTCGTGCACGCAAGGCAGCTGCCTGGAGTCGGCAATGACTAAGCCGCAGTCGAGTCATCAGAAAATCGTTCTCGATCGACCCTGCGACAACACACATTGCTCAAACCTCATTCTTTTCAACTAATGCCATCACAATCACAGTGGGCCTTTAACTATCACTGCCCAAGCCATTTATGACAACCATGGGGATCGACCCTCAAGGTGGGACGCCACGAAGGCGAGTCCACATCCGTTGACGTTAAGGCTCCGGATGGCGCACCGCAAGTCAAGATCGGGAACGTCCGGGCAATTTGGCTGAAGGTTCCGCTTCAGGCCCGCGCGCATTGAATCAGAAGAAACTGGAGACTGATCAACATATGAAGGCAGGATTGCGGAGGCCACGAGGTCGGACCGTATCTTGATGCGACTACACACGGAGAACTGAAACGTGCGTCCGGATGAGCTTGTCGTTCGCATTTTCGCTTCCGCTTTTACGCTGCGTCTGCGAAATGACCCCGCCATGGTCACACATTCTGGACCGACTATTTTCGAATGGCGGCGGCGCCGTGACGAAGAACCTCCTTCCAGACCCGCTACAGGAACGGCAGCGGGCCGCGTTTGTTTTGAAAGAGCTGCGGAATTGAATGCAACGTCGACGCCGAAACTTTCCTTCCGAACAGGTTCTGGATTCTGCGGAAAGGTGGTGGTGATTGGCGAGGCCGCAAAAATGGACGAATCACGACATCGCTAAGCACGGCATAACCGCGATCGCGACATACAGGCATCCCATTGTGTCTTCGTCTTGGCCCGACTCGACCAACCCGCGCTTCTCCTCCGTTGCGCTCTTATCTATGCCTCACGGAGCCTGTCTTAGGCATCGAAGCTCGCCAAGGGCCACCTAGACAGCCTGGCCAACGTCTTGGTTTGCATTGAAGCTTGAGGATCGAGTCTTGAGGCTCTACCCAAGCACCGTGCCGAGAAGCCGTGGCTCCCTAAGCATTGACGACGTGCGAGCTTATGCGGACCCTTCAAATGAGGATCAGTCTACGCGGCAACCGCGTACTGCGCTCGTTTTCCGCCGTGGCGCGGCGCTTTTCGGGCTGTAAGAACGTTGCCAGAGCAAAGAAGGGTTGCTCCGTCGGTGGGTGCCGTACCCGGGCACTCCTAGCTTGGGCGATCGAAGTCTGCTGCAAAACCAGGCTGCTGGGTGGCTTGCCGACCCACAACCAGGCCCGGCAATTCCTCATAACAATGACTTGAGGAAAAACGCCCCCGGCGTGGGGCCAATCGCGTGGTTCGCGTGGCATTTGTATGATATCGGCTCCTATCTAATGGTCCGCATGCACAACGCTCGGGCATCTCCCTGTTTACGACCCTAGTAGTTGCTGGCATCTTTGCAGCTCCAAATCACACCATAGGCAAGCGGCGAATCTGCAACGGGTTATTCCCGATGCTGGGGTTCTTATAAGAACTTTTTTCCTACACCGAGGAGATACTGGTTCAGCGATCGTCGTTCAGCAATATTCTTGTACCGTTGTCCGCCATGACCCGGAACTCTTCGTCCAGCGAGAGTGCGGCTCCAGATGCTCAGAAGGAGCAAATCGAGGTGACCCCTCCTTCGACGGCCCAGCAGGCCACCTCCTTCAACGTCGAACCCATCAGCAAGGATGGCTTCCACATCCACGAGCGCGATGCCGACGAGACGAACTCGAGCAGCGGCCTCTCCAGTAATCCCTTCGAAGATCCCGACGTCGCAGAGCACTGGGCCATGGTGTACGAGAAAGCCCAGTACGAATGCCGTGGCGAATTCGACCCTACCTACACCTGGACTCCCGAGGAAGAGAAGAGGTTGATCCGGAAACTCGACTTCCGTGTTTGCGCCTGGGCGTGCGTTATGTTCTTCGGTCTGCAGGTCGACCGTGGCAACTTGAAGCAGGCTGTCTCGGATAACATGTTGGATGACTTGAACCTGAATACAAACGGTACGTTCCCATTTCTACTTAGAGAGAGAGAGAGAGAGAGAGAGAGAGAGAAGCACCACCAGGCCCGTCGTTGGACGGCCGGTTTCTATGTTCAGTACGGACTGTTGGTGCGCATTTACGTCATTGCCTCCTTCTGCATCAACGTTACTATTATGATCACTACAAGCCGCTTGAGCTGGATATGTAGAAGATTGTAATAGTATGGGGATATAAGCGGGAGTTGACAACAAACCCACCCGTGCTGTGGAACTATTGCTACAGTAATACTTCCAAGGACGGAACATTTTAAACTTTCTCGAGCTCGAAACAATTCGGATTTGCTTAACTGACACACCGTAGATTATAACCTCGGCAACACGGTTTTCCTGATATCCTTCCTCTTGGCTGAGCTTCCCTCACAGCTTGTCTCGAAGAAGATGGGCCCTGATAGGTGGATTCCTCTGCAGATCTCGCTCTGGTCAACGGTAGCAATTTGCCAGGCTGCCATCACTGAAAAGAAGGGCTTCCTTGTCACACGCGCTCTGCTGGGTGTTCTCGAAGGTGGATTCATTCCTGACATTGTGCTCTGGCTCTCGTATTTCTACACGAGTCGTGAGCTGCCGGTCCGCCTGAGCTACTTCTGGACGACTCTCTCCTTGACGACCATTATCACCTCTCTCCTCGCTTTCGCCCTCCTTCACATGCGTGGCGTTGCTGGTTGGGCGGGCTGGCGATGGCTTTTCCTCATTGAAGGTCTAATCACCTTCTGTGTCGGGATTGCGTCCTGGTTCATGATGCCTG
Organism: Botryosphaeria dothidea; assembly: GCA_011503125.2. NCBI lineage: Eukaryota > Fungi > Ascomycota > Dothideomycetes > Botryosphaeriales > Botryosphaeriaceae > Botryosphaeria > Botryosphaeria dothidea. The sequence continues at coordinate 1,938,448 of WWBZ02000073.1, forward strand.
CGTCTGCCACTCAGACCAAGACCTGGTTCCGGCCCAATGGCTGGTTCACCGATCACGAGCTTAAGATCGCTGTCAACCGCGTTCTCCGGGATGACCCTTCAAAGGGTGACATGCACAACCGTCAGGCCATTACACCGAAGCTTCTTTGGAAGGCCATGTGCGATTACGATCTGTGGCCCATTTATGCCATCGGCTTGTTGGCATATATTCCGCAGAGTCCAGTAGACCAGTACATTACGCTCACGCTGAAGAGTCTTGGATTCAGCACGGTATGAAAAGGTTCACTCCGACTTTTCCTTTTGCATATGCTGACAATATTCACAGTTCAACACCAATCTCCTTGCAATTCCCGCCAGCGTTTTCCATATCTGCACACTTCTCATCATTACAAGAGTCAGCGAGTGGCTCGGCGAACGGACGCTCGTGGCCATGTGCCAGAACCTCTGGACACTGCCTTGCGTCATAGCACTCCGCTATTGGTCTGGCTCCATGACAGATGCCTGGGGGACGTACGCGCTCGTGACTGTACTTCTCAGCTATCCGTACTGTCACGCTATCTGCGTGGCTTGGGCGAGTAGGAACTCCAACAATGTCGGTACCAGAACCGTGTCCGCGGCGATGTACAACATGATGGTGCAGGTCAGTCAAGCGATTTGCTCACCCAAAACAACAAAGCACGCTAACATGATCGACAGGTTGGAAACGTCATCGCCAATCAAATGTACCGTGCCGATGACAAGCCTCTGTACCACCGCGGTAATAGGAATTTGCTCATCATCAATTGCTTGTCAATCGGTGTCTTCCTGACCACCAAGTCCTACTATGTCTGGAGAAACAAGCGCCGGGAGGAGCAGTGGCAGACGATGACCCATGAGGTACGCTCATTCCCAACCCATATGACCTCTTGCCGTTCTCTAACATATTTTTCATAGCAACGTGCGGACTACATCAAAAACACGACGGACCGGGGTAGCCATCGTCTTGACTTCCGTTTCGCTCACTAGACATGAAAAGAGTGTGGACATGATTCTTATTTGCAAGCGGCGGTTTCTATTTAAGCGGGGTATTTGGTTGTTAGGATTACAAAAAAGTGAAACGAATAGATCGCGGAAGGAGTAGAGTTTGCAACGATCTTTGCAATGGACGATTCAATATTTAATACCATCCCAGTGTCGCTTCCTCTCATCAGTGATTCAACCATCATTTTGAGATTTCTGCCCGCACTCCGAATATTTGGTCTGCGGAAAATTTAGAAGACGATCCGGACAAAAAGGGTTCGATGAAACGGGTAGAATTCATGTCTTGATGATCATTCAAGCTTCCTATACGTTCCTATGAAATGGCTATGCTAGGAAATGGATCAGACGTGGAGCACACTTGTCTCTCACTTTTTGTCAGAGCATGCCGTGCGATACATACAGCACACCAATCCTGGATGCAGGTGCAAGACACCTGCAGCTGCACCCTAGTAGCCTTACGCAAGACATGCTGCACGTTGGGCTGCATGAAAAGCGGTTTGCCGGGTATCAGCCCCCACATGCTCCACGCGGCGCGGGCTGATGAGCATCGCGTGCTCAAAGTAGGAAATGGCGAAAAAATCAAAAAAGAAAAAAGAGGCCCGAATTTGCCGACACCCAGACCGGCACGCTGTATGCCGGTGGCGCAGTACGCGGACATGCTGGAGGACTATTCTGAGAGAAGAAAATTACAAGACTGGCAATAGTAGAAGGATGCGGGCCCATTCCCTCACGCCTTCATAGAAAAAATACAATGCATCCGAGGGGTTCCCTCCGAGCATGTTACAGCGCAGCCCGCCCAGAAAAATAATAGTGGGACAAGGAAATCCATTGCCACCGGCATCTACCAGTGTTGCATCGGCGAGCTCCAGAGCAGACAGGAACCTTTCCCGGCTTTCGTGCTCATCGGGGACGGCGCTCTCCCGCTCACTAGTAGAAGACCTGCTCTTGACGCTGCCATCCGGCCACGCTTGGACGCGCGCGCGCTTTTATAAAAGCATCTGGGTTCCAAGCATTTAGCGGCTTGCCTGTCTAGCGTTCCGAACCAAGCCTCCTCCTAAGACCAAAGATGGCGGCGGACCAAGAAACCAAGGCGCCGGGTGCGACGGCTGTGGCTGATGACGAGCAGCCCGCGGCACCATCCTCGATTCGCGCTTCGTCCGAGAAGCCGGTCACGCCCCTCCGGCGCTTCTGGAGAGGCACGCTGCTGCAATGCATCATCACCGGCATGGTGTCGTTCGCCGAACCGGGAATATGGAACGCGCTGAACTCGCTGGGTGCAGGCGGTCAGCAAAAGCCGTATTTGGTCAATGCCGCTAATGCCATTACTTTTGGGTACGTTGTATTTTCTGCTCCTGCCACGAAAAAGGGTAAGTTTGAGTTTTGGCATGTTGCGGCAGCAAGGAGAATGCGTAGGGAGTTGAGGCATTGGTCCGGACGTGAATGTCATCAATTGCGGCGAACATCTTAATCCAGATGAACACCTCAACCCCCCATGGATTTTCCCCCTTGCTGTTGCAACATTCTGATTGTCAGGCAATTCCCATCTTTCGTGCGGCAGGAATATCCACTTGATGCCAGCTACTCACCAGCCGTCCCAGGATCATGATATTCGGCTGCACCCTCGCCGGCGGCCTCTCAAACAAAATCGGCCTCAAGTGGACGCTCGTGCTCGGAACGCTGGGATACCCCTTCTACTCGGCCAGTCTATACGTCAACAACCGCTACGGAACGGAGTGGTTCGTGCTCTTTGGCGCTGTAACCTGCGGTCTATCGGCGAGCTGCCTCTGGGCGTCCGAAGCCGCCATCGTCCTGGGCTACCCAGAGCACCGCAAAAGAGGCCGCTACACTGCGCTCTGGCTGGCCATACGCAATGTTGGCCAGCTCATTGGCGGTGCTATCAATTTTGGGCTGAACGTGCGCTACTCGACGACGGGCAAGGTCGGGTACGCGACCTACCTGGTGCTGATCGCGCTTCAGTGCTGCGGTCTGCCGCTCGCGCTCGCGCTCTCGCCGCCAAAGAAGGTGGTGCGTGATGACGGCACGCGGGTAGTGATCCTGAAGCAGACGTCGTGGCGCGCCGAGGCGAAGGCGATCTGGAAGCTCGTCCGCACGAAGCGCATCCTGCTGCTGATACCCGTCTTCATCTTCGGCCAGTGGACCACTCCTTACGAGAGCAACTACCTCGCCACGTACTTCACCGTTCGGTCCCGCGCGTTGGGTAGCTTCTTGACGGCGTGCTCGGGCATCACTGGAGATCTCGTCACAGGCCATCTTCTCGACCACCTTCCTTACTCGAGGAGGATACGGGCGAGGATCGTATGGTGCTGGCTCGCCTTCATGCTCATGGGTCTGTTTATCTGGCAGATGACCAATCAGGTAAAATACGACAGGAACCCACCGTCGTTGGATTGGAGCCAGCCAGGTTTCGGACGCGGTTTTGCGAGTCATATCATTTGGCAGTATGCAATCGAGTCGCTGCAGACCTACCTGTATTGGACCATGGTAAGTTGTATATTCCCCTGCTCTTTGAAACTGCTTCGTACTGACACCCGGAAAAGGGCACGCTTAACGATGGCGTCGGAACACTTGCCCGGACAAGTGGGTTGCTGCGCTCTTTTGAGTCCGTCGGCTCGACATTTGCGTATACGACGAGCGCAACAAAATGGCGGTACCTGTACACACTCATCTTCGCCTTCGCGGCTTGGGTGTTCCTGCTGCCGTTCACCACGTATGCCGCGTGGTTAGTGCCCGACCAGCCGTCGAAGGTGGAAGTTGCCGGAGCTGTGGAGGAGTCGGATTCGGGGTCAAGCAGTCAAGTGGATCTGGATGGAAGAGAAGATGTCGCAGAGAAGAGGAAACCAGAAGATTTGGTGTAGCCGTGCTGTGAAGCTGCCCAAGGCTTTCCTGGACCTTCCAGTTTCATTCGCCGGGTAGTTTAGTTTCGATGCCCTCGAAGAATTTTCTCTCTCCCGCATGATATGCCCTGGCGAAGCACAAGCGACTGCGATGTGAGAGTGCGTGGTTGCAAGCGTGCGGCGGCGAAGGTTTTGGTTTTGAACACCTTGATGCCGCGCCATCAAGGTACTCACCCTCCGCGAAGCCGCCACTCCCCTCGCCCACAAACCGCCCAAAATTCGCCCCGACCGCGCACCTACGAAAATATTCAAAGCCTCGAGCAAAGGAGCCATCACGCCTCAGCAACCATGTCCCACGAAACCGTCTGGTACTCTCACCCGCGCAACTACGGCAAGGGCTCCCGCGGCTGGTAGGTCACCACCTCACCGCGTCACCTTGTGCACGCTTTTCTTGCAGTTTCTTTAGTAAAGGCACACCCCTTCCGGCTATTATCTGACTTATCGTCTAGCCGTGTCACTGGAGATAAGAAGAAATCGGGAGTTATCCGCAAGTACGGCCTGAACATGTCGCGTCAGGTTTTCCGTGAACAGGCCGAGTTCATCGGCTTCAAGAAGGTGAGTGACCATAAGTCTCGCCGGAGAAGCAAACAAACGGCGGAAATGCTGACCGTTGAATGCGCAGTTCCGGTAAATGCGGTGGAGAAGAAGGCAAATTCTGATTCCTGGACGGGATGACGACCATGAATGATCTGGCTCTATCAAGACTCTTAAGTACAACCAAAAATGGAGACTTGACTTGAAAGGACCAAACATATTGTCTGTCTAGGTACTGGACAGCATGGACTGAACTTCGGCAGCAGTAAGACCCGTCTCCAGGAAAGTTGAGATTATGGTCAGGATACAAATATCATGAATCTCCATGAACACTGATGTCCCCAAGACTGACTCCAAGGTCTAATACATGCTCCTTTTTATTGTTACAATACATAGAAATTTGGAATTTCCAGCCTTTTGGTACAGCAGGCGTACATCTTATGCATCGAACGTTTACAATATCGACTAGTAGCTTACTTACCTATTCCTCCAAAAGCATGTCTCTCCAAACTGAAAATAAGAAAGATAAGACCTGAAGGCCAGTGGTATCAACGAGAAATAAATGCCTCTCCACAAACCATGCCCAAAAAAAAAGCCAGACTCCACAAATGCCGCAACCACCCTCCCACCCAGCGATCATTGCTCGCTCTCTTCAAGCGCTCGTCCTCGCGGTGCTGAACACCTTCAACAACTCCTCTCCCTCTTGCGGACTCAAGAACTCGTCCAACAGCCCATGCGCCATATCCACAACCTCCTCCTCGATCCCGGCCTCAAGTATCCTCGCACCACTCCCGAACCCCTGAGGTGCATAGAAGCTGGCATATCCCACCCCTACGAGCTCTTCCGACTCCACAACCCCATCTTCCAAGTCCACGAATGCCAGCCGCGTGAGCGCGACGAGATGTGCGTGCGACGCGCCCTGCACCGCGTCCAGCTTCTCCTTGCGGTCGATCAAGGGCTTGGTTGTCTCGTCCATCATCAGTGTGTAGGCGATGCGCGTGGCAAGGTTGACGATGCGGCTGAGGACCGTGGCGAGCGGGGTGCGTGGAGCGGTGGAGTAAAGGGAAGAGAGGGCGTAGTTGATGAGATGGAGAAGACGGCCGAGGAAATATCTGTGCTTTGCCAAGGCCGCGGCGGCTGCGGGCGATGGTAAGAAAGACGAGATGGTTTGGAGGACATCAAGGCGAAAAGACCAGAGTGACGAGCGAGGGGGGGTTGGAAGAGCCGGACCAGCGGGTGTTGAGCTGGGGAGGTCGTGAAGGAACAGTGTGAAATGATCCACGAGCGTTATTGGATCGTTAGGGAGCAACTGGTTCAGGTCAGGAGGGGGATCTGTCGGAGAGAAATCAGGAATAGGTCCGAAGCTCGTGGATGTGACACTTGTTGCGAGGAGCTGAAGTGTCAGGGTGAGCGTGGAGAGCATTGGTGACTTCAAGATTGCCCGAAGGAAGTCACGGGAAATAAGCGTCCAGAAGCGGGTTACGGTTTCTTCATCATGGGCGCAGCTTCGTGCTACGGTGAGGAGGATTGAGAGGCACTCCTGAAGATCGATATACCGCTCTAAATCGGGGTTGTCGAAGGATGTCCACGCAACGAGCAACGAAGAAGACTGCGCCAGCGGCACTATCTCGTCAGCCAGGGCCGCCGTCTTTTCAAGGGTTCCGAAGGCGAGAATAAATTGTAGCGTGTCGATGATGAGATGAAGAGGCAGATACTGTTCAAATTAATTTGTGAGATCGGGAGTGGTCGGGGGGTACGAACATATTTTTCTTGTGCGCAACGGTCCCACAGAGATAAGAGAATTCTGCAGAAATGGGTGGCGAAGTCATTTGATTCATCACGGTACAATGATATCCCATCGTAAATAATGGAGGAGAGGGGACGCTCGGGCCAAGAAGGAAAATGGTAGTGGGCAAACGCATCGAATGTTCTCTTTCGCATGCCCGCCGGCTGGTGGTTCATGAGCCTCTTCAGGAGCTACGAAATCAGCAGATTGTCGCAAGCCAGGAAATCAACGACGCACCTTAAACTTCCCGTCATCCTTCCCGGTGTCTGTGAAGATATCGTTTTCAGACTCCATATATGGCGGAGCGGCCAGCTCATCATCAGCCGCCTGAGCCTCCAGGATAGGTAGTGGTTTTGATGGGCTGACTTCAACAGCATTGCGCTTCCGCTTCGAGCCTTGCCTGGGTGTGCCCGTCCTCGACTTATCCCGCGATTTGCTGGGAGAAACCATAACAACATCGCCGTCATCGAAGCCGTCGCCAAACGGTACTGTCCGATTCTTCTTTGGCGTGGAAGCAGCCTGCCCTCTTGCAGTCCCATCCTTCAGGGTTCGCCGGGGCTGCTTTGGCTTACCACCTTCCACCTTGAGCTCGTGGTCCAAGAACTTATTTAGACTGTCTTTCTCGTCACGGTCCCTCCTCATAGCATGGAGTTCATCTCTTAGTTTCTGAATCGCCTCAGCATGTTCCTGCAGAAGCCGTGCCAGATGGGTGACATGTTCCTTGGTTGCCCGATCCAAATTACCGCGAACAATGGTGACCTCGCCTGCTTTTAGTTGTGCCTCCGCTTCCGCCCGACTTTTGGCGCGAGTGAGGGCGGCATTGGCATCTTCAAGCTGTGACAGTCAGCGGTGTAAACATGAGAAGGCAATCCTTCCTCACCTCTTGAATCTTCCGTCTGAGCTCGTCCTCGGTGGCACCGGCCAAGCTCGCTGCAGGCTGCAACGGAGCGGCGGCGGCGGGGCGGCCGAGATTATAGTTGGTGTTGTTTCCATGGCGAGCTACACGGTGGCTGTAGAGGTCCTCGGACGGGTTGGCGGCGAGGTCCTGAAGGGTCCGGCGGGTGCTTGTACGATTGCGGGCTGGGACGGGCGGGTTTCCTCCAAAGCGCGGCGGCGGGGCGGCGGCGAGGTTTTTGGGCGGGCCGGGGGCAACAGTCTCTCCGTTCAGTTGTATCTCGTCGCGATCCAGAGCATAGTCGGATGGCGGCGGATCTCCAGGCGGCGGGGCTTGGGCGCTGGCGGAAGGCGGCGCGCGGGATTGGTCACGATGCTGCTGGGTGGAGAGGTAGGCCTGGGACTCTATCTGGGCGAGGGCATCGTCGGGCAGGCTGTCGAGGTCGTCGTCCCAGCCGTACTCGTCCTTGTCGTTAGCCATGCCATTGACGAGCGCAGCGGGGGTGGCAGGCGTAATGGACGAGCGCTGAATGGCGGCGCGTCGCGGAGATGATGGGCGACCGGGGTGTTCAGTGTCGGCGCTCACATGTGCCGCGCGCTGTGGGTCCTTGTGCCCTGCCAGCTGCTTTGCAGCCTTGGCGCGTCCGTTGACGTAGATCAGCCTCCGCTGCGCTCCCTCATTCTCTCTCGCCTTGCCATCTGTCCCTAGATCTCTCGCCTCCTCATCGCCCTGAGAGCTCACTGTCGCCCTGCCCGTCACCCAGACGTGCGCAATAATTTCACCCGCGACCACCCTCCAGCGCGACCGCGCCGCCCCGCTGCCTTGCACCGTGCCCGGCCCACGACGAAACCGTTGAGGAGCGCGCCAGCCCCGAATCCTACTTTCCAGCGCCCATTCGACCCGGACACCCGCTGCAGAGCATCTGCGAAAGAGTTGGCGCAAATTCGTGGTTGACGGCACCCCCGCGATCCCCATCGCGACCATGACGAAGCCGAGGAGGGACGTCAAGTTCCAACACCGGGGGAGCGGCAGCAGCGGCAAGGGCAGGAGGATGTCCATGTCGGAGCACAGCGAGCCTCATTCTGAGCCTGGCAGCCCTACCCGGAATGGCGCTGTCGCAAAACCAGAGGTCAGTTGTGCGCTTGAGGACATAGATGGCGGCGGCTAAGCAGGCAGCAGGAACCCCCAAAGTCCGACTATGAGAAGAAGAAGGAGACCTTCATTACCCGCACAATCTGGACGCTGGTCATGATTGCTGGCTTCTTCTGGGCCATGTTCGCCGGCCACATCTACATCATTATCATCGTAACTGCTGTTCAGATCATTTCCTTCAAGGAGGTTATCGCCATTTCCAATGTCCCGAGCCGCGCCAGAAGCTTGAGATTTACGAAGAGCTTGAATTGGTACTTCTTGGGAACCACCATGTATTTCCTCTACGGAGAAAGCGTCATTTACTACTTCAAGCACATTATCCTCGTCGACAAGATCCTGCTTCCTTTTGCGACTCACCACCGCTTCATCAGCTTCATGCTCTACGTCACTGGTTCGTCTACCAGCTCTCTCTCCTCTGAACCCGACTAACTCCTTATCAGGCTTCGTTTTCTTCGTCGCCTCGTTGCAAAAGGGACACTACAAGTTCCAGTTCACTCAATTCGCATGGACCCACATGGCCTTGTACCTCATCGTTGTCCAGGCCCATTTTATCATGAACAACATATTCGAGGGCATGATCTGGTTCTTCCTTCCTGTCTCCCTGGTCATCACCAACGACATCTTTGCCTACATCTGCGGCATCACCTTCGGCCGGACCCAATTGATCAAGATCTCGCCAAAGAAGACGGTCGAGGGTTTCCTTGGAGCCTGGATTTTCACTATCATCTTTGGCGTGGCCCTGACCAACGTGCTGATGAGGTACAAGTACTTCATCTGTCCTGTGAATGTGAGATACACAGCCAATACAAGACCTGTGCCGCGACTAACATCATGACAGGACCTCGGTGCCAACTTCTTCACCGGCCTTGAGTGCGACGTCAACCCCGTCTTCATTCCGCACAACTACCGTCTTCCCTTCATCCCGCCAAATTGGACTCACCTCCCCACGACTATCACTGTGGCACCGATGCAATTCCACATCCTTGTCTTCGCGACTTTTGCTTCCCTCATTGCTCCATTTGGCGGTTTCTTTGCCTCCGGACTGAAGCGTACGTTCAAGATCAAGGACTTCGGTGACTCGATTCCCGGACACGGTGGCATGACGGATCGCATGGATTGCCAGTTTATCATGGGTTTTTTCGCCTTCATGTACTACTCGAGCTTCATTGCGGTGTACAAGGCCAGCGTCGGTGGTGTCATTGAGCAAGCGATCAACGGTCTTACGCCGGACCAGCAAATTGAGGTTGTAAAGGGTCTGAGCAAGCACCTTGTCAACCAAGGAATCATCCCATCCAATGTAAGTGGAACCCAAGGATATCAAATGCAACGCTTCTGACGCCCTTTGGCAGGTCTTGGAATACCTTTCCGATGAGCTCAGGCGGAGATAAATACCGTAATGGGACATTGGCGCTTTCTTCTTTTCAGATTTCCTAAACCGGCGCGATGCCCCTCAAGACGCCAGGTCTGGTAATTCTGGCTTTTTACAATCACTGCCGTTCTATGCGACACAGCACGGCCGTTGAACCGTCCCTTTCTCATTGTTGAAGTCATACATACCTCTTACTTCTTTTCCTCTGTTTGCTCGTTGGGGCTAGCCAGTCAGCCCCGTACTTTGTTCAACAGCGTCTCATCTCTCATCTCTCCTCATGGGCTGAGCCTATCTGCGTACTGCATCTGTTCTCTCGACTGGGGAGAGGTATATCATGAGCGATCTGCTGCCATTGGCTATGAAGGCAGCTGGCCGCCGTCGATTCGGACCTTGCAATTCATTATCAAAAGCACGCATTGGCAAGGCATTTGGTGAAGGGCGGGTGCAAAAGTCGTGTATGTGACACATTAATTCGGAGTGGTCGCCGTTGAGTGTGGATGACGGTACAATTGGCGGATGGTTGTCGTGGTCACGCGGAGGAGCATAGGCTAGAACAATGCAATACCCACTTCTTTCTCGTTTGGCAAAGTCCTGGTTGAGCAGGGAAGAATTTTTTTTCGTGTGACGTAGGAGATTCGCTACGACAGAAGGCGGCAAATCAGGGCCAGCCACAGCTCTGAAGCCACACAGAGCGCGAAGCGAAGCGACCTCCCAATGACGCCAGCGCTCTGAGCTTATTCACACTTCACCAACGACTGCCTCTTCCTCCACGGTGGAGTCAATGAAATTGCGGCCACGAGAATTCGAGGTTAATGGGATATCGGTGGCTGGTGATTCTTAGCCATCGAGTCTTATCGTTTCTGTGAGGCGAACTTGGTGTCACGCCCTCCGCAATGCTCTTTCAGAGTCAGGATGTGGAGCGTTGCGAGAGCTGGCGATGCTTCCGATGACGGGGAGCTTTGCTCTTCTCTTCTGTGTCTTCCCTCCCTCCCTCCCTCCTCCTCCTCCTCCTCCTCCTCCTCCTCGTTGACTACCTCAATTGCGTAGGATTGAGAATGAAAATTCTCACATGAATGAGTTCCTTCTAAGTCAAGGCATCGACTTCATGCCCGATCCAGCTCCGTCTACGCCGGTTACTCGAGACATCAGCTGGCTGGGACTTGAGACAAATTTTCGTCTGTGTTGTTTTAACTTAATCTAGAGAATACTTCGGGTGGGAGAGTGAGAAGAACGAGCCATGCATCTTCAAGCAGCAAAGGAAGGGCTGCGGCAGCTTCCAGACCCGGTGAGCGAATTCAAGGGACATGATATCTTTGACTTTTGACCAGCTGAGTCAGTCTGCTCAGTATCTTCTAATATAGGTGTCGAAAGCTCTAGCTCCTCCTTCTCTTACCATTGTGAAGCCGCCAACCGCACATACGTCATCTCTTCGAGAGCGAAACCACTACACAATCTCGAGCGCGTCAACCAGGGCAAACAGCGACGTCTCACAGAACGACCTTTGCAGGAAGGTCCACCGCTAAGGCAAGTTCACTCCCTCATCAGTCGCTGTTTTTTGAGGGCAATGTTGGCCGCCGCAACCAGGACACGACGACGATGCTTGGCGTCGTTGCCAAATCTCCTACAAATCCACCCCATACTACACTCGTCGCCTCATGTTGGAGAGCTTGAGCGTCTTGGTTAGCTATGCATGTTGCTCCGGCCCAAAGTGAAAGTGCTGATGTCATGGCGAGCGAGGTGCTTGCAAGTGACATGGCTCTTGCGCCCAGGCGGTAACTCATCGCTGTGCGCCGCAACCCACGACGCTACAAGCTCGCGAGAATGACTGATCCACACGCTAGCCTAGCACAAATATTGGTTTCACGCCCAGCCAGCTCTATTTTCCGTTGCTCAAAATGGTCATGATCTGTCGCTACGCTCCGCCGTCAGCCTGTTCACGCACCACAACCTCACCTACGACAACACCGCTCCCGCCACCTCTGCTATTCTCTTCTCGCTTTCAACCGTCTCCCTTCTTCATTCGTACCTACTCTTCTTCAACTCTTTTTGTAGCGGGGTTTGGCTCTGTCAGAACCGCAAACAATCCGTTCGGCGTCGTCCTTGTCCGCTACGCCCCTCTTCCTCATCTCAGTCGCCCAGCACTTTCATTCGCCCCACCAGACTCTCTCGTCATCTCGACAGCTTCAGCTATGTCTGTTGGTCCTGTTACCTCCAACGGGTCCCCTCGTACGGGCCAGTCCGCCGCCAACTTCACCATGACTGCGACCGCGCCTCCCTCCGGCACTCCTACGAAGCGCACGCCTGTCACGAAATCCCGTTCTGTTGCAAGTTCCTCTCCCGCTACGCCCTCGAGCAAGAATTTGAGCCCCGTTCGCAAGTCAGCTTCACCTGCCAGCACCGCGTCCTCTACAAAGCAGCTTCGCGTTGAGAAGCTCGTTCCGTTCAAGAACCCTGTCCCGAAGAACAATGCTCCCATCAAGCCTGTCACGGGCGGCTGGGGTGCGCCCTTCAACCCCTTTGGCCTCAAGCAGCCGAAGTACCGCGTGGCGAAGTACTCTTCTCTCGGTCACGCGCCTCCTGATACCAGCGCTACAAGCGTCTCGACGACCGATGCTCCTGCGAACACGCAGAAGCTGCCTCTTAATGCCAGGCAGTCTCTGGTTGACAAGACATCAGTTAGCAAGATGAACGACAATGCGAAGACCAGTGGCTCTGCTGGCTTCACCATGGGTGCGCGCGTTCCCAAGGGTGATGACCATCCCGATCCTTTCAGACTGCTTGCCCGCCTGCCGGATGAGCAGTCTCGCGTTGTCACTCAGTCGTTCCTCATCAAAGAAGGCGGTGCTGCTCCCAAGAAAACCTCCGGTAACAATGCCTCCGCCGTTACCAAGGGCGGTGCGCCTTCCACCGAGGAGCGCACTCCAGCCACGAAGCTCAAGCCTACCGCAAAGCCCACCGCTTCTCAGCGCAAGGCCACGACTACTCAGCGCGACGCCACCAAGAAGCCGGCTCCCCTGACGAAGAAGGTCTCTCAAAAGACCAGCACCTCCAAGGCCACCGCTCCAGCTCCCAAGAGAGCCCCCGCCGCGCCCATGTACGGCGCCACCTCCTCCACGAACGGCACCTCGTCCGCCCGCCCCGGCTCCAAGCGCAAGGCTCCTCAGCCCGTCGCCGCCGCTTCCCCGTCCCATCCCTCCGACTCCGGCATCAGCATGGCGGCCGGCGAGCAGGAGCCTCCGCAGAAGAAGCTCAAGAAGCAGATCGACACGCGCACGGCGCGGGAGAAGCGCACCGGGCCCGCCAACCCGCGCATCCCCTTCCTCCTGAGCGACTCCTCCAGCGACGGCTATCCCACGCCGGCCGCGAAGAGGCGCGCCGAGCCGCAGGCCTCCGCTGGCGACGCTCTGGTGCAGAGCCGCGGTGCCAGCGTGGACGAGGAGGACGAGGACGCTGCTGCTGCTGAGCAGGCTCGCTTGGGCCGCGCGCTGTTCTCGAGTGAGAGCCCGAAGTCGAAGAATGGCTGAGCACACTGCGCTGGGTTGGCTTTCTCAAGGAGGTTCTCATGCGTTGTTACGGATTGGTGTGTTGGGGTCGACCCGGCACCGACGACGATATTCTTTTGATGAGCTTGTCATGACATTCTCCTCAGCTTTCAGGACTCGATCCTGAATCACTGATGACCTTTTTCTCCATGGCAACCTTTGACTGATTGGACACTGTATTCTTGACATTATTGATGCCCTGGTTTACATTTAATCTGAACAGTCTTCTTTACTGCTATGATCTCTTTTCCGGGGGTGTTTTCGGGGAAGGGTCCTGTGGGTGAGCAGGGGATGCTTTTACCCTGGAAGTGACACTCTGACTGACTATCCGAACATTATGGTAAAAACGAATATGTAGAACTCAATGAAACATGTCGTTCTTCTGTTCGTACAAGCTGTTGGTGCCAAAACATGACAAAGTTCCGGCCTAGGCCTGCTAAATTCAGCATAGACTACTTGCTCTTCTCATCAGCGATACCAGGAAATCAATTCGATTCCAGCTCCTCGAAAGGACGGTGAGCACAAGCACAAGCACCGGAGCTAACAACATACAGCTATATCTCTATTCACAATACAAATTCAGACATTAGCGGATATACCACTCTCGATCCAATCGTCAACCATCCATCCTCCAAACCCGGGCGTTCTCGTTCCGTCATTACAACCTCCGATCAATCCACTTGCATATCCTCTGACCCCCACAGTTAATTACCAACAAGTAGACGCACGGACGAACAGTCATCCACATCTCCAAGCTGATCCTCAGGCCCAAGGAGCCAGGCAACCAAGATCGGAGCGACACCAGACAGACAAGACCAACAGCCACCATCACACCCAGTCAGGTGAAAAGGGTAGGTAAGCCAAAAAAAAAAGCGCAACAAAAGCAGTAGCGGCATCAAACCAAAGGCCGGCTTCTGCGCTCCGTCTCGCCGGGACAATCATGGACATTCCAAAAAGAGCAACAAAGGTAGTAACTTTCTGTCCGGCGGGACGATTGGAGGTCCCCGCCGCTCCCCCTCAAGAAAATAGGGGAAGAAGATATCTTTGTCTCTCCAAAAAAAACACACAAAAGTTCCCAATAAAGATTTTTCTTCCCATGGTGAGAAGTGTGGGTAGTAGAGAAAAGTGGAAAAAGGCGCTGTGCTTGAACGAAGACGAGAAAAATGCAAGGATCCGCGTCCACCCAAGAGAAGAGGCACTAACAAGCCTACTCATCTTTTGCCCTTGAATCATTCAAAAGAAACCCCCCCCCCCCTTATCCAGTTCCTATGAAACGCCAAAAAAGGTGCCGGTGTGGTAACCGCATGGTACCAACGACACCAAAAGAGAAGAGAAAAACAGAAACCAGGGCCATTTCCCAAAATAGACCCATGTCTCCTACAAGACAGAGAAGTGAAGTATGTAGAGGAGTAAGACCTCTACGGTAACCAAAAACGGCGCGGAAAGAATCTGGGTTGGAGTAGAAGAAGAAAAAGGAAACTCGTAGCACTTCTATTCCCACATGACTTCAGTTCCAAAAAAGCGCGCAATGAAGTTCGAACGAAGAGAAAAAAATTTATCGATAAAATTATGGCCTTTTCTTGACATGGCCGGTGGGTGTATCGCCCCGACGACTATCAAACCTATGCCCAAGGTTGCGAGAGACGGTGATGAGCGAGGTTGAAGAAAGGTGAATTACGACAAGCCACGCGCAGAGGATGTTGGCGATATGGTGGAGTAGGTAGGCGTAGGTGACGCCATAGATGGCAGCGTAGCCTGCAAGCCCAAAGAGGAGAATGTTGGTGAAGTAACGGAACCTGGTGGCCTGAAGTTAGCGATGCCGCCAGAAACTAAAAGGGGAAGGATATTTACGAACCGGTTAGTCACCCTTGGTACCATGCGTCCGGTACTCAAAGTTTCCACCAAAAGGATGAACGGCATGATGGATAAAATGTTGTGATGGGAGGAAAAGGGCGTTAACCAGTGGACGGCCAGATTGCGCACCCAGACGACTAGGACGGGGATGTTGATCGGCAAGATCCAGATCATTAGCACTAAGATGGATTGGCAGTAATTAAAGAAGTTGTAGTTGGCTTCGGAGTGCTGCAAATGGTCAGTATTTCCATAGGAGTCAGATTCTCTGGCATGACTTACTGTCTCTCGCGCAATCCTGAGAGATCTTGTGGTGGTTGCAATATGGACAACACAGAGCACCATGTATGCAAAGTGATACGGTATAGCAGTCGAAACCATCAAGAGAAGGACACCGGTGGTAATAACACGTTGCTTCGTGGAGCTGACCGCAAACGCCGTGGGAGACCGTCTGTAGAAATATCAGCATATGGCCGTTTCAAGTTCATGGACGGCAGAAGCCTTACCTTCCCTCGTCACACCGTAGAGCAGGTCTCGCCCAAGAGTAAATTGTTCCAAAAAGATGAAGGACGATAAGCGTGAGGTAGTTGATTGCAACGCAAACACCAGTGCACATTAGGCCGAAGAGGGGTACAAGAAACCAGAAAAAGCTATCCTGCGAGCCAAGCAAAAGATCGTTCTTGGTGAAGTCTATCGGGGTTTCAGTAGCATTGCCATTGCGGGACGGGAACCAGCGCGAACCATGGTGTGATGAAGATTGACTGGCACTCGCAAGGGACATGCCGCAAAAGGTAAGAGCGAGGAAAAGGACCGGAATAGACGAGCGAAGACATTGATTTGTGCTTTCCGCAAAACTCATGAAAACACCTGACCTGTTAGCCAATAGTCGATTATTGTCGGAATTCAGCAAGTACGTACCTGTCTCATCGTAGACCTTGAATTGCTTCCTGAGGACCAAAGACACAGCCACGAGGGGCAAGGTTGCGAATACCGTGCGGTATCGCATCCAAAGCTTGCCCAAGCTCCCAAATAGGTCAACTTCCAGATCGACTTTTACTGGTGCCTCGCACGTCGTGTCAGTCCAGAGTTGAAGGGAAAGACCATTGAGTTCACTCAATGACCTGTTGCGCTTGAACGGCGGTGGCATGTATGGAGCAACGCCATGAAGATTGATATCCGCTTTCTTGGCATTGACGTAGAACTTCGATTCATAGACCTCCTGGATGTACTGGCGGAGAAGGGGAGCAAAAAGTTCGCCGCGATCACCACATCCCTTCGAGCTGATTTTGAGCTCATATGCCAATAGGCTCGAATGAAGCGCCGGAACCTTTATGTCCATGACCATTGGACGTTTAGCAGGCAGTTTCACATGGACTCCGCTAGACAGCAGTTTCCGAAGCCCCAAGCTGGTTTCGATCGTCGATTCGATTCGTGCGCTGAACTCAGCCATCACCCAGCCGTTCGTGTGCTCAACTGCCTTATCCACGACGGCGACGAATTGATGATCAGCCAGATCTTCCAAATCATACTGGAGGTATGAAAATGGTCGCGCCTTGTCAAAAGGAAATTGAGAGTTCTTCGTCGATGCAGGGAGGTGGATAACGTCACTTGCAGCATTCTTACATGCAAGTCGCGTTGATCCAGAACTGTCCCCGGAAAGATCCATGTCCATCGAGAAGATCGCAGCCGACTGCCCCGCCTGCAGGGGGAAGACGCTGCAGAAGAGGACCTCAAGCTTGCCGTTCTCCCCCGTTGCATCAATCTTCTGGTCCGTCAGGAGTGTGAATTTTCTTCCTTCAGGCGCACCCTGCGGAGGCACAGGGAGGAGGTAGGCCTTGGGCTTCCGCTGGTGTCCGAAAGATCTCAGGACTAAACGTTCGCCCTGGGAAATGATGGAATTTGAGTTGTCCTCTAGCGTCAGAAGAGTCTTGGGGTCTTTGTGCGGCAGAGTTTTCTCTGCAATATCCTCAAGCCCTGTGAGGAAAAACTTCTTGAAACTCCGCATCCTTTCGGCTCGCGGCACTGTCTGCATGGGACGTGAAACATCCACGACATCATACAGCGCACGTATGACACTCTTCCGGAACTGGTCGCACCACGTAATCGCCAAGTGATCCATCCCCGTCCAAACATGGGGAATTGATGCTGTGAAAACCGTAAATCCGTGTGTTTCCGGAACCAACGATGAAATGCTTGCGTAATCCGAGGGAACCACAGTATCCAATCCTCCTCCAGCAATTGAAATGAGAGTAACGTGCCAAAGAGGGTTGTCGTTTGCCCATCGTTGCGAGTACGCCTGGCGCCAGTAATCATTGATCTTCTTGTACGTGCTGACGATGTCAACATCAAATGAGACCGGCGGTCTTGCGTGCGGAGCGGACAGCGTGACTATGGTGTTGACGGAGTTCGCTTGATAATTTGGCATGATAAGCATCGTCCGGGCAACGATTCCACCCATCGAGTGTCCAACGATAATGACCGAGCTCGGATCGGGTAAATCAGGGCTCCGTATTGAGCGTGACGGGTTGTGGTAAAGCGAGAGGATATATGCCACGGCATCATTCAAGTACTCGGCTTGGTCCAGGAGCGTCTGTCCGTGGAAAGCTGTGATATCCTCATTAAAGTCGACCGAGAAGAAGTCCAAGGCTCTCTTTCCATCCGCGAGAGCGTCGGGTTCGTTTTGAATGTGGTCATGGAAATGATACGCAGCCTCGGCGGCCAGAGAGCGCACTTGCTTGTAGCTTCCCGCGTTGCCGGGAATGAAGAGGACTGGAACTCCCTTGACCTATAACCTGTCAGCTCTGACCAGCGCCAAATACACACTGTGCCTACTCTGGTGTCCTCATCGATGCCTCCCTCCCTGTACATATACAACGAGTATTTGCTGGCGAAGCGAGTGTGCTCGGTATCAAAGTCATCGTACTTGACAAATGCGGCCCACATGCGAGACATGTCACAGCCCTTGGGATCCAATTGGCGCGTGAAGAATGATTGGACAATGGCAAACAGAGCGACGAAGGCGGCGACGGTGATGGCCAGAGTCAAGGTGGAGATGGACCACGGGTTCCGCCATCGCGAGCGGCGGCGGCCGTAGCTTTCGGCCATGTCGTCAGGTATTATGTCCTTGTCCAGCATCTTGCGCTGGAGGTCCTTCTCGGGGGCCGGGGCGGTGTGGGCTTCGGACCAGACGCGCGACTTTGTCAGAGATGCGCGGGCTACAGTCTCATTATTCCGGCGGCGCTCTTTCGCTACGCCGTCGGTGGAGGTGCGAGGCGTGTAGGTGGTCAGGTCGTTGCCATGCTCGGGCGAGCGCGACACAGGAGCTGGCGGAGCTGGGGCGTCCGGAATGGCGCTGCTGTCGTCGTCCTCGTCGGTCGCGGAGCCAGACGACCGTCTCCTCATTTAAGCCAGCGCGTGGGGAGCTGTGTCGCAGTGATCGTCCGGCGAGCCAAGAGGGACGGGCGCGCTCAGCGTGAGGATTGGGACCGGACTCGGCGCAGGAGGCTCTCGCGCGTGGTGGGATTGGGGAAACGAGTGACAGCACAGCTCAGCACAGCGGCGGGCGGCCAGTATCCGGGGCAGGACACGGTCGGTCGGAGGGTCGCTCTTGGGACTGGGTCGAGGCTGGAGGTGGAGGAGGTCTGTTCGTGCCTTCTGAGCAGTGCAGCGAGCGCCTAGGGACGGCCCAGCTGCAGCGGTGCTGCTGCTGCGGGTGCCCCGTGCGTGCGAAGCAAATGCGCGCGACGACAAGACACGGTGCCGCAGAAGGGAGCCACGGAGCCAATCAACGCCCTGACGACTGTTCGGGAGGCTGCTCATCACCGACGGCTCAAGGCTCAAGGCCCGGGTCGCGCGGCTGCCCCAAGGCCCGTCTGCCTGCATGCGCGCTCGTTTCAGCAGCGCTGCCCGCCCAACGCGCTCCTTTTCCGCCGCCCGCAAACAGCGAGCAGCAGCGCCGCACTGCGAGCCTCCCACGCCCGCTCGCCCTTCGAGATAGCCACCCTCCCAAATTAGCCCGGCTGTCGGCGCCCTCAATCTCCGGGAATCTGGCCCCGGCCCCCGTACAAAGGCATCACTGCGCGCGCGTCCTCCCCAACAAAGCCCGCAGAGGCCATCCGAATATTTTTGCACTTGCGCCGGCCCACCGCCTATCGCCCACCGCCCGCCAAAGCGCGCCGCGCCGGTCAGCCGTAGGGGATGGATGAATAAGCTCTCGACTGCCCGCCATCCATCACGCAAGCAAGAAGGGACGCCTCAATGCTCAGGACGCAGTCAGCATCCCCGTCGCACCCCCGCGAGCCTATTGCCGTGTGACCATGACCGCGCTGCCAGAACTCAATCTACCTCTCCGATCTGTACGCCCCCGAGTCTGCGTCTAGCAGGCACTGTGGCACCCTCCAACTCCCTAGCTCCCCGCACCGTTGAACGCCTGAGTTCCACCGGCGCCTTCGCATCGACGCCTGCCCTGTCTCGCAAAACTGGAGTTGCGCTGCGACGGTGATGCAGGACAAGAAAACTACGCGTGGCCCCCAAGCCACCAGCGCTGCATGAATCCTGGCCGCCTCCGATCATCATTATTTATATCCCGGTCGACATCCCGGTCGATCTCTTCGAAATTATTGAGCAGGGACGCTACCTCCTTCGTCTACCAGCCTCGCTTTTCCCCTTCTGTACGTTTCGATGCAACTCAAGCATCCCGTCCCAGAGGCCCAACCTGCACTGTAGGGTTAAGCTTCTCAAACTGCCGACGCTCCCTCTCTCTCTTCGCATTCTGCATCCGAATCTTCTCAAATCTTCCCTTGGCGCCGTGCCTGATCCGCGTGATCATGTCCTGAGCCCGACCTTTGGTGATGTCCTCTGCCGTCAACTGG
This sequence comes from Botryosphaeria dothidea, assembly GCA_011503125.2. Taxonomy (NCBI): domain Eukaryota; kingdom Fungi; phylum Ascomycota; class Dothideomycetes; order Botryosphaeriales; family Botryosphaeriaceae; genus Botryosphaeria; species Botryosphaeria dothidea. Next base: position 1,958,382 of record WWBZ02000073.1, read on the forward strand.
TGGTCCTTGTCCCGCCGCTTGTTTAGGAATTCGAGCTGCGCTTCCGATGCGGGTTTTTTGCGCCAAGATGCCCACTTGTCAATAAATAGAAGCGGGAACGTGTCCGCCGCAAAAGTGTCCGCGCTATGGATGGCATGTTCCAGCGTCTCGGCCTCAGCAATCACTTGCGGTTTGTAGTACGGTGCCGATCCGCCCCTACGATGCCGGGCAGGTATGGGCTTCGTAAACTTGACGATGAACTGCTCCTCGTTCCTCTCCACCGTGAGATACCCGCTCTCGGTGCACGTGAGCATGAAACGCTCCTCTCCCACGCAAACCCATGCAAAATTGCTTATACGCCTTACGTTCTGATCCCCGGAAGTGTCCTCCAGCAGCTCATGGATAGAACTGTACTCGGTGAACGTGACTGTGCTTCTTATCTCAGTCGGCCCGGCTGAAGTTCCTGGTTGAACCTGGGAGAGCTCTTTTTCGCGGAGCTTTTCTTCCTCTTTTCTTTCCTTGATCTTCTTTGCATCTTCGGCAGAGGCATAGTCCAGCATAGCATCAGGATCCAGTCCGAGTAAAGTTGGAGTCGTGATAACCCCGGTTTCTAGCGTGGCAACCATGTCGATGATATGGCAATTTTCCTTGCCAGTATGCAGACGCATACCTCGTCCGATCATTTGGATCAGAAGGCTTCGTGACCTCGTAGGCCTAGACAGCACGACGCAGTCTATATTCGGGATGTCCGTACCTTCCGTGAAAACGCCGCAATTCAAAAGCACAGGGTACTCCCGCCGCTTGAATGCATCGATCCGCTCTGCTCGGATCTTATTTGGAGTGTCTCCGGTAACATACTTCGCATCGATGCCGTGCTTCCGAAAAGTAGCAGTCAATCCAGTCAAGTGTGCGAGGTCGACGCAAAAAACTAGGGTAGACTCTCTATCGGCCGCCTTTGCCATCCAACAACGGACTGTAATTTCGTTCGTCTCATCCGTATTGACGGCCTTGGACAAAGCACCAGCTTGGAAGTCGCCATTCGCTCCTAACTTGACTTTGGAAACATCCGCCTTTGATACAACAGTAGTGAAGATCACGTCCGATAACCATTTATCTTCGATCATTTGGACGTAATCTTTGTGATACACCACGTGGTCGATGACAGCCCCCAACTTCTTCCCGTCGAATCTTGAGAAGGTTGCCGAGACCCCAACCAAAGCAGTATTTGGGTTTGTATCGTTCTTGAGCCCGAACCAATCCAAGGCCTCTAAGTATGAGCTTGCCACAATGTGATGCGCTTCATCTACAAGGACCAGCTTGAACCGCTTGGGGTCAAACTTTTCGATACGATCTCCAGACATGATGCTTTGGACAGATGCTACAGTGATATCGGCCGCACCAGAGGCGTGGACTGATCCCATCTCTACGTCCACCGTCTTTTCTGGATACGCGTTGGTGCAATGACGGGCGGCTTGTTCGACGAGCTCACGCCGGTGAGCCAAGATGAGGGTCTGCGTAGCATGTTTGTTTGGGGGAACCACACGATCGATCAATTGGGTGAATATGACCTATGAATGATGAGCATTACTTTTTGCCACAGTCAAAACTTGCACTCACGGTCTTCCCGCTTCCAGTTGCTAGTGAAACACCGAGCCTCTTCTGACCTCTGGCGAGGTAGGCAAGAACACTTTGAATACATTCCTCCTGGTAATCGCGCAATTGTATCCTCGACTTCGTTAACGGCGGCGGCGGAGGCGAGTCAGGCAGCTGAGGTGCATCGGCGGGCGCAGCGCGGGCTTCAGGTGAGGCATGGCGGACGCCGGTGACCCTAATCGGAAGCCTGGGCCCGTAGACGATACCTCTCAACGCATGACGCGAAATTCGGAGCATGGGATGTGGTTCGAGGGCGAGAGGTGACGACGATGGAGGTTCCGCGACGCGCCGCGCTCTGACGTTCCTGCGGGAGACGCGCCGCCGGCCAGGCGCCGACGGTCAGACAGCTGCCGTCCCCACCAATTTTTTCAACCGCAGATCAGACGGCTCGACTTGCTCGCTCACCGACGCTGCTTCAGCTGCGACGCGGCAATGCGACATCGGCCGTGGCACCAGGCAGAATGAGCGACGTTGGTGACTCTGAGGGGAGCCAGTCCGATGACCATGCCACAATCGACGCTCAGGAGGCTCCTGAAGAGCGGACCGATTTCTCAGCACATGAGGGAGACAACGAAATTTCCGGACCAGAGTTTGCATTGCGTTCGCAACCAAAGAAGAGAAAGAAGATCTCCAATGCCGAAAACACGAAGGCGAAAAGGTTGAAAGGCCTTTACCGCGACGAATACCGCCGGTTTTACAACTCCACTATTGCCGATTTCTCCAGCTTCAACCCGGATGGCAATACTGGCCGCCTGGAATCCTCCCAAATTGGTGCATCAACATGGACATTTCCCGAGAAACACCGGCTTTTCAGCGCAGTGGATAGGTACGGCAAGGATGACATGCCCAGAATCATAGCAATCGTGAGGACAAAATCAGAGCCCGAGGTCCGCGAATTTCTTTTGCTGCTGCAAGACGCCGTCGTTGAACTTCAGATCAACAGTGATGATGTCTCTAAGACGACGGCATCCCATGAGATTCCAGCAGCTTGTGAGATTAGTGAGGAGTGCTGCAGAAGTCTGGAAGCCGCGGCGGATGCTTTGGCAAGTCATCAGGACTCTTGGGACGTGAAGCAAGAACAGAAGAGGCACGGAAAATATTGGCTTCTCACGCCCGATATGGCAGACCTGTTCGACAAAACTTTAGAAGAGAACCACGGAGACGATCGCCTCACTGATGATGGCCAAGGCTACAGTACCAGCGAGCCTGCACCAGACGGTGATTCTGATCAGGAGGAAGAGGAACAGGACGTTGAGCACGCACAAGATGCCTTGGATGCCGTTCCTGCTGCCCGCCTTCTCAGACTTTCAAAGTGGCTTGAGCTTTCAGGATCCGTCTTCGCAAACGCCGGCGGAGCAAGAGAGGCTGAGAATTGGCGCTCCATTGCCGAACCTGGTGAACAGATCAGTATCTTTCATAGCGCCTTTTCTGATCTTCACCGTCTGGCAGTGAGTGTCACTCAACGGCTAGTAGCTGCAAGCTTGAGCCAAGCAACGTCGCGACTGCACGCTTGGGAAGATACAGGTGACCGGGCAGCTGGCAGGCCAATTGTCCGCCGAGATGATGTCCTCACTGCTCTTGAGATGCTCAACATGCCCAGGTCTGCCAAGCAATTCTGGGTGAAAGCCCCACGACGCTGCGGAGTCGTTGTTCAGCAGCATCAGAATACTATCAACTACGAAGAAGTGGAACGAATCCTCAGGGGTCAACCAGCTTTCAATAATGCAGTCGTACCAACACAAGAGATTGCCATGCAGGATGGTCACACGGCGGATGATGCACAAGCGACCGAGCATATCACGTCAGATACCGAGACAGACAGCGACTTGGACAATCCGGATGCAGAACAAGAAACATACGCAGAACTGTTCGATGTGCAACAGAGCCATCAAGAAGAAGAAAGGCTATGGCAGCTGCTCGGTCAAGACGTCATGCCTGCAGTAACTATGGAATTACCAAAACGTCCCCATCTAAGCCGAAAGACGGGGGACGAACTCATTGAATGGAGGAATGTAATTGATTTCAAGGCGGAATGGGAGCGCTATGGAAGACCTATCGACTCAGCCAGACCGGTGGATGTGAATGCAGGCGCTTTCGCCTCGGTGAACCGTGGATTCGAAACAGCACGAAGTCCACCTCCGCTGCTGGCGAGAGCAGAAACAGGTGCCCTGGATGTCGACCAAACCTCACTAGAAGAGCCGCCTCAGGATATTGCATCGCCAATCACAGAGGAAGGTGAAGAGGATGGCAGTGATGTCTCTGAACCCAGCGGCAGCCTGCCTGGTGGGACACATCCGAGCACTTTGCCGATTCGTCGGGTTTTGGCGCCCCGCCGGGCCAGAGATGCTGCGACATCGTCAATGGGGGAACTGCCACCTTATCCTGAAAATGATGATTCGTCGGGGGATAATTACGATGGCCGTTCCGAGTAAGGCTCGGGATGACCTCTTCTATTTCCGCGGACGAAGCTATCCCGAGAATGGACTTAGTCCCATGCCCCGAAGGCTTCTCAAATGCGCATTCCGCCTCTTGCAGCAGACTTTTGATAGTCGTGTTGATGCACATAAAGAGGCAGACCAGTATCATGTCATCTAAACGGCGTGACTTCATGCCTCTTGGCTTAGGTCCTGTGGATATTGAACGATGCTTAGCGGGAGCCTAATTGCGCCAAGGTTGACGATGCGGAGAAAGCGAGGGGGATCGGCCGGCAAGCGGCACCATGGCGTCATCCTGCAGTCGTTGAAATGCATTACACAACGACCAAGCAAGGCCAAGTGATTGAATTACGCAGAAACATTTCAAATCATAATATCATTGTAAGTACAACAAGCCGGCTTTCCCCACGCTCTGCTCCCGGCAATTGACATCTGGTTTTTCAGTCATTTCCTGGCAAACATGAAGTTCTTCTTGTTTGCCTCCGCTGCAGCTCTCGCCTACGGCCAGGTGACGTACCAAGACACATCTGGCACCATTCTGCGCACGGATAATGGAACTTACGGCCCGGCTCTGGAAGAATTCCACTATTACTACAATCAATGGCCCATAGGACTTGCCGTCTCGAGCACCGGCAGGCTCTTTGTTTGCTACACGCGAGGGCAGTATGCTTACACGTTAGGTGAAGCAGTCAATAAAACCGCGGAGGCACCATATCCTTCAGCAGAGTTGAATCTTCCCGTTTCCGTGCTCAACACCAGCTACAATGGAATCCCGTTTGGCAGCGCCGACTCCAATGGCCTCATCAGTGTTCAAGCCTTGTACATCACCTCGAAAACTTCTGACCGCGACGAAACTCTTTGGGCTTTGGACACTGGCCGCGCCTCGATTATGGATTCGCAAGAGAAGGTGACAGTGCCATACGCCCAGCCTGGTGGTCCTAAACTGGTCGGGATATCGCTGAGCAATAATTCGATTTACGAAACCTTCACTTTTCCAGCCGACGTACATTATCCCGACAGTTACATGAATGACGTCCGTTTTGATCTCCGACCCAACGTGACATCCGGCGGCAAAGGCGTGGCTTACATCGTCGACTCCAGCGACGAGGGGCGACCTGGATTTATCATGCTCGACCTTGGGACCGGCGAATCCTGGCGGCGTCTGACTCAAGATCCTTCTGTGCTACGCGTCGACGATGATGTACCCAGCTACCAAGGCCATCCTTTCTACCAGCGCAGTAAAGGTCAGCCTATTGGACACCTTCGTGAGGGCCTCGATGGCATTCAGATTTCCCCAGACGGCAACACTATTTATTACTCTCCACTGACGGGCAACTATTTGTACTCCGTCCCGGCAGCGAACCTTCTCGCCCGTGATGATGACCCGCTCGCTGAACGCGCCGCCAAAAACAACGTCTCCAACCTCGGTCAGAGGGGCGGCAATGCGAACGGTTTCGAGGGTGATTCCAACGGCCTTATCTACCAGCTTGTCCCCGAACACAACGCGATCTTTTATTACGACCCAAGCGATCTCCAGACTCATGGTTATGTACGCGACCCGAGGATTTTGTGGCCTGACTCAGCAAGTGTTGCGGAGGACGGGTATTTTTATGTGAACATCAATCAGTTGCCGTATCATCCAATGTGGAATGACGGTGTTGATTTGAGGGTGCATCCTGGGGCTGTTCTAAGGGCGAAGCTGCCGAACAACGGCAGTAAGATCATGGGACTTGCCTAAGACGAGGCATCCATCATGGGCCTCCGCATATCCAGAAGGAAATGACCTGGTGATGAATTTGACTGAGTTGTTATAGCAGAAAAATATGTCATCGGGTATTCTAAAATGGGTGGAGAAGATACACCTGCCCAAAGTTTACTCGTTTGTCGACCCATAACGTGGCAGAGGGCCTTCATTATCAGTTTCTTCAGTTGCCAAAGTGAGACAAATGAGTTTCTCCGCTACTCACGTCATCGGTTCAGATTGGCAAACCTGCCGCTGAGCACCTATTGTTCAGGGAACAAAGCGTGACCACGGTGAACACTCACCACAGCAAACTTGCAAGTGCCTTTCACTCTTTCCAGCCTCCTCGCTTAATGCCTTTCACGCGCGCTAGCGCCGCTCCGCCTCAGTAGAAAAGTCTGCTTCTCTGACGCCAACTCCGTTCTTCTTACTCACTTACTCACTGGTATATCATCTTCCAGTTGTCGTTCGAGCTCTGGTTCCTTACTTTCCCGCACTTTGAAAGACCACTTCCTCTACACTTTCGAGGTCACATTCCTCGTCCTTATCATCATGGCAATTCTCACGCCCAATGAGATCCGCGAGCTCAGCTCCCGCATCCATCACGATGTGAAACTCCTTCAGACCGCGCTCGTCAACGCCATGAAGTACGAAGGAAGGAGGGGTAGTAACTATATCGTAAGTCTTCGCCTTCATTCCTATAGTGTGTATCTGTCTTACGATACTCTGCTGTTATAGAACTATAAAGTCTTCAGAGAGTGTCTTCACGACACCAGGCTCGACATCAGCGGCTTCCTAGAAGATACCGCCCCCAAGGACGATGCCCTCACTAGTTCTGAGAACACGACCGACCCGAGCGTCGGTGATAGCTCTTTTGCTGGGGCCATCCTGTGTCCTTCCCGCTCATCTTCACCTCTGGTCAACCCTACCTCATCCGAGGGTCCTCCCACTTCACCTGTCGACAACTTTTTCCAAGAGCCCACCTCACTCTCTGATGACACCAAGAGTTCGCGTTCACACCTTCGCATTCACCCTGTAGTCACGGGTGAGATGTACAAGACGATAATGAGCAACTCGTTCAACGCTCCGCTCCACCGCTGCCCGATCTCACCTCCCGTTCATCATCAGAAGCCCGACTACATTCCATTCGGCAACCCGTTCGGGATCCAGGATCTGCACGCTGATCTTGAACACCACAAGGCGTTCGATCTCCCGGATACCTGCACCTACAATAATGACAGCATTCCGGCTGACGCACCCCCTTTCTCTCCTCTCGATGTTCCATCTTCTCCCCACTATGGTGGTTCTCGTCAATCCTCCGGAGCGCTCGACTGACATCCATTGGGAGTATGCGCGCCCGGAGATTCGTCAATATGTGGAAGATTCTCGCAGGGAGATACGTTATCATGATAGCCTGCGTTCCCGTGGCTTTGAGAAGGTCTTAGCCGGCTTGGACTTCATCTCCAACAGTGGCTCGCGTTCCCAGGCTCATCTTCTTTCTCAGAAGAGCAAGCACCTTTCTCGCAAGCGCATGAGCTGCTCTCTTTCTCCCGAGCGTACGCACAAGCGCTCTCGCCGCTTTTGAGCGCGCGATGGGCCCTTCTTTCTCATCGTTATTTCGGGTCAGGCTGGCAATACTTTGGCTTTTGGAGTGCATTATCAGCGGTTGCTGAATTAGGATATCAAAATTGATGGAACTTTTGCATTACTTATTGTCACCGCTCGATGTCCTGTTAATCTACCTTTTGAGTGACGCTGTCAAATACTACAGTCGTGAAGGATAGCGCTCCACACGTACGTCAAAGCATCTGGACGGCGACCAAAGACGTCATTTGTTTGCACTGCAGAGTTTGCCGATGGCTTGGAAGCAAGCATATAAGCTCGTCCTCCTTCAGCCCTGACCTATTGCTCCCTCTTCATCTCACTCCTCACAGACCATAAAACACAAGAAGCCGGCATTTCCAGTAACTCCAAGACAACAGCCACATCCTCAATCAACAACAATGTCCTCCACACCCATCACGGATACCGGCACCTCTCCGGCGGCTTCAGTCACGCCCGTCACAACGAAGCCCACCATCCTTGCTCTTGAGCTCGACGACGGAGGAATCTTTGACTATGGCATGTACGGAGGGCTAGTCAATGCCCTCAACGCCGGCGCCCAACTCGACAAAGTCCGTATCTCCCTCCTCCATGCCTCATGACTGAGTAGCTAACACAAACAACCCCAAGGTCACCTCCACGGACGCTGCCCTCACCTACCACCAAAAACCCCTCCATCATCCTCGCGATCGACGTAAGTGAGCCCCATCCTCATCCGACGAGCACAAAGAAGCTAACACATACCGTGTCGCCCCCAGGCCGGCGCCACCGACTCAAATCACGCCGCCATCCTCCCGCACCTAACGGGCTACGTCCGCGCCGGCGGCACGCTCATCTTCTGCTGCTCGTTCAGCGGCTACGCGCCGATGGGCTCCCTCGGGACCTTCTTCTAGTCCGCCTTCTCGCTGCCGTGGACCATGGCGTCGTACCACCGCACGACGTTCGCGCTCAACGGCAGCGCGCTGCGGCGCGTGACGCGCGTGGGCGAGCTGTCGCCGCGCTACAGCATGAAGGGCGTGCACCTCGGCGGCGTGGAGCAGAAGGACCACGTTTACGTGCCGTGCGCGGGCGCGCGCGTGCAGAGCTGGGTGTTTGCGCCGGAGCGCGTCGACCGGGACGAGACGGCCGTCGCGTGGGCGGAGGTCGGCGAGGGCATGGTCGGGTATGTCGCTGATGTCAACGCCGAGCCGGAGAGCATGGAGATCTTGCTGTCGATGTGCGGGCTTTGAGCGAGAGATCCGGTTCGGGCAGATGGAGGCTTTCGGGATCCTTGGAGCTTGACGATGTTGGATTCGGCGGCATTCCATGGGATGAGGAGACGGACGGCGGGTATGGCGATTCATCGATACCTTCAATGGGTCTGGATGTGATTTGACCCCGGGGTCTTCGCCTTCACTGGGTCCATCAATGGCGTGGCATCCAATGGGGGAAAAGGCGAACTGACAATGCATGAGGTAGCCCAAGCAGAACAAAAGTATGGTGGATTATCTCTGGACTCTGAACTGCACTAGAACCCCAAGAGCCACGCGTACCGTGACCTTCCACATCATGAAAGCTGCCCTCGATACAAGCATGTTCTGTTTCTTGGTATTGCCTCTTTTTCGAATACTTCATCTGCCATAGCCCGTCGCCCGAGTCATTCTACCCATTGTCCGCCGAACGGCTTCGATCGAATCCGTCCAGTCGAGTGGCTCACTATTCGGAGGTGGCGAGGCTTGCGATATCAAATGACGAGGCTGGTACGATCGGGTAGCTAGGCGATGAGTGTATGGGCGAACGTCTACGCGTGAGGTTCGCGTCGGCGCGGCGGTCGGCAAGAGCGTCAGCAGCGGCGGTTTAGCTAATCTTTGGAGATGCAGAACGGAGTTACAAGAGGCGGGAAGTGCCTAAACATGGGCCGGAGAATCCGAGGTGAGGTTAGAGTTAGGAACAGCTTATACGGAAGGCCTAACAAAAGCCCAAGCTTCGGACTAGCATGTCTCCCGAGAACAAGTCCGCTCCAAACTACGAGTCGCATCGATATATACCTGTGGAGCGGTGATAGCAAAACAGGCAGTGGTTTCCAACGTGGGGGAAAGGGAAGGAAAAGGCGAAAACAAGCAAAAGGCTCGACATCATTGGTACCTGACCAGTACCGTGGAAAGCGCTGAGTGCAGGGCACCAATTTTGCGTTGAGATGCGCCGTGAGCCGAAGAGAGTATGTTGTGTTCACGTTACACTGTCAGAAAGTCGGTGACCGGTCAAGATAACCTGCTAGTGCAGGTTAAAAGGGCACGAGAAGCCCGCCTTAACGGATCTATGACCTTGACTTCTGCGAACGCGACAAGATGGACCATTCAACGGTCGTATCAAGCCACAGGCGCTCTGCTTTATGTTCGGATCGAATGATGTGCTCGTCGTCGTAACTTCGTGCCCCTGGCTTTCGGGGGAGTGACCCCAGCCGCGCCAGCTAGGGAAGTTGCATTTGACATGGAGCCATGATCGGTGCGCCAGAGATGCCTGAAAGACAGGGAAACTGCCAGAGCGTTTCACTAGAGGAAAGCTTGCTTCAAGGAAGGATCCGAACAGGACGAGCCGGAAACCGACCGTAAGCACTTGGATTTCGCCGATGGGTCAATGGGTAGCGAAAGCCATGCTGGTAAAGCCAGCTCCTTGTAGGTTTCTCAATGAGCTAGCCGTCTGCTTCTGTTGACAACCAAGAGAAAGCTAGGATAAGAGTGGCGAGGTGTAGATTCGGTTCCGGGCTTTGGTCAAGAAGCTAGACAGATCAATGCTCGAGAAATGACTCGGGACAAGAGGGTGGCCATTCTGAGAGCTTGAGAGGTATGCCGGTGACAAGGAGTGGAGGCCTTGTGAGAGGAAATGACATGACGAGGCAGCCACCGATGACGGCAACCACGGCTCCACTAGTCCAGGAGAAGCAAGGCCGCCCAGTGTTTCACCCTCTAGCGCGCCAGCTCACCATTTCTTCCTCTCTATTCCCCAAACACGTCAAACTTGTCTTCGAGCACTAAATCTTGCGATACCCAAATATTAACGCTATCTATGCTATGTCGTGTCGTTCGGCCGTGAAACCCCACCTCCTTCCCTCCGACTACCGAATCATACCTGAAAGACCACCAACATGAGAGACGTCACTCCCGTATCTCTGCGCGCAGGCGGTCTACATACTCTGGAGAAATCCTGCCCACTGATTCAGGATCTTGATTTGGACAGCTCTCAGTCCCGAACGGAAAACGTCCCTCGACCAGCCACCCAGTTCTCCCATCGCGCCGCACCTATCTCGCGAGTTGGGTCTCCCTCCATTTCCAATATTTGTACGTCTGGGTCTGGCTGTCCGACTTTGTTGATGTACAAGCTCATACCATCCAAGAATCGCAGCTGGCGCAGTATGTCCAGCGTCGGCCACCACCATGCATCGTCCTCGCTGGTTCTCCACTCATCCTTCAACCCGCAATTGAATACTACCAGCTCAACCAGAGTGTGCCGATGCGTCTGGACAAACTTGCAAAAGTCTCGATCAGAGAAGCCCAGGTCCGAGAAGCGCGCTCTTCGGAGTTTGTCGAGCTTGAGACGGTGGATCAAATCACATTCACTGTAGTACTGGTGCCCGCTGAAGTGAAGGTCGAGCTCCTCAAGGCATTCCGCCTTACCAAGCATCCTTGCCAGCCCATGGTATGAGTGCAAAAGCGCATGCCCTTGCGTCCATGTTGAGTGGAGCGAGAGCCGCAGGACCTTGAGCTGAGGCGCTAGGAGTTCCAGATTTGTCATGTCCGGACCGTTGGTGAGGAAGATTCCCGCAGATATTCCTTCCTCGAGATTATAATTGAATCTACCAGTGTATTGGTTCCCAAAGTCCGTGGGTCGGTCCTTCCTGCTGGGTACAATGGAAAACTCAGATACGGGGGCTGAGACCTCCAATAGAGTCCTCACGAGCGACGTCAACCCTCGATATGGTTCCACGACCGGGATCGGGTGGAAGCACTTCGAGGTTGCTGTCCCTGCATCCCTGTTCTGCTGCCACTCCTGCAAAGAAAGCCCATAATATGGCTCCTGGAGAGCTGTCAGTCTGCTGAACGTGGCCAACAATAGAAGGGTAACTCACCGAATCAAGCACTTGAGTGTGTAGCATGTTCGCCAGCAGGTCGTCAGGAACAACCCAATCCACTCTTGGCAGGATCTCTTCTTGCGGAATAAGGCCTTCGAACTCCGTGAGGCCATGCTCTTCGGCAAGTTCTTGTTTCAACTTTCCGAGCCCTCTTTTCCATTCGATGGTTGCTCGAGAGCGTCTTGGCTGGTAGAATGGCTGATCGGGGCGGTCATCGTGGTCTCGCCCTACAGGCAAGCTTGTCATGATCACTTTCTTAAACTCTACCCCCTGGGCATGAGCTTCCTTGATGGCCTTAGATTCAGCGTTTGACTGACGGTTCATGAAGTATTCATGAACATGTGCTAGCCACCAGTCGTATACCTTCTTCGTCATTTCCACCCGAAGCTCGAGCATTCTTGTCCGGTCATTGTTACACTTATGAGCAAGCCAATCATGAAATCGGGTTTTCTTTTTAGCATCTTCTTCGTGCTCGGGAAAATCTGGATAATTGTGAATGCACTCGGGATGGAGTTCCCCCAAGCTACAGAATGCTTCAAAGTCCATCTGATTTTGATAACTAATGTGTCAGCCTTTTTTGCATTTGCGGATGGATCGCGGCGTGACCGACCAACTTCTTGTTGAATGAACCAGTGTCCTTCACGAGCGTTTTCACGTACTTGGCGAATCGGCTTCCAATGATGTTGTGGAAGGCGGTGAGATCCGCAGAATGACAAGAAAGGTAAACTCGATTGAAGAGGTATCTGTTCCATAGTCAGCTTTTTGCGCTTAGATTCATTCTCCCGGGGCGGGAATATACTCGGATGCCGCTACTTCCCAGTTCTTGCTGACAACCCTGACAACTCGTAGTGTACCTCTTCCGTCTTCATTTTCCAGGTTCTCTAGAATATTCCGTCGTAGCTCCAATGCTATGTCGTTCGCCAACCCGAAGGGCACAGAGCCACGAATTGATTCAGGCATCGGGCAAACTTCGATGAAAGAAGTTCAAGTGGAGTGGGCAAATGGAACTAGTTGGTGAATCAAAGAGCAAGGCATCCTTCAATTAAATATGGTGAACGGAGTCAATCTATCGAAGGATCGGATCGAAGGACCTTCATGAGTAGCTTCCTGCGTCAGTCTGGAGAGCAGTATGTGACACATCTCCTGGGCAGCAATACTCCCTGACTATGCCGATCATCGCAAGTACGGATGACTCCGATTTACTTCAGTGAAGAGCTAAATCGGTATGGATGCATGTCTTCGACACTCCTACTCCTTGATCTGACAACGGTGAGGTATCTGCTGTGCTCTCAAAGCATAGTGGATACGAGAGAATCAGCGAATGGGAGTAAGGGACTCTGCAGAATCTCCCTTCTTCTTGCCTCCCCCCATCCTCCGGCCCGGTACTACGGCATATCTCGTGTTCTCGAATGACGTTTATTTGTGGTCGACTTGTGACGCTCGAAGGCCCTCGGAAGAAGTACCACGTACCACCGGGATATTCTGCAGGGGCGCACTGTCAAAAGTCCAGCCAGTGTCTAATCTGAGACATCGTTTGCTGAATTCGATTGCTTGCGCCACCTACCTGACGTCCTCTAGAGGCTGCCCTTGATGCATCGAGAGGTTGTTCCAGGTTTTTGAAGACAACTCTTTCTATTTCGAACCCTCGCAACGACCGGGATTGGCGGTGCTCGGGAACAGCAGCGCCCTGCACCAGTTTCACATCACAGCAATAACAATACTGGTGGTAGACCGACACACGGAATAAGTAACCAGATGTGGAAAGATGCAGAAATGTGACCCACAGCTTGTCAACGGTGTGGCGAGCTGAGGGTCTGCGTACATCGTGGGGAATACTTGCATTCGAGCACGGCAGGAAAATGCAGGCGGCTATCCCACAGGACACGAAAACCCAGAAATGCATTTCATACTGCGTTCTTTTATGACCATACATGACTGCTCCACTTTCGTTGCCTGCTGCTCACGAAAAAAAAAAAAGCGGTAGCTGTAGATGATTCCAAGGCCATTGCTTTTTAGATTATCATCAGCACCGTCGCCAAGATTCAGCCGGGAAAAAGGCTTGTCAAAGTAAGAAAAGTATTCATAAGTCTCTTTTTGGCTGCCGTGATAGTCTTCTCTCAGCCCATAAACCTGTAATGGATCTGCCCCAGTGTTCAAGAGTATTGTGCGGTCGTCTTCTCAGAGACCGCAGCTATTGTCCAGTGCCAGTGTTTCTCGCCTTCGTTCCCTGTTACCAGAGTAGAGGAAATAAAAGGGTAGTTGTTACTCAGGAGATTCAGTGGGACCGGCGGGACATGCACGCTCAAGATTGCATCACGAAAACTGCTTTGTGAGCTCATTTTCTCACGTCTCGAAGCTTGCTGGGCCATATCGAACGAACGAATCGGATATCAAGCCCCACTATGAGGCTGTCTTTAGCGTATCGTGCTGTGCCGCACAGAGAGAATGGTGCCTAATCTGCGGGTAAGCCCAGCCCCAACCCCCCGAACGCCATAGCGTGAAATCTCCGCAATCACTCTGATTCCCAGTCGTGGCGAGAAGGCTTACTTTACGAATAAGAACTTTCTGGTCTTGGAGAAGTCTGAGCTCCCTTCTCGGAACATCTCGCTCAATACGGGCGAGGTTGTAAGATGGAGCTCGGCAAACGTCACCTGCTTCATCCCGCCACTGGCATACTGATCCGATGGTCAGGGATTCCCCCTACTTTACCCTTCTGCAGCCACCCGCCGACGCACTTCAGACAGCATTGGAATATTCACTTGTAGCTGGACCCTGCCCAGAAGAAGGCAACCGGCCTGGTTGCCTGCAACCGAAAGCCAAAGCATACTGAAAATTGAATACTGAGCAGTCACATACGCACCTCGCACGTCCCCGCCACATGGATTCATTGCTGCTTCCCTGTCCCGCTCTGCAAGTTACCCGCTACCAGCTCTCTCAATGTCATCGCACCCGGTTCACTTGTCCAACGTCGGGGTGTTTTCCGCAGCGTAGTCGAAGCTTGACGAGTACCATCTTGTTCTTTATTCGAGATCCGGGGGCTCTTTGAGTACGGGATAGACACGCTTTCTATTTGTGAAACCGTCTCCTGCCCAACCCCAACGTTTTCTGACCGCTCAATCTCTCGCTCAGGAGCTACCCAAGTCCCATTCAAGCGCTTTCCAACGGGTGGAGCCGAGTCAACTGCAGGGCTGGGATCTGCTTCTGAATACAGCTGCTATGGAAAAGTTATCCAGGTACACCAAGCATCATGACAGCTGACCAAAAAGAGTCAAGTCCAGCTCGTGTAAGTCCAAGCCGAGATCCAGAAGCCAAAGGTGTGACAATTTCCCACGATGTGATGTACGACGGATTCTCCAACCATGGTTCCAACGATTTTGCGTATGCGAGAAAGCATTGAAGCAGCCTTACTTCTGGACGCTTCACAGTAGTCTTTTACATCATGATCAGCTCTACGAACAAGACCCTTGCTGGGACGGGTGAGTGTATGTGTGTCAAGCAAAGACCAGGGTCTTCAGCGGCACGAAATCCCCACTTTAATGCACATCACCTCGATCTGACAGTCAGCCCGTGGTCGATAATGAGGCGACCACGCTAACAAATCATCTGCGGCCGAAAGACGAGGATTAGCTTACCGCTTTTCAGCTTGTCATCAGTGCCATCAGGCTCTCTGTAGTACAGGCCGAAAAGAGGCTGGTTGCAGGTGGAATTTATTAAGAACGAACACTAGGGCATGTCGCTGCTGCATCAACCAGCAGACATTAACGGCTAGAGCCTGGCTGGCCCTGAGAACATTGACTGTCTGTGATCCAGTCCGATGACAATTTCCATTCATGGAGCTTGAACGAGTGATCGCCATGAAGAAACGCTGACAAGAGAATGCTTCAGAAAAGATGCCGAGCCCAGGTGGCGCGTAGCTCTGCTGCAAGGCAGATTGTCAAATCCCAAAGCCTTGGCTGCCACGTACCCACAACCGCTTCCACGGCTTTTCGGTCGAGCGGCCATATGATACGTCACAATTGACGTGTGAAAAACGTGCAGCAGTGTGCACAAGACGGGTTATCCAGCAACCCTGCCAGAAAGGTGCGTGACAAATCCTAAGCGCCTGCCGCCGCCAGATCGTCACACAAACGCGCTGCACCGACCAACCTCCGAGCCTTCTTTCGCGCTAAAAGCTGCAGACCAGGTGAAGGCAAGCGGTTTCTTGCAGTCAACAACAGGAGTCACCCATGCCCTCTCTATCGCGCGCCTAATCGTGGTCAGATCGTCCATACCGCCAGCTTCCCCCCACATACGGTTGATGGCCACGCCACGACGGTCCGCATTCCCCGTGGCTCGCGAGCATGATGGTGCTACCTACTTGCGTATTGCTCTTCCGTCGAGACCACAATGCATCATGTACGATGCTCAATGGGGCGGGGACGGGGAGCTGACAAGGTCAGCAGCTCAATTCCGCTGCTCGATCCCGCCGACCATCCACTGTCGCAGCGTTTCAATGGTAGCAGGGAGAGAGCGACAAGGAGAACAATCCAGAGCTCGGCGCCGAAGTCAAGCAAGGACGGACTGCAGTCGGTCCAGCGGGTAGCCATCGTAGTACGAACCCGTAGCAGCGCACATCTCGCCTCGCACATATCCGCCGTCGGCCACGCACGTCGGATTGGACGCAATTCCCAGTGCGGAGGCAGTCGCATCCTGTCATTCGTTCCCGTGCCTGTCTTCCTGATGCCACTAGCAATGCGGCCATCCATTGCACGCCGTCGGTCAACCACGCTGTGCCAAGTTATCACACGATGCGCAGGACGTTGATACTGTCCTTTGTTGGACGTCACCGCCGTTTTGCCCCCTTGTACGCATGGCGCACTGCCGCTTACCCTGGAGGAGACCCTCAGATCCCTCGGAGGAGGAGATGAAACACGCAGTGAGAATGGCCAAGTCGCGACTTCACGAGGAATGGTAGGAGATCTCACCGTCTCACACTGAAGAGCACACCGCTCTCCCACTACGAAATACGGTCAACACCGGCCCGCACCCACTAATGCGTAAGCTTTCACCCAGCCTGCTTTCTCACGATGCTGCTCTCACCCAATCCAACTCGCACAGAGCACTCCCCCAAAGCCACGAACCACGAAACCAACCCCAAAACATGCTCGCATCAAGACACGTCAAAAAAACACATTGGAAAAAGGAAACTCGAATTTTTGGCATTCGATAGAAGCCCATCCAGTCCGACCGCTCTCACATCCCGATATCGGATCATCGTATCTACCCATAACCCAGACCATACCGGGGTGTGCATCGCTATAAACCACCCATCCTGCGTTCTGAGAAAAGAACACATGGAAGAGTAGGAAAAGGGAAAGGAGAAAAAGAAATAGGAAGGAAGTAAGGAGGTGCTCATGTCTGTCATGAAAAGTTGATTGTGGGGAAAAACAGACCCTCCCTTTATGCAAGCAATGCGCTAACCATCCCGTTCGTCGGCCATATCAATGAGAAAAGAGCAGCCCCATCTCCTACTGACGCCTTTACCCAGAGAGGTGCACATAGACACAGACATGTCCCAACGCCGGCGCCAGAGAAGAAGGTGATTGTGGCAGTGAAAAGGGTTGAGCCAAGGGCACGCGTCGCGGTCCGACTATTATGCGACCCAGATGGCACTCTTTGCCGCCGAAATGTGAGTGGGAACTTGAAGCAGAAGTTGCAAGTCTTGCGAACTTAAGCCAAGTAACCGAGGTCGTTTTCCTCTCCCTCTAGACGCTCCAGGTACTCTTTCTCTAGGAGGATGTCGATACACTTCTTGATGTCGGCCACCTTGGGCGTGAACCGGGACCGGATCTGGTTGATGGTCTCACCGACAAGTTGCTGGTGCTTCATCTTCTTGCGCGACTTCATGATGCGGACAATAGCCGACTGAGGTTGATACATTAGCACTTGCAAGACCAAACACGACATGAAAACAAAATGAAAAACCTACCTGCATCAGAAGCTTCCTATCCTCCTCGATAGTCTTGTGTGTGTCCTCCACCTCCTGCTTCTGCTCACTCTTGATGCCAATGTTAAGGTTGACCTTCAACTTCTTTGTCTTGAAACCGTAGTTGAGGTTGAAGGTAGTGCCAGGCTCAGGCTTGGAACCCTCAGGGCTGATGGTGAGCACCTTCGCCTTCAAGAACACAGCAATGCTGGGGTCCATTGTACCCCGGTCCAGTTTGGTGGCCTGCTCAATATCCTCATAGGTGAGGGCGTCCGCGTCGTTGAACAGGAGAAGGATTGCCATTTGATATGTGGAAACCTGGAAGACCGGTGATGCCTTGCTGCCAGGAATCTTGATGTAGTTGGCCTTCATTTCTCCCTTGCACAATTGCCAAAGCCAGGTCAGCTTACGCCCAGAATGCTTACTGCCGTAAAAAGCATTGAAGCGCTCATAAGTCTTCACAATGACCTGTGGAGGAGCAAAGGGGGTGGAGGGAGGGTTTAAGGGCCAGAAGCCAGTACCAAGGATATGGTACTGGGCATCGACCGCCGTCTTCCTGTCCTCATCATCCAGGTTCTCACTAACCCATTCCTTGAATGAGGAATTCAGGTCCTTGGAGATCTGCATGTCCTGGAACATGCGTTGGAGCTTGTTGGTGTATTCGAAACCACAAGCATCCTTAAGCTTCGCGATCATAGACGTCTCTGCATCGTCAGACGCTGAGTTGGTGTTGACGAGGCGCTTGGCGAGCATGCGTGAGTAGAATTTCTGGAAGACGTCCTTATCTTCAATATACTTGAAGATAGTCATGATCTGGGTTAGCTGCTTTTCCATGTCGTCTTCCTCCGACATTTTCGCGCCCGACTTCTTAAGCAGTTGATCAGTGTATTTGGCCAACAGCTCGGGTGACTTCGTCGACCCAGACTTGCAGACCTTGTTGCGGTTGACAAATTCCCTGCAGGCGTTATCCAAGGACCGCACAAACTCCGACTCTCCCGCGAAGGCCTTGTTGACCAGGTCCTGGTACTGCGTGTGAACTTCCAGAAGCGCCTCAACGTAGACCTTGGGCTCGAGGTCATCAGTCGCAACCTTCTCAACAGCGGACAGACCAGCCTTGCGGACGTGATTCTCGAAGCGAGTCCTGAGGGGATCAAGACCTTGTGGGATCCGCGCAAGAAGCTTGTACATCCGTGCCAGGTCATCGATGCGGTCCTGATCAAGAAGCAGCTGGAATTCCTCACGCAGAGCCTGCGAGTGGTCGGCAATCAGCACAGTCTCGCAGGTCCTCATAAGCGGACCCATTATTTCATCCAGCAGGTAGAGCGGGACGCGCTCCTTCTCCTCCTCCAGACGCGCCTCGGCCTTCTTCATGTAGTCAACAACGCTGTTGTCTGCAAGGAAACGACTGGACTCCTTCCTGTAGTAGTCAGCGGTGGCCTCGAGGAAAGGCTTCTCAAAGAACTCTTTGTAGACGTCCAGGGTGGTCTTGGTGCTGTCAGACTCGTCCAGTCCCAGGGAAACGAAGGAGTCCACGACGCTCTTTATCTGGTTCTGCTCGATTGTTTCGCCATTCCGCTGCTTCTCTACCAAGCGCAGGACGGACTTCATGACGTTCTCCTGGGTCTGCATGAACATGTCATCCTTCCACCGAACCAAGTGCAGCGTGTAGATGTCGTAAATGTTCTTCTTTCCCTCATCCATCTCACGCTTGACCCAGTGGCGGTTCAAGTACCTGAACAAGTGGTTGTTGTATTGGCCAGCGGTGGTGTAGCGATTCCATTCCTTGATGTAGAATGTCAGGAGGGCCTCGTCGGCGTGGTCGGTGGACTTCTTGTAAACGTCGCGGAGGTGCTCCTTCAGGTATTCGATAAGGTGGTTGTAGAGGTCCTCGCCGAGAAGATGGGCTACGGATGCGTCAATTATCTCCTTTCTCATCCAACAGCAATGAATGTGGCTTACCACCTCCTCGGTTGTTGACACCGCCGTTGTTAGCTCCGAACCCGCCACTCCCGACGGCTTTTTGTGCAGTACAGAAGTTGTGAATTGCAGTGTAAAGACCCATGTACGTCTTCATATCAATTCCTTCCCTCAAGTCGGTCATGATGCGGTCGACGCCGGCCTGGAGGTAGTTCCATCTGCGGCGGTGTGTTAGTGGATGCACAAAGGGCGAGGAGGCAAGTACACGTACGTTGCGGCAGAGTCATCCTTGCTAGGCATGGGTGGCATAGGAGACGGCATTTTGGATAGGTTGGGGCAGTCGGCCACTGCGCAAACGAGAAATCGACGTGGTGAGGTGGAGGTAAGGTGAGGGGGCGAGGGTGGTGGCGGAGTAGGACGAGGAAGAGGAGATGCGGTCCCTGCTGTGGAAGCACAGCTTATAAGCGAGTGAGGCCGACACTAGGAGGTGCTGTTTGGTGATTGCAAGCGCAGAGCTACGCGTGTCCGACAGTGCAGCGCGTGCGGTATCAAGACACAGCTTGGTAACGACGCGCGGGATCGGAGCGGCAGGCGCGTGATCGTGTCGCAGCGGGCGCGGTGTGGGCGACCGTGGACAGAAGCGGCGTGCGGGTTTAAAAGGAGTCGGAGAAGTCGACGGGGGGAGGGAGAGGGTGTTGGACAGAAGTGTTGTAAGGTAAGGTGCAGAGGGCCAGGCCAGGCGTCAGTGTAGGCTCTCAACGGCCAAGACAAGTTGCCGCCTACCCTGCGGCTTCCTCCGCGCTTCAGCCCTATCGTTCACCCCAGCTCTCGCGAACCCCTCCGTCCAAGCTCCGAGTCACGCACAAAAGCATTTACATCTGAAAGAACCACAGCGCTTGGCAGATTTCCTGTTCACATTCTGCGTGGACGCGCTGCAAAGGGACATACTCTAACAACTCGCCTCGGCATGGCGCCGTCGCCAGACCCGCCGTTCATTCCGTCATCACCGCACCAGTCACCCAACACCGCCGCATCGCCGCACCGTCAGGCTGCAAGCAGCTAGACCTCAGGCAGCAGCAGCAGCAGCAACATCCGCTGCGTCTCGTCGTCTCAAACGTCCACTGCCGGTCCCATTTCACCGTAGATGGGATCCTTGTCGAACCACGCCAACTTCTCGATACCCTTCACCTTGTTCTCCTCGCCTTTCTTCCCGTAGCACATGTCCCAGCTGAAGCCTGTTGGGTAGCTCCCAACCATCTCGAATCCGCCACCCTGGTCCTCCAGCAACCGGTGGCCGACTCCCGCGGGGACAATGACGACATCGCCCTTCTCCACGACTGGCTCGACCCTGCCGTCATTGTCCTCGCCGCCGAAGCAAAGTTTGGCGCGGCCACCGCTGATGCAGAGGACTTCGTGGGTAGTGCTGTGGAAATGATTCGTGCTGTACATGGTGTAGCGCTACTGGGGATTTACGACACTGATGCTGCTAAGGTGCGATTCTATGGCTGATGCCGACGCGGTCGAGGGCTCGAATGCGGAGTGATAGATTAGCAGCGGCTTGTGCTGAATGCTGGTGTTCGGGACGAGACTGTGCGCCGGAATCTGGTGCTTGCTAACCCTTAGGCTTGACAGTGGCGCCAGAGAAACCTTCGGCGACATGTTTGATGCGTGCTTCGCTGAATGTTTGACATGCGCTGATGCTGCGAGATGATTGTGAATGGAACCAGACAAGCCCATCAGCGCCTGGCGTCTGCCGCCACATAGATGCTCTGGAGCATTAGGTGCACGCGACAATTGCACTCGACATACGTCATCCCGTATCGATATGAATTTGCAAGGGTGCCGCGACCGAGCTACGCCCGTGCTGTGCAAGTTACCCAAATGTCCGCATCTTAAACGGCCATCGACAGCTGAAAGAATCGCGAATCGTTCTCCAACACCAAGCGAAACGATAGCCATAGGCTGTCCAAGAAACCCTGGGTGGTGGTATAAGGCACAACGCTTAGACGCCACCCGCCGTCACCGACTACGCGCCCCGCCAAATTCAGTACTCTGCCGACAGCTCACAATGAGTGCGACGATTGACGCCAAGTTCCCTATCGCCTTTGAAAAGAACCACCCAATTCACCAAGCATGAAAGCCAAAAAAAAAAAATAAAGCAGACAATTCGGTGATGCACCAGTTTCTCACAAAACCAAAAACGCGCGCATGGCCGAGCCTATCTCTTGAGCACAGCCTCGTAAATACTGGCGAGGGCACCAATACCTGCACCAATGAGGACACCGTGATGGCCACCGGGCAAAGCATCTGCGACCGTCAAGACAGTCTCGTCAGCAACCAAACCGGAGAAGCGAACACCTTGACCATACACCATGTACGACACCAGAGCCTTGGCGATATTGAAGGTAAGCGGATCAACTTGATACGCAGGCTTCTTAGAGGTGACGCCAGGGACTGTGGACTTGAGAGTCAAGTTGAAGAAGTACGCAAAGAAAAGCGGGATGAAGAGGCTCGTGTTGGCCCACAGCAGCGAAGGACTCCAGAAAGAGCTAGTCAGGAGGACGAAGAGCTCGGGGAATTGTACGGGATACGAGTTGGTGCCCAGAGCGTTGATGGCGGGGATGTCGAAGAAGTAGAACCATGGCATGACCTGCTTTTGCAGGTAAAATGCTTCGACCAGGACAACTGCAGCCTCAACACCAACGACCGAACTCAGAACCTCACGAATGTACTCCGCATAGTCAGTCACACCCGAATTTGTCCAAGCATTGCCCACTGATTCCTTGACAATCGCAGTTTGACGCTCAATGGCGTCGGTCACGACGGCAGGGGAGGGCGGGAGCGGGACCTGGGCGGCAACGCGCTGCACAGAACGTGGAGTACGCGTGGCAATGGCTTTCGTCTGCACAGGCGTGGCCTCTACCTCATCTCTACAAGAGGACCATTAGTCTGCAATGTTTGTGTCTGACGCGTTACGCTCTCCGAAGACGCGTCGCTGTATTCACGCGCACTTACTGCGAATCGATTTGCTCTTGCTTGATCCTGGTAACGCGCCTGCGTGGACGAGTGGAGCGCGGCTCGCGAGGCTCGCCGTCGGATTCTGCAGGCGCGTTTGCGCGTGTCCTCTTAACGGGTGACGAGCTGCGCTCGTAGTATTCGGCGAAGGAGCTGTTGCCGGCAAGGCGCGTCGCGTTGTTCTTCAGGTGTTCATCGAGGCTGGCGACGAGGTCATCCTTGAGCATACTCTCGTAGCTGCTCTTGGTCAGTTGTTAACGTGCTCGTGCTCCCAACGCGTGGTGGTAGCTGCGTACCCAGTAAATCCGGCCTCGTCGGCCAGGGCGACAAGCTCGGCCTTGCGCTGCTTCTGTAGCCAAGACGACATGGTGGTCTGATATGATGAACGCAGTCGCGTAGCCCAAGCGAAGCGATGCAGCTGTTGTGAAGATGAAGAAAATGGGAGGCGCGAAGATGGACAGGGTGGGTCGTTGTTGTGTGTGAGATGTGGAGCTGGACTACGCGGGTGGGATGCTCGAAGTCGCTGGGTAAACAACTCACCACGTAGGTAACTAAGCGAGAGACCCCGCAACCGCACCCGATCCGGCATCAAAACAACACTTGATCCCTGGCCGGGAGCTTGCTCGCACCTGCTCTGCGCCAGTCAAACTCTTTTTCAAGACTTCATCAGGACCAATGCGTACACGATAGTTAGGGACCAGCACATTCCAGCTGCAAGGCCCTTCCATTGATCAGCTTCTTCAGCCATCAGGAATCCACTAGTCCTTGTGCTACAAACATTTGCTCTAGAATATTCCCTAATCCCTGTGAAAGCACATCCATTTGCCAAATAATGTCTGTCATCTCATAACAGCTCCGTACCAACACAGCCCGAAAACGCCACCGAAGACTATAGCAACCGGCGCTGGAACGCGGAACCAAGCGCTTTCCGCGTAGGTAAGAGCAGCTACAACAACCCACCATGGCTCGGAGGCGAGGCTCTTTCCGTTTCTGTCTTCTGGTGCCAGGTAGCCTATTTCCCAAAGCCGATACACCGCTGTGAAGACCAATCCAACAGCTGTGGCATTGACGCCTCTTAACACGCTTATAACAGCAGGCTTGGTCCTCAATACCCTCCACAGGCTTTGCGTGCCTACAGCTAAAGCAAGCCCTGGTAAGAATATTCCAAAGAATCCGAGTAGAGCCCCCAACCCAGTAGGTTGAACATGCAACACAGCGAGAGCGCCCAAGTAGACTCCGAAATTGAAATTCGGCCCAGGAAAAGCCTGAATGATGGCGAGTCCGATGAGAAAGTCCCGCGAAGAGACCCAGCCGGGGTCTACGACATATGACCGCATTAGAGGAATGACTACAGGGCCTCCTCCAAAGATGATGGTGCCTGCGAGGTACATGTTTGAGAAAAGGTCTAGAGCTAGTGGTCGACTGCCCAAAGCCGTACGGATTGCTATGATAGCTGCGAAGGATACTATTGACCTGTGAGCCCACGAATTTATGGAACCCAGGCAGGAGGGTGATATACTGAAGAAGCACCCAATGATGCAGAGCCCCCACCGCAGTGGGATAGCGTGAGATATTACATCCATAGGCGGGCTGACGTCTAAGCCATGCTGTAAGGACCGGGATGCCGATTCACCCGGAATTTGCTCGCGTGGTCGTTGTACAGAACTTGCAATTTCCCTAGGAACCGCAGAAGACCGCCTGTGAATTATGGCATCCGTGGAAAGTTGGTCTTGCGGCTGCCTACGTTCTTGGACAGTGTTTTCCTCAACGATGGCTTGCTGATTGTCCCTCCTCCTTGCCAGTCTTGCTTTAAGCTTATTGATCTTCTGTTGTAAGTAACAGTCCCACAAAAAGATGGCGATGCCACCGATTGCAATGAGTACTGGGAAATACTACAGTGCATTGTAGCAAAGCCCTGCACACGCTCCGAAGATGACAAGAATCCGGGTGATGCGGTCTTTTATAGCTTTCTCAGCCAGCTATGAACATCAGCGGTACTTCCTTTCAGAAAAGGTCTGCTTTGAGAATCTTACCTGGACAGCAGCAAGGGCAATGACACCAACTGTAGATGCATTCAAACCGGAGAGTAATGCTTACACGGCTCCAGGCAAAACATCATCCGTGTGTTGTACTCCTAATGATAGGCCATACATTCCGATGGCCCCAGGAAGACTACGTTGACTTTGATTAGCAGTGAAACATGTTTTGTGTTGCAGAGATTCACCTCCAAAATATAAAGGCAACAATGGCAGGCACAATGCCCGCATGCAAGAGCGCCAGCAAAAACACCATCTTGGTGCTCGCTGGGCCGGGAAGAGCCTGGCATAATGCGAACAACTCCTGATACTAAATTGCGGACTTCTTGTCAGGTCGGTTGGCCAAAGAAGAGCAACACCCAATCGTCATGCTTACTGTCTGTTCGTCAACCCAGGGAGCCTTCCCGCCACTGCCGTCTACAAAACGACGGTGCAAAAGCTGAAAGTGGACTGCCGGTCCACCGAATGAAGTGAACCCCAGATCCCAAGTGCGAGATACTACATCAGCAATCCGCCAAGCCAGTGTCTTGGTATTTGCTTGGTAAGCTAGACGCTGATCTTGTGTATGGTCGCGGACAGCAATGAATATGTCCAGCAATGGCATGGTGATGAGCCTGTGGGCGAGCGATTGAGTCTTTCAGTCGCAGATCATAGATCGAAAGGAAAAAATCAAAGTAGGGAGGTTAAGAAATCCAGCATGCCCAGACAATGATGCCATTAAAACGCCTGCTGATTCGCTCGGTACATCTGTTAGGGCGGTACCTGTCTTGTCCACTTTTGGGGGCAATTATTCTTGTCTGAGCCATGCAACGTGTTTTTGACCCTGGTCCTTTTCGAAAGGAAGCTGACGAGTTCTGCAACTTTGGACGACGGAAGTCAAAAATAGAATCGTTGGAAATGGTAAGCATTTCCGATCCAGAGCTGGGATGGCATGGCCCTGGATTGAAATTTCATGTTCATTCATGGCGAACATATAGCACACAGTGACATCCATGCCCATGAAGTGGGATCTACAACATGCTCAGAGGGGTGTGTACTACAGTCGCGCGCAGTCAAGGAACAGCTGGCCGCCGTGCGTGCCTTTGTTCCAAACTTCTGGACCGAGCTGCAAGGCAACGGAATATTTTTGAGGCCTTTCATTCGCCGGACGAGTCAGGGATCAACGACAATGGGAGCGCGTCGGGGGGAGGTGTGGCGGAGCAGGAGGCGTTTGGTGTTGAGAAGCGCTGCTGCGGTGGGTCGACCCGCCGATGACGCGCGAAAAAAGTTGCCGCTGACAGGGAAACACCAACCAGCGCCAGCCCTCAGCGTCAAGACATTTCCAATCGACCCGCACTTCCGCCGTCGTTCCTCATTCCACCTCTCACGCCTGCCACATCCTAGAGACTTCCCCCACCGTCGCTATTCCCCCGATCCCGAACGAGAGTACCGGCATAACGCGCGGCGCAGCGCGCTCACCCTTTGACCCTTCATGGTATTTGCCCGAGTGGCCGACTTCTTCTCCGCCTCCGATTCGACAAAAGCTCAATTGGTAGACGATGAGCATTCTGTGGCACAACTCGATGTTCCTTCGCCAGTTACGGAGACCATGGGTGCTGCGGTAGAGCCGGAAGAAGTCGCGCTGGAGGCCAAGCGCCCGCCCTACATTCATGTGAGATGGCACCCGGCCCGGCGCGCGATGTGGTGTTCGCAGGTACACAGGCTGACGAGCGCTGTCTAGGCGATGTTGGCCGGAGGTCTGGGTGGTCTCACTGGAGACATGCTTATGCATTCGTTGGATACGGTCAAGACACGCCAGCAGGGTGATCCGCATATGCCGCCTAAGTATACCTCCATGGGTTCCACGTACCGCACCATCTTTCGCCAGGAAGGCCTCTTGCGAGGCTTGTATGGTGGAGTCGTGCCTGCTTTCCTAGGTTCCTTCTCCGGTACCGTCATCTTCTTTGGCACCTATGAATGGACCAAGCGTACAATGGTTGACGCCGGCATCGCGCCACCAATCGCATACTTTACCGGAGGTCTGTTCCTTTCATCGCTATGATATTCCGTACTCAGCGAAACTGACAATTTATTACAGGCCTTCTTGCAGATCTCTTCGCGGCGCCGCTGTACGTACCATCCGAAGTCCTCAAGACCCGTCTCCAGCTCCAGGGCCGTTACAATAATCCGTATTTCGACTGTGGCTACAATTATCGCGGAACATGGCATGCAGCGAGAATGATCGTACGCACTGAGGGATGGCATGCCCTTTTTCATGGCTTCAAGGCGACCTTGGCCCGTGACCTGCCCTTTTCGGCGTTGCAATTCGCGTTCTACGAACAGGAGCAGAAGCTAGCGAAAGCATGGGTCGGTTCAAAAGACATTGGTCTTCCCTTGGAGATTTTGACGGGTGCCACGGCTGGAGGCATGGCTGGCGTGATCACCTGCCCTCTTGATGTCGTCAAAACCAGGATTCAAACGCAGCAAAGCCCCGAGGCCATGGCTGCTTTCAACGCCAAAGCTGCTAAGGGCAAGCCGAACGTCTCCTCCAGCTCAACGGCACCTAGCGCGGGGCATTCCTCAAAACATACCACTCCTTCAGGGCCCGGTCCAGGTCACGGATCGCCCAAAGGCTCAAAGCGGCCCATCTCGACTTCTTCCCCTTCTACGTCCTTAAAACAGCACTCTGCGGCAACTCTTGACACGTCTTCTATCATTAGAGGTTTACGACTCCTTTACAAGACAGAGGGTATTTGGGGTTTATTCCGTGGAGTGGGTCCCAGAGCGGTGTGGACTAGCGTGCAAAGTGGCACAATGTTGGTACTCTATCAGACTCTGCTCAGATGGTTCGACCGGTGTCCGCTTGTTGCTCAGGAAAAGATATAGATTTGGGGGCATTTTACAGGTTGTTTGGCATATACAGGACGTGGGTTTGACAGAGGTTCTTGTACAGTAGGTTGTATATTCCCCTTATAGACGGAGGGTTCTTTCCCACTGCAATTTCAAGCATCGGGCGGCGTTTTCGATCTCGTCTCTCTGGTCCAACATCATAGATTTCGTTGATTTCAGATGGCTTGTGAAGTGGATTCGAAAGACTTACATCTCATATCAGTTGGCGTTTTCTCGTTTTCATGCTCATCCGTCACTGCTTGCTGATGTCAGATTTTTCTGCTCGACAACGTCACATGGCGGAACCTAGCCAGCCACCGCGAACTTTATCCCGGTCCGCTAGTCCGTCCGAGCCTTATCGTCGGATGATGTTCCTGACAGGAGCAGCTAGTGAGACCCGGCTGGATCTCTCCCCGCGTTCAACCACGAACCATGCGGGGCACCGAGGTTCATCCACGATGTTGTCCTACCTATGCTGACCATGGCTACATAAAACTGTCGGCAATGCCGCAGCAGCTCCTCACTCAATTTCTCTTCCGCTCGCATCAGACGCTTGAAATTCGTTCAGGAAATCCAGCATGGCATCTATACTACCCCATCTCATTTCTGGCGCCTCCAAGGAACAGAAAGAGAAGAAGGAGCATCAAGACATCAAAATCCACGACACAGCAGGCTGCAGTCAAGAATGGCTTGACCGCCCCCCTCAAGGAGGTCCCCGTGCCGGAGCTCAAGCCCGGCCAAATCCTCGTCAAGATCAACTGGACGGGTCTCTGTCACTCGGACATCGGCTTCCTGCGCGACTACTGGCCCACGTCCGGGTTCCCGCAGCTCGTCCAGGACCTGGCGCTGGGCGTGTGCGGCCACGAGGGCGCCGGCGAGGTCATCGCCGTCGCGCCAGACGTCGCGGAGCTGTGGCAGCTCGGCGACCGCGCGGGCATCAAGTGGTGCGCCAGCGTGTGTCGCCGCTGCGAGTTCTGCACCAACGGCGCCGACGAGCTGCACTGCCCGAAGCAGTTGAACTCAGGTTTGACCACGCCGGGCACCTTCCAGCAGTTCGTCGCGACGGATGCGAGGTATGCGACCAGGCTGCCCGACGAGGTCAGCGACGAGGAGGCGGGGCCGCTAATGTGCGGAGGTGTGACGGCTTATGTGGCGTGTAAGCGAAGCGGGGTCAAGCCGGGGCAGTGGATTGTGCATATGGGTGCGAGTGGTGGGTTGGGGCATGCAAGTGATGTTTGCCGAGTTTGGCAGTTTTTTTTTGTGGGTTTGCCGGGGTACGAATGGATGCTGACTGTGCTTTGGTTGCAGCTCGGCGTGCAGTACGCCAAGGTGATGGGCATGCGGAGCATCGCGATTGACGTGGGCCCAGAAAAGGAAGAGCTGTGCAAGAAGTTAGGCGCGGAGGTTTACATCGATGCTGCGAAGTGCGAGGACCTGGTGGCGGAGGTGACGAAGGTCACGACCTATGGAGGTATGATTTCTTTCCTGTGCTTGACAATTGCTCTAGAGCTTGATGCTAATCAGATCAACAGCTCATGGTGTGATCGTGTTTGCTCCAACCAAGCAATGCTATGATACAGCGCCGTACTTATTGCGGCCTGGAGGCACCATGGTGGCGGTGGGCTTCCCCAAAGATCCGACGATCATGGCTGGGGCACCGCCAACTATCGTTGCGATGAGGAAGGTAGGTCCAAGCTGAATAGTGCCGATGCATTCTGTAGGCACCGCTGACCAAGTTGATTGTAGCTGAACATTGTGGGGAGCGTGACTGGCACGCTGAAGGAGGTGGAAGAGATGCTCGACTTCACCGCACGAGATCTCGTTCACCCAATCTTGGTCAAAGGCAAGCTGAGTGAACTCGACAAGTACATCGACCTCGTTGCTGAAGGAAAGATTCAGGGACGAGCAGTTCTAAAGGTAGAGGAATGAGCCATCTGCTCGCGAAGCTTTTAATCTCTTATCATATTCAAAACCATACGCGTCTTGCTTGTTACATGTGTCTACAAATCACCACATTGTCTAGCTAAACCTTAACATCTGAGTGACTCCTTTGCCCCCTTTGCCACATTCACCATATCACCATTGCTTAGCGCGTTGTGTTGACATTTTGCCATGACCCCGACGCCTGTCTGTAAGTTTTCAACCATACAGTCTCCACTCCACGTCCATCACCTCGACACCACTTTCCTCTCGGTCGTCCCTGATCAACCCACCTATCTCTACAGCTGAAGCTCGAACACCAGTTGCACCCAACTACCCAAAGGCTTTGTTTGATCTCCTCATATCTCTAACGGCTCTCGCTCACTATATTCGCACTCGAACACTTTATCAACATGTCCCGCTCGAGTGCCGATATGGATGAAGCTTTCAAGCGGGACACCCCTCTTTCTCTGGACGAGATCATGGCTATAAGCCACGACTTAGTTGCGGCCATGGGTTTTCTTGTCACGGACTTGGAAAGCCATGGCGGTCAACGGAATGTCCGCTTCCAAAACTTCCTTTCCCGGACCCAGGAAAGTTTGGCCGAGAAGCTTGGCCAGTTGGAGGATGTGGAAGAACCAGACAGCATGCTCAATCATCCCAGCAGTCGTTCTGGGAGTTTTGTCACTGCACTCACTTCCAGGGCACTGGCGAACGCCGGAATTCCCGCGAAGGATGGCTACGAGCGTACCAGGACGGGTTCACCTGCTAGCATACCCAACGACGTGCAGGATGTTGGTTCATTGCAGGATCCTGTACAGCGAACCACGAAAGAGGCGGTTCTCTCCAACGCCAACCATGACCCTTTCGAGCCTGCTGGAATTGCCGTTCACCACGCCCATAGAGTCAACCCACAGAGACGCGCCAAGAGGGATCAATCCAGCAAGCCTGCTAATCCGACGCCAACCCCTCTCCATTCGTCGGCCCGTCCTCTCAAAAACACGGCGAAGAACAAATACAGTCTTCGATCCAGGGTACCCATCGCCAACGCCAACAACGCGAAATTATCCTCCTTGGACAGGTCTAGCTATAGGCTCCCATTCAGGGTCCCAATCGCCAACGCCGCCAACACTTCCTTCTTCAAACCGGATGGGGAGGAAGACGATTCGGAGGTGGTTGAGGGCTCGAAAATGAGGGCGGCTGGCATGGCTCCCAACACTATGATGTGCGCTACCAGCATGAGGAAGCACATCAAGAGGGTGCACGGCAGCTGCACCATCAATGGTGTGGAGTACCATGACGAGACCGACGAGGAGAAGGAGAGAAAACGCAAGAAGCGTAAGAATGGTCGCTGAAGAGGACATGGAATGGAAAGGCTGTGGGAAGGTAGTGGTTGAAGGAGAAAGGGACCAAGGGATTAGTGGAAACACCAGACAGATGGATGTTCTGATGGAATGTTCTGTTTTTGACGGATGGCTGTTTCAATGATTGATTCTTATGGTTCGATGCTATATAGATCATTCAAGCCTGGTTACTGGTTGCTTTCATGGGAAGCATGATGTGGAGAGCTTGTGTTTTACTTGATCAGACACCCCGGTCACGGAGTGGCATAGCATGTCTTCACATAAGGTACTTTCAAACTGCATGATGGTTATTTGCAGAGGTTCAATGGACACTGTTACGACCTCAGGATAAGTACGTCGTGGTGAAATCAGCGTGAGACGAAGACCCGAAGTATCATGGTAACATAGGTATAAGGCTTAATATAATACGCTCAAAGCGGCAATATGTGTATTCTACGAGATGAGCTTTGCTTGTCCTCGCTCAACGCATTAAGCCATCTGAGTCTTACTTGTACCATACGTCGTAGAAGATTGATGGTAAATTATTTATTACGCAATGCGCGAATATGCCACGATATCTGGAAGGGTCCATCCGTTAGTGAGTGAACTGACACCGAAATGGATGGTGCCAGCAAATTACTCGCAGCTCTGGCTGTCAAGAGACGAACAGATTGGTGGACGCTAGTCTTGTGGTACACGCCAGTTGCAGCCACACCCAGGGCAAGAGATTCTCAAAAGTGAAGACAGCACGCAGGCACCACGTTGTATTCAATGAACAGATGTTGACAATGACTAGTATACTTTGTTGTTCAGTTTCCCCGGGATATCCGAGGGCCAGGGACACGAACACCGTGATACTTCGCCGTTGGTCAGGGTACGCAGTTGATGCGGATCAGCAGCTAGCGTGTGGGGGAGGCGGGCACTAGTAACGCAGAAGGCGGGGTAGTCTGCATTGCCGCCTCGATGCCTGCAAGAACCAGCTCACTTGAGAGAGCTGGGCTGACATGCCACAAAACCCCGCACATTCCCTACTCCTGGACACCTGTTTCCTTCCTCGTCTTCGTCGTCCCCGCCCTTGTTAGCAAAGAGCCCACAGAACATCCAAAATTCATCCATTGATCCATTCCCCCAAGTGTACCAGCCGTGAACCATCAAGATGAGTGCGATTGCCGAAACCAGCGATGGACCGACGCCTCCGATCCAGGTGCTCTTCGCCCTCCATCCTGGTTTCGACACGCTCGATGTCGCTGGGCCCGTCGAAGTTCTCCACACGGCCAGGCACAATGCCAGCGACCCTGGTAAGTGAAAGCTTATGCTGTTGCTTGTCTTTGGAGAAAACCGGGGAATGTCGGATCACATGTGCTTTTGCCCTACCTCTCGTCTTGTTTCCCCTCTGGTCCGCGGCTGCTGACGGAACCTTTGCCCCACGCAGCCGGCAAGGCCTTCAGCATCAAGTTCGTCTCTGCCAGCGAGCACACTGTCTCGGCGCAGGGTGCCTCGTTCAGGGCGCACATGGACTTCGAGGATTCCCACGAAGACCTCGGCGAGTTCGACGTGCTCATCGTCCCCGGCGGCAACACCGACCCGGTTCTCGAGACGAACGATGAGCCGATGAAGCTCATCAAGGCCTTCGCGGAGCTGCAGAAGACCGACCCAACCAAGGAGCGCACGCTCATGTCGGTCTGCACCGGGTCGCTGCTGCTGGGCAAAGCGGGCGTGCTCCAGGGGCTGTCTGCCACGACGCACCCGGACTACTACACCAAGATGGAAATCATCTGTCAGAAGGCGGCGCAGGAGGGCGACTACGAGCAGACCAACGTCATGGAGGAGCGCTACGTGGTCAACAACGCGCGCTTCGAGCTGGGCGAGAACGAGGACGAGAACCCCTTCATCCTGAAGAAGCGCCCGGACGGGCGGCGCAAGAGCATTGCGCGCAAGGGCAGCAACGCCTGGAAGGAAGGGCGGCGCCGCGAGAGCATCGTGCGCCGGGCGAGCATGCGACTGGGCGGCCTGCGCGTCATCACGAGCGGCGGCATCACGACGGGCTTGGACGCCAGCCTGTACCTTGTTGGCGCCATGGTGTCGCACGAGTCGGCTATTGAGGTCGCGCGCGTCATGCAGTATGAATGGAACAAGGGCGTGACGGTCGACGGCATTGACGTCTGATGACGCTGGTATCGCGCGCGCGAATTAAAAAAAGATGGCGGGGCGGAGGTAAAACCGGGCAGTGGCGAGGCGAGGCGAGCGCGCGACGAGGGCGAGCGCGTGAGGCGGGCGGACACACGGGCTTAGGATGACTTAATTGCAGCTTTAGCTGGCAGACGTTATGAGCAAATGGACAGCATCTTGACAAGCTTCGGCGCGGCATTCCCCTGAGGGGTGGTGAGCTGCTGGCCACGCGGGAGCGGCGGCGGGAAGGGTGGGAGGGAGTGGACCCTTAGGCGCTGTTCCGTAAGGGGGCACAGCCTCAGCCACTGACGGCACAGAGCGGGCTTCTAGAGAAGTTCGCGGACAGGTGCTGGGCGCCTGGCACGCGCCTGATGCTGAAACAGCGGCCGGTGAGTGGACGAAGGGCGACAATGTTTCGCTGGCGGCGGACCTGGCGCTGTCCCCCGCACTCGCTTGCTCCCGATTTGCCGTCGATCTTGCATCAGTTCCGGCATGCCGACCGTTGCGTGGTGCCTCTCCCACGAGCCACGCCCCTCCGGCCACTCACGCCCGCCGGCGCGCCGCACATGCACCGCCCGCTCTGTGCTCCCCGCCCCACCTGCTCATGCCATCCCGCCGCACAACCACCTGCCAGCTGCTTCCAAGCTGGCAGTGGGTCCCGTTTCTCTCCGAACACGTCGTGTCAGCGGCGAGCGCCGTTCTAGACGCTCACGCCGTGGGGACGGGCTCCACCGGTCAGTCCGAAAGCTGCCATCCCACCCAGCGCCAGTCCCTGCGTCTCTCCTCTGCAACGCAAGCGCTATCGTGGATCCAACCGGCCCTGAGGAGGAGCCAAGCGCGCACCCGTGTCGATGTCTTGCTGCGTTCGCGGGAGGCATGCCGCGCGCAACGCCCTAGCGTGCATCCTCACGGCCGCCGCTGCAACTCCCCCCATGCAAGAGTCAGTCAGTCTCCAGTATAAATTGGGTTCACGCTGCACTCGTGGTTAGCCCCAACAGACATCTGCAGGTACAGTCTCCAACTTGCGGTGAGACTAACTCGAACTTACATCTTGACTCCTTCTTCTGCTCCTATCATCACACATCCTTTCTTCTTTGTCCCTCTCCAGCAGCCTATCTTTAGAAGCTGAGCTTCAAGACTCATTGCACATCTCGACTGGATCCAGATCAGCACCAACCCTAAAAGCACATCACCCCCTCACACATCGCAATCATGTCCTTCCCTCGTCTTGCTGGCAAGACCGCCGTCGTTACCGGCGCCTCCTCCGGCATCGGCCAGGCCGTTGCTTTTGCCTTCGTCCGCGAGGGCGCTCAAATCGTCAGCTCAGACCTCAACGAGAAGAGGCAAGGCAGCGAGGAGGGCGAAGTGCCTACCCACGAGCAAATCAACAATATTGGTGGCAAGGCCGTCTTCGTCCAGGCCGATGTGACAAAGGCAAACGATGTGAAGAGACTTGTCAAAGAGGCGGTGAGCCAGTTCGGCAGGATTGATATGTGAGTCTTCCATCTCTTTCTAGCGGCCACTCCCTATGAGGTGGCCTCTTCCAACATGAGGGGATACTCCTCACCGCATTACTGTTGCCGACTCCGTCTGCTCTTTGGGTGGTCATGCTGCTTCCAGACTGATGTATGCTGACCATGATATCACCAGCTTCGTCAACGCCGCCGGCATAAACGCCGAGGATGGTAGCATCATGCTGTCCGAGGAGGCCTGGGACAGGACCTTCGCCGTCAATGCTCGCGGCACCTCCCTTTGCTCCAAGTATGCCGGCGCCCAAATGAGGAAGCAAGAGCAGCTTCCCACTATGGATCGCGGTTGGATCATCAACATCGCTGGCATCCAGACTGGCTCAAGTAAGCAACGACACAACTATCCAAAAGTGGCCTCATTACTTACACCGATGCCTCCCAGCTGGCGAGTCCCTGTCGAAGCACTCCGTTGTGAGTGACTTGACCAAGACCATTGCTCTCGAGCTCCGCGACCACAGAGTTCACATCAACGCCATCTGCCCCGGCTGTAAGCATCACCCTCGAGAATCGAATCGGAACAATCGAGCTGACCTTATGCAGACACCAAACTGTCGATGCCCGAGAACTGGCTGGAGACCGAAGAGGCACAGACTGCGTTGTCGAGGCTGCCGGAAGACGTCGCCAAGATGGCCGTCAACATGGCCAGCGAGGAGGGTAGCTTGATGACTGGTAACTCGATGCCAGTCGACAGCGGCTACACCGCCATGTAAACTTTTTATGTGTCACGTTCATGTATCATGTATAACCCTGTAACGATTTAATGATGAGATAGAATTTATATGATTTCCTGGTATTTTCGTGGCCCATGGACTCATGGCTAGTCGTACATATGTACAGCAATATCCCTGCTTACAATATCAATCGTACATCTCGTTTTATACTCGCCTGCGCCTGCGCCTGCGCCGACGCCATAACTCCGGAGTAAGAAGCCTTACTTCATCCGTTTCTTATAATCCTCCGGGTATGCTGTGGCCTTTTCGATTTCTCTTTTTTCTTCGTGCAGCTCTTCCTTCGCCTTGATGGAGTTTTCGACCTGCTCGACGGCACGCTCAATCTCGACTTCCATCTCGGGTAGATGGAACCGCTCGGCCAACAGCTTGCCGTTCCACTTCTGCAGCACCATCACGTCCTCCGTTTCGTTATTGGTCTGCCGTCTCACTATCTCCGCGACATCCTCGGCTTGTTTCCTTGTGGGGGCTGGAGCATCGCGGGAGTGTTGTCTCGACGGGTGGATGAGACCTGCTGCATACATTTCGTCGAGCTCTGCGGATGGTTTTGGCTTGATCAAGTTGTTCTTGAGCAGAAACTCGAGGTGCGTCGAGCCAGACAGTGCTTTCCAGTGGGAGTATGCGCGGAAGACGAGGTAGAAGAAGGGGATGTTCGGTATTCTGTAGGGGGGGGGGGGGGCGGATCAGTCGTGTACATTGTTGCGCTCAGCGCGCATTGTCCACATACATTGGCACCAAGGCGAACGGTGCAGAAATCGGCATTCCCACGATACTCCACCACAGGCGTTTGCGATGCAGCGACTGCCGCTCCGTCGCTAGCTGCTTCAGGATTCCTGAAACGCGCTCTTGCTTGAGGAACAGCCCCGGAAATGTAACCTCAACCGTATCGCGGCCGTCCAGCTCGGCCTGCTTGCGCGTGTTGCTCAGGGCAGGTATCGTCTTCAGCCCCCATTCTTGATATGGGATTCGGCGCAGGACGCGGTTGCCTTGGACAGTAAGAGTCTTCTTCCAGCCGCCCTTGTACCACGGTGTGTCGGATGGCGCCTTCTCCCAATCAGCCCAGGTCTGGTTTGCCTTGTTGGTGGCCTTGTCGAGTAACGACGGCTTCTCGCCAGTCGCGGCGGAGCGGCGCTCGCAGTAGATGAGGGTGCGACGGGCGGAAATTGGGAGGAGGAAAAGCCGCATTGTGGCGGACGGCGGCCGTTGGATCTCGGGCGGCGGACAGGCGGGCAGGATGCAGTGTCGCGCAGGGCACGAAGTCGATGAAGCTTGTTCGAGCTAAGAGACCGCGCGACGGGTGCGTTTTTCGCTTGCCTGTTCAGCTAGGAGCCTCAGGCGTTGCGAGTCGCGCTGTGGCTCAACGTCATGGATGGCCCATGCGAGGTTCGCGCAGAGAGGCAATCTCCCGGCCAGGGATCTGCACAGGCAACATCCTCCCAGCTCCGGCCACCAGCCGCTTGTAATTGGAGATCCTCAGCCTCCCCCAGCGGCCGGTCTTTTCTCACCCGTCGGCAGCTGGAGGCCTTTCCTCCACAAAGCCGCCCAAAAAAATCACTCCATCCGCTCGCTCTGCTTCTGGTCTCTCTGCTCCGCCGGTCGACTCGACCAAGCTATGGCCGCCGACCATGACACGCCCCGGACGGTTCCTCGTAAGCCCCCGTGCACTTCCACAACAGTCCCGCTCGCGTGCTCACATCCAGCCGTTCAGCTTGGGTGCGCTCTGCTCACAACGACTCCTCCGACGACCTCCGCCTCGATACCCAGGTGACGCCGCTATTGCTACCAAAAACGCCGCAGACCGTCCGCCCTGCTACTCACAATTCGCACCCCTCTCCGCGTCCCGGCGCTCCCGCGGGACGCCGCTTCGACCATGCCCGTGAAGCTGCTCCGCCGCTACCAAACACATCGCCCGTTGAGACCGCGTCGCGATGGCGTGCATTCGCCCTTGCCTCTAAATACCCCGATCTCCCCGCTTCTGCGGGGCGTTCAGAGGTAGCCTCGCCGGAATGGATACGCAGCAACTTCAACGACTTGGATTCACCGTGGGAGCCGGCCGAACCAATGATGGATGATCCAGAGAAGCAGCCCGGCTTCTGGCTGTTCAGCCATTCCAAGCGGAAGAGCCGCCTTCACAAGTTCCATGTGAGACTTTCCCTGGGCCGAGCTGCGACCCAAACGCCCATGACGTTCCGCGTGTTTCTTCGCTTCCCATTAGTTTGCACTTGTGTGACGCTGGCGTTGCGTGACCGTCTCCGCTTAGTGTTTCAGATTATTGACATTTCCTGCAGCATACTCTTATGCGAAATCCATACATTCCTCTCGTTGTTCGTCTGACCGTCCTCGTCTTCTCGGCTGCAGCACTTGGAATATCTGGCCGCATCTTCCACCTCACCAACCGCAGCAACTGTGACGCTGGCTCGTCCACATACATGGCCATTATTGTCGACGTATTTGCTATAGTTTACCTCTGCTACATCACATATGACGAGTACACGGCCCAACCTCTTGGCTTGCGCAATCCGAAGTCTAAGATGCGCCTTATTTTTCTCGATCTTCTTTTTATTGTTTTCGATTCCGCTAATCTGAGCATTGTAAGACACCCCGCATATCTTTCAGAAATAAGCGAATTGACCCCCTGATTCAGGCCTTCCAATCATTAACGGACTCGAACTGGGCGTGCGTGGATAACAGCGAGCGCAATATTGATCCGGAAATACAAACATGCTACCAGGCCAGCGTGTGCAACCAGCAAAAATCCCTGACCGCAGTTCTATTACTAGCGCTTGTGGCGTGGCTGCTAACCTTCTCCATCAGTACGCTCCGGATTGTCGAGCGGGTCACGCGCTGATAGCGGCTATTCCTTCCTTCCTTGCTTATATTTTTTTTAATCGTTCAACTATACCCCGGAATGATACATACCTTTCTCCTTCTTCTTCTTCTTCTTACTTCTGTCTTCTCCTGATCTTCGGCTTCGGTCCGACTATGATGAGAGTGTGCTGTAAGGAGTGGATACAACCAAGAAATGGCGGTACGCTCCGTGCACCAGGGAACATCAACAGCTCGAGAGCTCGGGTCAGTCTTGAAAGTGCGATAGCACTTTCGAACTTGCATCCTCACTGGTTCCAACAAGCTCTTCTATAAAGCATTTCAAGCTGTCAAGCCATCTTTCGGGGTTCCCTCTCTCGGCTAACAACAGGTTTGCTCAAAAACGCAATCTGACTCGCAAGACCACCTTTTGCCGTTGATCTCGGCTTCTTTGCGAGAGCAATCTTATCTGTCGGCAAGAAAGCACATGTATACCGCTTTTTCTAGCAAGCACTTGGGCGGGTACCGGTGCGCACATGGGTGTGGGTGCTTGCCCTCATTTGTTTTCATCGTAGTTTCCTACGAGTAGAAACAAATAGTGCCTAGTAGGTCATCTATACGGTATCTCCTTACGTCTCACGTCTCTATTTCCTCTGCATCGTCTCTTACGGTTCATCTCCCATACCAATCCTGCAAGAAAGGAAACTTTCTTCATTGGTCTTCATCACCATACCAATGTCGATTCACCGTCGTAACCGATCCCCGATTCCGGGATGGGACTTTCCGGCATGGGGTGGGAATCAACATCAATCACCTGGCCGTTACCACTGGGTTCGCACTCGCCGCCGCCTCGCTCCCTGTTGGAACCAACCCAGCCATCGCTGTGGCTTGCACCAACGGGCCCATCACTGCCGCGCAGGCTCTCCTATCAGTCGCGAATTCGTGACTGTTCGCCGTCGCGCACGTCCTCGTACCCCCCTGCCGCCAGAGGACCGTTGCGACCGCAGTCGTTGGCACTGGCACTGGCTCTGGCCTTGCTTCCGACCTTGCCGGTCTCACGGATGCTGCGGCGGGACGAGAGGGAGGACCAGGGACAGAGACAGAAGCTATGGTCCTTTCCACTCAGGTTGCAACGATGTCGACCCGCAGGCTCATCAGGATGCGTGGGGCGACCCGGGACGAAGGAGGAGCAGGAGAGCCCGCGTTCACTGCAGGAGATCCCGGGCCCCTGGCCCCGCGCTATTGTTCCAGTCACCACCATCGTTGTCACCGCTGACTCCTCCACCGTCGCTCCTGCGCCCAAGTCGCTCCCGTCATCGTAGGAGGGGACCGCGGAGATGTTTTGAAGGGGACTGCACCTGCCCGGCCTGCACAGGCGAAGGGCCAGACCTTGTCGACCGTCTTTGCGCTGGCGTTGACGACCTTGGCCTTGGTCGCCGTGTAGGGAGTTCAGAGGTAGTGGATGGCTTTAACGCGCTGCTCTCGTCGCCTCCACCGCCGCCAAATTCGAGGTTGTCGTCGAGGGTGAGGTCGGAGGACTATGGTGGGATGCGGTCGAGGTCGAGGAGGCCATATTGGAGGGCTGGGCCGGACGGCATGGAGCAGACGGCGGACGACCCGTTTCTGGGGCTGTTGGATTCGGCGAGTGATGTTTTGGGCGGAGATGCGCCATGGCTCGGGGTTGACAGCAGGACCAGAGGACGCGAAAGAAGGGGGAGGAGGAGGACTCGGAGGAGGAGCGAGGTGCTGGGGGATGGGGCGAGGGAGGTTGTGGAGGAGACGAGTGATTTTGAGGCTTGGAAGGAGGGGGCGGGCGGGCGGAGGGCTTGGTAGAAGCGAGGCCTCTGGGTTTCTGGAGCTTGGGCATGCTGGAGTCTGTCTTATTCTTTTTCCCTTCTTTATTGCTTCTTATCTTGTTTCTATTGCTCCGGTGTTGTGGTAATTCCAAGGAGTCAAGATGAGTGTGAGGAGGTAGCATTACTCGTCAGGATCTGGTAGCAGCCACACTCAAAATTCAATTGATTCGGATGCTCAATTGTCAGAAGTAAAAAATCTGCGGATGATTTTCCTGAGCAAGAAACATCGAATTGAGTTGGCGGGGAGCGTGGGGTTCCCCGCGGAGCGACAGGGTCTGATAGGGCTGAGGCGATGCGGCGCATGCGCGAGCTCCAGCCAGCTTGCGCCTTCCTTCGACTTCATCTCGTTTCCGCCCTCGCCGCAACAACGGCTGCCTGGACCAACAAGCCAGCTAGAACAACCCACAACATTCTACCAGGCTAACGAGACTGCTGACACTCGCAAACAATCGCACGCCGCTTCCGCAGATTCCGCTCAAGTCCGCACACAACCGCTCGCTCGTCGCCCACCATGTCGAAGATAACGCACGTCAGCGGCCAGCCGCAGTGGAACAGCATCCTCTCGGCCAACACGTACGTCATCACCGACTTCTACGCCGACTGGTGCGGGCCCTGCAAGACCATCGCGCCCATCTTCGAGCAGCTGGCCACGGCCGAGGCCAAGCCGGGCCGCCTCGCCTTCGTCAAGGTCGACGTCGACGCCCAGCAGGGCGTGGCGCGTCAGTACGGCGTTTCTGCGTAAGCCCCCACTACAGGCTCCCTCATGCTTGGGGTGCCGGCTGATTGCTTCTAGTATGCCGACTTTCCTCGTCTTTAAGAACGGTTCGGTCACGGAGACGATACGCGGAGCTAACCCGGCGGCTCTGCGCGCGGCGGTTACGAAGGCTGCGGCGGATGCGGCGAAGGGCCCGGGACGCAGCAGCGCGGCGTTTCAGTCGAAGGGACATGTGCTGGGAAGTGGGCCTGCGTCGGCGGGTGGCGCGAGCAGGAGCGGCGGTGTGGGCGATTGGGCGTGGAATAATATGCAGAGGAGGGGCAGCGTGGTGGATACGGTGGTGAGGTTCCTGGGGTTGTACCTGACGACGCTGTTCTCGTTCGATGCGTATGCGGCGGCGAGGGAGAGTTCCTTCAATGTGAATGCGAAGAGCAAGTAGAGTGGTGATGGGGTTTGCGAGGAGGAGCTCGTATGCGAAGCAGATTTTTGGTGTTTTATGGCGTATGATGGTGGGTTCTGCTTCGACTTTGAAATTTTATACCATCGCTTACGAGGCTCAAAGACTTCGGTTTGGAAATTGCTTAATCAATTCATCCACAAGCTGACTGCACTCGCGTGATGTTGATGTGCCTAGAACTAATCAAGCTCCCAAGTGAATGACACTTTATGCCCCTTTCACAAAGGTTGCTGTTGCCAAACGCCAATCGCGACAAGACAATGGTCCTTTCCTATCCTTCGCGTTCTCTTGGATGTTCACCCTATTTGTCCTTCAGGAGTACCTAATGGCGATTCGAATCCGCTACCATCATTGCGAGAATTCGGTTCCCTCTTGAATACACCTCACTAGAACAAGCTCCTCGACTGTGCTATTCAACCCATTTCCTTATGAAGCGCGCATAGATGACGAACAAGCCGTCCCCCAATCTGGACATATTCAAGTGGTGGTAAATCCCCCTGGTCCAAAGAGTGCGGCTCATGGTCGTCTTTCTGTGGTAGTGTGGATTCATCTTCGTGAAGAGGTAGACACAGTACTCGGCTGGATCACGCTCGAAGACATCGAAGGCAGTTTGGTGGAGCTTCTATGAGAGGAGTATGAGGAACAAGTTTTTTTTGTGGCCTTTCCGTCTTCGTCTTTAGACTTACCTCCCATGATGTGCTACCGCACACCTCGCGGCTGCGGGGATCGACATCGCCATAGCTGCGGATCTCGATGCGAATCATGGCGCGCTTTCTCTTGCGGTCGTCGCTATTCATGATGGGTGCCGCGCGTTGGGCGTCGGTCGCGGCACTCGGGGCTGATGGATGTTCTGTGAATCTCGTTGAGTATGCAAGGATGATGCGGTTGTGGGCAGATATTGTGACTGTTACTATGCTTGGGAATTTGG
The DNA here is from genome assembly GCA_011503125.2 of Botryosphaeria dothidea. Lineage (NCBI taxonomy): Eukaryota > Fungi > Ascomycota > Dothideomycetes > Botryosphaeriales > Botryosphaeriaceae > Botryosphaeria > Botryosphaeria dothidea. The sequence continues at coordinate 2,000,151 of WWBZ02000073.1, forward strand.
ATGTAGAGGTTATATCTGCGCCGGCTTGGAGGGCTCGTAAGACGGGTGTGCCAGGAGAGGGAGCGCGAGAACATCAGCGGAGTGGAGCATAGGGAAGGCATGGCTGTTGAGGTGGTTTGATGGGAAGCCGCTGGGGGTGTTTGAGGATTGCGTTGCGGTATTGCTGATGTTGGTAGGGACGGCCCGGGTCCGACGAACGTCCTGATATTTGCTGACAACGTGAGGAAAGTGCCTACTGGGAGAGAGCCCATAAGAAATGTTGAGACATACAATCACTGGACAAAAGTCTGCGCGAGTCGCGTACCAAGGCGATCACCCCAATGAAAACCAAAGTCGCCTTTTCTCAATGCACGCTTCCTGAAGCTCGTAGTAAGCTACTACTAAGTCAGAATTGACCAGGGAGATCGATTTTCGCCTTGGTTTTATACTAGTACTTCGTATGCCAGCCCTCTGCCTGGATAACTGCCTCACACCTCCGCTTCATACTACCTAGTACATTATTAAATAATGACTGTGGTAATGCCTTCCACGCCTCTTGTAATGCCTACCCAAGCTTCTCTCTAATATAATCTATATTTCCACGTAGTTCACTAAGCTCTGGATAGAGCCTTAAGACTATAGCCTTAAGGTGAAACCAGAGGTGTTCGATAGGATTTAGATCTGGACTATATGGTGGCCAGTCTATCATATTAACACGCTTTTGGGTGAACCAATCGCGTACTTTAATAGCTGTATGGATAGGCGCATTATCCTGCATGAATAGCATGCCTCTGCGCCAAACCTTTGGTATATTTTGCTCTAGTACTTCAAGATAGGAGTCGGCTGAGTAGCCACCCCTCTTGGATAACGGATCACGTATCATTACGTGTAAGGGTGACCTCCCACGCTTGCCAGAGAAGCCTGCCCATACCATAATAGATATATCCTTACCCTTTTTATATGGCTGGATCATACCTGGGTCCCACTTCTGGCATGGTGTGCGAAAAACCCACTCCCTCTCTTCGCCCTTGCCACGCTCTGCAGAGCACTCATCTGACCAGATAACCTTAGCCTATTGCGCTTCAGTCCAGTCCACATGCTCAAGCGCCCAGGCAAGCCTGATTGCTACGTGCTCCTCACGTAGCTCTGGGCGGCCTGTAGCGCGCCATTTCTTGATATTATAGGTGTCCAGGAACCGTGAGAGGGTACGGGCACAGCAGGTTACGCCTGTGGCTTCTCTGACCTCCTAATAGGTGAACTTTGGATTATTCCGTACGATGCGTAAGATATGCCTTTGGTCTTGATCTGAGAGGACCTTTGGCCTGCCGGAACGTAGTTGTGAGCGTCCTTCGTTGCGTAATGGCGCGCGGGAGAGGGTGGTGCGAATTGACGATTCAGGCGTGTGTAGCTGCTTTGAAATCTAGGTGGTTCTGTGACCCATTGCACGCGCGGCAGCCAGCATTCCACGTTGGTATGGAGAGAACTCATGATTCTTATTATGCTCGCCAAAGAGCTCTTGTAAAGGAGTGCGTTGTGGAGGCATAAGGTGGTATGCAAGGAGGAGAGGTGTGACGCGTGTTGCGCGTTTTGACGCGTCTCGCTTAATTTCGCGCAGACTTTTGTCCTAGTACTGTATGCTGGTAAGAGCAATGGTCCATGAGCCTCTGAAGATATGTAGTTGGTAGGAGGACACAGTCTATAGAGACAGTGGGCATACGAGTTACCTGCCTAGGAAATGGTCAATGCTCAAGCATTGCTACCTTTGACCCATTCGAGTCTCTGGTTATGCATGCGCCCATCTGATGGTTGAATATCAGATGCATCTGATAGCAAACGAGTGTCGCACATTACGAACTACGAAGGTTGATATAAGATAGTACCTGAAACTTCAGGCAAAGCAGCTCTTGGGCTGGATTTTCTCCACCCGAGATAATTAATCGAGGCAGCCACACAGGCGCTACAGCCGATGGTTAGCGGCGGCGACCTCTAGCAAGCATAACTGTGAAGGGAGTCGAAGCATTCGTCCGGACGCAGGCGTATTGTATTTTTAGGAACAAACCCATCCGGACGAATACTTCCACTCCCCATACCACTTACATTAATCTGACCCTCTATGGGAAAATCACATTTAGCGCTGACCTTCGGCTGCGATACCCCTCTGTGCACAGCGTGACAAGGATCGGGCCGGCACGACGGAAGTCGGCAGTGCGGGCTTACACGGTGTCTTCGTCGGTGGCCATGATAGACATGGTGGACGCAATCGCATCTGACATCACTGCTGGTTCATGCTCTGGCGTTGCTGCCCATTTGGCTGTGCCGATATGCTTCTTGTGGGTCTGATAGAAGAATTAGACAGGCAAGATGGACGCCGATTGGGCGTTTAGGTGCAGTGCAATTTCAATTTCGGTATGTCTTCAAGGACTTGATTTTGTGTTCAGCGCAGTGCACAGCCTCAGATGATGGTCGAATTGATTTGGAAGACTCAGCGCAACTGGCGGCAGCGGGAAGGAGGAGATGGAGAGTGGGACGAGAGCAGACGGTGGAATTCGCACAGAGCGCAGGCGTGTCTGGACATGATGTGCAGCAGGGATGCAACAGGGAATGAGCCTGGCCCTTGGGGAGGCGGGCGCCCACTAGCCACATCTCGGCCGCCGTCCAAGACCAGACTGCCAGCTGCTGCCAGCTGCCTGCGCAACTTCAACCCGCCCTCTGCGGCTCCCTAATGTTTAATTATTCCTCTGACCGCCATGCTACCTGCCTTCTAGGCGCCCGTTCGCCCTCCTTGCTTACACTTCCCCCGCACCACCTACCTCCTCTCCCCTCTGAGCTCACCCGTCGCACTTCTCGCTCGCGGCGCCCTTGTCTCACTGTCCTCGCCCCATAATGGACGCCGGTGGACTTGAGCCCGATTCCTACACCGCCCAGCGCCTGGTCCGTTACCTCCTGCAGGCTCCACCTATTGCGCCCCACTGACAGCTCAGCAGCAACATGCTACCCCCGAGCACCTCTATCTCACCTCGCGCCGCTGCTTCATCGGCCCAATCCCCGAGGGCTGGCTCAAGTCGCATCGTCGCGATTGGTACAAGCACCACCTGCACATAAACTATTCCTCCCGCGCTGCTACCTTCACAACAAACATCAACGTCACCCGCGACCGACGCACTTCCGGTCTCGACTCACCACAGACCTCAAGGTCTTTCCGCATAAGCTTCCCCCAGCCCGACGACGTTACAGACGAAAGCCATGGCGTCGGCGCTGAAGAAAGAGCGGCTGGGATTGGCTCTTCTGTTGCTGTCCCACGAGCGAGCAATACAGATGGCGCCATTGTAGACGAGGAGCTAGAGTTGCGGCAAAGGGGCCACCTACAACGTTCCAGTACAGCAAATAGCCACAAGCCAGACAAGAAAAAGAAGGCGAGACCTGCTTACAAAAGAGATAACACAGGCTCGTACGTCACCGCCAACGAAGAGCCGCTGTCTCTACCGAGCCCTGAGCTCCGTGCAATATCAATGGCCGAGAGCAGTCTCCAAGTTCCTTCTCCGCGTGGTGATGCTTCTACGTCTTCGTTGCTACCCAAAGCTGACTCTGTTCCTCGAGCTTCAGCGACGGAGCAGTTGAATGGAACAACTCAGGCGAGAGAAGAAACTGGCCGCAGCTTCGTGAAGTTCGATGTACCTGATGACTCCAAGCGGGCCGAGATCCAAGCCAAGGCGCGGCTGGCCCAAGCCGGTCTTCATCGAAAGAGATCGCGTCTTCGGAAAGCCAAGATTCGTGACGGCCAGATAGTCAAAATGGACAAGATGCTGGTGCGCGTTGACGCGACTCTTGCCGAGATTGGTGAAGACTTTGATGAAAATGAAGCGCACAAGGTCGAATCGAGAACCACCGAGAAATGGCGAGAGTATATCGTCGTGTGCCGAGATAATGATGATGATGAACACCCAGATGTGCCCTTCATCCTTCAGATGTACAAGACACGCGTAGGTACTTCTTCTGTTTCCCGTACTGCTACATGACGTTACTTGAACATGCTTTCCACTGAAAAGATCGCGTGGTCTTATGACTATTTTGTATCTTGCTAATCATGCCTCTCGGATAGGTGATTGCGGCTGTGGAAGGGTCAAAGAATCGGAAGAAGGCTAAACATGAGGTCAAACTGAGCCCAAAGTACACGAGAGTCAATCTCTATTCTTCGCTGGACAAGACCGTGGTAATGTGGACGCCATGGCGGAAAGGAACTAAAATGTTCATCATGCGGCCTCGTTCAGGTTCAAGCGCCGCTGAGTGGTACACCTTCCTCAGGAAGATTTTGGGATGGAGCCGAGCCGCGGAGCTGCAAATCAATGTACCTGATCTGGATGTGAGCCTCCGCCTGGAGAACCCATTCCAGTATCTGGAGACATCCAAAGAGATGGAAGAGGCCGCCAAAGGTAACACCGAAGCCATGGCGCAGGCAGTTCAAAAGGAGCAGGCCGTCGCCAGCAATATCATTAAACGTGCCATGGAGATGCTCAGCCAGACAACAGACTACGCCGAAATGGTCAAGCACTGGACTGAAACAGAGCGCATGGGCCTTGCCTGGAAGCGCTACGACCGTCTTGAATGGATCCATGGCCCGAATGAGCTGAACATGTACGGCTCCATTGCTATGGCACGCACTCATGAGCTGGAACTACGCCCCAAAGAACACTATCCCACGAGGGCAACGACTAAAAAAGACAACATCATCGAGGAACCTGTTCCAGTGGAAGGGTTTTTGATTAGATTGACAAGCCAAAGGGGCGTTGATAAGAGACTGGGTCGCATGTTTTTCAAGCGACTTTACTTCTCGACGCATGATAACTACTTGGTGTTTTCCCGTCCTGCCAAGGCAGTCCCACCACCGCCGCCAAAACTACCTGGTTCTGGGGATTTGAGAGTACCATCGGCCCGCGAAATAACAAAAGGAACTCCTCTGATTTACGCCGTAAGCTTCGCCTACTTCGAAATTCTTGCAGGGTGCTAATGCCGCAAAGGTGAATCCTTATCCGATCAAGGACGGACAAATTGAATGGCTAGCAAATGGCACGCGTGCCACGGAAGAAGACATCAAGTACCGTGATAGGGACGCAGCTGATGAAGCGGAAAGGAAGACGAATCTGCTTCTGAAATGCGACGGCTACATAAATCTCTGCAACGTCAAGAAAGTCAGAAAGGCACATCGCGGGGCATCAGCTACTGATGAAAACATTGACGAAGGCTCGGATGTCGATTTCGATCAGGATGTTGATGATACCGCGGAGGACGATGGAGTCACGACGGAATTTGATGACGAGAGAACATTCGAAATCGTTCTACGTAATGGTCTTGTCGTCCGCCTTCAGGTAAGCATTGTTCGGAACCACCTATGGTTATTATAGGATATGCTGACGCAATGACTGCAGGCCTTTGACAAGATGACCAAGAAGGAATGGGTAAAGCGTCTTCGTCAACTTGCAAAATATTGGAAGTATCGCTGCACAACAGATATCCAGCTTTACAAGACGATCCGAAAATACAACCTCAACCTTCTCAACATCGATGAAGAGACGGAAGCGATCGTTGGGCAGTTCGCAAGGAAATGGGAGGTGTCCCATGCTCACGCCAGTCCGAACCTGTACAACCTCTGCGGTATCTCCGCATGTCGTTCCATCCACGTAAGTCGCGCTTTGCGAGTAAATACAATAGGATATACTAACCTCGGCACAGATCTCAGGTGTCCTCTTCCGCAAACCCCGCCGGCACGCCACCTTCACCCGCTGCTCCGTAATCCTCTCCTCCGGCACCCTCCTCATCTTCCAAGACTCGCTCCGCAAGTCCACGGGCAAGCAACTGCAGCACATCCACCACGAGCACATCTCCACCCTCGACCTGCGCGACTGCTACCTCTACTCTGGCCTGCTCACCGAAAACGACCTGCTCTACCAGAACCGCACCTTCGACAACAACAAGCCCGGCCACACGGCGCTACCGCGCATCTATCTCGAGGACGGCTGGACGAGTACCGATGAAGATTACATGACATGCTTTGCCATCTGGCACGGCCGGAAGAAAAGCCTCTTCAGGAGGGGCGGAGATGACCCGAGGGAGAAGGAGGTCAGGGAGAAGGAGGGTGGGCGGAGGAGCAGGTTCAAGCTGGTCAGCCAGCTAGGTGTACCGGGGAATACGATGATGTTCAAGGCAAGGAGTCGTGCGGAGAGGGATCATTGGGTGTTGGCCATCCAGACGGAGTGTGAGAGGTTAGCGCAAGCGGAGGAGATCAGGCTTGTGGGGGATGCATAGGGATGCGCTTTTTTTTATTACTTTTGTTGCCATTGGTTATGGGACTATGGGTGGCGTTCGTACATAAGCCACGATCACTGGAGGTGCTCTTTTTATTCGGCAGGACTGGGTGGACTTGTCACGATTGGCGCATTTTTGGGGTGTTCGCAGCGTTGGTTGTTTTTCCGCACCTCAGTCGTCTTCTTTTCGTTTTTGACATACCCGCATTGCTCGTCTGTTCTTTTCGAGTCGTCAGTTCCTAGATGATGACTCCAGTACTACTCAGTTTAATAGTGCTTCCTATGAAATTTTACCAAGTGATTTAATTCTCTACGCGTACTTCCACTAGCTGCTCAAATGCTTTCAAGCACAGCATTTCTTGTCACGCAGCACAAGGAAGAGCACCGAATAAAATGGGGAATCTTTGGTATGACCTCATAGCTTGAGCGCTGCCCTGAGCGCTTCAATCCTATTCTTGTTGCACTCTTTCCCCTTGTCAAGAGCGCCATCCCACATAGCAAAAGGATGGCACATCCCTTGATAGGCATGGAACTCACTCTTCGTCCCGGCCGCCTTCAGTGCATCATGATAAGCCTCGGCCTCCTCTTTGAGGATATCATACTCCGCCACGTGAATACTCGCCGGCGCGATCCCCGCATGCGACGGGAAGAGCAGCGGCGAAGCAATCGGCTGCTTGACCTTCTCTTGTCGATCATCTACCTCACGTCAGCATCCTCTTAGTTACTTTTTTCTTAAACGCCCCCGGAATCCCTGAACTCACCTCCCAACCCAACCCATAAATCGAAAAACCACCGCATCCGATGCAGCGGCAAGCACGGCACGTCCTCCAGCTCCACGTACGAACGATACGGCAGCTCCGTCTTCCCCACGCACGTCCCTGTACCTGGAGGCGTCCACCGCATGTCCACACACGGCACGACCAGGCACTGCAGCCTCAGCGGCGGGAAGCCGAGCTCGTCCTGCACCACCAGGTGCGCGAGCACGGCGCTGAGGTGGCCACCCGCACTCAAGCCGCCGACGGCGACGCGGGTGGGGTCAATGGCGAGGGAGGCCGCGTTGGCGAAGACCCAGGTGAGGGCTGCGAGGGCATCGTGGACGGCGGCCGGGAAGGGCGTTTCGGGGCCGTGGCGGTAGTTGACGTCGACGACGATGGCGCCGAGGGCCTGGCAGGCCTGGCGGCAGAAGGGCTCGTCGGTGAGGAGGGAGCCGATTACCCAGCCGCCTTGTTTGGTTGTTAGCCTTTGTGTTTAGTGTGCATCCCTCTCCTTTGGCCTTTCTGCCCATATATCCCTCTTCTATTCGGGGGAACTTCGACGACGTGATGGTGGAAACTCACCTCCATGATAATTGACGTATGCGGGTAGCTTGCCGTCCGCATTCTTCAAGCCGCCGGTCTGGATAGCGTCATCTGTGGGAACGTAGACTTGAACTTCGATCTCCCCGAGGGGTTCTTTGACCGGGATCTTGTGGATTGTGGCGCTGCCAACTGGCAGAGTGGGCCCACGTGGTACAGTTGCCGTGTACTTGGCCGGATCAGCGCGGAATTCTTCGATGCTTACTTGGTCCGCGCGGAGTCGGTTGGCTGGTAAACATATCGTTAGCATTTTGATTCACTACTAAGTATGGGAACGGCGTTCTACCAGCATGTTTGTTATAGACTTCGATGAACTGGGGGTCGAGCTTGTCCAGGTACTTGGACGGTATGGGATTAATGGGTTCAGCCATGATCGTAGCATGAAAGGGCGGTCACTGTCGCTTAAAATGGGGCTCTTCTATGAAAACAAGAGCTTGTCGAATTTTCAGAGAGCACTGGCAGTTATAGAGCAGGCCGTCGATAGAATAAACATCTGTGCTTATCAATACCCCGCGCTGCCCCACTTTCCACTCAATGATGCAACCCAAGTTGGAGAAAAGAGTTTATGGAGCAGGAGCAATCGTCCGAAAGAGTACTGCATGAGTCCATAGATTAGTCAATAGCTTACAAGAGGTCTGGAAACAGGCCGATATGGCCAGGAATGGGTCTCAATAGGTTACATCCGCCAACGTCCTTTTCAAACACCTTGTCTCTCTTCCCCAATTCACCAACGATGGATCAATCCATATAACGCAAACTTGATGACATTCTCATATGGAAGCAGGACTGATGCCCAGTTCCAGCGGCAGGTAGCCGTGACATAAGTACCCTGCGGACTTTCCAAAGACAGAAATGTGGATCAGCACCCTCGCCCGTACTCCGTCCATGCCCCGATGACCCGTTGATTATCCCAAAAAACGCCTCTCAATGCTGGATTGCTCCCACCCGTGGTCTTGAGAACCACAACAAGTCAACTCGAAAAAGAAATGCTTCAAAAGTGTCGTGGGATAATGCGCCGACCACGGAAGCTGAGATATTACTAGGGAAGTACTTCGACAATGAACGCTAGTAAGAATGGGCTTCCGTGAAAACGGTATGCCATAAATATGATCGTAAGGCGAAGTTATACGCAAGGGAGAGTGAGACTAACAGAAGAGACCGACCAAAACGGCGCCAGTCATGAGCGAAAGTGACTAGAACTTTTAGGTCAATTCTGTGGGAACATCTCTCCACTATAAGCGGCCGCAAAATCTAATTGGTTCAGTTGGCCGTTGATTTGATCGATTTCCTTGCTCAGGTCCTCAACGTTTTGTGCCAATGAGCTGACTTCGTCAAACTTGCGCCGGCGGTTGGCGTCTGCGATCATTTCCTGCACGAAGAACTTTTGCTCCTCCAGGACAATTAACCTCTCCCTCAGCTCCTTTTCCTCAGCTTCCATGGTTGAGATTGCACTGCTACTACTTGCAACACTGCCATTCTCAATGTCGTTGTATTTGATTGCAGCAAGAGCCCCATTAGAACGCCCGTTTGGCTTAGATTGTGCCCCATTCGGAGATGCGTGTTTGAGTATCTTCGGCAATGACTTGAGAGGAAGCATGTGAAGACTTAGGAAGTGGTACGCTTGCTGGTAGACGGCCTTTTGTAATCGAGCTTGTGTGGGCGATTCTGTGGGAAAGTCGCGTATCCGGCGCGCTGCAGTGTCATACTGCGCAAATGCGTCCATAAGACGTTTCCGGACTTTGGTAGCATCCTGTAGCTGAGTTGGTGAAGGAGGGTGTTCAGGATCCCTGGGATAATCTTAGCTCTCTCCTTGGAATCAAGTATGGATATGCATACTGCAAGGCAGAAAGAAGCTTTTGAAACCGCGGCAGAAGCAACCGAATGCCGCGCTCAAATTGCACCAAGTTTTCATACGCGCGCGCATCGCGAGGCTTTTCTGAAAGTTCTCGGGCAAAGTCACTTTTGCTGAAGAGGATGTGTTTGCAGTCTCGGCACATTCGGACATCGACATTAACTTGACCTTGCGACTTTTCTGAGGTGTTGTTAGCTGCCGAAGGGATCAGTATGAGCCCTATAGAAGACGCTTTGGCTGACTTACGCGCTGCCACACTCAGCCCAACCTCTGTCGAGCAATTGGGCTTTGGATCACCACATACCACACGTCCGCAGAGGCGACAATGATGCCGTCTGAAGGTGTAACTGGTAAATTCTTGCTGACAAAAGGGGCACTGCAGCACGCTGGCATCGTCTTCCCAGGCTATAATGGACTGTTCCAGGGCGCGCTGCTGGGCCTTTGCTCCAGAGAGGGGCCAAATCAGGCTTCCAGCGCCAGACTGCGGTTCAGGAGGCGGGGGATCTGCAAGTAGATGGGTGAGCTTGGTGAGGCGCTTCTCCAGACGACCAATGTCCAGATTGGTTTTGTCGACATGTTTCCTGCGGATGGCGGTGAAAGCGGCGGTATGATTGCGCTCGGCGCCATTGTGATCGTTGTACCCCTCCCTGGATTTGTAGCAAGTCTCGCATACGCGGCACCAGATGCCGCGCACCGGTTCGTGCTTAGCGGAGCGCGAAAGTTTCATTTGATACATGGTGTGCTCCTCGCAGAAAAGCCTGCCGCATTTCCTACAGTTGACGCTACCGTTGGCAGCGCCCAGCCGCTTCCCGCATATCGGCTCGCTACAGGGATCGGAGTATGCGTACGAAGATGGTTGCCAGTGGGCGCGTGTCACTAGTTCCTCTGGATCCAGCGGGCGCGAGACTTCGGGTTGCACTTGAGCGGCGGAGAGTTGGACGGGGGCCGGTAGGAAGGGTGAGTCGTTGGACTCGAAGACATCCAGGCCTTTGAGCTTCTGGTTCAGGACGGCAAGCGGCTGGAACTTCTTGGCCTTGACCATCTGTGTACGGAACCACGTCTGGATCTCATCCTGCTCGACTTCCTCGAGGTTCTGGTGTAGGTCGTCCAGATGTCGGTTGAGCTGCAGCAACGTCACCATCTCCTCGTTGCAGATGGGACAGACGAGGCGCGAGCTGGCAGAGGCGGCGGCGACATTGTCGGAATGTTCGATGGACACACGGGCGGTCAGGCTTTCGGGGTCGATGGTAGAGGCGGGCGAGACTGAGGACTGCGATGCGAGGGAGACGGAGCTTTCGGATGGCGATAGCAGGCTGGAGTTGCGCTGGTGGTGGTTCGGACGGGGGTCGGCGGCGGGCGACAGCGCCTTTGCGCTGCCCAAGGTGCGACCGCCGCCCAGCGACCTGCCCGGTCGCGAGGTCATGATGGTGCTAAGCAGGGAGTCGCAGCGGGCGCGGTCAGCATGCTGGGCTGGAGAGGCGGTGGTGTAGCTGGCGTGGGGCCTGACTAGCGGCAGGCCAGCAGAGCACTGAGGCGTCGCAGCGCAGTGCAGCCCAGGCACGACGCCAGGGCGGGCGGCACTGGCACCAAACTCGCACCGCCGCACCGCATTGCATCCCCTCGCCGACCCACTGCTCTGGGCCGCTGCCTTCTTCAGAGGTCCTCCTCGATCTCTGCTCCCTCATCAATCGCATGTTTGCCCAGTCGCACCGTCGTCGTAATCAGTTCGGCCGCTCGGGCGGGTTGGGAGAACCTCCGAGAGATGGCCGCCACGACTGTGGCTGATGAGGTGCGGCGCTGATCTCATCATTCATGCATATCTGCGTTGCTTTCTCCGCGCTATCACCACCACAATTCTCCTCTCCGCCAGCCTTTCCCCGCCAGCTCTCCCCCGCAGTGCCACTCTACTGCTTCGACATGGCTGACCTCTTCCCCGCGATACAAGGAGGTGGCTCCCTCATTCTCGCCTGGCAAGTGCGTAACAAGCGCGTGCTCGTGGTCGGCGGCGGCGAGGTAGGCGCATGCTCACTTGCGCCCGCGCTTTCCGAGTATTGACATTGACGAGAAGCCCAGGTTGCTGCCGGCCGCATCGTGAACGTCCTGAATGCCGACGCCAAGGTCACGGTGGTCTCGCCATCCGACGGACTGAACGACGAGGTCGCCTATCGTATCGCCCAGAAGCAAGTTAACTATATCGATCGCAAGTTCGAGCCGTCTGATCTGGACGGCGTGGACATGGTGCTCACTGCCGTTGATGATCCTGAAGCGTCCACTCAGGTCTACAAGCTGTGCAAGGAGAGACGGATACCAGCAAACATTGCTGACGTGCCTCCGGAGTGCGACTTCTACTTCGGAAGCGTGCACCGCGACGGGCCGCTGCAGATTATGGTTAGCACAAATGGCAATGGACCCAGGCTAGCAAATATTGTGCGGAGGCAAATTGCCGCAACCCTTCCGCCCAACATCGGCGCCGCAATCCAAAAGGTCGGACAACTGCGGCGAAAGTTGAGAAAAATCGCGCCACGCCAAGAGGAAGGCCCCAAACGCATGCAATGGCGAGTTTTTCTGCGAGCCCAGCACCATGTTGTCCGCCCTGCTAACGTGTGCACAGGATGTCCAAGGTGTGCGAATCATGGAGCCTGGATGATCTGGTCGAAATGGACGAGAGTGATATGGAGAAGCTCCTAGGTTTCTACAAACCAAACACTATACCATTATTTCCAGAAATCAGATACGGGGAGAAGTCAAGCGCAGTCGGATCCTTCGGCGCGTTCGGCTGGTGGTGAGGACGATATACGATTTCTTCTATTCAGCAAACTTGTTCTGGTATGTAAAAGAAAGGTATATTGGGAAGGCGTTGGGGTGCTTTGTCCTCTTGATTTGGATTCCTCCTCTATGCCGCAGGGCGACATTTTTTTTTTAGCCCTACGGAAGCACGTCATCGCAGGTTTGAGAGCAACGCACGAATTCTGTAGAGCGGCGAGTCGATGATATTGTAGAATGCGCTTGGTGTTAGATGTATTACGGGCCTTTTCGAGGACGCCTGTGCGGTCAGGGTCGAAACTTGTGAGATTTTCGCCGAACTCTTACGCCCTGATACTTCTTTGACGTGTGCTCTGGAATATTCTCATCGCATTTACTTTCTTATTCCATCACGCATGCATGTGATAGCGACGACGTATGCTACATCTCCTGGGGAGAGTTGTAAATGTTGGCGTCACATAGCGCAATAGACTTAAGACTAGCAAGGCAAATGCACAGGCGATTATGATAAGGACAGAAGATGTTCCGATTACTCGATTTCTAAAGTGCAGCCGAACGCGGCGCCTCAGGCCGCGAGGCATCCGTGGCAGCAGAGGTTCTTAACGAAATGGGATTTGCGCTGAGCACCCACCCAGCTCGCGGATCCTCCTTCAAACTTTGACACCGCGCCGCCAACCCTTCCCGGGCAACCATGCTCCACGGAGACGAAGACCCGGATCTGACTGAGATCCGCTCCTCGACCATCGACAAGGTCGACTTCCACGACCCCCGCGCCGTGAGGTACGTGTCGCCCGCCTGGTCAGTGCATCGCCGGGTACATAACGAAGCTGACGCCGACCAGACAGCTGACCGCATCGCTGCTGAAGCGGGACTTTGGCCTGACCGTCGACCTTCCCCCAGACAGGCTATGTCCTCCTGTAAGCTAACCTCACCGTGATCCCGTCCTGTCCGGCTGTGTTAACTGACCCCCGGCCGTCCTCAGACATCCCGGTAAGTCCCGCATGTGAGCGACCGCCTCTCGTCGCCATTGCTCTTTGTTCGTCAGTCGGTCACCGTATCAATCATTCTCGTTTCTTACTGTCTTCCTTTTTCGAGGTGTCACTCCGTGAACCACTTAAGCCCTCCTCTTAGAGATGCTATGCTGCATTTCCTGCCAGACGTTCGTGTCCGGGCAGCTTCCTTGACATCTAATCTGCGAGAGTCGCATGCCTGTGTCTCAACCGTTGCCCTGACTATAATCTCAGATACCTCTACGTTCGCTGGATCCAAGACCTTATAGAGTCGATCATTCCTTCCTATTATGATTCGTTCGACATGGAGAGCACGTCTCCGCGCCCAAATCCCAACAAGCACCGTCAGGTGATAGGACTAGATATGTATGATTTCTCCATTACCTTCACAGAAAACTTAAGCTGAAATGACGCTAGTGGTTGTGGGGCCTCCTGCATATATACCCTTCTCGCTTTGAAAACCCGGTCAACATGGCGAATGAATGCTACGGACATCGACCCATTAAACTTCTCTCACGCCCTGCGGAACGTCCAGGCTAACGGCTTCTCACCACGATGCCACGTCATGAAGACCAAGCCTAACGACCCTTTGATCCCTCTGGTCGCCCTCGAGCTCGACCATCTCGATTTTACCATCTGCAACCCCCCTTTCTTTAGCTCTGTCGACGAATGGAAAGCATCCATCTCCGGTGAGGGCAAAGCAAAAGGGCCAAATTCCGTGTGCACTGGCGCAGAAGTGGAAATGGTGACCGAAGGCGGTGACTTGGGCTTCGTGCTGCGGATGGTTGAAGAAAGCCGCGAGCTAGGTGAAAAGGTTGCATGGTACACGTCCATGCTTGGGAAACTTTCAAGCACCATCAAGCTCGTCGACAGATTGAAAGAGATAGGATGCAAGAATTGGGCTGTGTGCTGTCTAGGCGCACAGCACAAGACTAGGAGATGGGCTGTCGGTTGGAGTTGGCGCGACATGCGGCCGAATGCGGTAATTGCGCATGATGACGCTCTTAGTTCTTCCTCGGACAGAAACAGCTGACATTCACCAGGAGATTGCCCGACGAGATATGAACATCAAGCATATACTACCTTTACCAGCTGATTACAAACTTCCTATTTCGGACGTCCCCATGGAGCGCTTCGCGAAAACTATAGACGAGACGATGCACAATCTGGCGCTTCAATGGAAATGGAACGAAACGCTCCGGCTTGGATACGGTAGAGCTACTAAGAATGTCTGGTCACGATCTGCACGAAGAAAGAGGAAGAGAGAGGAGGCAGGGCGGCAACCGACAGGACAGAAAGAGCCGGAGCTAATGGCCGAGAGCGAGAATGAAATCGCGCTTGGTTTCGAGATCAGCGTCCAGTCCGACGAGCTGGTGATCAGATGGGTTCAGGGACGGGACCAAGTGCTCTTTGAGAGCTTCTGTGGCATGATGAAGCAGACGCTGCAGCCAATGCTGGCGAAGCGGGAGAAAGAACGAGATACCAAAGCTGACACAGACTAAAGAGATACCACCCCTCGATGAGGGATCAGATTGTGATAACATTACTTGAATAGACTTTCACAGCGAAGGATCGGAATCGGAACCCTCTAACACCCCAACTCTTCCTTCTTTCCATTACCGCCTATTTCTGTCCGGTCTCAAGGAGCCACTTCATCCCCTCGAGTGTGTCTCCAACCCACTTCTTGCTCGTTTCAAGCTGCGGGAAGAAGCTCCAGAAGCTATGCGGCAGACCCGGGTAAATCTGCAGTTTGGTCGGCGTCCCATATTCGGTTCTCACCTCGCGCTCGAACACGAGAGCATCGTCTCTGAGCGGGTCCAGTCCGCAGACCTGAAAGTAAATCGGAGGCAGTCCGGCACGGCTTACAGGGTCCTTCTCAGAGTACAAGTTGAAAAGTCGGGAGTCGCGGTCCGGGTTGTAGGCGCCAAAGAAGAGGTCGATAGCTGCCCTGTCCAGCACCGGCGCATTCTCGTTCTGCTTGAAGGACTGGAGATCTGATGCGTAGTTGGCGGGTGGGTCGTAGCTGTTCGTCAGGCTCGGTATCTGAAGGAGCAGTCCGGTGAGAGGAGGAGAAAGGTTCTCATCCCGAGCCAGCGTGCCGACGACGGCGGACAGGTTGCCTCCGGCTGAAGGACCGCCAACGATGAAGCCTTCCGAAGGGTCAGCGCCGAGGTTTGATGCATTCGCGGCTGCCTGAACCACGTGAAATCAGAGGTTAGCGGTGGATTTTCATTAATTGAGGAAACTCGGGCGGGGAATTTTTCTTCCTACCCATTTCACCGCGTCCCACGCGTCATTGACACCCGCGGGAAACGGATGCTCGGGAGCGAGTCTGTAGTCGATATTCACCACGACACAGCCCAGCTCTTTGGCGAAGTTGCGGCCGGTCAGCTCCTCGTTCTCGAGATCGCCGAGGCAGAACCCGCCGCCGTGGACCATGACCACGAGGGGGCTGCCATCTGAGGGAGGGCTGCTGGGTCGGTAGATCCGGGCGGGTATCTGGTACCCGTCACGGGCCGGGATGGTCGCGTTGGAGATGGATACGCCGGCCGTGGAGGAGCCCAGCAGTTTGGCGTTCATGTCGCGCTTGGCGGCGGACAGGCGGCCGCGTAGGGCTGGGATGCCCGCAGCATCGCCGAGGGAGGGCAGGGGTGGTAGATCTTTGAGGAGCTGTGGGTGAGGTTAGTATGGGTGGTGGGTAGGAAGGCTGGGGGTGTGGATATGGTACTTGTTCGAACTCCGGATCGATCCGGGCTAGCTTTGTCCAATCTTGGTCAGCCATTTTGAGATTTTGGGAATGTGTGGAATCTGATATTGTCTTCCGTTTTGGAAGAGGGAGGGCGGGAGTTGCAATGGTGACGCAGTAACAGCTTTATCCGTAAGAATAAGCACTATGTTCACCTGCCGGGCCTCCCAGCCGAGGCAAGACATGGCGTTGTGGGGTAGCCGGATCATCCCCTACCTCACATCACCATCGTTGAATAGAGTTGTAATCGAGTTGTTCGCATCTGAAGGCCCGAGTGTCTGAATCGATCTTCTCTCTCTTTCCTTTTTGATGCAGGGCATGCATGTTCTGGGCAGGATGCAAGATGTTCAGCCGCTATCAATATTCCGATCGAAAACGTCGGAACCCAATAAGCAACAAGCCGCGCCACTGAGTTGCAGACGCCGCTGTTGAATCAAAATAGCATCAGCGAGATCGCCTCGTCCGTCGATCTCCCGGTAAGCATGTCTGGATGTCTCGCGTCGCCGCAGCCTGCACCATGTAGCCGCCGAGCGGAGACGATCCTCGCCAGCCGCCAGGAACAGGCGAGCTGTGAGAGGTTCAACCTCTCCCGGCTGACCAACCAGGAATACGAGCATGGCGCTTCGAGCCCGTGAGCACTCATGTTAATGTTCCCGCGTATTCTTTTCTCCACAGCTGCATGATGGCGCCCCTGCAAGGCGCGCGTGCCGAGAGACTGTTGAATGCAGCGCAGCAGAGATAGACAATCAGCTCCCCAAACATGCCCGAGCAATTATATATAGCCCCATCCATCGCAGTGACAGCCTCGCCCTATCCATCCCCTGTCACTCACCATGTACTTCCTGACTCCCGTTCTCCTTCTGCTCTTCGCCGTCACTGGCTTCTGCCAGAACTGCGGCCCCAAGTACAACAACCAGATCTGCGCTGCCAACGCTTGCTGTAAGTACTGTTCCAGTTTCCGGCTCGGGCCTCAGCTCATTGATTCATCCACAGGTAGCCAGTATGGATGGGTAAGTGTCCAGCTTCCTCAATTCCCTTTGCTCTGGGAGCGTCACCATCTCTTCTCTTTTTTTTTTTTCGCTGTCACCTCAGGCGACCAGCGGCGTAGCCCAGCCCTAGATGTGCTATCTATTGCCATGCTCTTTTTCTCTTCTGACATGCCGTGTAACGTTGCTCGAGATATGCGCCACGAGCATCTGTTTCTCGCCAAACAGGCCCCCCGCTGTCTCAGTGCTGCATGCAGCAGCAATACTGCGCCGGCGCCGGACTCTCCCGAGCTTCGAGCATCGAAAGATCCAAATGAAAAGCCTGACTGACATGTCTCCCAGTGCGACGTAGGCCCCAACTACTGCGACCCAGCCACCTGCCTCCGCCAATTCTCCGGCCGCGACTCCAGCTGCGCAGTGCGCCCTTCCATCCCCAAAAGGCTCCATCGAACGGTAAGCTGACGCTCCCTTGCAGAAAGGCTCCTCCACCGTGACCTCGACTTCCAAAACGACCGCCGCCACAAGTTTCGCCTCGACCGTCCCGAACATCGACGTCTGCGGCCACGCCCAAGGCGGCGTGACCTGCCCGGGCGCCGGCCTCAGCGGCTACTTCTACCGGTGCTGCTCGTCGGCGGGCCACTGCGGGCCCAAGAACTCGATCCAGGACGCCTCCATCTACTGCGGCGACGGGTGCCAGGCCGGCTACGGCAAGTGCGGCGTCGCGGGCGTGAGCAAGCCGCCGAACCCCACGGGCACGCCGGGCGTGGTGCGCGAGGGGGAGACGTGCGGGCCCATTGTGAACCGGAAGTGCGGCAACGGGCTGTGCTGCAGCGGGAGCAACTTCTGCGGGACGGGCGCCGATTTTTGCGGGAGCGCGAATTGGTGTCAGCCGGAGTGGGGTGTGTGCTCGGGGAAGAGGATGGTCTAGGGTGGTCGCAGGGTGCGAACGTTTTGCTGGGGGCCTTTGTGATAAGATGTATTTGGGGAGCCTTAATGGTTTGGGACAGTTGGATGAGAAGAACGATCATTGACTTGATGAACAAGACAGCTAATTGACTTAATACATAGAATGAAGAAAAAAATAATCTTACCTTACGCAACTCCAGAACTGGTGTACAAGCTACGACCCGAGCATTCAGATCCAGCTGACCGTTTCAACTCACCAGTAGTGCAGAAAAATTCACGGAATTGAGAAGCATGAATGGGAAAGATGACTGACCTTGACTCCCCAAATGTGATTCATAAATAATGTACAATGATATAGTCCATCCCACCCATTCATGCTACTTTCTTGTTCTACATGACGCCTCATACAACCAAAACTCGCGAGCTCTACGGACGCTTTTTCTTACCGTCTCCTCAAGTACCAGTTGAAGGCCAGCTGGTTGGTCTCGTAGTGAAAAGGCGTGGGCACCTCGGCCAGGCCAGGCCTTGCCACTGGATGCCTAAGATAAACGGCGGCGCAGATATTCTGGTTGACCTCGAGGTACCTGGGGATGAAAGCAAAAGCAGACATGAAGGAACGAGGGCGCCACGGGGTAAGGTAAGGCTTGCTCGGATCAAACGGATTCTCGCGCATCTTCTCCAACGCTTGCTGAAGTAGCTCTTCTTGCTCCTCGGAGAATGCATCGGCAGACGCTTCCTTTACTTGCTTCGGAGCCTTGACAAGCTTGTCGGAGATGACGGCAAGGCGAGCCTCTAGGTCGTCGGTAACGGAGGTGGAGATGCCCCTAGCGCGGGAAAGCATCTTACGCAGAGCCTGACGGAAGCCACGGAGCTCCTGCTTGCGCTTTGCCGATATCTCCTTGGTGTCGTCCATCATGGCATCAGTGCGCTCAATGAGGGACTTCAAGGTCTTCTTGACATCCTCCTCGTTCACCTCAGGAGCCTCCTCTGCTACCTTGGCCTCTTCAGGCGTGGACTCTCCCTGTGCGCTCTTTTCTGCGCTCTTTTCTGCGTCCGTCTCCGCTTCTTTATCCTTAGCCGGCGATTCCTCGTCCTTTGAAGCTGTTCGGGAGGCAGCCTTGTTTTCCGGCTTCTTACTGACGTTGATGAAATAGCGCTTCTCGTCTTTGCGGGCACCGGTGGCCCACATGACACGCTCCGGATCGACCTGGAACATATCGCCAGGGTTCAGCATGTAGCCGGGGTAGACCATCTACAATTGCAGAGGGTCAGCAGATAGAGCTTGATTGTCTTGGAGCAATGGAAAACATACCTTCTTGCCATTGACCTTGACCCAACCGTGGACGACGAATTGGCGTGCCTGGCGGGCGCTCGAGGCAAACAGAGCACGCCAGATGGCCGTGTCCAGGCGGCGTTCGACCGGGTAGAAGGTCATTTGCATGTAGGGCGTCATTTCGGACTTCCGGCGCATCATGATGTCGGTGGGCTCGTCTTCACCAGAACCGCGACCAGTGGCTTCTTCGCTACCATCGGTGCGGGCGAGATACTTGTGGTCCATGGGCACGACGGCGGGCAGGGTGCGGCGGAACATGTGCTGCCATTGCTTCTCGCGGATTTGCTCGCCGTGGTAGGCACGGGTCAGAGCCTTGGCATTCCACTTCTGCTGGAAGAAAGTCTTGCTGGCGGCGCTCGGGACGGTGGCGCGAGAGATGTTGTAGAGCGTTTCCTTGGACCAGTCGGCCCTGATTTTCTGGACGGGGTGAGCAGACGGACGCCAGGGGGCAATGGGCAAGAAGCAGGACGTACGGGCTTCTTGAGCCAGTGGAAGCGCTTCCGCATGGCTGGGGCGGGGAGTGGTGTTGGCGATGGGACGTCTCTCTGCACTCGGCCACAGGCTCGCTCGAACTTCTCTGGAGTCGCTGCACCGCGGAGCCAATCGGAGGCCGGGCGCGGCGCCGCAGCTGTGAAATCTTGGCGCCGAGCTCCTCCGCCCGCCCACGCCTTGCGCTGCTTTTCGCGCGCTCCACCACAATTGTTTCCTCGGCCATCCTCTTCACCTTCTACTCCTCCAGCACTACCTCAGCGTTCTCGGTGCTGCCAGTTGCGGGTCGCTGCGCCACCTCCCTGCTGCCTACTTCACAGTGAGTCACTCTGCCCAGTCGGAGCGTCATCGCATCCTCCAAAAAATTCACTTCTAACCGCCCGTCTGCCCCGCTAGTCAACCCGCGCCTTTCAGCACCGCTGCCTGCTTTAAATATTGCCATATCGTCTTCTCCTGGAGAAGCAGCAATAACCGTCTACATCAACCATGTCCGACAACCAGGTCCAGCCCGCTGAGGCTGCCCCCGCCACCGTCCCCGCCAACGACCAGACGGCTACCGCGCCTGCCGTGCAGCCGGCCGACACTGCTGTCGACGCCAACACTGATGCCAGGGAGACCGCCGAGTCCACCGAGTCGAAGAAGGATGAGTGTACGCGAGCGCTCCTCAACTGCCATGTTCGCTCACTAATTGATCTTCGCAGCCGCCAAGGACACCAGGGAGGACAGGAGGGAGCACAGGGGTCTTCGCAAGTTCCAGAAGAAGTCTACCTATGTCGGCGAGGAGTCCAGCGACCCCGTCCAGATCCGCAAGCAGGTAATTGCGCCTCGCTCCAGCCTCAGCGCCTCAGCGCATACAAGCTGACTAGCATTTAGGTCGAGTTCTACTTCTCTGACTCCAACCTGCCTATGGACAAGTACCTCATGAACCAGGTTGCTGGCTATGAGAACAAGCCCATCCCCCTTAAGGTCCTCCATGGCTTCAGCCGTATGCGCCGCTTCCAGCCCTACTCGGCCGTCGTTGACGCCGTCAAGGAGAGCGACTTCCTTGAGCTCACCGAGGGCGAGGAGGTTCGTCGCAAGGTCCCGCTCGACGAGAAGTTCGGAAACTCCTACAACGACAACCACGTTCGTGTTATCGACGACAAGACCCAGCCGCGTAGCATCTACGCCAAAGGCTTCGGCGAGGAGAATGAGATGACCCAGTTTAACATCGAGAAGTTCTTCATGCAGTATGGCACTATCAACTCTGTCCGTCTTCGCCGTACCTACCCCGAGAAGAAGTTCAAGGGCAGTGTCTTCGTTGAGTTTGAGGATGAGGAGACCCAGAAGAACTTCCTTGCTCTGGATCCGAAGCCCAAGTTTGAGGGCAATGATCTGCAAATCATGAGCAAGAAGGAGTACGTCGATATGAAGGCCAAGGATATTGCCGATGGAAAGATCAAGGCCCAGCCCGCCAGGCCCCCGCATTACAGCGCCAACGGCTACCAGCAGCGTGGCCGTGGCGGCTTCCGTGGTGGTCGTCGCGATCGCGATGACAGGGACAACAGGGGCGCCGATGGCAACTGGAAGGAGGGAAGGGATAGGTTTCAAAAGGGCCGCGGCCGCGGTCGTGGAGGCCGTGGAGGCCGTGGAGGCCGTGGAGGCCGTGGCGATAGGCGTGGCGGTGACCGCAACCGTGAGCGCGACTCCAAGGACGAGAAGAATGAGAAGGAGGAGAAGCCGGCCCAGAGGGTCGACGCCAGGTTCGTCAATGCAGTTTCCAAAGCACGCAACACCACTGAACTAACCAGCTCTTACAGGGGCATCCCGATTGTTGAGGCCTCGGAGCCGTCGAAGGACACTGAGTCAAAGAAGCGCCCTGCTGAGGACGACGCTGCCGGCAATGACGCAAAGAAGGCCAAGCCTGAGGAGGCCACTGCTTGATACCCGAAACCCCTGCGTAATTAACTGCCGTCTGTTGCACCTCAAAACGTCCCAAACCAGTGGAGCCAGTCTCGGTTGGCAGTCGGTAGTTTTCATGGGTGGGACCGCGACAACAGTTTCCTGATTTTCTATTTCGTTCTGCATAACGACTGGGCTCGCATCAAGTCACGTTGCATGCATGATGCGTGTGCCCTTCGGTGGGTCACCGGCGTCGGGGGCTGGCTTGATACAGCGACAAAAAATGGGTGTTCCTTTTTTCATCTTTCCTTCGTTTGATTTTATCCGGATCTGGAGCTTCACGGCTTCTTGGCGTATCTTACCAAGTTTCGGATTTGCCGGCGGTATCTTCCCTTCCGGATGGCTGGACGATGCAAATAGATGGCAAGGGGAGCAATGGGAGTTGATATGCCGAATTACCGAAAATCGATTAGCACGGTTCTTGGATTGTGTAACGTGTTGCTGCTACTCCTGCCGAGCGCTCTTCTAATATGCTTAAGTTAGGTATGCCGGTATCCAATTATTTCTGCAACGTGGGTCTCTTTTCTCGATTCTCAATGCCCGTGGCACGGCCCCCCGTCGTCGATTAGCGGTCCGCACCGGTGAAAATTGGTACTTGACAATCGCCAGCCACGTCGGACCTCCCATCGGATTCCGAACGTTCTCAAACCTTTGCCTCGCCTCGCTGCGTTGCTACCCAGCCAATTCCTTCTTCTTGGCGATGTCTTGCATATCGGAAATACCCCCGGAGGTAATCAGGCCCCTCCATCACGTCGCAGCGGATATGGTTGGACATGCTGGAAAAAAAAATGTCTCCGTATTATGAGGCAATTTGCACTCCACCTCCTCTGACGAACCACAAGTCAGAGGGTATACAATCTCTCGTCCCTCCGACTCCAAACGGGAGGTCGATGCCCAAAGCGGCGAGGACAAAAACAAAACAACAACAACAGTATTATGACGTACGAAATGCAACGCGAGAGAAAGAAAAAACCTGCTAGGGCGGCCCTACTCCGATCCAGATTGTGTGTATGCGTGTCACCCACACTCACATACGTGATATAGCGCGCGCATACATGACATCGGCAACCCTCCCCCCAAGAAATCGACAAGAACCGAAGTGGAGCCTCGCCAAGAGATGTGTGACGACGGCCACAGCGCCGAGACATGCAGCTCATCTCTCCTTGCCAGCCCGGGAAGGGAGGGGAGGGCACCGAAGAAGGAGAGGGAAAAGAGAAGCTCCATTCGGAGTTGTGTTTACGGATGGTGGTGGGCGGTGGGCGGTGGATCTTGGGGATGTCATCCGGTTGGTCAATTGTCGGAAGTATGGGGTCTTCAGAAAGGGAAAAAGTTCGTATAGATGAAAAGGGTCGAGAGCGGGTAATCCGCTCCGCTGCTGAAACAGTGTTTGCATGCATATGCGAATGAGCATTTTATGTAACTTCACGTGGATTGAGTTCGACTATGGTATTGGCTATCTGGAAGCTCGACATCCAACATCCTTAACAGCATTGCCCCGAAAAAGGTCGAGTCACTACCATCAATCCAGGTACTGTCATGTTTGATCCATTATTGGCCAGCAATGCGTTGTGATTTTTTCTCAAGCTATCACAAAGAGGTAAAAGGAGTATTGGAGTGGTCATATCCTCCGAAGAAGAGTCAAAGACCTTAACCTAAAATATCGGGATATCGCATGAAGATCGAAAAGGGAAAGTAAAGAAACGGAAAGAAAAAAAACCGGGGTATGCGGTGAAGGCAAAAAGGAAACGCTCCGAACAACTGAGGTAGGAAATAATCAATTCGCAAAGATGCTAAAAAGAGAACGCCGATGCAGCCTGCGCACTTTTCCCATCCGAACCGTGAAGCACACCCCCCCGAAAATGCCCAACGCCCGCGCTATTTTTTTGCAAAGAGAAAAGAGATGACAAAGAAAACCTGCCCGCTTTTTATTTTCGGAAAGAAGAAAGAAGGAGTAGTGATATGAGATAGATGTAATGATTGCCAATAAAGGGAGGTTACTCGAACCACCTTAATCGCTGTTGAAGACTTGTCCGTCGTACCTTTTTCAGGAAGGTATACGAGCTGTCCTTTCGAAACAGCGTCTCAGAACTCCGGTTTTCACCAGTCCAGAAGAATGAGCGGCCTGCAGCTTGTATCTCCGATTCTCCTTTCGGGACAAAAGTGGAGATAGGAAGGTGGACTTGTGCGGAAAGAGAGCACACAATCGAGGACCCTCATTCTCCATAGATTCTTTGGGCACCTGAGTTCCACTTCTGCTGGGAATGAACTAATCTGGCCGCTCGCCTTGGGCCTGCCAGGCGGTGCGATAACACTCCGATGGCTGTTCTATGTTCGGAGGGTTGGGCATGCTTCACTCGGTACTGAGCGAGAAATTTTCAGTCGAACCATTGAGGCCCAGGGGTTGTTTGTGCGTTCGTGCCAAGGGAATGCGTGCTCAATCGCCCCAAATAATCTGGACCAAACTCAGGGAGCTATCCTCAGTATCAGAGGACCCCGGCTTCTTGTGCACACCGCGGTTGCAGAGAAACATCAAAGTGACGACGACCTTGGTGATGGCGACGAGAAGTAGAGAGAGAGCGGAATGCGCGAATTTGTTGGCAACAGCGCCAACGAAGGAACCACCGAGGATGCTAGCAATGAAGAAGAGCTTACGATTGCGGCCGGGGTTATGTTTGTTGAGAACCTTTCTGTCGTGTGCGAGCATGACCATTGCACCAGTAATCTAGAAAGATTATTAGCTTTTCGCCGGTACCCTAGATGCACAAGTGACGTACCATGGTAGTGTTGATCTCCGCCAAACCAACACTCAAGGCGAGCGAGATCTGACCACCAGATGCGAATGCAAGCAAGGCGATGGAAGCAACAGCACACGGGTCGGGTCCGCCTGGTTCGATAACTCCGAATTTGTCTACCGAGACCTTTCTAATGGCGCAGGCAGCAATGACCAGGATGGATTGCAAGGCGTTCACGAAGATCAACCACCCGCGGCGTTTCTTTCCAATGAAGTTGTTGAAATGTCCGAACAGTGATGCGCCAGCAAGGAAGAAGAGGAAGGAAACGACAATGTGAGTTTCGGTCTGCACGACAGCCTCAGACTTGAGGGCGGACAGGGCGATGGTGACGAGGTTTCCGGTTTGCTTCGAGCAGAAGACGCCATAGAAAGCAAATGTCATGGCATCTTGGATACCAGTGGCGAAGCTCAACATGTAGAGCTCAAGTTCAAGAAGGGTATCAACTCCAATCTGTTGGTTGAGGTATGCTTGCCACCTCTTGGAAGGAGGGAGAGTGAGAAGTTCTTGGTCTGGATGCAACGGTGTCGCGTCTTGCGCTTCAAGTGAAGGTGTTACTGCCCGGCTCAGGCCTTCCTATACTGTCAGCTGTGGAACATCGGCGTGCAGTTCACAAGCACATACCGAAGTCAGGTGTGTGGATCTTCTCCTTCTCGAAGTCCTCCATGGTGGCAGTCGAGGGCCGCCGGGTGTGGCAGTTCGAAGGTGTGATTTCGTCGGCCATCTTATACCATCCACGTCACAGAACCAACAGACCAAGTGGAATTTTGAGATAGACTTGGGACGTCAAACGGACGCTGGGCCTGGACTTTTGACGGACCCTGTGTGCCTTTAAAGGACGCCAGCTGGGCCCTCCATAACGCAGGTTGGGAGACGAGCCTAGGGCGATCTTCTGGTACGGACCCACGATCGAGCCCGACAGCAAGCACAGAATACGCTAAAGTGCAGTCATGGTCAGGGCACAGACGTGTAGCATCGAACAGCTAAGCTTCCCTGCCCGGGAGTGGCGCACGGCGCGGCGGCTCAGCGACTTGGCCGCTTGGCGAGATAAGGGCACACATTGCCGGACGCCGATCACTGAGAGCCTCGATGGACGTGCGTTGGGTGGCCAAATGTAAGGAGAGTCGGAAGAGCGGATGGAGCAGGATGCGGGAAACAGAACGAGAGTTTGTACAGAGAAAGATAGACTATAGGACTTGTTCACAGAGGTGCGGGCGTACTCAAGGCCGGGAGCAGTGTAGCGGCGGAGGCGAGAGCGGTAGGCTGGTGAGTCCGTCGGGCGGGCGCGGTGTGGTACGCGGAGACGGCGGGGACAGCGGAAGGCCAAATTAGGGCAGTCAAATCATATGCTCTGGCCCATTCGGTCATACTTGAGCTATTCGCCTGCGCCCCCGGTGGCACCGCGCTGCCACATGGCCTGGCCTGTGAGTCTGATCAGCTCCCGCTTGCCTCTCGCGCTGTTCGAAAGGGGCAGGAGATGCAGCAGGGGGTGGAGCAGAAGCGCCTCGCAAATGAACGAAACAAACACACCGTCCATCATACGGGGCTTGGCGGCCACACTGCCAGCGCCAAGAGGTTCCGCCGGTGATAGAGTGGTTGCGCGTTCATGCGTTGCTGGTATCCACAGAGATGTCTTGGCCAAGCGCCGGCGCGTTGTGCGGAAGCCAGTAGTGTGCAGTAGGCTCCTCCCCACGTCAAGATACGTAGACGTAGTGGGCCCGAGCTGCACCGCCTCAAGCAAGTGTCGAGAAGTACGAGTGGTGGTGGTTGGAAACTGCTGCCGATCCAGCGTCGAAACCGCGGCAGCAGATCCGCACGGGACTCCCCCTCTCCCTGCCCGGACGACACCTCAACCCATCTGCCAAGCTGCTTCATCGACGCGCTGTCCGTCCATTCATCATCCGCCTTCTCCGTCACGCAAGCTTTTTCTATTCCTGTGCTTTGGCAGGAATCTTGCAACACAAGCCGAGTACAGTCTTTGGGCCGCACGCTGCGCACCCTCCACCGCAAGAGGTGTCAGCTCATTAAAGCGCTTGATCGATCTTCAGCGCCCAACTTCGCTTTTCACAGAGCAGGTACCGCCCCCTTTCCGGTGCTGTGATTCCCAGTCTTAAAACGGCCTCCGGCATCCCGCCCTCAAATCTGTTGCCAATGGTGATCGTTTCGCCCAATCGAGGTCCGTGAACTGCTGGAGTTGCTTCAACCTGGACCCACGCCGCCAAGCCGGGAAACACGCCGCCGCATCAGATGGATACCCTGTTGTCGCGAGAGCTGCTGCATTCCTTGCCTAGAGCTTGCCCGAGGAGAAGCATGCTTTGCTCTTGGCCCGTCTTGGCTCGCGCCTTTTTCCCATCTGGAAGAATACCTGCAGAATCCCGAGAGCTTCGGCGGACCCTTGGCTGCAAGTCATAGCTGGAGTCACATTGAGTCGCCGAGTTGGAAAAGAGTATAGGCGGAAAGTTTGTAAGCCGACAATCCGTTAGTTTCGGCTGTGCGGAACAATCGGTTCGTGCTTCCGGCCCCGTTTCGACAATCGTGACTGCATGTAGAAGGTGTTTTCCTGATGATGTGGGTGACGATATCGCAGAGCTCAAATCCGAGAGAAACGTCATGACTGTTGGTTGTGCGCCGTCGAAACACGCACGCCTGGGCCTCGCAAGCACATGTCAACCGTGCAACTCGTAACTGTCAGCATCGCGCTCTTCTGAAACACGTCGATCTGGACTCCAAGAAAAGCATTGCCCAGTCGTTTCGTAGGTGATCAGCCGAAAATCGTAATCGGTGGAAGTCTTACTATCCATTTTCGCCAAGGGATACTTCAGATCGTCGGGTCTTGCGTGGGCGTCCAGAATCCTGCCTCTTTCATCGGCCCATCTTCCCCGCTCTGCTTGGCGCTGATGGTTTTTCATTCCCAATTGCGAGGCTGTCGCGCATCCAATTGACCCCACACCTGAGGACCGTGAGGGTCGAAAGTGCGGGCGGCACGTGGGGAAGGCAATAGCTGAGAAATGGCGTCCCATTCAGGGGCTGAACATGTGACTCTTCCCCGTGTAGTATATCAAGATCTGGGAAATGAAAATAGCAGGGAGATCGCAGTTAGCTCGGTGTAGTTGGAAGGTGAGGCAGCGACAGGCTCCAGGAGCCCTCATCAACAACGGCACCGACGGCTCAAACTCGTTGTTTGCTTGGAAGCAACCCGACATCCCAGGGGCACTATGAAGTGATATGTGCTGACGCAAGGAGGAGGAGCCTTGAACTCGAACAAGCTCCATAGGGGCGACTTAGACGATGACTTATTCGCACATTGGATTCGTGCCCGTGCGGGAGCCGCACACGCTTCGAGTTGAAGGATGGAGTCCAGGCTTCATCGAGAAGATAGGGGGTGGATTTTTCATGAAGGTATTCCAAGTGGAGAGTGTGAGGTGGTGTGAGGTTGAGACGGAAACAACGCTCGTGGCTGAGGAGAC
This sequence comes from Botryosphaeria dothidea, assembly GCA_011503125.2. Lineage (NCBI taxonomy): Eukaryota > Fungi > Ascomycota > Dothideomycetes > Botryosphaeriales > Botryosphaeriaceae > Botryosphaeria > Botryosphaeria dothidea. Next base: position 2,028,066 of record WWBZ02000073.1, read on the forward strand.
TGCTGGGGGAGCTAGCCAGAAGCAGACCTACAAACACGGCAGGTGCGCTTGACCACCACGGGAAATCACCCATCTCACGTATAGAACACTTCGAGAAAGATTCGAATGAAAGCGCTCTATTGGAACCCTTGCAGCCGAAATGTGTCAAGCAGCTACTTTCGTTGCCCAGTCCCTCAGGTTGGATGGAGAACCAAGCTTCCCTCTACTCTTCCCCTTTTCTTCGTCTCACTTACTCATTCGTAGGCTCCGCTCTCAACTCATCCAACCTCCTCTTCTGTTCTCCATTCTTGCCAAAATTCCCCCTTTCGAGCCACATTTCCAGCGCCCTTCTCACCCCACCCTCCCACTCTTCCTCCACCACCGAAAACCATGCCGTATCCCTATTCCGCCCCTTCACGACCATATGCTTCTTAAACGTCCCCTCATACCTAAAGCCCAATCGCGCCGCCGCCCTCCTCGACGGCGCATTCAAATCGTTGCACTTCCACTCCAACCGGCGGTACTTTAACCCCTCGAAAGCATACCGCGCGAGCAAGTAAATCGCCTCTGTAGCCGCAGGCGTGCGCTGGAGAGACTTAGAGAACAGCAGGTCGCCGACTTCGACGACGCGGTGTGCTGGCGTGATGCGGAGGAAGGAGCACCAGCCCAGGATCTTGCCCTCTTCCGCGGAAGACGCGGGAGGAAAAGACTTGACGACGATGGCCCAGTAAAGCGGATCCGCCGAGGCGCTTTGCTTTGCCACAAAGGACTGGAAAGCCGGCTTGTCGTCTGCGGGGAAGGGGCCGTAGGGAAGATAGTCAAAAAGGTAGGCGTTGTCGTCGCCACTGAGGAGGGGGAAAAGGGAATCCGCGTCAGATGGCTCGAGTGGTCGAAGAGTGACGTACTGGCCTTCGAAGACCTGATGCTTGGGTTGCGCAGGCTCGCGGGGTGGGACGATGACGCCAAGTGGCCTGGCAGTCGGTGTTTTGTCAGCCATCCCTTCGGCTGGAATAAGGATGATTGGCTTGGGTGGTTTTTAGTTACCACGAATGCAGATGAAGAGTAGCTGGTCGTATATACATGTAATGAGTCATGTCACATGACTCGGATTGATGACAGTCCTCGCCGAAGCACGTAATGGGTTATGCTGCAGTAACTGTGTGCCTTATCTAGTACTGGAAAAACGAGCCGAAATTAGCCATTGACGCCTCATTCTTAAGACAATGGTATGAGACTATTTCGAGTCGAGAATGCTTGAAGCAGCAATCCTTATGTAGCGAGACTCTCGAGATACAAGACAATCCTATGCTGAAGCTTAAAATTCAATATCATCACGTTAGTAGAGATTTTTAAGGCTTGTTCGTGTGAGAAACCTTTCGGTACTGCCATTTTATGAATATCCGAACAGAGCACTATAAATTGGATTCCAGTACAACCTGTCGACTCTCCAATTCCGCAAAGTCTGCTTGAAACCCATTAATCGCCCGTCCATGCTCGCTAAAACCGCAGCAAGTCCTAGTCATTAATGAGAGGACAAACCTATTTCAACGCCAAAGAGAGGTTGGAAATGGAAATCCAACCCTCTGAATCCCTTGCCCGTTCCATATTCCAAGACTCGGTACTATGACCGAACCAAATAGAATGGAGAATGCCCAAAAAGGAAAGTCGGAGGAGAGAGTGGAATGTACTGATCCGAGATTGCGTATGTCGCACCAGAGTGAAATGACAGGATGTAAGAAGAAGTCGAAACTCCCGTTCCGATACGTATTGGAGGCTGATTTACAGCAAAGTGATGAAATAAGCAGGAGACGCGCAGGTGAGCATGGTCGGAAGCTAGAATCAAGTGTAGCTCCTCATGGCATCCTCATATCCACTACCGCCCCTCAAGTCCCGCTCGAAGCCCTCAGCAACATCAAGCACGCGCTTGATATGTTCCATGCTGAGTTTCTGCTGCATATTGACTGCAAGAGCCTGGGCAGTCCGCACGGCGTTCTTGATCTGGCGGCCATTCAAGTCTTTGCGAGCCAGCGTGTTGTAGTCGTCTTCCTGGAACTCCACCATCTCCGCCCCGTCCATCTCGCGGACCTTGCGCAGGAACATGCGCCAAATCTCGCACTTGGCATGGTGACTGAGCTCCTCGTAGCGGAGACCCATGTGAATACGGCTCTGGAAGGCGTCGTCGAATGTCTCCACACGATTCGTCGTCAAGAAGAGAATGCCCTGGAAGTATTCCAGCAACCGCAGGAAAATTGAAACGAGTGCGTTGCGGTGAATGTCATGCACCTGGCGCTTTTCCAGAAAGACATCTGCCTCATCAAGTAGCAAAATGGCACCCCAACTATGTGCAATGTCCATGATCTTCTGCAGCTCCTGTTCCAGTCGCCAGCTCTCTGTACCAAGCTCGCCAGCGCTGACTGCATAAAGCGGACACTTCAGGTAGTCTGCAATACCCTCAGCGGTGAGAGTCTTCCCAACACCCGGAGGGCCATGAAGGACAAAGACCAAGCCCTTGCCCTTGCCTTGCACGACATCGTCGATAGTCTCTGCCGCATGAAACTTGTGGCTTGAGACAAGAGCCTTGACGATAGACTTCTGATTTTCCGGAAGCACGAGAGATTCAAAGGCACCTTCGTTCCACTCAATGTCGCGCACGCCCGAAAGCGAGAACTCCATCCAGCGCTTCTCGGAGAAGGCAAAGCCCAAGACCACAGGGGATGCGATCAGCAGCTCTTCCTCAGTGAATTCCTGCTTCGTCTTGGTCGTGCCATCAGCTTCTCCAGATTCCTCCGATAGCTTGTCCAGCTTCTCCGTCTGGATCTCATTGCCGTCTTCGTCGACAGGGACTTCGACAATGTGGGGCTTCTTCTTCTCATCGTAGACGAGCTTGATTTTGAACTTCTCCTGCTCTTCCTCCTCTCCGCCGAAGTTCTGAGGGCCCTCGGCCGGTCCATCCTCATCATCCGAGTCCTCATCGCTGCAATCACAGTAGATGTCGAACAGGTCGTCCTGATCTTTCGGCTTGACCAGGGAGATTGCATAGTTTGGGTTGATCCGACGGAATATTGCTGGATCGATCATCACCCTTCCATTGATGTTGTGCTTCAGAACCATCTTCTTCCTCTTCTCGAAAGCCAAACCCTTGTGGAAACGGTAGTTCATCCCCGTCATCGTGACGAACTTCTTTCCGCGTTCGAGGAGCTGTTTCTTGAGGCCTTCAGGATCCTTGTGATAGCGCAGCGGATATGTCGATAGGCTGGTGATCTTTCGGGGACCCTTGAAGGCTTCCACGTTAATCTCAATTTCACCCAAGCCAAAAGTCTTCCCATCATATTCGAGATAGCGCCCCTCGACCGAATACCAGTCTCCACGAAGTATCGAGGATTCCTTAGTGGCATAGTCAACCTTAAAGCACCTGGGATGCTCCACCGATCCATACGTCGTTGTGTAAGCGATAGTGTTGGGCTTGAACAGAGCCCAGAGGAGGTCAAAGGTGATGTTGCCGGCATCAAGCATTGGATATAGCGTCTTCTTTGTCTCGTCGTAGTCCTCGTCTAGATAACGAGTCATGACCTTGCAGTGAGAAATCATTTGACGGAGTCTCCGCTTATTCTTCCTTTTCTTCTCCTTCTTGAGTCTTGTCTTCAGGGCCTTCTTGGTAAACTGGCGGATCTCCTCAAGATAGAGAAAGAGCATGTTTGGATCAATGGAAGGTTGCTCCTCGACCAAAGAAACTCCCTTGACATCTTTCATAATTTCCTGCAAAGCCTCCTTCAGGAGCTTGGACTTGATGTCGACCACAGTGTTCTTGTACTTGTTCTCCCAGTCGAACCTCCTCCGCACGGTGAAGATGTAGGCGTCGAACTCATCAGCTGGGTCTTCAGCACTTTCGGTCAACTTGTAGTTGTGAATCTTGCTGTCCCATAACTCGTCCACACGCTTGAACTCCAAGGTGCTGCCGCGCTTGCCCGAAGCAGAACCCTTCTTCCCCTTCTTATTGCCGCCCCTAGACTTCTTTTTGATATTATCTAGGGCCTTGAGCTTCTGAAGAAGGTTGTAAGGGTCAGAACTGCCAGCATTCAAAGCTCTCCTCCGCTGTTCCTCCAACACCGCCAATTCGCGCAATTCCTGAGCATCGTCTTGGACACTGTCGCCATCAAGCGTATCCGACTCCTCTGAGTCTTCAACGTGGCGAGACTTCCTGTTTCGACGCCGGCGGCGCGAGCGATGTGTCTCCTCCTCGGAAGATGACGATTCTGAACTGGAAGAGCTGGACGAGCTGGACGAGCTGGACGAATCAGACTCGTCGGAAGACTCGGACTCGTACTTCTTGGCCTTCTTGCCGTACTTCTTGCCATTGGATTTGCTCTTCGTCTTGCTCTTGCCCTTGCCGCTCTTCATTTTCCGCACCTTCAAGCTCTTCTTTCCAGACTTCTTCCGCTTAGCCTGCTCCTCCTCCTCTTCCTCCTCCTCTTCTGCGTCGCTGTCCTCATCACTCGAGTCCGATACCTCCGAGTTCGTGCTCTCATCATCGCTGTCGTCCGATTCGGCGTCATCGTTCTTGTGGCTGTGCTTGCTCTTCTTTCCTCGCTTGTGACTCTTCGATCCATGTTTGCGACAGCTGCCCTTGCCCTTGCCCTTCTTCTTGGTCGTAGACTTCCCTGCAGCAGCAGTGTTTGCGGAGTCCGTAGGCGTGTTCAACTCTGTGGACGCAGGCTCAGCAGAGGCCTTGATCTCGACGTCCTCGCCAGTCTTGGCGTTTTCCTCGCGAGCATTGTCCATTGTAGATGAGACCGTGGCCGGCGGGCTGGAGGCGGGCGGGTGCGCACCTGTCTCAGAGTGGTCTGACACCTAGCGGCTGGCGGGGCGGGAGTGAATGCGCTTGGTGGGGATGATCGCTGTGTGGGTGTGGGGGTGGAGAGCGGAAGCGGAAAAGCGGAAGCGCGAGGATGGATGGCGGCGCCGACGGAAGGCGTTCGCGTTAGAGGGAGAAGAAGGCAAGGCTGTGATGCAGCGGGAAGCGGGCTCTTATCTACGGTGAAGAGAGGTTTGTCCAATGATCACCAGACCAAGCGCGTGCATGCGGGCGGCAGTGGCTGCTGATGTCGACTGGAGAGTCCAGGCTGACTGAAAGCGATAATGCAGCGGGTTGCCGCTAAGGTTATGTGCAACTGAGACTGCCGGTCGGGTTGCTGCGTTGGCTCCTGTCGGGCTCAGTGCTAAGAAAGAGAGAGGCCGCGCGTTGGAGCAAAGGGCGCCACCAAGGTTAAATACAGTGCATGGCATGCATGCGAGGGAAGCGACCACGAGGCTGAAGCTGCTCGTTGCCTCATGCGCCGCGGGATCGACTGCCTTCTGGCGCCGTGAGCATGCATCCTCGACCAATGACTGTGCAGTGCCATGACCTGTGCGCCAACCGGGGTGCGGCGTTGCGAGGCTTCACTCTGCTGCTCTAGGCATGCTTCCAGTCACCCGCCAACAAAAGCTCGTCATCGACTCGAGCACCTTCTCTCAGCCTCACGGCAACCCACGCCGCCCATTGCAACATGCTCGGCCGCACGGCTGCCTGCGCGGCGTGCGATATAGTGCATGTCGCCTGCATTCTACTGACCATTCACAGCCATCTACTCTCTTAGTTGTCTTTGCTCGTCTCCACCTGGCGCCTGCCTGCCATGCAACCTGTAACAAGATAGCGCGCTAGGCAAGGAACCCGAGCGGGCAGAAAAAGAAAATAACCCGAACGTGCATTAGTCCATCGATTGCATTCCAGATGTCCCAGTGTCCTTGCATCGGTACTTGCTCCGGACAAAGCGCTTCAGCAAGACCATTGATTGGGAAAGAAATTAAAAGGCAAGAGAATTGAGTCCGTTCTACACGTCTCTCCAAGCGCAAGACAAAGCAATCCGAAAAAACGCTCCAATTCCCCACGTGTGCGGTGTCTCTGATCGTTGAAATGTACCATGCTAGCGCTAACCGAACGGGTGGCACCAACGCACCTACCCGTGCCGTTGCTCCGCCTTGCCTTGTCAGCCCCAGTTCTGTGAGACATGGCTACCATTCCTCCATGCCTCACGAACTGGACTCCTTCGTGTGCTTCATATGCCCTAGCCCGTGTGGGTGTGCCGTTTTCATCTTGTCTTCCGGTACGCCTCCTGGCAACGAGCTTGTTGAAACGTGCTCCTGTCCTTGCACCACTCCCGCCGTAGGCTCTGCTTGTTGTTTCGCCGCTTGGTCCTGAACGGCAATTCCGCTCGCGGTAAGCTCCGGATTCGAGATTGTGGGCGTGACTTGTTGCTCATTCCTCGACGGTGATGATTCCCCCGAACTGCTACTGCCGGCTTTGACGATCTGCTCTCCGTCTCGCCCATGAGTCCTCAGACCCATCGTCTCATTGATCGCATCCTCTGTACTTACCAAGCCCGCCCCCTTCGCACTATTCTGGCTCCTGACGCTGCTCGCCTTGGAAAGATTGGGACTTCCTCCAGGAGGAGTTTCGGTACGTAGGCCAAGGTCCTTCCCGGTGGTCCCTGTACTGTATGACGGATCTGTCCCTTTCCAATCTGCAGGCTTCGATTGCGGCACCTCCTCACCCTCTTTCGGCTCGGTAATAACGACACTGGGTTGGCCTGTTTCTGAATCGGGCAGAGCACGCCAAACAACGGCAAATTTGTCAAATGCCCTTGTTCCTTTGCGGCTACTGCCCTTGATGCCATCCATCTTGTCCCATTCAATCTCGAAGGTGCCAGAGTCGTCAGCCTTGCCGTTCTGCTCTGGGCCGTTGCCCTCGAAAAACGTGTTGAACCAAACATGTGCCACCGAAGTGACCATTGTGTAACCGTAGAGAGCGCTGTTCCGACGTTCGAAATCAATATTGATGTCGCTGGTGGGGAGCACAACGCGCTTTGACGGTCGGAATATAACATCTCCGTGTTCTTGTGGACTTTCGCTCTCGCTCTCTCTCTCCTCCGGACTTTTTGGTTCTTCCTTGTTGGCCTTGCGTTCTACGGGGGAATTCTGTGCGGACTCTTCCTTGGTAACTTTCTCCAACTTCCGCTGCGCAAGAACTTCGGAAACCACGTCCGCTAGACCACCGCTATCCTTGACGGTCCCCTTGATGACCTGTCTTTCCGCACGGCTGAAGTTGTGGAAAGTCTTGATGACCTTGCCTTCGTCAACGTAGCCATCGATGCTGAGTTTGACGCCGTTTCGGATTCCCCAAGCATGAATCTCCAGGATCTCAATCGGCCTCTCAACGTATATCTTTCCACCTTTGGTCCAGCGATCGACATAGCCAACCCACCGCAGCTGACTCGGTATGGATACTCCAGGGCCAAAGCTAGGCCTCATCCTCCTTTCGGTAAACCTCTTAAGCGCATCCTCGGCTTTCCAGCCCTCTTCCGCAATCAGGTACGAACAGCTAACAGTGCCTGACCGGCCCTTTCCAGCCTTGCAGTGCACCACCACGACTCGGTCCTTGTCAGCCTTCAGCCAGTTGCGCATGCTGGCAACGATGCGTGGCACGATCGCAAAGGGCGGAGGGTGGTGGTCGGGCCACGGGTAGTGCCAGATCCGGCCGTAGACCTCCTCGTCCGGGTAGCCGGTGCCCTCGGCGCGGAACTCCCAGATGGCCCATTTGTCGCCGTGGTTCTTGTCGAGGAACTTGACGAGCTGGTCGAGCGGGTTGCGGTAGGCGCGCTGCGGGTAAGTGCCGCTGGGGCCCGAGGTCGCGATGATCGAGTCGGTTACATAGCACAGGTCGAGGCCGGCTTCCGGGTGCCGGGCTCGTGGGCCGGCGACGATTTGGCGGAGCAGTGAAGCCTGTCGGTACGCAATACAAATTAGAGTTTGTAGGGACGGGGGAGGGGCATGTAGCGTGAGGCTGAGCCACGTACCATGGCGCGGACAGGCGCGTAACTGGAGTACTAAGGTTGGAGATGGAGAGCCGTGGACAGGCTTTTGTCATGCCGCGCGGCACTGGTGTGTACTTGGTGCAGGTAGGTGTGCAGGCTGAATCATGGCTCGCGCCGAGTGTAGAGAGTCAAGGGCGCGAGGGAGTGTGGACTCGTTATCACCGGCAAGAGCTTGTTTGATGATCAATGATGCCCTGGAACACCTGCCGGTTCGACAACTTCCCGGGCGCGGGCCGTGATACGTCATACTACGCTAACCGCCCATCCATGCCATCACCACCATCAAGCCACGCCAAGACATCGCTAGCTCTGCAGACGGAGCTTGTTATTATTGATCCCGTTGCATTACAGAAGGGGGCTGCAGCCGACGGCGAGCGGCCACGGTCTTTGACAAAAAAAACTCTTGGGGAATAGAAGCATTCATCCAGGCGCAACTGTACTGCATCTCTGGGGACAGAGCCATCCGGGCGAAAACTTAGACTGCTCGTAGGACTTATAATCAGACCTTCTCTGGCATTTTGCTAGACATGTTATGTTCGGCGCTACCCGTCGTCTGCCCCTCTGTAACTACTCCGCAGGAACATGCAGTATTGTGGATTATCATTACTGGAATCAAGACGAGGCATCCTGATGTCATGTCGCCTGCTTGAACTGCGCGTATCCGCATTTGATCACCCTGCAAGAACCTTGACAGCTCACCGCGTGAGGTCTGCATCCTGCTCTGAGACCTTGCCCCAGTTCCTATCCAACCATTCCCTCACAAACCTAACGTTGTTGGCGTCGACGCCGCATTCTCTCATCACGTCCACCACCTCCCAAGCCCGCGGGTCTCGAGCTCGTGCACATCTGCGCGCCATCGCGATGAACGTACCGGCTCGAGGTATCCATCCCCGGCTGCGCATTTCCTCGTAGTACCGGAACGCGTCGTCGTAGTTGTCTTGCTCGTTGAGACAGATGAGCAGCAGTCGATCATACGTCAGCGCATCTGGCTCCACATTGCGCTCCACCATCTCCGCAGCCAGAAACATGGCTAGATCCTTGCGTTTAGGGCAGCCTCGGAAGAGAATGTTGAAGGTCGCCGTTGTAGGTCCGCTCTCGCAGACCGTGTGCAAAGCTTTGTACATGTCAATAGCCTGGTCCAGATCATTGCGGTAGATGGCAGCTTCGATCAACGCATTGACGGCAACTATTGGGACTGCGTTGCCCTCCTCTTTCAACGATCGCAGCTCACCAAACAACTGCATCGCCCGCTCGGGCTGATTGCGCACCCACTTGAAGAGCAACCTCATTGAGAATTCGTCGGGCGGTGTGCCACTGCTTTGCATGATGCATAGCACAGACAGCGCTGTCCTCATGTCCTCAACCTTGACGTAGGTGTCAACCAGCATTTCGTAGTGCTGCTGCGTCAAAACCTCTTTCCGCTCACCGAGAAGCTGAAAGACTGATGTTGATAAGTCAGCATCCGCATGCCGCGCAGCTGAAATCAGCGCGTTGATGCAGATGCCGGAGGAAGGGTTGAGGTATCCAGGTTGAACCAGTCGCTTCCAAATGTAGTGTATTGCCGGGTACTAGTGGACCGTTAGTACACGGGCTCTCTTCATTTTGCGGGGCTTGTCCTACGTTTAAGGTGCTGCTCGCGACATCAAGTAGTGAATACCAGACAGACTTTGAGATGTTTCGTTCGCCAGATTCAACCCGTCTCTGAATAATCTTGAGCGCCTCTTCCACCTCTTCAATTTGGCAGAGTACATATATCGCCATGTCATAGAGCCAGCTCTTAATTTGGACGCCATCAGAGGTCATGTTGTCCATGCGATTGAGTGCCATCTCGTATTGGCCTTCGCGGAGGAGACCAGCAACAACATCGTGATGGCCATCAGCGGTCAGATTGAACCATCTTTGGTGCATGTACTGGATTATAGCCTCCCTGAGGAGGTAGTCCGGGTGAACAGCCAGGACCTTTACCAAAATCAGCTTCGACAAATGCGTATGCTAGTACCAAGGCAAAGCATACCTTGAGCGTGTCGTGGCATATTTCAGCCGTAGGCTCCAATCCTTCCTCTCCCATCTCTCTGAGCAGAGCAGCAACTCTCGCCGCAGACCCTTGTGCCGCGTTCACATTTGCCAATATAACGACCGAGTAAAGAGCAACATTTGGTGCCTCCCCCCTCCTAGCCAGCAAATATGAAACCAGACGATTGACCCTGTCCATGTTTCCGTCGGCCGCAAGACGGCGAAGGCGGAAGTAGATTTGGGACGTCTCGACGTCGTCGAGCTCATCGGCGCTGGCCGAAGCAAGCCGTTGTTCATATTCCTTTTTTCTAGCCTCGCTTATGTAGGGTTCAGACCCCTGGGCCGTGAAGCGGACGGGCGAGTGCGTGGTACTCGCGTGTCGGACTCTTTGCGCAGAAAACGCAGCACATTTTGGACGAAGAGTCGTGGTGCGGTGAGCGGATGCTCTGAATACGGCTCTTCTGGTGTTGGCAGGAAGATGCGCAAATGCAGAGAAAAAGGAGTGCCACAGCCGGTCCAAGATTAGGGGTGGTGTTGTCATTGGGGAAGTGGTTGACGGTGTTGTTGCTGCGAAGTTTGGAGTTTGCGGAACGAAGCGCGGAAGCTGTCCGCCCGCAAGCACAAGCTTTCTGCGATCACCTCTAAATCAACCATCACCACACAGAGCGCGGTTCTCGAAGTAGAAGAAACACAGCAGTTGACAGTCATGGTCACTTGATTCATGTAAATGGAGCACAAAGCAAGGTGCACCGCGGTATATTGCAAACTCCATATCGACCCGAGCAACTCGACCATATGCGCCGAAATGTCTTTTGATTTTCCTTTTGCCCTGATGCTCCCATGATGCTAGCCAAAGTTCAAGCCTGTATCAATAGTGTGTGCGTGTCTACGTGTTTTCCACGCCTCTTCTCATGCCCACCCAGACCTTGCAAGGCCAGCCTGTCCCAGCACTGGCGTGCCAGTGGTTCACATCATCGCCATAGCACGTGTCATCCTTTGAGTTTCATGCTTCCCAGCGCCTTCTTTGCCGAGAGTTGTTCGGAGATGTCCCTTCTCTAATCAGCCCTGTGATACTCATGCGCCCCGACCGCGACCACGGCCACCACGGCCGCCACGACCCATTCCACGACCCCTGTCCCCACGTCCACTATGGTCTCCACGCTGGTGGCTGCCACCGCGGCCACCGCGGTTGGCCTGGTCGCGCTGCTGCTGCTCCTTAACTAAGTCGATGATCTCGTCGGGCACGCGCAGGTACTTGATCTGTGTCCGAGTCAGCAATGGCTCAGGATGTGGTCGGACAGCATATTGCGTACGTTGTTACCGCGGATGTAGACCTCGGGTAATCTCCAGAAGCGGTCGCCATCCGGACTCGTCTGCACGACCTCCTTCAGAGTCAGGTTCATCCAGTTGTCGCAATTGACCAGATGACCGTTTAGCGTCTCGCCGTTCTTCAGCTCAACGAGCATAGGATGGCCTTGTGCGGCATTGAGAAGGCCTAGGGGCAGCTTGTAGACGTAAAGTCAGCGCCTGCATGTCCACGTCATTCAATAGCAAGCTCGGAGGTGCTGGCGACGGAGGGGTTGGCTCACCATTGCTTGGGGGGGTGGTTGCGGAGCGCGGAAGGGCGTTTCAGACGGGTATGGCGTGCGAAGCGGCGGCTATGAAGGCCGATTGCGGATGTTTCGAATGCGAGTGGCAGCGCGTGCTGGCGTGCGGAGGGAGGATGTCGAGGTGGTTGGCTGCCAGAACACACAACATGGATCCAAGCAGCACGCCCGCGTCACAGCTCGCTCGGTTCTTGGCGCCGGTGGAAACCGATGATGTGCCGGCAGGACGGACGGTCCGACGGAAACTCCGGGCCTCGAGCTGCCGGGCGGCTGCAGTTTAGGTTCTCACGTGAATCGGGGGGCCTATCGGCGCGCTATTTCCGTGGTCCCATTGGCGCACTGCTGCTCGCTCATCGCCCTGCAGCAGCAGTGAGCGACGGTCCAGCGCCAGGGCTCTGGCTCTGGCTCTGACTCTGGCGACTCTGCTCTGCGCTCCTGCAGGGACAAAGCGTCGGCGCACGCGAGGCTTGAACGAGGGCCCATCTCCGCAGCGCTTCGCACGCCGGGTGGCATCCGTCGCATCGTCTGGCCGGGCGTGCTCGCAGCGCCGTGGCCCGAGCGCCCAAGTGCCTCTCGCAACAGCGCCTCGCCCCCGAGGCTGACGCGGCATCTGGCGTTAAAAGTCACAGCCCTACCCCGTGAATCCTGCTGCCTGCTTGACTGTCCGCTCCCTCCGCCAGCTCCACTTTGGCCCGTCGCTGTGCTACTGCTGCTGTGTTGTTTGTTCTCGTCGTTGTTTGAGCCTTAGTCCTGCCTTTTCCCCCGTGCCGGCAACAGCTCCCTATCGCGCGGGGATATCCTCCCTTCTGCAATGCGCGCTTCGCTCAAGCAAGCTTTCGCTCTGCTGCCGACCCTCGCCGCAGCCGCCGTACTCCCGCCCTCCATCCGCCGCTCCCAAGGCCGCTCCCAGGCTCTCGATGACGTGAAGCCGCTGGTGCTCGAGCTCGGTATGCTCCTCGTGCTCAACTCGCTTCTCAAGACCGTGTCGCTCATGACCGCTAGATGCTCAGAACGCCCAGGCAACCTTTTCTATCCCTTGCCAAGGCTGCCTTGGCGCTGACGATGACGAATCTCTCGTACGCTCGCCGTTCTTAAGCTCGCGCCTACCCCAAGCTAATTCCTTCCTCAGGTTTTCGACTTCCAAGTCTTCCCCTCAGACCAGCCGTGTGGTGAAGCAAACATCACTCTTAATGGCCAGCAGCTGATCCAGGAGTGGAATGGCTTCCGCGCCGATGGTAATGGTTCTATCTCGAGCTCAAACAAGGCCACTTCCGAACATGAGCCTGACCACGACCTCGACCTCTCCTGGGAAACTGCCTGTCTGTTTGAATCTCTTCCGGAATCCAACGAGAGCGAGTACGGAAGCGATGTCGCTCAAGTCCTGACGATCAACATCAAGAAGGTCGACCACAAGTCCGTTGTGGACTCTGCCGGTTTTACCGTCTCCTTCAAGCAGGCTGCTCGCAAGGTCGAGCTCCTCAGGCTTGCTACCAACCCCATCACTCTCCCCGATTCTCTGGACGGTGAGAGCTGGCGCAATCCGCCTGCAGGCCTCAGGCTGGTCCCCGTCGACTTCGACGATCTTCCCGAGGGCTTCTTCCACCAGAGCTCTTCCATTGAGGACGAGATTGAGCTTCTCCGCCAGCTCGAGTCCGAGGAGAAGGAGATCCAGGAGCGCATCCGCCATCAGAAGAAAATCATCCATGCTCATATGAGAGAGCACGCACACTCGCTGAAGGACGAACTGCAGACCTGCGACAACATTTCGTGCATTTTTAAGGCTTTTCTCCATAAGGCGCACGGTGCTGTCAGGATAATCTACGTCCATCTCAGTCCCGGCCCTCACCACCATCACGACGGCAGCATGCACGGCTCTCGCTTCCCTCCATACCACGGTCGTCCGGAACAGTCTTTCGCTGAAATTCATGCCGAAGCCGCTCACGGTCCTCCATCCCACCATCAGTTCGACCACCACCCACCTGGTCCTCCTTTCGAGCACCATCCGCCTGGACCTCCTCCTTTCGACCACCCCGAAGGCTATGGACCGCCTCCGCCTCCTCCACCGCCTCCCTTTGGTATGCCCCCGCCGCCACCGCCACCGCCTCCGTTCGGTGGCCCAGACGGTCACATGGGTCCGCCTCCCCCACCACCTCACCATGGCCACGGACCTCGCCCTCTGCACGCTGTTCTCATGACCTTCGCCTCCCTTACCGGACTGGCCTGCATCTTCAGTTTTATCTGTCGCAACTGCTGCACTCTCCGTCAACGCACCGAGCGTCGTGCTACTCGTGAAGAGCGCCGCACCGCCAGGCAGTACCGCCGTCTTGCCCGCCGTCATGCCTGGAAGCAATGGTGGAGCGGAGGCAAGGATGACTGGGACCGCAAGGAAGATTACGAAGAAAAGCGTGCGTTGATCTTGGATCAGGAAGAGAGACTCGAGGAAGCCATGCAGGAGGAAATTAGAAACCTGCGGACTGCTCATGAGCTCGCGCATGACATCGTTCAAGCCGAACAGGGCAGGTCTTCGCCGGCTTCTACAGGCCCTTCGACCTGCCCTTGTGCCAGCCGCCATCCTCATCCTCACGTTCAAGCCCATGCTCATATGCAACCTTACCCAAGCCCGCATATGCAGCCGATTCCTCAGCCCCATGCTCACCACACCACTCACGGCATGTATGCTCCGGCTCCACCGCACGCCATGTCCCGTACTAGCAGTCTTCCGTCGTACAAGTCAGAGCTTGGCAGTGTAGATACGGACGATGCACCGCCTGCGTACGAGGAGGACGCCGACAGCAGTGACATTGTCGTTGATGGCTTCCGCGAGTACACACCCTCCGTCACCACTGTCTTCACACCTGAGAGCAGTATTCCGGATGTCTCTCCTCGTCCTAGCCTCGACACCCTGAGGGACCCACCGGAGGCTGAGACCAATGATTCTATCGGTCTGGACCGCGACCGGAAGAACTAAACTTTCACCCATCGGTAACCATTGCCGTACGGTGTTATCCCAGGCGTTCAACGGCTCCCTCATGGGCAACGGCGGTAATCTGAAAATTCATTTCCCTTCATCGTTCTTGGGTCTAAATCGGAGAACGCGCATCAGCACTCCGGCAAGAAAGAGATAGCCGGCGACAAAGGAGGCCGTATATGATATGTCTCGAGGACAACTCTGCAATTGACGAAAACAATTGACGACTTAGTTTCATGCATATTTGTTCTTTTCTTATTTCAACGTTTCGTCCGCGACGATGCATTTGGTCGCAATAGGTAAGTACGTTTGTATGTAAGGGCACGATTTTGCCTGTTACGGCTTTTTTTTTCACGGAGTTCACGAGTTGGGTGTGGCGTTTTTGGGGGATCGGAAGGCCGCGTAAGCCTCGTTTCAAAGAGCAACCGCCCATGAAGGTTCTTCAGCCACAGCGCAAATATGCACAATGATGGCATAGCTATGGGGCATCTTTCATTCCTCTTTCACAGTAGCGAGTAGCGAATGGGATGAAAAAAGTATCAACGCTCCTCGCGCGGACGACAAGATTGTTCGCATGTATATACAGATAGCACTTAATGTCACGAGAACTAGTAGACGGATGCATTGCCTAGCGGTCAGCTATTTTTAAATTTAGCTGCCGCCTCCTGATTCACCTTTTTCACTGCTGCTCCCTTTTTGTTTGATAACGGTCTTGCATAGGCGCGATTGTTGGGGATCCCTTGAGTTCTAGAGCTCTATCCTTTCCCCGAGCACGAGCACGCCCGGCGTGCGTGCGCCTCTGCTTCCCATATGTATCCCCGAGAACATGTTCCCGACAAACAAGCCACCCCGCTTTTTTACTTTTGATAAAGACCATGCTATGGGCCGCAATTGCCCCTCTCTTCCCAAACACGGCCTCCAACAGCAAGGTACCTGAAAGAACGGTGACTGAAGCTCTCCCCCCTTCCTCCTTCCGCGTGCGCCCGCGCGTGTGTGGCGCCATGCATGGCGTGGCACTGTTTCTAGCGCATTTCCAGATAGCCCACATCTACGTTCGGCCGGGGAGCTTACCGCTTGTCCTTAAACCCGTTGCCGGACTACGTTTTTTCTTCTTCTGCTAACGTTCGGAGTGATGAGAGCTACAACGACTATGAAAAACCAGCGCCAACGCCACAGCCCTGGGCGGGTATACACGTCATCCGCGAAGAGCCGGCAGTAGTCTCTGTCCGTAGCGCCTTGCTTAGCCTGCGAAGCCTTCTCGTCCTACACAGTTCCCCGTGTCTGAATCCTAATTGAGACAAAGGCATTCGTAAACAACCGTGCAATAACAGAGGCTTGCTGCGACGTGAGGGGCTGAAGCAGCGTCGTCGTCGTCGTCGTCGTCGTAGCTCCCCTCAACCCCCGTTTCGGATGCGCGCTGACCGAGTCGGATGCTCGACTTTTAGTGGGCGTGTGTGGTTGGGCGGGGTGGGTCGATCGTGGCGGACATCGCATCATTGCGTAGGTCAGGCTGGCTTGACTGGCTGCGGCCGCTCTGCAGCTACGAGAGGCATACGACATCATCTTTCGCAAGCGTCGCGATGTGCTGGCAGGACGAGAGAGCAGCAAGGCGCTGTGGGGAAACCTTCTCACGCATACGCGTGCTTGTGTGGCAGGGCAACCTCACGCCCGGTCTCGTGAACAAGAGATGACGAAGAACATGCACTTGAGTCGTGTCTGAGAAAACAAACAGCGTCAGTGAGAAAGTCGAAACGCAGAACGGGCCAGAGACCTAGAAGTGCACTGCCGATCCGGAGCATGCGGAACGCGCATCGTAGCCAGAATGGGAGTGTACTAGAATCCCAAAAGAGGCAATGGGGAAATTCTGCTCATTTCCACACC
The DNA here is from genome assembly GCA_011503125.2 of Botryosphaeria dothidea. Classification (NCBI taxonomy): domain Eukaryota; kingdom Fungi; phylum Ascomycota; class Dothideomycetes; order Botryosphaeriales; family Botryosphaeriaceae; genus Botryosphaeria; species Botryosphaeria dothidea. The sequence continues at coordinate 2,044,421 of WWBZ02000073.1, forward strand.
TCACAACATGGGCTGTACATAGCCTCCCCGGCCCATTCGAACACCAAACCCCATTTCCGAAGTCGCACTACGCAAATCGCAATTCTACATATCATAGCCAAGGTCGTAATACATCTACAAGCACTAGCTGCGAGCACTTGGGCCCTCAATCACCAAATCCGTAGCCACGGGCGCGCTGTAGTACCCATTCATCTCCAGCTTCAACAGCAGCCTATCACTCGTGTTATCCTCCTCACCCGCCGCCCTCCCCAAGCCCCCACCCTTCTCCGCAGCGGTGGCAGCAAACAGGTTTCCTCCAGCCCTCTTGCTCCCTGCATACCCGCCACGCTTCCCAGACAAGCCGCGACACACGGTTATGAAGACGTTGACCTTGCTCCTGAACAGCATGTACATCTCCCTAATCTCCCGCGCCTCATCCGCACCGATGACGCGTTGACGCCCCTGCTGCGACTGCGCCGCCTCCTCCTCTACCACCTCCGCGCCACCACTGCTCGCGTTGGCGGCGGCGTAGTCATTCGCGCGCTTCGCAAACGCCAGGACCGTCTCGAAGATCTCCTCGAGCAGCTTCATGACCTGCTGCTGGCGCCTGCGTAGCAGCAGCGCGAACATGACACGATCGAGACACTCCTCGTGCGCCAGGCGCACGCTCTCGAGTCCCTCGGTGACGAGCGTGCCGAACGCGCTGCCATCGTCGTCCTCGGCGCGCATGCGCCGCTCGAGACCGTCGAGCGCGTGCTCGAAGGCCTGCCACGTCTCGCCGATGCCCGAGTCGAAGAAGTACGACGCCACGGCGCCGACGAAGTGGTGCGCCTCGTTGCGGAACGACTTGGTCTCCCACACGCCGGGCAGGCCATGTCGCGGGAGCTGGTGGTTGACGATGAAGAGCATGCGCGTGATGCGGAGGAGGAGGCGGAAGCACTGGTCGTACTTGTCGAGGGCCGAGGTGGTCATGACGAGGTTGAGTGGCGGAGGAGGCGTGTACTGCAGGCGGAGGAAGTCCAGTGCGTACAGTGAATTCGGGTCCATGCATTTCTCGATCTCTTCGTTTGAGAGGAGGCGTATGGAGAAGCTGAGGTTTCCCGGGAGGTCCGGTGTTTCTCTGAGCCGTCTGTCTTGCCGTTTGGACGAAGCATGGTTCTTCGTTGAATGATATAGTTGTGACGAGTGGTAGCTTTCGCTGAGGATTCCCATCAGAGCGAGCCGCAGTTCAGAGCTTGCTGGCGGCCAAGTTGACCGTGAACCCAGTTTCAATCCCATGGGCGCGCCTGTTCGTACAGTGCCTCTTCGGCGTTCTGCCGTTTCCAATTCGGGGTTGAACAGTGATGATGTCAGCCGATACATGAACATCCCGTCACCGAGAAGCTGATATTGCCTCTGGACAGAGAAGTGAAGCCTTAAGTTGTGATGTCGAAAGAAGAGCCGGAGCGTTGTTGCGTTTACAAGACGAGCTTGTGCAAGGAACAGCGGTGTCAAGGAGAGAGATGGAGTAAGAGCTATTGGTGGGGCAAATGTGTAGGCATATTCGCTGTCCTGGTCTCTGATTGAGATGTATGAGAGTACCAGCGAGTGCAGAGTAGTAGCCAGGGTACTCTCTTCATTGGAGGGAACTTGGTCAAAGAGCTCGACTGTGTCGGAGATGTTTTGCTCATAATTTGCCGATTCCACTGCAGTCTCAGCGCTCACTCCTGCACCAGAGGAACGTCTTGTCATCGAGTCCCCATCTGCCGAAGTGTGTTTATATTTTCGTATGGCATCGACCAAACTCTTCTCGTACTCTCTTGCTTTGGCTGCGATGCTTTCCATGTCTTCCCATCCAAATTTCCAGTCAAGAGATGGAGCTTGCACACCTACCGTATATGGAGCGCATAGAGGGTGATTTGGATGATGGGCTTCCAGGAAACGGAGACTTTTGCCAGTCTCAAAGAGAGTTTGGCCGTCCTCTTCAGGAACGAATCTTGGCATGTTCTCCGGCCTATAAAAGTGCTCTGGAGGTGGACGACTTTCGTTGTGATCTTCTGGTTGTTCTTCAATGCCGACAAAGGTATGTCTTGTGTCCTCCTTTGTGAATCCAGCCTTAAAGCCCCTGCGAAGACCTGCCCATTCGGCAGCAAATTCAAGCCAGGGATTACTGACGCTCTTGAGGATCTCCAAGAAGACAGAGCGCAGCCAAATGTCTTCTTGCTCCATATCTTGTACATGTATGTACAGCGTGGTAATCAAGTCTTCATTTGTGCGCAGAGACTTCACAACTTCAACCACATCAGCAACTTTCAACAGAATCTGGTGAGGTCTCTGAAACAGATTCTGGAGCTGTAGCAGGCTTGAAATCGAGTCCCTTTGGGTTCCCAAATGGTTCTCCATGGCGGAGACAATTGTCCCAACGGCGTTGGCCAGGGCAACCTGCGAGGCAAAGGTGTTGTCAGAGCCGTATATGCGTTCGGCAAAGTTACGGAGCACGCGGAAAGCGGAGCCGCCACGGATAAAATCGTTGATCAGAGCTTGGGCCGATTGAAGAGAGAAGCCAGACATCCTGGCATCATGGATGGCCTGAGCAAAGGTGTTTCGCACATGCTCGTACCGGAACAGCACTGATGACCGGCCAAGGCCCAGATTGAACAGTGAACCGAGCAGTATATCAGCCCTTACAATCCTGCCGGCTTGTTTGGCGGGGTCCATGTGCTGCATCCGAACTAGGGCGGCATCAAAAGCGTCGGGCCCTGCTTCAGCGATGTAAGCATACCTGGGTTCCTGGAAGCCTGGCTTCTCAAAAGCCTCCCAGGTATGAAACCTGACATGCTCTCTGGCCAGCCCCAGATCCGCCGGCTCCTTCCATGTGTCATTGTCGGCAGCTTCGCTTTCTGGGGCTTGTTGGGTGGGGACGGCGGATACGGTGGAGTCTTGGAGCGAGTCGAAATCCTCTACAGGGCCGAATTGAAAGGTTTCAAGGTCGGGCAGGCGCAAATCATGCTCAAGGCTTTTCGTGGGGGCATACGGGTTGTCGATTTTTATTTGGTTGACTTTGGCGTATGGGGTCAGTCGCGCAACGCGTTAGGGTGAGAGGACTCACTGTCTAGCTCCAGGTCGGGGAAGAGGGTGGCGGCGGCTTGCAGGTCTGGGAGAACAAAGCGCGAGGGCCGCCACAGATCACGAGCGGCGAAGGCATCGTTGTGCTCTTCGATGTCTATGTCCATGGTTGCATGGGTGCGATGACGCTGAGCGCGGGAGACGCGTCCCCTTGGCTGGTGCGCGCAGCCGCGCTTGGACCACCATCCGGGTACCTGCCACGCGCTTGTCCCAATGCTTCACCACCTTGACTTCCTCCATCAAACCACCTTCTCAAGTCATTTGCGCTGAATTTGCTTGCAACACACTTCGCTGGGTATGGATCTTCTATTCCTGGCAGACGGCTCTTCCAATTCTTGCCGCGCTAGCTTGCATGAGTTTTGAAGGTTTCGTGTTGGAGGGCGAGAAGACGCTCCGGCATTTTGGTTGGCTTTGACTCGATATCAGGCTGGTTGCGCAGCTCATCGTGGCCCTAAGCATGCTGACTTGACATGTTTGCTGTGCCCTGCGCCCTGCCAAGCTGGCCTTGTTTGCTCTGATCCCACTTTTTATCCGACTGCCCCGCACTTGAGAGATTGCGGAAGGTGGGACATATCTCGGTCGTCATTCAAGTGATGCCGAGCTCATCTCCATAACTTCAACTGTGACCACCCCAGCCCTTTTTCAGCATCTGCATCTGCCTTCCATCATGGCTTCCACTTTCGACATTCCCAACGCTCGCTCCAAGTTCCCTGCCCTGAACCAAAAGCAGGTCTTCTTCGACAACGCCGGAGGAAGCCAGGTCTTGGGCGATGTCATCAAATCGTACGCAAAAGAGCAAGCGAAGCGGGACAGGACAAGGCTGATCGTGTTATAGCATCACCGACTATCTCTCCACGAACAATGTTCAGCTAGGCGCTTCTTATCCTGTGGGGGCTGCCTCCACCAAGCACTTCAGCGATGGCCTCGTAGCTGGAGCCCAGTACATCAACGCCGAAAATGATGAAGTCGGTATGTTTTGCATACTGCCCCAATCGCCATACCAAACTTCAAGCCTCTCCATGATTTTCCAATCATCAATCTGCCAGGTCATCAAACTCCAGCACACGGGCTAGCATTGACAAAACTACAGTAATTGGTGGATCAACCACTCAGCTCTTCCGTAACCTCTCAATTGCCCTGAAATTCTCTCCTGGGGACGAGCTTGTGGTTTCTAAGCTCGACCATGAAGCCAATATCGCCTCTTGGGTCGCCATCGCGGAAGAGAAGAACCTGACCCTCAAGTGGTGGACTGTCCCACCCACCAGCAACCCTAAGCTCACTCCCGAGTCCCTCAAACCTCTTCTATCCTCCAAGACCAAGCTCGTCACCTGCACGCACGCCTCCAACATCCTCGGTACCATCCACGACATCAAGTCCCTCGCCGACACCGTGCACACCATCCCCGGCGCCCACTTCTGCGTCGACGGCGTCGCCTACGCCCCGCACCGCCGCATCGATGTCAAGGCGCTCGGCGTCGATTTCTACAGCTTCTCATGGTACAAAGTCTACGGCCCGCACGTCTCGATGCTGTACGCGTCGCGCGCGGCCCAAGACTTCGTCAAGCCGCTCAGCCACTACTTCAACCCGACGGCGACCCTCTCCGACAAGCTCGGCCTCGCCGCCTCCAACTACGAATCCACGCAAACCCTCCCCGTCATCCTCTCTTACCTCGGCGGGCCCGATCTCTCCGCCGCGGTGCGCATCAACGACGCCATCGCGTCCCACGAGCACGACCTCCAGAAAATCCTGCTCGACTACCTGGCCACCAAGGGCGACGAGATCACCGTCTTCGGCGAGACCGACGCCAACCCGGCCAAGCGCGTGCCGACGGTGAGCTTCGGCGTGAAGGGCAAGAACGCGCGCGAGGTGGTCGAGGCCGTCGAGAAGGTGTCCGACTACGGCTTCCGCTGGGGCCACTTCTACTCGAAGCGGCTGTGCGACGAGGTGCTGCAGCTGGGGCCTGAGGGCGTCATCAGGGTGAGTATGGTGCACTACAACACCGAGGAGGAGATCAAAGGGTTCGTTGAGACGTTCGATAAAGTGATTTTTGGATGAGGTGTTGAAATCTGGGGAACTGCATGGATGTGTTCATCTTCGATAGTCTCTGATATGCACAAAATATAAAGGATATCCGCCCTCGACAAGTCTTTGTGCAATTCGAGGATGTGGAGCACGATAAAAAACGATGATTGAAAAGTAAAGGACGGCATACCGGATGGGTGAAGTCCGCACAGGCAGCGTTTTTAGAAGTCTGTAGGAGACTTCCTGTTTGCAGAGGGAAACTAAGCAGATTTCGAGTTTTTAAAGGGTAAAAGGATCTTCCTGTATATTACTCAAAGCAAAAGAACAAGCCTGACGAAGAGAACGTATATCATTCATTGACAATCGTAGTCATAACAGTGATGTTGTTCGTAAATCCATCAGAGTTTCAAAGTAGAAAGGATAGGGAATCAAGAGACAACAGGTATTAACAATAATCACGAATCCAGCCGCACCAACAATTAGAGAAGCTCAAGTCCGCCTCCCGTTTTCTTCAATCACCGCATCCACGTGAGTTATTTCCCCCCAGAACTCCTCGGCACGACAAACTCCAGCCTTAGGTGTAGATACTCTCCGTGTAGGCGTTCACTTGCAGACCCTTCTCGGCCATCTCCGCATCCTTGAGGAAGTCCAGCGGCATCCATACCAGATGACCCTTGATCTCATCGAGGTTCTTTTTGATGTCACCAGTACGGCGATGAAGGTCATAGATGTGCCCTTGCTTGTGCTTGGTATTGGGGTCCTTGGGGTCTGTTTGTGGAAGGAAGCTAGCGTAGTCGTCAAAGTTTTTGACTGTTGATGGTCAGCGATGAACGTAGGATTTGAGTAGTGGGAACGAGGGGAAAGTGCAGTGGTCAGGAATGAATACTCACTATTGTCATCCGGATCAGCATGGAACAGGTCCCTGAAGACCTCCGTGTTCTTGTCAGCCCTTCCGCACCACATGTCCCACACTTCGTCGCCGAGCGGATCTGCCACAAATTCGTAGCTTGGGTCATCATCCTTGAGGTCATTGGGACAATCACCCGGAGGCTGTGCGTTCGGGTCATTTGAAGCGTCGAACTCCTGAGAGTCAAGAAAACCCAGATGTTCGCGCCACAACATCCGACGCAGTGTTGCTGCATGGTGACCAGCTTGGTAGGGCTGACTGTCCATCTTCGATTCAATTAAGTTTCTGTCCTCCATGACAATGCTTAGCTCAGAATCGTGGTATCCAAGCTGGGAGCGGTCATTGATGTTTGAGCTGCCACAGATGACGATCCGGTCGTCAACGATCAACAGCTTTGCGTGAATGTAGAGCTCCTCCTGGACGAAGTTGGCCTTCTCCGAATCAGGATCTTCGGGATCCCAAGGTTCCTCGGAAACTTTCTTGCCATCTTTCATGGCGTGATGGGCAATGCTGTCCACACTGATAACGTTGTCGTGACCATCTTTTCTCAGGCCGACAGTTTCTCTCTTCTCCTCAAATCGGCGTCTACGGTCTGCAATCTCCTTCCTTGCCGCATCGTCCTCATCAGAACTGTAGCCACCTTCGCTACTGGAGTCACCCTTCGCGCCATGCACACCACTGAACATGATTTCGTCGGCCTGCGCACGCTGTACATCCTGATATTTCACCCCTGACTCTTCCTCCTGGCGCCTCATTGCCGGGGTAGTATTCAGACGGTCATACGAACGCAGATTGAACACAAATATGTACTGGCTAGGATCATATCCAGCCTTTTTGATCTGACCCATAATCGAGTGCTCGCCGCGATTGATGGACTTGTACTGATAATCCATAATTGCGCGCGTGCCCGTAGCAGCATCATCGCGGAGATCTCCAGCAAATCCGGGGATAGCAGGGATGACGATAATGACTCTGAATTTTCTTCCTTCTTTGCCTGCTCGGACGCACGCGTCAACGATGGCCTTGCCGATTTGATTATGAATAGGCGCTTGCTCCTCCCCGGTAGCGGTAACTGCAGCAGTTAGCATCAACTAAAATGCGCTAGTATGATTAAAGACCTACTGAAGAATTGATTTTCGATGTAGACGAAGTGTTGAGCGTTCCTAATGGTCTCGCAGTATGCATTTTGAATGCTGTGTTCAACCAGGATACCGCTGCTCCAATCCGCGCTACTCCTGACGATCTGCGCGTGAACAGTGCCTTGTTTGCCGTCCAGCGGCTTCGTGTTCAATGGGTTCAGTGGATGACGAATGTATTCTCCAACCGGAAACTTCGGCCTCTGAACAGCAACGAGATCTTCATCTTCGCCATCTCTGCCCTCGAGAGTAAGCCAGTCAAAGCGTTTATCTCTCTTGTACTTGTCGCGCTTGACAAAGTTCCACCGCAGAACAAAATGCTCAGCGATATCGTACACGCAAGGTCCTATGACGCCCATGGCTACATCGTGCCAAGGCATGCGGCCATAGTCGGCCTTGGAAAGCTCGTTAGACTTCCAGTCGTCGACCGATTGGAAATCCATGATCCGATTGTTGTTGAAATCCTGGCCTGGGAAAATTTCGTCCTGAACACCGCCAGGATGCACGTCCGCCATTTGATGTTGCTTATTATCCCAACGACCGAAGCAGAGATCAAGTCCACCAATAAAAGCCAAGTTATAGTCGATAACAATGAACTTCTCATGATGCGCCCAGTAGAAGGTCATGTCACCGGCGTTTTCGAAGACGTTGTGGTCAGGGTGACGCATAACGTGAATGTTGCCATGGCCAGGAGAGCCGGGAGGGCACAGGTTTCTAAGGGCATGTTTCGTGTGGGCACTGTTGCAGGTGAGGGCCTGATTGACCTCTTTGTACACGATCACATAGATCTGGACACCAGCCTCGGCGCGACGCTTCAGCACCTGGTCGAGACGCCATTCCTGGGTGTAGTAGGGCGGGCGGCGTAGGAACAATTCCGGGGAAAGCCACCAGTCCTCAATGTAGATGGTTTCCTTAGCGCGCTCCAGTGCGACGGAAACGGCCCAGAAATAATCGCGGCCGTCGACGTACCACTTGATCAGGTTGCCGTCGTGCTCAGGAGCAAAGCTCTGGAAGCGGTGGCCCTCGGCAACTTTGGTGCGCTTGTCGTCTGTTGCCTTCTCATGTTCTTCGTCATGGCGATGGTTTGGGTTGATGAGATTGCCGACCTTGCCGATCTTGTTCTTGAGGTGAGTGGCCTCGACCTTCAGGTCGTACAGATGCGTGTTCTTGAGCTTCTCGCGCAGGCCCGGGAAAGGGTGTTTCAGGTGGCCTTTGATGCCCTGTGGACTGTGCGACTCTTTGTCGTGCTTCGCGTCCACATTCTCAGTTGGAATGGTGCCCGCGCCCGTGGCTGGCGAGGTCATGATGCAGGCTGACGGTGGGGTGAGCGAGAGGAGTGAGAGGGCGGGGCAGCGAAGTCAATTGGCAAACGGGAGCCAGCAGGAGGGGTAGAGCAGGCAGGCTTTAAAGCAGAACCAGCTCTCCTGCGCTTGTGCCGGGAAGCCGTCTTTGCATGCACAAAAGCTGTCGCGATCCCTGCTGCGGGGGCCTGCTGTGCCTGCTAGGGGCCAGCGTTCCTGCTTGATCCGCAACAGCCTTGCTGCGCGCATCTTATCGCCTGCCCCTCTGTTTGGCGCGTCGCGGGGCTGGCCGATCCAGCAAACTCGTATGATGTAATGCTGCATTGGCGTGCCTCTATTTTCAACTCCGTCTGCTCCACCTTGGGGTATCACGCTACGTCCATGTGTCGCACATGCTGGCCGGCGCCTCCGACGTTTTGACTCGCCTTCAGCTGAACTGGTCTCCGTGGTCGCCCTCTCCCAGTTTCTTCCCCGCCCGTCCTGTGCGCATCTTCCACCGCCGCCGCCTCTCCCGCTCCTCAGCCTCGCGCTCTAGCCTCTTCGCTTTTTTCCGTTCATACACGGCTCTAACCGTGCGTCTAGTCTGTTCCTTGCCCTCCTCGAAATTAGCACGCGCCAACCCCACTACCTTTTCAATGTCCCCAGGTGTATATACAAAGTTCCACGTCGACATAAAGTCCGACTTGCGAGGATCAACGCCCTCAGCCTTGGGGTTGGCCAGAAAAGGAAAGTAGATCACTGCGATGCCCGCGTCGGGCCTCGTCAGTTCCCAGTCCTCTTGCACTTGCTTGGCTATTGACGGTTCCTGCTCTGATACTCTCTGCCCTGTCGTGCCGATCCAGACGTTACAGTATCCGAGATCCTTGTGCTTTCCCTTGTTTGCTGCTTGTTTTTCATCATTCAAGAACTGCTGTTCTCGTGCTTTAGCGAGTTTCTCGGCCGCCTCCTGCTCTGTCCCAGCCTGGGCCGCCTCGAGCTCCTCGGTAATCTGTTCCCTGGGTTCATCTGCAGGTGGCCAGCCCGCGCCAATCGGCCACCCAACAATTCCGCGTTGCTTGGTGTACCCTTCTGCCACCTTAAGCCAATTATCTGTCTTCACATCGGCCGACGCATCAAATGCGATTACAATATCCACGTCGCGGCCTGGACGAAGTAGCGGGTAAATCGGCAGGTTGTTGCTCATGCCAGCATCCATCAATTGCAGATTAGATGTCGTGAACATGCTCTCCGGGCAAGACTGGGGTAGCAAATGGCGAAGTCCCAAAGCATAATTCGGAATGACTGCAGGATCTATCGGGTGCATCTTGACAAGATCGTGGTCGCGCTCCATGATCATTTGGTCGATTCCCATAAAACCGGCCAGGCCGTGCATCGCTGGTCGAATCTCTTTGTAGTAGTGCGATAGTGTGGCACAGAATGCACTACCCCATATACCCAAGAACAGCGGAACGCGAAGCTCTGGTAGGGCAAGGCCATTTTCTCGCCAAATACCTTTGCCGTTTTCAAATGGGCGGCCGATAGCCCAGGTGGGGATGCCAGCTGCGAGCTCCTCACACCACATTTCATATGGAGTAAATCTGCGAAATTAGCCACGGAAGAATCATGCAGACCAAAGAACCCCACTCACTCAAACCACTGAAACCACGCTTCCTGCTTTTCTCTTGCTTCATTTCTCGCGGCCTCCGAACTGTCTTCATCTGGTGGAATCTCATGCCTTACAGCAGTATAGATCGGCAGCGGGTGGGCCCCGCTGTCCACAAAACGGCGCTGGTTCGACAGCTTTAAATCACGATCATCCAGATCGAGCTCTCCTTTGGGGACCATGAGACGAGCAGCGAGCAGAAGCCCGTATATATCGACTATGCCAAACTCCGCACCCGGGACTCCCCGGAATTTCTCAACAACACCCGTAAGAAGGAACTTGTTGGTGGGGGCGCTGTTTATCATTGCCAACGCCGGGGGTGGGTAAGCAATGTGAAGGCCCAGACGGTGCTTCAGATGATTGATAAGCCTCTCATGGCTCTGTCCCGCAATAGAAGAGTAATACAAGGTCTGCAGCCAGCAGCTCCCGCTGACCCCGGCAGTATATGTGATGCAGTCAAATAGGCCTGCTTCTTGAGCAGAAAGGTAAGATGAAGAGCCAGCTACGAGTGCTCTTAACCCGCCCCCGGAGCCACACATGGCGATTGTGGGCACATCATCTGGATGAATGTGTTTCTCTTCAAGACCGAGGTATTTGGCCAGGGCATGGCGTACATGCAGCTTACGCTTGCGCAAGAATTCCTTTTCTTCGTCGCATAGGTCACCAGAAATGCGAACGCGGGCGTCCCACAAGATCTCTGGGTTGATCTCGGGGTCGTTCGCCTCTCGCCATATCTCATCCGCCAGCGATCCAGGCGACATTGATAATTCGGTTTGCAACTTGGTCATGAATCCTGGCAGTATCCTTACCCAGTCCGGAACCAGGTAATCGGACAACGAGCCACCAAATGCCGCCAGACTCTCCGGAATATTTGAGATGGACATCATGACTCCATCCCAGGTGGTGACGTCTGTTGCATTCTTCTCGCCCCCTTCTGTGGCCATCCGAGACTGAGATGGTGGTGGCTGCTCCCCTGGCTTTCTCTCATCATTGCCTTGCTCGATCTGCGCATTGTCCTTGTTCTGTCGTCGCGCAGCTATTTTCGGGGCACCTCGGGGCCAGTCCGTGGCATTGGCGGAGCTGTCATTGTGCAAATGTCGAATGGGAATCCAGGAATGGGGTGGGCGATTCGAGAAACTAGATGACGCGAGGCCTGCGAGAGCTGAGCCGAATGTGAGCGCGATTGCTGTGCGCTTAAAGGAGGGCCTACGCGCGACGTTGTTGAGAAGACGGATTTGCGATGCACCGGTCCTCTTTCTAACGCCAATTAGCATTTTGAAATGAGTGCAAATGGTGCGATCACCCACAGTTGGCCGTAGAGTCCCGCGATCGTGCGATTTGACAATTGAAACATGCGAGCCATGGTGATGGTCAGGACCGCGGGACGGATCGGGTTCGAGTTATGGCATGCTCAGAGCGTGTTCAGAGGGTGGAAAGGTCGTGGGCAAGATGACATGTCCAACACCAGTGGGTAGAATCACGAGTGCTTCGCGACAAGGGGTGTGATAAGGGATTGAAGAAGCGCATCGCGAGCGGAAACAGGAATTGTTGAACTCGGTCATAGCTACGTCGGCGATGGCGTCCAAAGTTGGCTGCCCTCGCGCGCCAGGGCTTCCATGCCCGATCGACTAGTGCCCGCGCTGCCGGCCTCGGGCATCCAGCGCTTCCGTCACCAGCTCCAGTCAGCTCTGGCTCAGGCCCCACGATGCACAAAGCGATCACCCCCCGTTACCACCACCCCCGCCCAAAAGACTCCCTTGCGTTGCGCCAAATTCCCGCTACCGCCTTGCTGCTCGCCTATATTCGCTTTTCTCGATCTATTGCAACGTCGTCCCTGCCGTCGCCGCCGTCGGGCTGAGCTCGCGTCCGCCGCGCAGTCGCCGCCATCATGGTCGGCCTCAAGAAAGCCGCGCTCGCAGAGGAGAGCGCGGAGGTGGAGGTGCTTTTTGCGAACATGGAGAAGCTGAAGGGCTTGACAAAGAAGATTCAGGGCTCTCTGAACCGTCTGGAGACCAGCGGTAAGAGCGTCCAGGAGGCCATTGGGCCTATCTACGGGAACACGCAGAAGCTGCAGACAACGAACTCAAGTATATTTCTTGACACCCTGCTGAGTGCTGTTGAGCTTGCTGACCGCTGCCCAGACGTGGACCGGATTATAGACGCTATTGACAGGATACGGCAGCCTCTCGACCAGAGGGGCCGAGAAGAACGCATCATCAACGCTGGGTAAATACCACACCAAGCTCTGCTCCCCTCTCCTCCGCTAATACATAGTCGCAGCCCCAAGAAAGCGGGCCTTCAGGACTTTATTGCTTCCCTGGATCGTACCACGCAAGCCCTTGGTGACCTTAAGCATTCGAATCTCCGCTCGAACCAGCAGGCTATTGCAGAGTTGAACTCGTTGCTCAAAAGAGGCACCAAACAATTAGAAGATGTTTTTCGAGAAATCCTGCGGGAGGATGCTCGGCCTGTTGAACCGTTACACTATATCACAAAGCGTTGGTCTTCCCTGTTCCTGAGCTGGCTTGTTACCTGGACTGACCCCTGAGCTAGAGCTGCCGTTTCCCGCGTTACCACCCGAGAAAGCATCGCAGTTGAGAACTATCAATTCGCACATGGCCGCATCGGTCGCCCAGATATCTCAGGGCGATACCCGCGAAACCCCTTCCGCGAAGATATACGCCGAAGTGCGCGGAGAATACATCACGAGTACCATGCGCAACCTGGCAGCAGCCTGTATGAACACCGCCAGAAAGACGACTGCCGATGCAATCTATCGCCAAGGTACCAATGGCATAGGAACTTATGCCTCTGGACTAGAGGGTCTCTTTCTTGCCGAGTACGAGAATGTCTGCCCGATCTTTGCACGCGAGGACTGGACACGCGTCTACTCCCAGACCTGCCAGATGGCTCTCAATGAGTTTGCTAAAACTCTGAGAGAACTTAACAATCACGTCAAGAGTAACCTAACTACTGATTGCTTTCTTGCATATGAGATCATCGATATCGTATCGAACCTTTCGCTGCGCCTTGAAAAGCAGACTGGAGAGCTGAAACGCCCAATTGCCGACTCAGTGAAGCCTATTCGCGAGACTGCTAAGTCCTCGCTGCGTACGCTGTTAGAAGAGACCCGGAACAAGGTTGCGACACTTATCGCCATTCCAATTGACGGCGGTGCTTCCAACACCACGAATGAGATGATGGCGCGTTTGCAGCAGATGACGAACTATCTCAATCCGCTTTCCTCTATCCTAATTTCGCTAGGTGAAGGTGGCTGGTCGACAGCCTCGGCATCATCCTCGACCACATCTCTGAACAAGTCTTTCGATGTGGGAGCTGATGGAAGGCAACTCTTCGCCCATTACGCCACGGAGATGATTGAGACACAGCTCAAAGAGCTTGACGCCAAGGGCCGAATGCTCCACAAAGGCAGGGCACTGCAAGGTGTCTTCATTGCTAACAACGTCGCGATCATTGACAGGATGATCCGATCATCGGACCTTGCCTCTCTGCTCGGCAATGCAGCAAAGATGATCGAGACCTGGCGCAAGCGAGCCACACAGATGTATCTAGATGCGTGGAAAGAGCCTTCCGGCTGCCTCCTCGACGTCCAGTATACGAACCGTGGCGGACGGCCCCACTCTGGAGGTGCGGGGTCAGTAGACTCGGCTGCTGTCGTCAAGAATCTCAGTTCAAAGGACAAGGACAACGTCAAGGAGAAGTGGAAGAACTTCAACACGTCGTTCGATGATCTAATTGCCAAGCATAAGAGCTACGCGATGGAGAAGGAGGTCAAGTCACACCTGGCGCGCGAGGTGCAGACGATGATCGAGCCGCTGTATGGGCGTTTCTGGGACCGATATCACGAGATCGACAAGGGCAAGGGCAAGTACGTCAAATACGACAAGTCGCAGCTGGCTTCGACACTCGCGAGTCTGGCGTAGGGATGCAAAGCGGGGTTCTGAGGCTTGGTTGTTCTGGGTATACCCTCTCGTGGTTATGGCGTACGGATGTTCAGCAGCTGGCGGCATTGTCGCAGGATTGGGCTGGGTAATTAATGGTACATATAATCCTGCAATCCCTGTCGGCGGTTCAGATCCGCAATGCTTGTTTCGTGGGCGTCGCATAGTTCCGGGCATGGAGCCTCAGGCAACACCGCCATCCGGAGAGCCGACGCGGTCGTGATACGTGGGCGGGCAGCGACGAACGAGCTGCTCCTGGGGGTCACACGTGATTGGTGCGCGCGCTGGTGTCGTGGCACGACTACGACGACGCGATAGGCAATTTCCCCTGCGGACGGGCTGACGGGCTGCGCAGGCCGGGCAAGGGAAGGAAGCTGCGACCGCGAGTGCCGGCAGGCAGGCCACGACCGAAACTTTGCTGCTGCACCCGCCCGCCCCGACTTGCACAACCCACAACCTCACGGCGTGCGGCTCTCGCTCCTCTCTGCTGTCGTTGCTGGCCCGATTCTCTACGCGCGGACTCTCAGCGCTCGTCCCCCCGTTATTTGACCCCGGCGACGCCAAGACCAATCAAGTTAATCCCTGCCCCAAGGACCCCTTTCCACGATCAGACTTTCAGAACTACACCTGCCCCCAGCCCGCTCAGCCAGCACCAACCCAAGCAGCAGCGGCCGGCGACTGTTGACAGCCCTTTGCTTCGTCTCGCCGTCCTCTGGCATTGTCTTCTCCCCCGCTATAGCATAGCTAGACTGACTGGTATGTCGCGCGCCATCCCCCGTCTGCCACCGACGCACCGAGGCTGTCTCCGCTCGAGCGCTGTCCACTGGCTTCTGACCAATTCTTCGCCCAACTCGCGCCGAGTCGCTGTTCCCTCATACTGATGCTGGCCCGTCTCAACAGAAGTCTCTCGTTTCGAAGTCCACCGTCAACGTCTACCTCCACTTCGCCATGGGTAAGCCATTTCTGACCCCTACCCCGTATCTCATTCCGCTGCGACAGTCGACCCGACGCGACGCTGTCGCGGCAATGCCTACGCTTCAGCGCAGGGATGAGGCTACGATGGATGGATTTCCCGGTCTGCGAACAATTGGCGCCAGCTGGCACCCATCCGCGTTGATGCCCATCAGATGACGTTGCTCTCCTCAACTGGAACACGCAAGCTAACATCCACCTTTTCTCAGCAACCAACGGCGCTCCTATCCCCGCCGCTCCCACGCGCGCGTCGCCTGTCCCGACGCCCGCTTCTCCCACCTCCAACGGCAAGCCCTCGTCGCCCGCCGGTGGCGACGTCAAGTCGAGCAACATGATGGCCGACGGCAAGCAGGGGTCGGTGCCCCAGACTGTTTCCTCGCGGGATCCCAAGGCCGCCGCTCAGGCTGCCTCCGACATGCGGAACATTGTGAGAAGGAAGCTCACGGGCTACGTTGGTTTTGCCAACCTGCCCAATCAGTGGCACCGCAAGAGTGTCCGCAAGGGTTTCAACTTCAACGTCATGGTTGTCGGTACGTCCACCCTGATAATTTTGACACCGGCGGATAACAGCTGACACGCATGGCACAGGCGAGTCCGGACTTGGAAAGTCGACTCTTGTCAACACGCTCTTTAACACCTCCCTCTACCCGCCTAAGGAGCGCAAGCCCCCGTCGCTCGACATCATTCCCAAGACCGTTGCTATCCAGTCCATCAGCGCCGACATTGAGGAGAACGGTGTCAGGCTCCGCCTGACCGTCGTCGATACCCCCGGTTTCGGTGACTTTGTCAACAACGACGACTCCTGGCGTCCGATTGTCGAGAACATCGAGCAGCGTTTCGATGCCTACCTCGACGCGGAGAACAAGGTCAACCGTATGAACATTGTTGACAACCGGATTCACGCTTGTGTCTATTTCATTCAGCCCACCGGCCACTCTCTGAAGCCTCTGGATGTTGAGGTCATGCGCAGGCTCCACACCAAAGTCAACCTGATTCCCGTTATTGCGAAATCGGACACTTTGACCGATGATGAGATTACGGCTTTCAAGCAGAGGGTAAGATATTTTTCAGCGAATTTCTTTCTTTGAGGACAAGGCTCTGACAGTGCGAATAGATTCTTGCAGATATCACGCACCACGGTATCCAGATTTTCGAGGGCCCTCGCTATGAGATGGATGACGAAGAGACGATCGCGGAGAACCAGGAAATCATGTCCAAGGTTCCCTTTGCCGTGGTCGGTGCCAACACCGACGTGGCCACTTCTGATGGCCGCAAGGTCCGTGGCCGTCGCTATCCTTGGGGTGTTATTGAGGTCGACAACGAGGAGCACTGCGACTTTGTCAAGCTCCGCCAGATGCTCATTCGCACTCACATGGAGGAGCTCAAGGAGCACACCAACAACACCCTGTACGAGAACTACCGTTCGGACAAGCTCATCTCGATGGGTGTCTCGCAGGACCCGAGCGTCTTCAAGGAGGTCAACCCTGCGGTCAAGCAGGAGGAGGAGCGTACGCTGCACGAGCAGAAGCTCCAGAAGATGGAGCAGGAAATGAAGATGGTGTTCCAGCAGAAGGTCGCAGAGAAGGAGAGCAAACTGCGACAGAGCGAAGAGGAACTCTACGCCCGACACCGGGAGATGAAGGAGCAGCTGGACAAGCAGCGGCAAGATCTCGAGGAGAAGAAGTCGCGAATCGAGAGTGGCAGGCCGCTCGAAGAAAAGGGGAAGAGAAAGGGTTTCTCGCTGCGTTAAGCCGTATGGCAACGGCGCACGCGACGGTCTCGCACGCCTCTGGCTCCGAGACGGCTTGCCTCACACTCACCACCCACTGGACCAAAAGCCTCTCCTTGTCTCACTATCATATTCTACGAACGCTCATTAAACCCGTTTTCCGTCTTCCGACACTCTGGGGCAACCGTAGGGACCACTTAATTCAACGACTGGCGATGCGAGCTGGGGTTTGAGCGCGTCGGGGGGTTTCTGCTTGGACTGGTTCAATTATTTCTGTTCTCATGCTTGCGGTCCCCTTTTTCGCTACTTCTTTTTCTTTTTTTCTTTTGCGTCTGCTTGATTGATACCTCCAGCATTGCAATCTCCTTGACGTCAACAGCTATTCACATAAGTAGATCGCATTGTGGAGGGCAGTAGGTGGCAGGGACTACAGATTGCTTCTTCCCATGTATTCTACTACACCGACACGTCCAGTACTCAATTTAATCTCCTTGTCATAACATTCTAGGTCGTAATAGTAGCAATGCAGGATTGAAGCTTAAACGCGCGGCGGGGCGAGCCGCGAAGCAAGCAATACATAGGAGTAGCTTGGCCACGCCATGGTGAGTGATGGTGCCACCGGTGCTATCTTTGGCGCGCAGCGCACGTGATGGATGTGGGAGGAGCTGAAAGCTGAGCTAGGACGCGGCACTTTCGTCACTGGCGGCGTGCTGCCCTGCTTGGGGCCTGGGCTTCTGCTTGTTCACGTCAGAGATCACCATAAAACCTCACCGCGACCTCCACGCCTCAGACCCTCGTTGCGATCCCCTCTCACGCGTGCAATATCCGTGCGGTAAGTGACAATGCATGCACCCCGAGTCCCTGGAGCTTTGTCGGCTCCGCGCGGTTGCTGCCTTTGCACTTGCGCGAGCCCAGCCACCTTTTCCGCCAGGTGTTCACTGTGCGCATGTGCCAGGCGGCCGCCAGCCGAACTTCTCTATCGCGCCTTCCCCTCCCACTGCCGCCTGTTGACCGCACAAGCACCAACGCCCGCTCGTCCACCTCGATCGCGCGACAACTCAGGCTGACCCCGACGCAGAACTACTCGAAATATCTCACGCGACACTCTTTGAGCCGCAGTCATGGCCCCTCCTCCCCCCGCTTCGATGCCTCTCCAGCAGAGGCTCCTGCAGCTTGCCCAGACTCTGCAGTTCGCCTGGTTCGGCGGCCACTTGACGCTGCTCTTCTGCACTCTGCGCTACAGCTTGTCTTGGCTCACCTTCAACTACTACTCGCGCATGGCCCGCTTCTCCTACCGTCTGGCCTTCTTCGCCGCCGCGGTCACCTACGGCATCGTCGTCTACAAGGCATACCGCGCGCGCGTTAGAGCTGGCAAGCAGGGCGGTGCGCTCAGCATGATCGCCGATGAGAACGTCCAGTATCTGAGTATGTTTGAGCTCCGCCCCGGCTGTCAATGGTAACCACTTATTCTAACGAAGCCGTACCCCACAGTCATGGCCTTGATCTGGCTCGGCAACGCGCTCCAGATTCCCCTTGCCCTTGCTCCCTTCGCTGTGTACTCCGTCTTCCACGTTCTCACGTACGCTCGCACCAACTTGCTGCCTGTCCTCCAGCCGCAGCCCCCGGCGGCTGAGGGCGCCAAGCCCAACCAGTCCGCTCTGTCCAACACCATCGGTCGCTTCGTCAAGGAGTACTACGACACGAGCATGACTTTGGTTGCTATTCTGGAGATTGTGTTGTGGTTCCGCGTCCTCGGCTCCGCTCTTATCTTCCAGCGCGGCTCGTGGATCCTGCTGACCTTCTACACCGCCTTCTTCCGCGCCCGCATCTCGCAGAGCACTTTTGTTCAGTCTGCCATCCAGCAGCTCACTGCTCGTGCCGACGCTCTCGTTCAGCAGCAGAGCACGCCCCCGCAGGCTCGCCAGATCTGGGAGACCATCAAGGGCATCGCCAAGCAGGCCTCTGATGCTACCGACCTGAACAAGTACGCTGGTGGTGCTGCTGCTGGCCCCAAGAAGGCTCAGTAAGAGTTCTGCGAAACGCATCGACCTTTCAATCTCACAGTCTGAGGGGAAAGACCTCGCCAGCAGCGTGAACGCAGACGTTTCTGTTGCTACAACATCGGTAGGAATTGAAGGACCCTATAAGAGGCGTGTATGGATGGACGGTAGAGGTCTTGGAAGATTGATGATACCCTCTTGGACCGTCGTTCATAGGCGTGTGGACGGAATTGTTTAGTGGCCTAGGATTCGTCAAGAACGAGGAATAGGTTAGACAGGCGCGAGGCACGACCGGCTATGCCAATTAGCAGGCATCTACCGGAATGATAGGTGACTCGATGGAAAAAAGAATTCTTTCATACTCTCTCATTGTGCTTGCCTCTCTGTAGAGAGTTTTAGCGATAGTTTTGCGAGTTGGTGTTTCATGGTGCATGGTTTCTTGTTCTTTTTGTCCCTATTTGTTCCCTTACTCCTAGGGCATCATCAGCCTCTCTCCCCTAAACGCCCCAAAAAACACCAGCTCTTACATCCGCATACCAAAATCACACATCTCTTATCATTTCGGTGTTACATGGTTCGAGTTCGAATCTAAATGAATACGGCGTTGTATGTCCGTGTACTTGCTGTTCCTCCAAGTTGATGAGTACGGTGTGTTCAGTCCTTATATCGTCAGGAACGCTTCTTGAAACTCGCATCTCGACCCGTCCGCAACGATCATCGGTAGGATACGAAGAGTTGAGTGATTCATATAGAACAGTACTGCAGCCGACGGTTAGCGACAACGGACTTTTCCTAAGCATAATTCATGGAGAGTCGAAGCATTTGACGAATTCAAGTGTTACTCAAGTCTTTTTACTGACAGAGCTATTGGGGTAAATGCTTCGGCTCATCGCATCAGTCCTGAGCTGATCTTTGTTCACGGGAATCGCATTCAACACTATCAGTCGGTTACACCACCCCTCTATAGTATCGTATGAACGACCAATCTCCTCATTCCTGCGGTGAATGACTCGCATGCTTGCACACGCGTTGTCGGGTATCTCTGTTTCCGGGGAGTGGTGCGTTTGAGATTGATTGAGTAATCCGATGATGGCGTAGGGTTCTTACTCGCGTCACAGAAAATGCGAGTAAGGCGATCTACCGATTTATTGGGGGTCAGATCGAGGTACAGGTATAAGCACTATATTTATTACGACGCCTCCTCGGACTGGACCGACGCGGGTGGGCCGCGTGTATAGTCGTCCTCGGTGAATCCATCCGCTGTTCGGAGAAACTTCCGTTCGGCAAACATGGGAAGAAGGGCGACGTGGGTGGATGGGGGAATTTCGTGCGAGGTTACGGGGATTCTAACAAGGCGAGCGCCCTCCCTCGCGGCTGGGGCTGTCGGCTGGCTAAGACCGCCAGAGTAGAGTTTTTTTTCTTGTCGGTACTTGGAATATCATGCGTCGGTCAGACGGGAGTGCAGATCTTTGATGCGCCTTGCTGTCTTTAATTTTTTTTTTTGCATACCTGCCCACCTACGTCAGTTTGAATGCGATGCTGGGTGGTTAGCATTATGCTTATAACCCGGTCAATTGATGGAACAATATGGTAAACGGTCTGCTGTAGATGGGTTAAGGCTTCTTGCAGACGGTGATGAGGAGTCGACAGCATGAGGCTTTTCGAAAGGGTAAGTGATTGACACGATCTGGTGTCAAACGAAAGCACCTGGGTCTTGCCCATGAGAACTGAAGGCATCTTTGCATTTCCGACAGCTACTATCGTAAACTTCTTAAGCATAAAATAGGACTTATATCACGAATCACTATAACACCAATCTCTCATGTCCGTCTGTGAAGCAGCATCTCTTGTTCAGCTCACTACATACTTCTTTGAAGACATGTGCAAACCCCCTTAGGCTGATGTTCGGCCATGCTCGGACCTAGATTTTGGACTTCATAGCAGCTCTGAATTTCGGCTGCGTCCGTCTGATGCTAACAGGCACGATCAGAAGTTGGATACATGATTAGCACATGAAACCGACGCCTCTGACATTAGGACCCAAACTTCGAGCTCATCGTAATTGCGAGCTTGGCTTTTTGGAGGGGCTGAAGGAAAGGCTGACGTAGGAATGGCTGGCCAACGCCTCATCAACGCCTCATGAACTCGCTAGCGCAGACACATGCTTGTAACTTGGTATCCCTGTTGCGGTGGCTGTGTGTGGCTGACAACAACAACATCAATTCCCCATGAGCGCCCAAAGGATGAGTGGCTGGTCAGTTGGGTTGTTGTCAGCTGTTCGGCAAGGAATGGATGGCAGGTAATAACCAAGGCCGTTCGACCGGTTACGCCAAAAGCCTCCACTACCAAGCCGTGGTTGTGGGCTCTTAGTGGTCGAGAAGTTATCAGCGGTTCTCGCCAGGCACGCGACATTCTCGCGGCGCATGTTTTTTTCTGAATGCTGCTTGGGTGCCGTCATCATCGCAAGGAAGTTTTCCGGGTTCGACGACGCATGCCATGTTGCCGTTTCGCCCCCCATTCCTCAGACGGCTTGGAACCCGGTTTTGGAAGCATCCAGGCGCGCGCCGTGACGTTGATTCTCCTGCGCATTGTTGACGTGCTCTGGTTGCACCAACGACGCAATTTGTCCGTAGTAGCTGGCTCATGACATCACGGCCTTTCCGGTTCCCGTCGTCATGGCCACCTGCCTGTTCCTGCAGTGCTACCGCTAGCGTTTTTGTTCCTGGTGCCCGAGAAGGAGAAACCTCGTGTGCGCTTGGGATGACCCTGCAAGGTCAGGTCGATATCACCGACAGGTACGACAGAGAGAAAAAATTCGACCACACACACCAGCCAACACACTCGTATCGCTCCCGTAAAAGAAGCCCCCATATTCGCCCCGCAGATCTATCTATCTCCCAGCGGCTGCTTCAGCCGGCACTTAGCGGTCCCACCCCTCCCTTCGTTTCCCCTTCCTTCGTTCCCGGCTCTGCTTGTAAGGGCGTTTTCAGATCGCGATTATTGTTTTGGCGTTTCATCACGTCTCAATCTCGCGCACGACAGGGCCTAAAACATTTTTCTTTCCCCTCTGGAAGGAGCCGACAATCAGGCCACACACTAAGCGCAAATCTCCCATCTCTTGTGCCTCCCTCGTGAAAATCCCTCGTTTTCTTCGCGCTACGCGGAAACTCAACAGCTGCGCCCCGTGCGCTGATTGGACAGTTCGCACCTATGATACTCTGTTTCATGGAGGTCAGCCCTACCACTTGGCCTCCGCGAGTCTCTCGTATTCCAGAGTAGCGGACGAGAAAAAGGAAGGAGAGCCCGCAGGTCTGATGTGATGATGTTCACGAGGCGGTGTTTCCCCTAGCCCTACCGGCTCGCTTTTCCGTCGATCGCGTGCCGAAGTTAGTGCCGGTGACGCCGGTCGTTACGGTGATAGGCAAGAAGAACGAGGCAAAGGGTCCTGCTTCGGGACTCGGACTTAGAGAGATGTGCCACACAAATAAACGAGGTGTGGGTAATCCTTGAGCGCCGTTGGACGATCAGCTAGGTGGTTTTGCTTGCGTGTGGCAGTGCAAGGCGAGCAGGCAGCCCTGCCCACGGCGGCGTCATTGTAATCATGGAGGGCGCTCGGGACGACAGTCGGCAGTCGGCCATGCCGTGGGACGGAAGAAAGCGGCGGGACATTAATTCCACGGGGGATGTCTTAATTCATTGTCACGCAACTTTGGCTATTGGTTGCCTATTCTTCGATGCTTTTTGTGCACGCCTGAGGACCCTTATGCAAGACATGCAGGACACACACATCGACAGAGATAATATCGGCTGGTCGGTCGGGCGCGGGTGGAGGCGGGAAGAACGGCACTCACCGCGAAGATATTAAAGATGTGCCGTCTGGAGCCGAGAGGTGGTCTGTCTGGCTCAAAAGGGGTGGGGGTGAGGATGAAGATGAACAGAAAGATGTGGCCGTCAAGGTGCAGAAACTCCAAGGACGACAGTGCGTCGGAGTGACAGACGGATTCAGGGCTAGCGGACCGCTCCAAGAATAGCGGAGTGACGGGGATGGCCAGTGGGAATATCGATTGCCGCCTATCGATACGTTTTGGACTGGCGCAAAGGTAAATTTTGATATTGTAAGGGGCGGCAACGGCTCGCCCATGATCATAAGCCGGCCCTGTGCGGGTGATGTCGATGGTCAGGAACTGCCTAGTGACTCGGCTGCTCATCCGAAGATGAGACGAGATAGCTTGAAGCATCGATCAGGACAGTGCTGGCTCTGTAAGGGGACTGATGGGCGGGCGGTGGAGCGAGCTGCAGTGCATCTGCATGCCGCTTGCAGATTCTAGATTGTCGCTTGAGGCTTCCAGTGCAGCAGTGCTCAACGGCACTCGGGGCGAAGGCGGTAGGAGAGCGTGCGGATCTTTCCCCGTCCTCCATCCAACGCGTGTGTGGTTTGCGTGTCTACGTAGCGCTACGTGTGCGTTCTTTCCCATTCGGCCCAAAGAGGCCATCAAATTCGAGCGCCGGCGGCCCGGCATGAGGCGCACAGCGCGCGGACAGCAACGGCCTTGTCCTAGGCGGAGCCGGGGGCGAAAGCCGCTTGCGCAGCGGGCTTCAGAAAGGCGGAACTGACGAGAATCCTCAGGAGCCAAGAAAGCGCAAGCGGCTTCTCCACTGGAGCCCGTGCTTCAATGGAGTAGGCCCGGACCGAGAGGAGGCTGAGTCCCGAGTGAGGGGGTTGCCTCAGGCAAGCTCAATAATCCCAATCTATTTGGCGAGCGGTAGCAGATTCAGGAATAGCCCACGGCAACGATAGATGCAGCGGTGAAAAGCTGCTGTCCAGGGGCTCGTCGTTGTCCAAGGCTGCGTGCTGACGGCGCGGGAGGGCGCCATTGGGGACTGGCAGACAAAGTGGATTTGTCGGTCCCAAGCAGCGAGATTGGGCGCGTGGTGTTCATGCAGCCAGCAGATGGCGGGCTGGCGGCTGGTTGGCAGAGCCAGCCGGTCGGTGAGCGGGACTTTATATTAGGGCTGGTCGGCGCTGAAACAGGCGGCTGCTTCGGCGTGGAAGCATGGCGGAAGGTGAGCTGAGCAGAGCGGGCGCGACGATGGTCGTTCATGAGAGAGATGCAGGCGCTGCAGCGCGAGCTCGTGTCGGCGGGAGCAGATCCCCTTCTGGGCGGGAGCAGCACATGCATCGCAGCGGACTGCATGCTGCACGCCGCAGGAGGAGGCTGAACGGGCGATCGAGTCAGGCCACAGACGTGCAGCGGATCGGGCGGCGCTGGCGGGCGGGCGTTGGCTGGCAGTGCGGGCAGCTGGTCGGGGTTCGGCTCACGGGCGCAGACGCAGCCGCGGAGCAGAGCGGTGCAGCCACCAGCGGGTTTTTTTTC
The DNA here is from genome assembly GCA_011503125.2 of Botryosphaeria dothidea. Lineage (NCBI taxonomy): Eukaryota > Fungi > Ascomycota > Dothideomycetes > Botryosphaeriales > Botryosphaeriaceae > Botryosphaeria > Botryosphaeria dothidea. The sequence continues at coordinate 2,068,551 of WWBZ02000073.1, forward strand.
GCGCGCTCGTGTGTGCCTGGCGCATCGAACGCTCGCAAGCAGGCGCGAGTGGAGCAGCGCATCCATGTTCTGTTTCGCAGGCCGTCCTTGGCCGCTTGGCGCGCCCGAGCTGTCGCGATGATGCTGGCTCGGATCATGTTGTCACGTCAGCCCAAGCTCCGCGAACGGCTAGGCAGGAGGTCGCAAGAGCCAGAAAAGGGTCCCGCGCAAACGGGGTCGCGGTCCTGCTAGGGGCTGCTCCAGTGCGCGAGAACTGCGCGCTGACTTTCTATATAACTCCCGGTGCTGCCCAGCCCTCACACGAACCCATGAAGGCTCAGTCTTGCCCGAGAGCGTCTGCACGCACGTAATTGCCTTGAAGCGCGAGCCCAGCAGCAGCAGCAGCAGAGCGCGAGAAACCATGGAAAGTCCGCCTCTTACCATCGGCAGCCGCCGCGGCTCTGTCGATTCCGTCGACTTCGACGACTACCTGGCAAACTATGTCCCGTTGTCCAACCTGCCGACCCCGCCGCCCGCCCAGCCCGGCGCGTCCTGGAATGCCTCTCCACGGAGCCCGCTTGGAGGCCTGGCGGACGAACACGACCTGCGGGGTGAGTGTTGCTGCAGCCAGCTTGGCGCAATTCGGGCTCCTACTGACGTGAACCCCAGGCCCAGCATCACACCTCGTCAAGCTGATCCCCTCCAACGCTTGCAGCCGCCGCCCGTCCGTCAGCACCATCCAGGACTACCTCGAGCGCTCCAATCTGCCCTTTGAGGTCATCGGCCTGGCCGCGTGCATCCTCGATGCTCTGAGCATGCGCTTCGCCAAAGGATGGCGGAACGCCCTAACCCTCAACGAGCCTACGCCTGCCGCCTCACCGCTCCTCGACTGCGCCCAAGCCCCCGTCTCTCCTCCCGCGTCGCCCGCTCTCATGACCTCTGCTCCGGTCCTGGCCGGCGCCATCAAGAGCTCCGCCGAGCCGGAACTGCTGGTGCTTGCTGCTCTCGCCTTAGCTACCGCCTACCTCGACGACCACCAGGTGTCGCTGCAGCATTGGGCTCAGCGCATCTCGTTCGGCGTCTTCTCTGCCCGTCAGCTCTCAACCACCCAGCGTTGTGTGCTAATTGATCTGGACTATGACCTGCACTCGTTCACTGCCGAGTTCATCCGCGATGCCATTGAGGACATGCACCGCGCGAGCCTCCGCAACCGCCAGAAGGCAGCCGCCGCTGCCACGGCCGCCGTAGCGAAGGCTGTGGCCGACGAGCCGTGTGTGGCCGGCGAAAAGAGCAGGCCCGCACCACTGTCGCTGCAAGGCGGCGCGACGTGGTTCAACGGCATCGCGACGCCGGAGCCAAGCCCGAGCGTCATGGCTCTCGATCATGCGTGGGATTGAAAGATCCCTCCTCTCATTTTTGATACTTTATTGGGAAGCGGGCGTTTAGGGACCGGTTACTGCTCAGAGATACCCCCTTTGTAGCTGTGCGCTTTTGCGCACGGCAATTGATCATGTCATTGCAGGAATGGAACAGTGGTGGGTCGCAGGAAAAACAACTTACGGATTTTATAATGTTTGGACGGCCATTTCGAGGCAGAAATGGAACCAGGTCGATGATGAATTGGACCCGCGATTACGCGATGTCGCGGGCGCATCTTGGCAAGGAGCAACCGCAAACGACAACAGCCTAATTAACGCGTCTATAATTCAATAGTAGTAATTCTGGTATCCTGCATCTTCTTTCTTCTTTCTTCTTTCTCCTTCGCAGAATGTGCGTCTTGTCTCTTGGTCCATCCTCGTCCCTCGATGGGCTGCAGCAGGAGAGTCGGTGTGATTCGTGTAGAGGGGAGTCGCCTATCAGAGATACGAGCGCATCCTGGTCTTCGTTGACAGAGCGCGCGCAAAAGTTTTCAGGGAAGGCCAGACATCGGGAAATCGTGATGGCATAGAGAAACCCGCTGCGTCGTAAGTACATGAAGCAGGCGCATGTTGGGGTGCATGAGCTAATTGAGAGGATGCGGAGAAGAAAGTAAATTTTGCATTTCCCAGCGGCCACACCACGTGTACAGCGCGCAGCTCCACCCGATCATCGATCCTGTCGTTGACCTGGACAAAAAGTGGGCGCTTAGCAGCGTCAGTTGGCAGACGGTAGTACGATGGGGCGAGGCGGCAAGGCTCGTGATAAGTCCCGGCAGCGGACGGCTCTGGTTCTGGCAAGGCCCGGGAGCGGCGGAGCAAAAGGAGCCTCACGGATCCATCATGATGGATAGGAGAGTGGCTGGCGATAGGCGTTGATGGCGCTGTCGCGGCCAGCATGGTTGAGCGCGCCGGCGGGAACGAAGGGCACCAACAGCTTCCCCGCAAGCACAGGCCCGTATCTGGCCCGCGCTGCAGCTCCCCGGCCTCTGTTTCCCACCATCAGTCCACCGTGTGCATCAGCCCAGAACGTGCTGTCAACCTGCTCGCGTCCCACCGCGCTTCCTGACATCGCCTGCTACATAAGCCCCGCGTCCGCCGCTTCCACCGTTTCCCTTCCTTCTCCTCCTTCTGATTTCACTTCTCAGTTGCCAATTGAACCGCAACCATGTCGACCCGCGAGCGCCGACCATCAACGAGTGCCCCACTCTCCGATCTACAGGGCCCGATTGGCCCGGGCTTCAGCAGACCGAAGCACAAGAGAACCGCCACGGGTTTCGGCCCTTCCGAGATCAAGGCTGTCGAGGCCGCCATTCCAGAGCCGGCAAGACAGGCGTAAGCTCCCAATTGAGCGCTTTTTCGAGAGATGGGGCTGACCTTGTTGCCGCAGGTGGAGCAAATACGTGAGCCCCGCACCACCCGCTACCCCGGACATCCCTGGGCGATAACGAGCATGGGAGCTGATGAATATCCCTTTAGACACCCAAGGGCTTTGAGACGGCTGAGGAATTCGAGGTTTGCTGATCGATTCGCTGACTGGAAGGTTTCGCTGCTGACACATCGCAGAAAGAAGCCATCCGCCACATCGAGACCACCCTCGCTCGCTCCTTGTACAACTGCGATGACTTGTAAGCCCGCAGTATACCCAACACGCATGGATAGTGGCTCATAAATCTGCAGTGCTACCTACGCGGGCACGTCCCTGGCCTTTCGGGATCGTCTGATCCTCGACTGGAACAAGACCCAGCAGGAGCAGACCTTTGCCGATCAGAAGCGGATATACTGTAAGAGATCCCTGGCCAATCTGTGGCGTAGATGCTGATGTGCAGACAGATCTCTCCCTGGAATTTCTGATGGGCAGAGCACTGGACAATGCAATGCTCAACATCGGCAAGAAGGATGCGGCAAAGAGTGAGTAGATCACCATCTCCGATTCGGGCTAACTAACCACACCATGCCAGAGGGCCTTGAGGAGCTCGGTTTCCGCATCGAGGACGTGATCGGCCAGGAGCATGATGCTGCCCTCGGCAACGGTGGCCTCGGTCGCCTTGCTGCCTGCTTCCTTGATAGCATGGCTTCGCTAAACTATCCCGCTTGGGGTTATGGTCTGCGTTATCGATACGGTATCTTCAAGCAGGAGATTGTCGATGGTTACCAGGTCGAGGTTCCCGACTATTGGCTCGACTTCAACCCTTGGGAATTCTGCAGACACGACGTTACGGTCGACATCCAGTTTTATGGCAATGTCCGCAAATACACGTAGGGCTCTACCTCTCGTGCCTCCATGTCAGCCGCTAATAAACAGTTAGTGATGAGAGTGGCAAGCAACGCTCCGTCTGGGAAGATGGAGAGATTGTACAGGCTGTTGCCTACGATGTCCCCAGTAAGAAATGCACCGAGACTTACAACGGACAATTACTTACGAAAACAACTAGTTCCCGGTTACCAGACTCCGACCACGAACAATCTCCGTCTCTGGGGCAGCAAAGCAGCATCCGGTGAATTTGATTTCCAGAAGTTCAACTCTGGAGAATATGAGAGCTCGGTCGCCGATCAACAGCGAGCTGAGACCATCTCTGCCGTGCTGTACCCCAATGACAAGTACGTTCACCTTTTTGTTGCCGCAAGTCATTCACTAACCTTTTTGCAGCTTGGAGCGCGGCAAGGAGCTTCGATTGAAGCAGCAGTACTTCTGGTGCGCTGCGTCTCTCTACGACATCGTTCGTCGTTTCAAGAAGACCAAGAGGGCCTGGAAGGATTTCCCATCTCAAGTTGCCATTCAACTCAATGATACCCACCCAACCATGGCCATTCCTGAGCTTCAGAGAATTCTTGTCGATGTTGAGGGTCTCGACTGGGATGATGCCTGGAACATCGTGAGCAAGACGTTCGGTTACACCAACCACACCGTCTTGCCCGAGGCTCTGGAGAAGTGGTCTGTTCCGCTCTTCCAGCACTTGTTGCCGCGTCACTTGCAAATCATCTACGACATCAACTTGCAATTCTTGCAGTTCGTTGAGCGTTCATTCCCCAAGGACCGCGACATGCTTTCGCGCGTCTCTATCATTGAGGAGTCCCAGCCGAAGATGGTCCGCATGGCATACCTGGCTGTCATCGGATCCCACAAGGTTAACGGAGTTGCCGAGCTACACTCTGATTTGATCAAGACGACCATCTTCAAGGATTTTGTCAAGATCTATGGGCCTGACAAGTTCACCAACGTCACCAACGGTATCACTCCGCGCCGTTGGTTGCACCAGGCTAACCCTCGTCTCTCGGAGCTCATCGCTTCGAAGCTTGGTGGCTACGAGTACCTCAAAGACCTTACTTTGCTGCACAAGATTGAGACATTCGTCGATGATGCCGAATTCCGAAAGGAGTTCCAGGAGATCAAGTACGCCAACAAGGTCCGCCTTGCAAAGTACATCAAGGATACGACCGGTGTCAGTGTCAACCCATCATCGTTGTTTGATGTCCAGGTCAAGCGTATGCACGAGTACAAGCGCCAGCAGTTGAACATCTTCGGTGTTATCCACCGCTACCTCGCCATCAAGAAGCTCTCGCCCGAGCAGCGCAAGAAGCTGACGCCACGTGTGTCCATCTTCGGCGGAAAGGCCGCTCCTGGCTACTGGATGGCCAAGACTGTCATTCACCTGATCTGTCAAGTCGGCAGAGTGGTCAACTCCGATCCTGATGTTGGTGATCTTCTTAAGGTCATCTTCTTGGAGGACTACAACGTCAGCAAGGCAGAGATCATCTGCCCTGCATCCGACATCAGCGAACATATCTCAACGGCCGGCACCGAGGCTAGTGGAACTAGCAACATGAAGTTCGTCTTGAACGGCGGCTTGATCATTGGCACTTGCGATGGTGCAAATATCGAAATCACCCGTGAGGTCGGAGAAAACAACATCTTCCTCTTCGGCAACCTCGCCGAAGACGTTGAGGACCTCCGTCATGCCCATGTGTATGGCCAATACAAGCTGGATCCGGAGCTTGCAACTGTGTTTGATGCTATCAAGAGCGGCACTTTCGGCGACCCAGGTCCATTCTCGGCTCTCGTCAACAGCATCGTTGACCATGGCGACTACTACCTTGTCTCAGACGACTTCTCGTCGTACTGCAAGACGCACGACCTCATCGATGAGTCGTACCGCAACCAGGATGAGTGGCTCACCAAGGCCATCACCAGTGTTGCTCGCATGGGCTTCTTCTCCAGTGACCGTTGCATTGACGAGTATGCCGAGTCGATCTGGAACGTTGAGCCGCTTGCGCCGCAGAAGGCTTAGGTTGTATCTTCATCGGATCACTAATTGGTCTCAATACAAAAAAGAGGTTGGCCTATTCTGGTCCGGGTTGGGGACGGGGTCATGATTAGAGGGCACTATCGGTTGCTCGTGCATGGTGGTGGGGGTTTTTCTTTTGGTCTCCCATGGGGCTTTACGATCATTGATGATTATGATGCTACCTTTTCCTTCGGTTTCACTGTTCACTTTTTTCAGAAGGTCGCGCGGACGAGAGCCGTAGATCAGACTCGGATTCAGACTCGTAATTACCAATGATTCGCAACTTGTGGCCTCTGATTAGTGATCTGCTTTGTGCATGCATTCCGTTCTGCCAGATATTGCTTCTATGGACAGAAATTAGGTACTTATCCAAAGCGTAGTCTGCAAAATCCCCTGTAGTAACTAAATGTGCTGTCTTGCTGATCGTTAAAGGGGACTGGACACTCATCTTGGACAAGAAAACTTAAGTGAGTGTGGGCGAAATGCTGTGGAAACTATCTCTTCAAGTATGCCATGGACTGTACAAAACATAACAGTCATCTAGAGGCGTACTATGCTCTGCTGAGACTAACGCTCGCGCAATCATGCTCATTCAGCAATCCCTCGTACGCCTTACGCCTTCACTCTTCCTCTTGCATCCGCACAAAGTCTACCACAGAATAGCTCCTCCCAAAAGGACACCCAAGCACTGACCATTCCTTCAAGCCTTCGCATCAAACACCTTCCGCCCCTCAAACCACGTCTCGACGACCTTCCCATCAGCCACCTTCTCCTTATCCCACTCCAAATCCAACACCACAAAATCCGCGCTCAACCCTGCCTCCAGCCGGCCCGCCAACCCCTCCCCGTAGCAGCTCCACGCCGCCCCCGCCGTCTGCGCCGCCACCACCGTCGCCAGCTCCAGCGCAAAGTGCTCGTTCACGCTGACGTCGTACGTGGCCCGCTCCCGCGCGCTCCGCCGCGTCGTCGCCATGAACCAGCCGCCCCACACCCTGTGCGGCGCGGTGGGCGCATCCGACCCCAGCGCCAGCGCCGCGCCGCCCTCCAGGAACTCGGCGTACGCGAAGGCGCGCCCGCAGCGGTGGGCCCCCAGCAGCGTCGGCCAGGCGCGCAGGATGGCCGGGTCGGCGTGGCCGGGCTGGATGGAGGCGGTGATGCCGAGCTTGCCGAGACGGGCGGCGTCGGCGGCCGAGGCGAGCTCGAGGTGCTCGATGCGGGGGCGGTTGAGCGGAGTGGTAGTGGCGGTGCGCTCGAGGACGTCGATGGCCATGGTGATGGCGGCGTCGCCAATGGCGTGGAGGGCGATCTGGAGGCCGTGGGAGGCGGCGCGGTGGACGACGGGGGCGAGGGCCGAGGGAGACCAGATGGTCGGGCAGTCGACGCTGTTGGAGGAGTAGGGCTCGGTGAGGGCGGCGGTGCAGGCGTCGATGACGCCGTCGCAGATGACTTTGATGCCCGTGATGCGGCAGGAGGGCGAGGTGGTGAGGTTGAACTGCTTGTGCAGCTCTGCCGCCCGCTCTACCTGGGCGACGTTGTCGGCCTCGGTGTCCTTGGGGCTGATCAACCAGTGCGCGGCGATGCGGCTTGGAGGGGGTGGGAGGCCTTGGTCCTTTCGCCGCTGGAGGAGCGCTTTGAGGGCTTCCCATACCGTCTCGTCCATGGCCATCTCGACGATGCCCGTGTAACCGGCCGTGCTGTACTCGACGAAAGCAGCCTCCAGGCGCTCTATCCGCTCCTCAAGCGTGGCCACCCGCGCCACGTGCGGCCAGACGAGGTTGATGTTGGCAGCCTCGCTGAGCAGGCCCGTCGGCTTGCCGCTCTCGTCCCGTGCGATAGTCCCGCCGGGCACCTCGGGGAAGGCCTTGTCGATGCCCATCTCGGCCAGGGCGGCGCTGTTGCACCAGGTCGAGTGCAGGTCCTTGGAGTTGATATAGATGGGCCGCGGGTCCAGGACGTCCAGCATGCTGGCCAGCGCCGCGCCGTCCGTCATCGAGTGCATCCAGCCGCCGCAGAAGATGCGCGCCGTCGACGGGTGCGCCGCCGCCCAGGCTCGGATGGTCGCCCGGATGTCGTCGAGGTTCTTGCAGGGGCCCAAGTCCGCGGCCGTGAGGGATTGCCCCATCAGCATCAGATGCATGTGCCCGTCAACAAAGCCGGGGACTACAATTCGGCCGTTGAGATCCTTCGTGGTAGCGCCTGAAGAGAAGGCCTGCTGGACGATCGGGTCACTCGAGGGGCCGACGAAGGTGATTATTTTGCCGGTGGTAATCATGCACTCCGCAAATGCGGGATTTTCCGGTTGCTTGGGCCCCCCAGAAGCCGTGAAGAAACGGCCATTCTGGAAGATTGTAGTCATGCGGGGCTGATCAGACGGATGGAGGGGCTAATGATATCAGTGTTTTGGAGTTGATTTAAGGGGCCTGCCTCGTGGGTGCTTTCAGATGGAAGGAATGATGAGTTTTCTAACCTTTCATTCCAAAGGAAAGCAATTGGATTTGTCGTGAGAAGGGCGCGGCGCGAAGTGGAGCGTTGTTAAAAGTGGGTTGCGAAGTCGGATGGACTTTCCAAGGACAGACTAGCCGTAATGGGGAATCCCCGCTGCGCCAAGGTATGTATAGAGTTATTCCCCGCGCCTGAAAAGCCATCCGCTGCCTTTCAAGCTTATTTCAAATACATATCATCACGTCTGAGCATATTTCTGCTGCTAGAAGGTCGCTGCTTCGTCAATTGGCCGCCAAGCTTTATCATTTTGCTTCTTTCCAGGGCAATTCAGTTGATGGAAGAGAATACTGAACGGCATGCAAAGAGAAGTGTCGAAATGGCTCTATTGTTAGTCGTTCATCTATGAGCCTCAAAACCCCGGTCATTGATCTTTACAAGAACTTCATTCTCTAATTTTCGGATGAATATGATTGAAAAGAATAACTCACAGGAGCGATTACAAGGTCGACTCTCTCGAAAACTCCCCTCTTGCCCGAATTCTCTTTCCAAACACGAAGAACAAGTAAGGGATGGGTATCAACGCGACAGCAATGAAGCCGAAAATGCTGATGCCCCAACCAACGCCGAGTTTATGCAGCATAGGTGTAATGAAAAGCGGAAAACTGCCAGCGAAGCAGCTTCGGAGAAATGTGTTTGCTGCAATGGCAGAGGCACCGTACTGCTTGAAAGTGTCGATCAGGTAGTTTAGCGCCGCCTGGAAAATGGTGAAGAATCCCACCCCCACGCTCGTTGCACCGATGACGGGGGCGATCCAATGTACATCAGCATGGCCAGTCCACGCGAAGATGAACAGACCTCCAGCGAAAAAGACAGAACCGAACATCATGGGCGGAAGTCGTGCTTCCGGCACGGCTTTTCCGCCATTTTGCTGGAGCTTCTTGAAGTAGTATTTCTGATTGAGTACGTTGGCGCAAGCTCCAAACAAGATACCAACCAAGAGTGCAAGGAAAGGTAGCGCGCCAACAACTTGGTTCCAGCCACGGTCTTCCTGGAACACAACTGGAAAAGCAGCAAGCTGAGCGTAGAGAATACCATAGACAAAGGATGCGTAAAGGGCGACGAGGAAGCATATTGGCGTGAATAGAAGTTGGAATGGTCGAACGAGATATTTCCGGGAAAGTTCGCCCAGACTAACATCCCATTCTTCGTGCCTTGCGTGTAGAGCCCAGTTTCCAGTCTGGTGTCTGAGACGACGAGCCTTGTAAACAAGCAATTTTGGCGGATAGGATTCATCAAGGAAAGTGACGTCGAGTGCAAGGATGAACAACTGGAGAATACCGGTGATCTGAGAACGCATCAGCTTGGTTTTCGTTCAAAAGCTTATTAGTAACTTACATATTCGGTCCACCTCCAGCCAAGGTAGCTTGTTTGTACGACAGCACCACCGATAATAGGACCAAGCGTCGGACCGCCGACTACGGCCATCGCGTAGCCGACGATGGCAACACCGCGCTGCTTCGCAGACCAAATGTCTCCAAGGACACCACCGGTATTGGTCACAGGAGCACTGCCAAAGACACCGGCAAAGAAACGAGTAATCATGACCGTCTGGATGTCTTTTGCCGTAGCGGTGCCGAAAGCAAAGATGGCTGATATAAAATACGGTGCCAAAACAGCTGGCTTGCGGCCATAGACTTCACTCAGCGGAGCCCACAGCAATGGACCAATCCCGAAGCCAAAGAGTAGCAACGAAGTGCCAAGGGTGCTGACGGTCCTGCCGACATTGAATTCTTTGGCTATCTGTTGTGTTCCAGCGCTGTATACACTGCTGGAAAAGGTGGCGCCCATAGTAGTGAAGCCATAGAGAACAGTGGTCACAATCTTCTTCTTGTTTTCCCAGTTGAGAGGACGATACGGGTCATCTGGCCCGTCGAAATCCACAACCACATCACTGCTTGTCTTGGCGTGAGCCAGAGGATGTGAGAAGGAGGCGACTGGTCGTCTTGAGCGAACGGTCGAAAGGACAGACTGAGCACGTGATTGGGTGCGCTCAGCGAACGACTGGTGCGAACTGGTAGGACGAATGGTCTCTGTCTTTTCCAACGCAGATGACACGCCGTAAATAGGGATGGTGGCCGAGGCATTGGTGGCGGGTGAAGCAGAGCTATTCACCGAAGAGGTCGTGGAGCCACTGTCTCGCTCAATATCTTCTTGAGGCTTAAGCTGAGACATTTCTTGGGCCTGGGAGCCACTTGAAAAGGGTGCGGAAGGATAAAGGGCTGAGCGACGAGTGTGAGGATTGCCATGGCTGGATCTTCTCTAGCAGTATTATAAGAGGGGGGAAGACGGGCACTCGGCAGGCAATGCGAGTGGCCATGACGTTATCCCCGGGCAGGTGAGAGCAGCGCAGCATAAAAGGCCGAAGGGCGAGCGCATCAGGGAAAGAGCGAGTGGGCGAGTGGCGCGCACACGGCACGCGTCGCCCCCATTCTTTCGTCCCGAGAAGCAGCCGAAGTGCCGCAAGCCATTCATCGCTTCAGCCGCAAGGAAACTAGTAGGGATGCAGCCAGCCAGCAAGAAGACGAACTACTGTAGGGATATGGCCAAAAGGACATCGGCCTCGTCGTCGGACTTTGCGGCCTCGTGTGCTCAGGGCTAAGGGGCCGCAATCGCCAAGGCCTCAGATCGCCAGTCTCCGGGCTCCCGCGATAAGTGAGACAAAGAGACGGACTGCGGGCCACAAGCCGAGGGGTCGAGGCTTGAAAGAGACATGATATGCGATGTCGGGCAATTGGAAGAGATCACGGAGACTTGGTGTTGAAGGATGCGGAGAGGCCAAGAAATCAGGAGCACGGACGCCTGTGCAGCCTCAATGTTGAGGCACCAGACGGCGCTTTCCCCCTACCTGAGTTCTGGCCACAAAAACCCCAGCCAGCGCCATGGGAGTCGGCGGATGGTGAAGAGGGGCTATGGGCGTGTTGCTCGCTTGTTTCCAAAGTAGGACATGGCGCGCCGTTGCCCACTATGGGGCGCCTGTCGCCTGCCTGCCGCACACTGGCCAGGCGCGCGTGCAACGCGAACAGCATCTGACCGCGCCGTCGACGACAGAGCTGATGCAGCTTCTGGTCATGACCAATGCCGCATTCCTCAAGGGACCGCGATGGGTGCTGCAGGCACACAGTGGTGGCGGGGCAGCTGGGTGATGAGTGAACGTGAATCCGGCAAGTAGAACTGACTGCCGGCAGCCCCGAGGTCGATCGCGGCCAGAGCCTCGGCCCAGCAGCGCAGCTCGCCCCAGACGCCAGAACGCCTCCCGATAAATCATCTCTCCGCCTCCGCTTTCTCCACGCCTTCACCCCCAAAGACCCTGACATTGCTCACCATGGCCACCGAAAGACTCAAGTCCATTGTCTCGCACATTACCCCCTCGAAGAGTGGCCTCGCTCAGATGTGCGTCCCACAACTCCCAGCTTCCCCGCCAGTCCTAACCGCCTGCATAGCACCCAGAAGCACCCCGACGATGTGGTCATTACCCTCGCTATCCGCACTCCCCTGTGCAAGGGCAAGAAGGGTGGCCTGAAGGATACTCCTCTGGACGGCATAATGCTCAAGATTCTGGAGCAGGTTATCGCCAAGTCCAAATTGGATCCAGCCCTGGTCGAGGACATCTGCGTGGGCAATGTATGCTATCTGTTCTCCCTGCTAGCCTTCACCCACTAATCTCTGTGGCTTCCAGGTCAGCGATGCCAAAGCCGCCTACTACGTCCGTGCTGCCATGCTCGGTGCCGGCTTTCCCAACACCACTGCCGGCTCGTCCGTCAACCGCTTCTGTAGCTCCGGTTTGAAGGCCGTCCAGGACATTGCAAACCAGATTGTTTCAGGCTCCATTGAGGTCGGTGTTGCTATGGGTGCTGAGTCCATGACTGCTGGTGGCGACCGTCTGGAGCGCCCTTTCTGGCATGAGATTCTGAAGAACCAGGAGGCCAGCGACTGCATGCAGCCCATGGGTCAGACCTCGGAGAATGTCGGCAAGGACTTCAACATCTCTCGTGAGGAGCAAGATCGCTTCGCCGCTGAGTCATACAGGAGGGCTGAGGCTGCACAGAAGGCTGGCTGGTTCGATGACGAGATTGCCCCCATCACGGTGACGGTCAAGGATCCTAAGACGGGAGAGGAGAAGCGTGTTACCCTGAGCAAGGACGAGGGTCCCCGCTACGGAACCACTTTCGAATCTCTGCAGAAGATTAAGCCAGCCTTCCTGCCCCACGGTGACCGTAGTCACGCTGGCAACTCCAGCCAGGTCACCGACGGTGCCGCCGCTGTGCTGTTGATGAAGCGCTCCAGGGCTGAGCAGCTTGGCCAGCCTATCCTGGGCAAGTACGTCGCCGCCACGGTTGCAGGTCTTGCCCCCCGCATCATGGGTATTGGTCCTTCGATTGCCATTCCCAAGCTGCTGAACAAGCTGAACATCACGATTGATGACGTCGATATCGTCGAGATCAACGAGGCATTCGCTTCGATGGCGGTGTACTGCAAAGACACACTCAAGATCCCGCACGAGAAGCTGAACATCAGGGGCGGAGCCATCGCACTAGGCCACCCGCTCGGCTGCACTGGAGCAAGACAGATCGTTACCGGTCTTAGCGAGTGCAGGCGGCAAAAGAAGAAGATTCTGCTGACGAGCATGTGTATCGGCACGGGCATGGGTATGGCTGGCCTTTTTGTTAACGAGCAACTGTAAATAACGACGTTGGGATTCCATTTGGCGCATATGTTCAGTTTGTAGTACCAAAATTGAAGCAGTGTACATCTGATTGGCGTTCGGAGAATGACCTGAGATTCCTCGTGAGGCTCACGCGGCGGGACTAGCGCGTGCCAAGCAACAAGCAGCAAGCAGCAAGCAGCAGGCCAGGTTCGGGTGTTCCCCGCAGTGGGCAGTTCATGTGGCGGTGCGCAGCGGCTCGAGCGCCCGCCGATAACGAAGCAGCTCCCCGTCCCGGAACAGTGACGGCAGCTCAACCGCCTTTGCCTCCCATCTTGGGGCTTGATCTATTCTCTTCCTTTTAACTGCCTCCCAGTCGCTCCCTCTGCATCTCTTTGCCCAGGAGCCTCGTCGTTTCGCATCGCATAGCCCCCGCCAGCCAAAATGCCGGCTCCACTGGCCAAAGGTAAGATCAGCGCTGCCGCCACCCACAGGCAACACTTTCTGTGCGCAAGCCTGCTCCATCGCCTGTCCCCTTCCGCCTTGTGCTCTGCAAGCCGGAAGCTCCTCTGTCTCTCCTCTCGCCCTCTTTCAATCTTTCGCCATGCCGCTCTTGCCTAACCGTGCTTTCTCAGGTGCCATCATCGCGGCTTCGATCATCGTAGCCGCCGGCATCGCCGTCTACCAGAACCCGCAAGTCCAGCAGTGGATCGATGCCAGACGCCGTAAAATTGCCATCGCACTCCACAACCTCGGCGACGAGATCAACCCACCCGTCCAACGCAACCGGAATGCGCGCGAAGCCGACGAGCAACGACGACGTCGCGAAGAGATCATCCGACGCAACAGGAACGAGCTCGTACGACGAGCCCGGGAAGAAGGTGTATCTGTCGACCTGGACGAGTTGGCTCGCATCGGCGATGAATATGACGAGAAGAATGGCCGGCCACGCGGCCAGAGCTTCGACGACTTGGTCAACGAGCATGGAATGCTCCGCGAGTCAGCATCAGGCTCCACGCTGAACGAGAAGGCCGCCACCACCGCCACCGACAATACTACTGAGCAAGGCTTGAGAAATCGTCGCTCCGGTGCTCGTGGCTTCGTCAGCGGTGCTTCCTATGCGAACCCCTTCGCTGACGAGGAGTCGGTCCTCTTCGACCGTGATCTTATTGGCGTTGAGGAGAACTCGGTTGACGGTGATGAGGACGAGGAAGCCCCCGTGCCTCACGACTTCACAACCCCCTCCCGCGAGACTACCGCCACTCTGGAAGCAGAGCCCATTCCTCAGCTTGTCGACTTGTCAGAGCCCTTCTCCGCACCATTCCAGCAATCACAGGAACGTCTCATCCCGGTCGCCGAGCCCGAAGATGCCACTGCGTCCTTCTATTCCACCATGTCTGGCCCGGTTGCAGATGCTGCTGACGACGCTGACATGAGCGACGATGACCTGGCACAGAGCACTGGCACATTGACGCCCACAGAGGACAACTTTTCGACCGATGCTTCCCTGATTGGTCGTGGTGCGGATGATATCGCAGTCCTGTCGACTTTGCAGAACAGCTTATCTGCCGTGGCAGAAGATGAAGCGAACGCAAACCCTTTTGGCTCGGAGGGAGGCTTTGAGGATGACAGGTTCAGCGACGCCAGCTTCTCTGACATCGGTGCCCGCACTCCCAGCAGCTGGACTGACGTTGGTAGCGACTTTGGCAGTGAGACGGGCAGTCAGGCTGGCCACTAAAACCTGAGCATCGGCAGAGGCGTTCAAGGCTTCATTAGCAACCATATTGGCTCCAAATTGATATTGGAAACTACGGTTTCCCGGTAAAGGATGGGATTGGTGTTCGCACTGGAGTTTTGGTACAAGCATTGCATGCTCGTCGCCCTACGTATATTGTTTTCTTTCTCGAGCGGCGTTTCTTCAACCGGCTCCGGGACTTGATGGAGTTGGATTAACAGCGCAGGTGTTGCGGAAACGTCTTCCGCTGGTCGAAAACGCATAGTTCTGTAGAGGCGTTAGCATACCGCGCAGAGATATCAGTGAAGAACAGGCACATTGTTTCCCTATTGGTCTGCTGAAATGTTTTTTACGCTCTGGTTTTGGGTGTCTAAATGGGAATGCTGGAGTTGAAACGCTGGCCAGTGTTGGTCGGGCTGTGTCACGAGTGCTGATGGAGGGCGTGGCTTGCTCTGGAGGTTACACCAGTATTCAAGGCGAGCCTCATCAATATTGCTTTTAAAGATCCCAGTCCTGCCTCGTGTTATTCTGCACATCAGCATCGACATCATGCAGGGCAGCGGTACGATGGGCTCGTGTTCGATAAGCAAGCGAGCAAGTGATAGCTGTGCGTCAAGCCACTTTGCGGTTCTGCAGCTTTCCGCCGTCAGCCGCTCCCACTCCCACCACTGAAAACCACAGACCATACATCTCGTTCGTCTGCTGTGGCACGTCGCCGAGGTCATCATGGCTTGTTTTCAATGCTCCTGCCATGCTCATCTGCTACCCTCCCGCAGCCCCATCTATTCGTAACGTTCTCCGGCGCCTGATCCGCGGCGATCGACATGTCGCGATTATTTCAGCTTGTCAAATTCCCTCATCAACACCTTCCTCCCACCGTCATCACACGTTTCCCGCCGCGCAACCGTACGATCCGTGACGTATTGAGAAAAGAAACGCGCCTCATGCCCGGCTTGGGCGCCAATCCACAAAAGGCATGGTTCAGTACTAACATTGAATCACACCTTGATACTCGGTGAACGAAGATCCTCCGAAAGTATCGGCGCGGCCATTCGTCTTCTCCACACAATGGACAAAGCCATGCCAGAGAAAGAGAAGTCTCATTCGACGGCATACCTGAATGGCCTCCGCGGTATTGCAGCTCTCATTGTCTTTTCCTTCCATACTTTATGGGCGTACTGCGGCTTTGTCGAGTATGGTTACGGCGACGGCCCTAAGAATCGATACTTTCTGCAGCTGCCAGCTATCCGCCTGGTCCATGCCGGCCATGCAATGGTGCCTGTCTTTTTCGTCGTTGGCGGTTACGTTATGGCTTTGAAGCCCCTCAAAAGAGTTCGAGCTCACGACTGTGAAGACCTGCACATTTCGCTAGCAGGCTCGGTACTTCGGAAGGCCATGAGACTATATCTACCGGTAGTCATAGCAACATTCGTCACAACGCTAAGCCTTCACTTCGGTCTGTGGGAATTCTCTCGCCGCTTTGTCACCATCCCGCGCTTGTTCAACTATCCGGACAAACATCCTCTCCCGGAGAGATCCCTGGCCGCTGAAATCGCCCGGTGGATCCACGCAACGGTAGGCCTCACCAATATCTTCACCTATTACAACAAAGGCTTCGTCCTCCCCTACTACAATCCCTACGATCCACACCTCTGGTACCTCCCCTTCGAGTTGCGCTCCACCGTTGTCGTCGGCACCATCCTTCTCGCCCTCTCTCGTTGCCGCACCATCATCCGCATGGTTCTTACCCTCGCTGCAATCATCCTATCCTGCCTCTGCGACCGCTGGGAATGCATGCTCTTCCAATCCGGCGCTTTCCTGGCCGACATCGACATGGAATACCGCGACCGTAGCATTCCAACGCGCCTCCCCTCTCGCCTCCGCTCTCTCCTCCCGTACGTCCTGCTTGTCCCGGCCTTGTACCTTCTCTCGAGCCCTAACCTCCGCATCATGCACACCCCGGGGTACGCTTCGCTCCGCATCTATTTCGTGCCCGCGAGCATGACGGACCCGAAGCGTTTCCTCCACGGCGCCGGCGCCGTCCTCCTCCTTGCGGCTCTGATGCGCTCGCCGGCGCTTCAGCATTTGTTTGTGACGAGCTTCGCCCGGGAAGTAGGCCGCAGGAGCTACGCGCTGTATGTTTTACACGGGCCGTTGGTGCATATTGTAAATTACAGCGTCACGCCGGTGGTGTGGCAGGTAGTGGGCTACAGGGCGGTGAGCGACCGTAAGGGGCAGAAGTACGGGAATGAGGTGGATGGAGAAGGACTGTTATTGGGTCAGGAAAGTAGGTGGGCCGTGGGGTTTTTGGTCGGAGCGATCATTACATGGGGTGTTGTATGGGTCGCGGCGGGATTGTTTGAGAAGAGCGTGGAGAGGAGGTGTGCGAGGCTGGCGAGGGTGGTGGAGCGGTCAGTCTTTGCCAGACAGGAGGCGCAGGAAGACGTGCATGAAGAGGTGGAGATGGGCAGGTTGCTGCCTCAGTAGGAGGACAAGACATCTGCCCCAACGACTATGAAAACTTCGCAGCCTCGGGACCCTGGATCAACACTCGGTATGCGCACCTGCCGTGAGCATTTCCTGACTTTCGTTTCCGGGCCAAGGTTTGGTACGTTGCTCACTAAGATCGGTACCCGGTTCTGTGCTCTTCTTCATGGTCAAAAGTGCTTTTGTTCCCGCTCACGACACTACCTAGACCTTGGATAATGTCAGTCAGGATTGAAGGACGTAAGACTCAAACATCCAGTGAAATAACCTCTTTTTCGTTCTTCCCTTCTTCATGAAGAAGCGAGACTGAATGTTTTACTCCAAATCGCCCCACCCGAAATATCTCTTCGATGTCTGCATATCACCTCCCAAACCGCGGACTTCCCCAGGAGCTCCTTGATGTCATCTTCTCATTCGCTCTATACTGCCCCACAGGCGTCAGAATAATTCAGCGCAAGAGCGTTGAGCCAGCTTGGTATTGCTGCACAGCGATTACCAGATGGTTGGGGCACCCAGATTTCTCGGTCGTCCGATTAGATACAGGCGGCAACCTCGCCACTGGCCTCTTCTTTGTCTCTCGCAAACATAGACGGGCAGCACTGGATAATTTCTTCCGGAATAACGTCTTCGTTTTCGACGTTGCGCCGGGAGAGGCTCTCGAGTTCCTCTGCAGCCTTGGCCCGCGCTCCCAGCAACAGATCCGACACGTACACATCGGCTACAAATGCATGGCGGTCCCCAAGCCCTACCATGGAGACAGAAGCAGATTTCGCATGGAGAATGCCAAGTTCCTTGCGGATAACAAGACATTCGTGAAGGCACTCCTCGGCTGGAGGACCCTCGACACGCTCACACTCACCGTGACCGACGACGACATATTCTCCGGCGCGGAGAGGACGTCCCAGCGGGACCTATGCCTTTCAGATTCGCCGACGGTCAACTACGCACTCACCGCGCTGCTCAGCGGTGGCGGCCGGGTGCGAAAGGTGCGCTTCGCGTATCCACGATGGTACCGCCTCAGCTGGCATTCGGCCCTGTTCGTCACCACCGCGTACTACCTTCGCAATGCGTTCATAGTTAATAAAAAGCTGCTGCAGCGCTTGGCTGTCAGAAAAGCACAGTTGGTGCAAGAGCTCCTCAGTGCCGAGCACGTCGCCGGCGGAAATGCGTACGGAGATCGCGTGGAGGAGATGTGCGCCAGGGATTTGCACAAGATGTACCGACAGGCCGGCTTTCATCTGTATCACGATCGTCGCCGTCTCGGCGAGATGGGCACGGTTGTCGCAATCGTCAGGGCGGAAGAGGCAGAGAGGTCCTTGGAGTTGTACCGCCGCGGCAACGAGATAGGTGGAGAGCTTGCTTATTCGGGCATTCGAATTGGGAAGGCGGAGGATGTGGTCGAGACTGCTGAGACTGCCGGTCGCAATGATCGATTTAGGTGAGACCTTTTATTTCTCGAGACGCGTTGTACTGGTGTGCTTAGGCTAATGTGATTTTGTAGGAATAGCTTTCATGGCCTTGCTCGTTTCGGTGCAAGACTTGTAGTTCCATTCGGTAACGCTGTTATGGTTGCGTTTTTAGCAGTAGCCACGTCGGCCACTCTTCGAGATCTCCATGCATTCCGCCATTGGACAGGTAGCCGTTGAGGATGCGGCCGCCCACGCGGTCTCGGGCCTCGAGGATCAAGACGGATTTTCCGGCTGACACGAGGTCCTTGGCTGCGCTGAGCCCGGATCGTCCGACGTCGACTGTCTGCTCGGCATATCCAAGGCAAAATGCAGGAGCGGAGACGATGGCAGCGACTGCGTAGATGTGAGACAAGAACATGTTTCAGGAAGGGTTCGAGAACGAATGGAGTAGAGAATGACTGGTTGAGTTCGGCAGGGCAAAGCAAGGCATTTTATAGCGACCAAATGACTTCAACGAAAAGAAGGAAATAATCATGCGATATGACAGGAACTCACCAGTGCCTAGCATTCTGGACCTACGTGAGGTACTGTGCACCGCCACCAATGCCATGGTCGTTGTCCCGAATCAGCAATGCGGCTGCGGCGCTAAGCGGATCGGGCAATGTTCAAGCGATTTAACAACCTCAGTAAGCCGTCCCAGCTGTCTTCCCGTATCGCGATACGGCCACAATGGAATGTCGAGGCATTCCAGCACCAGATGAGCGCAAACTAGAAGCTACTGTGTCGACGGAAGTCTATTTCGCAACTAGCTCAAACTTTGTACT
This sequence comes from Botryosphaeria dothidea, assembly GCA_011503125.2. NCBI lineage: Eukaryota > Fungi > Ascomycota > Dothideomycetes > Botryosphaeriales > Botryosphaeriaceae > Botryosphaeria > Botryosphaeria dothidea. Next base: position 2,087,830 of record WWBZ02000073.1, read on the forward strand.
GTACAACCAATTGATTCGTCGAGTCCCACCAAAACTCCTGTGCCATGCGACTAACGTTGTCCTTCAATATTCTTGTGCCGACTGTCTAGTATCTACTTGTGCGGTCGAATGAGGCGGAGGGCTCGTATTTGCTCGAGAGCCCGTGTAACCCGGAGGGCCAGCAGGGACCCCGAAAAGAGCCGCGAACGGTGTTGTTTCTACCGCATTCAACCGGAAGGATCGTCTCGCGGTCGAATCCGCTGCGTGAGGCCTCCTGCCTTGGCATCAGTACCAAGCTTTGGCGCAATGCTGCTGCCTATTTTTCCAATGCATTCTTCACCTGACCTTCAGCAGTCTGGAGCAAGCGGCCCGTGAACGCGATGCATAGGAGCTCATGCTCTTCCTCCACAACTCAATACCCGATGCAGTTCCTTCTTCCGCATCCTCGGTGTCATCCTTCTTTTTCGTGCGGGGCATCAGCGCCCACACTCCCAGGATTGCGGCGAGAAGCGCAACGATGACGGGCTGCAGCACTTGCACTCCCTTGGCTTGGGCAAGCACTCCAACCGCGAAGGGGAAGATTGCCGCACCGCTACCTCCCAGAGCTGCGGCGAAGCCAATGGCCGAGACGTACAGGTGTGCTGGCAAAACCTTCGTAGTTGCCACGATAATGGCCGGGAAGAGCGGTCCCAGGAAGAAGCCCTCGATGGCAACAGCAACGGCCGAGGCGACGAATTGCGGAACGAGCCAGAAAAGCAAATGGAAGCCAATGGCAGCAGGGACGTAGATCTGGATATTTCCAGTCAGTACCAAATCATCCGCACAGGATTCTCTCACAACACGAATCGACGGAGTGACTCACAGAAACGGCAAGCTGCTCTCCGATCTTTGGCGTGACGAAGCCAAGCAGGACGCGGCCAACAGTAATACCTATCCAGAAGCCCGTCGCAACCATTCCCGACTCAAAATCGCCGCCGTCGCGCTCGCGGGTCATGAAGACGACGATCCAACCGCCCAACGCCACCTCCACCCCGACGTAGCCGAGCAGGAATATGGCCGCCACCCAACTGGTTCTGTTTTTCAAGGCTTCTTTGAGGAGACCGCCGCTGTCGGATGACGCACCTGTGGAGCGCCAGTAGAGGGAAGTTGCGCCCCAGAACGTCGCCATGGAGGTGAGGAGCTCAATTGCGGCGGCTCCGACCTGTGGTCATCGTACTTCAGCAAGGCGATTGGTTGAAACAAGAGCAGCAGAAGGCATTCCGGCCACGCACCATCAGATATTAGAAGCCCCACCATCTCCAACCAGCCTTCGTGATCAAGCTCGTCGCAATCAGCGGAGACAGCACCGCGCCAACGCCGTAGAAGCCGTGCAGCAGGCCGAGGAGCTCGTTCGGGCTCGCCAGCTTCCCTATCCAGGCATTCCAGGCGGCGTCTTCGATGCCATTGGCAAACCCCGCCAGCAGGAAGAATACGACCAAGGCTGGATAGGGCGGGTGGCATGCGATGCCGACGTATGCAGCGAGATGGCAGAAGGGTCTGAGGAAGGCAACGCCGCGCTGGCCGAAATGGTTATGGATCCAGTTGTTGAGCAGGGCGGCAGCGGCGTATCCACCGAGTGGGGAGAAAAAGACTAGCGATACGATTGTGTAGTTGAGGTGGTAGTATTCTTCAAGCTGCAGGGTTGTGAAGGGTTAGAACCGGACGCGAAGTGGAGAAACAAAAAAGAAAGGCTGGCTGGAAAGGGCTGGAAAGGGCTGGAACTAACGTATGATATGATGGCCTGTTTTGGAAAGTCAGCCTGATGCCTGTGAGGCGGTTGGAGGAGGTAGGAAGACGTACGCCGTATGCAGCATCGTTTGCGCCCATGACAAGAAAGGCCCAGTAAGTCGCGAAGAGGCGAAGGACGTTTGTGGTGGAGCTGTTCCATTTCTCAACTGCAGTAACTGCAGTCTCGGGAGGAGAGGCCGACTCTCGGGATGATGAAGGAGTAGCGCTGCCGCTGCGGACGGACTCAGAGGTCGGATTAGGGGCTGGAAGCTGCTGCAGCTCCATTGTGTCTGTTTGGCTGGAGGCCAGTGAAGACGACAGATGTGGTGGAGGAGCAGCTCTGGGGGGCTCGTGAGGATGGATTTATAGCCCCCACATTCCCCAAAAGAGTTGACGTCTGTTGCATCAGACCTGCAGGCCGAGTCGGTGGGCTCTGCGGGGTCGCTTACCGGATTGAGCAATACTCAGCGCATCACTTCTGTCCAATCGGCACGAAATCCTAAGAGCAGGCCTCCGGCAAAACACCGGGAGAGGGTGGAGACTTGTTCCTCAACCGTCGTTCCGTCTCCAGAACGGCAAGGCTGGCCCCCTTGCTATGAGTCTTCACTTCCCGCTACCTGACCACCTGCTGATGGATCAAACGGGCGTCGGCGGATCACGGTCGGAGAAACGCACGCCGCACGCCCGTTCGGGACAGCGGCCAAGGAAAGAGGAGCCGCGGGGAAATACATGGGGCAAAATCCATTTGCATGACTGGGAGTCTAAAGTACAAGAGGCAGTCATGCCCATCATGCACCAATGCACAAAAACCAAAAGTCCCATCACACCAGGCTCTGGGGTGATCGAAGTGGCCTTGCCCTCCGAAGACCTGGGTGCCGTGTCAGAAATGACAGGATTCCACCCTTCCCATCTTGCGTGTCCGCCTTCGCCTCCGATGTCGACGCGCTATTCCTCTTTTCTTTCACGGAAGCCAAGATCCCCAAGCCTTTCTCATTACTCTTGCGCATGGACCTAGTACCGCTCCTCCTCTCCACGCCAGAGTCGACGTTGTTGCGTTTCGGGAAGTTGATCACAGCCTTGAAGCCAAGTTCAAGCTGCCGGGCATTGATCAAAGCAACCACCGTGATGAAGAGGGTAACGACAGCGACGCCAATCGTCCCGAGAATTGGTACCCAGTTCGGAGGATCACTCATGCTGAATATGCTGACCGCAAATCCCAACGGAAGGAAAAATGCGGTGATGTAGGTAAACAGACGGATGTCTTCCGCGCCTCGCAGGTTCAAATCGTCTCTGACGCGGTCAAGCCTGTCTGTGAGAGAGGTGCTGAAGGATCGGATTCTGGCCTGGCACCGCTCCAGCTCTTGAACTCTCTGTTGATTGGAGACCTGGAGCCTGGTAATGGCTGATCGGTACTTGCGTTCGTCGTTCTTGGTCCAGCGTGGTTTCTCTGGGCCTCGATCCTTCTCGCGCCCCCTCCAGCTGCTGATTTTCTCCAGGTTCTCGCTGATATCTTCTTCCAGGACTTGCAGAATCCTCTCCAGCATGGCCCATTCCTCGCGGAATGACAGATAGGCATCGCTGTCGATCCTGAAAAGAGATATAGAGTCCGTGAGAGCATCAGAGAGGGTGTCTGGGCGGGACTCTGACACAACCACATCCGAGTCCGTGCGGACGCCAAGATCAAACTGGACCTTTGCCTTTGCAGCATCCAGCATTTCATTTGCAGACTGCGCCATATCCTCGACTATCTTGTCGAACAAAAGGAGTTCGAGAACCTTCCGTTGTCTCCAGAGCGGCTTGTCTCTGTCAGCTTTTGGCAACCGCTTGTCAAAAATGACCTCGTTGATGCGTTTCTCCAGCTGGTCATCGGTGAGACTCTCACCAGGCTTGCGCTCAAGGAAGTGGCACGTCCAGTAGCGGTCAAAGAAGTCGCCGATGAAGCGGAAGCCCACAGCTGCGCGGTCAATCTTCTTTCCTCTTCCTGGGAAGCCTTCAATCCAAAGAGACAGCATGCCATCAATATGGTCGTCTCTGCCTCTGTCAACGAGTTGGTAGAATGACAAATGAAACTCCGTCTCCCACGTGTTGAGCACCGAGTTGACATCATCCATGAAGTACTTGTCAGCCTTGGCATGTCTGTCGAAGAACGAAGACATCTTTGCCCTGTCAGACCTGGGTGCGGAAAGGCAGCATAGTATGGTGGCGCCTCCATCAACCCGGGGGAGCCAGACGAATCTCTTCTTGGCGGATTCGGAAGTGCGGACCATGTTGAATGCATCCCTGAGCCTTTCAATGCCCATCATCTCTATTCTCCGGCCAGGAGCTTCGTGATGTCCTGAATGCGCATGCTTGAATCCGCACCGTGACACGTCCAGCACGATACCAATGGTTCCCCCTTTCTCCAAGTACTTCCCATCACGTTCATGACAGGCCCGAATAAGGTCCCATGTTTCGTTGCCGAGCTCGTAGAGCCATCGAGCTACCTCGTACCTCGGCGGATCGAGAAGGCGGATTTCATCCCACATTCCGCTATCCAGTGATATCGAGCGGAGAAGTTCATAGAGATTGAAGTTCTGATTGATCTCAAATGACTGGAATCGTCCCAGTTCTGGGGCGTAGTTCAAGAAATCCGGGTAGTTGTACAGCCATTCGTCCGAAGGCTCAATAATGCTCTTGTGATCAAAAAGGTCGTTGAACGGCATGGATTTTTTCATGATGAGGCCATGCTTCCTGGAATGACTGGCTTCTTGAGGTGCCACACTGGACGATGCTGATCTCGTCTCAAACACAAATGGCTCTAGATGGCTGATGACCGTTCTCCGATGATTAAAGACCAGCGGTCGGTTCTCGCCGTACCTGAGTAAGATGAACGGAATCTCAAAAGCGGCGTGCCAATAAAACTCCCAAGTGCGCTTCTCCTGGACCATCTCGGGCTCCTTGGTAGCCTCGTTCAGTTGCCCTGCGAACAGGCCGCTCGAGGAACAACTACGGAGGAGGACGTTGGAGGCCACACTGCACATGGCCTCGGCCGATCGATGGTTGATTTCGAATCCCTGCTTTCCCATCATCAGAGCAAGGGCGTATCGGAGTGGGTTGTCCCATCCAGAGTCCTGATTCTCTTCGTGATATTTCTGAGCGTCGAGTGTATTTTCCCATGAAATGACTTTCTCCCGAGTATCTGCCATGTCAAAGAACGAAGAGGTCATGGCGTGGAGCATTGCTGTATCTCTGGAGAAGAAGAGGAACCGGCTCTCGCCGGAGGATCGAGATACCGCGAGCATGCGCTGACTTGATATGGGATTGTCTGTTGCGAATCGTCTGAGGATATGCCGTTGAGCCTCGGATGAAGAAAAGTCTCTGGAGGGCCCTTCCCTTGAACGTTCTGGGTTGACTGTGCGAGAGCTTTCTCTAGTGTTTGCCGTTTTGCGTGTCTGGGGTCTCAATTTTGTGCCGAATCCAAGCTCTTCCAGTGACCTCAGGGCTTTCCAGATCCACACGTGATCATCCAGCCGGTATTCACCGGTGAACGCACTCGTTGGTCTTGGAAATATGAAACATTTCCGCTTGTCCAACCTGTCCAGCTCTTTGAGCCATGGACTAATGCAGGCCTGCACCTGGCTGATGAAACGGTCATCTCCAAAGACTTTGTAATGGTCAGCGGCTTTGATGATTTGAAAAGGCGTGTCTGTCAGCAGCTTCGTGCTGAGTTTAGACCCAGAAGCCGAATTGGAGATCGTCTTCCCGGTTGGCCAATAATGGGTGTCGAAAATGCCGCCCTCTCTTTCGGCAGTCCCAAAGACCCATTTTAGATGGCCTTTGCACACTTTTCGTATGCGCTCAACAACGTGGAGTACGTACTCTCGTGCATCACAGATACCGTGTCTTAAGCTGCAAGAGCATCCTGCGACCTTTGAACTATGATGGCCAGTCTCGTTCCCAAAGTCTTCGAGGCGTTGGTACACTGAGAGCAAGAATTGATATGCGTAACTATCACCTAAGATTAGATCTCAGAGGGAACACATCTTTCATCGCAAACTTACAAGCTCGTTGCCGTGGTCAGTCGGTGACCTGCAAAGTCTCCGCAAGTCAGGGCAACAGGCGGGCAGCTGTCAGACGCCGGGCCTGGGCCTCCATTTTGAGATATCGGAATACTACAGACGGACAGCACATGCTCAAGGTTCCGTCGCAAGGCGAAGTTTTCGTGGGGGCAAGGCGACAGGGAAAGATGCCTGAAAGGAGTCGTGTAGAACTCCTCATCCATAGCCGACAAATCTCTGGCCGGTATCAGTGATGACTGCCACGTGCTGTCCATTGAGGAGATGTGCAGCCGGAAGGCCATGGTGATCTCCACCCTCCCGGACTTGATAAATTCAGCCTCGGCTTGGTTTTGGTTCTGGATCTTGTACCACTTGTTCTGCACCTCCTCGATCTTCTGGGCAGCGCCATTGATGAAGAGGGTTAGAACCAAACTGGCAGCATCTGACTGGTTCTGTTCTCCAAGTTGCTCAGACCCTGGGAGAGTGGCTGTAGACGCATCGTTGCGTGGTAGCCCGTAGTGGTTCAAAATAAGGCTATAGCCGTGAGGACCAAGTGAGGCAGAGTAATCTTCCGAGCTGTAATTTCTGGCCTCGTTGAACTTGTCTTGACCGGCTGTGTGATCCAGATGGCGGATGAGCACATCTGTGTCCATCATCACATCGGGTATGACCTGCACATACTCGCGCCCCGGCTTGCGCTCGAACACGTGCTGCTGGAAGACGGTGTCGTTGTGGATGAAGTACTGAACTGCAAGGGTGAATGCGTCCGCATCGAATGAGAAGCGAGGCCACCGATCGCGTACGAAATCCAAATGTGGTTTCACCCCGTTCAGTGCTTGGATTATCCCTGAGCTGTCTTCCATGTAAAGGCCAGAAATTGTACTGCCAGGATTAGTGGACGCATCGGCAAGTTCTTGAGCTCTTTCCTGGACAAGAGAGGGTTCCGGTGTGTTTGGAAGGTCTACCGAGAGAAATCCGGACGGGCCTTGTCCAAGAAACCTGGAGATCTGTATGAGATTTCCATGGACATTGACGCTAGCTGTCGTCCCATTGTCCCCGAAAGAGGTGTACGCCTCTGGATGTTGGGTTGCAGTCCCTGCCTCCCGTGGAATTTCAAGTCTTTCTTCCTGCGGAAATGTATACTTTGGGATTGTCGGCTGGGAAGAATCTGATATACCTGTGAGTTCCATGTGTGGAGCAGGGTAAGAGAAAACGCTCACCTGACAGGAAACTTTGGAAATCGGGGCTGTATTCCTCGGGTAGTTCTGTGAATATCTGCGTGGGGCCGGTAAGGAAACTTCTGGAAGATACAGAGCCAATTCTGGGTGAGTTTGCAGAGCTCGCGGATAGAGATGGAGACGACATCCGTGGCGAGACTGGGCTGTTGAGAGCACGTTGTGGCAGAGAGGCCACAAATGAGATGCTCGGAAAATTGAAAGCCATGTTGTAATTGAGTTGATACGGAAGACGATATGAAAGTTTTGGTATAGAATGGACCTTGATGAGAGTATCGATTTTTCTTTCCGCGGTCTGTGTCCGTATATAGGGTGAAAGTAGGAATTGCGAGCGCAACAAAAGACCAAAACCATATCGCAGAGCCGCATCGGCGGACGAACGCTCTCTGGAAAAAACTTTCAGCGCGTCTGAAGACGTCGACTGCATGCAACAGCGGGCGATTTTCCAAATCGAGAAACTGAACAAAGCGTGTTCGTAAGGCAGAGGTTGTCAACAGGCTGTCGGATCCACATGTACACCGCAAGACCAGAGGCAGACTGAGACATGGCGAGGTCGCTCTGGCAGGACCCGGATCTTACGCAGGGTAGCTGCAGCAGTGTGCACCATTTTGGAAAGGAAACACACGACACTTGTTTCGCGATCGGAGAATCAGCTCGTTCATTCGGAGACGGGTTCGGCGCTTATATGCTAAGCTGACTGACCGGCGAGGACGCATGAGCTAATGTCTACGAAATTTCGAATGGAAGTGATGGTTGGATGAGAAGAAATCGAACAACGGAGATCATCACCACAAGCCGAGGCAAGCCGACGAGGAGGGGCACGTTCCTGGCCCCACTATGTCCCCACCGCTTCATCTGGTCTAGGAAGGCACACTTTGATTTTGCCCTATCCAGCTCTCTGCAGCCTTTATACTACACTTGATGATGCACCCTCTCCAGGAAAGCAGGCTGCACTCCAAGACTTCGCCACTGGGTTGAATGAGCCTCGCGGTATGGCTGGAGCAGAAAAAAAAGGGCATTGACAAATATTGCTCGTATCTCCCGCACCTTCTACGATTCTCCCGTGCGGGATGCAAGGATGAGAAGGAGATACCCGCGGCGGGACATGGATGGGGAGATAATCAGCTCGTGAAATGGAGACTTATATGGAAAGCTCGTCGCCGCTCCGCTACGACTGTCGTTCCAAGCAGACACGGGCTGCCCCACAAGACACGTCAATTTGGCGAATCGACGTGGCACCTGCGATGAATCGTGGATGGTCTTTCGAGCACGTCAAAAGTGAAACGAGAAAATGCAGCAATGATTTTTCTGCTTTGCCTTCGTGCTCGCCTGTTTTTTCCTGATGGATATTTCAACGTGCGTGCTGTGTATTGTACGTGCAGGAAAGCTTGGCGCCCTTGATAGTACGCGTCCTCCATAAAGTATGTATGTATGTACGACAAAGAATATTTACTAAGAAGAAAAGCGCTCGGCAGCACCTAAACGCTCGTCATGGAGCCGTTGGCGTCCTTAGATCGATCCCAGGGCCGCAATGCCCGCTCTCGCCTTGCCGGAGCTGTCGACCAAAAGGTTATCTGGGCAGCTGGATCCCAGAGCTCCGTTACCGAGCCAGGCCGGCTCCCAGTAGTAAAGACCGACACCGCCGCTAACGCCCTTGACGATACTGCCCACATCCTTAATCCAAGTAGCCTGTCCCGCCGCGCTCTTGGGGATGGAGCTGGTGTCACTCGGGAACGCGTAGGCCGGGTTCGGGCAGCTGGCGGGCCAGTTCGTCTCGGCGACGACGAGCTGCTTTCCGAACTTGGAAGCGAGCTGCTCCAGGGAGTACTTCAGCGAGCCCAGGTAGGCCTCCTTGTTGTAGAAGGGGTAGTACGACACGCCAATCATGTCGAAGTCGGTCTTCAAGAGGGGTCCCTGGCCGAGCACTTCGTTGTACCACCAGAGCTGGGTGCCTGAGTCCCAGCCGTTGTCCAGGTGGATCATGATCTTGGGCTTGGGAGAGAGGTTGCTGTCCTTGATGCCCCAGGCGGCCGAGTGCAGGAGCGCCGCGATGTTGTAGTACGAGGAAGTGCCTCCAAGCGGCCACAGCAGACCGGCGCGGATCTCGTTGCCAATGGAAATGATGCTCGGAGTGATGCCAGCACTGGCGTAGGAGTTCGAGACGGACTTGGTGTAATCGTAGACCGTGTTGGTTAAGGTTCCAATAGTGGAGTCATCCCAGGCAGCCGGCGTGGTCTGCAGGAAGAGTCAGTGTTTGGGCAGGCGAAACAGAGCTGACATCAACATTCACATACCTGGTGGGACGGATCTGCCCAGGTGTCGCTGAGGTGTAGGTCAAGGTAGACGCTCATGCCAGCCGCCTTGACGCGCTTGGAAAGCTTGAGGTTGTAGTCCAGGTTGTAATTGCCATCCGAGGGGTTGACCCAGATCCTTTGCCTGACGGAGTTGACGCCAGAGGAAGCAAGGATCTTCTCCAGCGGTGTGGTAACGCCGCTGGTGGTCTTGTAGGTCTGGCCCTTTGCTTCGAGCATCAACAGGGATGAGATGTCGGCGCCCTTGTAGGCGATGGTGTCTCCCAGCACCGCACAGGGCGCCAAGAGCAAGGAGAGGCAGCTTGCAGCGGTGAAGAACATGATGCCTAATAGCACAAAGAGCGGATTCAGTGAGCAGCAGAAAGAGGGAGGCGCAGCGAATATCAACCAGCACGGCGGAAGAACCGGGGGTCTCTCAGCATGTCAAATACTCGTATTCACTCTCTGGCAAAAGACTGTTTCAACTTTCTCCACCAATTGCGCCTTCAAACCAGGGTCATGTGCGATGTTTCATGAACAGCACAACCGATGGTGAATAGCCATAATAGCCGGGCGGCGTCTCCGGCCGAGCGAGCCGTTTACAGATTGGTGTGGCAGGACAAAGCCGCATGTGGAGTCGCAGAGCTCGCTTGCAATGCCATCTCAGGCCGTGCTGGGTCGGCGAATTTCCGATCCTGGCTCGCCCCGACCCGATTCGGGAGGGAGCTCCGCCTTATAAGTCTCGCTTCGCCGAAGAAACAAGAGCCCCGGTGGCCTCTGCGCTTCTTCACTATGGTCCTCCTAATTTTACGCGCAGCCTTGTGGTGAGATGCCGAGAATGGAAAGAAGAGAGTTTGCGAGCTTCCACTGCAGCGGGTTGGCGGTCCTGATTGGTGGCTTTGCCTATAGTTGACGGAGGGATTGCCCCTGCAGACGGGCAAAGCAAACATTCTTCTATACGGAAAGGGCATCGTTTCGCAGTGCAGGTTTTTTTTTTTCAAGCCAAGCTTTGTGGAGAAAGAAATCAAGAAGGCTTGATGGTGCGGCTAGCCAGGGTATCAAGGACATACTATTTCCGACATTCGACCAACCCCTTTCTACGGCGCAACTTCTTCCGCGTGAGTGGTGGTGGAGCCGACCTTGCCTGATTCTATGATGCCGAGATCTGCCGCAATGTTGAATAATCTTGCCTTCTCCTCATGCGCTGCCGTATCTCCGAAGACAGCGTCCATGTCCTCCAAGCTCTTCCCGCGCGTTTCGGGGACGAAGAAGTACGTGAACAGCAATGCCAGCAAACAGAAAGCCGCGAAAAACAGATAAGTGCCGTAGCCGATTTTCTCCAGCATGTCCGGCGTAATCAGCCCGATGATGAAGTTGCACATCCACGTCGCGCTCGTGGTAATGGACATGGCTTTGGAGCGGTTGCTGAGATTGAAGATTTCAGCAGGCAGCACCCAGCCGATCGGCGCGAACGAGTACGAGAAATTAATGTCGTAGATGTAGATAAAGGCAATGCCCGTCCAGCCGGCTGCCTTGTGTGACACCAGCGACGAGCCGTACCCACCAACGATTCCTCCAACGATGACCAACGATATGAGAGTCCCGAGGGCGCCGCACATCAGCAATGGCCGCCGCCCAACTTTATCGATGAGGAACAGTGCCGGCAGGGTGGAGAAAGTGTTCACGATCCCGTAAACTCCAGTGGCCAAGAGAGATGTGGTCTTCCCGGACAAGCCCAGCTGGTTGAAGATGGTGGGTGCGTAGTAGATCATCGCATTGCAGCCCATGAACTGCTGGAAGAACATGACGCAGCAGCCCACAGCAAGTCGTCTGAAAGAGGGCCGGCTGGAGACCAAGGACCTGTACTGAGCCAGGTACAGCGAGACGCCCGTCTTACCAGGGTAGTTGTCCCGCGCGTAGGATTCTTGAAAGAGAACCTCGGCCTTGATGGCCAGATACTCGCGACACAATTCATTGGAATCGATGTGGATTCGGCGGATTCTCGACAGCGCGTTGAGGGCCTGGTCCTCCTGCTGCCGCATGAGGTACCATCGTGGCGACTCTGGATAGAACAGAATGCCTATGCCGAGGATGACGGCCGGAACGATCTGCAGTGCTAAAGGAATTCTCCAGGACGCTTCGCTTTGGCCCGTGCAGCCATTTGGTCCAACATCAGCCGACGGGTCGAATTCTGGCTCAGATGTGGAGCCGCCGGTGTAATCGATGTTCGGAGCGCATCGAGCTCCTCCGATGTACTGGGTGCCGTATTCAAGCCAGTAGCTGACCAGGATTCCCAATGTAATGCTCACTGAAACAGTCAGAAAACCCCAGGAGCAGCTCAAGACCACTCACGTTGCTGCAAAACCACAAGCGTGCCGCGGATTGCTGGTGTTGAGACTTCAGACATGTACATCGGCACAATCATCGTCAGCATTCCAACCGCGAATCCAGCAATCGCGCGCCCTACACGTGTCAGCAACTGCTCGGAGAGACGGGTGTGCGCAACTGACCGGCAAATATCATGGGGACGGAGTTTGCGCCAGCTTGGAGAGCGGAGCCAAGGGTAAATATCACCACCGCAACAAGGATCGATCCCTTTCTTCCAACACGGTCTGCCACCGGCCCGTTCACGAGTGATCCGAGCCAGGCAAGCAGCAAGAGACTGGAGACGAACCAGCCCTTGAAGCTCGTGTCCAGATCAATGCGTGGAAACTTTGCGGCGAATGACTCCATGGTCAATACGCCAGACACAACACCCTGGTCATATCCGAAGAGGAATCCTCCAAGCGAAGCAAACTGGCAGGGAAGTCAGCCCTCAAGGGATATCGGTCGGACTTGCAAGGTGCTCACAGAAGCTAGGCCCAGGATGTACGGGTTCTCCCGCAGCTGGCGCGCGACGCTCTTGGCGGGCGACGCGTAGAGGTCTTTTCCCGATTCTTGGTCTGCCATTGTCAAGGAGGCATTCAGTCGGAGGTTGCACGCATGCTGGAAAGGCTTGGTGAACGCAGCACTCTTGGTTTTGTACTCGGCAAACTTGCTGAGACAATGATCCACAGGCCACTCTCGTGATCAAGTTTGCGGGGAAACTTGGTGGTGCTGTGGGGCCCCAGTGGGATGCATCAACCAATAGCACGCCCCAGCCCCCAGACGGTCACAACACCCTTCGGCAACTTGAAACTTCGCCGGGTCTGCGTCTTCGGAGGCTATCTTAAGTGCTGAACGAATCTAGAAGATAAGGATCCCAGAGTTCAAAGCGCCTTGCCGTTGTCTCCGAACATTATTGATTCGTTTCTGCGTAAACCCATTCTTCCTCGAGCATGCAAACACGATCATCCAACGGCCAATTGCCTTTATTGACAGTTCCGCTAGAAATTGAAGGGTCGATTGGCTTTTTTTCGTCCTTGTCTGGTCCCAGAAGATCTACATCCGAACCAGGTGTGTATCCTTCCCTCTCCGGAACAGGTGAGCGAGGCTGGCCTGAGCGTCCGAAGAAGAAGATCGCGTCTAGTCCCAGGCACGAGAGAGACATAAAAGTCGACGGGCGGAAGGTTGAGATTTGGATTGGCGGGTGCTAAGGTTGGACGACGTGGGTTTACGTGCAGCCGGAGGCATGCTTCTCCAAGTATTCCCCTGTCAAGGCGGGTGAGGTCAGAACACCACTCTCACATGTCCGCATCGGAACCTTCCGTCGAAACAAGTGCACGTCCGAAGCCCGCTTGAGATCAAAGTGACTGGTCCGATTTGGAATCAGAAGCAGCCTGAGTCTCACTAAACTTCAGAATCTCATGGCCCGATCCTCCATCGCTGCAGCACTCAGGCAACATCACGGCTCTGGATCGAGGCAAATAAAGCATCTCCACAATTCGGCACTTTCGGTAGGCTGCGCCGGGGTGCTTAGGCGAGGGAGCCCTGCTGCGTCGAACATCATTCTACATGCATCCCGGAGCATAAAACAACCTCAAAACAAATAGGCAAAACGGAGTCAGTTCTTCTCGGGCAAAAAGCTTCTTAAGCTATCTCTCTCCTTCAAATAAAAGATACAACGTATTGCAGCCTCCCTTTGCTACAGTGAGCCCCACCCGGATCATGTTGCTGATGAACCGTGCCATCCGCATGCCGGCCCGCCTTCCCTGCGGTTGAAATTGAGCCTTCGCCCAACGTGGCAATCATGTATAACCGGGCGAATCCCAGCTCATGTTGACATACGACATCGAGTGAGCAAGACACGTTCCGTTGCCTGACTCCTGTTTCACAGCAGACCAGACATGCTGCGCTGTTCGCCATTTAAAGGGGATGGCCAACGCCCCAAACCTCCAGGAACCAGGCAGAAAAACGCCATCTCCCACGCAATAATCGCAATCCACTATTGGAAAGCCGTTCATCATGCTCTCTCCTCTTGTCGGCTTGTCGGCCCTTCTCCTGTTCCGCGCCACCGAGGCCGCCAGCGGCGTCACGACGCGGTACTGGGACTGCTGCAAGCCGTCCTGCGCCTGGACGGGCAAAGCCTCCGTGTCCAGCCCCGTTGGCACCTGCGACATCAACGACAATGCCCAGACCCCGAGTGACATGCTCAAGTCCTCCTGCGATGGCGGCGACGCTTACTACTGCAGCAACCAGGGCCCGTGGGCCGTGGACGACAACCTCTCCTACGGCTTCGCCGCCGCCAAGCTATCCGGGAAGCAAGAGACAGACTGGTGCTGCGGCTGCTACAAGTAAGCCAATTCTCGCAGTCCCCCGGTGCCATTGACGCTGTACTAACGAAGCTTCTGCAAAGACTCACCTTCACATCCACGGCCGTCTCCGGCAAGCAGATGGTCGTCCAAATCACGAACACGGGCGGCGACCTGGGCGACAACCACTTCGACATCGCCATGCCCGGAGGGGGCGTTGGCATCTTCAACGGCTGCTCCAAGCAGTGGGGCGGCGTCGACCTGGGCAACCAGTACGGCGGCTTCACCCAGCGCTCCCAGTGCGACAATTTGCCGTCCAAGTGGCAGGACAGCTGCCACTGGCGCTTCGATTGGTTCGAGAATGCCGATAACCCCACGGTCGACTGGGAAGAAGTCACCTGTCCTCAGGAATTGGTTGCCAAGACCGGTTGTTCACGCCAGTAGCTGAAGCGAATATTTGACCCTCGGTGTTTACATATAAAAGTTTTGCTGCCAAAGCAGAAAATTTTGAAGATCAGTTTCGAGACCATGCATGGCACCCATACTTGCCGTGCTGTACGCTCACATTTGCGTCTGTGTGAAAAAGCTGGAACTGGAGACTACGGCCAGCGGGGAGCCATGTTCGAGAATTTAATCGGCTTCACTCTGTCACTAAATGCGTCAGTTGGACGGTTCAGCAAAGAAAGAGAAAACTCAAAGATTATGGTTCATACCTGAATAATGTGACTCTGTCGGAAAAAGAGGATGTGAAAATGATGAAAGATTTTTCTCCAAAACACTATGTAAATTAGACAGTCCCGATTATGCTCCATAAACCACGATTCATGCCATATACTATCTATCCATCTCTTGCGAAATACAAATCAGATCCCGGAGAAGGGGGTGATCTTACACTATTTTACATCCAGTCCATCATCATCTCATACTTCCGTGAGCCGTCCCAAAACGTACACATCGCTCTAAAAGTTGCTCTGAATTGCGAACATGGACAAAAAGGGGAAGACGAAGGGTAAAAAAAAAGATCAACCACAGAGATTCCACCATATCAGTCATCGCCCAAGAATCTGCTCTGCAACTCATCATCGATATGCGGCATTCCGTGCAGCGCAGCTACGGTCCGGGGACTCCTCAATCTCAGCAGTGCCTCATTGAACGGCGCCTCGCCTATACTGTTCGGACGTACTCCACCAACTGCCTCCAAGCGTCTGACGTACTTCAAGGCTGCGGCCAGGATGACTAATGTACGGTATTGGGGCATGATTACATGAGGCTTGGTCGTGTTGGCGTTGACATTCATGTAGTCCCAGCCGCGAGTCCGCCGGTACCGCCGTCGCAAGGGATCGTCCTTCTTGCGCCATCCAGCCCACTGCGGCATCAAGTATTTTTCACAGAGGCCGAAGGCAAGCGAAATGCGACCAGTCCTTGCGAGGAGTTGAATGTACAGGTTCCATGATAAGTTGTCCAGCGTAAAGCCCTGAGCGAGCAGGCCAGAAACCGTTCGCTGCGCATCGTCGTAACGTCCTTGGAAATGCAGGGTACGGAGAAATATGACGAGCGGACGGCTGAGCAAGTGACGGCGAGCGGGAGCAATAGTATCTCGCGATGGATTCTCAGTCTCAGCATGAGTTGCCGATTTCGGCGTGTAAAGTTGAGTCAGTTGCGCCACTTGCTCGAGCGCCATGTCCCAGAGTCTTTCGACCTCGTCATAACGCTCGGCTTTAAAGTGTGCGCTCATTAGAGCCACGATCATTCGAAGTGGAGGCAGTCTGGCGGGATTTGATGGGTCCATGTCTTTGTTCCGAGCCACCCACTCCTGCAGGAGGCGCTCGGCCATGCTGAAAGCGCCTCTTGCGCCGTAAATCTCAATGACGATGTCAACGTAAGCTCCATCACTCTGGTCCATCGTCCGGAATCCAAGACCAGTTTGCGGTTCAGCCGTGTATTCCCACGGATCATTTTTGCTAAGAACATGCGCCAGCATCTTCTCTGTACGGACCAGCTCCTCCTGGAGATTGTCACGATTCTGGTAACGACCAACATGCTCGGACAGAGCAACGGCCTTGATGGCAGCAATCTTGGTACTCAGACTAGCGCGGATGCCTTGCTGTTTTCGGTGCTTATCGACGTATGCAACCCTCTCGTATTTGCGCTGGTTTATGTAACCAGCCATGACAATAGCGTAGTGGAGAGACAGTTGCTTGACTGGTTTTTGCGGAATGACAAGCCTCAGAATTTTCCATGCAGCGTCCGAATTCCGGACCAAACACAGAGCTTGTAATAGCGCAGCGTAGGTAAATTCGTCAGGCTCGACACCATCCGCCAACATCCGCTCATAGACGCGCCGCGTTCCCATAACATCACGTCTGAGAGCGTATGCCGTGGCGATATTGTTCCATATGGGGGTCATGGAGCCTTGCATGTGTTCGGATCCTCTGCGCTTTCGTAGTTGCTCAGCAACCAGCTCAGCACTATCCATGTCGTCATTGTTTATGAATGCGGTAACCAGATATCCCGCCACAGCCGTAGAACGAATGATTCTATCGTCAACAGACGCAGCTAAAGCCAACATATCCTTGATGCCGTCAACGTCACCGCGCAGAGCCATGAGGTCAAGGATAGCGGTGAAGCTGTAGGCGTCAGGCTCCACGGACGACGACATCAAGTTATCGAAGACTTGATATGCTCCCGCCGCATCGTCATTTCTGGCGTAACCATGCAACAGCATATTCCATGCCCGCACGTGTGGATCCCGACCAAGCATTTGTTTAATATCCTCAAACACCTTTTTCGCTTCCTCGGTTGCGCCACATCTCGCATGAGCCTCAAGAATGTACTCCAGGTGGAAGGGCTTCCGCTGACGGATCGGAATATACCTGAACCAAGACTTTGTCCTAGTCACGTCGCCAACGCGTGCATACCGATCCATGAGGAGCTCCAGCATTTTATTTGAAGGCCGACCGTGAAATACGCTCATATCCGCGGCAACGTTACCGACATCCACGCGAAGCCCTGTTCCACGAGTGCCGTGAGACTTAGTCATGTTTCCTGTCAAGGCATAAAGCATGGCTGCGAATAATTTCTGGCTAGGAACGACAGAGCGGTCTGCTTTTGCAATGGCAATATACCTTGTGTACAACTTGCGGACAACCATGGGAGGAATTTTGGCCTCTTTGGTCGTCGGCGATGCCAGAAGACCTCGAAGGGCATACTCGTAGTGACGACTTTCCAAGAAGGCGCTTTGCTTCAATCTCATCAACAGGCGATACAGGCGCTTTTCTTCAGACGCAGAGGATGAATGTGGCGCATGTTGCCGAATAGCTTGAGCTCCGAGATCCGTGGCGAACGTGCGTATCTGGTGCTGATCTTCCGGTTCACGTCCAGTTAACCGCCGCATCCATCGAAGGTACAGTAGGAACGATTCGGCGTGGTTACACATCTCCAGGTTTTTCTTAGCCACTGACCAAATCTCCAGCGTGGGTCCCCGAAGATTTGTCATTTCGGTGTACACTTCAATAGCCAACTGCCACCTTTCCTTTTCGATGGCAGAAGCCAGCAACTCGGAAGTCCCGATTTTTCCACGCGCCACATGACCAGACTCAATTCCGTGTTCATGGGCCAGAGCTGCCTTTCCAAGCTGGTTTAGCAACAAATATGCTGTGACAGCACCATGATAGGAAGATGGTCGTCGATCCTTGGCGTCAAGGGCGTCGAAAATGGCAGTGGCCTCCTGGGCAAACATAGGAGTAAATGGCTTCACTGAACAGAGATAGTCCAAGACGGCGGCGGAGAGATCCGGAGTTCGATGGGCCGTGTCGGTCTTCTGCCAGAGGACCCATACCATCCTGCTGTCGAGCTCGCCAGCGTCCAACAGGGACCGAAGCATCTCGGGAGCATTGTCAACATCAGCCAACCCATTTGTTTCATCCAGCGGAAAGCCTTCCAGGTCTAATTCGGACAGATCACCCATCGGCATAGGCGATATATCCTCGAAGGGATCTCTTTGGCTGGCGTCTTCGGAAGAATCGAAGGGGGTGTCACCGGACGCCGCGTCAACAGGCGGAGGATCAGTGGCGTCGTAGCCGTTTGCCCTGGAGGAGAACTGGCGCATGCGGCCACTGTTTCTGAGACGCATCTGACGAGCCTGCCAAGCTTCCCGGCTCAAATGGGACAGGCGACGCATCAGTGCCAGAGTTCTGGCCGGGTACAGAAAGTCCAGAAAAAGAGGGTCTTGATGTGTTGAGTGAGCGGCAGCGTTTCTGCCATCGTGGAGAGGCTGCAGTACAGAGAGCCAGCACGCGGAGAGATCGAGGTCCAGGGCGGCATGGTGCCAGAAGGACGAGTGCAGCATGCGACGGCTTCGGAGACGAGGGTTGGAGCCGCGCAGAAGGTGTCGTCCTCCGGATTCGAGACATAGCGACGCCCGCTCCAGCATACCCTGGCGAGTAGTGTTGACGAGAGCTACCGACGCGGGAAAGTTGGACAAGATGCTACGACAGCGTGGGGATTAGCGGGGAGCAGCGGCGGTCAGCGGCGAAGGACGTACAGCGCTGCATAACGCTCTGGGAGGGGCGCGGAGGAAGATTTGGGGGCGCGGAGCGGCGGGAGAGCTGCAGGCGGACGAGGGAGACGGGTCCTTGCAGTTGTCGGCGAGGAGCAGGCAGAGCGGCGGCGGCAATGGCAGTGGCGAAGGTTCCTACATCGACTGTCGAACGACTGGGCGCGGGAATCGACGAGAAATCTGCCGGCGGCACGATTTTCCGTCGCCGCGCGCGTCATTGCAGGCCCCGCCCACCCTCCGCACGTCCAAAGGCCCAGCTCTCTGCCCGCTCTGGAAATCCCACTGAGCACCCCCTCCAATGGACATCACCGCCTTCGTCCTCGCCCAGCGCGACGACGCCCTGCTGCTGGGCGACTACAACACCTACCGCCAGACCTGCTCGCGCCGCATCCTCGCCCTCCGCAAGCGCACCGGCCGCGCCACGCCCAAAAACGCCAAATTCGCCGCAAAAGCTCCCGTCACTGCCGCCGACGTGGCCAGCAGCCATGACTTTCTTCATCTTCTCATCTTCACCGCCGAGCGCGCCTGGGCTCATGCCATGCACATGAAGTCCACCCATGCTGAGGACAATGCCGACAAGGGAATCACGGGCTCCACTCGCAAGCACATCATCTCGAGACTGCACAAGGCTACTCATACCGCCCGCGAGCTCGCTACCGTACTGGCCGACCCTTCTTCCGGCGCCACCAGCACCGACCTGCTCGAAGCCCAGGCATATTCACATTCGCTCAGCGGCGCTGAGGAGTTCGAGAAGCAGGCTGAGGGTGTCCATTCCGATGCTGCTCAGCCACCAGACCAACGTTGGAAGCAATGCCTCATTCATTACTCGGTTGCCCACGTAGTCTACAACGCCCTTCTCCAGACCACCAAGAAGGACCTGTACAAGGAGTTCCTAGCCAGTACCATCGACCCAAGCATCCGCTATGCCGCCTACCAGTCTCGTCTTCCCAGGACCGTTTCCGTTGCTCAAGTTGCCCGCCAAAGCTTCCCGAAGGATAACGCTTCCCTCGTTTCTGCCATCGAGGATATTTACCCCAACGCTTTGAGGGACGAGGCGGCAATCGCCGGTATGTTTGGTCCAATTGTAGCTCACGTGAGCGTGCACTAATCTCGTTGTCTAGGCAAAGGCACCGATTCCACCGAGAAGATTCCAAATACGATCACATGGCGTTCAAGAACCGCCAACATTGTCGATGCCGCTGTTGGGCAGGCGCTCGCTGCCGTCACGTCTGCCGAGGCACGTCTCTCTGACTTCCTAGTGGCAACACCGGAAGCATCATCCCGTGAGAAGGCCGCAGCCTATGATGAGGTTCTCATCGCCAGCCAAGATGCCTCGGACTCTACCCGCCACGCCATCGAGGAGCTGGAGAAGGAGGGCGTCAATGAAGGAGATTCGCGTATGCAAGATCTGCGCGTGACCGACTTGGCTGTCAACTATGCACTTATTGGCTGGCGCGTGGGAAGAAATAGAGTGCTTATTGGCGACGGAGACGGCGCCGATCTGGGAACGGAGCATTTCAAGAAGCCGAAGAAGCCGAGGAGGGACGGAAAAGAGTGGGCTGAAAAGGAGGAAGGCACCGGGCGAAAACTCGCGAGGATACGGGAACGTAACGTCCTTTACGACTCCATTCTTCAAAGTATCGACTCCGTGAAAGATCTCAGGGGTGCTCTGCGCGACGCCACTTTTATTGAAGAGCTGGAGGGAAAGAAGGCATACTACCGCGCCCTCAAGTGCCTCAACTTGGGCTATTCTCATGCGCTCCTCTCGCAGTCCAAGAACGTTCTTGCTCTATTTGCTCGCGCGTTAGAGCTTGCATCCAGAGCCATTGCCACTGGCACTTCCGCATCTGCCCCCGCACCTCCCAAACTGGACGTCACTCGCGAGCAAGCTGAATCCTTACACAACCGCGTCCAAGGCCTCGCATCTCAATACCGCGCCCTGATAGACCTTCACACTCACGTGACCGACAAGAGCTCGACTTCCAAGGGAACAATCTCCGCCCCTATTGTAGAGCGGTTGAATGAGTACCCATCTGGGGATGTGGATCTCCAGAACCTGGTTCAGTGGCCCCCTAAGCTGCAGCCTGTGCCTGTGAAACCTCTGTTCCTGGACGTGGCATTCAATTACATCGATTTTCCTGGCAGGGCTAAGGCAGCGGTTGAGAATGGAGGCGTCAAACTAGATCAAGCCCCCGCTCCTCAGGAGGAGCCGAAGAAGAAGGGCTGGTTTGGTTTTGGCCGGTAAACCAAGATCTGAGTCACATCGTGGCAACATGCTTTGAATCTCCATGGGATAGAAGCCCAAAAAAAATATAACAGAATAGTAATGAAATTTTTCATCGCCACAAGTAAGTGACCTCCCAGCGTCACCCGTGTGCATTGGTAGAAACCTCAAATGCACTGATTTCCAAAGGTTCCACTTGGTTTAGTCCTTTTCGTCCTGGAATACGTGCTGTCCCACCTCCTACTTACTCTCTTTGAGTAGGAAAGGTTTCTTTGCGGCTTTCATGCCACTTTCAATCTTCCATCTTTGCCTGACCCTGCGCATCTACTAATGCCTTGAAGATGCTTCCGTCTATCTTCAGCAGGGCCAGAGGGGGGCCGATCTCCACAATCTTGCCCCTCTCCAACACCACGACCCGATCAAAGTCATTGATCGTGTCCAATCGGTGAGCAATGGCGATTATGGTTCTGTCCGCAAACGCCGAGTGGATGATGTCCTGCATCAGCACATCCGTCGCGCGGTCAACACTACGAAACGTCAGCACATTTGCAATATCAGGGGCCTCAGTCTAGGATAAGGACTAAAGATGGGAAGAGTAGACGTGAAAAGAAGGGGAACGTCTCACCTGCTCGTCGCCTCATCCAAAACCACAATCCTTCCCGGCTGCAGCAACGCCCGCGCTAGGCAAAACAACTGCTTCTCCCCCTGACTCAACAACCCATCCACATTCTCCAGCCGGACGTCCAACCCGGACCCGCCCAGCGGCGCTGCCGCCTCCAGCTTCCCCCACAGCTGACACCGCCGCAGCGCATGCATCATCTCCGCATCCGACGGCCCAGGCCGCGTGTCCTGACCATCTCCCGATCCATCGCCGTCATCCGTCGTCGTCACCCACGGCGCCAGGTCCTCCCGCACGCTCTTCCCGAGGAAGAACGGCTCCTGCGGCAGCGCGATCATGCCTGCCCTCAACGCAGCGAGTGGCACGTCGTCCGTCGCGACGCCGTCGATGACTATTTGCCCGCACGGGTCCTGGTGCAGCAGGCCGAACAGCGCGGCCACCAGACTCGACTTGCCGCTGCCAGTGCGGCCACAGATGCCGATCTTCTCGCCGGGCGCGATGTCCAGGTTGATCTTGCGGATAACGGACGGGGCCGCGGGGTCGGGCGCGTAGGAGGCGGAGAGGCTGCGGAATGTGATGGCGCCGTGGGTGGGCCAGTGTTGTTCTGACACAGAGAGCGCGTGGGAGGGACAGGAGCGCTCTTGGGGCGTGTTGGTTGAGAAGAGACGGATGCGGGCGACGGCGCTGAGAGCGGTTTCGAGCTCAGTCCAGGAGGTTACGAGGTTGCGGATGCTAGCTCCGAGGTCCATCTACGTTATGTCATGTCAGGCGTGCGATGTTGTGTGTGGTAAATGCAAACTTACGGCTCCGACAAGGGCGAGTCCGAGATAACCCGTATCAATCTTGGAGCGGAGGCCGACGGCCAGGCCGGTGAGGACGACGACGAGGCCAGCTACCATGAATTCAGAACGAGCCTGAGCCAGTTCTGTATGGCCTGCAAGAGGTAGAACGGCACTTGCGAGTCGTCGAGCAGTCTTTTGTTGCGGCTCCGGAATGCGTCGGACCAGCCGAATGCTCGAATAGTCACGATCCCAGCAAGAGTCTCGAGGAAATTGGTACATAGTGGCGCTTTGGCCTCGAGGTCCATGAGACGAATTTGGCGCGAGGTGCGGAGGTAGATACGCTGAATCAGATACCCGATGGCGGCCAGAAATGGAATCAGAGCCGCCACGGGTGGAGTTGCAGCAATGAGAATGCCAAAGTTTGCCAGCTGTTCGAAAGACGCTGTGTTCCATGAGAATCATCACCGCAGTGAGTCGACTTTTCAGTAACATACCATAAGTTGTGTTAACCCAGGCGAAAGGGAGGACGTTGTCTACGAGCACGATGTCCTGAGAAAATCGGTTGGTGATTTCTCCAACATCGGTAGCCACCAGATACGAAAACTTTGCTCTCACGAAAGCAGAGAGTTGTTGAGCATGCATCGACAGGCTGGAGCGCGGACAAAAGACAAGGGTGAAATGCGCAATGCCTAAAGTCACGAGAAGAACATCGACAATGGTAATGGCGGTGAATGTTCCCATACTCTTCCGAAGTGAATCTGCTGAATCACTGTCTTTAGCAAGCTCTTTCAGCCAGATATACTGGACCGCGTTGGCAGCGTTCATTAGACCGAGAAGCCAGAGGTAAACGGCGACTTGCGTCTTTCCCACAGCTTTGAGATAATAAATGAGCGTGCCGAGATCGCCGGACCGCCTGTCGTATCCATCATTCAACTCGATCTCAGCAGCAGTGGCAAGGGGAAATGCCTGGTTTTCGTCCGCGTCCTCTTCGCCATTGTCCTTACGAGAGTCAGAGCTCGACGACGAATTCTTACCAAGGCCATGTAGGCTATGAGCTTCCAGGAATTCGGGACTTGCGATAAGGTCGCCATACGCGCCATTGGCGACTACGCGGCCTTCTGAGAGTATGACCAGCCTGTCTGACTCTGGGGCCCAGTGCGTTGAGTGAGTTGCCAGTATTGTTGTGCAGTTCATCTTGCGGAGTAGACCGTCCCTACCAAACACTCGAGAGAACACAAGGCTCTCAGTCGTATTATCAAGACCGGAAAGGACGTCATCAACAATAATTGTCTTCTCTCTTGCGTACAAGGCGCGAGCAAGGGAGATCCTGTTCTTCTGGCCTCCGGAGAGAGTGATCCCATGAGAACCAATCATGGCGGCGTCCTGATTCTTGAGTTCTTTAAAGTCTCTTTGGAGTCCACAGGCCCATATCACGGCGTCGTACCAGCTTTGATCAAATTGACTTTCTCCTACAATATTCTGGCGTAGAGTGGCATTTCGTAGCCAGGGCGTCTGGGCGCAAAAGGAAATACCAGAACCATTGGTTTCCACACTGCCGCTCAACACCACGGTTTCGCCCACCAACGATTGGAGAAGTACCGATTTTCCGGAAGCGACTTTTCCTACGATCATTGTAAAAGAGCCTTCGTTAATTTCCAGGGTAATGCCATGCAGTAGAGTTCGTATACGATCCATGCCGAAAGCAGCATTAAGGGTTCGGAAGACCTTCGAACGTAGAGTACGATGACGAACGCGTGTCATCTCAATATCGCTGCCGGATCTGAGGCGCACGGGCCCTTCTCGAGTAGCTTCCAAGTCTTCTCGATCCGCCAGGTACATCTCTATACGGTACAGCGAGGCAGCTGCGCTCTGGAAATGTGGTATTTGTTGGAGCACTAAGAGCATTGGAGACGTTACCAGTTTCAGCGCAGACAGAGATGTGAAGAGCGTGTCGAAGTCAAGAACATCGCCACTGTATAAGGCGATCACCGCGAAGGTGATGTATGTGGAGAATATGGAGAGCTGTAGCAATAGGTTTGCTTGAAGAGTCAGTGACGGGTCTATCGCAAAAGCCGCGAAAACTTACAAACAACGAAAACGTATGTCAACAGCTTCCGCACATGTCTGGAGGTGCCGTCAGCGAATGAATAGAAGCCCCGGATGATCGAAGTCCTACCGATGCGCAACAACCTCATCAATCCGTAGGGCTGTCACCATCTTGTGTACTGCTTCAGAAAGGCCAAGCATGCGAATCCCTTTCGTTGAAGAAGCAACAGTCGCAACCGTGGTCACGCGTCTTTCTGTCACGGCAACCCAATCAAGCTGGCGTCTCTTCACGCTGCCACCGATTCCAGAGGAAAGCACCGTGGACAGGAATACGACCACCAATGGCGCCACGAAAGCTGCTCCGAGCTTGGTGTATAAGATATACAAAGCAATAGCTGAACTAACGGTGACTGCCCATATGTCATGAATGTTTTTGACACCCTCAATGACTTTCTCTACGTCGACGTTCATGAGAACTGTTGCGGAGCCGAGATTGACGTCTTGAGAAGTGATTGAGAGCGCCTTGTGGTAGATTGAGGTTATCAGGACCGAGCGGAGCTTGACGGAGAAGCGCGCAACACTCTGAGTGTACCAGGATGAGACAATTGCAAGGGCGATGAATGTAAGTGCAAATGCCCCGACAAGTCCATACCCTTCGTTGGTAGTGGTACTGTTCACAGGCTTCTGAATGTAACTGACCATGGCGGAGATAAGGAAGGGTTGTGCCAGTGTGGTACTCATATACAAGAGCCTGAGCACGGGTCAGTCGCAAGTAACCTATGTGGGTAGCCCTTCAAACCTTGGCAACACTGGCAGAAAGATGTCATATTTGAGTACGGAGCAGAGGGTCCATAACAGAGGATGATCCATGGATCGATTGCTTGGATCGCACCACTTCCGTTGGAAGCGTTCATCAAGTTGCTCATTAATGAGCTCGGTATCAATTTTATGAAGGTCCTGAGGACGAAGGACCTTTCGGTAGCCTGAAGAACAATCAGCTACCATGTCTACAAGATGGATTTCCACGCACCTTCTTTGAAGAGATCGTTGAGATACCAAAACAGCCTCTGTCCAAACAGGCCAATTGTCTCTTCCGGAGACAATTTCCGGTCATTCTCGGATACAAGGAGATCTTTCTTGCTCAGGGATTCGAGCAGCAGCAAGATTCCTGTCAGAGCCGTGTGAACCGAGGATGAGCTTACCAGGGCAGCATCGTAGCGCATGAGGAACAAAGTCCGCAGCCTGGCAGCGTCACAGAGAAATAGCACGAGAAGGAAAAACTGAAGCAGATGACTCGGCCTTACAGCCCTTGAGTGCTCCTGGCGCGAAAGTAGTACGATGCTCCAGGACGAAAGGAATTCGAAGCATGCCGAAGCCAAAGAGGTCTTTGTCTTGTAGCTGTCGGCCTTTGCCCACAAGACCAGCAGTAGAGTGCTGGAGGCGGCGTAGAGAGTGCTCATGATCTATAGGGATTAATTCCGACGGAAATCTATGGGACCGAGGAGGGCATACCAACTTCAGAAAGCCCAGATGGCTGTTCTTTGCGATGCGCTCCCGGCGACGGCGCAAGGTCATCAGG
Organism: Botryosphaeria dothidea; assembly: GCA_011503125.2. Taxonomy (NCBI): domain Eukaryota; kingdom Fungi; phylum Ascomycota; class Dothideomycetes; order Botryosphaeriales; family Botryosphaeriaceae; genus Botryosphaeria; species Botryosphaeria dothidea. The sequence continues at coordinate 2,113,617 of WWBZ02000073.1, forward strand.
CGTATGGGAGCTAATAGTAGGAGAATTACCTGAGGTAAGAGGCCAAGCACGCTTTCCTCAAACGTCAAGGTGAAGTCGAAGCCTCCGCGACAAGGCCCCACGGCGGGCCCAAAGGAGCCATCGGTTCCACAAACTTGGCTCATGGGTGCAGCAATCGCAGGCGTGCCAAGCTTTGCAGTATTGAAGATGGTTGCAAGGGTTGATTGAGACAGAAGGAGTTTTGTGAATTGAGGTTGGGACAACGAAAGGGTTGTTGCTGCAGATTTACTTGGATTGATGCGCGGAGTTCGCAATTGAAGAATAAAGTTCTGCCTGGAGGACCGGGTTGCCCGACGAGTGGAGTGGATTGCGCGATTGGCTTTCTACCACTCTTATCCGTAAGCGCCACTGGCTCCATAATGTGTCACAAGCTTGGCATGGCGTTATCTGCATACCTGTCGGGCTAGACGAACTCCGCAATCCCGGAATACATTCGAGTCCCAGGGCACGGACCACCCGCCTTTTCGAATGCCTCCCGCGAACGACGCGTGTATGAGCATATCCATATCCATGAGCAGAGCCTCCCAAAAGCACGCTCTGAGTTTCTTGATTGGGATGTTTGGCCCCCGCAGCCACCAATGGGGTTTGGCGTCTGGATGGTTTCCCAGCACTGCTTCCGGCTGTGTAGTGCGGCCAGCGGGGTCCGGATTGCACACGACGCGTTGCGAGGCAGGGTACGGGCCAGTGTGCGCTCATCCAATCAAGAGCATGAGGACATCGGGAAGCAGAAGATGGCAGCAGTGATGAAGACAAGAGAACGTCGTGGGTGCTTGCTTGGTCGGGACAAAGAAGGAGCGTGCTTGCTCTTGTTGGCGCGGATGCCTCTTCGGGAAGCCGCAGTTGCCCAAACGAAACGGCGGCCAACTTATGTCACCGCCGCTGCTCCCCAGTTCTGCCGCCACCCACCAATCTCCTACAAGTGCTCATTTGATCTCCGTGTATGCACTCGCCACTCATTCCTCACTGCACCGCTCACTGGCGCTCCTTCAGCATGAGCTTCTGGGGCCAGAGCTTCTTCCAGAATGATCGCGATCTGGATATCGCCTACACTCTTTCCCAGAGAATCCGAGTAGACGATCTTCTCACGCCCGACGACTCTGTCCGCCTGCGCAACGAGCTCGACAGCGGCAAGCCCGACGCCGAGTTCCATAACCTCAGTGACGGCGATTTCAGTCCCGACGCCGACCTGTCCTTTTGGGGTGTCAAGACCGCCATCGTCGTCTTTGCTGCCGCCGCCATGCGTCATGGAGCCACCATCTCTGACGAATACCGCAAGTACATCAAGGCCGCCGTCAAGTCTCGTCTAGGCATGTACGATACCGCCAAGAAGGAAATGGCCACTGCCATCGACTTATACCAGAACGGCGTTCCTCTGGACACCTCCGGCAAGTGCCTCGACCAAGTCGCGGAGGAAGCGACCCACCCCCCTAACCGCTTCGGTGTCGTCGGCCTCAGCCTCCTAGACCCGTCCCTTTTCACTAGAATTAATACTATCAAAGATAAATACAATGCCTGCGAAAAGTACGACGAGAACTTTCTGCGCTGCGGTCGTTGTCATCAGGCCCGCTACTGCAACGCCGAGTGTCAGAAGAAAGCCTAGAAGAAGCATAAGCAGGTCTGCCAACCACACCAGTGAGCAGAAAGGCCTTATGATAGGTGTTCGCTCGATTCTGACTGGTGGGCACTTTCGATTTCCCACAACTTCTTTTCCAAGTTGCAAATTGCCCGTCGGCAATGGGTGCTGGGTTCACAATGTTACTGTTCTGCGTATACCTGGAAGGGTATAGTTGAGAAGATGGTAATCCTGTCACGGACGCGAGGAGTTTCTCGGTTGCCAAGAAAAACAAAGCGCTTCCCACTGCTTCATCTCCATGTATCTCACGCTTGCCCTGCGAATTCAATTAGGCATGAAATTCTCATTTGGAAGTGTTGTGCCATGTACGTCTTGGCCAATTGAGCGCGGTCTTTGATATGAGTGTATCTTCTTCAAGCGGTCGAGGCGGTCTCAGTAAAGCGACGTCAGCGGTAACCATCTCCTTCTGACTGGCCGCAGTGTGAATTTCCTCGAGTGCACGTGTGATCAGTAACGTATGTTCCGAAGGGCGCCCGCTCAGTAGCGACCGCGTCACACGCGCACTGATTCACGCTTTTCTACGGAGCTCCCAGCCCACACCTCGTCAGCTACTCCTCTAACGCTCCAACCTCACCCTAACGCCCTGTTGGTCCTTTCCCCCCCTTTACGCCTTCGTAAAGTCCTCTTATGCCACGCACTCCCGACACCGACTCTACTCAGTCTTCAAAGACGCTCCACGACATTGACCTGTCGACATCTCACCCGCATTTCTGGTACTCCTCCCTTGAGTGAACACGCGTTCAGCGCAACCAGAATGGTGTGTCTGCACCATATTCTAAACACCGCCACATCAGTAGATCTTCCTCGTTGACGCTTGGCATTCTCCCTCACGGTTCAAGAACAACATTACGACCGTCTTCAGGAACGTCAAGCGCCGGCCCAGCAGGATCACCCGCAAGCCTTACGAATTCGCTCAACCCTGCATCTCTCACACAAAGACTGACACCTGGACCGCCGCGCTCTGCAATTTGCAAGGCACTCACAAGCTGAACAGCCTTCGGCACACCCTGACCACGGGGTTGAACGTCCGAACACAGCTTTCCGCCGTCGATACTCCTGTCCGCCTCGTTCAAACCAGGATCATTGCCTTGAGCCGCGTCTCATTCACACATCGCACACGCAGAAACGCGCGCCATCCAGCAAATCCCTTGTTCAAGATATTCTATTCTTCGTCAGAGAGCAATCCGCTTTCAGCCGTTCTCAGATCTTCATCAACCCCGCCCTAACGACCCGACACCATGGCTCCCAGCACTACCTGGGTCCGTCTCACTATGTGTGGCGATGAATCCCGTACTTTCCTCCTTCCCACCATGAAGATCCAAACCTACCTGGCAAGTCAATCTGGCTCCACCCTCAACGCAGAACTTATTTGATTATTCTAACAGAAGCAGGACTTGAGTGAGGTTATCTACGCCATTTTCGGTGTCAACCGCAACCAGTTCCACTTTGACATCCACCTCCAGAATGTCCAATGCCTTGACAACCAGGAGGTCATCGTTTCCCCGGCCATGTGGAATCTCGGCATGTACTTCTCCAACTCGCTCGAGAACGCCCTTACCTGTTACGTGCACTTTAAGGTGCTGCCTTCCATCCAAGTGGAAGCCACCAAGGCCCTCCTGGCCCTGGCACCAGACGATTCACCACCAGACACGGCAAGCATCCCCACGAGCGAGCCTGCTGCCGACAACAGTCCCACCAAGCGGGCCAGGAGCTCGTTCGGGTCACCGGCCAGCGAGCGGGTGCGGCAGAGCGAGGTATCTGTAGCCACTTCCCCGGCTGCGGACGGGGAGGAGAAGGGCAAGGACGGGGAGGGGTCAGGCCTGTTCGTCACCCCGGATAGCAGTGCCCGCAAGCAGGAGCGGCCTGCTCCTCGCTTCTCGTCCTCCTCCTCTCCGCTGTCGTCTCTGCCTGACAGCCCTCTCTCTGCCGCACCCACGCCGGCACCTAGCAGCAGCCAGCCCGTCACCATCAATTTCTCGTTTGAGAACTGCATGACGAGCTCCTACAAGGTGACGGTGAAGGACTGGTCCCTGATGGTGGACGGCCAGGACCGCCTGGACAAGTGCGAGAAGAGGGTGAAGGCGAGGATTTGTCAGGCGTTCTTGGTGTGGGAGGGCATCTCCCACCGCCAGGCCGACTCGTTGAAGAAGGACCTGGAGGTCAAGATCTTCGTGGGCGGTGCGGTGGGAGATACCCTGAGTCAGAGGAAGAGGATGGAGGAGTACCTAGTGGGAGCCGCGGAGGAGGGAGAGAGAGTTGTGGCTGCGCGGGTGGAGATGTGGAGGAGAAAAGACGTGGAGATGGACATCTTGAGGAGGCTGTCCCCAACTCGGGGGGATGATGATAGCGAAAGTGAAGAGGATGAGAGCGAGGATGAGTGAGCGGAGGGAGGGATGGTGGGGGGGATCTAGTCAGAGCCCTTTGGGCTGCCGCATTCCGATAGCGATGTAGGCTGAGCCTGCATTTTTGTATCAAAATTTTGTATTAATATGAAGCGAAGCACGCTTTTCACGGAATTGCAGTGTCTCGAAAGCGAACGTTGTAAATATTTCACCTCATGAAAACTGGTTGGCCATTATCGCTTTACGAGCTCAGCTTCCCACGAAATTCATTTCATTCCATGAACGAGTTCCTTGGGCCATACGTATCAGACTATCAATTCCCATGGATATGATCCCATTCCAAAGAAACTTTTTCAAACGCCCATTGCCTCGCTGCGGTCAGACGTTGGGTATTCCGGACGCTTCCAGTCAACAGCGACTTCTGGGACCGCGCTGTGATCCTCGAGCGCCTTGTTCAAGCCCTCCCGTTGAACGCAGTTCTCAAAGGCGAAGCTCTTAGCACACTCTTCCAACTCCTCAAAACTCATATTCTTGAACAAGTCTGCAAACTCATCCTGCAAGCAAGACGACAACCAAATCTGATTGATCAGACGGGTGATCTGTCGCTCGGTGGCCCATGGCGTGGGATACTGCAGCTTGCTAGCTGGCGCAACCTTGTCTATCCAATCGACAAGCGGGTTGATGACATCCTCAACCTGCTTACTGGGGTGGCGTCCCCAGGCGTCGAGCTGCAGCTCCCGTTTCCGCTTCAGGAAAGGCGCGATGGTGCGGTTCCACTTGCTCTGGGGGCTCGTGTGGATCATGCCTTGCACGCCAATGTCCTTGTACAGCCAGATGCTCCAGTGTATCTTGTATTTGTCGTAGATGTTGAGCTGCTCCGACAGGACATTGTACCGGGCCTCATTGACCTCGGCATGGTCTGCGTCCAGCTCCGGAGAAGCGTAGACGGGGCCGAATTCACCTGGTCATGTCAGATGAAAGACCATAGAAACGAGGAATTCGTGGGCCTACCGTTCCAAATTGGCGTCTCGAATTTATACATAAATTCGGCCTTCCGAACGAATTGCCGTTCCAACTTGGACTTCTGCTCGGCAGATCCGACGTATTTCTCGCCTTTCGGAAACCCCATCATCTAAAGACGTCAGCTGCGCAGCTGAGGTCGAAGCAATTCCACTTACCGTGTAGTCATGCAAGGCGTAGACAGTGTTCGGCAGCTTCTTGTCGAAGAACTTCCACTCCATGGCGAAGGTGTTCCCATCGAGCCACAGGGTGTGATGTGGGTCGATCTTGCGAATAGCTGCCTCAATACGGTCATAGAAAGCGGGAAGTCTCCAGTGCTCGGGGTCACAGGGCTCGTTGATCGGATTGTAGCCGGCGACCCACGGATTGTCCTTGTACCGCCGGGCTATCTGCTCCCACAGCCACACCGTCCGGTCCTGGTGATCCTTGTAGTCCCAGAAGGCGGCGTAGTTGGTGGCATTGTCGGAGTGCCAGTCGCAATTCTGGCCGCCGGGCACCGTGTGCATGTCCAGAATGGTATATATTTTGTGCTTCGCGCACAGATCCACGACACGGTCAAGGTGCTTGAAACCTGATTCCTTGAGCACGCGAGGATTCATGTCGTCCTCCAGATGGCGGTAGTTGAAAGGCAGCCGGAGGCAGTTCAGCCCCTTGCTGGCGAAGAAAGCGGCGTCTTTATCGGTGAAGAAATACTCCAGCCATTTATCGAAGAAGAACTCGTATTTCTCCTTACCAAGGGCTTTCAGCATGGTGGCACGGTGTTGATGCTCGTGACCGGGATACCCCGTGATGAAATTCTCCATGCTATGAAATAATGAGAATCGGATACATGCCGATACAATGATTGGAAGGTAGCTCACTTCATCCAACCTCCCAATCCAGCGCCGCGCAGAATGACAGGTTTGCCGTCATTACCAACGACGTTCTCTCCGTCTACTTTGAGGATGCCAGTAGCCATACTTGGAAGGAATCAAAACGGTTGCAAAGAGGTGGAATACGATGGCTCGCAGAGCCGCAGAGGGCGTCCATTTTAAGCAGCATCTCGGACCATTTTCCCGACAGTTCGCGGGGCAGAGGCGGTCATGCTGGTCTTGGTAGAGGGCCAAGGGATGAGTTTAGGCTAAAGTCGGGGGAAGGTCGGTTGAGGTAGGCCGAAAGAGGGAACCCGGAGTCGATGACATGGATGGAATGTCAGCGCACATCTGTCCCGCAGATGCTTTGCTTATGAGTCATGAGCAAATCAATTGGCGTGGTTGGCCATACATACTCTGGTTTATGATCTCCGTGCTGTCTCGTCTAACTCCGTTTTCTAATTCCTCCACATTTACACGAAAATAGTATCTACAATATGAGCGAGAACGAAGAGAGCTGATACGAGGCGAGCTCCTTCTATCTCACGGCGCCATGTCAAAGAGAAGGAACTCGGCTCTCTTGTCCCCTACGCTCTCAACGACAACCTCACCAGATCCCCTCACCCCCTGCAAGTATGCGCCATCTCCTTCTTTCAATATCTTGTCTCCTATCTTAATTGCAGCGCCACCTTCTTTTGGCTGCTCCCTCCCGTTCATGACCACATGCAAATACACCTTCCGCTCACCATTGGCGACAAGCTTGTGGCGAACCTTCAATCCAGGCTCCAGCAAAGAAGCGCTCATGCTCAAATCTGCATGAAGGGGAATCGGTTCGCTCTGGCCCTCCTTTCCAGAGTGCCTGTCTGCGCTCTCCACTATCCGGCACAGCTTATTCAGCTTTAGCTCGTCCGGAAAGGTGCGGGTCGTGTACGACGGGGTCAACCTGCTGATGGCTGGCTTGGCCCAGATCTGGAGGAAGTGCACCTCGTCCTTCTTGTTACGGTTGTACTCAGAGTGGCGAATCCCCGTGCCGGCGCTGGTGAACTGCACGTCGCCGCGGTGCAGGTACTCCAGATTGCCCATCGAGTCCTTGTGCTCCAGCTGACCCTTCACCACATAGCTCCAGATCAGAAACTCGGCGTGCGAATGCGTGCCGAACCCAGTTCCTGGAGCTACTCGGTCCTCGTTGATGACGCGCAGCGGGCCAAACGACTCGTGGTCGGGGGCCCAGTACGATGCAAATGAGAAAGTGTGGTACGTGTAAAGCCAGCCATGATCAGCATGGCCACGCTGGTTCCATGGTCTCGGAGTGATATTCATGGCGGCTGGTGGGGCAATAGGACCAAATGCTTTTGTCGCCGAGGAAGTCGTGGTCGCGGTAGCCATTGTGCGGAGTGCGGCAGTCCTGGACATGAGTTTTCCTGGAACGATGCTGCAGAGAGGCGTGAACAGAGCCAGGATGACTGCAAGGAGCGCGACTAGTGTTGCGATGAAGAGCTTGGTCGTATATAAAGTCGAAAAGCCGGGGTTCGGGGATGGATCGCCGATGGTGTTGGTTCTGGACATGGAGATATTTCCAGACAGCAAGCGCAGTTTGGCATTTGTATGGATTTTGGGCCGAGTACGTACGCTTAAAAAGGAAAGCACGAGTACCTACTGTCAAAAATTGCGCTTGCTGAGCGCTGCCTTTCTAAGGCTCGCGTAATTGGCGCCAGGAGGGGAGGGCAATTGTAAGCTGCTCGTAAGCAGGCACTAAAGTGGTGGCCGGCCGGCACTCGCGCATCAGCCTCCACGCCATTCGTCGAGCTCGCGATCACACACCGCCACATGCACGTGATGTCGGGGATAATTCCGAGATCCCCGCCGCGCGCTGCCACGATGCGGAAGCGTCGCGCGTGTCGAGGCCTGAGGCCCAAATGAAACACCAGGTCGGTTATCGCCAACCCCGCCACAACACTCAGACGTCAGGGCACGTCGCCTTGTAGCGGACCCTGTCACAGCCAACTGACTTCCCGCGATCCACACCTCGCCTACCAGTCATTGGCGCCGCTGTGCCGTCACATCCACCACCGTCCACCGCGCGCCAGACAAGGGCCCTGAGTCGCGGTGCAGCTGATCCTGCACCCATCACTGGCCGCCGCTGTTGAATCTGTGTTGCATCATCCTGCGACGGGCTCCATCCATAAGGCTGCGGACGGGTGCCTGCTCCCGCCTGCCCTGGAGGCGAAAGTCATCGTCGTCCACGAGTCAGCTGCAGCGGCATATGATGCAATGCCTCGCCTGTCCCGGAGAAAAAACACATCCTGTTCGGATAACTGTCCGCATCGCCCTCCACCCTGCTGCTTGCATCTCCACGAAATCTGAGGCACCGTCCGCCGGCCCACGGCTGTTATTGTGCGTCTATGTAATCGCATGCGGGAAGAAACATGGAAAGAGAAGAGAAAACATGCGCCTGAAGCGCGACCCTGATGCCTCGCCATCCTCTGAGCTCCACAAGAAGAAAATAGCGCCCTTGATCGCCGACTCGCCCGATACCATTTCTCATCCTGGTGTCTGTTCCTGGGTTTGACATGACGTGTTTCCGCGCAATCCAAAGGAGACGAGCTTTCTAAGCAAAAGCAAGAGAAGCCGAGAATGTGAAATCCACTTCAATTATCACACAAGACCTTGACGTGACGGAATCCCCTTTTAACTGCCGTTTTGCTCGACGTCTTGTGCGTTGGCATCTACGTTGTGATAGTCCAGAATTTCCGAGTACCTGCATCCTGCGTTAGCTCGAGCGCAACGAGTGTTCGGCCAGAGGTCCCTCGTACATCATGATCTTCCACGTATCAACAGGAAGGTCTGCGTCATTGAATGACCAATCGAACTTCTCCTCTGCCACCGGCTCGTCGGTGGGGTCGTGGTACGGCGCCAAGTACGGGTGCGCAAGCGCGTCGCCGGCTCTTACACGCTTCTTCGGGTCGAAGACGAGCATGTTTTCGAGCAAATCGATGGCTACAAAAATACGTAAGCAATGAACATGCTGGCCGAGTCATCCTCAACACATACCGAGCGGGTCTGCGTTCTTGAACTTGTTGGCAAGCGGTTGTCGTTCGCGCTTGGGCAATGATTGGACGAATCTCAGAGTCTGCAACATGTTCATCAGCAAGCGCTCCGGAAACAAACAGTGCTTGTCTTACGTTCTCGCTGCAAATGGTCTGAATCACATCGTCCGGAGGCGTTCCAAGCAGTTCTGTGATGATGGAAAACTGATTGACGTGATCCTTGCCGGGGAACAGGGGCTTTCCCTCTAGCATCTCCGCGAAAATGCAGCCAGCGCTCCAGATGTCAACCTCGACGTCGTACTTCTGCCACGTGAGCATGATTTCGGGGGCTCTGTAGTATCTCGTAGACACATATCCAGTCATCTGCGGGTCCTGGATGCGGGCAAGTCCGAAGTCGCAAATCTTCAGATCGCAGTTCTCGTTGACCAAGATGTTACTGGGCTTGAGGTCGCGGTGAACGACGCCAGCCGAGTGGACATATTTCAGACCACGCTGAAAAGAGTCAGGAGAGCGCCCTAATCACCACCAAATGGGAGGGGTTGTGTGTTTGCGCACCAGTATCTGATACAGGAAGTATTGGATGAATTGCTTCTCAAGAGGCCGCGATGTAAGAAGGCGGTGCAGGTCCGTTCCGAGGAGCTCGGTGACGAAGTAGCTGTATCGGCGTAAGTATTTTGGCATACGACGTTAGAAAAAATTTTCGCATACATGTCCTCGAGGGGCGAGATGAAGATGTCGCTAAGACTGATGACCTGTTTGGCGGTTTAGCGGGGCTGCAGAAACTCTCCGGCGGGGTTTCAAGAGCCTTACGTTCTCATGCCTCAGATGCTTGAGCAGCTTCAGCTCACGATATGTCCGCTTCGAGAGCACCGGGGTGCTGAAGGGCTTCATGATCTTCTTGACAGCGACAGCCTGGCCGGTGAGCTGATCCTTGGCCGAGCTGCGTACGCGCACGCACAAAGGCACACCGGTCAGCTACGCGTTCCGCGACATTTTCCTAGCGGGGTGTCATACCAGACGAGGCCGAAGGCGCCCATTCCGACGGGTTGCAGGTCGGTGTACCTGCGCGATCTAGGTCAGCGGGGCGTTCGCGCGGCGGGCGGCATTGGAGGGCGACGAACCTGCTGGTGATTTCGAACGTCGTGCCGAAGATCTGGGCGCGCACAAACTCCGCCATGATGACTGCTGGCGCGATGGGGTTCTGCGGCAGAGGCGATGGGCGGGCTTTGTTGCTGGGGGAGCGGGGGGTGGCGGTCGAGCGTGGAGCGGGAGTGTTCTGCGGAGAGGGGGGGGGGGGGTGAGGTGTGGCGGCAGGCTGCGGCTTGCGAGCGTTGAGTGGCCGGAAAAGTATGCCGCGAGCTGGGAGCTGGGAGGGCAGGAGAGGGGGGAGACGACGAGTGTGGATGTGCGAATTGGACGAGGGGACGGCTGGTGTTGTGCGCTTGCCCGATGGCCAGCTAGCAGAGCTGGCGCTTGATCAAATCGCCGTGGCTAAGGCAGCGCAATACGTCACTGGGGCAGCAGCGCGTGGGCCGCGAGAGATGCCGGGCGCGATTCAGCATCGCTGTCGGGGCTCTCCCAGTTGCAGCGCCCGGCAGGGAACGCCCGCAACGCCAGCCCGCCTTCGGAAAGGGCCGAGTCGAGCGGTGGCAGCGCGCGCGAAACCACGGCCACGGCCATCTGGGCCGCTACCGCTGCGGAGGGCGACGGCTGGCTGGCACGCACTGCTGCGTTCCTCGAAAAGAGATGATCGATGGAGGGGCTCGCGGGCTCCAGCTGCGGCGCACGTCCAGGCCGGCCTGCCAAAAACCGGGCCTCGCACCCGCTCTGCAGCACATCGCCCGGCGTCATCGCCGCCAGCTGTGGCTGCCATGCTATTTCGTTTTCAGCCGGATCCCCATCGAATCGGCCACAATCGCATCTGCTGCTGCTCGCCAGACATGGAACCACGCGTGGAGCGCACCGCCGCACGCGCGCTTCCGCCAACAAAAGCGCGTCAACACCGCATCGTGCTGCTGCGCTCCTGCCCAAACTCACCCAGTAGCGGGCGGGGTGCTGGCAAGCAATCTGCGGCGACAAGATGCAGCAGCGGCTGCTTAGCTAAGGACGTATGTCAGTCTGCACGTCTTGCCATCTCTTTTGCGGCCAGAACGTCGCGCCTCGATAAGCGAGGCGCTGCGCTCTGGGTGCCTGACGATGAAACATGGCAAGTCACAGGGCGGCGCCGGATAATGAAGAAAGGGTCGTCACGGGCGGCCACCAGCAGCGCTGGCGGCATAGCGGGCTCGCTGCCAAATAACGTCGCGACACACCAGGAGAAGGGGCCGCTGCGACCTAGGAGGGCGGCGGAAAGGAGCGAATGTCCGAGGTCATTTCGGCGCGCGCAGCAGCACGTCGTGATCGCCGGCGGGCGGCTTAGACAGCGTCGGTGGCAGCGTGATACAGACACGCCCCAAGGTGACGGCCAGCGCAGTCGCACCAGGCTGCTTGGGCTTGAGAGGGGGCTCTGCGCAGAGCGCTCTGTGCGGCGCTGGGCGTGGTGGACGGGCACGGCCAGGCACCAAGGCGGCAGCGGCCAGCTTGAAACCGCCCTGGGCGGCGGCCGCTCGCGCGCGCAGAGCCGCCTGGGTCCAGCAGAGCGAGCTGTCGAAACACCCACTCTGATCGGCGAGCCCAGCGTTATATTTGGCAGCACGCATCTGGAGGCGGGCGAGCCGGCGCAGCTGGGCTGGGCTGGGCCAGCGGACAAAGGAAGCAGCGTCCAAGGTGCTCCTGCCTGTGCCTCGCGGGCGTGCTTGGGCCTCGCAACGAGCCAGACAGCGCTGCGACGTGCGAGACGAGACGCGCGCAAGCCTGTCTGAGTCCTGCCTTCATCTGCCTGTGCTGCCCTGCGCTCTCAAAGTGCCCCAGAGCCAGAGCCGTCGTCTCTTCCAGCTCCAAAGTCGTCGACCTCCCAGGCGCCGGCCCGCATCCCTGGCACCACTCCCACCGGTCAGTGCCAGTCACCGACTCGACTGCGGCCAGCTTGCGCTCTCCCATCCTCGCCCTCATCACTGCCCCCACGCCGCTGCCCGCTGCCCGCTGCCTCTCTCGCGCGTCCCAGCAGAGCCAGAGCTGCTGCGCTGAAGCTGTCGCCCCCAGGCCCTAGCCTCCAGCCGCCCGCCCACCGTAGCTGGCGCCGTCGCAAGGCAAGGTGCACAGACTTCCTGGACGCGAAACGACGTCGACAGGGACTCGCAGCGCTGCACATCACCTCTCCAGCCCACGCCCACGCCCACGTCGACCTCTCCACGGCCGCCTTTCCGTCCGCCAGCACCCGCCCTCAGAGCTGCGTCGCGCCGTCGCATCCGCGCCAGCGTCCGCCGCGACCCAAGAGCCCACCGACTTCCCGCCAGCCCCGGCGCCCTGCCTCTCCCGCACTTGGCGCCGCATCCCTCCACGACATCATCCTGCGCCTCGCCGCTCCCCAGCCCCGACACCCGCAACCGTCCTCACCGCACCCACCCAGGCCCGAGTCAGCCAAACTCCCGACCGACCGACGTCGACACCACCGCGCATTTTCATCCCCGTCCCCGACCACGACAACGACCACCGCCGCGGTGCGCGATCCTGAGCGTCCCCAGCATCCTCCTGCCCAGACCGTCCACGTCGCCGGCCGCCGCCGCGGCGATAAGCCACCATGGGCATTTGCATGAGCACCAACAACGAGGATGTGGAGCAGAAGAAGCGGAGCCAGGCGATTGACAAGAAGTTGGAGGAGGACTCGCGGCGATTACGGCGAGAATGCAAGATCCTGCTGCTGGGTACGCTGCCCCGGCCCTCGCCCTTTCCCCCCGCGCGCCCCCCTGCTAACCCCCCTCTGCAGGCTCCGGCGAGAGCGGAAAGTCGACCATTGTCAAACAGATGAAGATTATACACCAGAATGGCTACACGGTCGAGGAGCTTTCCATGTACCGTCTCACCATCTACAAGAATGTCATAGACTGCGCCAAGTCGCTCATAGGCGCCATGCGACAGTTCGACATTGAGCCGGAGCTCCCGGGCAACGATGAATACTGCGACTATTTGATGGAATACGTGGTGGACCCCGATCCGGAGAAGCCGCTCGACGCGAAGGTCGGCCAGGCTATCAGCTCTGTCTGGCATGACCCTTGTGTCAAACAGGTGCTCGACCGATCCAGCGAATTCTATCTTATGGACTCGGCGCCATAGTACGCCTTTCGCCCCCAATATACTGGCCCGCGTGCTGACGACCTCCAGTTTCTTTGACGAGGTTAACCGGATAGCTGCTCCCGATTATATCCCCATAGAATCCGATGTTCTGCGCGCGCGTACCAAGACCACCGGTATCTACGAAACGCGGTTTACGATGGGCCAGCTGAGCATACAGTAAGACAGATCGCTGAGCTCGGCATTCTCAGGGTTTGCTGACACCAGTGCAGTATGTTCGACGTTGGAGGCCAAAGAAGCGAGCGAAAGAAGTGGATACACTGTTTCGAAAATGTCACGTCCATTATATTTTGCGTCGCATTGAGCGAGTACGACCAGGTACTACTCGAGGAGAGCAGCCAGGTAAGACAGATCAAATCTGCGGCGGGTCGACTATGGTAGGCTGACGGCCCTAGAACCGAATGATGGAAAGCCTGGTGCTATTTGATTCGGTGGTCAATTCGAGGTGGTTCATGCGGACAAGCATCATCCTCTTCCTGAATAAAGTGGACTTGTTCAAGGCCAAGTTGACCCGGTCTCCTCTGGGCAACTATTTCCCGGATTACTCAGGCGGCAACGACGTGAACCGCGCAGCAAAGTATCTACTCTGGAGATTCAACCAGGTGAACCGCGCGCATCTGAACCTCTACCCACAGTAAGTCAATCGGTGTCTCGGGGAAGCGGGAGGCTTTGAATTGACCACGAAACCAGCCTCACGCAAGCCACGGACACGTCAAACATCCGGCTCGTCTTCGCCGCCGTCAAAGAGACGATCCTGCAGAACGCGCTCAAAGATTCAGGCATTTTATGATCCTTCGCCACACCCTCCGCACCCACTCTTGCCTTACCGCAGATCGCCGACTCAGAAACCGTCTGTGCACAGCCGATCCCCCTGGCACGCAATAATACACCCGATACCAACTCATACGGCCACCACACAATTACGAAACCTCATCTCACTTGTTTCTCTTCCTCCGCACACGCGTTTACGGATTTTTCTCACACGAGGGTTGCGCCTGCAAGCATTGGAGTTCCATGGTGTCCGGCGGCGTTTGACATCTTTCATGGGAGGCTCATCATCACTTGGGGGAGTCTAATTGCGGTTCCTATTTTCCATCACGACGATTGAAACCAGCTCCCAGCGCGACTCAAGATCGTCGCCAAAAAAGTTTCCCTCTCGATATACTCATTTCCCTTTGTTTCCTTTGTCGTGTCTCATGGAGGGCGGGGGGTCTAGAGAGGATGGCTTTGTCCTCCGCGCGTCTCCCGGTCGCGACCGCTGAACTGACTGTTCCCGTCTAGCGGTTGTATGCTACTCTCACATTCCCGGTTGCGTTCATTTTCAAGTTCCCTCATTTCCTTACCTCATATTAGGTGTACGCACTGCCTCGCGTGCGTGCATGCGATGTTTAATGAGCGTTTCCTTGGGCTTTTCCCTTTTACTTTGCCCGTCCTCGGTCGTCCCACCTTGTTGACTCTCGGCTGTGTCACTACTCAACCCGGCGCGGGCCATATGTCGGGCTTTCGAACATATCTACACACTAATAATCGCTATTCCCTATCTTCTATTTTCGCGCGCAGTTGATCTGGCAGAGTTGGAATCCCTTGTTTCATCTGTCATCAGGGTTTGGTTTTTCGTTTTTGGAGGAAAATTGACGGGGTCTCGGGGACTTGGTTTTTGATCTTGGCAGGAGACGGGTCGGAAAGGAATGAAAGGATCAACGGATTTTCAATTTCACAGGTGGAAGATAAAGAAGTGAAGGAAGGGAAATGATGCTGGACATTGGATACCATGGGCTTTTCTTTTCGCAACAGCCACCGCTGCATGCCACCTGGCTCAGTATCTGAGGTCGTAGGGGCTGCCAACATCTGTTTCGTCTTACATCTCTTGTTTGCCAAAGTAGTGAATTTTAGTATTACATGGAGGGTTGGGAAGCCAGTGAATGAGGAGATAGAAATGAAACAAGCTGAATTTCATCATTGACCTCATTGCTGCCCAATGCGAACTCTCCAGGTAGCTTGCACATATGTTGTCATCTCAGGCTGACGGTCATGTTTGATATGCGAGCGTGAGCGTGAGTTCGGTCTGTGCTCTCTCAAGCTGCGATCTCCCTTCCCCTTTTTGGCCGATCTTCCTTTCCCAATTCAAGGAATATTATCTACTGTTCGTCGTTCACCTGGGTCGCCTGCTGATGGAATGGATCGTCTTTGACAGAATGGCATCAATGCGGAAGAGCAATACCGAATCCGGAGAGGTTTAAGAGCTGCGTCAATCTGAATTGTTTCACTTGCAGTGACGGCTGTCTTTCCGAGCAGTGTGTCGTATCAAGGAGATACAGTAGGACTCATGTGCTTTACAGGGGCTCGTTTGGATAAGTAGGTAGGTACTGCACAGTCTCTGCCCGTTCTCATAGTGGCCCTTCATGGCAGGGAAAGTGGAGATGGCCAGGAGAATGGCGTAAATTATCAAACGATCTGACCATCTCTCAATCAGTCGGACGAGCCTCTTGCTCTCCTGTGTTATTTCTCAATTTGTGTATGCATCGTTGCCTACCGGTCCTTTGCGACTTTCCAGCTGCTCTCGAAGTTGTGTGTCCGGGTAGGGAATCTAAATCAATGGGACTTCGAAGTGAGATTGGAGAGTGCGCTCCGTGAATTCGTACTATAGCAAATGTACTTGTGGCACTCTAATTCTCTCCCAGATGCATAAGAGGAAATTTTGACAGCGTCAGCATATGGTAGGATACATTTTCACTGCTCTGCGGCTTATGTCTTTAGATGATTCGGTTGCCTTTTATGAATATTTCTTTATGCAGACTCCACTCGATTTGTCTAATAGGAGTAGATAGCCAGTGAGAGGAATATTGATAAATATAGCTATGAAGGGATATTATTAGATGGGTCCCTCTCCTCTTCAAGCGGACCGCGACACCGAACTATAATCAGTATAGGAGCGGGGGCAGCGGGGGCAGCTCCGTTAAAAATACAGTGAAGCTCCACCCTAACGGCCGAGGTAGGTCCGAGAGTAGAAGGTGATGTGTACATGATGCAGGTGCCGACGGACAGATCCGGTGGGCGGGCATGTGTGCAGGCGGGGGGAGATGCAACCACTTGACTAGTGCGATGCCAGAAGCGGGAAGGGCTGAGACCGACAGGGAATATACGACCAAGGAACACGAGCTACAGCGGGCCGCTGCAACGTCTGGAGCAAGTGACCAGAACACGAGGGCAATCAGCAAGAGGGCTCGGGGTGGGAAACGAGGTGGTCTCAAGCTTCGGCGCGACGGAATGGCGGCCGTTTCAACGATCCCAGCAGCGCCACTAGTGGCTTAGCGCCACCCGGGCGCCTACCACGACTCGCGAGCTTAGCTAGATTGGGAAGTAGGATCGACGCGCTTCCCTCCCGGGTGAGTGGGCCCGATAGCTGGCAGCGTCCAGCCGTCACCACCGCATTGCATAGCCTTTCACTTGCCGCCCGCCCGCCGGTCTTTCTTTCTCCATGACGTGCGGCTAAGGTTTGCGCCCGCTGCCGAGCCTCCCGGGGGCTGCAACTCTAACCTCCAAATTAGAACTCTAATCCTAAGAATAGCCCCGCCTTGTCATCTCCTGATCTGTCAACCACCCTGCTGGGCCCGCCTTCTTCCGCACGACACGTCCCTGCAGCTACTGAGCCTCCGCTCCATTCCTGCTCCACAACACGCCCTCCGGAGCTCATGCATTGCTTCATTTAAGGCAGTGTCTCCCCTTAGTATCGTCCGCCACACGCACTCGTTATGCATAATCCTCCAGACTTCCGCTATGCCGTCAATTTCCACCCTCGTCGCCTCTGCATTGCTACCGCTATATGCGGTCGCTGAGGTCACCGTAACATCTCAGCTTTTCCAGCTGGCTGGTGGAAACGCTGCGAATAACGTCAAGTTTACCTGGGCCCCTGCGAGTGGCG
Organism: Botryosphaeria dothidea; assembly: GCA_011503125.2. NCBI lineage: Eukaryota > Fungi > Ascomycota > Dothideomycetes > Botryosphaeriales > Botryosphaeriaceae > Botryosphaeria > Botryosphaeria dothidea. The sequence goes on from WWBZ02000073.1 coordinate 2,130,701, forward strand.
CAACCTCTTACGACATTCTCCGCGGCTCGGGCTCGGGCTCGTTTGAGCGTGTTGCGAGCGCTCCGGGGAATAGCCTTGACATATATGACCTTACAGGCCCCGCTACTTTTCGTATTAAGGCCATGAACGGCAACTCCCAAGTCGATGTATCCAGCGACATTGCGATTACCCCGGGCGGGACCACCCCTCGAAATCTCAACACCTACGACAACACAGCGGCCAATCCTTTGAAGGTGAAGAGCGATCTGGTCCTCGACGGAACGTACTACCGGTACAACTATGTGACGGATGCTCAAGGCTTCAGCCACATCTCTCAGCAGACTTCGACGGATGGATATACTTTCACAGGCGACACCTCGGTCCTGACGCGGGCTGAAGTCTGCGCCTCGGTTTCTGATGGCCTCTGCAAGCTCGAATCCATCAAGTGGGCTCAACATCCCCAGACGAACCAGGTAATCATGTGGGCGCACTTTGAGAACGCCAAAGACTATACCCTGGGCCAGGTCGCCGTTGCCTATGGCACCCCTGGTAAAAGTCTGACTTTCGGAGGAGCGTTCCGACCCGCTGGCGATGACTCGCGCGATATGACCTTCTTCGCTGACAGCGATGGCTCCGGGTACATTATCTCCGCCATCAAGACGAACACGGATCTCGGCCTGTACGCCCTGAACGACAAGTGGACTAATGTTACCAGCAAGGTTGCCACGCTTCAGGCAGGGGAACGCCGCGAAGCGCCTGCCATGGTCCACCGGGACGGATATTACTACCTGTTCACTTCGACCGCGGCGGGTTGGTACCCATCCCAGGGCAAGTTCATCTCCGCGCAGAATCTATCCGGCCCTTGGAGCGCTTCTCAGAACATTGGCAACGTCGTCAACTTTGGCGCGCAGTCCGGGCAGGTCGAGAAGATTGGAAATAACTACATCATGGCTGCGAATCGATGGGCAGCGAACTGGGCAAAGCCAGAGGCAAGCAACCGCCAGATCCTGCTGCCCATTTCTTTCAGCAACGGACTGGCCTCCTACTCATTCTATGAGACACTGAGCTACAGCGATGATACTGGCGTTGTCATTGGTGTGCAGAATGGCAAGGTCCTGAGCGTCGGCAAGACGGCCACGTCCAGCGGTGCTGCAAGCGGCTCTTCCCCCAGCGTTGCCAACGACGGAACCCAGGATAACCCGAACGGCCTCTTCACTCCTTCTGGCGTGCCCTTCTGGTGGCAGGTTGACCTCGGTCAGGCGCATACCATCACGCAGGTGGATTTGACGCCCAGGCAAGTCGGGGGCTCGGAGACGTATCTGCAATACACCATTTCGGGAAGCAATGACGGGCAATCCTTCACACAAATCGCCGATGAGTCGAGCAATACCGCGGTAGGATTCAGGTCGAGCAAGATCAGTGCCTCTGGAACGTACCGCTACATCCGCGTGAACGTTGAGAAGGTGATTAATATCCAGAACGGTAATGAGGCGGACTGGGCGGTAGGCATACACGAGATTCTCGTCTACGGAAATTAAGTTCAACGAAAGACTTTGATGAAAGTGTCTCCTTTAAACAGTTCAGCAAGGCAGAAGCTTAATTACCAACCCCCTTGTATATTCGCGGACATCTCTTTAATGACTGTTGTTTAAACAAACCTTATTCAAGATCATACATTATTATCTATTAAATGATCTCAAGAACAAATAAAGACTGTTGGTGCCACCAGCGCATTTACCACTCATCACTTCGTAGGAGGGTATCCAGACTTTTTCCTAGCTTTTCCCATTGCATATCTATGAGCAAAACACAACACAAACAGAAGCAAATCTCCACCCAAACAAATTTCCGCCCCAGTAGAGTGGGGTTCCTCAAAGAGGCAGGTCATGATAGGCATTCATCCCGCCTTCGGTCCCTTGGCTGCTGCATCGATACCAGGGCGGGTGCCCCAAGAGATATCCCAGCAAGTCAGGAGGGCGTAAAACTTAATCCAGGAATGGTAGTAGCCAAACATGATGATGAAAGGCACGTACTTGAGATCCCTCGGGTGACGCCAGTAGTGAGATGCCGGACGCACAAACTTGGTGGCAAGAATCCAAAAGCAAAGAATGGCTAGGGGATGACGATAACCACCGAGTTCGTTGGTGACCGGACTTTGGAGAGCCTTGTAAAGGGTAAACACCAGAACGGGGTCGTAGATGGCGGCATAGTTCACAATGGACGTCGCCAGAACCGCGTAAGTTGTCCATGGGTACTTGCGCCAGAGGCCGTCCTCGAAGATCATCTTCGGGTTGTCGTAGGCGCTGGTGCGGGCCCAGCGAATGCATTGGCCGCGGAATCGAGAACCGCCCCCTTTGACGCCGAGAATGGTCTCGATGCGCACTTCGGGGCAGTTCTGATGGAATACTTTCCAGCCTTTCTTTAGGCACCAGCACGTGAGCATCTTGTCGTCAGAGGCGTTCCTAGGACCAATTGGGCCTCCGAATATGGCCCTTCCAATCCGACCAGCGAAGATATATTCGTTGCAATATGCATGAAGGAAACTCTCGTCTTTGAGGATGGAAGAGCGGACGGCGCAGGTGCGACCGGAAACGCAGCTAACACCCCCATCAACAGCATTGGTAGAAGCCAGATCGAAGTTCGTTCTTTCAAGCCTGAAAACACCACAGAGGTTCCAGAAGTCCGACATTCCGAAGCTGCCAAATGCGCGCCGGACACGCTTGCAAGTACCAACAATGCCCACAGCTGGATCCTCGAACGGAGCCAGGACATGTGGAATGAAGGTGGCGGGCCAGAAAACGGTGTCATCGCAGAGAACTGTGATGGGCGTCTTGACTTCCAGGACGGCACGCTTGACTTGCTCGCGCTTGCTGGGAGCTGGGACCGAGAGGACCTGAATGCAAGAGCTCAGGGCATTGCAATACCTAGTCGCCTCACGGATGTTACCTTCTCTAACGGTAACGACAAAGATTTGCGCAGGACCGTTGACTAAGACACGGTCAAGACACTCTTCCCAAGCAGCACCGCGAGGTTCAACAGTCGGGATGATGACGGAGACGTCTTTTGCCGTGTATGTCGGGTTTTCCAGAACGGGCTTCGGCTTGGAGTGGCTGTAGGCGATGATGTGGACGACCAGGCGAAGGTACCGGAAGACAAACAGGAAGAGGAAGGCGCGGAGCCAGCTATCCTGAAGTCCATTGCTCACGAGGATGCGAGTAGCAAGGCTGGAGAACTTGGAAATGCAAGAGGCAAAGGAGTGAAGTAGAAGAAAGAATGGGACGTACTCAGCATGTGCAACCTTGCTGTCCTCAAATGCAACGGCCGAGTCAAGGGGCTCGGCATTGATGCTGAAGTTCAGGCTGTGCTTGACTTGCGGGATGGGTGAATCTGTAGCGCGGGCCGCACCGCATAAGGTGAAAGAAAGAAAGGAAAGGAGCAAGATGTAGTACATCTTGGCCATTGTAGTGAGCGTAAAGGGTCGGCTGTCAGAAGCTAGCGAGCGGTCAGTTTAGTTACGCTCCAGGGGAGTGTGCTCAAGGTTGGTATGCTCGAGCTCCTGTGATTCGCAATCTGTCTTTCCTCGTCTCGTCCTTCCAATGGCTTTGAAGTGCTTTTTATAGAAGGATAATGCGAAGACAAAGGCATTGTCGACTTACAAAAGAACGGATTTGTGTGCTTGAACAATGGATGTCGAGTTGAACAGGGAGGACCAAGGAGACTTAGACAACGCACAGCGCTATCCACAGCCCCAGGATCAAGCGAAGGGTTTTTGGACGGCAATTATATTTGACTGCAGTGGTGAGGTAACACTTGCGAGGAGGAACAACGGCAGAGGTACGCGATGCGTCCATCAGTTTGGCCTGGCCATCGCCGTATGTAGTTACGGCGAGCCAGTGACAACCCACAATTGAGCCACTCTAAGCCGCTTTCGGCTTATAAAACGGTTGATGACGCTGAGTTAGGAGCCGCACTGAAGCGGATGTTCACCAGAAGGCACGACTGTACAGCCAAACGTGGCCCGCTGAGACGTGCACCCGCAATCGGACTAGCTGTATGTGCTACGAAGCAGGCCGCAGGCAACCGCTGCAAAATTCCCTACAGTATAAATATTAACATTTTTTAGCGTTCTTATACTCGTCCCCTTCAATGGACGTGGGTATTGTCAGTAGGCGCTTCTTTGTATACACCTTCATTGTTACTGCCTGACTAAAGATACCCGGGAGTCCCATGTTTCCAAACTTTCTTTTGTCCAGTACATATTCCCTCCCTCCAATTCCGAGTATAGCCCCAAAAAAGGGTCAAGGCCGGTTCCAAACTCCATAGTATGACCGGCGTTAATCTTCAAAGGTCTATCAACAACTTTTCAGGTCCTTGGCAGTTCCAGACCATTGGTTCTCCTTGTCGTTGTCCCAATATTTAATCTTCCCATCGATCCTGGCTTGCTTGGTTGCATCTTTCTGATGGAATCCGGCATTATCATCATGAAAATCTCCGTCGCTCACGCCTGTGATGTCTTTGCTGTTCGATGTCTTAGCATCTGCGAGCTGGTCCACTCTTTCCTTATCTAAAGCATTATTGTTTTGACCCACGTGCTTGACAAGCACCTTTCCCCTGACATCGCCATTCAAGGCTGCATACCTGGCGAAAGCAGTGAAACGGCCTGCATCGTCACCAACTGGGTGCCGCTCGACAGAAAGCACCAGCCTAGACATGCTCATGTCCATCATCGTATGTTGGCGAATGCGCTTCGGAGCCTGACAGTAGGCGTACACATAGGGTGAAATGTCGAGCGTTGGGGACTTCGGAGGAGCTTTCAGGTCTTTGCGTTCTCGGAATGCAGCATTGGAATTCCGTTGCCAATTGCGCAGGGTGTTGTGATCTAATGTCCAGATTCCTTGCAGATTTCGAGCTGCGTTGAAAAGCTTAGGTATATTGAACTGAAGAAGCATAAAGTCAGCTTCGGGGCACCTTCGCTGTTGTTTCCCTTGGAACCCGTGGTTCTGTCTCGTATCAGCGGGCAAGTGGGCTTACCGGTGTCCAGCCGTGGCTCGATATCCACTTCCAAATCTCCGGAATGCACATGACATGAGGCATGTAGCATACCACTTCAGCGGGGGTCAATGCGCAAGTAGGCGGATGGAGATAGTAGGGCGGCGCGCCCGCTAGAGTGATTAGACTGAAGGGGAATCTCGCGGCGTGCAGAACAGAGTCGGGATAGATCTCTTTGCGATAGAGCACACGGTTGTATTCCTGCTGCGTTAGGCATGGGTCTGGCAATTCTTGCCATTAAGTCAGCAGAAGCTTTCGTGACGAATGGAGTTCAGGAAAGTTACCGGGTAATTGCCTGACGACGATAGCCTCCAACGTTTGACGGTCGATCCCATGAGACTTGTCGGACCGTTTGAGCAAGGCATCAAGCACATGTTCAACCGCGATACTTTCTCCATTCCCTCGTAGCTCTGGCGCAGGCTCATGAGAATCTCGGCTTTGTGGGGCCGTATTCTGCCAGGGTACAGCAAAGTGATGGACGATGTCCATGAAGTCGGTGGCTGATTGGCAGTCTAAAACAGGGGCATTTGACGCAGACGACTCGGTGAAGTCAGATGAAGAGGGAAGATAGCGCTGCAGGAATGCGGTCGCGAATGTGCGGCCCACGGCGAAGCCTTTCCATAGGGCGCAGACGGCCAGTACCTTCACAAAGACGTCGCTCATGCTCGAAGGGCAGACGTTAATATTGTGTTCGCGCAGGCTCCGGGCTAGAATCTTGGCAATCTGTAAGACACAGGCGACGGCGTCTTCTGGGGGCTTGTAAATGGTAATGTGGGCGGTGCGACTTGTGCAGACAGGGCCTTCGATGGAGTAGGCAAGCCAGGCTGGTTCCTCGCGAGCACGTCTGATCAGCAGGTCAAGCTGCTCAACGGCGAAACTCTTGGAGAAGTTCTCGAATGTACGGCCATCTTCTTGAGCCGTGGTCATTTCACGACCCAAGTAAACGAGCTTGCCGATGGTCAGAATGCTGAGCTCGCAGGCAACGGTTCCGTCTGGATGGTCCGCGAGCTCGTTGGACACCAGGAAGAAGAAGACGTGCCAGCAGCGTCCGTCGGGGGGCTTGCTCCAATCTTCTTTGGACACTGTTCGCCCGGGTCATTAAAGGTTCATTGACGGCGTCCACTGGACTTACATTTCCCGGCTTCTTCGTCGGCACCCACCAGAGCGCAACAGTGGATGACGAATCTAGTCGCCGCCTCAATGCTAGGCGAGCAGTTGCGGAGGCTAATGGTGAAGGCAATGACCAAGCAGCGAGCGAGCTCAACGGTAACCTGAAAAGCGGAGCAACCTCCCTTGCGATGGAGATCCTTGTCGGCGCGTTGTTTGATGTAATGCAGGACTCGCGCGAGGCTGGCCCTTTTCTCGTGGGTACGTAGCTCGAATTCTAATTGTGGATCCATGGCTGAAGGATGCCGTGGACTCGGAGGGGTGTGTCTGTGGTTTTGGGCGGCGGCAGCGAGATGAAGATCAGTCTGCCCGCCGCGTGCTGCCCACTCCATCACCTCGCACGCGCAGCCCAATCAAGCTCCTGCAGTGGCCCGAGCGCTTCTGAGCAAGCTCAAGTCACCCTTCGCTTCAACGCGCTTCCGTCCAGCGAGCCTTGTGTCACGCCGCGCCACTTGACCATGAAGCCACCTCCCATCCCTCAAACCCGGGGCAAGCTGCACTCTTCGGCAGCGGCACCTGTCAGCCAGCACATTCCAAGCCGTAAGTCGCAGCTGGGATTCCTGAGAAGGACAGGTATTTGCACTGATCTCAGCCAGACGCGTCCAAGCTCTCGGTCGCCTTCGTAGTCAAAGACGCAGCTGGCCGCTGGACCAAGGATGTCGCCTTCTCCGATAAATGCTCATTCAGCCTCGCCGAGGACACGGGCGGCATAATCGTCCGGCACCACGATCACATGGACGATCCAAACTGGCTCTTCGTCTTCCCCATCTTCTCCCAAGTCAAGCGCCTCCTTCCTTGTCACCGCTGCCTTCCCGACACCGACGACACCACCAGCGAGCGCCGCCTGTGCGATAGCAGCTTTCCCTGCCTGGCATGCCAGCACCGGCGCGTCACCTGTGTCTCCCACGTCGAGGGCCTCGATGTCGAGAACGTCATCGACGGAGACGCCGAGATGCAACTGGCCGCCGAGGACGCTGTCGTAATCCACCGCTCCTACACGGCCTGGGCCGTGTTTTCGACAGACTTGGAACAAAACAGCTCACCTGCGGTCTACGAGGGCTACATTCCCAAGCCCGTACCTTCCACGCCTTCTGCTTCGTCACCAGTCCAGCCGTTGCGACCCATGCATGCTGACCGCATCCTCCGCAATCCGGCCGTGTCCAGTCCTGAGAGTCCTTCTGCTTCCAGGAAGCCCGAGCTTGTTCCATCCACAGCCGCCAATGCCCATGCTCTGTTGCTCTGTCTGTCTCCTCCCGGGACCACCGACCTGCGCAGATCCACGCGCCTTCACGGACCGAAGCGCAAGGCAGAGGCTTTGCCAGCCCATCGGCCGAACAAGAAGCTCCACATAGACGACTGCGTGGAGAGGCTTCGCAAGCAGGCCTGCACGCGAACTCCGGAAGCCAGTCCCATCATGGGATATAGTATGCAGAAGGATCAGCCACCACCCTGGGTCGACTTGGGCGGCCTGGAGCTCACCATGGCCGAGATATCTGTCTTCCTGCTGAACGTCGCCCACCGCCCCGAAGGCGCCACTCGGCTGGTCGACAACGGGTGGACGCCGCACCACTTCTGCAGCTACCACAACTGGTCGCGCGGCTACAGCGGCGAAACGCGCGCGAGGGGCCAGAAGAGCGAGGGCGCCATCCGGTCCACCTTCACCAAGATCATCCAGAAGATCATGCGCGCCGTGACCGGCAACCCCGCATGGCTGCAGACATACCACAAGCCTGCCCCGACCACCGACCTCAGCACCGCGTCGTGGTCTGCGCTGGTTGACCATCCTCCAACTCATCCGCTGCGCTCCATGGGGCGCGACATCCTCCACTGGCCTCCCGAGGCCCACTCCCTGAATCTCACCCGCGCCGTTCGCTTCGCCGTCGAAAACCCCGACATCACCGATGACCAGCTCCAGTTCCCTATCCATGTGCGATCGATTGTTGAACGTCTCCCGGGTGGCTTCCGTTCCAGAGCTGCGGAAGCTGCTGGACCGGATGACAATCTCGACCAGACCATCCTCAAACACTGGAAGGAGTACCAGGAGAAAACCGGAACGTCGCTCTGAAGGCATACGAGCAAGAGGGCAGCGCTTGAGCTGGTCTGGTGTGCATGCCGTGGCGGTTGATCTCTCCTGTGTTTTGTCCTTCATGTTCGGGATTTTTCACCGAAGCGTTAGAGCACTTATTCGGATGCGAATGTTCGAACATCACAACAAGTGCTCTGGGTAGTCAGCTAAATACAAATTATCTAAGCTTCATGTCCAGCTCCTCTACACCCTCCGTGGCAAAACAAAGGAATCCCGTTCAAAGACCGTACCTCAAACACAATGCCACCGCACCTGCCTCTCAAGCCGCATTGCCTCTCGTAGCCATCCCCTCCTCCCTCGCCTTCAAAAACTTCTTCTGCAGTCTCAGCCCGGGCTCCCCACGATCCCCCAAGATCTCACGGCCAAGGACCTCTAAAGCGACAACCTCGAAATTCCTCCCTTGACGCCTCCTGAAAAGTCTGTCTCTTTCCTCGAACGCTAGTGTGCGGTGGTCAGGTTTCCGGTGCAAACGCTCCCGTTGAGTCCGCAATGCCATGCGCGCGACTTCATTGTATGGGAGGTCTTGGTCGATCCACCGCTGAACGCGACCTTCGTACTTCATGGGAGGGTCGCATTGGAACCAGAGCGGACGCTCGAGGATTCTCTGGACCTCTGATGTCTTGCAGCCCAGAATAAAGAGGCGCTCGGCTTCGGGGTTGCGGGCGCCCTGGCCGGTGAAGAACAGCGTCGTCATCGTCGCTTGGCAGGGTAGAGCTTGAGCAAACGTCTTGATGACCTGGTTGATCTGCGACTCTTGTGCAGAGTAATGGCCGACCTCGCCGGCGCTAATGAAACGAACTTGTAGGTCCCTGAGAGAAGGAAGAGACACGCTCGGTTGTGCGTAGTTCTCACGGCCGTCACCCTCCGGCAGGTTCTGGAAGAGAGGTCGGGCTGTGCCCGACTTTGCTAGAAGCCAGTAGCACCACTGGCAAAGGGTCGGGTGGCTTTCGTTGAGATAGATGCACAAGTCCAGCTTGCGGATGAGTCCGTAGTCGGTGCGGAGAGGGAAAGGACCGCCTGATACCACGCCTCTATTGCAGCGGATGGCTGCGACGTCTGTCATGGCCAACGAAAGAGTGATTGTGTTCCGTTTGTAGTACACGATTGCAAATTCATCGCCAAACCGTCTACTCACAAGCCGGGCCATGTCGACATTGACCGGCGACGGCTGGCGAGGTCGCATGCGCCGATGGCTGCAGGGGACTGGCTGGAGATCATCCGCGGCAGAGAAGACCACAAACTCGTAGATTTCCAACCGCAACTCGGGCGGCAAGCTAAAGAAGCTAAGTGCGCGAGAAGTAGGTGCAACCGGCTCCGGACTTGCATTGGACTGCTGCTGTGTTGAAGTAGGCATGGTAGAAAGGGATCGATGATAGAATGCCAATTAGTGTTTGTGTGTATATGTGTGGTCGTTGTAATTGTACTATTGCTGTTTGTTAAAGAGACACTCTGTCTTGATTTCAACGTCACCAGTATCCAGACTTGAATGGGGAGGCAGCACGAGGACGACTCAGGAGACTCTTGCGATGTATGGAAAATCGCATTGAGTAGGCACGTAACCCAATCTATGCCATTCTATTCGCCGACGCTCTTGACCTCTTGACATGTGCACTATCACTTCCAATTCCATGTGATCTAATTAGCCGATCAACGCTGCTTTGTTTCCTGGATACTTGCCCTGCGGCCCATCAAGATGCGCATCCAAAACAGCCGACGTGCCGCTCAATACGCTCTTCACCGCTTCCGGTAGCAGTCGATCCAAGTCCTCCGTGGTGCTCGCATGAGCTGCCCAAATCTCACCTCCTGAAGCTGCCTTTGCGATACCGGAATAATCAGGTGTAGGAGCAAACGAAATGTTGAGCTCCTCATTGCTGACCTTGGACCCCTCTCCGCTTGGATGCACCAGCAGCAAAGACTTTCGGGGCGCGTTCCAGCCCTTATTGTTCAAGACAATGGTGAGAATGGGGATTTTGTAACGCTGGCTGATCCAGTATACGCTACCGGGGACGGAGAAGAGATAGGTTCCGTCGCCAACGATCTGGCAGACAAATTTCTTCTCCCCAGAACTATCAGTGGCGAGTTTTATTCCGAGAGCCTTGGGAAGTGGTCAGCGAAATAGTGAATGACGCATAGACTCGAGACTTACACCGCCACCTGACCATCCGAGACCGCCACCACCACAGTTGATCCAGCTTCCGGGAATCGTAGCCCGTATCTGGTCCGCAACGAAGGCCGTGTTGGTCACAGCCTCGATGGCCCAGATCGTATCTTGAGGGCACGCACGACGCAGACGATGGACAAGGTACGAAGCACCGTACGTGCCGTCCTCACCGGGTTTGGCAAGGCTCTCAATGGTGGCAATTTTTTGCTTGTAACTGGACTGCAGTTTGTTCCAGCGCTCATCAAATGCGGCGCTCTTTACCCGCTGGCTCAGCTCTGATGTGGAGCTGATGTAGGAGTGCAGCTGGTTAAGAGCAAGCTCCGAGTCTGCCTTGTATCGACCCAGGGCTTTAATGTAGAAGACGGGCATTTGCTGCTTCAGAGGGTCGACGTCAATGTGGTAGATCTTGGCGCCCTGTTTGGGATGGCACTGCGTATTGATCCACGGTGTGTCACAATCGAGGACCAAGATGACATCTGCCGTCTTGATACTCTCTTCGACGCCATAGCGGAGGCCGAGCCAAGCGGGATGACTGGGCTTTGTCAGCGAAGATCAAAGGTGAGGAACACAATTCTTACTCGGCTGGGAAGCACATGTCACTGCCGCCAGTGTCAAGCACACGAAGTCCTCTCACAGTGTCGGCCAGCTTGACTAGTTCGCCCACAGCTGCATGGTTTCTACCACTGTAACCGGTGACGACAAGCGGTTCTGCAGCATTGACGAGCGCCTCGGCGATGGTTTTGACGGCCTTTGAGGACAAAGCCGGAGGGTCCACCGGATTCCAAAAACTTTGGTCGAGTTTATAAGGCTCCAGGTCTTCTTCCATGGCCTCTCTGGCACCGTAAAGATAGACAGGGCCTTTGGGATCGCTCATGGCAAAACTCAAAGCACGGTTGACGATTTGCTACATTTTGTAATCAGAAACTGCGATTGGGCAGAATGGAGCTGGTTGGTTACCTTGACGTTCTTGCCCGTCTTGATTTCACCGGTATACCGGCAATATTGAGCAACAATCTGTTTTTGGTCGGGGACATCTTGGATCCAATGGATGTACTCAGTCCTGCTTCCTCTCATCTCACCTTCGATGGTGTATGGGGAGAGCCCAGCAAAAATCAGGACCGGGGCGCGCCCGCAAGAGGCGTTGTGGACAGCGGCGCCAAGACCCTGCGTTCCAACATCAACGTGGACAATGACGCATTGAGGTTTGTCTGTGAGCCTGTCTCTCATCAGCACGAGCAAGAAAGTGCGGAAGCTGGCGGAATGCTCACCGCGCATAGCCATCAGCCATGGAGAGCGCTACCATCTAGACGGTGCACGGTCAGCGAAGTCGGAGCTCTGCAGCGACGGTGAAAACATACCTCATTCGGGCAGGTAATGATTTTGGGAAAGTTTCCCTTCTTTTCATTTTGCCCCTTGACAATGGCCTCGATGATGCTGGGGTGGTCGGATCCAAGATTGACGAAGCAATGCGTGATGCCGGCTTCCCATATGGCCTCAAAGAAGGCGAAAGATGCTGTGTAAACCCTGCAGAATCTTAGCGATGAGCTTCGACTGGATGCTGTTGTGTCTTGGGAGCTCACATATTTGCGTAGCCCTGGGCTCTTCTGTAGCCCAAACCGATGCAAGAGGAAAAGTTATACTGTTGATGAGGAAGTTCCGCGGAATGGAAGAAGGGCGTGCGTGGTTGCTGCTGTTACCCCACACCCCGCCAGCCAACGGGCTCGGCTACCGGTCGCGGGACAAGGGTCTTTCGGAATTAAAGGCAATAAGCCGAGATGGCACCCTCGTTCATGACAGGTAGAGATGAATGTGCTTCTATTACAATGCTTATCTATGCACAAAACGCCTATCAAACACCTTGCCGCTCTGCCAACGCCGACACGCATTCATCACCTAGCCTCGCGCCTGGCCCGTTCTCTAGCCTCTACATCTGCCATCTCCTCGCGCATGACTTCGTTGAACTGCTCCCACCCGTCCAGGTAGACATGGTGGCCAGCCTTCTTAATAATCAGAACTTTGGCGCTACCATTGTCCTTCTTTTTCTCCTCTTCCGTCTTGCCAGCAAGGACCTTCTCTTTTTCCTCTTTCATTTTTTGCTCTGCCGCAAAACCACCAGCAACATCCATCCAGTCGTTCTCCCCGTACATGAACACTACAGGGAGGCCGTTCTCTCGCTTCTTGTTGTTCGCTTTGGCGCTTGCATTGTCATCGTCGGGCAGCGGTCCAGCGTGTGGACCGAGGAGCTGCCTGCCGACACCGTGAATCCTGCGAATCAAGGGGCTACGGGCAAAAGCTCCTGGAGCTAGGACATATGCGAGCGCATATTCGCCGCTCCCTCTTTGTCGGAAAAGAGAGTAAGAGTAGTCATGCAGTGCTTGCGATTCTTCAGGGGGCAGATGCGAGAACCTGCGCGAGGTCCACCCGGATACCAGACGTGGTCCGAGTGGCCCTGACCATCGTACGAACGAGAATGGGCTGAAGTTGGCATCCCACAGATACGTCAGCCACTTTGGCAGTTGCCTTCTCACGGGCTTACCGTTCTCCTGCGGACCTGCTTTCGAGCGTGCATTCAAGAAATTATTATTGTCGCCCACGTTGACTGTCGACGGGTTGGAGCCCTGGGTCGTATTCTCCTGATCCTGAGTGAACTCGTTACCCATAGTGGAGTCAGAGGGCTCTGGCATGTCAGAGTTCACAGCGTAGGGGTCCTCCGGAATGCCGACTGGGCTCGCCAGAATCAACTTGTTCAGGTGGCCAGGATACTTTAAAGCATATGCGACAGCCATGTAGCCTCCCAGGCTGTGACCAAGCAAGGTGAAGCGGTCGATGCCTTTCTTAATGCGCCACTCTTCAAGCGCATCAATGAACCAGTTCTCTGCTTCAGAAATCTTGCCCTCACGATCTTTCGCATGGATCCTGAAAGGCGGACGACTGCTACGGCCCATGCCCAAGAGATCAAGTGCATAAAGCTTCCAGCCGGAGGCACGACTCAATCCCTCAAAGTTCTTGTAGAAGAAGCCGAGGCCGGCGCCGTATCCATGCAACATGACCAAGTTATTCTCAGCGTCTTCTCCGATACGCTCGACGCTGAATTCGTTGAGGGCACGTTCCTTCCCTGCAAGCTCGACCAAATTGGAGTTCCACCGGCGTGGACCATACGGATCAGTGACGGAATTGGTCGTGACTGGTTGTGCGTTATCGGCTGGGTTGCCTGAGATGTCCATGGACGAGGGAGAGGTGGAGGGAGGGGCGGAGCCAGTCTGAGTGTGAGTGGGAGGCTTCTGGAGATAGGGCACGAAGGAGAGCACATTGTGCTCGGTCACGGCGGGGGAGAGACCTGCCCACTGGGGATATTTAGTATACTCGTTAGGTTACCGGTGTTGTGGAGGAGCATACCCATTGACTGAAGCCTTCCTTGTAGCCGAGCGGGAACCACCCGCTGAAGCCTCGGCCATTGGGAGCGCCGGGAGGGACGCTGCCCTGCTGCCGTGCGCGCTGCGAGGCCAGAGGGCTCTGTTGGGTGCGGGAGCGAAATTCGTCGTCGCCGTTGGCGGATGTGGCCATGGTGGCAGTATTGCGGTGCTGGCTATAAGGCAGCAGCGGAGGCAGCAGCGGAGATGCAACACGGAGAGCGGGCGTGGGGCAGAGAGAGCGCAACTTCGGAGGATACGCGATGAAGGCAGCGAGCGGACGAGAAGGTGGATCGCATATGCGGCGGGAGTAGGCAGTAGAAATACGCGCGATCGGGCGGGTCGAGACGAGGACGAGACGAACAGATGGGACCCGGGGGTGTGAGAGAGTGGTCTGGTGGCGGAGTTAGCGGAGAGAACAGCAGCTGAGCGGACAAATGACGCCGTCAGGCTGCGACACGGCGATGCGATGGGCCGAGTCAGTCTGTGCTTGCCGCCCGCCGCCCGCGCTGGCAGAGAGCTCCGTCCAACACGTACACAGACTGCGCCAACACCACACCACCGCCCTCTCCCCCATCCCTTCGTCGCCGTCCAGCCGACACGAACATGAAGCAGCCGCGATAGTAGCCATGTCCGAGTCGAAGCTCGACCAGATCGTCAAGGGCGCTCCGCCGCCCTCTGTCACCGCCCCGCAGGTGGCCGCTGCCGCCCGCGACGTCCGCCCCGTCGACCCCACGAGCCTGCTGCCCTCGTCGCCCCCCCAGATCTATCTCAATCTGCTGATCCTCGAGGCCTCGCTGCGCGCCCAGTACCTGACCCTGCGCGCCCGCCGCCGCCAGAACACCTTCGTGCTGACCCTGCTCGCACTGTGGACCGCCTACTTTGGATATGCCCTGTTCCTGCGCCCTCGCGAGGACGGCACTGGCGTCGGCGGCAGTGTTTACTGGGTCGTCGATACGGGCGAGAAGCTGGCGTTCACCTCTGGAATTGTCACCGTCGTACTCTTCTGGGCCACAGGCCAGTGGGAGCGCGGCGTGCGCTGGCCGCGCCGTTGGGTTGCTGTCGCCAATCGCGGCCTGCGCAGCATGAATTGCAAGATTGTACTCATCAAGGCTTCTTGGTGGCGCGAAATGCTCAGCCATCTTAGCTTCCTCGTCCCGTACCAACTGTTCTTCCCCACCCCTGGCAGCAGCTATCACTACGTCGAGCCCGATAAGAAGGACCCGCGCACCCGCCTTGCCCACAACGATCACGGATTGCTTGAGGAGGATGTAGCTCCCGGCGGAGACTACGTCAAGTTGCTGCTGTTGCCCAAGCCCTTCTCTGCCGATTTCCGCCAGAACTGGGAAATTTACCGCACCGAGTATTGGGAGAAGGAAAATGAACGCCGTGCCGAGCTGCGCCGACGCATCAAACAGCGTGAACGCGAGCTTGCTAAGCAGGAGGGTGGCTGGTTGTGGTGGACGGGTTGGCGTGGCTGGAATCATGCGAGAGGCTTAGCCCGCGGTGCAGACGTCGAGAAAACCCATCACCATCACCACCATGCCCATGCCCACTCCGCCTCTCACCTGGAAGTCCCCAAAGACAAGAAGCGCCGCCCTTCAGTTGTTAAAGACCGCATGAGAGACAGGTCTCATTCGCGCTCGTCGTCACGAAGCACCACACCCACGCTCGATGCCGATGCTCAATTTGGTAGGGAAAGGCGGTGGAGTAACAGCACCACTGGCAGCACCACCAACACCGAACGACGCAAGAAAAAGCCCACCAGTGGACTCGCGAAGCCCTCTCGTTTGACGCCGTCGAATTCTGTGTCGAGGCCCAAGACCCCTAACTCGGACTCCGATGCAATGCCAGCCTTTTCCAAACGCGCCAGCACCATGAGCACTGTCAGCACGGATAGTGATCGCTCGGCCACGCTCACGCCAGATGAAAGAAGTGGATCCGCCACTCCTTTGGTGTAGGTATCCTCAATGGTTAGGCATAGATGTTTTGTAGGTTATGAAGTTGCATCTCTCAAGAAAATTATACTGCCTCAGATGTATATTTGTTTGTCCGCGTGCGCCGGCTGAGACACCCTTCTTAGTCTCCTCTCTGCTCCATGATCGCCCGTTTGTATTCCCTCTCTTTGCTACCTTGTGTTCACAGTGGACCTACGCTGTTGCTTTCGACGAAAGTCACAAAGCATATCACCGTTGCTCTAACAGCGCCACCACCTGGGCATCCGCTCCGGATGCATGGTTGATCTAGATGCCTAGATAATTGCACCTCCACCCATTCTCGGCCCATCCTGCTGGGCCCCATTCGCGTGATGTTGCTGTGGCGGGGGCGTCTTTGAGTTTCCGTCGTGTGTTCCATCATCTGTCTGACCCCAAGGAAGCTTCCCTCCTCCATAGACCCTAGTCTTCTTGCTCGGCTCATTCGCTCCTTCGTTATCCTTCCCACCATTCATCACAGGCAAAGCGACTGCCCTGACGGTTTTGCTCGGATGAAGGGGTACCGGGTCGTGGTGCACGGTGTACACCGCAGTACGTCGAATGGCGTTGCTGGGGATGCTGCTCTTCCTTGCATCTCCCTGGCCGCGACCACGACGCATTCGGCTCAAGAAGCTCTTCCAATCCCAGCTGACGCCACGATCGTTCCTTCCGTCATCATCATTATTGGAAGTTGACGTCCAAGTCGGTGGACTGGTCAGAGGGCTGTCGGGCGCGACTGGCCACCCGCGCAGCCGACAGTACCAGTGCCACTGGCGCGGAGGCTTGAAGTAGGCGATGATGTAGATGGTGAGCGCAGTGGCGGCAAGGAATGCGATGAGGTAGGTGACGACAACTATCGTGTCCATTTCGTCTTCTTCCGCGGGCGGATCATTGCGGCGAACGTGACTCTTGTATACAGCTAGGAGGGGTGACATGTTCTCGTCGGAAAACTGAATGAAGATTGATTTATGACGTTTGGTCTTTTGTGCTGGACAAGGGGGTTTCGGCATCATCATGGTATTTGGCAGTGTTTATACCTTCCAATCAAGCCCCTGGTGCCTCAGCTCTTTTTTTGCAAAGGTCTTGAATTCTTGTGTCAAAAACTACCTTTGACTATAGAAATCTCAGCATCGAACAAGCTCGTCAAGCTCTACAGTTTTAGAATTCACAATAGCGAGGGAAGAGCTTGGTCATGACGGCGATCACAGTGCTAAAACTGGGGATCAACTCAAGATTTCTTACAATGGCCTATGTGCCAGGACCTTCCCAGTCAACGAATGAAGTCACTACCCCCGACCAAGCCACTTTTTTTGAGGGCGCACATTCTGGGCTGTGCGTATAATTGTCTTATAGCAGAAAGAACCCTCTCAGCCACGGGCAGCAAGACCTCAATAGGTCTACAATAAAGACAGTCTGTGCAGAACACATGTTTCAGCCTTTCCCAGCTCGACCCAAGTCGCTAAACTTAGCTACAGGATACAGAGATGTGCTGCTGCCGCCGACGGCTAGCAGCTTCCGATTTCGATCAATCTCGTGAGGCGTGGAAGTAGCCATCCAGACGCAATTATACATTACATAGCATTTTCGATGAAGACGCTATCGTTACGATAGCTTCGACTTCCTGATTTCGACTGGGCCTCTGTCTGGCCTGACAGTAGCGATGTCGTATTCGGCTACGGTATTTCCAGACGTGATAGAGTGGCCCCACCGTTTAACTATCGTATCAGCGGGTGGCTACTGCGCGATTGGGGAAGCCGTCAGGGTGGATCCACCAGATCCATGTAGATCATGCGTCACGTTATTCGTGCGTCCATACATGCGAGTAGGAAGTCATGATCACGAAGCAAGTAACATCATGAGGGAGAATTATTGAAAGTAGCAGGTGATTATGGTATTGATTATACGCCAGAGCATGTGGGTAATACAGAGTCCGTAGACTGAATGTAGCATTGACATGAGAGCCAATGGCCCACCATTGTCATGCTACATGTTTGCTCATCCATCCGTGAAACCGTAACATCGAAAGACCCATGAAGAGAACCGCATGACATCAGCCATACATGGATATTTACAAAAGACCGACGACAGCAAGGGCACCACCGAGAAGACCACCAATGGCGGGAACAGTGACAGCGTTGGCGGCACCGGTGGCGGAGGAGGCGGCCGAGGAGGCAGCCGAAGAAGCCGAGCCGGCAGCCGAGCTAGCACGGCTACTGGCAGAAGAGGCGGCCGAGGAAGCGGAAGCGCCTGCAGAGCCGGTGGCAGAGGAGAGAGCAGAGCCGGCGGCCGAAGTAGCGGAAGAAACCTCGGAGCCAATGCTGGAGGTAACAGAAGCCAGCTCGGAAGAGAGGCTGGAAGCGAGAGGACCGGTGGCGGTGCCAGCGGCCGACGTCAAGCTGCCGACGACGGAAGAGGCATCAGAGGCGAGAGAGCTGCCGACGCTTGAGAGATCGCTGGGGAGCGCTGTGGCGCCGCTGGCAATCTCGGACGTGATGGAGGAGACGAGGGAGCCGACGTCCTGGGCAGCAGCCAGGGAGGCAAGGCCGGTGACAGCAATGGCGGTGAAACGCATGGTGAAAGATTGGCTTAATGTTGTCTGCGTAGGTGTGTCAGCAGATGATGGATGACAATTGCCGGGGTGGATAGTCTGACTCTCTGGTGATGTGGAAGTGAGAGGCGCTGTAGAGGGAGCTTGGCACAGAAGCAGGCTTCGAGAAAAGTTCAGAGATGTTGGGTGATGAGCGGAGAGGTTCAGGAGAAAGGAGGCGTTATTATTATAGGGAGCTGCTCCCCAGGAGCTACGTAATCAGGCTGACTGCTGCCGTGCGCGAAACAAGGTGGCCGCAGCGGTAGCGGTTGCCTTGGCGGGAAGCAGCCATGACGACGGGCAGCCAACACGAGACGCGCTACGCAGCGAGCCAAGCCGGCCCGGCAGCGCTGGTTCCTGACAGCATCAAACAAACTGCGGGGGATGGAAGCCCATCACCTCATCGTGCCTTCCTGCGTAAGGCCATCGCCGCTTCTATTGCCCAAAGTAGCGCTGACGGTAGCCCTCCGCCCCGAAGCCGCCGTTTGTGCGAGCCTCCAAGCCTCAATGCGTGTTGCGTGGCGGCTGGCAGGGCGACAAATGCGACGGATGCGTCCACACAAAGAGCCAACAGCATCGCCACCCGGACTCGCTCCTGCACAGTGCGAGGAACACGGCCGGCCGTCGGACCCCTTTGCCTGGCGCGTGCTCGCCCTGGCTCTGCATCCTGACTGATGCCTGGGCGCACAGCCTGGCCGGCGTCGTTGCGTGTTGGCTGCGCTCTGGGGGCGAGAGCGAGAGACGGCGTGACGGGACGGGAGAGGTGAGGTTCCAGTTCCGCCTCTCCCTTGAGGTTTGTCTGCAGATCTTGGTCACGTGCGCGGCTTTGCGGCACGGCCGGTCCCAGAGCTGCATGTCATTCCGCGCCTCCCGGCTCGAGCATCAGCTTCTCTTGCTTTTGCTCGCATTCAACCCGATTCCAAAGCGAGCTGCGAACATTGCCGCACTGCAACACCCGCCCATGCGTGGATGCCCCCGGGCCAACAGCTCCACAAATTGCCCTCATCTCCACCCCTGCTCAACCAATCTCTCTCGTCGCTCTCATGTGCATAAAGGATCCGACGGCCGGAACCCTGACGCTCCATCGCTTCAGCCCCGATCCGCCAGCAGCAACCTTATGTCAGCCGTGGCGCAGCACAAGATCCACGGCGTCATCCTTGCCAGCTTGCTCGTCATTCGCGTCATCCGCCGTCTCGGATAACGCCATGCGTGTCTTCCTTCCGTGTGACGCTGCTGTCCTCGCTGTCCTCGTACTCCTCTTCCAGACCGAGCCGTTCCCGGATTTGTGTTCGCATCCTTTTTTCCAATGCTTCCGCTTGTTGGTCATTGGCCATTTCAGCTAATTCGCTGTCGTCCGTGTCGCTGAAGCATTCGTACTCCTCGTCCTCCGCTGTCCACGCTATTTTGGTCGCTTTGCGGAGCCCCAGAACCTTGGGTATGCGAAAGTCGAATCCGCTGCGGTTTTCAACTTGGTGCCAGAAGTCATTCGTCCACAGAGCTTCTATCCAGGCCATTGGAATTGCATAGCTCGTCATGTATGGCCGACTGCTTGGCGCTCGCTCCTGTCCTTCCTGGCTGAACGGATGCGGCCACTTGGTCACACTTATTCCGAACTGCATGTTCAGCCCATCGCCGATTCCGTCAATGTGTCCACCAAAGACGAATGATTCCCATGCTCGGCTAAGCTCACATCGCCGCTGATCCATGAAAAACGGTTCGATCTTGATTCGGATCTCATCCTGCAGGTGTCGCTCATCGTAAGCGCTCACCGCGTTGTTGAACACATGACATAGTTCATGCACTAGGTTCTTTGCAAGGTGGAATGAGGCCCGCGTTATTGATGCATCGGTTGGCCAGTCTGTGGGGCTCGGTATACACCCACGAGTGGGTGCTCCACCAGAGGCGTATTGGCGAAGGAGACGCAGGTACCTATCGCTGATTCTCGAGATTGAGCTATGTGTCAAGGGAAAGAATCCGGGGCTCTAGATCAGATCCGTAGTAGCGTCTGCGTTGATCAGGGTCGCTTCCTCGACGAATCTGAATCTGTGAAGGTTTGTAAGATTGACAAATGCCTCCCAAAGTCTGACCTTCTCTAGATAGGTAAGTTCGCGGTCAACCAAGTCGATGCGGTCGCAATGATGTCCGTACATGGCTCTGAGCCCATCGGTTCGGACATGATGCCGAGATCTCAATAGAGCGTGCCAGAATGATAGGAAACGCAGCGAAACCAGGAGCTTGCTCGCAAGTTGTAAGGAAGGTTGCAATAGCGCAAAATCTTCATTGCTGGGGTAAATCCACTGTGACCTGTGAAATAGTGGATGAATTGGGTTAGAATTAATCCTCAGGTCGTTGTTGAACCTGGGGCTTAAATCGATGTATCCGCCAGCACGCAGCTCATTGAAGGAAATTTTGTCGAGCCATAAAGTTTGCGGTGAGTGCTGTACTACCGGAAATGCCATGTCAACGCTTGTTCTTCTGGCCAGAATCCTTTGGGTAGCACGTAAAATTTCGCTGTTCAAGTCCATGTCCTGCAGGGTCAGTCACATATAATGATGTCTGATGATCTTTCAAGGGTCGAATATACACAATAAATTCTTTGTACACACATCACAATGCTGGTGCCACCGGTCTCTGTTCTTTCAGATATCCCAGATGCGGAAATACTGGCCTTTGTCGAGCTCACTAATTCGCCAGGCTTCGAAGCGGGATGTGCTGGAGAGATTCCGCAAAGAGTGGGGATGACGTGTCTGTCACTGCGGTGGGAAAGTCACGGGATAATCGCATCTTTCTTGCAATCACAGAAGACGGTCAACAAAGACGATACAGATACCATTTTGCTTATTTACCTTTGGTGTTTCAACCGTACATAGAATTCCTCGTGGCGGTTCGGGGTGTTCGGCCTGAACTGCTGGTTGAACAGGTACTGGAACCGCCCGAGCTTTTACGCCTTTCGTCGCTCCGAGCAAGAGCCTCCCACGATGAACCTGATTTTCTGTAATGGTGCATGGTGAAGTATTCGTCCGGACTGCTGTTGGGGCACTCTGGGGCGTTCGGGGTGCGAGCGCGGCTCTGGACGGGCGACATCCGTATGGCCTCTGGACTCCATGAGAAGCGTTGGCTTCCACCGGTAAGCGATCTCTGATGTCTCCTATGTTTGTCGGGAAGGGCGGTGGGAAGCTCGAGTCTTGAGTTCATGCCGATCCACAGGGCCTCCTCTTCCCCATCGCCGGACATACGCCAGCCGCCTATACCCTCAAAATCTCGGTTGGGTCCAGCGGTGCTGACGAGGGAGGCAAAACTCTCGCTCTTGGTGGGAGGGCGGCGAGGGAAAGGCTGATCAGCGGCAAGAAGGCTGGCGGCACTGCTTCGACGACGGCGGTGATGACGGGTGGGCGTCGAGTGTCCAGACGAGGCTCGAGAGCGATGCTTGTTGGCGAGGGCGGCGTTGTTTGTGGCGAAGAGCCAGCTGTGGATAAGGGCGACGCCGAGTTCGAAATAGACGATGGACACGCGAATCAGCAGGGTCCCGACTGCAAGTGAGGTGGTGAGAACAGCAAGTGCGACCAGCGGCAACGAAGCCACTATCAGGGCAGGAGGAGCGAGGAGATAAAGCGGGTTGAACATGGCGGCATGCGGAGGGTCTGCAGCGACAGCAGCAGCGGCGGCAGCGGGCGCGGCGACGGCGGACACAGCATGGTGCGGCACAGATATGTCAAAGTACGTCGCACCGTGAGGGGAAAAGACACGGCGCTGGAGGCGGCGCGGTCCGTCGTCCGGGGGAGCTGCCTGGGGCCGCCAGGCATGTGATGATGATCGGTGGCCGGCCGGAGTCTACTCGTTACTTAAGACGTCATTCTTCAGCGACGCAGCAATTTCCTCGAGCACCGCGACGCATTGCTGAGCCCTCAACCTGACCACACACCCTCAACAATACCACCATGGAAAGCGATTCGCCCTCCGATAATGCGCCCTTCCCTTGGCACATTGGCATCTTCGATGCTCATTGCCATCCGACAGACACCATGTCAGCCGTGTCCGCTATAACCAGCATGAAGGCGAAAGCCCTGACGGTCATGGCAACCCGCGCGCAGGACCAGCAGCTGGTTGCTGATGTTGCCGACTCCCTTGGCCTTCCATCATCCGACGTCGATGCATGGGATTGCGGAGAACGGGTGCTGCCGTGTTTTGGCTGGCATCCTTGGTTCTCACATCAGATGTACAGCGACGATCTGCTCTCCGGAAAGACGACGCTGGACGAAGATGCGAAAGTCGCCCATTACAAGCTTGTCTTGTCACCGTCGCCGGAGGACCGTGCCTTCATGCTCGCCCTGCCCGACCCGCGCCCTTTTTCTGATTTCCTCGTCCAAACGCGTGGTTTTTTGGAACGCTATCCGCTAGCTCTAGTAGGCGAAATAGGGCTTGACAAGTCGTTCCGCATTCCTCAGGCGTGGGTTCCTGATGAATATGAGAGCCGCGATGATTCAATCACCCCCGGAGGCCGTGAAGGACGTGGTCTCTCTCCTCATGTAGTTTCCATGGATCATCAAAAGAAGATTCTGACCGCTCAGCTGAACCTAGCTGGAGAGATGAGGCGTGCAGTATCCGTACATGGGGTTCAGGCTCATGGAATTCTCTTTGAGACCATTAGAGCAACCTGGAAGGGCTATGAAAAAAAGACGATGAGTAAACGCGAACGGAAAAGACTTGGCGTGACCACCGAGGAAGCTGCAGAGGATGGAGAGGAGGACTCTTCTCCGAAGCCGTACCCACCACGCATCTGCCTACATTCCTACTCGGGTCATCCTGCGTCATTGTCACAATATTTTGATTCTTCTGTTCCGGCCGACATATTCGTTTCCTTCTCCACTGCCATCAACTACTCTGACCGAGCAGCCTCAACGACAACACAGTCTATCCAGGCGGTTCCTGATGACCGCATACTTGTTGAAAGTGATCTTCACATTGCTGGAGAACGTATGGATAAGCATTTGGAAGATATTGTGCGAGTCATCTGTAACAGCAAGGGTTGGGAACTTGAAGAAGGGGTTACGAAGCTTCGGAGTAATTGGGAGCGGTTCGCATTCGGAACGAAATTCACCGAACATAGCAAGGAGGTCTCTAATTCTTGATTGACCATTGGCCTGAATTATTGAGGCAGTCACATCATACGCTGATGCAACCACGCATTCGGCTTCAAGGCTTAGTACACACCTACCATATAAATCTAATCATCCCAATTATCTCACCCGCGTCAGCCCAGCTGAAAGATCTTCAGGGCCCTTGTGCCTTTCTTTGTTGCAACCTTGTCCATTGACTTAAAATAGCCAGTCCAATCGGGTGTACAGCCATTCTTAGGCACGATTATCTGAAGGTCTTTGTTGCCTATTTTTCCACTTCACAATTGATTGCGCTTTGTAGCCATGGTCAATATACACGAGACGTGATAAGTGAAAGTTGTAAGATCTCGATGAACTTACCAATATCTTCCCCTTCATTCTCTCCAGACCCAAGCAGGGCTTGGCTTTTGTTTCGAATCTAAAGATTGAAGATCAATCAAGGGAAACGACAGGGATGTTCACATTCCCAACGTTTTGGAATAGCTGGGCGATCACATCTTACTGGGATGCGTTCAATAAGAAACCCGACAGAAAACGATGGAAGAGAAAGCAGGCACTAGCAGCGACTCATGCTGATCTGTTGACGATGAGTCTTTTCGATAAGGGCAAGCGCCCAGTGGCGGCAGGAAAGACGACAAGCAGATTAGAGCGGGCAAGGCGAAGACAAAAGATGCTCACGATTCGACGGACAACAACGTGGCAATTGACTATGTTGGCGGCAAAGGGACGGAGGGTAGCCATTCGACAGAGTAGAGGGTTGGTCAGGAACCTTACCCCAAAATATCGGAAGGGAAATCGTCGAATCGCAACAGTGCCACCCAAACAGCTTTGCTCGCGGACTTTGCGAAAGGCAAAGACGAGGAAATCGGATAGAAAGCGATGGGAAGTGGAGACTTTCTTTGGCAAAGGCGGGCGCAAGTCGACGCTGAAGAAGCCCAAGCCGATTCCTCGGGTGCGCAAGAGGGTGCAGTTCATGGAAATGGTGGGAATAAAGGAGTTCTCGTCAGAGCAGAAGCCGTCTACAACTCTAGATGTCTTTTCAGGCACCGAGACGTTGAAGCAGCAGCCACTGGCATTCTACGATGGGCGGTTCGATGCATGGACGGCGCATGCAAGCAGTGACTTTGGGAGGCAGGATGAAAGAGTAAAGCGACAGGAAGCGGGCAAGCCTTTCGGAGATAAGCAGGGGCCTCTATTTCGATCGAGGCAAGAGGAGGATGAAGAGGAAGCTCTAGACGCTCGACCGGGCGATGTCGGCGAAATGCTTCGGGCGCTTGTACTGGCGGGGCAGGTCGGCGGGGAGATCAGACGCGAGCGTGACAACGCGACAGGCGTGGAGTGGGAGACGGTGGTGTTGGACAGCGAGCATGACTTCGAAGCAGTGCTGCGGTACTGTGAGCAGCTGAGCAGGGAAAGTGGATGGTGAGGATCTGTTTCAGAACAGAGCAGAGGGCAGGTAGCGGTAGCAGTTTAGTGGACGGCGGGGTTGCGCAGGGCAGCCGATTCGCGCAAAAGCGGTGAGTGAACGCTGCCACGCGCCGCCCCAGCGCCCGCGACATCATTCATCAACACCCCAGCTCGCCCACGCGCGCGACTCCTCCATCTTCTGCATGCGCATGCAGCCTATCGATCCCAATCATGACCGGCGGCCTACGCGCCTGGAACGAAACCCACGACGATGACGTGCACGACCTGTTCGGCACCCGTCGTCCCCGCGACATCACCATCCAAATCATCATCTCCTTCGCTCTTGGCGCCAGCGCCTTTCTAGCCTTTTGTATTCTGCGCCCACGCTGGGAGGGTCTGTACGCCGCCCGCAAGAAGCAGAATGATGAAGCCACCGCCCTGCCTGAGCTGCCCCGCTCACTCTTTGGTTGGATTCCTGCCCTCATACGCATCACCGACCAGCAGGTCCTGGCTTCCGCTGGTCTCGATGCCTACGTTGTACGTCAATCTGCGCCTGTCTCCACCACCTCGTAGCTGACCTTCTCTAGTTCCTGGCCTTCTTCAAGATGGCCATCAAATTCCTGTCCATAACCCTCTTCTTCTCGGTCGTCATAATCAACCCCGTCCATAATCGCTTCCCCGACACCAGCAAGGGAAAGCTCAAGAACGACACCATAGCCGACCATGATGGTAACGAGCTGCGCCACCTGCGCCTCCGCAATGCACCTGTGCGTCTCGATTCGAACTGGCACATTTCCGATTCCTCGTCGTACTGGGATTTCTCCCACACCGATTATCTCTGGATGTACCTCGTCTTCGCCTACCTCTTCACCGGCCTCGCTGCATACATGATTGTGTCTGAGACCAGACGGGTTATTGAGATCCGTCAGGAGTATCTTGGCAGTCAGACAACCGTCACCGACCGCACCATTCGTCTTTCTGGCATCCCGCCAGAGCTTCGCTCCGAGACCAAAATCAAGGAATTCGTTGAGGAGCTCGAGATTGGTCGCGTTGAGAGCGTCACACTCTGTAGGAACTGGAAGGCTCTCGATGACCTGATGGACAAGCGTATGTGGACTTTGCGCAAGCTTGAAGAGGCATGGACTGTCCATCTGGGTCACCGTCGTGTTGAGCGCAATCTGGAATCTCTGCCTGTTGCCCAGCCTTCCCCTCCTGGCCCGTATGCCGATGACAGCGAGCGCAGTCATCTCCTAGGAAACGGCCGGGTGAATTCTCGCCGACCAACCCCACCCTACAATCGGAGCCGTCCTCTAGTGAAACTCTGGTATGGTCGCTTTCGCGTCTGGCACCGCAACGTCGACGCGATCAACTTCTATGAGGAGAAGCTGCGTCGGTTGGATGAGGAAATCAACGCACTGCGCCAGAAGGAATTTGACCCCACACCGCTTGCCTTTGTCACAATGGACAGTGTTTCCTCGTGTCAAATGGCAGTGCAGGCCGTCTTGGATCCATCCCCTCTGCAACTCTTGGCAAACACCAGCCCTGCACCCTCCGACGTTGTCTGGAACAACACATATATGCCGCGTCGTGAGAGAATGCTACGAGCTTGGTCAATCACCGTCCTCATCGGATTTTTGACTGTTCTCTGGACCTTGATCCTCGTTCCTATTGCGGGTTTCCTGAGCATTGACTCAATTGACCGCGTGTTTCCTGGTTTCAAGGAGGCCGTTGACAACCACAAGAACATCAAATCTCTCATCGTAACACAGCTCCCCACTCTTCTCGTGTCGTTACTGAATATTGCCGTTCCATACCTCTACGATTGGCTTGCCAATCATCAGGGAATGATTGGACAGGGTGATGTCGAGCTTTCAGTCATTTCGAAGAACTTCTTCTTCGTGTTCTTCAACTTTTTCGTTGTCTTCACCATCTTGGGTACGGCTTCAGGATTTTGGGGATTACTTGAAAGTATTGGAGAACGACTGAGAGATGCCACCAAAATCACCAACGCTCTCGCCTTGTCTCTGCAAGGTCTTCTCAACTTCTATACCAATTTCGTCATCCTTCAAGGTGTCGGTCTCTTCCCATTCCGCTTGCTAGAGTTCGGTGCAGTTGTGCTGTATCCGATCACCATGATGGGTGCGAAGACTCCTCGAGGTACGTCTCTTCCCCATTGCTCCAGCTTCCCCGCTAACCCATACAGACTACGCGGAACTAGTTCAACCTCCGGTGTTCAGTTACGGATTTTACCTTCCCCAGACAATCCTGATTTTCATCATTTGCACAGTGTACAGTGTTCTTCGTTCGTCCTGGATGGTCCTCCTGGCTGGCCTGGTCTACTTCGTTATTGGGCACTTTGTGCACAAATACCAGCTCCTCTACGCCATGGACCATCGTCAACATTCAACTGGCCGAGGTTGGACCATGATTTGCGACCGCGTCATAGTCGGCTTGATCCTCTTCCAGCTTACAATGGCCGGTCAATTGGCCTTGAAGAGAGCCTTCTGGCGAGCCGCTCTCCTTGTCCCCTTGACTATGGCTACCCTCTGGTTCTGGCACATTTATTCGTATTCTTATAAGCCATTGATGCGTTTCATTGCGTTGAAGAGCTTAAGGAGAGCGGAACGCTCTGATCTTATTACTCCTCAGCCAGACCAGCCCACAATTGACGAGGAGCGCGAAAGAGGCCAACAATATGTTAATCCAAACATCGTCATGCCGTAAGATTTCCCCTGCTTTTTGCTATTGCTTGTCACTAATTCGAAGCTTAGTCTTGAGGATGTCTGGATTGCCGACAAAAACGCGAGAGCTCTGATCAACGGTCAAGGAGAGAGTGCTGAAGTCTCCAGCGAAGAACCTTCCAGGCGACGATTTCGCCGTTTCTTCCGCCGCAATCGCAGTGGATAGTGTAAAGTGTATAACCTGATGTTTGTATATGTCGCATATGCCATCTTCATGACACTGCATAGAATATACCCCGACAGTCGTTTTTCCTCTTGTACATACAGTCTCTCTCTTCCGATTGGCTTGACCAAGTTTCCGGTCTGCAAGTTTATCCACAAATATCATGCATCGGAAGCAGTGGTGCTACGAAGCTTCGGCTAATATCCAAATGCAGGTGATACTCATCAGTTCATTCGTCTGACTGTCTGCATCGCATGCACTTCGTTCCTTTGTTGTGCTTGTCAACTGTTTTCGATGGCCAATGTTTCTCTAACGCTCCCCCAATCTGTTGCGACCTCTATGTTGACGTGGCAATACCTGCATGAACTCTGCATGCACCTTGCCGAGCGTATTGCCGCCGTGATCCTATTCCCTTATGAAACCGCTTCCGTTTATCAAACATCCTTTCTATTCCCCACCAATTTGAACGTACATCGAGGCATCGTCATGTCATCTTCAAATATCGAGTAGGTTTGACACTCCATCCAGACAGCCCAGCTGATCGGTTCCCTGCAGAATCTTTCGCTCTGGTACTTTCAATTTCGACATTGGCCCGTCAAGAACTCGCTTCACGCTCCACAAGAAGCTTGTCTCCCGCCATTCCGAGCCTCTCGATCGGTTGATGCATGGTGGCTTCAAAGAGAGCCAGTTGGGGGTAGGAACCATCGACGACATCGAGCCCGAGACGTTTGCGCGCTTCGCTGAATACATCTACTCGGGTGACTACAGCGTTGCTGAACCTCTGAAGAATGATGTGGAAGAAGAGGATCAGGGTTCTGGTACAGATGAAGAAGCCTGGACGTGGAAGAGTGCCCGTCGAAAGAAACCCCGGGGACTCGCGCAGTTGAGCCTGCCGTCACCGGATCGTGGGGAGGCTGTAGAGGTGGGTTCCGAAGCCGAGGAAGCATCTGCGCAGCTGGAAGGACAACCGCCGGATTCGCCGACAGACTCAATCCCGCCTGAAGCCCCGGAGCCGGACATGCCGTTCTCGCCCGTGCGGTCTGTTTCTCTGAGGTCGTCGTCTTCTGGTGATTACCGGCACGGGCCCGTCTCGCCTCAGCACGTACCCTTCCAGATCGATCCTGCGCCAGGCCCCAACAAGTCCGCTTCAGACGACTACAGTCCCATCTTCATGTGCCATGCGCAGGTGTACGTATTTGCGCAGGAGTTCATCATTCCGGACTTGCGGACTTTGGCTGCTTCCAAGCTCTCGGACAGCCTGAACCTCTTTCACTGCTACTCGAGGAGAGCTGGTGACATTACCCGATTAATCCGACACGTCTATACGAATACTCCAGACCCAGAATCGGCTCCGTCGCCCCTGCGAGAGGTGGTGGTCCGCTATGCAGCGAATAATTTCAAGGTTCTGATTTCGTCGACTGAGTTTGAAGATCTGCTTGCTGGTAAGGGTAGCTTTGCGCCGGATGTATGTAGAAAGGTAGCTAGGATGCTGTAGTTTACCACTTCCAATGCCTCTTAAGCAAGCCAGGAATTTGCCAGCGCTGAGAATCCGATGTAAAACGACCGCGTTGGACTTGGTTTGGATTTGACTGAACTACCCTACAATTAAAATGGCTACTTATAAGAAATACAATTACTAACGCAAATACGATTAAAGAAGCCGGCTATACATATAAATATATCTTTCTAAGTAAGCTAACTACGCCTAAAATTGCTAGGACTAGTATTAATAAGTAGCTATTTATTATTTGATTTACGCTATACTAAGCGTAGATTATATAGATAGATAAATTCATTTCTTCCCGATATAGCTCCCTTGCGGGTCCATGCGGGGCTGGCTATCTATAGTTATTTTACACGAGGGGGAAAACCTTTTCGCCTGGCAAAAACCCCTCCTCTCTCTCTGGGCATGCTATCCTATACTAGTTCTTGTTTTTCCTTCTTACTAGTAGCGGCTGCTATAGCAGCCCTACATTCACCAACTAGACCTATCCCTTTAGTCCTTATCCTCGTAGTTATCCGGATCCTGGTGGTCCTGGTGGTCCTCCTGGTTCCTCTTCCTGGTTGTCCTCCTGGATTAGTTCCCTTACCAGGCTGAATTGCTTGAGTAGCCCTAGGCGTAAGAACCAGTCTATTGCTGCTTTGATTCCCTTCTTCGTTGAGAGGAGGGAATAGTAGTCCGTAGTCCCTGCCCTTTAGAGCATCTGTGCCCTACCCTATTGGAAGTGGGGGCAGAAGAGGATATGCTTTAGGGTTTGTCTATGCCAGCCGCATGGACAGGCAGGGCTAGGGTGTCCTAGCACCTTGCGCCTTAAGAGGAAGTCCTCTAGTCTAATATGCTCTGTACGCAGTAGGGTGGCGAGTGTGCTCTGTGGCTTGGATAGTTCGCTGTGGATTTGTCTGACTTTCGGGTTCCACTGTGTGCTTTGGGCTACTAGCTTATCTTACCTTCCTTGGCTGGTAAACTTTATCTATCTCTTCTTCCACTTATTTCTGTATACCATACGTAGTCTCGTTCGCTCCGGGAGACTCTGGTAGGTGGGGGGGCAGTAGTTAAGGAGGGCTGTTGCCCTTTCTCTAAGCAGAGTTCTTCTGGCTAGGCCGGCTGTGCCTCCGGCGCCTAGTGTAGCCCGGGCTATCTCTTTAATACTCTAACAAGTGTCCTCTACCACCATTGCCACTAGGCCATCCCTAGATCTAATAGTCTGGGCCAGCGCCAGTTCGTCTAGGTAGAGTGAGAGTGGGGAAATCCCCGTCTCGTGCTCTAAAGTTTGTGTGCTGGTTGACTTGTATGCCCCTGAGATGGTGCGTAGGCACTGGTTTTGGATCTTCTGCAGTGGCTGGGTGGCTGTTTTTCTCCACCCTGGGGTTCCTTCTGGGATATGCTATACCCTACAGCCGTAGGTCATGACTGGTCTTACTATAGATAGATAGATAAATTCATTTCTTCCCGATATAGCTCCCTTACGGGTCCATGCGGGGCTGGCTATCTATATTTATTTTACTCGAGGGGGAAAACCTTTTCGCCTGGCAAAAACCCCTCCTTTCTATCTAGGCCTATTTGTCCCTACTAGTTCTGTTTTTCCTTCTTACCGGTAGCGGCTGCTATAGCAGCCCTATATTCGCCCACTAGCCCTACCCCTTCAGTCCTTATCCTCGTAGTTATCCAGGTCCTAGTATTCCCGGTGGTCCTCTTGGTTCCTCTTCCTGGTTATCCTCCTAGATTAGTTCCCTAGCTAGACTAAACTGATTAAGCAGCCCTAGGCGTAGGAACTAGCCTATTACTACTTTTATCCCCTTCTTTGTTGAGAGGAGGGAGTAGTAGTCCGTGGTCCCTGCCCTTTGGAGCATCTATGCCCTGCCCTGTTAGAAGTGGGGGCAGAAGAGGAGGATATGCTTTGGGGTTTGTCTATGCCAGCCGCATGGATAGGCAGGACTAGGGTGCCCTAGTACCTTGCGCCTTGAGAGGAAGTCCTCCAGTCTAATATGCTCTATACGTAGTAGGGTGGCGAGTGTGCTCTGTGGCTTGGATAGTTCGCTGTAGATTTGTCTGATTTTTGGGTTCTACTATGTGCTTTGGGCTACTAGCTTATCTTATCTTCCCTGGCTAGTAGACTTTATCCATCTCTCCTTCTACTTATTCCTATATACTATGCGTAGCTTCGTTCGCTCCGGGAGACTCTAGTAGGTAGAGGGGTAGTAGTTAAGGAGTAAGTTTGCCTTTTTTCTAAGTAGGGTTCTTCTAGTAGGGCCAGCGGCGCCTCTAGTACTTAGAGTAGCCCGAGCTATCTATTTAATACTCTGGCAAGTTTCCTCTACTACTGCCGCGACTGGGCTATCCCTAGCTCTAATAGCCTAGGCTAGTACTAGTTCGTCCAGGTGTAGTGAGAGTGGGGGAATCCCTATCTTATGCTCTAAGGTTTATGTGCTAGTTAACTTATACGCCCCTAAGATAGTGCGTAGGCACTGGTTTTAGATCTTCTTTAGTGGTTAGATAGCTGTTTTCCTCTACCCTGGGATTCCCTCTAGGGTATACTATACCCTATAGCCGTAGGTAAGGACTAGCCTTACTACGGCCGTATAGATATGGCGGGCTTTAGTAAATAAGGCTCCCTAGGTAGACGCTGCGAGTCTAGAGAGAGATGTACACTATTTAATTGCCTTAGCTCCTGTTTTCCTAATATAGGGTCCCCATCTAAGCTTGTTATCTACGTGGACTCCTAGAATCTTAATTATCGGCTCTAGGCATCTAGTAAATCTAGGGATACGGATCCCTGCTGCCATATTAAATCTCCTTAGTTTTCTTATAAAATAAGTAAGGTGATACTTATCGGGCGAGAAAGCTGACCCGTAGGTAGCTACCTAGTGCTCGCAAATTTAATGTGCTCCCTCTAGTGTCCTATAGTTCTATTCTATGGATCTACTAAAGGTTAGGATATTAGTATTATTAACGAATCTAAGGGGGAAGGTATTACCCCTGTATAGCTATGTAAGTAGGTTAGAAGTAAAGAATAGGTAGAGTATCGGCGATAGTAAGGATCCCTAAGGAATCCCGGTTAAGGTCTAGATTAGTAGACTAGTAAAGTCTCCGAAGGATAGCTGAGTGGTACGGTCCTATAGAAAGGATCGGGTGAATCTTTCTACCTATTCTGGGAGTTTTGCCATCCTTATATTATAGAGAAGCCTTCTATAAGATACGTGGTTATATGCTCCCGAGATATCTAGGCTAAGGACTAAAGCTACCAGCCCTGGGTCTTGTGCCTAGATAGTATAGATCTATTCTATAAGCAGGTTAAGAGCTGCTACTACGGATCTATTTCTCCTAGCTCCTATCTATGTATTAGGGAGTAGGCCGTATACTTTAGTAGCCTAGGAGATTCTATCTACTATAATCCTCTTAAGTAGCTTCCCTAGCGTATTAAGTAAAGCAATCGGCCTAAATAACTTGGCTTTAGTATAGTCGTCCCTCTATAGTTTCCTGAGGACTACGGTAATAGAGCTTTTAAACTACCTAGGGTGGTATCTAAGTGCGAGGCATCCCTGGAAGAGCCTGGTGAGGGGTCCCCTTAGTGTCTTAGCGCATTGCTTTAGGAACCTGTTAGTGATCTTATCTGGGCCTGGTGCCTTGTCTGGGGGAAGCTTCTTAATGGTATAGAGGACCTGCTCTTTAGTAAGGTCTTGGGGAATCTCTACTAGCACTGGGTATATACACCCATCTAGATCTAAGAGGTCGGTGGCCCTGGGAGGTGGGAAGAACTGGTTAGTAAGGATTTCTGCCTTGGACTGGTTGTCGTAATATAGTTATTTATCTGCTCCCTGGAGAGGTGGGAACTAAGGTGGGGCTGGAGGCTCTAGTGCCCTTGTTCTTGCCTACTTTGAGAGCTTCTAGAGTGTAGATAGGTCCGAAGTAATCTCAGCTACTATTCTACGCTATGCTTTTATTCTATCTCTTCTAATCTGCCTCTTCTTGCTATTAGCAATAGTTTGATATACTACCCAGTCCTCCTCCCTCCCTGTGGCCGTCCACTTCCTTCTAGCTGCTCTAGCCTAGTGCACTAGGTCTGAACACTCCTTTGTCCATTGTATAGAGGCCTAGGGCGAGGGTCTCGCTACTAGGATAGTCTCCTGGATTATCCTTTAGATGGCCTCCTAGAGTAGTGTAGTAAAGTAATCTAGGTCTGCTTTAGTGTTAAGAGGGGCTACTTTAAGGTGTTCGAGCTTTAATTAGAGCATATTATTAGTTCTCTTCTAGTCTGCTTTCTTCTACTAGGGCCTTAGGGGGCGTAGTTCTACGGGGGTAGAAGAAAAATTAAGTGTAGTGAGGATAGGTAGGTGGTTAGAGGATGATTCGAGCTCCTAGCTAACTCTATAGCTAAGGATTCTCTCCTCTAGCTACCGTAATATAAAGATAAGGTCTAGAGTACTCTCGCTGCTACTATCTCGTCTAGTAATAGTGCTCCTTAGAAGGGCCAGGTTAAGATTAGCTGCGGTAGCTATCTTAATTAGGTTATCCGCTAGGGTATAGTATATTAGGGAGGTTATACCTCCCTAGATAGGATGGTGGAGGTTAAAGTCCCCTAGGAGAATATGCTCCCCTAGTTTTCTAAGAACTTCCGGTAGAAGAGATAGGGTTTCTAGCGCTGTACTAGTATAAGAGGCTAGCGGGGGATTATAGTAGTTATAGATGTAGATTATATGTATCCTAGTAATAAGGGATAGTATAATAAGATCTGGTAAATGGACTGTTGCTTGCTAGGAGTCGGGGCCAATGGCCTTGCTTATAAAGAAGCAGGTTCTTACCACTCCCTCCTAGGGAAAAACTATATAGTAGGCAGGGTGTCTTGCTATTGTCTTAACCCTCGGGTTCCTTTAAGGTTCCTGGATAGCTAGGATATAGTGGATCTTTAGGTCCACTTCCTTAAAGAGCGGGAGCATTACCCTATCCTTGCTCTTATGGACGTTATACTATATAATAGAGAGAGAGCCTATATCTAACATTGACTTCCTTCTATCTCTAGGTCCGGCTGCGAGGGGGCTAGTAGTGTGGGCTATGAGGAGTAGTTATAAATATAGATTATATATATCTTAGTAGTAAGAAATAGTATAATAAAATCTAGTAAGTAGACTATTACTTACTAGAAGTCGGGGGTAATAGCCTTACTTATAAAGAAGTAGGTTCTTATCGTCTTCTTCTAAGAGAAAACTATATAGTAGATAGAATATCTTACTATTATCTTTATCCTCGGATTTCTCTAGAGTTTCTAGATAGCTAGAATATAATAGATTTTTAGGTCTACCTTCTTAAAGAGCGGAAGTATTACTCTATCTTTACTCTTATAGACGTTATACTATACGATAGAGAAAGCGCCTATATCTAATATTAACTTTCTTCTATCTCTAAGTTAGGCTATAAGAAAGTCGGTAGTATAGACTACGAGGCGGAGAAAGTTTCCGCGGGCTTCTCTTCCGAGGTATACTAAGAGCTATTAAGTCCGGTAAACCGTATTTAGTTAAAAGGCGGGGGGCGGCTTAGATCTCTTAGCCTACCTAGCCCTCTCTTAGCTAGCTCTTTCTCTCTAGGCCTCTTTCTTAGCCTAACCGTTAACTAGTTAGTTTAGAGCTATATCTTAGCTATAGGGTATTTTACCCTATATCTCTCTAGAGCCGCTAAGCGGGCCTAGATAGTCTTTATCTAGCGGGCTCTACGTACTAGATAGGCGTTACTCTAGGCCGTATACTTTTATAAGTAGTTTATATACTATATTTTTTTCTTAGGGTACTCTTAGATATTATATATCTCTATATACTAGCTATACTTATTCTTTCTTCTATAGTAGATAAAAATATAGCTATAGTCCTAGTACTTAAAGTACTAGATTACTATAAAGGCTATACTATAGTATTCTACTATATAGAGCGTATAGTTACTAATAAGTTCTTTAATAATAATCTAGTTAGCTACCTTAGAGTCTATAATACTAAGAATAATCGCTAAGTAAGTTTTCCCCTCTAGAAGCTTCCTCTTTAGCTAGGCTAGCTTACTAATACGTAGTTCTAGATATAGAGATAGATTCTAATTCTAAAGAATTTAGGCGGCCTAGAAATTC
The DNA here is from genome assembly GCA_011503125.2 of Botryosphaeria dothidea. Classification (NCBI taxonomy): domain Eukaryota; kingdom Fungi; phylum Ascomycota; class Dothideomycetes; order Botryosphaeriales; family Botryosphaeriaceae; genus Botryosphaeria; species Botryosphaeria dothidea. Next base: position 2,166,148 of record WWBZ02000073.1, read on the forward strand.
TTAATATTAATACCTTTAAGAGGGACGTTATAGACTAGTACTAAGTAGAGCTACTAGTTAGAGCGGACTTTTCTACCTAGTTCTATAGTCTATTTCTAGTTCTAAAGAAGAGCTACTCTAGTCTAAGTATTAGATATAAAGAGCTTAACGTTTCTACTAGAGAGCTTCTTAGTAGCTAGTATCTTTTTATACGCTAAGCTTTTTTCTATCTAAATCTTCTTAATAATAGCCTTATTAGAGAGGTTAGCGACCTTCTATCTATTCGTCTTATTTAGAAAGTATAGGGTAAGCTTAGTAGTAGCCGGGGGGGTAGAAGGCTTTAGGACTACTCGGGCTATAATATTAGCCTAGCTAGATACTACGGGCGTAAAAGTAGTCTAGAGTCGGCTAACTATCTTCTAGACTTACTATACTTTCTTAAAGATATTCTTAAGACCTAGCTTCTTAGTAGTTACCTTCTAGTAGATAGTAATATAATTCTAGAAGATTATCTTAGTAATATCGAGAAAATTTTTTATCTAGCTAGAGAGGACTAAAGAGAGGCTAGCGGATACTTATAGGGCTTAGAGAAGAGTATCTACTATTTTTAAGGCTCTTTTAACGTATTCTACGCTATACTAAGTATTCTACGGTTTATTAGAGGTACGCTATAGTTAGGTAGAGATAGTTACTAGAGAGAGCTATTTACCCCTTCCTACGGCTTCTATATTAACTATAACGTGGCTATAGCTACTCTAAGTAGTATTTCGAGTCTCGCTAGACCTAGAAGAGTCCCTAGGGCTCTCTTCCAGCGCTATAGCTTAGAGTCGATTTTTTAGTATAGTTATATTTTTTTTTCTCTTCTTATATATAGATTTTTAGTTAAAAGTAATACTATTATTTCGGCTTTACTATCTTATACCGATACTCTACCTATTCTTTGCTTCTAACCTACTTATATAGCTACGTAGGAGTAATAACTTTCTCCTTAGATTCGTCGATAATACTAATATTCTAACCTTTAGTAGATCTATAGAATAGAACTATAGGATACTAGAGGGAGTATATTAAATTTACGAGTACTGGGTAGCTATCTACGGGTTAGCTTTCTCGCCCGATAAGTATTACCTTATTTATTTTATAAGGAAACTAAGGAGATTTAATATAGTAGCAGGGATCCGTATCCCTAGATTTGCTAGATACCTAGAGCCTATAATTAAGATTCTAGGAGTCTACGTAGATAATAAGCTTAGATAGAGACTCTATATTAGGGAAATAGGAGCTAAGGTAATTAAATAGTATATATCTCTCTCTAGACTCGCAGCGTCTACCTAGAGAGCCTTATTTACTAAAGCCCGTTATATCTATACGGCCGTAGTAAGGCTAGTTCTTACTTACGGCTATAGGGTATAGTATACCCTAGAGGGAATCCTAGGGTGGAGAAAAATAACCATCCAGCCACTAAAGAAGATCTAAAACTAGTACCTACGTACCATCTTAGGGGCGTATAAGTTAACTAGTATACAAACCTTAGAGTATAAGATAGGGATTCCCCTACTCTTACTATACCTAGACGAACTAGCACTAGCCTAGGCTATTAGAGCTAGGGATAGCCTAGTCGCGATAGTAGTAGAGGAAACTTACTAGAGTATTAAATAGATAGCTCGGGCTACTCTAAGTACTAGAGGCGCCACTAGCCCTACTAGAAGAACCCTACTTAGAAAAAAAGCAAACTTACTCCTTAACTACTGCCCCTCTACCTACTAGAGTCTCCCGGAGCGAACGAAGCTACGTATAGTATATAGGAATAAGTAGAAGGAGAGATAGATAAAGTCTACTAGCTAGGGAAGATAAGACAAGCTAGTAGCCTAAAGCACACAGTAGAACCCAAAAATCAGATAAATCCACAGCGAACTATCCAAGCTATAGAGCATACTCGCCACCCTACTACGTACAGAGCATATTAGACTAGAGGACTTCCTCTCAAGGCGCAAGGTACTAGGGCACCCTAGTCCTGCCTGTCCATACGGCTAGCATAGACAAACCCCAAAGCATATCCTCCTCTTCTGCCCCCACTTCCAACAGGGCAGGGCATAGATGCTCTAAAGGGCAGGGACCACGGACTACTACTCCCTCCTCTCAATAAAGAAGGGGATCAAAGCAGCAACAGGCTGGTTCCTACGCCTAGGGCTACTTAGTTAGTTTAGTCTTACTAGGGAACTAATCCAGGAGGACAACCAGGAAGAGGAACCAGGAGGACCACCGGGAATACTAGGACCCGGATAACTACGAGGATAAGGACTAAAGGGGTAGGGCTAGTGGGCGAATATAGGGCTGCTATAGCAGCCGCTACCGGTAAGAAGGAAAAACAGAACTAGTAGGGATAAACAGGCCTAGATAGAAAGGAGGGGTTTTTGCCAGGCGATAAGGTTTTCCCCCTCGAGTAAAATAACTATAGATAGCCAGCCCCGCATGGACCCGTAAGGGAGCTATATCGGGAAGAAATGAATTTATCTATACAGTGCATAGCGACGAGGCGAGCCCTGGGCACACAAAGAAGAGTACCAGAGGTTACCACTAGCCTGCAGGGCGGGGCCCGTACTCGCAGCCTCCATGTTCTGGCTGGCCTGGACGTGCAGAGACGACATTCACTGGATCGTGCCCATGCTCGCCGGGCTCCCTTTCGGCGCCGCGTACCTGCTCATATTCATCGCCTTCTTCAACTACTTGACCGACGCTTACAAGGTCTACTCGGCCAGTGCCCTAGCCGGCGCAAGTTGTGGGCGGAGCTTGATTTGTGCGCTGCTCGTCTTGGCCGCAGACAGCATGTACCAGCACCTGGGTCCTTCGTGGGCTACAACCATTCCCGCATTCGCCAGCTTGGTCATGGTTCCCATACCGTTCGTCTTTATTCGGTATGGTGAGAGCATTCGCAATAGAAGCCAGATTTGCCAGGAACTCAACAAAGCAGCCACATAAAGTGGTGATCAAAGTAAGATAATCTTTGGACTTAATCTCGGTTGAGCGGTGCATAGTCCAAGAAAAAACAATACATCTGGTCCTTGATATTTCTAAGATCTATGAAAACTATTCTTATTGTCTGTAGGAGATGTGCACGTAAAGTCAGGCTTTCTCCACTAAACTTCGTAGGCAAGAGAAGTCAAATAGAGTCTGGGTGCATTACGTGCGTCCAGGCCAATTATCTCCAAAAAGTTTGCATGAAAACTTTGATTTGATTACTTCTTTCTTGCCTAAGCAATGGGATTCCTATCATACTCTGCTCCATTACCTACTGTCTCATCTATAAGAGATATTGACCTTGCAGGCTTACCTGCCTGTGAGACCAAAGTCCTCGTGCCCCGGGGTTCGTACTAAGTTTCTAATAAGAACTTCTCCATTGGTCTAAGTATAGATATTTCTAAAGTGCTACCACGGTCCCATGCAACCTTCATCTAAAGTCTCGCTAGCGGGCCGTCTGATCTAATTACCCCAAGGCAGTCTTTGGATATATCGGCAAGTGATGAGCATCCAGCCAGCTGCATACACCTCTTGAAATCGTCATACAGAACATTCAGCATTTTATCGACGCCAGATTCTCCATCATACTACACCAATGATCATATTAGCGCATATCTTTCTCCCGAAGTCAAGGGAATTTACCGCAAGACCCCACAGCGCCGGCCTACCAACCCAACAGCAGTCAGCCCCTAGCGCCAAAGCCTTGAAGATATCGGCCCCGCTCCTAATGCCGCCATCGATATGGACCTTGATCTTCCCATCGGCAGCCCTCACACACTCGGGCAGGACATCAATAGTCGCAGGCGTGCCGTCCAGCTGCCTCCCGCCGTGATTGCTCACAACCACGCCGTCGCAGCCGTACTCCCGCGCCAGCGCGACGTCCTCGGCGGTCAGCACGCCCTTGATCCAGATCTGCATCGCGGTGCGGCGCCGCAGCCACGCGACCTCGGCCCACGAGTGCGCGGCCGAGTGCGCGGCCGCGAAGTCGCCGTCGTGCGTCTGCGCGCGGATCGCGGCCGACGTGCACTCGAGGATGGGGAAGGCCAGGCCCGCGGGCGTGCGGAAGTCGCGCCGGTGCTCGTGGCGGCGCACGCCCAGCACGGGGCTGTCGGCCGTCAGCAGCACGGCCGCGCAGCCGGCGGCCTCGGCGCGCCGGATGATGCGCTCCTGCTTCGCGCGGTCGTGCATGGTGTAGAGCTGGATGCCGTGCGCGATGCCCGGCCAGACGGCGGTGCCGGCGCCGCGGATGTCCTCGAGCGCGTGGTTGGCGTACGACGAGATGCCCATGTGGACGCGGCGTTTGGCGCAGGCGCGGGCGGTGGCGAGCTCGCCGTCCGGATGCGCCATGGCTTGGAGGCCGGCGGGCGAGACGCAGAGGGGGAAGGAGATCTTTTGCCCGAAGACGGTGGTGCTGGTGTCGATGTCCGACACATCGCGGAGGACTCGGGGGCGCAGGCGGTATTTGGAGTAGGCCGTGGTGTTTTCGTGGACCGTGATCTGGTCTGTGGCTCCCGAGTTGAAGAACTCTGATTGGAAAGGGGTGTTAGTAGCGCTCGGAGTTGAGGTATCGGCAAATGGAAATATATCCTACCTCGCGCGGAGATGGGAAGCTTCTTTGATGCAGCCTCCTTCAGGTCATCAATGCTGAGGATAACCTCCTTGGAGAGGACTAGAAGCGGTGCGCCGGTCATGCTGGGTTCAAACACTGCGCCAGGCCACAGCTGAACGAACGAAGAATACGGGTACGAGTGCACACAGTCATGAGGAAATGATTCGTTTTATGCATACGCTTTGTCGTCGTTCTATCGGCCCATTTGGCCATTGGGCCGAGGATGCTCAACGTGTAGCACTGACTAATAAAAGACTTAGTAACAGTTCGTCAGTCACACGAACACAGTCACACAAACAATGATGCCATTACTACTACTGCTAAGGAGGGTCAGTTACAAGCTGATCGACTGAAGATATTTATCTCTGGTTCTTTCGTGTGGATCTTCCACCTAAGAGATCATCAAATTTACATTCTTCGGCTCAGCTTCATCATGGCTACCTCGAGGGTTCCAGTCTATACTGAGAGAGCACCAAAGCCACCTTCATTCCTATCTCAGGCAATTGTGGATGGTAACCGAGTGTTTTGCTCCGGTCAGGTTGGTGTGAATCCAAAAGATGGCAAGATGGTCCAAGGCACCGTCAAAGACAGAACAGTGAGTGCTCTAAAGATGTTTGTGGAGGTTTCTAACAATGAGTCTAACTAGAGACAAGTGAGGGAAAACCTTGGAACAGTCTTAGAGACTGCCGGATCAAGTCTATCGAATGTAATCAAAGTCAACATCTACCTTACAGACCTTAACGACTTTGCAGCTATGAATGGGATTTACGAAACTTTCTTCGAAACTCCAAAGCCGGTAATTTGCTTGTACCTAAGACACAAGCATAATATTACGAGCTCGAGCCGATCAACTCACAGGCTCGCACTTGCGTTGGCATCAAATCACTACCTTTGGGAACAGATGTTGAGATTGAGTGCATCGCAAGCATCAATTCGCCCAAGTTATGATCTGACTTTCGATTGCCATCGTGCTGTCACTTCTCACTTAGCTCTTCTCGCAGTAGTCAACGTCAATTTGAGAGAGAAATGCGTCCGATTCCCTTGAGCTTCTTAACGCATTGATTGAAAGAAATATTTGGCGACGAGCATTCTGGGCTTGTTTTTTGAGTGGAAAACGAGTCATGCAAGAAGATCTTCTTGACGACTGCCAAGCAAGTTTTGTCGAAATTCTTGGCTGACCTGTTTAGTGCTACCGCCTGCAAATGTCATAGGGCGTGAATCTCGTCAATGCTATGCAGCGCGACCGCAGCCCCCCCCAATCAACCATCAATCACCACCGTCAGCATGGCTCCACGTCGCAGACCCCGCGATGCCCAAGCGGACCCTGATGATGCATTGGAGAGAAAGTATGAGCTACCACCACGTCCATGTCAGCCGGGCGCTGATTGGTCTACAAAGAAAACTTCGAAACAGAATGTCACAACAAGCTTTCCGCCAACGGCAGGTCGCTTACATAAGAGATCTGGAGAGGCGTCTGGCAAGAACAGGAGCCACGGAGAATGAAAGGATGGCTGAACTAGAGGCGGAAAATCAACGCCTACGCAAACAGCTTACAGTCTTTATTAATAAGCTCGCCAACGCACAAGCCTCATTGCAGAAGCTCTCGCAGATAATGCATGGTACTCTGAATGAATCAGACTCTACGGACGTTGCGCCTGTTCGGACTGACAGAGACGTTGGTGGAGAGTTAAACGCTAGCCAGGAAGAAGAGATGCCTCCTCCTGACTCGACAAGTCCGGTTTACACCGAAAGTTCGATGGACCTCGCTCCGGTCTTGGGAACTGATCAAGGTAATCAGTCTGGACGAAATGATGGACCATCATCAGCCACACAGCACGAGTCAACGAACGAGATGATTGGTACTTTTGATTTTCTCAACGATGCATTCCAAACTCCGGACCTAACGCAAGGCGAGCACACAGACGTCGGAGGAGACTCGATGCTGGATGTTCCTGCAGAAGGACATTTGACTCTTTGCGATGAAGTCCCAGGAATTTGGTCATACAACTATCAAATGGGCCTGACGGCATATTGGCGCGTGATAGAATATAGTCCACCGCTACGCGACAGCAGCATCAAATGCTCCAACTCGCGTGTCTCGGACCACATTAACTCGCTCAGAGATTGCACTTGGAACCAGTGGCAGCATGTCAGGATGCAGCAACCAGCCGAAACCAGACTGTGCGGAGGCCGATAATGCGCTCTCTGCTCGTATGCACGCTAACCGAAGCAACTCAATAGGTACAAACTCCAGCAGTCCATCTCAGTCATGCTGTCAATGTTCAACAGCCTGACCCGCCCTCTCGCCATGTCGTGGTATACACCAACCAAGTGGTACAACCACATCTCCGACCTTATCACCTGGCAACTGAACCCCACCCGTGAGATGTACGCCCACCTGCACCCACGGTACAGGCCGTCGGCGCTACAGATATCCGAATCCGGATCCTATCCCACCTTCATCGACTGGAGCCCCTTCCCCGCGATCCGCGACAAGCTCATCCTCATGCACGCGGCGAACCCGCTCATCGACGAAATCATCCTCGAGCTGGCCAACTCGTACGTCGTCGAGACCGACCTGTCCCTCCTGATCAGCACCGCGCGCCAGCCGATGCGCGGATACGTGCACCTGTGGGACATCATCCAAGCCATGGGCGATGACGACGACGACAACAACAACAACAACAACAACAACAACAACGACAAAGACGAAGACTTCTCCCCGCCAGACACCACCACCACGGCCGCGCTCCCAGCGCCCAGCGCGGCCGCCCTCTTCCAGTCGCCGGCGCACGCGCGCCAGGTCTTCCAGCTCCTGCGCATGCACGACGGCGCGACCGTGTACAAGCTCGACCCGGCCGTCTTCGGCAAGCACCCGGAGCTCTACGCGCCCGAGCTGGCCGACATCGTGGCCGCGGGCGTGCCGCTGTCGCCGTCGCAGGGGGGCCCGCGCGCGCGCATACCGCCGCCCGCCGTGGCGCTCGATGCCGGCACGCTGCGCGTCTACCGCCACTTTGCGGATTGGTCGGTGAATGCGATTTGCGACGCGCGCTGGTGAGCTTGCTGCGCGTGTTGTTGAGAGTGTTCGGTGAGCACCGGGTTCGTGCTGATGTTGGGGGGGAGGAGGAGGAGGAGGGAAGTCGTCTTGCATCTGCTCGTTCCGACGGAGGAACGACTGCGCGTCTCGGAGCCGCTGCATTCTCCGGGCGAGGTCTGGCCATTCCGCCTCGAGAGCGAGACCCGCCGAGGATGGTCGATGGGTGCGTTCAATATCTCGGACGCAATCGGGAGGTCCTGCTTTACGGCGCTGAGAACCGCGTTGCGGCAGGATGCGGTGGCCATGGTGACAGGCAGTGCCACGTTCTTGCTCGGGATCGCTGGAATCAGCCTCGCTTGTGGTGCAGCCATCGGAGGGTGTATTCGGAAATGTACGCTGACTTTTCCTATAGCTGCGATGGTCGTCGGGCCGATGGTGGTGGTCGAATACGCAGATGACGCTGCCGAGGTCGTTCGAAACTTCCTTGCTCTTAAGGCTCCGAGGATAGTCGGATCGAACCGGAGGCTGGAGATGATTCCGGAAGCATGATAGAGCAGTAAGATCAATAAAGATACGAGGGTGGAGACGGTTGAAGTCAAAACGGTTTCATAACATCTCAACTAGAAGAAGAAAAAAAAGTCTATAAATCATGTAACTTTGCAGGAGCGAATGTCGGATATCTTGAACGTAAAAACAGCAAATAGCAAAAGGAAAAGAAAGTAAAATCCCCTCTTGCCAGCCGGCACCCACGCCGTTCAAACTCAGTGGCTCTGCTGGCTAGCCTCATCGGACAGCTCCAACTCCTCTTCCTCCGGGGGCGCATTCTCCGACCGCGTGATGACGACCCACAGGATCCTGTTGGCCACGCGCTCCTCCTTCTTATCGCTCTTCTTGATCTTCTTCTCGCCCGCCTTCTTGATCTCCTCGATGATCTGCGCCCTCCGCTCCAGACTCGCCGCAAGATCCTGGCTCGCCATCCGCTGGTGCCCGCCGTGGTGGCCGCCAGCACTCCTCGCCTCGTTGGCAAAATACTGGTTCTCGACCGTCTCCTGCGCGGCAGCGAGGCGCTCGAGCTCCTCGATCTCGCGGTTCGCGGCCGTCAGCTCCTCGTCCAGCTCGGCTGCCTTGTCGCGCTGCTGCTGGAGGCCCTTTTCGCGGGCCTTGATCAGGCCGCGTACGTTGCGGCTGTTCATCCAGCGCGTCGGCGCCGTCGTGTAGCGCCTCAGCGCGCCCTCTGGCAGCGGCTCCGGCGGCACGTCGAACGAGACGGGCGTGACGAACCCTTCCAGCGCGCGCAGGCGGCGCATGCGCGGGTCCTCGGGGATGCCCTGCTCAAGGGCCGGCGTACTGCGGCCGGAGGCGGTGTGCGTGAGGCCGAATTCGAGGTCGTCAACGTCGTTGAGCGCCGGAAGGGTCAGCTTGGCCTCGTTCATGCCGACGGCCTGCATCATCCTCTTGGTCGTGCACGTGCGCACCGTCAGGCCGCGCGGGTTGAAGATCTCAGCGTTGGCTTTCTTCAGGAACTTCTTCGCCCGGACGAAGGTGACGGCACCGGAGCCGACGGCCGCGAGGGCTTGCAGGCCGCCGCCGGCGAGCTGGACAGGGAGGAGAGGCGCGGACATGACCATGCCGCCGGCCATGAAGCCGGCCTGGAAGAACGGATGCATCATGAAGGCGTTGTTGAGGCCGTCGATGAAGGCAAGGAACTCATCCTGAGAGATCGGGTTGGGCAGCTCGCCGAGCGCGGGGGCGTAGGCGCGGGCGAAAGGAGAGAAAGAACGGACATAGAACATGTTCACGGTTTCTGTTGCGAACTGTGTCAGTAGCTCTTTCCTTTCGCCTGTTCGAATTGAACTTACGAGGAACCACGATGGGCTTTTGGATGCCTCGCATGGTGGACGTTCTGGATCGAGAATGTTCCCTCGAGGTGGGCAGCTCTACTGCGTGTGATTGAGCTTCCGAGAACATGCTGTCCTGGTATGCCGGCGGCTTCTGAGTAGTATGGGCCATTGGTGTCGAGGTTTGATAGTATTGTTGTGTAATCGAGTTGGAGCTGGGCCGGCTTTGACTTTCCCGGAAGGCGTGAGGTCGTTCTCGCTTCGGTCGCTGGAAGGTTGAGGTTTGAGTGGGGTTCTGAGACCTGACAGGCAGGAAGGTTCAGGATTTTATAGAAACCAGGGCCATGGCGGCTCTTATTCTTCTTCGTCCAAGCATTTCTAGGCTAAGCTACGAAAAGCTTGGGCAGCTATTTTTTACCCATAGGGCGCTCCAGACACGCAGGCGCAGGGGCTACTCCATGGTGTTGAGCCCTGCTGGTGTACGTAGGCTGGTGGCTTGAGGTTAAGCATAGGTGCAGATCCTCCAGGTGTATGGAAAGCGGTGGTGAGCCGAGTACGAGATAAGGTTTCGGGTTACCAGGCGTCGCATTAAGCTTCCCGAGCTGTCCGCTCGTTCCGGGCTGCCCAGTCGTTCCCGTCTACCAATCAGAAATGGCCATTCCGAATACGAAACCCGAGAAGTGGATGGTCAGGGCTGTATGTGGAGTTGCCCTACTCAACAAGAACCCAGATTTCAAAGCTCCTGCAGGCGGAGTGCTGTTCCTCATTCGCTGTCGATTCAGGCACCAGCCAGAGAGAGCCCTCCCACATACGTATTCGGCGGCTCCAAGCTGCTCATCCTGGCTGATGGCCCCACGAACTCACTTTGTCAAGCCTCTCGAGGAGCCAAGCGCCTAATGATTACGCGTCTCAGCTTGCCTCACGGAGAAGGCTCTCTTGCTATGGCTGGAAAGCGTGATACCGGTGTGCAGCTCGAGCAAGATGTGGACGGAGACACTTGACAAGGATTGCCTATCCCAATCAGCCGGAGACTTGCACTCAAACCAAACAGAAAGAGGAAAAAAAGAAGGCTCCCCCCAAAGCATATGCAGTCATAGAAATACTCATGCTCTTGAGAGTAGTGTTAATTCATCCAGAGTATGCTTAGAGAAAGAGTGTAAGCAATGCTCTCAGGTTGATGGAGGACAAGAAGGGAAAACGATCAGCCAACCCGACAGTTCGCCGTTGCGCACCCGCTGGAGTTCAACATTCCAGAATGCTGGCTGAGAGTGGCCGTTTGCCTGGGAAAGCGTCATTTCACGCCTGGCAAAGCAAGAGATCGTCGGTCATAGCGTTGGATCGCGCCGCATGTAGCCAGGATCCACTTTCACCCGCGGCGGTATGTTAGCGGCGACTCATGTAATGTCGTGAGATTCGGGTATAATTAGTGTCTTTCGGTCAGTTAGGCCAATCAGACATCTTGAATCTCATCATTCAGATTAGCTGCCGATCTGCCGGTTATTTTTAGGTCGTGTTTCTGGGGAGCGCGTGTCAAAGAAGCAGAGGCTACCTCGTCGATGCAGTCATGTGTGCGCAATTGCTTCACATGGAGGCGGCGTGCAACCAAAGACTAATAATAGGAGATGGCCTCTCCTCAACCTTACGCGTCACGATGCCGTGCTTCGAACTTCTGGTTCCGTAGCCTGCTTTCTGGTAACATCGTCGTCATCTCTATCCGGCTGCAGCGCCCAGCTTTCATCCTGACGATCTTTGAAAAGCCTGCTCGGACGGATTTGACCTCGAGAAAATTGTTCGCTATGCCGATCTCGAACTGTACTGAAGCGGGTTCGCAGGCGCATGATAGAGAGTTCCAGACAAGGTCCTTATGCTGACGAGCGACACGAGTGCTGGTAAGCTCCCGGAAATGGACGTCAAGTTATCCGCCCGAGTAGTCAAATGTCGATCGCGACAGGGTCTGGTGGCCTCCGTGTACGTTCTCGGCAACCTCTGGTTCGACAACGATGGCACTGGTATTGTGAGAAGATGGAGATTGTAGGAAGGAGAGGATTAATGTGTCCAGGACACGTCCGCGTGGAAAGTGGTTGCCGCCCGGACCCACCCGCTTATCGCCTCGTTTATCGCATCAACATCATCACCATCCGCCATCACAAACCAGCAACATGTCCGCTCCAGATGCTTGCGTACTACCGCCTGAGCTTCTCTTGCACGTCCTGGACAGCCTCGTGCCACCAGCATCAACAGTTGCCCTCCGACCCTCGGATCCGGCTGTGAAAACCATCCTCGCCTTCACATGTGTCTCAAGGCTTACTTATCCTCCTGCTATCCGTCACCTGTACTCGCGATGCCTTTTCATCGACTCCGAGAATCGCCTTCGTCTGCTCTTGATCGCGTTGGAGACTTTGTTGGCTCCCGGACGCTGCGCATCCACTCTTCCGCATGTCGACCTCAAGCCGCGTCTTACCAGCATGTATTTTGCTCCCTTTCCGCCTCGCTCAATCGATAGTCAGCCCATCGCCCAGTGGACCTTTGAGCTCTTCGCCATTATGAAGCCATCACTCAAACGTCTTGTCATCAACATGCCTTTCGATACCATGCCACCCGAACTCGACCATCTGAGCGTCATTCCAAAGCTCGAGTCCGCTTTCAGCCAGCTCGACCGCTTGGAGGACTTTGTCAGCTGCGGTCAATTCCCTTATCATACGTGGATTCCTCTTCAAAACCTCAAGAATATTCTTCTCCGAGGCACGTATATCGAGGATTTGATGCCTTTCATTAAGCCCGAGCCTTTGTCCAACATCGAGCACATGATCTTGGCCACGCCAGCGCTTCGCATGCCGTGGTCAAGGCGTGACTTTTTCCAGGAAATCGCCACTTGCCAGACCAAGTTCATTCTTTTGCATGAAGTCAACAACCTTCAAAACCACTGGAAAGCTATCGACCGGTGGGTGTCCCTGGGAATGGGTAGCTCTTCTGAAGACCAAGAAACGACGCAGCGCAATGAGTGCGTCGAACAATTCTGTCTCCCCAAAGATCCCAGGCATTGCACTGAGTGGTTGTTGGATCGAGCCCTCGAAGGAAAGCTCTGGACCGCTAAGACGAAACCTGAGCCGCAGCTGGTTTCCACTCAGTGGGAAGATGAAGATTATTGGCCAAGATTCCCCGATGGAACCGTCAACATTGACCGCACAATTGGTTCCTTTTTGCCAGACCTTTAGAAGTGGGCAATCTTCTAAAAGAAAGAAATACTGGTCTTTGTAATAGCTTTCGGTGTCCTGAACTAGAAAAATTACCCCCTCAATATTAGAGCGGCTTGCTATCACGTCCGCGTCCTGAAATCCCCGTTATTGAAAAGAGACACCGCTAAAGAAAGCGTGACGCCCCTGGATGAAAAACAACGCTACCATGGGAAGATTGGCACTACCAGGATGGTCATGCTTTAATCACACCCGCCCATCACTCTACAGTTAGATCTGCTGCTTCTCCGTACCCGTTGTACGCTAATCCTCTCCAATTCCACTCCGGATATCTCGGCTGCGTATCCCTCCCATCCGTCGCTCTGCTCCAAATCTTCTTCTCGGATCCCTTCTCCATGCGTACCCTCGCACGCCACAAACTCCACGCCCACTTCAAGCTCAATCCCATCTCCTTGATCTCGTTCGGCGGCTCCAGGATCTCCGCGTCCGACCAGGTGCGGCCCCCATCACCCGACACCTCGACCCGACGGACCGGTCCGTTCCTACCGCCCGGCAGCGCGTACCCGATGACCTCGACCGTACCGTCGGCCGACGCCGCCGCCACGCGCGCGCCGGACGCCGGGACGCCGATGACCGAGTTGACCGGCATGTCCATGAGCGGCGGGAGGCGGTCCCACCACTTCTCGGCGGCCGGTCCGTCGAGGGCCGTCGGCGGGAGGATCTTGTAGTCACGTTTCTGGTAGTGGTTCGGGCTCTCGTGCGGCTGGATTGTGATGGTGTCGAGCCTACGCGTACGAACGTTAGCAGTCTCGCCATCGGTCCCGACTCTCTCTCCCTCTCTCTCGCTTCAGCAACGCCCGGTACTCATCGATAAGGGATGGGAAAAAAGACATACCACTTCACGCTCCTCGCCCCCGCGCACCCGGGCACGATCACTCGCACCGGCGCCCCATGCGACGCCGTCAACGGCCGCCCGTTCATCTCAACCGCCAGGACCACCTCGTCCGCCTCGCCCATCGCCCGCGCCAGCGGGATCGACGCGCCGTACCACCGGGCCTCCTGGCACGCCGTCGCGCGGCTCTCGAACTGCACGTGTAAGCCCCGGTCCCCCTCTCCATCGACGGCGCTGTCCACCCGCCCCAGCCCGTCGGCCCCGTCGCTGCGGCGCGCCGCCGGCCGCCGCTGCTGCCGCATCCCCACGGCGGCGAGCACGTCGCGCAGCCGCGGCCCCCGCCAGATCGCGCACATGGCCGCGCCGTCGAGCCAGTCGACGCCCTTGACCTCGCGCAGCTGCGTGCGCATCGTGTGGCGGCGGTTGCCGGCGCATTGGAGGGCGGCGAGGAGGGTGTGCTGGGGGAAGAGGGTGCGGAGGTCGTTGGGGCTGAGGGAGAGACGATGGCCGGACGAAGGCGTGGTGATGGTCAGGGTGTGGGTTTGCGGGGCGATGTGGGGGATGGGCCTGTTTGTTGGGTGTTGGTTAGCCGGGTGGGTTCGTTTGGTTGCGGCTGGTGTTGGTTGCGGTGGATCAATCCTGTCGGTGACGTACCCGTGATTCCTGTCGAAGCCGCCATCTTCGGTGATGAAGCTGGTGGAGGAGCTCTTGTGAGCCTGCCGTCCGATGTGTTCGGCCGAGAAAACGCGCAGGGTGCGATGCTCACCTGGATACCAACTTCTCCACCGGAGGCTCGCGGTTGAGCGGTTTCTCAACCGAATACTCGAGTCTAGTCTGGTACTGGTGTCAGGAGAGCGGGAACTACCAGATGAAGCTTCTGCACGGGGGTGATACAATGGTGCTTGTCACGGTAGCCATGCCGAAACAGGCAGTTTGATGAGCAATGGAGGTTACGTATTGCGTGCTCGCGGGATAGCGCGAGCGTTGGATAGCGGAATGTGGGGTGGATGACGCCTTGAACCAGCCACCACCAAGAAAAGCTGAAGGGTGGAAGGAGAACGTGAAAGCTTGGGTGATGCAACAGCGTGCATCATGCGGCCTTTTATTCTCACATCAGGTCACCATTAACCTCTCGGAGCCGAAGACATGTTTCACTGGGGAAAGCCATGGGTATGACATAAGAGAACGGACGATGGATTGTACATGGGTTCCTTCTAATGCACAGCCTAGCAGCTGAGTAGTCGGTGAGCTTCGTGGGCGGCGAGCGCGGCACGTGGATGTTTGTTCCTGCCATGGCTATACTCGCCAAGGACGGCCCCAGACGGTTGTCTGCGTCCTATTCGGGCACTACTGGTGGGTTAAGCCGTCACAACCCGCACTAGGGAATCCCCATTGGTAGCACAGACCTCCGATATGCCACTTGTTCCCCTCTTTCTGATTGTTTGACTGCAAATCAATAGCGGCGTTGGTGAAACAAGCTTCTTCCCCTCAAGCCACTCTGGAGATCCACCGAAACCAGCCGAAGAAGCTGCAGTTGATAACGGAAAACGCGGTACGGCTACAAAAGACCCTCGGAGACAGTTTGGGAGTAGCAGTTGTCCTAAGGCTGCGGGTAAGTTGGAGGAGACTACCGGGTCTCGAAGCAATGGACGCTTTCGACCATGTTTCGACAAGGCATCCAAACACCATGGCGTCTTCGGACTAGCTGTCATGGGGGCATGGACATACGTGGGACTCGAAGCTGGACAAGAGTCCATGGCGCGTCGAGACTTCGGGCTACCATTGCTCAGATTGCAGCCGAAAACATGGCGATCTAAGCATGCTAGAGGCCTATTTAGCCTTCAAGTCCATTGTTCCCCACAGCTGTGATCCAGGAGGAGACTTTCCTGGAAGGTCAGATATCCTTCGACAAGTAGCTCTCTTATCTCAACCTGTAAGGTCCTTGTCGATGTCGAGGACTTCCTCGGTGAGGCTCTGGACTTCGTCTTCGGAGAGCATTTTCACGCTGCCTTCTAGATCCTCCACGACATGGTCTAGCCCGCTCAAGAGGACGGCCAGCTCCTGGCGCTGAGCCTCGACTTCGGACAAGAGCTGGGAGTTTGCCTTCTGAGTGTTTGATAGCTGAGCCTCCAAAGTTTCTGTCTGGGCGGAGAGGAAAGGCTGTAGGTGGGCTAGAGCAAGGGTTTCGGCGGAAAGGGTATGAGGCCTGCTTAGAGTCAATGGAAGGTTTTCTGGAAATTACAGCGCTGTTCTCGGCAGGGCTCCGATACGAGGCAATAGATGTAGATCTGAGGCTGAAGACTCACGGGGTGGGTGGTTCGACGGGAGCACCATTCGCATTTGCCTCTGCGAGCTCCTTGCGTTTCTTGGCATCCTGAAGAAGGACGTCGAGCGAGTTTAACGACTGGATAACATTGCGCGAAGCGAGGATCTGGTCGAAGTTGTTCTGTGGCGCAGGTAGCGCGATGTCAGTCAAGGCGCTCGCAAGGCTGAGACAACATCCGGTATAATCTGCTCATCTGTCGGCAGCCCTCAGCGGACGTGCAGGCCCTGGTGGAGCTCATGCCGCTCTGTCCAGTTCAGTGGACTCACCTTGGCGGCAACTCTGACGCGCCCAGTAAAATCTCTCCAGAAAGCATCCAAGTTTTCGGGGACATATTTGGCAGGTGTAGGAAAGCACGCAGCGAAGTTCGCGTACGAGCAGCGCTGGACGGTCGCGCCGAGAGCTTTGGTGAAGATGTCGTCTAGGGC
This sequence comes from Botryosphaeria dothidea, assembly GCA_011503125.2. Lineage (NCBI taxonomy): Eukaryota > Fungi > Ascomycota > Dothideomycetes > Botryosphaeriales > Botryosphaeriaceae > Botryosphaeria > Botryosphaeria dothidea. Next base: position 2,182,466 of record WWBZ02000073.1, read on the forward strand.
TGTTGCGCGCGGGCCGGGCGATTCGGGGACGGGGGGTGCGGCGGCAGGGGAGGGCGAGCGCGAGGGCACATTGCCGTTTGGGTCTCCATTGACGGCGGCCGGCATCGTGGGCTGGGTTTCGGGTTCGCAATGGGGAGATATGGGCGTTGGCAAGCGGTGGGCGGGCGTCGGCGCTTGTTTACGGGAGGAAGCCTATATTTGGGTCTTGGCGAGTCGCGCGCGCGAGAACGTGACCATCTCCAGCGGCAGAGCTCCGGAAGCGCAGATGCCTGGCACCCTGGCACCCTGGCTGCAGCGCTCAGGGCAAGCTTGACACCGCTCTGAAACCCGACATCCTTTTTCTGCCACTACGAAAGCTTCGCCATGCCTCCTAGACCGATCTTATCTTCAAGCTGTGCCGCCCAGTGCGGCGCGGATCGTCTCTAGGCGTCCGCCATGCTCTCGCAAAGTCTGCCTTTCCACCCTGTTTGCCACGAGGTGTAATTTGCTTTCGGCTGCAACCTCGTATCGCTCGGCGGACGCTGTATAGTTCGTCCCGCGCTCGGTGTTGCGCACTGGCGGCCATTGCCGCATGCGGCAAGTTTTAAAGCATCCGTGGAGGCTGGCCCCCGGAAATCAAGGGGGCTATGCCACAGGGCTAGGAGTTGGGTCCAACACACGATCCGCACGCCAAGTCAGACACCAACTGGTTCGCTATCGCTCCACTCTTGCTGCCTACCTGCATGTTATATAACAAATCCTTTGCCCCCAATAGATGGGCCTGCACCGCCGCTCGCCATCCATTCGTTGATTTATACCTTCTTTTTGAACAGAAACGCTCTCTCTCAAACATCGCAATGGACGCCCACGCTGAGAAGGAGCTTCTTGCTCAGACTTAAGTACGTCTATAATCGTCCACCAGCTTGACCCGCCGCTGACAAGTCTCTCAGGCTCAGACGTACCCCACATGCGGCAAGACTGGGGGTCTCATGCCTGTCCGCATGCCAGGCTCGCATCTCAAAGTTCCTCTGCTCATCAGCATTCCTCCGCCTCCGCCTCCTCGTGTTCTCCGTCGCGAGTACATCATCGACGAGGAAGCGCAGGAGAGGCTCCTATCTGAGTACAAGCCTTTCACACAATGGGCCACCATCTTCCTCGTCTTCATCGGCTTGTTGGTCTCCAGTGGGGTCATCTATTTGGCCGTGCTTGCCTCGGTTGCTAAGCCCCCGCACAACCTGAGCCTGGCCTGAGCAAAACGGCCAATGCAGCCGCAAGAAGCGGCAAGAGATCTTTATTCTTTAATGGTCCTTGAACACCACCGAGTGGCGACCGATACGACAACGACCTTTGCAAAATCCTGCGAGAGCCAGTGCCAAGGCGATTCTTTCTGGAAGGCCGATCGAAATGGTGCTCAGTAAATTTCGTCAACCGTCACGAAACCGGACTTGAGGTGCTCGAAAAACAGCTACATCGGAGTTCTGTCCCGTGTGAGGGATAAGGCCCATGCTCTTCGGGCAATTGACTTCCATGAGGCCGGGCGTCTGGGCGAATCCCGTTTCTTTACCTTCGATTGGACGGCATGTTGCAGAAACAGACGGCGCCGGTTCAATTTGGCAGTTGCGGCACTGCCTGAGAACTGACATGTACGAGGACTTAGGGTAGTCGTGGGAGGAGAATAGGGCGTGAATGCCTGGAAGTGGCAGAGCGTGGGATTGGGAAGGCGAGACAGGAGGAGATCGCGTGTACAGCATGAGAAATGGCTGCACGAGGAGGATGGTGGAGCTGCAGCACGTGCAGCGCAGCTTCAATTACGGTGGGAAGGCCCGCCCGTTCGCACCCACCCAAAGCGGTTAGACCATCGCGTCACTGCATACAGTCGAGCTACTATTTTCTTGAGTCTCTACAATCAACGAAAACTCTTATCCCACTACTCCGCATTGTCGTCCTCGTTTTGAACCTCTCGAGACCCACGCTCAGCCAAGTCTCGCGCTTGAGCGAGCTTTCACACAGGTATGTCCTCTTTGAGTCTGCAATTCCAGGCGCGACACTTCACGTCTTTTCAATTTATGCGCGTCCGCCTCACCCAAACCCGCTAACTTCGTGTCAATCAGACTCTCCTCAGACTTTGCGTCTAGTTTCGCTGCAACCAGCAACCATGCGGGGCGGCGGCAGTTATCGCGGCGCCTACGTCGCGCTGGAGAGCAACCCTTACCAGCCGCACAAGCCCATCGTCGCCAAGTTCACCTTCTGCGAGACCTGTGACCGCCAGATCGAGACCAAGGACTGGAACGCCCATCAGGCCGGCAAGAAGCACCAGAAGGCTGCCCAGGAGCTGCGCCTTGCTGAGAAGGAGGCCGAAGAGTCGCAGAAGGATTGGGGCGATCAAGCAAACGACGCTGCCCAGGATGACAACGGTTGGACTAACAACGACGGTGAAGATTACTTGAAGGCTGCTCTCGCCGGCGGCAAGGGTGCCAACGGCACTTGCTACAACTGCGGAGAGACTGGTCATATCAAGGCTGAATGTCCTGAGGCTCCTTGGAGCGGCGGCGGTCAGGAATGGTAAGCTGTTGTCCCACTACTACCAGTTTTATTCTCAACTGGCATCGCTTACAAACGAAAGCTACGGCTGTGGCCAAGTCGGTCACCGCAAGAGCGAGTGCCCCAACGGTGGCGGCCCCCGTCCGTGTTTCAACTGCGGCGAGGTTGGCCACAGGAAGGCTGATTGCCCCAACCCGTCTTCCGCCGGCGGCGGTGGTGGCCGTCCTTGCTACAACTGTGGCGAGGTCGGTCATCTGAAGTCTGAGTGCACCAACCCCATGAACCCTGCTGCTTCTGGTGGTAACGACCGCCCGTGGTAAGTAAAGCTTGCAATACAACACCATGAAGCAAAAGCTAACTCTTCCCAGCTTCAAGTGTGGTCAGGTGGGTCACATGGCCCGCGATTGCAACATCTGCGCCAACTGCGGTCTGGAGGGTCACGGCTTCTTCCAGTGCGATCAGAAAAAGGACTGGTCTAAGATCACCTGCTCTGTCTGTAAGGAGAAGGGTCACACCAAGAAGAAGTGCCCCAAGGCTCAAGAGCCGGACTACACTGGATCCGGTGGTGGGTTTGGTGGTGGTGGCGCATGGGACTCTGCTGGAGGTGCCAACGGCGGCTCTTGGGGTGACGCTGGTATCAACAGCGGAGGCGGTGCTGCTGGCGGCTGGGACGGTGCTCCGGCAGCTGGAGGCGATGGCTGGGACGCGAGTGGTGCTGGTGCTGGTGCTGGTGCGAACAGCAGCTGGTAAACTTGGGGCTGATCCTCCACGTCCAGTGGGCTGAGGAACTTACTATCACCCAGGTTTCGTTTCTCATTCAGCACCAAGGTGGCTTTACGATAGACTTCACTTTACATGTTGAGGTCTTCTTTGCGATGTTCAGCTGATCAAGACTCCAAACGTCACAGTTGATTAGCTTTTCTATAGTCAGTGTCTGGCCTTCTGCTGGGCACACGGTCGATGACAAGCTGGTAATGCAATACCACACAATTTCTATAATTGTAACTGACCTTCCTATAAGCCTGAAGCTTGTATGTTCGTGATACTACTCTAAGAGAACTTTCAAACCGCAGCCTTAAGCGTCTACCGCCCGTTTCGATGTTGTCATAGAACGTTTAAAACTTCGAAGGCGGTTATAATGCTTCTTCCTACTTGAGCGATTAACAAGAGGGTCGTAACAGTCACCTCCTCTTATGTTTCCTATTTACTTGTAAAACCAATTATAGGAGGGAGCTCCCCTGTACGTCTCGCAACTAGATCGTAGACCCGATTGACTCGTTCTCGTCGATCCGATGAGATAACCCTCTGGTATAAAATTACAGAGTTTATATGTTCAGATCATACCGCTTAGACGAGCGAAATCTCCTGCCGGACTAGACCAGCCCGATTTCTACGAATAGTATTCAGTATATAGGAGAATAGGAAGATAGACTTCTCGCGCCTGTTTGCCCGCACTTTACTAGGTAAGCGCACGGACACGGATGTGCTCGAAACGAGCGTCCAACGAACCACTTCGCTTCCGTCCCTTTCTTTTTTCTCTCGTCCTTCGGTTCCTATGCTTCTCCCCCCTTCGATCGGCCGGTGCTCGCCGCGAGGACCGTTTCTCCCAAATGAGCGATGATGGCGGCGGCCCTTCTTACCGGACCTCGGTACCCACTCCCCTGCACGGCTTCGAGCTCACCAGGTATTCAGGATCTCGGAAACCTCCCGGCTACGCCAGCACATCCCGGATCAATCTATCCGAAGCCGGTGCGAAGACTGCCTTTTGTTGATGGCACGAGTTCGGCGCGTCGGCGTGGGGATCCCACCCACATCTCCGATGCGCGACCACCTCGATCATGCTCGTCTTCCTCCGCTTCTCCTCCATATCCTGATATATATCTTATTCTACGTTCAGGTTGACGACCGTTTACCCCGGTGCCTCGCGCGCCCGGTTCTGACTGACCCGGTCTGGTAGTCCGGAGGGCTGGGGCGTGGAGCCGGACGGATCGATGACGGGTGGGCAGCGGAAGATAAAAAGTAGTGCCAGCGGAGCTCGAATGCGATGCGAGCGGATCGGACTAAGCAGGATCGACGGATGATACGAGGAGCCGGACGGCCGGTGCATGGAGGGATGGAGCGGACAGAGGGCGAGAAAGAGTGCGGGATAGGGATTGGTAGAATACGGCCGACGGCTCCAGGCTGCCATTGTCAAATTATAAAGCAAGATACGAACAGCGTAGACGGTCGCTGTCAGGGCTGAAGCTCGTTGCGCGGTAGGCGGGGTAGATAGTTGGATTGATGGTCTGAAGCGGTGGTCCTCTTGTTTATACAGTAATGCTGGAGGAGGAGGTCTTCCGTAGGACGATGGAAATTCGATTCGAGCTTCCAAGTAGTTGGAATGGCGGCAATATCTCATCCCCTTATTTCCAGTCTTTCTCCTCTCTAGTATCACTCTTGCGATTCCTTCTCTGCCAGTTTCCCATTTGGCTCTTGTCGAGGTAGATCAATAATTTCGAGAATGGCCCCGGCTTCAACATGCTTGATATTCCAAATTCCACAGGGAAAGTCGACCCGGGACAGGACGTTCGTCAGTTGAGGAAGGACGGAAGACGGGCATTGTTCTCCACTTCGAGCAGCCGGGGAGGTGCGGACATGCGGGGCTCTAAAATGCTGCAGCATTCAAGTGATCGATACTCATACAAGCGATGAAGTGGCGAAAAGCTAGCATTTTGTCTTTGTCCGGTTCGCAGCCGCCTTAGTCACCGTTAACGTCTGTAGACCGAAGAAGCAATGTATCAATTCTGTAATAAGATGGCTCTCGAGACGGTGCTGAACCGGAAGAGTAAGCGGATTGGATATTGAACTTCCTTCGCTTCGAGAGCCGACCTGTGTCGTTGGCGAGGAACTCCTTTGCAAGGACGAAATGACGGTCGTACCCGTTCCACGCCACCGAGGCGCAGCGACCTTGCCAGTTGCACGCATGAACACTCGCAGAACTCACCGCAGGAAACATCCACAGGCGGCCTTGTGTTCTGGCCCTCCCTCAGCGGCCCCTATAGGCCGAATAAATTGGACGCATGAACGCGAATACGAGACTCCGTGTATAAGATGCGCGCACATATAGACTCGGCCCGAATTTTATGATGCGCACATATGGCAACCACGACGTTCGAAGAAACCTCCAAAGCTGTGAAAATCCAATATTCGTATATTAAAGAAGATTGAGGTAGGTCTGAGCGTGGAGTGGAAAGTACGAAGGAAGATAGTGGTTGTTGCGGCTCTGGGGAAATGCACCGGATCACGCGGCCTGACCTACCGGTGCACCTGCCAACGCCATCTGTTGACGTGCATTGTGATTTTCGTCTTCATTCTACTCAGAGGGCAGCTGCGCTCATGTTCGCGCCGGGGAACCTGTCCTGGAGTGCCTGCCAGATGGGCTCACCGCCGTACGTCAGATCTGCCCACGTGGGGCAGGCCAGGCTAAGAAGCGGGACCGACAGGGTGTCGAAGAGGAGGTTGAGCGGCACAGACTGTCTCCACGTTAACAACAAAGCATAGTGGATAAGCAATCGCTGAGACGTGTCGCCCAGCAACTTACCAGAGTGGCATAGAGATTGTTCAAGTACGTCGGTGACGCGAGCTTCACAATCTCCAGCACAAAACAAAGCAGATTGTTCGACTCGAGCAGCTTGGGCAAGTTGAGCACGCCGCTGGTCAAGTCGGTGAGCTCGACGCCGGCGAAGGAGTTGACAGTTCCGGTGTTGCCTCCGATGCTGGCGAGTTCCGGATACTTGAGGATCCAATCAACCGTGTCGAGGTTCAGCTGGAGGAGCCCGTAGTCGAGTGGGACTTTGTACCTGTGCGTGCAGGAGCCGTCAGCAAGACACGGACGTGTATACCGCCTTGGCGGGCCGTGTTCTAGAAGTTTGCCGAATGGGGTGTAGACGAGGGATCTCGCGGGCACAAAAAGATACGAGACATGACGTGCGAAGTGCGGCTTACCAGTTCTGCGGAATCTGCTCCCAACCCTCTTTGTATGTAAAGTTACCCTTTTCGCCGTACACGGCAAAAAAGCTCTTGATAACGTCATGAGCTTCGACGCCCGTCAGCACGGTCTCTCGGAAGCGCGAGAGGAGATCATGGACGGAAGAACTTACTCAGGACACCCTCTGGATGCTCGCTAGAATGATTCGCAAACAAGCGAGTAATGAACAGGTACCCGGCATTCCTTGCAATCATGCCGGTGAACGGGCCGTAGTAAAAGTACGGATTCTCGGCCACAGTCTCGTGGAAGCGCTTGGCGGCATACTCAGCCATGACAGCCGACGTGAACGTCTCTCCCTCAGGCACCATGTCGTACCAGGACTCGAAGCGAGAGAGGTTCATGGCATAGTTGTTGCCCGTGACGTAGAGATCGTCACGTGTGGGCGACGAGTCGGACTCGATGAAGTTGTGCGAGCCGACGAGACCTTGCGGGGTACCTGATTACTCAAAGTCAGTGGTGACCAGAAATCACGAGGGGCGGTCGAGTAGCGTGCTTACCAAGAAGGCCCTGGAGATCGTCGAGTGCGTTGTGCACGGCGGTGTCGTTTTTGCCGATGGAGAAGGACGGATCTAAGGAAATCGGATCTCCGGTCCACACGACTCCCATGATGCCCAGAACCAACGCAAGCTCCACTCCCATGCCATACACCTCGTTGATTGCCGAGACGACTTCCGCCAGGGATACGATCCCGTCGCGGGACACATAGCCATGGTTGGCCAGCGCGTTCAAGCCCGGACAAGGCCCGCGCTGTTCGCCTTCCGCTGGTGGTTGAAAAGAGTGATCGCCGCTGACGTCCACAGGGGTCGTCATGGGATCAAAGAGGAAGCGTTTCTCCAGTCGTGCCTTGATGTCATGCTGGACCTGCTCGAATGCTGCCGAGCCTTTTCCTGGGGTCGGATCGTCTCTGCCTGTCAATCTCTCCAGGTGATCCGGCGTAGGGAATGCATGAACGGCCGGGGAAGAAACCGCCGCGAGGGAAAGGTAAAAGAGAGAAGCACGGAGAAGCATGATGCTGCCAATCCAGAAACTCAAGGGTCAGGAACGGGTGGAAGCAGCTTGCTCAGACAGAAGGGCACAACGGCAGGAATGAAAGAGAGGACGACCTCTTCTGAGGTCCGGAAAAAACTGCAGCGACGAGATGCAAGATGCCATGAGGAGAGGGTGACATTCACTCATAATAAGCGCGATTCCACTGGACAGGAGAACCAAGATCAGCAGCTTTTACAGCCAGAATTCGGCTTGCGGGAGTGGCTGCAGCCGCGGCATAGCGAGAAGGACGGCGCTGTCGACGGTGTCAACGGTCGAAAGCTCTTTGGTCGCTTCTCACCAACGAGCACCGCAGATCCAGGATGTTGGCGGCATGCCACATGGCAGACGAGGTCGCTTGGGCCCGGACTCAGGATGAACAGCCCCAGAACGGCAAGGCTCCGCCAGATTAGCCATTAGCCGCGGGCTGGTAAGATTCCGATCAGCGAAATGGCGGTTGAGGCTGCGTGCCAGCACGAGAGGAGATGGAGAGTGCGGACGGGATATAAGCGACTCTTTTACGTCCGCGGCGAGGTAGCAACGACGATAGCCAGCTTCGATGCCCGGCTATTGAGCGGAGGATGGCGGCCTGAAAGGCATGACTCGGCGCAGGGGGCGCATGGTGAGCGCTCAGCAGCCAGTGACGTGGAAACCCCTGGCAGCTGGACGCCGGGTATGAGGACTGCGCGTGGCCCCCACGACTCCCACGAGGCGGGAAGGGCTTGCCCTGTCAAAAGGGGACCGCCCGCCGATCACTTAAGCCGCTTCTGCTCGCTCCTCAACGTCCATCCGCACCTCGCCCTGTGTCTTTGGGAAAACGCCGGCTTTCCATGAGTCGTCGGCCTGCTCTGTGCCACGGAGCGGTGCCCACTCTGCTCCGTCAACGGCCGTGGATGCACCGCCAAGCTGTCGATGAGGGTCCCAACGCAGCTTCAATTCCCTGATTGCAGCCCGTCATCGTGGGAGCTTCCGGTGATCACTTCTCAACCGGCTTACGGGGAGTCGCGGCCATGGCGCGCCACCGTCGCTCTCAAGGCCCCGTCGCAAAGATCAGACCCTGCTTCCGACTGCCCCGAATCAATCCAGAGCGCCGTGTACTAAAGTATTGTGGGGAGAGGCCTTTCATCAAGCTATTTCCGAGTCATTTCAGCCTTTCGACATTCGTCAACTAGGAGAACCATGGACGCGCAGGGGCATTGACCGGCAATCGGCTTTCTACTACTTGACCCCAAGGCTCTTTTCCCTCGTCTTCCCGCCTACAACTTCGTGACGGAATTCCCTGGGCCACGCCCGATCCTTCTCAGAGCCCAGGATGAAGTTCGCCTTGTTCGTGTCAGCCTTGCTGGCGGCCTTGGTCTCCACAGTCTATGCCGCCAGCGCTGCGGACCTGTCAGCGATCGTGTCGGTTATGCCCAAGTGCGGAGTGCGTTCCTGCTCGCTTCGTTACGTCCGTACTCCACGCTGACGGTTCCAGTTGCTATGCCTCGAAAAGAACATCGCTGCATCGCCTTGCTCGTTGACGGATACCGAATGCAGCTGCAACAATTCGACCCTGAATGCCCAGATCGAGTTGTGCGTGCTGCAGAGCTGCAAAGTAAAGGAGCAGCTGAGTATGTTACCCCGCCATCTTACGCAGCCCAAGACTAACCGTGGCAGCCACCAAAAACACCACCCAGACGCTATGCGGCGCTCCGATTCGGGACAGGACCAAAGCCGTCTCCGTTTCCGGTATTGTCGGGGGAATCTTCGCATTGATCGCCTACATTCTTCGCATGGTATCTCGACTTCCCCAGTTTGGCGGGACTCTGGGCTGGGATGATGCCGTCATGACCTTCGTGGTGGTTCTCGTGGCTCCCTTGACTTGTCTCTCGGTAGTTTGTAAGTATCTTGACGATGGGCGAATCACACGTCAGAAACTAACGTTAAACAGTGGCAAACCTTGGTCTGGGTAAGGATATCTGGACACTTCCGTTCAAGAACATCACCCACATCCTTTACGTTAGTTCCTCGGGCCAAACCTTATCGAAACCTTCCGCTAACCAAGCCAGATCTACTACTTCGACGAAGACTTGTACCTGTCCGCGCTTCCTATGCTGAAAGTATCCATCTTGCTTTTCTACTTGCGAATCTTCCCGGAGAAAGGCTTCAGGAAAGCGGTCTTCGTTACCATGGCAGCCTGCATCGGATACGCCATCGCCTTCGTGCTTGTCTCGGTCTTCCAGTGTCGTCCGATCAAGTACGCTTGGCTTCAGTGGGACGACGAGCATGAGGGAACATGCAACAATATCAACGCCCAGGGATGGTCGAGCGCCGCGCTAAACGTCATTCTGGACGTCATCGTCATCATTCTTCCGATGCCACAGCTCTGGCAATTGCAACTGAACAAACGGAAGAAGTTCCTTCTGTTGCTCATGTTCTCTGTCGGTTTCTTGTAAGTTTGCCCGGTTTTCTTGTTTTCCGGAGACCCTGCTGACTTGTGTTCCAGCGTGACAATCGTCAGTATTCTCCGCCTCCAGGTCCTGATTCAGTTCGGTAGCACACACAACCTGACATGTAAGTTACGCAACAACGTGATCTTCAACTTCAACTCAGTAACAAATCCTAGGGGACTATACCGCGGTCGGATACTGGTCAACGATCGAGATTCATGTTGGTATCATCTGCGCATGTGTAAGGCCCCGCTTAGCCGATCTTTTGAAAGCCTTCGTATACTGATATTCGCTCAGATGCCGGCGATGCGCTCTCTCTTCATGAACTGCATGCCCAGAGTCATGGGTCAAACAACCAAGGACAAATCCTACGGCGCGACCTCCTCCGGGTTCAGCCACGGACTCAGCAGTGGGAACAACATGCCGAAAGGCAGTCAGCTCTCGAACCGGCCGAAAGGGGACGACGACGGCGACTTCATTCCCCTGGTCGACGTCGAAAGCCAGGCGGGCACATCGATTGCCGGCGGACACAGCCTCCCACCGACCAGAGCCGGGTATCCAGAAACGTAGGACCCAGCCTGGAGTATTTTCTTTGTTTTTCTTCTTTCTCTTTCTGACCCGCGAAAACTCCTTATAGAGCGGATCAGAAGGATCTCAGCAACCACAGAAATAATCATCACGACGGACAGAAGCTCGATCTCCCGAGCTTCTCGCCTATGGCCTTCTCTGTTTTGAACGACGGCGGCGGGAATGGGAACGGACATGGAGGAAATAGGACTTCCGGGTTGGGCCACTGAAATGTACGATTTCTCTTTTTTGATATCCAACATTCTATGCGGGGACGGTATTTCAAACGGCGGAGGATTTTCTTGCCTTTATAGAGGATTAATAGCGAGCATACTCCATGGCATATCAGTGGCATCAACACGCTCAAATTCGGAGAGCATAATATCTGAATGTAGACATCAGTCTTTCCCCTGGGCTTGCGTCTCCTCTCTCCTCCCAGCAGTACGGCGCAAGACCCACCGCTTCATTTTCCAGAAGCTCGTTTGAAGCTTCCCAGGCGTCCCAATTGCCGCACCTTGCCATCCATCCACGTGGTGGACCTCGTATCGAAGCCCCAGTGTTGTGGGTATGATCTCCCGGACAAAGGGGTGAACCGAACATCATCCAGGCCTTGGCGATGCGGTTCCAGATGGGTCATTTCCCGTCTCAACGACGGACGCTTTGGGCATACACGGCAATGGCGTGTGTTCCCTTTGCAGAAACGCACAGTGACTTATCTCACCGCTCTACGTAACACCGCTCCGGTGGCCAACGGTCACCGCTTGTCCGGACGCTGCAGCTCATATCTGAAGCGGAAGTGGGCGCAGGAAGAGGGACAGAATGGTTTCCGTCAAGGTTTAGTTCGAGCAGCCAGCCTTCGTGATTGTCGTTGATGATCGCCGCGATTCCTCTCGGTAAAGGTATGTTGTGCGGGATATTCATCGTCGGCAACCCTGAAACACATCTCAACTTAGCAAGATAGGACTGCTTAGCCGGCGAAGACGTAACCCCTCTCCTCCGTCGCAGTGTGCGCTGTGTTGTAGGATGCGTCAGAGTGGGCACGGAGGGATGGTGGCGTTTATTCATACGGTTAGCTGCTCCGCGTGCTGCTGTTTGTGGTCAAAGCTTGACAGAAAACGGTCGGGATGGAATGGGCCGCCTTCCACTGCCGATCGAAATATCAGATTGCAACGCCCAATCAGCCGTTCCGGGCAACGTTGCCGCGCAGGTTGGGGCGTGAGAACTAGGGTGAAGTTTCCCTCTCGCTAAAGACCCCGCTCCTCAGCCCTGGACGCTTGCGTTACCGGGGAATGGACTTCATTCAGGCATCATGACCATCACTTATTCATGTCCCCGGGTACCTGCGCAAGCCACGCTTCAGATCTTTCGCTCACCGGGTTAGGAAGATGGCTCAGATAGGCGAATTGGGGAATCTTGTTTGAAACAGCTCCGTCCGGAGATTCTCTGACCCGGAATGCTGTGGGAGGCGCGGATATCCGAAAGGGGGGCGAGGAAGAGTCGCCTGGATTCGATGCCTCAGAAATGCTTTTATAGGTTGTACTCCGCTGGTCTTTGCAATACCAAGCACCGTCATTCTTTTGTGCATATCCCTTGGCAGTCGTTTCGACGGCATCCTCTCTTTTATTTGTTTCAGTAGTCATTCCTTTTAATTGTCTGCCAAGATGTTGGTCAAGCAATATCTTGGGTTGGCTGCTACCTTCACTGTTACTGCTTCGGCACTGTGAGTTTGTGAATTTCAAGATCTTGGGAGGTGTGCTTGCTCACAGGATCTTAGTAATATCCCACCCCGACCCTTGCATAATGAGAACAGATTTATCCACGAACATGCCCGCAGAGCTGTGAATTCCACCAGCGAGTATGAATACATTGTCGTAGGCTCCGGCCCTGGTGGTGGTCCTCTGGCGGCGCGTCTTGCTCTCGCTGGTCACTCGGTCCTTCTGATCGATGCTGGTGATGATCAAGGAAATGCAACCGAGCAGATGGTGCCTGCAATGCAGCTTCAATCTACGGAGTACACACCTATGAAGTGGGACTACTACGTCCAGCACTACGCAGACACTACCCGGCAGGAAAGAGACTCCAAAATGGTGTGGAAGACTGCAGATGGTGGACAATACGTTGGAAAGTATCCTCCTGCGGGAGCTGAGCCACTCGGTATCTTGTATCCTCGTGCGGGAACCTTGGGCGGATGTGCAGCACACAATGCCATGATCACCATCTGTAAGCATATGCTGAATCCCGAGGAGTAAGTTGCTGACATATTTCCAGATCCCCACGAAAGTGACTGGACCTATGTCCAAGAACTGACTGGCGACGACTCGTGGGCTCCGGATAACATGAGGACGTACTATGAGAAGTTGGAACGCAACCGTTATCTGCCAAGCAGCATTGTTGGCCATGGTTACGACGGCTGGCTCGGAACTGCATTGACAGATTTATCTCTCGTCATCAAGGACCAGAAGCTTCTGTCACTTATTCTCTCCGGTGCTACGGTCAGCGATTCTGTCTCATCCATGGAATATTCCATTGCTGACCCATAAGCAGGCAATGGGCCAGAACATCGTCACGAAGTTGCTCACAACTGTGACTGGATTGGCTCAGGTGCTCATAAGTGATCTTAATGCTCCTGGTCCTCTCCGAGATGCCACCGAGGGTCTGTACCAGGTTCCACTCTCCATTGATGCGTCGACCTCCAAGAGAAACGGCCCTCGAGACTTCATCCTGGACGTCGCAAATGCTGTGAACTCTGATGGCACCAGGAAATACCATCTTGACATCAGTTTAAACACACTGGTGACCAAGGTCCGATTCGACCAGTCGGGCACTACCCCCAAGGCTGTTGGAGTTGATTTCCTGACTGGGCAGAGTTTGTACGCTGCTGACCCTCGCTATGCTGGTGCAGAAGGCACGGAGGGATCGGTCAATGCGAGCAAAGAAGTCATCCTAGCTGCTGGCACGTTCAACACACCTCAGCTCCTGAAGCTGAGCGGTGTGGGTCCCAGGGATGAGCTCGAGAGTTTCGGGATTGAAGTGGTCAAGGAGCTTCCTGGCGTCGGCACCAATATGCAGGACCGCTACGAAACCGGTCTCGTTGGAGAAACCCGCACCGACTTTACAATCACTAAGGATTGCACTTTTGGTTACTCGACGCCTGATCCGTGCCTTGAACAGTGGGAGAAGTATCCGACGGCTCTGCTCAAGGGAACATATGCCACCAACGGTATCGCTATTGCGATTGTCAAGAAGACTTCGGCTGCCGCAGAGGGCGACGATCCTGACATTTTGATTTCCGGAGCTCCGGCCAATTTCCCTGGCTATTACCCCGACTACTCCCGGATTGGACTGCAAGATGCTAAGCATTGGACTTGGATTGTGCTGAAAGCGCACGCCCGCAACAACAAGGGCACGGTCAAGCTCCGAAGTACGGATCCGCGTGATGTGCCCCAAATCACTTTCAACTATTTCGACACTGGCAACACTGATGATGGCGCGGACGAGAAGGATCTTCAGGCGGTGTACGAGGGAATGGAGTTCTCCAGGAAAATGTTCAAGAACCTCATCCCCCTGGATGGTTCATTCGGCGAGACGTGGCCAGGAACAAACGTCTCCAGCGAGGCTCAGATGAAGCAGTTCATCAAGGATGAGGCCTGGGGCCACCATGCATCGTGCACATGCCCCATTGGATCTGATGATGATGAGATGGCAGTGCTGGATTCCAACTTCCGGGTGCGTGGTGTCGATGGACTTCGTGTTGTTGACGCGTCGGTATTCCCTCGTATCCCGGGATTTTACATAGCGCTTCCAGTGTATATGATCAGTGAGAAGGCGGCGGATGTGATCATTAATGGGGCGTGAGAGCGTATCTGAAGTCAGGTGGGGTGGAATTTAGATGCGGCGTCTGAAAGTGTTCTGGAGACGTGCAAATTAGAATCCACGTCTCTTGATGGTTTTGTACAATGGCCAGGGCGGCTCTCACGTTTTCTTTTCGGTTCTGATGTCGGCTTCCAGTAGACAGTAGACGATTTTCAATTGAGCGAAATTCCGCCACGAGTACTCGTGCTGCACGAAATGATGGAAATTCCGAGCTTTAGCATATGGTAACAGAGATGCCTGAGGCGCTGAAGAATCCATCAGCAATGGATTGCCTCACAGATTGCCAACATCTGGAACCAGATGACTGCTTCGATTTCTCTTGAGTGAAGGTGGCGATGTGATTCTGTCATTGCTAAAATTCGCAGGCGCATTTCCCTCATTTCGCGCGACAGAAGTAGGGATAGATACTTGAGGGGCCGACAAGCAATGAATGTGACTGATATGGGTCAATAGGAGAAGAGTAAATGGAGATGAGGCTCGCTGGGTATAGGAGTTGAAGTGTCGGAGTGAACGCGTGAGACGATGACGTTCACGCGGGATCAGGCCGCCTCGGCGACGCTACTGTGGCCCCGGGCAGAAAAAGTTCGACCCCGCGCCTGCTCCTCTCCACAACTCCAATTGCACTTCACCAGAATGGATTCTGCTTTCCGCGCGTCGCCTCTGGAAGTCGATCGCGTTCTGCAGAACCTCACTCTTTGTGTCACGTCATATGTATCGAAGCAGGACGGTCCCTCGGCGGCGGGAGAGAGCGCCGCCGCGGCACTATCCTCCTTGAACCTCAAGGTAAGTCTCTTACTCCGCAGTCCACGTATCTTGAGGGCACCGTAATAAATTAATCCCAGGCCATTGTGTAGGAAGCGCTATCTCTTCAAGATCTACTAGAACGTCTCGAAGAACGCCAGAACCGCATCGCTGAGCAGCCCTACAACATCTCCCTCCGTCTCCAAGTCGCCGAGCTTTACCGCGCCCTCGCTTTACCGGATATCGCCGCCGGGGAAGCCTACAGGGCGCTACTTCTCGTGGATGAAGTGCTGGATGAGTCCGGAGAATATCACGAGCAGGCGCTGGAGGACATCGTGGGCGAAATTGCGAAGAAGGCCGCCTCATTCCGAGCAGTGCTGGCCGAAAAGCACGCCGACAAGTTTCCTGAAGTATGGGAGCGACTCGCTGATAAGAAGGAGTCAAATGAAGAATGTGATATTGAAGTCGAAGTAGACGAGGCCTGCTTATGGGCACACACCTTGTGGACCGATGCGACGTATGTCAAGAGAACTTTGCAAAGGGAGCTATCTGCTGAGACGATCCAGGTACACCTTTCTGGCGGGAAATCTGCTTGCTTGTGGCTGTCTCAAGAGCGCCCACGAATTTTCCTCTCGAGGCCTCAGGGTCAACCGGAGTAACGCGCATCTAGCCAAGATTCGAGAACTGGTGGACCGGCGATTGAGACATCATTTTGCCGCGCGCGGCTTCAGTCTGGACGACGAGGACATCACTCGAGAGGACTACCCGGATCGGACAGTTGTGAGGCGCGAGCTGTATCCGTGGAACACGTTTGAGCCGGACAGATATTCGTCCGGATCTCTCGCTTTGCTCAACGAGCAGATCAGCGCGGTTGCACCCAAGCTCGAAGCACGGGTCACGGAGCTCCCGCTCCTGTCGCCCGACACCGATCCAGTTACCGGGTAAGTTTTGCTGTCGAAATCCTTCGTCTTGCGCGCCTGGGCGTTCAATAAAGCATATGCGAGTCGCACATTATTATCCGATCCCGCACTATAGGAGCCGCGAGTCGTGGAGCTGACAGGGAAAGCAGCCGCGACCCTTCCGGCGAGTCAGCGCCGTCGACGATCAAACAGCTTGGCGTGTTCGTACGAGAGGAAGTAGCTCCGGGCGAGGTGATCCTCGATGAGAAGTCCTTGCTGACCGCCAATGCTCGACTCCACGACTCATACTGTGATGCTTGCAGCGCGCCGCTGCCAGATCTGCACGATGACTCCCAAGCGAGCCAGTGCATCTTCTGCGAAGATTGCGACGACATCGTCTTTTGCAGTCAGGATTGTCATGACCTGGCCCAGGAAGCATATCATCCTGCCCTATGCGGCAATGATGTCGAGGCCATCGCCAAAGATGCCCCTGCCGCGGAGGCCGCCGATGCTCTGTACTCGCTCCTGTTGCTCCGCGCCCTGGCAATGGCCGAGACCCAGGAAGTCCACCCACTCGAACTAAAAGAGCTAAAGTACATTTGGGGCGACTATCATATCCCCGACGCCCACGACAGCATGTCCTTAACGCCGTCGCCGCTCGGGCCTGCCAAAGATGCCTTTGGTGGCGCCCCAAGGACGCTGCCCTTCTCGTTCAATGCTAACGTCTTGACCCCCTTGCACATGCTCGAGAAGATGGACATCAACATCTTCACCACCTCGGCCAAATACGATTTCTGGATCTTCAATACGCTATACGCCAAATTCCGGGGCACGGCTTCCGCACGCCAAGGTCATGACGGCAAGCCTGACGTGGGTGCCGTGCACCCGCTCTGGTGCCTCGCCAATCACAGCTGTGACCCGAATGTGGCCTGGGAGTGGAAAGGGAACATGCGCTTCTGGGTCCGAGAGCAGAGAGTCGAGTGGAAGGGTTTGAATGGGGATGACGACTCCAGGAGGAACAAGCCGGGCTTGCGCAAGGGCGATGAGGTCCTCAGCCACTACTGCGACGTCGACCTGGGCGTCAAGGACAGGCGCGAATGGGCTGCTGGCGCCCTTGGCGGCATATGCATGTGCGAGAGATGCGTCTGGGAAGCGGCGCAGTCGAAGGATTCGTAAACTTTCCGGGGATCGGCAGTTGTCGGCTGTTTCCAGTGGAGATTGGCGGTAGGGCTAGACGTGAGGCGGCCTCGACGTTTGCATGAAAAGCCATCCGTAATCCGATGCTGTTTAGGGAGCCGTTGCCATGGAGTTTTAGTGCCACTAGCGTTGGTGAGACGTCGATAGATTGGGGCCGAGACCCATTTTGGCGTGCAGGTCTCTAGTCAAAAGCAGCTCCCAGGCCTGCTCTACACCGTATTCTCTTGATAACTTGGCCAAGCACGATTGGTGCTGCCATCAAACGATCCATGTACTTTTAAGTCGACCGTGCTCCGTCGGGTAATTCCTACTTCAGCCGGAACATCCGCGTAGATGGGAAACTTGTGTTGACGAGCAGGCAACGAGCTCACACATCGCCATATGCTCTGACTCCGGTTAGCCCAGAAGAGAATGACGATCCCTGAGCGCGTGCGCCCCCGCGCAAACGGCGGTCGTTCGTCACTTCTTGAAAGGTTGAATGGGCAGGCTAAAGAGAAAATCGGATGACCAGAGTGGCGAGACTCGGATAGGATCATCAGGAGACGAAGATGAGAAGCAGGGAAGCGAAAGTATCGGGCTCGGCTTTCTCGCTGCGTAGCCGTGTTGTACGTCACAAAACTGAAATGATGACGAAGGCGTAATGTTCCGAAGGGAAAGGGGGTAGAGATTCGACATTATCGTTGTTTTGGATACTTATCTACATGGCTTCCATTTGGGGAAAAGAGCAGTCGCGTCGGTTGGGAAAACACGATACCGAGTGCGAAGTTGATTGGCTGCCTTGGTAGCTCTCAGCCAAGAGGCATTGCCTGGCCAAGGTGAAGTATGTCTTCCTCGCTGTGCCGTCGTCGACTGCAGTTGCGAGAAACTGACGTCAACACATTACTTAGACCAAACGGTATCAACGCAAGGTCATCCCACCTGAGTGTCAAAGAGAAGCTATTGAGTTTCACGAGAGCCTCTGTGCAATGTTTCTTTTTGAGATGATGTCCATTGAACATCCGCCGCTCGCCACCTTGCAGCCCAAACTACTATTTAGAGCTTCTAAGTAGTTCGTTGCTTAGCGATTCAACACGATTGTCAGGCAGACGACTGATCTTCCGGATTTATTACAAGCCACCATGGTTGATGCGTCGGACTGTCTTCGTGCCTGCGGCTCGGTAATCCTGATCCATGGAAGGATTGTCATCCTGAGCCTTATATATATATATATATATATATATAGCAGCAGCCATCGGGAGGAAATATATTCAAACAAATCAATGCCACTTGCGTTATATGACTGCCTCACCTCCCACGAACAACAACTAAACGGTATTAATATTCTTACGCTGTGGTGCTGCAACAAAAAAAAATCAGCGCTAAATGCGAAGATTATACTGGGACTGCTATGGGAAGTCGAAGTACTCATCGTATTTGATTTTTTTATTAGGAACATGCAAAATTTGCGTCCGGACAAATGCTTCTACTCCCGACACTAGTTCTAGTATAATGTGTGTCTAAGTTATCTAAAACGACTCTCGTAGTCGGTGCTGACGATTGACTGTAGCGCCTCTCGGTAAAGCTTGCAGGCTAATTTCTACTTGTTGCCGCATTAGGACTAGGGTGACCTAAGAGTAGTTGGGCTGTAAGGAAGGCTCAGGGTCTTCAATATAGGGTCTTTTGTAAGCTGAGCGAAGAGAAGAGGAGAAAAAAGCCAAGATGTAGAGCCATTATTGTACTCTTGAACACATCGATACGGATGCGAATAAATTCGTATTTGTCGTAAAGAAGCACTCTGTACCTGTTAGAGCTCTGCCGTTCTAATTTTTGCTCGCATCTAAAACGTTGAGCATTGACCTCCGGTACACGCCCTGCAAATACGTCTTGGGCCTTTAGTAAGGGGGAGGATTTCCTTCGCTGCTGTGTTTAACTGCTGTTGGCCGTGCTGTCCTGGTGAGGTGCTATACTCGACACGACTCACAAAGCACAGGCGACTCCTCCTGGCGTGTTGCCATTCACATATCTACGGCTTATGCCGTTCCGCGCAATCAACATGCTACACACATCCACCTCTCTGACACTAGTAGAATCCGACGGGCCCCCGTTTATCCTGTGGTACTACTTCGTCCACTCTTGTCGTTACATCCTTGGAATCGTTTCCTAGCGTTGACCCTGTTGGAGCTGTGGTGCGTGCGGCCTCGGTAGCCGATGCCTTCCGTCGCTTACGCGACTGCCAGGTCCTATCTTCTTCCTCGATCTCTTTCAATGCTGTTCCCTGTGTTAGTCTTGCTTATACACCTCGTATTTGAAAACAGGGTACGCCGCAGAAGAGAGTTTAGGCACGTTTCGACTCAGCGTCTAAGAAGCCGTGCCTCTAGGTTTGATCCGTCCAAGAACGTCCTCGTTCGTGTAGAAAATATTGTTCCCTACCTTCTTCCCATTCTTTCTCGTCTTCTTGCCGGCCTGTACCTAGGATTCTCTCTACATCGACCGTTTCCCCCTTTTGAACCTTCTCCAAGACTTCGCGTAATAGCGCAATCTTAGCATCGGCCCTCCTGGTGAAGTCGGCAATGTCCCTCCGCAATACCAGCGTGTTGATGGCGTTCGAGCCGATGACCAAAGCGAACGCGATCCAGATCGACGCAGGGTTCCACTCCTTTGCCCACCATTCTTTCCATGTGAATGGCCTTTTGCGTGAGGAGCGAAAGTGCTTCGGGATGAGATTCTGCCAAAGACTAGGCTGGACGACGCGCGGAAGACGTTCGGCGGTTGCGGAGTGGACGCGTGCAGCACAGACGAGGCATTGGGGGCGCGGTGCTGGCAGGGCAGGTCGTGTGGAGCGAGCGAGTGCGTATGTGCGCGAGCGGGTCAAACGAAGGAAGGTGTGCGACATTTTGTCGGAGGTTGCTGTCAAGGAAGGTTGCTGTCAAGGTTCCGCTGGACGGGCAAAGTTGCCGTCCAGCTGCGCGAACACGCGGGCCGAGAATTGCCGTGTCACGTGCATTTACCGGTTATCGCCGGGAGATCGGACTTAAGATAGGGAAATGTGGGGGCTGAAAACCGTTGGCCACGCTGCCCGTCATCGGCTGGGGTTCTGCTTTATTTTTGCTCAGGAGAGGCTTCCGGGGACACACAACGATCCCGGAGAACAAGGTCTCAACAAGGTTGACAGCCAAAGTATGATCGAGCCGAGGCCTCACCTTGCTACAACTGTTCGCAACGGGGATGCGGGACTTTGGAGGGTGATCCCGCAAGTTTGGATTTTGCACAAGTTGTTCCCGGGTCCCGTTTCGAAACAGCTGCTGCCGCTGCCCACTCCCCGATATGGCGTCAGGGTGGCAGAAGAGGCACAAACTTCACTACAGAGACAGCCAGACAACCCAATTTGCCGCTGAGCATCTTTGACACTTACTTTGGAGCCCACGGTCTGACCACCCTCAAAGCGTGGGATGGGGCTCAGCAAAAGATGACCGGTCACATTCATGCCGCCCGTCGCACATGGGGACAGCAAGGCTGGCTAAATAGAGTTCGTGGGAGATGGAGATGACTCGAGCCATGCAATGAACCAGTGCTCCCACCAGCTATTTTTTCGCGTCTGAGACACAGCATGCCTCCGGTAACGCCAGCACGAAGCTGAAACGAACCCATGGTACAGCGCCAAGATGACGAAAAGATGATGAGAAGTGGAACAAGAGTTAGAAGGCGCCCGAGTAATAGTCAGCAGCGTTCGGAACGGGACAGCACAGCATGCCCGTTTGGGTAATTGATAAGATGGCGCCTCACCGCCCGGGGGCTGGCCGCTGGGGGTCGCGTTGCGCGGGCCGGGGATGGATTTCTTCCAAGAAACAGAGTGCTTGCAATAGGTCGTACCTCCGATTGGGCGTCCGGCAGAGCGGTTGACGAACGGCGCAGCCGCCAGCGGGAGCAGAGCAGCGGCGAGGGAGTGGTGCCCGACCAGCGGCGGCGAAGGCTCGCAATCTGATGTAGAAAGTTTTTGTTTTCGGCCGCGGGGCTCGAGTGGGTGGTGGCAGTTGCTAGCGGTGCGCCGACGTCATACCCGTTCTGCGACGGGTCTCTGTACCTAATGGACCGACACGGCCCCTCCGGCCTCCCGAGCAAGATAAGGCCGCGATGGCGACAGGCTCGCTGGCCAGCCTCGCACCCTCGGGGCGCGGGCGAACGGCGGGCGAAGCTGCTTGCGTGCGACGGCTATCGTATGCAGGGCTGCGCGCTGCGCTCGACATGCAATGGGCCTGTCAGTGAGTGCCGGGCGCCTCACCACCACGCAACGGCGCTGCACCGCCGCCGCGGCGGTGGAGGCGGCGCGCCAGGTTGGCAGCCTGCTTGCTGACGATACCAGTGCCGCGCGGGTGATGAAGCGAGGGGTCCCCGTCCGTGGGCGGCTTTGCGCACTGCGGGACCTTCGTCATTGAGCTGCTCCTCCGCTACAAAACAACCGCGCCTTTCCAGAACGCTCTATCCGCCACGCCTGCTGCTGGCCCTCTGCCAAACACCTCTGCCCACCGGCCCCGTCATCGTGTACCCACATTATTTCCCTTAGTCGACTCGCACGCTCCAAGCCCGCAGCCCAGCTTGCCCTAGGTACTTACTTCTTTCTGCCCGCCGCCTGCTGCCCACCACAGCCCCGCGCGCGCCCTCTTCGCTTTCTCTGCCTCTCACCACCTCCACACCCGCACACTCCTCACAATGGGCAAGCCGCCGAATCTTTACGCCTTCCCCGACGACAATGAGCTCGCTAAGAGCCTGCGCGTCTACGTAGTCGATGCCCAGAACAGCGCATTGGAGCGTCATGGCGTCTTCCGCCTCGCCGTCTCCGGCGGCTCGCTCCCCAAGGTCCTCGCGAAAGCCCTGCTCTCCCAAGGCGAGGGCAAGGTCGACTTTGCCAAGTGGGAGGTCTTCTTCGCCGATGAGCGTGCCGTCCCGCTCGACCACGCCGACAGCAACTACGGCTTGTTGAAGGCCGAGCTGCTCGACAAGATCCCCGCAGAGTTGGGCAAGCCTAAGGTGTACCCGGTCGACACCCAGTACCTCGATGATGTCCAGGAGCTGGCGGACCAGTACGAGCAGACGCTCGTCAAAGCCTTCGCTGCGCGCGACAGCGTCAAAATCCCAATGTTCGACCTGATCCTTCTGGGCTGCGGCCCCGATGGCCACACCTGCAGCCTCTTCCCCGGCCACCCTCTACTCCGCGAGACTCAAGCCTGGGTCCTGCCCATCGAAGACTCCCCGAAGCCTCCGCCCAAGAGGATTACCCTGTCCCTCCCCGTTGCGTCACACGGCATCAAGATCGGATTCGTCGGAACCGGTGCTGGCAAGAAGGAAATCATGCGACAGATTTTCGATACCGAGGAGGGTCACGCATTGCCTTGCGGTCTGGTAAACTCAATGGCTCAGGAGAGGGTGACGTGGTTCACGGATTATGCGGCGGTTGAAGGCGTGCAGTTCCCAGTCAGGAGAAGCAGCCTGTAGAGATTGGAAGGTTGGGGTGGTGGTGAATGGGGATCGGATCCGAAAGCTTCATGAGCTACGTCTTGAACGACCAGGCGTCTTCCGGGGTTCTCTCGTTTTTGTCGATGGAGATATCCAAAGCGTGTTTTTGCGACGGCTGGCTCAGTCGATTGTTAGCTTGGCATGGCCCACCACTAAGATGTTGCTCGATTGGCTATAGAATTGGAGACTGACGGGCCGTTCACTCAATCTGCGATGTATCGTCTTACTTAACGTGTGCTGGCGCATGAATGTGAACTCGGGTATGCATCCCGAGGACCTGGTGGTTTTGAATTCCAGAGGCAAATCCCTTTCGAAAGCAAAGCAGAGGAGCATGTTTCGATGTTGCGGCGGGAGGCAATTCGAGCCTGTGACACGTGACGGTCGCGCTCGCGTTCCTGTGGACACACGAGCTAGCAAACAATGCGTAGGGCCGCTAAGATCAATACCACTGCTGCAGGCACGCACGCACCCCTTGTCGCCCGACCCAGCGCACTTACCCTTCGCCCCGCGCAATCGCAGAACGCGCTCGTGATGGACATCAGAGTTCAACGACTGCTACTTCGTCATGTCCTTCGTACGTACCGCTGACACGCGACACGCTTGAACATCTCACTGACCGTCGCAGCTCCCTGAACCCACGCGAAGCCCGGCGCAATCGACCCCATCGCGACTCCCCACGCTCTCGAGGCGCCCGACCGCCGGCGCAGCAGACAAGGAAAATGGATCCAGAAAGCGCAACCTGCTCCCCCAGCCTACCGCCTCGAAGATAACTGGCTCTTCTTCCGCAGCACAGCCAGAGAAAGGCGATCGCAATGCCGGGCAATCCGGCCAGCCAGCCCTCCAAATCAGGCCGCTGAATCGGACGCAGAGTGTCAGCGCAAAGTCGATTGCTGCAAGCAAAGCCGAAGACTCGACAAAGCGAGCCATGCCTCCTCCTGCCCCCTCCGGCGTGAATCGCACGCGGTCGTTGCGGAAACCCACGGCTGGTCAGAGTGCAGCGCCAGGGCTGCGCGCTCCGACGAAGATTGGTACCTCCTCAGGCGCTTCAAACTCGGCGTCTTCGAAATCAGAATCTGTCTCACAGCCCTGCTCCGGCCGCAGCACCAGGCCAGGCTCACCAACATCGTCGTCAACGCAAAACACGGCACCCCAGAAGGCACCGAGTCAAAGGGAGCGCTCAAGAGCTGCTACAGTATCGTCACCTCAGACGGAGCGGACGCGGCCGGCAGCGACGTCGCAGAAGGTCCCGCCCCCATCCAGCAGTGGGCTGAAGGGCGGAGGCACGGCCCTCAAGCACGCCAGGTCGAGGTCAGAGCTACCGAGTGCGGCAGCGCGGATGCAACCGAGCACCGCATCGTCCCGAGCGGCACCGGCCTTAGATAAAGAACCTAAACTGGCGGCCAAGCCCGCGTTCTCGACACTGCAGCAGCACTATTCGCCCAAGAAAACAGTCGAACCGAAGAAGGCTACGGCGGCGTTCTTCCATGCGTCATCAGTAAGCAGTGGGGGCGCGGACGCACTATCAGCCGAAGTTTTGGCGGTGCAAACGGAACTGCTGCAACTGCATCTCCTGCACGAGTCGTCGGCAGAGGTCCAAGCAGAGTGGGAGCGCAGCGCTGAGCATGGGCTGCGGCTGCAGTTCTATGAGGTGGCGACAGCACACCACAGCATGCGCAAGAACGAGAGCGAGGTGCAAGAGCTGGTCAACCTGCATGCGCTGCAGGAGTGGAAAAGCGGAAGCGCCACGTTCGGGCTGGCGGAGAATATCCAGCTCCTCGGGCCGCTGGTCAACGAGCTGCGGGCGTTGACGGACTCAGGCGGGCGGCACACGCGGGTGGTGCAGGAGTTCGAGGAGTGGGCGGCACGGGCTGAGGAGGTGTGGGCGGGCAGGGAGAGCAGGCAGAGCGTCGAGGTAGTGGAGGGGCTGGGAGAAGGGTGGAAGGTGGAAGTGGCAACGCTCATTCGCAAGGTGACGGCACTGGCGCGCGACGCGGACCGGCTGGTAGAGCCGGGGCCGGGATCGAGCATCAGCGCGGTGGTGGGCGGATGCCGGGCACTGGTGACAGGCATGGTGGGCGAACTGCAGCTTATGAGACGGGTGGAGGGCGAGGTGGGCTCTGACGAGGCACGGTTTGTGGATATGGGGCTGCAGGGAATAGCTGCAGCGGGCGCGCACGCGCAGGGCAGCAGCATATCGTGGCGGGACGTGTAGTGTGTAAGCAATGCAACTGAATCTGCGTGGCGTCACCAAGCATCAGTGCATGCGCAGGCTGCCAGGGCCGGGTTCGCTGGTGCAATATTGCAGCATGGAGGGCCTGTGCTGGCAGAGCTGCCGGGCGGCTAGCGCTCGCAAAGAAGGTTTCGGGACTGAGCCGCGCGGCGATCCTCTCTGGCACGAGTCGGCTCGAAGCAGCGGTAAGGGAGGAAAAGGGTGGTGATGTCGATGATCTTACCAAGCACCCCCCGAGGCAGGAGTGGCTTACTCAGCGCGCCTTCTCCTTTGCAACCTTGACTCTTCCGGCCGCTCCCGCGCCCCTACCGCGCACCGCGTGCGCGTGAGGCGGCCGGGGTCGCGTTCCTGCTACGAGTCTGCAATATCCTCCTGGTCTTGCCAAGCAGAACCGCACCGGCCGTCAGACGGCGGAAATAACCGTCCGTGAGCATATACGCCCCAAGCGCCCGTTTGCCTGGTACACCACCTCTCAACCCAACTGCTCTCTCGTAATCACAGAGTCAGCCAGGCCCACCGCGCGCTCGGCATTGACGCGAGCTAGGCGGCTCCCTACCCGACGACTCTCCAGCTTTCCCCCATCCCGGAGTAGCTCCACGCATCTCGGACGCTCTGCGGAACCCACTCCGACCGCCTTATAGCTGCCCGGCCTGGCCAACCACCGCGCAACTGCCCTCCAGCACCCTATCCCGTCCCTGACCACCGAATGGCGGCCGCCCGAGGCCTGCCGTTGACTCCATCGCCTGGCGGAACTTATGGATTCTGCTGCTGCGCGCTGGAAGAGGCCGTGGGAAGACTCGCATGCCCTCCCGCTTCCCCAGCACCACCACCACCCCGACGCCCAGCAGCACCACCAGCCGCCGCAGCTCAGTAGCGACCCTGTGCCTGACGACGCGGCTCCGCCAGCGCCATGGCCGCCCCAGTCCCGCCGCGAGTCCGCCGCGCCGCCGTGGTATCTGGCCGAGTCTCCTTCGGCGGGCACCGCGGCCCAAATGCTCCAGAGTCAGTCCGATGCAACGCAGAACAACAAGAGACGCCGTCTTCTGCCTGACCAGATCTCGCAATCCAACCCCCATTTCTCACCTGCTCCCGCTGACTCAGCCGGCTACCATGGAAGCGGGGAAGACCACGATGGTACACGCATCACTTCTCCTTCCCCCGCCCTCTTTGTCATCTATTGTCTTTGAGTGTGTAATTGACCGCCGTCTCTGCTGACAGACTCGGCTCGAGCCCTACCCAGCGAGCCTGGGCGCCAGCAACTGCAGCCACCCTCGCCCGGCATGGCTTCTGCTCGCTTCGATGCCCGTGGCTATCTGCCCGTTGTCTCTTCCCAGGAAGAGAGGCCTTGTTGCGGTCCAGCCTGCCTTGGTCCGGCATGCGCCAGGCGCCGCGCCCTCATCAACGACATCGTCTCCGAGGTCGACTCGCTCAATGCCGGCATCCAGCGGATCCTCCTGCGCAGCGACAGCCAGCCACCATCGGTGAGAAGACTGCCGCGTCCTCCTGAGTGCCTCCCCACGGCCATGGGCCCATGTACTGACTCCCCCAAGCATTCCTCCGGAGTTGCGAGACTAGGAACCGACCAGGCACTCGCCTTTGCCGTTGACCTCCTGCGATCGAACGTCGCCAGTCTCCGAGATTTGACAGCCCAGCCCTCCCATCTGCCAGGAGACGGAGTGGACCACCAACCGGGCACCACTGCCGCCGCCGCCGCCGAAATCCGCGATGTCATGAAGCGAAGATTCGACCCCAACACCAACACGGAACCTCCCTTTCTGCCCCGGCCACCGAGCGGAGACCGTGATCCTTCCCGCACAATCCCTCTACCCGGTCCTCAAGAGGATTTCCGGAGAAGCTTCCAAGGCAGTAGGGATCCTTTGTCGCCGCGTCATTCTCCTCCAGGAGCACACTCCATCAGCAGCGGAAACGCCTTTACCCGACCCCCGTCACCAACTCACAATCATCCTCATACCCACCGAATGCTCCCCTCCCCGACCTCTTTGAATATTCCGCCGCCTTCCACCATCCACACACTTGCGTCTCCCTCGCCCTCCCTCCTTCCCCAGCCCTCATCCTCCTCAGCCGCGCACTCCGCCCACTTACAAGACCTTCAGCATCAAATCTCACTTAAAACCTTAGCACTCCAGACACTTCGGCAGGAATACGACGCTCTCCTGTCGAAGCTCGATCGCCAGCGCACCAAGTGCGCCGCTCTTGAAAAGAAATTCGAAGTCACCGACGTCGAAATCAACAGCCTCACGACGGAGAAGGAAGAACTGGAGGCCAGGGTCGTAGCGCTCGAGCAGCAAGTCGACGAGTTGAGGGAGCAACGGGACGACGCGAGGAGAAGAGAGGTCCAAACCGGAGAGCAGTACAGAAGCATTGTCGAGATGGCCAGCCGGCTCCAGGGAATGGCAGCAGAGGAGAAAAGAGCGTGGATGCAGGAGCGAGAGGGACTACTGAGGGCTCTGGGGTGGGACGACATTCGAGCGAGGGAACAGAGGGCGGAGGTGGAGAGCGGCATAGCATACATGCCATCCGCGACGACCCCCGACGTTGCGGCATCTGGACTGGACAGCTCAAGGAATCTCCTCAGCACCAACCTTCCTGGTCCTCATACCGAACAGGCTTCGGCTTCCGCCACGTCTCAAGTTATTGCCGCCCTTCGCGTCGAAGTTGCTCAATTACGGTCTCGGACTCAAGCTCTAGAAGCTACCATTCGAGCAATTCGTGACCAGGGAACGGCCATGGAAGAGGCTTCTCAGGCCGTCGTGGAAGCTGGGAAGAAAATGCGGGAAGCAGCCAGAGGTGCTATTGGAGATGTATGAAATGTTTTGGCGATGGGAAAAATTGGGGATATATGAAAGAGGAACAGAGATCTTGGAGATGCTACGGCCACGGTGAGGTCTGATGGCGAAAAAAAGTTGCTTTTTCTCCCTATGATACCCACAGGCTGAGCCTACTTTACATCTTTTTTTTTTCTTTACGTATTTTCGTTTGTTATTTTCTATTCTCTTTTCCTGTTTCCACACTCTAAGCGTTGCATCATAGGGGTTGAGAATCTCATTTCTTTTTCTCTTTGGATAACCAATGTATGGGTGGGTGGGCATGTGGTTTTGATGTGACCTACTAGTATACATAAAGGCCTCTTCTCTCCCGCTTCTCTTCTCTCTATTTCCATTAGAGGCGACGTCTCCAGTAGTTTTTTTTTTCAGTCTCGGTCTCCTTTTTCCCGTATGAGCATGTGGGTCTGGTTTGGGTTGTTTCTCAAGAATCTCGGGCAGGCAGGTCGCGAGCGCCACTACTCGTGGCAGCATCCGACTCGCCGAAAAGGTCACAGAATGGAAAGATTACTCATGGCTCGGCGCCGTTAGCTTCGCGGCTACTGGAGATGACAGAATGCATGATGAGACGCATGGATCAGGAGATCCGAGGACGCTGGGATCAAGGGTGTACGGGATGACCATTTCCTTATCTTGTTCTTTTTAATCCTCTCTCTCTCCACGTTCTGGAACCGAAGAGGTTAAAAAAAGGCGTTCAGCAAGGCCGGACATATGACCAACAGGAACGGTCCGTTTTTGTCGGTCCCTTTTATTTTCTGGGCTATGTTCTTGTTAGGGAAGTTGCGCGGGGGGCATGGTGTCCTAAGATCGAAGATCGGCGGTACTGCGCCCCTTCCTTCGTCACAGTTTTTAACGAGCGGAAGCTTCGATGTCAACTCTCCGGCGGCTTGGTACGCAAAACCGTGGGGGCGGGGGTCTTGGTAGGGCCGGCTAGCTTAACGTTACGGCCGGGAGCGGCGACTGATCGACCGGTTTTGAAATGTGGAGGGCCCTATCTTATTCTTTTTTAAGGTGTTGTTACATGTAGGATTAGGCCGTTATCCGACGGGGATTTTTGGTAGCTGCTATGTTAATCGCGGATGTTTTCGTGTGTACTCCCGGCGCCTTTTTTATGCCTTGTTTTTTTTTTTACACCGACCGGCATTTGCCGTATTTATGCGTTCGAGGCTTTCATTTTCTTTACATATGAGATGGCGCTCTATGCTAATGAGGGGCGATTTTATGGCGTTTGAATGTAGCCGCGTGGGGAATCAAAGATGGGGAGATGATCAAGACATGTCGAATTTCGTATTCCAGAAATGGGTGGGTTTCAGGCGGCTCAGGATATCCTAAATGCCGTTCGTGTTCCTGATCATTATTGTCGTGTAAAGTAGCTTATAGTGCGGATCTTTTTGCTTGCGGGACCTGGCGGATGTACAACTACTGCGCGTGTTTTGTGCTAGTTTCACTCTAATACTACGGTACTGACAACGCACGCGTGATAAGGGGGACCGGATTGTTCGAGAATGAGCTGGCTGACTTGTGCTAGACGTTTGAGGAAAAGAGAATGGGGGGGGGGTGTGATGGACTCACGGTCAATTATTCGGGTTGTAAACGTGGAAGGGCGGTGGCATTCCGCCCTTTTTTTCTTTGCCTCTTTTGAGCGCCAGGCAATCGGGGATCGAGTACTTGATCAGGACGAACGCGAGCAACTTCGAACTTCTTCGCGACAAAGTGACGCTTTAATCCTTATCTATAAGGCCCTTACGTTCCTCTTTTACTATCCACTATTTGCTCCCGATTACCGTAAACGGATGTACTTTGGATGCCCTACAGCTCCGCCCGCGTTTAGTTTTCCCCCTTCCTGCCGGATCATCGGTTGTTCTCCCATCTCTACGTGAATCATAGCAGCATGCCGTCCAGTCAACGCTCGGGAGCTTTTACCTCCTTTTAAGAGCCGCGAGTCAAGCGGGGGGAAGACACGCGTTCGGTGAATTCGGACTTGCGGAGCTGGGTGTTCCTCTTAGGAAGGCCATCCACATTCCGCGTGAATAGATAAGCCACCATCGCTACTCATTTCCTCACTTGGGGCGGTATAACGTCGGTGAGACTCGTGTAGGCATATAGCCAGTGGGTATATCGCGCAGTATCGCACTACAGACAAATCCCGAGCCTTTCACTGGCTTGCAGTGCTTGGGTTTCAGTCTCTAGGATGGGATGAGTCAAGTGATTGGACGACTCAGTCCAGGAATTGCACCACTGTGAGGTTGCATTTCCCCGTCACCTCATCCTTGGCCTCTGATCAGTCATCATATAGCGGTAGTTCATCGCCCATCCATATGCCGCTTGACTCTCCTAGCAGTTAGGAAGAGCGTTCACGCACAGCCACTTCGAGACAAGTTTGGGGATCCGTGCCACACGGAAAAACCGGTACTGCACGGGCATAGGTCGCTTGGACGCATCGTCTGACCCCCCACACTACAGGAACTTGTGCGTCATAATCAATTCTCATTTCATCGTATCTAGTGTTTGAAGGCTAAAGGGCCGCGCGTGGACCTCGAGGTATCAGTGAAAAGCTCATCCGTGCAAAGGCTCATTCGAGCCAGGCTAGCCCGACTCAAAGGGGTATCGTGAGACCCAAACCGGGCGCCGGCTAATCCGCAATTGAAAACCAAACCATGCCTGAAATGAGACGAGTGTCGTTATCGTCAATCAAAAGCTCCACCCAATCCCATCATGTTGTAATACCAGAAAAACAGATCCAAGACACCATGACCCAGCTGAGAAACGAGTGAAAGTTCCAAGGAAACAAAGAGAAGAAAGGGGGAAAAAAGGGGAGGGGGAGGAAAAAGAAAACCGAGCAATCCGAAGATCCCGGAGAACCCATTGTAAACCGAGCCGCCACCAATGCCAGAGAAATTCCGTTTTTCACCCAATGATCCTCACCGCCCAAACTGATAGGTGAAATCTACCAGTACTTGTTGCGTCCGTGGCGCCACTCCCAGGAGCGCATGAGGCTCGAGTCGCTCGCAATGTCCTCCTTCTGAGCCAGATCCTCCTCGGTCTCCTCGCCCAGCAGAGCCCTCATCGTCCTGGCGCGCTCGCGCTGCATCATATCGCCGTTCAGGACCATGTCATGCTCGTGCTGGGCCTGCGTCTCGGCCGGATGCGTGATGGCCGGGCTGGAGGAGTGACGCAGCGGGGTGGTGGGCAGCGGTGTCATGTAGCTCTGGAGGGTCTCCGACGGGTGGTCCTCAGGGGTCTTCGGGGAGGGGCGCATCTTCTTGTTGGCGAGCTTGACGTCGACGGGGGGAGGGGCGCGCTTCTTGCAGACCGGAGTGTAGGGCCGGGTCTCGTAGAAAACGTCCTCGCCCTCGCTGTTGCTCTCCCCGTCCTCGCTGTCCTCGTCGAACTTCTGGCTCCTCTTCTTCTCGCGTCTCTTCTCAGCCTGCTTGGCCTTCTTGGCGGCGTACCAGCGGGCGGTGTCGAGGAAGGTGTCGACATTGTCCTCCATCTCCTCCTCCTCGGTGTAGACGCTGTAGTCGTCGTAATCAGTCTCTTCGTCGTCGTCATAGCCGCTGTCGAAGTTGTGGGGGATTTTGTTCCCAGAATTGACTATCTCGGGCAGATTGACGGGGCCCGGGACGGCGTTTTCCATCTCCTGGAGGCTGTTGAGCCAGTTAGCGATGACACGAACAGCTTGCATGTTGGTCATGGGCTGAGTGTTTGCAGGCGCAGGGGCGGGCATGTTCTCCTCGGGAATCATGACCTGCGGAGATACGAGGGTGAAGGCATCCTCCTTGTCGAAAGTGGAAGATTGCGAATCGCTACCGAGGTGAGACGAGCCACTGCTGGGAAGGCTGTAGCTGGGCTGGATCTTGTTCATCCTGCAGAAGCCGGCCAGTGCAACACTGTGCTTGCCAAAGAGATGGAAGAGCAGCGCGGAGGGCCTGAAGGGCTCTTGGAAGAGCTCGTGAAGGCCGAGGATGTCGGGGGTGAGCTGGGCCTCATCGAAGGCAGTCGAGTCCAGAGCGTTGCGAATGCTGGCGGTCATGGTGGCCGGGTTCTGGCCCTTGGCGAACTTGCGGCTCCTTGAAAAGATTCCCATGTTGTGCTCGACCTTCAACTTGAACAGGTTCTCCTTGCGCACAACGAAGTCGAGGGTAGCAAGCAACTGAGGGTCGACCAAGACCTGCCAGTGATAGCAGAGGTGCTCGAGCAAGCCCAAGTAGTTGTAGCCGTGGCCAATCTGCTCGAAAGGGTCGACGGCGTGTGAGCCAATAGCGTGGTACAGCATCGTGTAGAAGAAGTAGAGGTTGATGGCAGTGATGTAGAACAAGCTCTCGAAGACATGAAGCTCCTCAAGGCAGATCTCGGTATTGCCGGAGGCGCCGGTGTAGTAGATGCAGACATCGTCGAGATACAGTGAGAGAAGATGATGGTGGAGACCTTGAGCGCCATCGAGAATCTCGACGGTGTCGAAGTCTGGGATGACCTTCGGAAGGAGGTGTTCGATCTCACGCGCAGCGGCGTAGATCTGCTCGCGAGCGCAATCCAGAGGCATACGGCTGCTGTTGCGGAAACTGTCGGCCAAGGGAGGCTGATCAGGCCGGGGAGGCATGTTGACCTCACTGGCGTAAAAGTTGGCGTCGTTAGCGTAAGACATGGTGACTTGTTTGAAATTTACTGAATGCGAGCGATTGGATAGTGTGTGTTATGTGAGGTGGTGTCCTGTATTGATGGACTGAGGAGCAATGAGGCTCGTTACAGGTGAGTTGACTGGGTGAGTTGATGAGAAAACAAGCTCTGGGCTAGTCCAAGGGGGTGTCGTGTGAAGTTGAATGAAGCCGAGTGAGGTGAAAGGTCAGAAAGGCGGAGAATGAGGTCCTATTCTTGCTCTTTTCCACTTGAAATGTTAAATTGGTTGCAATTAGGAGCGCGAAGCTTCTGCTGGGTGATGTTGATGGTCGGTGAGGCGAGTGTGTGAGCTCGACGCTTGGTTCGAGTGACCTGGAATGCGAGAGTAGCCAAGGAATAGCCTAAAGAGCTGTGTGGAGTGAGGTCGTGTGATGGATCAGCCAATACGCAAGCTCAATGGCATGTATTGGTGATGAGGAAGGTGTGATGAATGAGCCAGCCAGCTGAACTCCGGTGCCGGTGGTTTTGAAATGACGGAATGTGTGAGGTTATGTGACGGAAGAGGCTTCCTGAGGGAGTTTCAGGCCTTGAAGGGGTTGGAATGGATGTCTCTGTCAGCTTGAGATGGCGTTGAACGCACGGGAAGCTTTGCGACCGGTGAAGAAATGATGTGTGTGATGCAAATGGAATTGGATGAGGACTTAGAGAGGAGGGCGGATTATAAAAGACATTTTAGATGCTAGCCCAGTAAGTAAATCGCTTAATGTGGCTGGGGTTGATGGGGTGGGGCCAGGGTGAAAGGTATCATGAAGTGAAGTGTGGTGTTGAGGCGGAGTCGAACGCAGGTGAGGGAACAAAACGTGATCCCCCACAACAGCCATTGAAAATATCCGTGGGTCAACCAAAACTAGTTGCAAAGTGGCTCGCAGTAGACAAGAGCCCTGCATGGGGTTTTGTTTGGCAGAAAAGGCGTTGTGATACGACGAGTGGACATCTTTCAGCCCGACGGCATCCGCGGGCCAGATACACCACATGTTGGTGACTCCATTAAGAATCAGATTTCACATATTCATGGAGATTTAGATTTCGCAGGAATAGATGGATATTACGCAACCGCGTCGTATGGACGCAGAGGCTTTGGTAAGAAGAGCCTTCAACTGTGACCTGTACCCAAGAAGAAACAGAATGTACGCAAACGAGCGCAACCGAATCCCTTATCTATCACCACAAGATCCCCTTCTAGAACCGGTATCTTACTTTTGTACATGGAAGAAATTAGGTGGAAATACCTCCGACGAATCGGTCCTGCCAGACCGTCAACGAGCGCTCATAATACAGAAAGTAATATATCTGAAACCCCCCACCCCCCCAAAAAAAAACATCATTCCTCATCATCTACATAAGCGGGATCGACTTCAATAACAGCAGGCATGGGACCAAGATCCGTGACGTGGGCTCCTGGTAGCTCGATTTGCGGGATATGCCAAGACTCGTCGTTGAGGCGCTCCACGGTGCTGTTCGTCAGACCCTTGCAACCAAGCAACGACAAAACCTGCGACGTGCGTCAGCGGCGGTCAATCCAATCATCACCCCGGTAGAAGGCCTACTTGTAGATTTGACAGGCTCCCAATGTGCTTTACTGCGTCTTGGTTGACCTCACCCGCGAGGTCGCAATCAACCAGCCCCAGCGTCTGCAAATAACTCCTACCTTCCCACTCCTCGTCCAAAAATTTGAGCAGCTCGGCACCGACGTCAAGGCATTTCTTCAGCCACAGTTCCTTCAGGCCGGGATTCTTCTTTAAAATCTGGCAGAGCTGCCAATCGCTGATCTCGGCACCAACCAACCGCAGAGTTTCCAGGCGGCTCCAGGCCTCGGCGAACTTGTTCCACTCCGTCCCCGTCCCGGCTTCCGGGAGGGCGCGGTACAGATCTGGCACGCGGCGCGGGCTCCTCGGGCCCACGTCATCTTCCTCGTCCGTGGTCGAGCCCCAGTTGATAATCCAGCGACGCAGGAATCCGCGGCCAAAGGGATCCTCAATGCGCAGGCACAAGGTGCGCAGGTTCTTGAGACCGGCCAGGGCGTCTGCGACAGGCGGGGTAAGCGTCCAGATGCTGAGCTCCAGGTGGCGCATGGACATGCAATAGCGGCTCAGAATGGATGAAGTGAGGGCGGTGTGGAAGGCCAGCAGCGTGTGAGGGCGCAGCTCGGACGCCTGCGGGATGACATGTGCGACGGTGCAGTCTTCAGTGAACGGGTCTGATGCGGTGGACGGGCTGGACGAAGGGAGGGATCCGACACTGCTATTGAGGCTTCTGGTGCTACGTGAGTACGGAGACGCGGTGGGACTTGTGCTTGAGAGCTGGCTGATCAGGGAAGACACGCGGGTGGGATAGATGCCCAGGGAGAGGGTCTGCAGACTTGAGGAGGCGAGAACGTATGCGGAGCGGCTGGCTAGAGAGAAGGCGAGGAGAGAGCGGATAGGCAGGAAGCTTAGAATATGGAGGAGCAGCTCCGAGGGCAGTGAGGTGAGATGCGCCATGTTGGAATGTGCCACAGCAGCGAAGTCTAATGCTTCTCGTCGACGCGGGGAACTTTATTGCGGAGGGCCCTGAGGCTGAGGCTCGTCAGGCGGGCGGGACGGGGCGTGTCGGTGAGCGAGCCCTATTTGCTGAGTGAGGTTTATTTATTGCTGGATGCGGAAGGATTCCTGAGGAGAGCATCAGCCTGGGCTCGGCAGCCATGACGGTGTGCACGAGGCTTTATCTCTGCGCAGCACCCTGGTGGACGGAGCGAATGGGCGCCGGGCGGTTGGCTGGCAAGGGCAGCTCTGGCAAATGACTGCAAACGTACCTGCGGTGGCTCGGAAGAGCTCGCGATGCACGGCTGGCTGGTACTGCACCGGGCCGCGCGGAGGAGCCACCACTGCGCTTCTTAAGAGCGGCATCTTCTCGTGTGCGAAAACGCCCGCCGGTGCTGCGCTCCCACGAGCGCGTCTCAGCTGCACCAGAAAGGGTTGCGGGCGTTGCTTTTGTCGAAACGCGGCCTATCGCATGTGCTGGGGCGAGGTGACGTCTGAGGCCAGGCACATCATCACTCGCCGCTGAAACACACCCTCATCTGCCCAATGTTGTGCGTCTGATCTGGCGAGCATCGAGGCGACCGCGTTCGGGCGGCAAAAGCGATGGAGGATGACGCCTGTGGCACGCCGATGACCTGGGAGCCACATGTCAGCAGGCCACAGAGTCGATGAAACCGTCAGCACCCAAGTCGGCCTGCGATCGAGCGCCAGATGCGGCGTGCAGGTCATTCTAGACGAACGCCGCCCTGTCTCTCGCCCCGAGCCTCGCACCGCAGCGGCCGACATGCCGCATTGTGAGGTGGCTGCCTTCACGCGAAGGCCGTCGACGCAGGGGTGAGCGCTCGCGACCGACGTGACACGGCGAGCTGCAGCGTGCTCATCTATAAGGCCGCTGCGCCTCGGAACGAGCTACGCGTCGACTTCTTTTTGTCCCTCCTGCTGCGACCGCGTTGACAGCACACCGCGCGCCCCGTGCCTGGAAAACAACTGGTTCCCATGACGGCCTTGCTGCCTGGTCACGATGCTTTTGGCTGGCGGGTGTTGGTTGAGTGACCGCGACCCGGATGCAGAACACACCAGCCCCCACGTGACGCTGGTGCCTCCGACCACCCGAGCGTCCTGCGATGCGGAAATAACGAGCCCGCGTCCGCGTCGTCGGAGAGATCCACGATGGTGGCGGTAGGAGGACAGTAGCAGATAGCCTACGTACGTGTTCTCGCGCGGTCGTTTGGTGCAGTGTCTTGGCCGCCAGTCCGGTCGCTGGAGAAGGAGTCGCATCCCGGGCCTGGGGCGAGCGACGGCAACTTCGGCATCGTAGCGGGCGCCGCCACACTTGAGGCGCCGGATATTGTTCGGGGAGATCGATCTGGGGCGCGACAGGCGGAACTTCCAGCGAGGGCGGGCCTCTTCCGCCGCCAGACAGGGCTGGCCCCTCCCCACCCTCCCTATGTCCGCTAGTTAGCCGCCGCACCGAATCCCGCGCTCGAGCGTTTCACCTCCGCCTACTATTTCCCTGCTCTTATTCCCTCCCGCTGAGGCTAATGTTAGCGACGGGGAAGCCAGCGACACCGGTGCACCTCGAGCTCATGTCTGTTGCGAGGCGGAAAAATGGAGATGTTCGGGCCAGGGTCGGAAAACCACGCGCTTTGCATGGACTCTCCTGAAGTCTATTGCCATCGACTTATCTCCACACCACTATTCCCCGAGCCTCCTGTGGGCGTGCATTTCTCCGGTGTCGACTTATTTCCCCGATGGTTTGAAGATGCCACCATCCCACCAACAACATGCCCGCCACGCGGGCGAAGAATGAGGCTGCCGCCTGGCCGTGCAGCCACGGCGTCAGAGCTTAGCGATTGCGCGGATGCCCCTCGCTGGCCGTGACGGCGTGTGCGCCGGACGACAAGGCGCTGTTTCGTGCTGCGTCGAGGTGTTGGTTGCGTGGCACTAGACAGCCGGAAAACATTCTGAGGCAAGCATCAACCACCACACGATCGAAGGGGGTTCCTGCTGCGGCCGTTGCGCCGCCGCATCACACCAAGGCGCCCATGACAAAAAGGCAAGTGATGCGTGATTGCGGAGGGTAACCCAGCAATGAATCCCGCGCCGTCCAACGTGCCAGAAAGCGGCGACGTTTAACCTCTGGTGCACGACACGAACACGATCGAGAACTGAGCGCTCGCTTGCCAAAGCGACGAATGACGCAGGAAAGCCTGTCTCACTTTTTCCCATCAAACTACTCACAACGCAAAACGAACGGACCCGAGGCCATCCCCTCCTTTGTGACCCCCACTCGGAGAAGAGCCCCTCATTTTCTCTTCGAACCCCTCATACCGTCACCGCCACGTAGGTCCACAATCCTTGCCCGTCCGCTTGCTTAATGTGGTTGGGAACGCCAGGCCTCAAGATCCCCGTTTACCACGTTTTACCATCTGCACAACAGACTTCGGCGTGCCGTCTCTCCGCTCCATCCCGCGCCAACGAGCCGTATGGCCGGATCCTGGCGTGCACACGCAAGGACAATGTACCCCAAGAAAGGGGATGTGCACAAAAAAAAAAGGTGCCACGAGGGAAGGCACCAGGCACGTCTACCATGGGAAATTGTCTCCGTTGACGCCACGGTGCTCCAAGACGTAGTAATATCTCATACGCGGGAGCTGACGCGGGCGGCGTGGGCGTTAGCAGTGGCGCGACGTCGTCACGATGGGATCTGGGGCTGCCAGCTGACCTGTGTGGCAGTCGTGATGTGGTTCAGGGTCGCCAATTACCCCCTTCCATGACTTCTCACTACACCGGCAGCTCGCTATCGTGAAGCAAAAAAAAGTATTCAGGAGCGAGTGCATGCAGTGAGCGCCTCGCTCGTATTCACGAACGGGACATACCTGAATCATCTTGGCGAGAGACAGAGCACTGTTCTCAATCATCACGGCAGAGAGTCATGCGCAGCCGATAGGATAGGTAGCATCTTCATCACTTTTGCGTGTTCCCATGCAGTATCACCATCACGATAATCAACCCACAATGACGAAATGCAGGTCTTGGGCCATAGAAAAAAAAACGGCTCCGGAGAAGTGTGGAGAGCAATCCCCGGTGCCAATCGGACGAGCCAACCATACGAAAGAGCGTGTGAAAGAACAGACTTCTTCTCGTCGTTGAGCAGAAAACCCGCACCTACAGACCCATCAGTCAGCAACCTTGTCGCTGCTCATTGCATCACAATCTACCCGTCGCTGCTTTGTCCTTTCCCACTGGCCGCGCGCCTTGCCTCCATTTTAGCTTCCGCGTATCGTTTTCCGCGGGATCGACGGCGAATCGACCGGTATGCTGAGTCGCAATGTCGGCATTATCCATGCCACAAACCTTCTTCCTCGCGTCAACAACGTGCTCGCTAAAGCAAACGCATGGTGCAAGGGTTGGTGAAGAAGCATGACGCGTGAACAGCAGGGGAAGAAAGTGCTGGCCACGAGCAAGCAATATCCCGTTCAACCACGCTCAACGCCAGCCACTCCTTCTGGCAACATGGTCTTCAAAAAGGAAGGGTCGAAGCATGTCAGAACGTCGCTAGAAGGTGAGATAAAAAAAATTGGAGCAAGGAAAAAAGCAACACTGGGCCCACAACGCGTGCCTGAAAAGAGCAAAAAGTGAAGGTCGTCGAAACCCTAAAAAGGTTACCCGGCCACGGCGGCCGCTACGTACCCCGGCAGGGAAAGGGTGCCACGCTCGGCTTTGCTGCCGCTTACCGCCTCCACCATCATTCCCGCCGCGGCGCCCAGAACTTCCAAATACCTTTTTGCCTGGCGTCGCAAGTGGGTAGCCCCAAGAGTCGAAGTCGTAGCGACAATAACAACGACGCGCGAAGGAAAGGAGAGCGCAAAGAACAGCTCGAGGCCAATGCGCGATCGCAATAAACCGTTCAATGGTCCCTTCCTATCTATTGCATCTATGCGAGATCGCTTTATTGATGTGTCAGTAGTCAGTGCAGCCACAGAAAGAGGTGTGCAAAAAATGGGTCGCACAGATTCAGGGCATCTACGATTGCTTCCCATGCGGCGCGCGCTAGCTCATATCGTCGCGCGACTGATGAATCGCTCATGTCAACTGCAACGTACGGTAGCATCCCAGCACGCACCTGGGATTCTCGCGTAATATGTCCAAGTCAATCTATGCTGGGTAAAAGACTTGCCAGCAAGACCAGACAACAGAGAAGAGCGGTGGCCGCCTGAGGCCCTTGCACCTACACATTGCCTACATGCGAACCTCTGGTTGGTCCCCACCTGTCACTAGTGCAACCAGAGTCACCAGCAATGATCATACAACCGCCCAGCTCAGCCAGACAGCCTGATGCTCTAGCTCATCCGTCAGAGAAGACCTGACACGCCACGGTCCTAGAGATTCACCGGCTAGGCATCTACTGTCCCCTAGGGCTGACTGACGCGCAACTTAACGTGACTCCGTTCTCTAACCCTTCCAGAAAACCCTTCTTTTTCTTTCGTACGAGTAATAGATTGGATCAATGAGTTCGATCTAATCTGGATAAGATCTGCCGAGAGTCAGAAGCCGATTGCGAAAGGCAAGCCCCGTCTGCCGTGCCGTATGCGCTGAGTGGTGTCTGTTGCTAGCGCCTGCAGTGGAATGGATGGGCTTTCACCATTCATTAACCATAGCGTGAAGGGCACATTGGCTTGCATCTCTGAATCGACCAGCCCGCCCCCTGCTGCAACCAGTTGACTCTGGGTGTGCAAATGATAGAGTAGCATGTGGAGAAGGACTGCATATGCGGCTTGACGAGGTAAAGGAGAAAACCACGAGATCAAAGACAACAGAATTAGCAGATATATGAAAAAAGCAACCAATCACAGCATGAGAGTGACAGATCTAACGGAGAAACCCTCCTTCTTTATTCACATAACCAAAGGAAAATGCTCGGGACCATGACACCCACTTACTCTGCGACGTTCCAGAATGTTGCTGAGGAGGGCGTGATGATGCAAGTAACCCTGCTCCTGATCCCGGTGCCTGTTCGCAAGCACGCGGCGCCCGGGCCTTCCCGGAGAAGATAAGCAAGGGAAGAGAGAGTGAGCCCTTGTCCAAGCCAGGTGATATCATCCTCGTTTTCTTTTTTTTTCCTGTCTTGTGCTGCCAGACGCAATGGCATAGGGGCGCGCAAACCTTAATTAACACTGGACATGATTCGGCCGGGTTGGCGGGAGCAACCCCTTGTGGCTCTGCGTGGCACGCTTCTGCGCGTCAATTTTTTACCCTACCCTACTCGCCTCGTGGCAGACCGGCGGCTGGTCTGATGCTTCTTTGCTGCTGGCACGAGGGACGGGTTATCCTTAGGCTCAAGAAGATTGCGAGGGTCATGAGTCGTGCGGCGCCGTCAAAACGTCACCGCGCTGGGTTGCCCGCCAGCCAGAGCGCAGGAAGGCTAGAGCCGTGGAACCTCGCCTTGCCTGTCAGTGCACGCGTCCAGACTCCAAACTCCACACAAAGCATCCTCTCAGACGACGATCGGGCGCGCGCTGGCGCTGAGTGGAGCCCACTCGCCAAGACGCTCAAAACGCACACAGACCACACGGTCAGAGGAGACGAGTCCGACGATGGAGATGCCTCTGGCTCCTGCCGCTGCAACGGACCAGCGCACATGTTCCCTCCCTGCTGCCGGCCTGCCACCCCGGGCGCGCCCAACTAGCCGACCGGTTGATTCACCTGCTAGCGTGCGCCGCCTCGTGGCGAGTCAAGGAATGTCGGCCGGCTAGACGGCGTTGGACCCAGGGAACGCAAAACAAAGTTTAGACGGGGCGGTTGTCGCACGTGGGAGAAGCAAGTAAGTGTTGCAAAGCAGTTTGCGCCAACGAGCCGCCGGCAGCGGAAGTCGGCCTCAAAACGGGCGCTGTCTCCGCGCCCGAACAGAGAATGATGCGCAGCTAGCGTGCCGCCGCCCGCCAGACGGCCAAACGCACGCCGCCTTCTGAAGGCTTCGAGAATCTGGATCGTGCGCCCACGGCAAGCCCAGCTGAACCCAAAGGAACGTGACGAGACGAAGGTGGAGGCAAGCGGGCTGGCTACTGCGCGGTGGCTCCGCTGGCGGGTGCACGACCGTTTGACGCCCAGGGCAGCCCAAGGGACCCTCTCGGTATGCTTCTCTGCATCCAGCAAGCTCGGCAGGTGGAGATGGGGCCGGGCACGTCCAACAATGGATGGAACTGCGTCGTCAGGCTGTGGTCGTCGCCGTCGTCGTCGTCGCCGCCGCCGTCGTTGTCGTTGTTGTCCCCGTTGCTCCGCCCTTGCCCACCCTCCGTCCGCCCTTCCGGATCGATGGCTAGTGGCTTGCCGCTCGAACACTACCCGCTCCTGCTGTCCGCCCCGTGGCTCTGCCGGTCGAGATGATGCAACACGCGGGCGATAAGGGCGCGATGGGCGGATCACTGCGAACCATTCCGGTCGATCCTCTCCCAGCCGCGGGCTGCTGGATTTGGCCATGCTGCTTCTGTACGTCAGCCCCGAGGCCGCTGGCCTGAGCCCCCTGGGTGTCGCGCATCTGGCGAGCGGAAGGATCTGGTGAGGTGGGCTTAGGGTGTTGGTGACGTTGGGGCCTTGGGGGGCTGCGCTGCGGTGGGTGCGCGGCTGGACCCTGGCCGGGACTCGCAGGTTGCCGGTGAGCGTTCAGGTGGTAGTGGTGGTTGCTGTGATGAAGACGGGCTACCAGGGCCATCCATGCCGTGGTTAGCAAAGCGGTTGCTGGTGGTTGGCTGCGGCCGCATCGCAACACCTTCCTCGCGCCATCCCGTGCTGGTCGGGCTGCTGTCCTGCTGGCTGGCGGGCGGGTGCTGTGGCTCTGGCACCCCACTGCGAGACCGGTCAGTGCCCTCCTGTCGCCTGTCAGCTGTCACGCATGCATCAGCATCAGGCAGCATGGCTTCGCGCGGCGACGGAGACGTGTTGTGTGCATTTCTTCACCGCCGCGCCCGCGGCAGCGTCACGTACGTCACGAGGCTTTGGCGTTGTGGTGATGATTCTCTGCCCAAGGCGCAAGCGAGGGCTGAAGGAGCGCGCGCAGAATCTGGCAGCCAGGCAGGAAGCGCCCAGTGCCCCACTGGAGGCTGACCCTACCCCACCTTCCGCATCATGCCCTGCGAAAGAAACATTGCTTGCTGGCTTCACCCATACACCCATACACCCACCCAGCGCCATCCCGTCACCGTCACAGCATGGTACCGCGTGCGGAGCCGCGACCACGCGGGAGCCTCGCCGTGTCTGTTTTTCCTGCGCGGGCACTGGCAGTCGCCGCGGCTCCGCCTCGTAGCTCGTGGCCCATCGCTTTCCTGCGTCGTCATCAGCCTGCCTGGATGATGCCCTCTGCGCTGACCCTAAACATTCCGCAACCAGTATCTCCCCCGACCCAGCCTTACCCTCGCGCTTCCGTCCAGCCGCCGCCGCCGCCGCCGCCGCCGGCCGGCCTGATCGAACAATCTGCATCTTGCTACGAACTAACTAACGCAAACTTCTTCCCTGCGCGGATGATGGGTTTATAGTAGATCTACGTGCACTAGTAGCAGGGCAAGAATCCGCGCTAGAGGAACGCGACCAATATTGCCCGCTCGTCACGCACCAGCAGGTGCCGAAACAAGGAATGCAAAGCGAATGCGTGCGGTAGATCTGAAGCTTGAGCTTAGTAGCAGTCCTGCTCTCCTCAACGCCCTCGATTTCTCCCATTGACTTGTCGTAACCGTGCATGAACCCCCATGCAGAAACCGCGTGGTTGCACGCGGTGGGGCTTTGACGAATCGCGGGCAGGCAGGCCGATCCGGCACTCCGGCATACATCGGGGAACTGCCTATTTCCATGCCATTGATGCTTCTTCGATGCAGCGGTCTGCGGAAAGTTTGTGTGCCTATGTGTCGTGTGTGTGTCTGGACAAGGTGGGAGATTGGTGCCTCGTCAATGTGAGAAAAGGCGAGGCAACCGGATGAGGCAATGGCCATGGGCAGGACGACAGAAGGTCCATGTTCACCCATGTAGTCCATTCCATGCAATGCCAGCAATGCCATGTGCGCACGCACTCGCATTCTTCCTTGACCCGCGTGGGAGCTACCCGCGCCTGGCGCTCTGAAAATCCCCTCTTCAGCGGTATGCACCCTCGAAACTCTGCTTTCCCGCCTCGGCTGGTGTGCAATTTGATTTGATCGGGATCTCAGACGTGCAGCATCTGGGCATGCGGCAAGGGGCGAACTATGGACAGCGTGTAGCACGAGAGAGCTCTGGCCCCGTTCATTAGCAAAAAATAAGATCCCAGCAGGCATTTGCGCGGGAGGCCCTGTGTGCTGCCACCCATCCCGTATTACCATGTCGG
The DNA here is from genome assembly GCA_011503125.2 of Botryosphaeria dothidea. Taxonomy (NCBI): domain Eukaryota; kingdom Fungi; phylum Ascomycota; class Dothideomycetes; order Botryosphaeriales; family Botryosphaeriaceae; genus Botryosphaeria; species Botryosphaeria dothidea. Next base: position 2,225,854 of record WWBZ02000073.1, read on the forward strand.
GCCAGCTCCGAGCCGGCGCGGCGCCCCTCTCAAACTCGTTCACCCACACACACTCCCTCCTCTCGGTGCCTCAGCCACGCCCATGTCCCATCCCCTACACTTACATACACACCGTTCCGTCCCGGACCGCCTGTTCGATGTATCTACGGTGTAACTCCCTGGACGGCCACGCGCCGATATCTCGATAGGCCGCCTGCTTCGTCCCGTAGCCCGGCTGCCACTCTGCCGTTCGTTGTTGTCGTCGTCAACGACCACTGCCCAACGCCAGCACATTCAGCTTACCCGTTCCCATTCCGTCGCAGGAGCCCAATGCGCCACAGTATGCCACACACGCGGCGCACGCGCCCCCCTCCACGGCTGCACCCCTTTCGTGTTACGCCCACACACCATACACATACACCCACGCAAAGCAACACGTAAACGCTCCCAACACAGACGCAGACACGGGCTGCTACCTGACGCATTTGTTTGATCGTGATGAACGTGTGGCTGTCCACTCGCCGTTCTCTAATTCCCATTCATTTACCGCCGCCCTACCCGGTGACAGGCCCGTGCTCCCAAATAGTCCGCAATAGCTCTTCCCCGTGATGCCCGTCCTAGGCCAACCATTGGAGCTGATCCCTTCTCTCCGATGCTCGTCTGCTCTCTCGCCCAATTCAAGGAAACTCGAATCCTTCCCGCTCGCCCTATGCAGTGGTTTCTGGGAGCTGAAGATTAAGACAGAAATGAGCTGACGGGTACTCGTTCGTCAAGAAAACGTCAAAGGATGTTAGTGGTGGTGGTGGCAGGCGATGGCGGCGTTTGACGGAGCACCATGGTCTATCAAGACACATAGGCTTCCGTAGCGTATAGTCGTCGGCTGCATCATCACGGGAGATAGAGCAGGTGCGGAGAGGGCGCAAGCAAGGAAATCAAGGGAGCCGGAAAAGGGGGTCCTTGCCGCGGTGTGGTTGAATGCGTGGGAGCTTGAGAGACTAAGTGGCTGATGATTTGCTTCGATTGCGGACGGTCTCGGCGTGCGATTGGTCCGCTCTGCACTTTATCGCCTTCTTTCTTTGGGCGCTCCCTTGCTATAGTCTTTATGGTTTGTTTTTCCCCCCTTCCCTTGACCGCCTCTATTAAGCATCAATGCTCTCCATCGTGGACTAAAAAAGGTCCAGCCGAGAGACAATGCAGGATGCTGCAACACATGCAACCTCATACTACCGGGCTCTTGGGCTCCTATCAAAGTGTCGGCAACCGTCTGCCGCGCGGAAGAAAGTATGGATCAGAAGGTAGAGCAGTGCTGCCGCGTGGGAGGGATGAAACGCGAAGCAGCAAGCCCCTAGTCAAACGTGAGGTTATGGCCGTAAGTGGTCCGTCCTACTGCCCTTCGTTTGCTGGGACCAACCCTGGACGTCCACAGCCCTCGCCCGGAAACTTTTGCGCCCACGTGTGGAAGTTGCGTCGTGTACTCGTAAGACAGTGGCGGTCGGCTCCATCTATCTCTATGTGCGGCGGCAAGGACGGAAGAGCGTTTGGCAAAAGTCTCGCTTTCATTTTTTTTTCTCTTTGTTTTGCTTTCCGGTAGACGTAGATTCCCTGACATGTGCTTCTTAACTCTTGCGTACCGACAACCCAAGACTCATTTTCCGAACCACATGGCCTTTTTCCGACACACTGCGCAGCCTTATCCCGCCCCGCCCCGTCTTGAACACGCCTGAAGAACAGTGGTACCCTAAAATCCCATGATGCCACGCTAACGTCGAGCTGATGAGAACCTAAGCGAAACGGCGTACCGTCGCCGCGGGAGGAAACCCTGATTCGCTACCCGTAACCCTTTTTCCCTAGAAGCCGCACTCCTAGTCAACGCCACGCTTGCGGAAAGAAAGAACGGCAAAAGCAAGTAACAGAAACACGAAGAACAAAAGGTACAAAGGAGCCCGGCTGCCCGACGGCGCGGCGGGCGTTTGTGTTACGGTTGTGGTCCTTCTTGGTAGCGTCCCATCCAAAGCCCCAACTTGTGCTTTTTGTTTTCCGAATGCTTGCGTTTTTCTGTCCGAATCGGTAAGCCGCGCACCTGCCGGGGCTCCCTGCCCAACGCCCTAATTCGGGCAATCTCGGTGCGGCGGCGGCGGTTTCCCCGTATGATTCGCGCACCAAGGGTAGGCAAGGCTGCAAGACCCTGGTCGCTCATCACAATGGAAACGGAAACCAAGAAAAAATAGTGCAAGGCTTGAATGCCGTCCTCACACACACCTGTGTATCTTGACTCGTGCGCCGCGGCGTCGTTCGTCAGCCGGGGAAGCCGCCGTGCGCGCCATGCTGCGAGTGCGTCTGGTAAGCACCCTGCGGCGGCGCCGCCGTCGTGGTGCTCTGCGCAAACCCCATGGCCGTCGAAAAGGTCGGGAAGCCCTGGCTCTGCGGGACTAATGGCGGTGTGACCTGCATGTCAGGGTAAGGCATGCTTGAGTGGCTGCTCTGCCTGACAGGCACCGGCATGCTCATGGGAGGCGGCGATTCGAACGGCGTCGCCTCGTGCGATCCCACGTGCGACCCCTGTGCAGAGACGGAAGCGGGACTTTCGTACAGCTCCTCGAGACGTGCGTTGGCAGGCGTCGACGTAGCGCTCAGACCACGTGGCATGGGCACTGCCATGTTTGGAAGCACTTCGTTGATCTTCTGGAGGAGCAGGGCGAGATAGCGCGACTGGCCGCCGCGAAGCGTCGAGATGAGGTTCAGGAAGCGCCCGAGGTAATCGCGCGGGCCAATCTCAAACGAGTTTTGCTCCATCGGCACGCAGGCCATGACGTCGGTCAATGTGCATGCCACGTCGAAAAGCTTCTCAATCTGCAGGGAAAAAGGGAAAAAATGCGGTCAGCTAAGGTTCACATTTTGCAAGCGGCACAGCCGTTTCGGGAACTCACCAGGCCAACTCCGTGCACCTCCATGGCTTGCTGCGAGAATTGGCTTGACATGGTGATGAGGTCGCGCGCAATCTCAATAGGGTACTTAAAGCTCATTGTGTTATCCGTAGCCATCGAGGAGATAAAGCCGTGGCTGATGGCCAGCTGCCAGACCATGGTGCGGAGCCATTGTTGCGAAGTGCGCAAATCAACCGCCTGAGCCTCGGTGCTCTCCAGATAACCTGGAAGCGCGTCCGAGAGTTGGTTTTGCATCTGCGCGAGCCACGACGGAAGGCATCCGGTGCGGACTTTGTTCCACAAGCCCATAAAAGTGTGGTCAAAGGGTTTGTAAAGGTTGATGAGATGTATAAAGCCGGAAATCTGGATCCGCTCCGTGGGATCCTCGTCCTGGGTCGGGATTTCAATGGTAGCGTCGAGCGTGATGGGGCGGTGTTTGTGGAGGGCGTAGGCTCTGCGGGGGAGTTAGCTTCGGCGAATTCTCCACGGTATCACGGGCAATGGACCGACCTCTCTTGGATGAAGAGCAGCCAGTATAATCTGCGGCGGCGCGAAGTCTCAATGAAGTCTCCGGTCTTGTACGTCTCCTCGTCGTGCATTCCCAGCAGCTGGGCGTGCGTGGTGGCCTCGCGCAGATAGTACCACGCGGTGTTGTGCTTGTCCAGGCACTGGTAACTGCTGAAGAAGAAGAACGAGGTGATGACGGAGTAGCGGGTGGGGTTCTCCATGTGGTTGTAGCTCTTTCTCACGCGCACGGCTTCCTCGAGCAGGACGTGGCCGAAGTTGATGTTGGGGATCGGGCCTTCTGGGCCCCGCGGGACGACGTTCGGCGGCAGGGTCATGTTAGGCTGAATGAGCATATAGGCACAGAGGGAAGCGATCATGCAGTAGGCCTCGACGTTCTGGTCCATGCTGAGGATAGCCTCCTGGATGCGCTGGTGGTGCAGGATGGGCTGAGAGGGGTAGAGCTGCTGGAAGTAGAAATCGACGCAAGTGTGGATCAGGTCCAGAGACATCAAGCCGGGCTGGCGCTGCAGGGCAATGTTGTGGGCGTTGAAGAGGTCTGGATAGCCGGTGGCGGCCAGCTGGGACTGGCGCTGGGTCTCGCGCAGCTCGGAGAGCACCTTTGCACGCGAGCCCTTGGGGCCCTTCTTCTGGGGGATGGCATTGTAGGTGCAGTTGAGGCCAGCGGACACGCAGTTCTTGCATGGCTTGTGGCCTTCGCCAATGCACTTTACCTTGCGGCGGTGACAGCTTTGCAGAAGGGTCAGCTTGCGGGCTCCAGGCACGGGAGGCAGCGGGGCACTCACCTGTCACAGGCGCGCTTGACCGGCGTACTCGAGGGCGTAGAGGACATGGTGGACTGGATGGCGAGAGCCTTTGCCATTGACTGCAGAGGGCTGGCGGGCGGAGCAGCAGCAGTGATGGGCGGGCGGCGTGAAATAATAAAGTTCCTGGTCGACACACGACGTCCGCACGCGCACAGCATCCGACTTACCTCATTGTGCTTGTCCTGCTAGCGCGAGGCCGTCAGTTGCGACTGCACTAACAGCCAGCCTTAAACTAGCGCATTTTAGCGACCGAACACGCCCAGAAGATCAGGAACGAGCCACAGCACGCGCCCTTGGCCGCCGCGGAAAGTGCGAGCAGGGGCGATGCTTGCAGCGTCGCCGCGGCGCCCGGCGCGCGCCCGCCAGCCCAGGCACGCCGCCGCACCCAAGCCTCCTCGTGCGCTTCACGCCGCCGGACAGCTCTGCGCGCGCGTCTGGCCCGTGGTGGGGGCCTGGCGGCGGCTGCCAACGCCAATCCCAATTGCCTCCGAAGGCGATATCAAAATTTGATCGCTGACCCCACTTTGTCGACGGCAGCAGCGCGTGTCAGTGCGAGCCCGCAACGCTGCGACATGCGGTGTCCATGCCATGCCATGCCCACTATGGCGTCAACAATGGCTGCTGGTGCTGGGTGCGCGCCGGCCAGCTGTCCGCCAGACTGACCGCGCTCCTGCCCATGCCCATGTCCATGCCCATGTCCATGCCCATGTCCAAGCTGCTGCCCGCCATGCGTTGCCCACGCTCACGCCCACGCCCTCGCCCACGCCGCCCTTGCCCGTCCTCGCCCTGCCTGCCGCGACTGCGCCCACGCTCCACGCACGAGCTGCCACCGCCTCTGCGACCTCCCGTCTCGCGCGCAGTCCGATGACCGCCTCGTCTGCCGGTGCCAGGCCATGCGCGGGTCGGGCGCGTGTCGTGTCTCGCGCGCGCACGAGTGCGAAGAGCACGCTGCGAGCAGTCGAGCTTGAGCTGATCTGGCCTGCGGCATATGCTGCCGAATGAATCGCGCGTATCGAAACCCGGGACAGGCCGCCCGCCCTCGACTTGGGTGTGCTTTTCCTGGGACCGGAGGGGGCCATGTTGCGTACGAGAAGGCAGCCTTTGCCGGCGGCTGCCCCGCGGTGAGGAGGCTCTGCAGACTGAGGACGAGAGAGCGCAGCGCAGCGCCCTCTATATACGCGCTGCTGGCCCCAAAAGGCCCTTCTGCGGTGCGCGTCTGGTCTGCCTTGCGCCCTGCACCGGGCATGCGGGTGCTCGCCGCTCACGGCATTGATGGTCCGTAGCCGTTCTGACTGATGATGGTCTTGTGCCATGACTCGAGAGCGGGTAGTCGGCGGCGCAGGCCGAGCAGCTCTGTTCGCTTGCTGAAGCAAAATCCAGCCAGATGCCTCTGTGGTGAAGCCGCCCCTGTCTCCTGTCTGCAGCTCTTGTCACAATCGAGTTTGGCCCCTCAAGCCGCTGATGAAATCTGCCCACGCGCGACGCTGCGAACATGAGTCGGTCAACTGCGTGTGCTGGCTGTCATTTGAGCGCTGGCGACCGAGATGCGCTTACGAGATGGAAAACTGGCCTGCCTGAGACACCAAGGCAGCATCGCGCTCGGGCTGCGGCGTGCCCATCCTGATCGGGAAACGGCGGCGCGAGAGAACACCGGAGCCAGGCTGAGCGGGTATCGTGGTCGTGCGTTGCGCGGCGAACAGCATGCTGGCGATGAGCAGAAGAAGTGTGAGGGCGCCTGCCAACACCATAATGGGAAGCGACGCGAGACCCTCCCCTATATACCGCCTTTGTAAGCGACGTTGCTGTGTGCGACTCCAGAGCCTCAAGCCCGCATCGCTGACTGCGCCGCTCGCCAGCGTCAACGGTGCTCGCAAACAGGGCATCGAACGTTACACAGCAGCCGATGACGACGTCCAGTTCGCTATGCAAATCATCTTTGGAATCGGCGCGATTACTTGTACAGGATGCCACCAGCCACACCTCTCAGCCCCATCCCACCCGAAAGGGCAATTTGTCCGCCTCCGCAAGAAAGCATGAGCTACAACCAAGACCACCGCGCTCCCGGGTGCCTGGTTGGGGAATTACTAGGGCCATGCATCATCAATCAAAATAACAAGCTCAAGCTCCTCCACGTGGAGGCCATGCCTTAACGCCATGCTCGCCCAACGTCTTCCAGAAAAACACGGGATATGAAAGGAGAAACCAAAAGTCAGACCACCCTCGCATGCTGGCGCCATTCGCGCGTCGGCTCCTCCCGACCCCGGCCCAGCTGCTGCACCTCTGAACTTTCCTGCCCGCCGTCCTGTGATGGTGTGTCCAAGACTACGATCGAAGCCATTTAGTCTTGGCCGAGCGCTGCCTCCGAGACCTCTGCGGGATGAGGCGTTCGTCAGGCGAACTCCACCCCAGAAGACAATCTCCACACCATTCTTTGATAGGAAAGACGCCTTCGCCGCCTACGTGAACTCCACCCTACTCCCTGCTCCGCCGCCTCTAGCTCTTGCTTGCGCCCGCTCCGCCCTGCGCCGCCTCCGGTTGCTGTCGTAATTGCTTTGCTCCGTGCCGGAAGGGCTGAATGGGCTCCCTCCGCTGCCTATTCCGCTGCCAAGTCCGCTCATGGTGGCCGCTGGCGGCGGAAGGTTCGTTGCCGATTGTGGAGACGACTGCTGGTGCTTCGGCACGGGAGGAGGGCCCGGCGGCGGTCCTGGAAGTGGCTGATCCATCGCTGGAAGAGGAGGCACCGTCGACTCCGCGTGAGATGTAGCAGACTGTTGTTGCTGTCTCTCCATCTCTGCGGCTTGCTGTGCCTCCATCCTCTCTGTTCGTCGCCAACGCTCGTCATCGCTCACAGAGCTTAAGCTACCAGCACGTCGGCGCTCGCGTCGCCGTGCCTCCCGCTCGGCTGCTGCCTCCGCTTCGTTCAGACGGCGCAGGGTGACGTGGCGACCATCTTTGTGCATCTTCACCTTCACTGACACGGGGGGCGACGTAACGTTCGTGTCGCTGCTTTGGGGCCTTTGCCGGCTGTGAGCTCGCCGTGGCATTGCTGCTCCGGCAACTGCGGCTCCTGTACCAGCCAATGCTGCATCACGCTTAGAATGTCGGTGGCGAGGGCGTCTACTTGGAGACGCATAGATCTCGGAGTCTGAATCTGCATGCGCGTGAAATCCGCCAGTGGGCACGGGCAAAGGATCATGCGGCGGTGGAGGGACTCCAGTTGCGTGGTGCGTGCCTTCACCGACCGTATCGATCCTGCTTCCCATTGTGGGTCGTTGGGGCGTGATCGGACCAGGGCGTTGCAGTGAGTGACGCGAAAGCTCGGGGTTGCTTCCCCTGAAGTCAAGCGCGCTTTCAGTCCCATCGGAATATCGTCTGCCAGGTGTTCTCAGAGGAGTGCCATCACCCGTGAACCTTCTGCGCTGGCTATTCATCCGAGCAATCCGTTCATTCTCAATCTCTTGTTGCCGCATCTCCTCCACCCTCGTCTCTTCCTGGCGGTTCTTCCTTTGGCCCAGCTTATGTTTGATGAATCCGAGAACACCAAGTGCAGCTATGCCATTACGAAGACCATGGCCGTCACCATGCTGTTCGTCGCGCACGCTTTCGAAACTTTCCCTGCTTTCCCAAGACTCGCTGATAGAGTCTCCGCTCCTCCTGGTACGAGGTCCAGGCCTGCGAATCGGACTTCCTGAGAGAGCGGCATCCTCTGCCACCTCGCTTTCTTGAGTGCGTCTATACCGATCAGCAGCGTTTCCTGGAGAAGCCGGTGCTCTACCCTCCTCGATCCTGCTCAAGTCTGTCTGCGTGACGGATGTTGGTCCACCGGGTGGATGCGCGTAGCTACTGGCGACGCTAGCTTCCTCTTCTTCCGTGCGTTTCCTTCTGTTGAAAAGGCTCTTCACTGTCGCGAGCGCCCCAAGACCTGCCGCAGCACCCAGAAATCGGTCACGCCACGTGGTTTCACGACGTCGACTGTCTTCGGAATACTTCTCGTCCAAATAGGATTCGTCGTGATCATGACGGGACCCAGGTCTGTGATGTGAGGTCGGTGGTCTGGAGCTTAGGACCGTTTGCTGTTCAGACTGTACTTCAGAGCGCCTTCTACTTCGCGATCTTCTCCGCAAAGCTGCCAGGCCGGCACCTGCAGCGCCAGCAGCAGCCAAGGCACCCAGCCCACGCCCATGGCTCCGGCGACTGTGTCTGTCCTCGGTTACAGACGTGTAATCAGAGATATAAGTCCCGTCGTCGTCGAATGCGCCAACAGGCAGGTTTCTGTACGACAGGACGAAGTAGAAGAGGAAGAGCGCGAAGCCCCAAAGGGCGAAAAGGATGAATAGAACTTTAGGGGAACCCCAAAGCGTGAGTCCCAAGGGAATCTGCACGAAGCCGAGAATAGCAATTGCCCGTCCCAGCCATTGATGCATCTGAATCACTTCAGTCAGTGTTAGATCTGTGGAAGGATGTGGGGGTTCTAACCATCAACTTCAGGGGAATCTTGAATCTTTCTCTTCCCTTCTCTCTGTGGTGAATAATGCCTCCGCCGATAGCCTGCACAAGAACCAGAACAAAAACGGCCAAGCCAATACCGTGATGCGGGTTCGTAAGGCTTCTCCCAGGACCAACGGCAAACCAACCCAGTATGAAGACGACGGTGGTAAGTAGCAAAGTCAAAATCTGGAGCCAGATATGCATGCGCAGGGCCAAGCGTGGATTACGGTGGTAGAAGCGTGCCATGAAGATGGCAGCGGGCACGATTCCGAGAAAAGTGATTGCGGCGACGACTCCATGGCCTACCACTATTGACTTGTAGCCCGGAAGGTCTTTGAAGCGATTTCCCATGCCTACAAACTAGTCAGTCAAGCTCAGATGTGACCGGAGTGCTAAGGAGAGTGTACCGTTGTAACGCATGGTGTCAAAGTTTAGACCCATGAGGTTTGGCAACAGGAAAGTATTGCGATCCGAATCCCAAGTGCCGTCGCCGACATACATGGTGCCGGAGGAATACTGGCTGCTGCCCGGAGGCGCAAGATTGTCTGTTGACATTGCGGGCGAAGTCTCGGGACGGGCAAGGCCGGAATGGGGTGGGGTAGCGCGCAAAGGAAGTATATGTATGCGCGCAAACGGACAACGTCTATGTCATGAAGCTGCAGTTCGCTGTTTGTATGTGCAATGGCGTCGGGAGATGGCGTCGACTGGAACCGTGCGGCTTTGTGGGAACAATGTACAGAACGAAGGCGCAAAAAAGTCGTAACGGTCGTGCAAGAGCTGGAGAAGCACGGAGGCCGAAAGAGCCTCAAGCGCTCGCGAGGAGCGCGGTGTTGGACGCGGCGATGATGGTGATGCAAGCGATAGACGAGGGCGCAGCGGAAGTGCGGAGCATACCCGACGATGGCGGGTCAGCTCAGTGGGGCGTGAGTCGCAAAGTCGCGCTGATGGGGAGCGCGTCCGGGGAAGGGCGAAGGGCGACTTTGACGGAGGTGTCGTCAGCTGGTACACTTGAGAGAGCGGGCGAGGAGAAGAGCGAGGCTCACAGCTGCAGCGTCGTGGCGGTTCCCTGCGTTGCAGCTTCCAGGGCTGGGCAACCTGCTTGCTGGCCCAGCAACGCGGCCGCTGATTGGCTCCGACACAACGGGTGGCTGGGGATCCCGCCTTCCCAAAGGCCGATAAAATCCACCACTATCCTGCTTGTCCGTCGAGGCAAGACACGTTGCGCGCGAAACAGCGCAAATGTTTCGCCGCTTACTCTCGCTCTTGCTCTTGCTCTCACACCTGTATTTCTGCGCCTCATCCCTCATCCAGCGCATAGTGGTTATGCCACCACATCCCACCTTCGTCCGCTGCGCGAGTCGCACCTGCGTGATCCACGCAAGCGAAAATGGCCCAAGCTCCATCCACACTCAATTCATTGGCAAACGTCAGTCCAGGCTATAACATCGAAAAACACCTCCGACGCCCGACTGCGCGCCCGAAACATCGCCTCATGCTCGATCGAGAAGCACACCGCCTCACCGCCACGCCTCAGCTCATGAGTGCGCTCTATTGCGCGCACGTTATGTTGTCTCCATGACGTGCGTACAGCCTGAAAGCCATGACCACGGTGATCCAGGACCCACAATTATGACATTGATGCGCAGAATTTCCTAAAGCAGAAACTAGAAAGTCCACCACTGTTGTTGCAAACAATCGCAGCCACTCTTCCTCACGTTACGGGTCAATTCCCATACGCTGTCGTTACTAATTTGCTCAACCTCGTCATACGACCGGGTTGCGTACCCAAGGTCCATTCGAGCAACCTCTACGCCCGACTCTGCCAGCTTCCGAGGATCTGCTGTGCTCCCTCTCGCACTTGCTCTACAATTTTCCCGGCTGGCAAGACCTCCCTGACAAGTCCGACACCAGTTCCTGCCCATACTGTGACTCTCTTGTCCTTATCACTAAATCCTGCATCCTTTCCTTTCTGCGCCTCGACATGCAACTTTCTGATTTCCTCGATCGATTTTCCCGCGGTGAAGTCTTCATAGGTCTTGTTCACCAGCCCCCTTCCGTCATAAAGCCCTGGCCAGTTGTTTCCCTCAGCACGAGCTTCATCAAAGATCTTAGACCTTGTCGTAACCTGGCCTCCATCTTGCGCGCCTAGAATTGCCGCTCGGTACCCTGGATGCTCGACCTCGCTGCTAGCCAGGAATCTCGTCCCCAGTACTACACCAGCGGCCCCGAGAGCCAATGAAGCTGCAGCTCCGCGAGATTCTGCGATACCGCCCGCAGCCACGAGCGAAATGGCACCAAATCCGGCTTTCCGAAGCACATCTGCGGCCTCCGGGAGCAAAGAAATGATACTGGCGCCTTTTTCAAGACCGTGCCCACCGGCATCCAGGCCTTGCATGACGAGGACGTCAGGCTTAGCCGTCCGTGCGATTTCGAGCGCCGCGGTAACACTCCCAGTCTGCACCCAAATAGCTGTATCTGGGCTAGCTTCGCGGATACGCTGCGCCCAGGCGGCATAATCGGAAAGCTCCTTCGAAGCAAAGAGCCAAGCAACAGCAGGCCGCTGTTCGCGAACCAAGGGAACAGCTTCATCGACTGAACATCCGAAGCAGAGGAACCCAACACCGACGGGCAGCACTGCACCACCGTCCTTGGACGTCAGCGAACGGAATTTCGTGAGTTGGCCTGAAAGCTGGCTCAAGTCGTAGCCTCCTGCTATGAATCCTAGGCCGCCAGCATTGGTGACGCTGGCAGCTAGTTCAGGGCCAGCGAAGCCGCCCATGGGCCCGTTGATGATCAAAGGGCTCTGAGTCCATGGATATTTCTCTTGGAGCTTAGACGCCATAATGATGGGTGTAGTACTAAATGAACCGAGGTCTGCAGGTGCGGTAGGTGTAGCCCTACATGCGGAAGATCGGTTATTGACTTTGGAACGCGGACGAAAGCCAGGCTCCTCTTGACTGTGAAATTCATTTAGCGCAAGATACTGAAATGCGACGGGGGTTCTGGTACCAGTATTGGCACTACGAGTCGATACGCCGCGGCGATGGGTTCAATATGCGTCAGATACCTGCTTTCAAAAGGTGGCGATGAAGGAGAAAAGGCTGGTCCAGGAATGCGGCTTCATAAGCTGCCAGTTATGTTGAGGGGCCGTAAGCTGATGCCCCGCGCTGACCCGAGGTTGTGGTTGCATCGATTGGGCGATCCCGGAGTCCCGGACCTTGTTTGGCATCCGCTCTCACTCGCAACGTGCTGTCTGTTAAGGAGTAAACTCCGTAGCGTTTCTGCACATAAGCGTACCCATTTCCAACTACCGGCCTTCTCCAGATGAGGATTCAAGGGATGCTGCATAGTGTGCGTTCTTTGCCACCCTCATATTCGGGCTTCTGAAAGCGTCTGAGACCATGACTCAGTAAAGTACAGGTGTCACCCAAGCCACGTTGATTGTTGGGAATATTGTCGTGGACAATTATTAATTGATATTCATGCTTTTCCGCGGAGAAAAAGTGGGTGCGGGTATTTGCAACAATTTCACAGGGCGGAAACACGGCGGAAAAGATGCTGATGACTGTATCTTCTCTTCTTGTCATTTTTATTCGCTACTAGACTAGCCAAGAAGTCTCGTGATGACGCTTGCTCGTGAACAAGATGTTGCAGCCATATTGCAGCTGTTCGGACTGGAATTTGGGTGTTCGGGTGCCGAAAAGCGGATTGGCTTTAGCACAGTTTTTGTGAGAGGGCGTGTATTTAATTCGTGACATCCAAATATGGTGATCCAAGAAAATCATATCATAGACTCTTAAAATGAGGGGGGAAACCTCCTGGCCCACACCGCGGGGGCCGATGAATCCGATATTCAGCTCAGCGGCGGAAGAGTGCGAGGGACCAAAAGAACTGCTTTGACTCGATTTACGAGAAAAAGCGGTGACCGGCGTTAAATTGTCCCAATGCGCAAGGTGAAATTGAATGAAGCACCGGTGCACGAAAGTGAGTGAAGAATAGTCAGGGGATCCAGTCATCATTCTTCGATTGGTCTTCAGCAATCAATCTCACCGGCTCTTCTTTCCGATGCATGTACTCTTGCCTGTGTCAAAAGGTAATAGGTGACATTGCCTACTTGCAAGCATGAACCATCGGCGTTTCAACCGTAGAGTGCAACTCCAACTGGTGATCCGACGAATTTCACTCTTCAACAATAGCCCTAGGCGATGCTATTGTCTCTCAATAGCTGCAATTACTTCCACAATATGACAACTTGGATTCAATTCACCCATTGTCTTCCGCACCACAAACATCACCATCGCCAGCATGCTTCAACGCCTTCAACACAACTTCTGGCACTCTCAGCGAAGTCCATTGGCGAATGTGAGCAATATACAGAGTCTGAAAACCTCCGAATTGCGGCAGAGTGGCGAAACTCCAAGCATGGAGCAAACTCAGCGCGAATCTTCCCCAGTCCTGGGTCTTGACTACTACAACAACCTCGACCTGGAACTCTTTGGCTCTTTATTTGATCATCCTGAAGGCACCTCCACAGATTCACCTTCAGCCGACTCTCACCAGACACCACCTACATTGACGCCTTCCAGCAATGAGCAGTCCTCACCGACCACAGCAAACCTATCTCCCGACAAGGAACAATCAGCCAGCATCGCAGCCACCAACTTCCCTTCTATCAGCGTTCCGTCTTCCGACACTGCTCCGGCCATCCAGTCCGATATCGATTCTAAGCATAAACAAGCCGCGTCATCTCCTCCAACTGCCCAAAGACGTGGTAGCAGCAAGGCCTTGACCAACAGCGAGATCATCAAGTCCGCCCTTTTCGAACTCTTTCAAAATGACCAGCAACCATCGTCTAGCCCCGCTCCCGCACAAAACTCCAGTCAAACACCCAAAACTCCTACAAGCGGACAGAAGAAGCGCAAGCGCCCGGCTTTCAGCGAGGCGTCGCCCGGTCTCCATGGATTCCTCACAGACCCGTCGCAGCGCGCAACAAAGCAACTCAAGGGCATCCTCAAGCATCCCGCCACCGACACCAACATCAGCTTGGCCCAGCACGCCAGCAACTACCAGCAGCCCGGGGCGTCCCAAGCCAATCCCGTGGTCCTCGATGACGAGTGCAACAGTACTTCGCCTCCACAGCACGCCAGCACCACCACGAAGCCGTCCACCATCGACCCTCCGGCTCTGAAGCGCAAAGCGGTCGCCTTCGCCACAGACACGGCCACCGCCGCCCCTCCGGCCCCGAACCCCAAAGCCGCCGCCTTCGCCATCCAAGAAACCATCCCTCTCAGCATCGGCGGCGAAGCGCACCGCACATTCGTCTTCTCACCCGGCTGCAATGTCGCCGTGCGCCATGAGGGCAAGCTCATCTCTATCCTCAAGGAACAACCAACTCGCCACGCCCTCCACTTCGTCAACAAACCCAACAGCAGCGGCGACGGAAACAAGGACGGCAGCAGCAGTGCTGACGACGGGTCTCACCCCTTCAAGGTCGTCGGCTTTGGGCCGTGCGTGGGGTGCTCCCGGCGGGTGATGACGGGCATACTCTGCGATCGTGGCCTTCCGTGCGGTCACTGCGCGGGCGCGGGTGCGGAGTGTCTGTTGCCGATCGTGGAGAGGCCGGCGGAAGCGATCGATGGTGACGAGCTGCTGGAGAGGGACGCAAAAGGCATCGTGACGCCGGGTATGGCCGTGGTGGAGAAAGATGGAGCTGCGTTGCCCACGGGAAAGGAATGACGGTGCTACTTGGCAATAAAAAAAAATACATGGTGATACAGGGAGGTGGCCGCGTCCGGTTTTGAAGACGGCTGCAGCAGGAGGCATGCGGGCGGATCAGATAGGGCAGACGTCATCTCGCACAGTCCCGTTAAGCAGGCTTCGGGCTGGTGGAAAGGCTGCGTTAGTAGTTATTTTTTGCGGGACTGGTTCTGATGCTTCGAGAGTATAGTCAGGGTCCCTGGTTGGATGTTTAAAGGGTGGCTTCAGCATCGAAGCTGGATTTGAAAATGTGCAATGCTCGTTCCGTGACATGTGGAGGGCGCATGGTTGCCCCGTTGAACGTGTGAGCCCATGCATAGTGGACAGGATATTTCCCAGCATCATTGCGCGAACCGCCCAGAAGTAGGCAAACGTTTCAGGAAACTGAAATGATGTATGGAGCGAGACCAGGAGTTAAAGTGGTGCAGATGAGGGGAAGCCAGGCGAGATGAGGACTCCCGAGGATAAATCGTCCGAGGTTTGCATAGCCCTTCGGAACGGGCTTAGCGAAATGCTGCAGTTGATGCTGGATCTATGCAGGTCAACGTGGCAGCGCTGATGCATGCATGTCTGACTGCAGAGTCTTCACGGATGCGTCAGCGCTTCCCCGGCGATCTCATCCAAGGAGATATCCGAACCAGCAGGTCCGTCCACGACAAATCCCCATTGGCAGACTTATGCATTGCGAAGGCCAGAAAAGCCACAGAATGAATTTTATTCCCTCCCAGTCGTACAGAGAGTGCTGATTATGTCCTCACAATTGTAGCTGCGCTGGTCGAGGTTGGTGGATTTTGGACGCTTAGACGAAGATCAAATTAACGTATTGAATTATGGCGTGAAACGTCTCAAGGTACTTCGGCGGTCGAGCATCGGGCAATGCCTCTAACTCACATGAAGCGCTTACCGACTTGCAATCTGACTCTTAGCCGCGGTCGAAGCGCTTCGATGTAGCAATGCAGATTAAGTTGTTGAAAGAACGCACAACAACCCAATGTTTCGGAACGCTTCCACAAAGGGCTGATGTGATCTCTCACATTCACGCGGCAGGATGCTGGTAAGAAAGTGGGCCCAAGCAAGCCAGTTGAGGTATAGGCTGCACATCTCGGTTACGGCCGCTGTTCAAGTTTCCTGGGAGGTATCCGTAGACGCGCGGTTCCAGAAATATCTTGGAATGGCAGTCTAGTAAATTGCTGACAGGGAGCGACCATGCTGATTGATGCGGGCCCGGATCCATGCAATTGAGGACTTGCAGCTCTTTCAGCTCATCTTCTTTGCTTGCAGACGTGGCATCCAATCAGTCTTGTTACCGTATTTCTTATCCTCCAGTCTGATCTCGCAAAAGCATGCAGACCCCTACATGTGGGTGTGACTTGGGAGCCATCCGAGCCCAACCATATCTGCCGAATTGATCTCCATAGAGGCGTTTTAGTTTTTCCCTGTTGTGCATGATAAGAGAGCCGAGGAATTCATTCGTCCTATCATGGTGCCCAGAGCCTTACCAATGTACGTTACACTCCTCTCCGAGCTTCAGGGTATCTGAACTGGGCTAGGAACTAAAAGTTATTTGCGATTCACGGCAAATGAACCGAAATGGTGTTCGGGGATTCCCACAGCATGTGTAGATGAATAGGAGCTGCAGGGCTGACAGTCGAAAGAGTTCAATGGGGGAGATACGACTGGCGAGTCAAATTCGTTTGCAGTTCAGCGGATCCTCCATATCCCCGAAGAACAAGGTAGGCGGAAGGGCTAGGATTCCGGGATCAGGCTGGGTAAAGCTCGTTTCACCGTCCTTGTCCGCCAGACGCAGGACCAGAAATGTCGTATGGCCATGGCTGGAAAACACGGCAACGCTGTGTAACTAGAGATCGTAGAGAGACAAGTGGCAATGCCTCCTGCATGGCCAGAGGTGCTCACTGCGCTGGTTTCAGTCCCATCTTTCTTCCCCCGCTATTTTGACAGCCTATATGATCAAAATGAGCCGAAACCACGTAAACAAGGTTACAAGACTCCGCAAACTCCCATCAACTCTTCCTTTACCCCCAGGTGCGTAGATAGACCCCCCAAAAAATTATGTTTGGTGTTGTTGTCCATCGTCGAAGAAAGAGTGTGAGAATTTACCCCGGTTGATGACCAGGGGGTAGGTTGCATGAAGGATGTGCGGCCTGCTGTTGTGTAACATTGACTAAAACGGCGCGGGGAATATTTTCGAGGAGCAGGGCGCCTTGCCTGTGCAATTGATCGTGCTACCAAGTGCTTCGAGTATGATAGAAGCCCTAGGGAAAGCTCCGTGAAATATTCGCCAGTTCGGAGGATGCTTGTAAGGCTGCTTTAGTCCGCTGGCATCTACTTCTGCTAGATGTAAGCAACTTTACCCGTCAGCCCAATGAGCACCTACGAAGCCCTAGGTGTCGGGTTGTCTTTCGTTAATGTGGCACGGTTGCATCCGAACGATCGAATTACGGCTTGATCGGCGGGGATTGGGGGCACCACGCACGCGGGAAGACGTGAAGAGCGGCAAGATGCGAGGCAAGTCCGGGCTTCTGGTTATTGATGTAGTATTCTGCTAGCATTTCGGCAAGAAGATGAAACTTTGTACGCTATGCAACCAACGAGATTAAGAACCCTGCAGAAGCACCAAGGCTCCTAGCTCTTCCTGCTCTCGTCAAGGGTTATTTCCCTCCGCCCTTGAAAAGGAGATATCGATCTGACCGTCACCATGCAACCCGACCTGTTCACTAATCGGACCCGGAGCCGGGGCCTCACCGCCAGACTCTACAGCCAGCTCGATCCTGATTTCTGCATCGATATCGTGCAGCCGCTCACTTGCATCCGAAGGCCGCAAGGAGACTCTCGGTGTGGGATAGGTGGCCAATGGCTGAGGGGACTCAACAGCCCATTCCAGGCCGCTCTTCTTGGGGTCATCTGCTGGGGGCTTTCCCGGGCGGGCCAGGATTGCCTCGTAAGCGCCCTGCAGACGCTCATTCGCGGCCGTGTGAACAGCTATGTTACTGATGCCAATGGCGCCGCATGGGTGCTGCAAACCCTGAGACTCCGCGGGTACTCTCTGCTGCCTGGGTGTGATATCGTGACACCAGAACGGGGCCAGGCCCCTCTTTGCTCCTTGAGGAAATGTCACGAACCAAGCAATCTCCTGGCCGTCGGGCTTCCGTCTTCCGCCTCGCCGCGGCTGCGCATAGGCAAGCTCAGCCAGGGCTCCATTTTCTTGCTTGCCTTTCCAGTCATGTAAGTCAGCCGCCGCGCGGCTGGTAGTCTCCACGGTGGGAGAGGTGAGAGCCCAATCAATCACACCGTATCGCTTATCGCCCCACCAATGACCGTGTTTGTTGGTAGGATCGTCGTCGATGAATGCGATGAGCTCGATGTAGGTGGCGTCTTGGAAAAGGATGAGTTTGTTCTCGGTTTTTCCGTCTGCATGACGCCCGCCGGGAGAAAGTGTGAAGTTGGACGTGATCCAGGCTGGAGGGTCAAGCAGTTCCTGATGGGAGAGGAGGATAACGATGTGGTCAAGCTGGATACGCTGGGAATCCTGTTGTCCGGCCATTTTGTCGGAGCCTGGTAGTGGTTGCAACGGTCAAAGAGGAGCGACGTGAGGTTGCTGTTGTGTCATTGAGTCACAAGGCGTGCGTGTGGGGTCCGCGCTTGTGGGGTCCTCTCTTTCTTCACGTGTCCGCACGCAATCCAATGGGTCTTGCTGCTAATCCTGTTCAAAATTTCGTGTTAGCAGCAATTTGTCTTGCGGTCTTGCGCATGCAGCAAGTCGGGAATCACTCTGGCATGCTGAAGGGGTACAAGACTCGAGGATCTGAGGCAAGGTGTGCTGTATGGCTCGTATGTCCTGTTCCACAGCGCTGCAGAAGTCAACCTTCTCTCACGGGGAAGTGCAGCTTTGACAGAGCGTGTGATTCCGTCTGCAGTCACAGCGGAGCCGTGTCTCAAACCTTTTCGCATCAGCCTTCCTTCAGCCCTACCTTGCCTTCGCCCCAAGTGCCATATGCATGTGTCTCACGGCTCAGGTTGCTTGTTGTTACAGAGTCCAATTGTACGCGCCCTAAAGACACCACAGAGAGAGGAATCTGCGGGCTCTGTGGATCTCCTGCACCCGTTGACGCATGCCCAGTTATATCAATATCGAATTTCCATGCCGGTAGAACCAAGCGCGGCATGTCAAGTAGAGGTTGAGTGGCGTAGTAAGGGTTGTCGACGCGACACTGACAACTCCGAGTCTCAACGAGGGATATCCAAATACAGATGCGCTTTGGACGCAAGCTCGCGGCGATCTCTGGACAGAGATATTTCCATTTTGATCCAAATCAAGGATAGAATGACCAGGGGCTAGACCGGCCCTTCAACTTGCAGTTCTGGATCCAACGGGCGGCCAGCCTCCCCACGGCGATGCATCCTTCCCTTAATTGGGCACAGTCAACAACGGCGACCGAAGATGGCTTGACGGGTATCGGGAATGATGGATAAGTCGTTATGCCGTAAATCATCCAGCACGAGAAGGCCTTGCATTGCAAACCGGAGTTCCGAGGGGATAGAGGTGATCCGAGGCCAAGGTGATGGCCGGTCCAAGTAAGGAAAAAGGGCAGGATTGAGGCGCGATAAGTCTCTGCTGGTTTCGATCTGAGGTGTAGGGAAGGGTGAGGTGAAGTAGATGGGTGGTCGCAGCTAGGATAGGTGAGGGTGAGCGGGGTGAAGGTAGCTCGGAGGTGCGGCCGTCCCCGCTGTCGCAGTGACCTCATCCCATTTGCGCGCCTCTAACGCCGACGCGACACCTTGAGCTCCACACACCCACAACCCCCGCCCATTGACATGACTATTCCGCAGCCAGCCCTCCTGGTGGCTCGGTTCTTGCGAGCCAACAACTATTCAAATGTCGTGCCTCACCTCCACCGCTAAGCTCTTCCGCAGCTGACCCGACTCCTCCGCGCAGACTCTGGCCGCTTTTCTCCACGAAGCAAATCTTCCGTCCGATGCCGGCATCATCTCCAAGGGCGACCTCAGCATTGAGCAGGTCCTTCGTGAGAAGGAGACCTTCGATCTCACCGCCAACTTCGAGAAGCTAGGCGTCGATGAAGCCGACAGGCGATGGCGCCTTCCAGGTACCTCCACTATCCTTCGCCGAACTGGGCTATTGTCGCTGATGCGTAGCAAGCACCGTCTGTCCCTAGTGAACTCACAACACTGCCTGCCGCTTCCAATATTCTGAACACGTCGGTTGAGCTCATAAAGCTGTCGGACGACCGAATAGAGCCTTTCATCCTGTCCACAACTGCCGACCGTCGACTGCACATCGCATCCGCTTGTGATAATGCATTCAGACTCGAGCGTTCGCTTCCTCATGCGCAGGACTCACCTATTCTATCTTACAGCGTTCTCGATAACAGATATATCTTTATGTCGAGCATGTCGGGGAAAGTCGTGATTTACGACTGCCTCTCTGACGCGGTCCTCAGCGAACGCCGGGACCACTCCAAGTACACTGTGAAGGTCATCAGCCGAGAGCAGTCCGATGGCTTTTGGGTGGTCACTGCAGGCTGGGACGCTAAGGTCTTTGTATACTTCCTGAGGAATATTGCCGGCCATCAACTACAGCTTCAAGCTCCCCTAGCGGTGTTAGCGCTCGCTACAAACCCGGAAGCGATCATGTTCCTCGACCATCCTGAGACTGCAAAACCGTTGCTCCTGCTGACACGGAGGGATTGCACTTTCCTTCACTATTATGCGTTGCCTGGCCATCGGAGAGGCGCCACGAATGCGCCGGTGCCATTGCAGATGCTCGGCAAACAAAATCTCGCGCCAGCGTCTAACGCATGGGTCGCATTCACGCCTTCGAGCATCTCCCTGTGTCCTGTGGATCCATCTCTCCTGGCCGTTGCAACGTCCGCTGTTCCACACATGAAGCTGATTATCGTTCGTCTGCTTGTACCGCCTGATGGTGAGGCAGAAGGAGGTTCTGAAGATCCCACCGATGCACTCGCATCTCAAGATATCCCGGAAGACCGGGCTGCACCTGCGAATGACAGCGAATTCATCGCTTTGAATCAAGCAACGCAGCCCCGCGCGGCTTTAGCGACCCAAGAGCGTGAGCTTGCGGCGATTCTCGTCCAATGTAGCACGCTGGCGTCACAAACGGCATACTCGACTCCAGCGCTGGCATGGCGGCCCGACGGCAGTGGCTTGTGGGTAAACAGCGACGACGGCATTGTTCGGGGGATAGAAGCCAGCACTGGCAAGATCATTGCAAGCCTTAAGGGCCACGAGGCAGCATCAAAGGTCCGCTGCGTTTGGGCTGGCAGGGTTGGGCGGTTAGGCGGAAACGATGAGGAATGGATGCTCAGCGGCGGCTTCGATCAGAGATTGATCATCTGGCGAGCTCCGTCAGCCGAGGCCGGTCCTTCGTAGCTGAGCAGAAGGTGATCTGGTGACCAATGCTGCAACGGCAATGAAGCAGCATCTCAACGGGATTTGCCAGTGACCATCCTGCAGACGAGCCTGGCTGATACTGGATGGCTAGATGCTCACGGGCCACAGCTTGGGCAGCGCTGGGCAGGTTGCAGAGGCCGTGAACCATTGGCGACATTCCGGGCAGCAAAAGCGGACGTGCTGCTCAGGCGAAGGCTTCGCAGTCGACGCGCCGCACATGATGGTGGCCACCCCTCTGGCCGCAGTTGTCGCGTCGCACAATCAGCATGCGACAGGCAATGTTGCTTGACCAGAGCGGAACGCATCGACGGCCCACGGACATTATTGCCGCACTATCGCGCGCGACACCTCTTGTGCCTGTGCCCGGAGGATCGGTGGCCCTCGCGCAGACGCAGAGTGGAGCCGCCGAGCTACTTATCGAAAGGGCAACCCGGAGATGTTGCCCGGCGTTCGCACACTGCCCGCCCGTGTCTGACATCCCCAGGCTGTTCCTAGCCTACGGTACTGCCCGCTGTTTGCTGCTGTTCCCTGCTCGAATGCTCCCGGCGTGCGGGCCCCTCGAACCATGTCGCCGTTGCCCCATCCCTGCTGTAAGGACTTCCAGCTCCGGGTGGGTGGTTCACCGACAAGGGCATTGCATGCTACGTCTCCCGCTGGCTGGGGTGCTTTCTTGCTGCTCGGTTGCCTTTGTATGCCACGCATTTGATGGGCGCGTCGACGTGCGTTTTGCTCGCCGTCCCTGAGCCATAGACTGGCATATAAATCCAGGCTGGAGTTCGTGTCTATTCTCTCATCTCCAGGCCTCCCGATTCCATCCACTTCGCGCTCGCTCTCAACAGCTCTGGCAGCTCTCTAGTTTGTGTATCTGCTCTACCGTGCCCCGGCAAGCCATTGTTGCTCAGCATCTGTCAAACGGCTCCCTACATCTGCCCAGCGCTGTCGCTCCTTGCCCACAAGTAATTGTTTCGTGGGCTTGTACCGGCAATCTTCCTCATGACGAGCATCTCACGCCCCGGGCCCCTTCGCCCTCAGAGGGAGAAGAACTTCTTCATTGTTTCCGGGGTATGTGCCAATGTGCGAACTCTTCCGGGTTATTGCTAATGTATTCTTGTCTCGACGTAGCTGCCGGAGCATTTCAACTGGCAGAAATTAAAAGACCTTGTTCGAGATGCTACCACCAACCAGCCAGGCTGGACCAATATGGACGAATCCTGGCACGGCCCCGAGGGCGCCAAGGGCTACTTCAGCGTCAAGTCTGACCAAGATGCCGCGAGCGTTTATCGTGAGTGCGATGAGGCTCTCTCGCGTTCATGAAGACTGACCTAGAGCTCGACGCAGATCTTTTGGTGGTGGTGATGTATGCCCGTCTTGGCCGGCCATTGCTAGTGCATCACTTCGACGCATCGAGCCGAGATGCCGTTCTGCTGATGTGCAACTGCTCGACGTACTATCCCGGCGCCACGGGCCATTCAGATAATAGATCTCGCATTACTGCGAGGTCGGTGTTAGCTGCGCAAAACATTCCAGATTGGCAGCCTATCACGCCTGTGCCATTTGTCACTATCCCGATGCAACACCCTAGCATGACTGTGCCGATCACAGTTGGCCAAATGCACATGTACACGACTTCGGCCGCCTATTACCCAACGATGCCGGCGATGACGGCACCGGCTGCACCACCGATGACCAACGAGCACGGGCTGCCAGTCAACATCGCAAACGGTGTGGTGCGTACAGAGTCACGGGGAGTGCACATCTCTGGGCTGGTCTGGGGCGTATCCGAGAATGACATCCGAGAGCTGGTGCGGCCCTACGGGCGTCCGCAGGCAGTAGAGGTGAAGAGAAGCTCAGCCACGATCCGTTTTGGCTCGGTGGAGGAGGCCAGGCAGGTGATAGAGAGGCTCGACCAGATACGGTTTCATGAAAGGCGGATCACAGTGAAGGAGGACCGGGAGTCGACGCCGGTGCAAGATCCAGGGATGTTGATTGTCAACGGGAACCCTCAGCGCGTAAGTCGGGCACAGGCAACGGGCAATTCGCGTCCCGCGCGGAAGCTGACATGCATATGGCGCAGACACATAGCCAGGCAAGGCGATGAGCGGGCAAACGGGCAAGCAGGCAGGGGCGGGCAATGGCGCGGAGGCGGTATCGGCGCAGGTCAGGTTGGGGGCGCATACGGAGTTGTTTTTCCCGGGCGATTGATCTGTGTACTTCAATGCTTTGAAATGTACGATTGCTAGGTTCAGAAGCGTGTCGCGAGTGGTGATGAAGAAGAAGCGCAAGCGAGCAAGGGCCCCGGCAGCCTTGGCCGCCAGGCTTTGCACGCGTCTTTTCGTGTGCCTGTGTGACCAGATGCCCGCACTTTGCGATCGCTCACCTCGCCCCTCGCGCAGCGGCGCCTCGGCGGGCGTTCCGCTTGGTCAGGCCTTCGTTCGCCGCGCTTTCGCGCTCCGCTACTTGAACGCACGTCGCTTACCGTCGCGTCGCCCTCGCTCTGCCGGTCCAGCAGACGCCGTCGCACCCACCACAGCCCGTCGCACGCTCTTCACGCCAGCCTTGTACCACCCGCCGTGGCCATCCCTTCGCTGCACGTCTGCCGTGCTATCTGCGCCATGCACCTTCCTACTCGCCGCCATGCACCTCTGTGCAAGGCTGCACAAAGGTCACTGCATTTCCACTGGGCGAAAGCCTGGGCAAATGCTGCTACTCGTGCTCCACAGCCCGTGTCCCCATCCCAACACAGCTTTGCAATGACTTTCTGCTCCTGTTGAAAATCCTCGCGTCCCTCGCTCCCCAGGCCGCTCATGAGCAACGCCTTCTACCTATTCGCACGACGTGGGCTATGTGGCTACGTCTGTACGACAGCACGAAGTCTAACTTGCATTGGCACGGCGGATCCAGTCTCTCTCTCAAACGGGCTAACGCCAAATAAGAGACTGCTTGCTCAAGGCCATTGTCATCCTCAAATACCTCTGGTCACGCCGGGTGCTTCCTGCTGCTGCTGCTGCTGCTGCTGCTGTTGTTGTTGTTGTTGTTGTTGTTGTTGTTGTTGTTGTTGTTGTTGTTCGACGGCTGCATGGCGCCCGAGTGCGCATCCGTGTCTCGCTCATCGTAGCGCCAAGCAGTCGGGGATGATGCTACGGCCTCCCGGCACGCAGTTCAAGATGCCACACTGCCGACCAGAAAGCAGGCAATGAGGCAAACGAGCCGCTGAGTCAAGAGCATGTCATCGAGTAGATCACCACGGCCTGTGTCCAATCCTGCTGCGGGCCGTTCCTTGAGCTTTTCTCTGTCGGGACCGGGGTCGGAATCATCTCCGCTTTCCTAGTTTCTGCCACTACTGAAAAGCCAAACTTCCCCTGAGTGCCTTCCTGAATTCTTTCACGTTGACCATCATGCCCGTGTCCTATCGGCCGTCCTGATACCTGACGCTAGGCCGTGATTCTTGCTCCCTCTGTTAGTCCACCAATTGAACCCCCATATTGGCATCCAAACTGCTAACGGAATACCCAGTTGAGACTAGCAGAGCGTTGACGCGACCGAGAAGACGACCCAGGAAGTACGCATTGTGCCACTGGACACCTCGGAGTGATTCCTGACCATCAGCTTGATCGGGACTCGGATCTGTCTCCGGAGGATGACGTACTTGTCGCCCCAACTCATGCAGGAGCGGCTGTACCCGTCATGGGGAGTATCAAGTCCGGAGCGTTTCGTGCCGCCATTTGTCCATTCCTCGCCATCATCTGCGGGGCAGCTCTAGAACCTACCTCATAGCATGATTTGCCGGAAGCAGTCCCGAAATACTGGGCCGAGATGTACCACTACGCAGGCATCATTGTCCTCGCCAACGGCATGCAAGGCGTAGGAAGTCGTCTGCTTCGATCCAGTCAACAGGTCCAGGCATGTCTGAGGGGCGAAGCGCAACATACACAGGCAGCTTGGATTGGTATACGGGGCGCGATCCACCCTTCCCCAATACCCGCCCACGAAGGCATTTTCCACATTCGTAAGGGGGACGAGAATTATCGAATGTTTCTCGAGGTGGCTAACGCATTGGTATTTCACAGATGCTTCTTGGGCAAGATGCTATCCGTAATCGGATATTCCGAGCTTGGCATATTATCATCTCCTTGCGGGCGAAGTTGTGTGCAGGGTGCCGCATCACTGCCGCTTAAGCACGACACGCAATCACCCATGTGGGGCGGAACGAACACCCTAGGACTTCGAGGTCCTGGCGATCCTGACTAGAAACGGTAGCTACGGGATTCACGCTGCGTTCGCCCCAATTCATCGTCGCCTGTTCCCATCGAGACACTAAGTCGATAGCGCCGATGCACTGCAGCTTGGACGTCGCGCTGGGCTTGGAGCGACTCCGGCTCTGCGGCAAGCCCACCGACGAGGCAACAAGATTCTCAGTATCCATCTCCATCCGCACCTGGACTTTTGTTGACATGGCGCTCAGATCGGTGGCGTATGCTCTGTGAGCAGCACTTTTGTTTCTCGCAGAATGCCCGACTCTGTTGCAAGCGACACATCATATCGCTTGTAAAAGATATCCGATCAAGGATGATGCATGATGCCAGAAGGCTGTCCGCAGCCCCTCTTTCATCGATGCGGTGTCCTGCTGAGCCGGTGCAAGATGCATGAAACAATGTTACAACGTCAGTGGGTGATCGGACAGAACCAGTACAACATGGCTGCATGCTGAGCCCTTCGAGCTCCACCTTATCTGACCAACAATCCGCATACCCATGGATAGTCCAGGCATCAATCACACCATGTCAAAAGGAAGCGCTGCATCCTATGTGGAATCAGAGCGGGTATTGGTCGGCCCGACCCCGCAAAATGCAGAGAAGCATCCACACTGTGGGTTCCGTGCGACATGAGGCTTTCGTGTTCGTTGCGGAGACGGCCGTCAAAATTGTTTGCTGACGCGAGGCGACTCGAAGGCACGCTCTTGCCACATCACCATCATCGCCCATGCTGAGCCCATCTCTTCCCCGGCGCCACGAATCTCCTCATCTCCGGTGCCCCGCTTCGCCTGCCAAAATCAGCAGATTCAAGCTGCTGGCTTATCCGCGCCCAACTGGGCTTGGTCCTCTCGGGAATGGGCGATGCGCGGGGAGCTAATCAATGCACAATTCTGTTGGTTGCCGCACGCGCCTAGGGCAAAGATACAGCCCCAGCGTCAACGGAATCTCAGCCACGTTGTACTCACCAAGAGCGCTTTGTACAATCCGCCTGGACAGTGCGTTCTATCTCTCCAACACAAGAATCTCTCACCACCAATGCTCCAAACACCGCGCGCCAACGTATGGGCAGGTTCTTCGGTAAGCTTTTGAAAGTCCTGTTCCACCAAGTGTTCGGTCACTACGACCGGAGTTCGTATCATCATCCTCGCGCCAGACTTGGCATGTGAAAGCGAGCATCACTTTGTTCAGCCTATCAACCGTTTATCCTCGACCGCGGAACCGTCAGCTGAGGCTCTTCTATTGGCTTTCGGGCCAAGGAGAGGACCTTCACCAGGACCTTTTGAGATTCTTCCTGCCCCCTGGCCGGCCTTCTTAGATTCCCTCGCGCTTCGTTCCTGTAAGTAATTGGCACGGAGCCATTTCCGACCCAATTTGAACACGACCCACGAGCAGAATGCTCTACGGGTGTCACTTCAACTTTTCTCCGGGCTCACCGTCTGTCTTGGGAGGGCCCATATGGTTTCACTCAAGTCTTCCATGCCACAGCGCGTGTGGGACGATCTTGTGTGAATCTCAACACCAAGGAGTATACAATGGAACCCGCACAAAACCAGTCCGGAAGGGCCCCGCCTACTGTAATGAGCCACGGGGCAGCAGCTCCTCTGCTCGCCACGGCACACGCCTGCGCATGCATCTCGGTTATGCTTTTTTTGGGGGGGAACAGATCCGTCCCGATAGAACAGCGAAGCATCTCAATGCCCGTCAACGTGGCGAAGGATCCGCGGATCTACAACATCACGGTGGCTTCTGCCATCTCTCGGGTGCGACGGCTGGTTGGCTCTTTCTCTCTTCCTGACCCTTATTTGTCCGCTGGTCAGTGCCACATCCTTTTGCGACGAAAAATTTCCTTGCCTATAACACATTCGGGAGAAGCTCTCGACTTGCATATGTGAGCTGCACCTATATCTCATGCTTTGTGGACGCATGAATTATGTGGAGCTGTCTCCGAACCGCTAGCGCAGTCGTGTGGACATGCCGCCGCAACAATATGGCAGTCGTCCGGTAAGCATAACCTGATAAAGTATGCTACTTGTTAGCGAGCTCGGAGCAACGGACTGGGCGCCCACTGCTTGCTGGACTAGTGGCATCTGAAGCGGAGGTGGCGCCAGCGAATGACCGGGCATCGCTAACGCCCTGCATAGAGTAATGATGCAAACAAAGGATGCGCAAGGACGGTAATGCTGTGCCCTAGCAGACAGAACTTGGTGAGTACAATGATTCTGCTCACGCGAGAAGCAGTACGCTTCGTGAAAGCGCCTTGTTGAGGCTCCTCTTGCTTGGCACACCTTGTTCCCCAGCCGCATATGGTCACAGGACGACTTTTCCCCAGCCTCACCTCGGCCCTTACGATTCTAGAATCTAATGGCTCTTCGCAGCGATTAGTTGGAACGGTTTTACTATCAGTCCCAGAGTGGATTGCCAGCACGGTTGCCGAACCAATGATATTGCGGTCTCGTTTATACATAAAGAGCCTCAATGATATTAGTTTTTGAACATTTGATCCATCAAGAATGGCCAAGGAGCCGGTATATCCGGCAGCACAACTGAGCTTCCGCAGCTCACGTCTCAACTATGATTGTAGGCGGGTCTAGAACGTCGTGTTTGACAGCACCTGCCTCCGCGGAAAAGCCTCCGTTGCTTCTAGGGGAGGAGGGAGCTAAGCTCGTCCATGATACAGTCCTACCAACTTCGCACTTTCGCTGCCCATTTGTCTGCGCCTTGCGCCTTGCAGATTGGCCAATACGATCTGCTCTTTCTCGCCAATAGTATCGCCATAAGCCCGACATCATGGATGGTCAAGGACGTTTTCGAAGGCTCATCCCCTTCCCTTGAGACATGTTACATGACGTACTGCCGAGCATGGTGCCACGGCAGCCGGGACCCGAAGAAAGAGGCCACCACGTAGATCTCAGCTGTACCAGGATATCTTCCATCTGTACGTGGGCCAAGTATATCCCGCCCGACTGCATCAGACCTGGTCTCAGAAGATCTGGACCGCCGTTAGCACCAACAGGAGACCCCACACTTCCAGCCCGCTACACCGGATCGAATGCTATGCATGCGGCTCTGAGACCATCCAAACCGAAGAAACCCCGAGATTTCTCGAGTGAGCATGATCATGTGGGATGATTCCACATCACCTCCAAGCGGCCTGGTAAGGCACTGCAAGCCGTGTTTCTTCTGATTCATTTTTCCTCCCTGGCTGCAGACTCTCAGGGCGCGAGCTGTCCAGTGGGCTGTATGTCTCTCCTTGCTAGATGCATCATCGGCTTCACCAGAGATGGCAGAGATTACCTGACGCTGTGCACCGTATGGCGGTCGCCCTACAAGGCTAAAATGAATGCGGGAAGGAAAGCAAACGCCGAACAACGATTCGGGTTTTGATCTTTTCCGTTTAGCCAATTCGAAAGAGCGACGGGAATTTTTCACTGCGATGTACGATGTTTATCTCTTGAATTATACGGTCTAATTTCAAGACAGCTGTTGCTGGTAACACGATCATTACCTCCACGAAAAACTATGTTCGATTTCGCATCCAGCAGGAGGAGCAAACCACGATTGTCGGTATCATGACCTGCTGTCTTGCTAAGTGCATAGAAGCTGGTATCAATCCTGCTACACGTCTGTTCTTCCTCACGAGCCTGTCCGGATTTCAACGCTGCGTAGACTTGTAAAGGGTATTGACTATTAGCCAGCTTTCCACGTCTCAGTATACACATGAATACTGCGGCATTGGCTGCGTCCGCCAAGGGCTCCGAGAAATGCGGGTATGGATCGCCATGGGAGGGGCTCCAGGTGCACAAGTAAGATATGGCCCAGATGAAAACCACGTGTGTGCGTTGTAAGTATGCTTCCACCATCTTGGATCATAAAATTGAACACAACATGGATGTTTTACGAGAGATGCAAAAAGATGTTTCGCCCCGACGGGCTCGATATTGCTCACAAACAACACAGGTAAATGCGCAGCAAACCCCATTAGGATAAGCCCAGGGTAGCATTGCCAGCTGATAGATGATGGCTGCGTTCAGCTCAAAAGAGCTGGTCTAGACCCCTCCTCCGGCGTACAGCACTCTTGAACCACGCGCCGAGGCGATGCTGGGCCGGGAGTGCTGGTGCTGGGGCAGCGGTGCCTGGCTCGTGCCGTTGGCGGTGGTCGGCCAGCCGTCCATCAACCTTTGTTGCCCGATTCTACGACGGGGATGCTGTCATGGGCAAGACGACGGCCAGTCAGCGGCGAGAACGGGCGCCCGGTTCACGAGGTCGTATAGGGCAGGCGCAGTGGGCATGAGACACGCATGTATACCCGCGGCAGAACCCTGCAATTCCCGCGCAGACGGGCCCACCAGTGGACTGCATCCCTTCCAAAGCGATCCAAAGATCTCCACGGACACTGCTAGAAATGGGGGCGCAGTTGTGGTCTGACACGGCTCCAGCGACCAGCGGACCCGACGGCAGGGTCGGAGCCGCGGTAAGATGTCGAGGACAGGGCAATGGATGGCCAACGCCAGCGGACCGTGCCGTGCGGCAGGGCCTTGGCCATGACGCAGCACGGCTGAAGGCGGGCGATCTCTGGGGCCGCGCATGCCAGAGGTCGATATACAATCGCTCAAATCCATGTGATCAGGCCGGCAGGCAGGGCCAATGCGGGAGCCGCTCCGGACGCGGCAGTGCACAATGGTGCCACCGAAGATGATGCGCTGTCGTCCGGCTGCTGCATCAGCAACAACCGCCGTGACGCAGGCGCGCAGGCAGGCGGGCGTAGGCCAATGGGGCGGGGCTGATGGTGGTGGTGCTTGGGACGTACATTCATCGTGGAGGCGGCCTGCACCCCCGGGCCGGCGTCGTGGGCGATTCTCGGCGGCAGCGCCCAAGCTCCCCCCGGCACAGCTCACAGGCCGGCCAGTCTCCCATCGTGCCCGCAAGCAAGCACCAAGCACCAAGCACCAAGCCGCCCTGCCACCGCGCGCCTGCATCTCCGCCCACCACCTCACAGCCGCGAAGGCGGCCATGCGGTTGCACTGAGCCCAATCCCTCGTCCTGATGTTCGCCTTCACAGCCTCGCGCTGGCAGGTTGCCACCTACCTGTTCGGCGTCGCCCTGTTCAGCATCTCCTTCCTGGTCTTCCTCAACAGCACCCTCTCCTTCGTCATCACCGATCGCATCGGCCGCGACCATGGCGTCGGCGATGCCGTCGGCACCCTGGGCTTCGCTGATGAGCTGGTCGCCCTCGTCGGCTGCCCGCTCTGGGGCATGGTCAGCGACCGTGTCGGCGTCGCCAAGGTCGCCGTTGTGGGCTACGCCATCGTCGCCCTGAGCCTGTTCCTCTTCGTACAGGCTTCCAATGTCTACCCGCAGCTGCTGCTGGGTCGCCTGCTGTTTGCCTTGGGCGCTTCTGCGACGTATGACCTCGCATCCGCTGCTCCGCGCTACCGCTGACACTGTCGCCCTCACAGCACCACCATGGTCACTGCCGTCCTGCCCGCCATGACCCACCTCGACCGCCTGCCACCCGCCGACCTGACGTCGCCCGCCAGAGGCACCAACGGGCACAACATAGCGCCCTCCATCTCCTCCGAGCTAACCATCACCCCTGCCCGCCTGAACTCCGCATCATCACACCACTCCGTCCGTACAACCCCGGAAAACTCCGCCGCGTCAACCTCGAATCTTGCCGGCCTAGTGGGCATGTTTACCGGCTTTGGTGCTCTGCTCGCCCTTGGCGTCTTTCTGCCTTTGCCCGCACGCTTCCAGAAGAGCGGCATTGCGCCCAGCGAAGCCGTCGAGTACTCCTTCTATGTCGTTGGCACCGTGGCCTTCGTCGTTGCCATTGCCTGCATGTTTGGCCTGCGCAATCTCCCAGGCGAAGAGCACAAGAGCTGGCGCAACCTTTTTGTCGTGAAAGAGAAGGATGATTCAAGCAACGGGCCTATGCTTCCCTACCCCCGTCTGCTGCTAGATTCCCTGGTCCTGGGCCTGAGTGATGCCAACATTGGCCTTGGTTATCTGGGAGGCTTTGTCGCACGCGCGTCCTCTGTGGCCATTTCCCTTTTCATCCCCTTGTTCGCCAATGCTTATTTCATCTCCCACGGAGATTGTAAGCCTGGTGATGGGAAGACTTCAGATGATGTGAAGAGAAACTGCCGGCGCGCGTACCTCATTGCGTCCGCGCTGACAGGAACTTCACAGCTGGTTGCGCTCATTTGCGCGCCCATTTTTGGTTATCTTGCTGGCCGGTACAAGAAGCATAACCAGCCTCTGATCCTCGCGGCCCTCGCAGGCATCGCAGGTTACATTGCCTTTGGTCTGCTCAAAAGCCCGGATCCATCGTCCGAAGACGGCAGTGCCGGGGTATTCTTCGTCGTTGCACTTCTCGGGATCAGCCAGATCGGCAGCATCGTATGTAGTCTTGGCCTCTTGGGCCGCGGCATCCAGGGTGACGAGGCGGAAGTCGACGCGGCCGAGGACGACGATGATCAGCGCGGTTTCCAGACCAGCACTCACATCCAGGCTGCGCCTGCTAGCGCCTCGCGCTCCCACCTCACCCATCTCGACCCGGAGGCCACCCCGGTGCCTTCTCCCCCCGTAGCATCGGCTTCCCTGCGCGATCCTCTCCTCGGAGGCACCTCGTCAGCCGCCTCGACCCCACCGCCGCCCATCAACCGCAACAGCAGCGGCAGCGGCTACTCGGAATCCTCTCCCCTCCTCCCTTCCCACTTCCGTCGTCTGCCACCGTCGTCGCTCGCTTCGAGCCGCGCCCACCTCAAGGGCTCTATTGCTGGTGTCTACAGCCTCGCCGGTGGCGCGGGCATCCTGGTCCTCACCAAGTTGGGTGGGCTCATGTTCGACAAGCTCGACGCGGGCGCGCCATTCTTCGTCATGGCGGGATTCAATGCCATCTTGTTGGTGGCGACGGTAGGGAACGCTGGGCAGAAGGTGGTCAGGGGCTACAGGACGAGGATTGTCATGCCGTGAGAGGAGTTGTGCTGAGGTCATTGGCCGGTAGAGAGAAGCTGATTTAAGGGGCGCAACGCAAATATGTAGGTCGTGGGTTCTGGTTGTATGGGTGGCTATTCTGCATAAGTGGGCTTGGATGATACCATATGTACGGAGTGAGAGGTTGCTCGAGAGGAAGGCGTGTTCTCTGGCGTGGCTGGTTGAGGCACAGAAATGGATTTGCTTTTTTGGGGGCTCGGGAGGGAAGATGATACTTTGTATTTCATTCTGAACATTCTGTATTTCGTAGACTCATCTATCTCATGAAACCGGCGTAGCAGGTGGTATATCCATTCAGTCCGCTTTTCGATTGTTTATATCACGCTTCCAGAGCAAGAAATAGATACATGAGTTTGCTCTCTACTTTCCCTTATCCTTTCGCGTAACATATCACAGCTCAGAATCTCCATCCTTTCGCACATTAGCACAGCAAAAAGTACTACATACAGAGCAATCATCAACGTCATTATCCCATCTTCATGGTACTCATAATTCTCACAGTGATAGTTATAAACGCCAATGGCAAATAGAACCCTTTTCTGGTCTCCGATCTCTGTAACCCCCAAGCGCCTTGCTTTTGAAAAGTACATCATCCTGAGAAAACAAGGCGAGAATGGTAGAAGTACCAGACAGCAATACAAACTCGCGCCATCTGGCTCGAGCGAAAGGAACACCCCTCCTAAACTCCTCATAGCCGGTGCTCGTAGACAAGAGAACGGATGCATCATACAACCTCAACGACGACCTTCAACACACCCTCCATCCACGCCACTTTACCCGTCTCCGTCAGGACAGCGCGCCACTCGTCATCGTTCGTGATGAGAACAAAGCCGCAGCCCGTCAACGCCCTAATCTCGAGTGTAATGCCTTCTAGGCTGGGTTCATCCTGGGCGGCCTGCTGCTGCTGCTTCTGCGCGGTAGATTGTCCGCCGTGATCCTCGTCACCGGGCTCGACGTTCGTTGCGTCTCGTCTTTGCTCCTGCTCTCCTTCCGTCATTTTAGTATCGCCCTGGTCTTCATTTCCGCTGGCGGCGGCGGCGGCAGAGACGCTGCCGGCATCTTGGCCCTGACTGCGCGGCCGTCGATGGGCCCCTCCCCCTGGCGCCGCTGGAATAGACCTCCTCCTGATTCCCAAGTCCAGCCCCCTCTTCAGCAAACCCTTGACCTCCTCTTCGATGGCCTTGCGTAAGTCACCCAAAGGTAGAGTGTGGTGCGGCGTGCTGGGCCAGGAGGGCATGTCGATCCGCGGGAGGAGCTTGGTGTTGTTTTTCGTGATGAGGACCTGGATGACATTCTGATCGGGAGGTGATTGGTGGTGGAAGCGATAGTTCGAAGGCAGGGCGGTAGTGTAGATTGACGACGGCGGCTGAGTGTGCAGAAAATGCGGGTACTGAGTTGGCTGAGGTTCATATCCTGCGCGTGGTTGCTGCTGTTGCTGCTGTTGCTGCTGGTCTTGAGGGGGTGTTTGAGGCGGAGGTGCGCTCAAAGAGGGATCTATTGCCGGATTCTGCGGCGAACTATGAGCGTCGAAAGGCGTCGAAGGCGCTGCGGCGGCAGCGGAAGCGTCTTGCGATGACTCCCGTGTCGTTGCATCTTTCCTCTTTCCCGTACCCTTCCGCGTCTCCTGTGCATATTGTCGCTGCCGTTCATTCGTCACCATCCGCCGCAGCAACGGCGTCACCAAGCTAACGATCTTGTTTCCATCCCTCGGCCATACCCACTTCCTCCCCGGCATGGTCTCTCCTTCCAACACCTCATTCTCCGTAGGCGGGGGCACGTCCGGCCCGAAGAATCCTTCTCCAATCCCGTCACTCAGGAAATCCCGACAGCAGTTGAACAGCCGCAGCTTGACCATGTCCGTGTCTCCCTTCCCCCTGCTCCCCACACAGCTCTGCCGCTCCGGATGTGCCTCGTCCAACATGTACGCCTTCGCCGCAGCCTGCAGCCGCAAGAAGTTCTCGGGCGTCAGCTGCAGCGATGCGAACAGCTTCGACATGGGCGGCCTGGTATGCTTCTTCGCCGCGCTCCCCGCCGACGGCCGCCTGAACAACGCCGCCGCCGAATGCACGCCCACGGCCTGCGCATCCGCGATGCCACCAAACGCAGCCTGCTGCTGCACGCTCGGGCTCTGCTGACGATGATGATAGCCGTAGTGGCCCCCCATCATCGCCTCCGGCACGTCCGCCTGCGGCGTCTGCCTCGCACGCTTCCTCGGGCTCTGGCTCCCCGCCCTCCCCTCGGCGTCCCCTGCCCCATCACCACCCCCGCCGTCATCCGGCGTGCCTACCCGCTTCCGCTTCTGGCCCGCAGCCTGCTTTTCCTCCTCCTCCTGCATCGCCGTGCCCCTCAGATCCGTATTCCGCGCCACCTTACGCAGGCCCCCTGCACCACCACCGCCGCCGCCGCCGACGTTCTGCTGCTGCTGCTGGAGCAGCAATCGTTGCTGGGCAGCGGCGTGCCGCTGCGACTCGGTCGTGGCCTTGGCGGCCGCCTCGAGCAGCTCGGCCATGTTGCCCTCCAGGGTTGTGGGTGACTGCTGCTGCTGCTGCGGTGGCGGCGGCGCTTGCCCTTCGGTCGGCGCGTACATGGACGCTGTTGCCCCTGCCGCTGATGTCTGCATGATGCCGTCGAGGTATGCCTGGTTCGCGGAGGGGGCCGCCGGCGCTGCTGCTGCTGCATCGGCGGACGTCGTGGTTGGCACGTTGGAGGAGGCGCTGTTGCGGCGATCGGCGGCGGCGGTGCCGTAGAAACCGCCCGGATTCATTGAGGGCCTGCTATGCGGCCATGGGAGCTGGCGTCGGTCGTTTCTTGCGGCGGAGGAGCTGTTTCGCGCGGTGTGGTCAAGCGTGGTCGCGCTTGGATGTTTTTTTTTTTGTTTGCGGTCTGGTGGAGGCTGAAGTTGGTGGTGAAGTTTGTCAATCTGGACGAGGAAAATTGGAAAACAGAAAAATCTAGGGAGGAAAATCAGTACCACGGCTCGGCCACATGGCGTTTGAGGAGGAGGCCATTGGCGGGGGGTCGATGTTTGGGCGTGACGTCGGGATCATCCTCACCACGGGAGAGCTTGGGGACAGCTCGGGGAACGAGAGGGGGAAAAGCTTGGAGCAGCAGCTCTCCTGGTCGGGCAGAGTGTTTGGCTCCTCTTGTTTGTCGCGTTTGCCTGTGATGCATTCCGCCCTTCACTTGTGTCTGAGGCGCGGCCCTAGCCTGGTTTGGGCCTGAGGCTCATTCCTCCATCCCTCTGCTGTCGATAAATAGTGCTGCGCTATTCTCTTTGGTGCACGGCAGAAACGCTGCGAACCAGGGAGCTCATATCCACGTGGCCAGGTGAAGAATCCACCCGGTCGCAAATATGCAGAGCGAAACGCTACAAAACTCGTTCACCAACGCTTCCAGGCACTATTGCAACATTGCTGGGGTAGTCAAATCCACCCCGTGAACACGAGTCGCTTTACAATAGGATCGATCAGATTAACAAGAAGCTCACAATTTGTCAAGTTGGCATTTTATGCGGCTTGCTTCCTGCAACTTGGCGTCCGCGTATTGATTGCTCCTGTCCCAAAAGCATAGCCGGTTGCACTGCTTTTCCCGAGTATACGATTTGATGATGGTATTGAAATTCTCTATGCATGAAGGCTGCACATACGTATCTCTAAAGAGAAGCCTTGTCCTCCTGCGCCAAGCAAATGTGTATATGCGGAACCACCATGCAACAACATGATGGAAGTCGTCCAGCCTCTATGTTTGTACATGATATCAGTTGCCCTCCCAAAACACAATCCCAATGCCCGACCGTAAAAACGCCAAAACCTTGTGTGTCCCTACTGTTTATCTTCAAGAAGTCGAACAAATGTTCAGAACCAGTCACCCTCATGCCACTCCCTACCGCAGTCTTGCGCTCTGATCCTCGGGTCATTACCTCGTTCGATGGCGGCATCTCGCCTCTGCTTCAAATCCTGTTTGATGCGTTCGATTTCCTCTTCCAGCCACTGGTCCCTGCCCACCTCGGGGATATCGATTTCTGCGAGCTCGTCGAAAGTGCCATCCTCCATCGACTGGTGTACGAGTTTTTCCTTGTCGTGCCAGTCCTTGAGCTCGAACTCGTAACCAAGCTGCGTGAAGCGCAGGTCCGTCCACGCCTTGTAATTCTCTTCATTTTCAAAGCACACGCCGAAGCCGTCACACATGCAAACGTGCTGGACGGGACAGTACACGTTGGAGCCGGTGAAGACGTATTGCCAAATGTACTCCCACACGCGGCCCGAAAGCGAGTCGTCCAGAGGCGTGCGGAGGAGCCAGTCGCGGTAGGCCACGAACCGCTGCAGAGGAATGGCGCGGATGCGGTCGCGGCTGAGGGCGAACTGCGCGCAGCAAGGCTGGGCCAGCACTTGGGGAATGGGGTCCAAGGGGAACAACTCGCTCCAAGCCTTGGCCAAAAGCTTCTGTTCATGCTTCTGGATGTCATCCTCTACTTCTCCGGGGTGCCTGTACTACTTTAGCATTTAAAGTGGACTGTCTTGAAAGAGAGCTGGCGACTTACATCCAGTCTGGGCAGCCTGGATCCCAATGGCAGCGCATGTTCATGTATCCTTCACGAAGCACACGGTTGGGATTCAGGCGACGAACCATCTGCACGGCATCCAGATCCAACATGTCGCTGTTGTGCCAGGCGTACCTGTGTGCATGCATGAAGATGGCAACGTCAGGCAGATCGGCATAGTTGTCAATGATCCAACTGAGGTAGATCATAACTTCGTGACCCTTGTTTTTGGGGGGATGTAGTGGCGCAGAACGGTCGTTGGCGACATATATAGCCGTCTGGTAGTCCGGCAGGAACTCGTCGATCCAGTCTACATCCTCCTCTCTTGTTCGTGGAATGACCAAGACCGTGCTGAAATTGTAATCTGCCGGCATGCCAACTCCAGGTTCAAATTTGGGTATGGAACTCCATGTCGACTTGGGCTTTGCGGGGCCCTGGCTGCTTGTTGGCCCAGAAGCTGACGCAGCTGTTGACGGTGACGGCTCCGGTATTGATTCTCCCAGACCGATCTTTTGCGGCAGTCCCCGCCAGGATTCCGTCACATTGGTGCTGTAGTAGAGAAAGGAGAAGAACGTAACGGTTGCGATGGCAAGAAGAGGAAGCAAGCTTCGTAGCGACGGCATGACGGGCGGAATCGCCGGAGGGTGCGGATGCGAGCGTTTCGAGGAAACGAACACGGAAAGTCAGGCGACAGGTATTTTAAGAGGACAACATGCGGTCTTCGTGGTGGGCAAGGTCAGCGTCTCGTCATAACAGTCGATGCCAACCCCTCTTGCGCGGCGTCCGCTGGCTGGGCAGATGGAATGTTTGGAGGGCGCGTACCGGGACGGTTACGACACAACACAGGCCTGGCGGCTGGTTCAGGTGCTGGGCAGCATCGTTCAGCGGGCTGGCAGTTGCAGGCGCGCGCTCGTGGATGACGTGCAGTTAAAGACGGAGTCAGGCCGGCGGGAGGAGGGTCGTATTGCGCCTGGGGGGCCTGCCCAGAGATTGCGGAGCTTCCCAGCAACGCAAGGCAGGGCTCCGCACTCAAGCTTTGACTAGCGATCATTCGGGACGACTTGTTTCGAGCGTGGCCATCAATTGGCCCCGGAGTGGATGTGCTTGCGCGGCCAGCCTGCTCTATACTTGATAAGATTGTCTGATCGGCCGTTCGCGCGACAACCGCTGCGCAGACCTGCGACGCCATCACCTTGTATAAACAGCTGTCAGTCAAAAACCCCCACAGCTGCTACCCACACGTCTTTTGACCTTCTTTTGCGCCACGGCAGACGCGCGACGAACCCTTTTGCTCCCCCAACCCATCCTCTGTGCAATCCAGGATCGCCGTCGCTGACAGCAGGAACACAACGCCTATCGCCTGCCTGCAGTAGCGGCACCACCAGCGCCAATCCGCCCCGGGACCATGCTGCCCCCAACGCGCCATCTGCCTGTGTCGCAAGGTCTGGATTCTTTCATCACTGCATGTCAGATGGTGCCACTGTCAATCGGCTTGTCTCGCATTCTTCTCAAGAAACTATTTGCAGCTTCGGGCTTTCTACTGAGCTCTAAATATATACTTCAACCTGTGGGCATATTCGCTTCCGTTGCTGACAGATGTCTATTCGCGTCTCGTTATTTCACATCATTGTGCCTCAAGTCCGCGTCATCTTCAGACAGAGGAGCAATGCGACACTCTCAGGTCGACGTCTTTCTCTTGGCTGCCTTCTTGGAAACCGCCGCCCTGGAACGCGCAGAGATTCATGTCTCCTGCTCGCGCATGAAGGGCGAATTGCATACCTTGCAGCTTCAGAATGCGCCTCAAAGCTTGCGACAGCCTGATGATGTCAGATCGCCGTCGTCGATGCGGCAAAAAGCCGGCCGTTGCGGCAGGACCGCTCAATGGCCCACTTCAAGGGCAGTGACGACCCGAATTTAATGAGAAAGAAAGTAGAAGAGCAATGCGAAGAAATTGTGATGGTAACAAGTCAAGGGATGAAAGGTATCACTTGGCCAAAGAAGCCAGTAAAGGGGTAACGCCTTGGCAAGAGTGCGCAAGGGCGAGAGAAGAAGACTCTCAAGGTTCAAGACAAGAGAGAGGCGA
The DNA here is from genome assembly GCA_011503125.2 of Botryosphaeria dothidea. Taxonomy (NCBI): domain Eukaryota; kingdom Fungi; phylum Ascomycota; class Dothideomycetes; order Botryosphaeriales; family Botryosphaeriaceae; genus Botryosphaeria; species Botryosphaeria dothidea. The sequence goes on from WWBZ02000073.1 coordinate 2,264,652, forward strand.
AGGCTCGAGAGACTTGGAAAGGCCGCGAGGAACGAAAACTCACCGTAGGCCCCGTACAGGGCAGCCGCGTGCATTGCCAATACACGTCGGGACCCTGCAGCAACCCGTGTGGGCCAACAACTTCACAATTGGACGCGACGATTGCGTCGCCATCCAGAGCGTGTTGTGGATTGTCCTCACGGCAAGCTGCCTCAGCCACGGAACGGCTGGGCTCGTTTTGCAGTCGTCATCGTTTTCATTACACCGGAAAGGCGGCACCGTGCATGTTTTTTTTTCAGGCGATTTTGCTGTTTACTACGAGGATTGTGTCGCTCCCGTCTCACCAGACAGAAATGTAAATGGGCGGTAGGGCACTTTTAGTTGATGGAGGTCGAACGTGGACAAGCGAAGTAGCCGATTCAGGCAGGTTCTGCAATGGTGGCTGCACGCACGGTGTTGAAAGGGAACGTGTCGACAAGCGCAGATGTCGAATGTGATGGGAAGGCATAGTAGTACAAAGTGAGATCTGAAGTCGGATAGAAGAGCTGCTCCAGGAGATCCAGTTTTTCGTCACCAATTCGATTAAAAGCATGTTTGCCGCAAGAATCCGTAGCCGTTCTCTGTCAAAGGAAATCCACCGAAATTTACCGGAAGCCGAGACCTTTAGATGTGGCGTAGGCAGATCGCTAAGCCGTGTCATACCTATGCCTTAGGTGAGGTCTCCCGTCCAGCAGCAGATTGAGTGAAAAGCCGTTTTGTTTTTTTGAATCCGTCGCCCGCAGAAGATATCGCTGAAATTCGCCGTAGCCCGATCGTGATCGGAGACTCGGAGGTGCAAAAGCCAGGAAGCAAGTAATACAGGGACGAAGATGAGGCAGCAATCTCGAAGACGCAATTGTTCTCGGAGGAGCAAATCACGTCGGATGTGATGGACCCCTAGTCTTCTGCCGTTACTCGCGAGGGGGTTCTGAGAGAATTAGTGTCGAGCACTTAGTAGCGAGAGTAGTAGTCATCACCACGGTCATCGTAAGCCCTTCCACCGCCATACGGCTCATCGGCAGGCGGGCCACTGTAGGCGCCACCATCGCGGCCGTAGCGATCGTCGCGGCTCGAGCCGTAGCGGTAACGGTCCTCGCGGCCGGAAGCCTCACGGCCGGAAGCCTCGCGGCCGGAAGCGTAGCGGTCGACGCCGCGGGGAGGACCGTAGTCGCGGTCACGGCGAGAGTATCCGCGATCGTAGTTCCGCTCGTAGCCGCGGTCGTAGGAGTCGTAGCGAGGGCCGCGGCCGTAGTCGTCGCCACCACGGCGGCCACCGTAACCGCGTCTGTCGTCGTAGCGATCGCCATAGAAACGACCGCCACGACCGCCACGGAAGTCTTCTGCCCAAATTAGCTTATCTGAAATTGCATCTTAGCGGGGAATACCGTGTGAGTAAGTCATACCGCGCTTCGGCGGACCGTAGTATTTGCCCGGGGTGGGCGTCCTGGGGCGCGAGCGACGAGCCTTCTCAATGCTAAGAGTGCGGCCTTCAATGACCTCGCCTTGGAGTCCTTCTTTGGCAGCATCGGCTTGGTCAGGCGTAACCATCTTCACGAAGCCAAAGCCACGCGATTCCTTCGTGTGCGGGTCGCGCATGATGTTGCACTTCTCGACATCGCCATACTTCTCGAACAGGCGCGTGACCTCCTCCTCACTGAGACGTGGGTGGATGCCAGTGACGAAGAGGTTGGAGCCCGGATTCACGGACTCGTCATCGCGGTCGCGCATGGGCTCATTCGCAGGGCTGTCGTGAGCTTTGTCAGCGGGTGTTGCAGCGGATTGAGGCGCAGGTGGTTGCTGTACCGGTCGTCCATGCGGTCGCGCGCACCGGGAGAAGCACTGCGGGCACGGGCATCTTCATCGACACGGCGGTCGTTGCGTGGAGAGCGGCTGCGGTCGCGCTCGTAGTCGCGCGGCTCATCTGTTTGCACAGGCGTGTCAGCAGCGCGTCATCGCCGGAAGCTGGGCAGCGCGGTGGTGAGACAGCGGGCTTACCGTCATACGGACGCGGCTCGGCCTCGTAATCCATGGTGGACATGGCGGAGAGTAGTGTCGTTGGTGTAGAGCGACGAGTGCGGCTGGGTGCAGCTGAAAACAGGCGGCGGAAGAGGTGGTTGCGACAAAGCGGCGGCCGGGTGAGCAGCTCCGATCGGCTTGAAAAGGACCGTCGCAGTGAAGGCTAGTGAAGAGAAAAGTAAAAGGAAAGCGCGTCGGTGCAGACGGCACGTTGCTAGGCTGAGGTGAAGGAGTGAAGTGTAGCGGCCGGCTTTCGCGACGCCGAACAAACGCGCTGTGACGGGCGCAGGCTGACAGAAAGTCCAGGCGGCCTATCGGCGTCAAGGGGCGCGACCAAGGAACACGCCCGCCAGCGAGCCGCAGCCTCTTGGCTCTTGCCTGGCAGGCTTTCCGCAGTGCTTTCGCAAACGTGCAGCCTCGCGATTTGCACTCACTTGCTCGTGTCTTGCTTGCCTCGGTTCCAATCGCTTGGTGGGCGAAAATCACTGCAGCCATTGCGGTAAAAGTACAAGGCGTCCATGCTCTAGCTAATCAACACCGAGCCAACAACACCGCCCACAAGCAAATAGGTATATACTACCGATACGGAGCCTTATGCCTCGACGCCGCGCGCCCAGAACCCTCCCGTATATCCCATACGAAAGCCAGCCCCGTGTGCCCGAAGATTAAGACCAGGGAATCGAAAAATGGTATACAGCTCGTCGCCGCCGTTACCCGAAACGCCCGCACAACGAAAAAGCCCAGCACGAACAAACAATAGTAAAGCGCGCCACTAACCCCAATTTGTCCTCTTCTGCACCTTCCTGCGCTGTTGCGCCCGAGCTCTTGCCCGCTGTGTACGCTGCAGTGTCCCTTCATCTGCATCCATCGCGTCTTGTCCGTCGATTGGAGCGTCGGCCATTTCCTCGTCTCCGAGCATGCCGTCCAACTCATCATCGTCGATTTCACTGAGCTCCTCGCTCATGCCTCGCACGACCTCGCGACCCGACCAGACTTCATCATGAATGGTCGTCCCGTGTGGATCAAAGCTTTGCAGGTACCAAGGTACGCCGCCTCGCGACAAGGTGAGAATTTCTCCGTCCGAACGCGGTGGCGTCAAAGGGTCAGGATTGGTGGTGGACGGATGCGTACTACCCGAATTGGATAGCGGTGGCGCCGTACCAATGCTTCCTTGACGACCCTCCGCACCGGTATTGTCGACAGTTGACTCCACGGGCTCTTCGGGGAGCTGCAGTTGTAACCTTATGGCAGCGTCGTCTGCCTCATGGTCGGGCTCGTCCGTCTCTAGCCCAGATTTCTTTTCAGCTTCTTCGTTCTTCATTGGGCTATCACCATTGGCGAAGCCATTTGTCTCTGCGTTGCCGTTCGTAAGGTACTCCGTAGCTTCAGACATTTCTACGTCCTGCGAGACATTTTGTCGTTCTGCCCCGTCGTCATTACCTTTGTCGCAAGCAGTTTGGGAAGCTTGGGCTGAGTTGGGCTTAGAGCGCACACTGTTCCTGAACAGGGCGTCTAGCTCCCGCAGCTCCTTTCCATATTGCTTACCGGCGATCTGAGCTTCCTTCAAGGTGGCCTCCTCGAGAGCAGAGTGTATCGCCTTGATGATGCGTTTTGCTAGTTTCTTCTTGTCTTTCTGCTCTGGGGTAAGGTCACTGTTCGTGGCACCTCCCTCATTCAGTTGTTCATGGGCTTCATGAGCGTCAGTTATCTCATCCAGACCCACAACAGAACGGAATACCGCGCCCATGTCAGCAGAAAAGGTGGAAACTGATGTGTAAAGGCGTTCTTCGAGCTTCCTTTCGATCGCATCTAGACCTTCCTTGAAGACACCTTTCGAATCGAGACTAATACCTGATTAGCTCTAATTCAGCAGAAGAGCAGTATTGGGGATGTGCTTACTTTTGGGCCTTCTCCAAAATCGGCCAGAGGACCGGACAGATTGGAAAGTAGACCGTATCGACGATCGACTTCAAAATATGCACGTCGGCCACTTTCTTCTCTTCTCGCTGTTTGACCAAGCGACAAAGCTCCTTGACTTTCTCCATGTCCTTCTCAAGTAACTCCGCAAACTCGATCCGACGATGCAATCGTGGACGACCTGCCGCACCCATGCCGGCAAAGTTGCGCCGGGTGATCTCCATGGAAGAGAAAGTCTCCATTTGGAGTTGTAGCCGCTTGAGCAGAGCTGCTCCGCGACGAGCCTCCCTTTTCAATGTCCAGTACTTGCATGCTTCTGCGACATACTCCTTGCGCTTGCGAACGTTGAAACGTACAAGGGACGCTTCAACTTTTTCGTACACAAGCTGAGGTACAACAGGCGCTCCAGACGGCAGTCTCCATACCCCTTTGGTGGGCTGACTGCGCTTTCGCTTGTTACTCCCGGGAATCTGTGTCGAGTCATCTCCGTCGTCATCTAGTCCAATCACATTGGAAGAGTTGTGAGCTGCAGCTGCCTGGCTCTCCGCCCAGCGCCGACCTCGCATGGTCTGACGGTAAAAAGTCATCGCCTCACGGGTAGCAGTCTCAACGTCGTTCTCCCGGCGCCAGTCGTTGGGGACATGCTTGTGGCAGAAGGCCTTGAGTACGCTGGCATCAACATTGGCCGGTCCACTGTGCGCGGATTTCATCCGCAGGAACAGCTTGGCGCGTCTTGCACAGGTTACGTGGAACGCAGAATAACAATTCTTGTTCCCGCACTGGATGCATGCGCCCATTTTCTGGTCGCAAATGTAGCATTGCTATGCAAGTCAGCAAAGACGAGGGATATAACAGAGAAGGACATGGCTTACCAGCTTCCATCGTTGCTTGGGAACCTTCTCCACGTCCATGACCGGTTCCATAAAAGTTGTGTTACCAAGAGAAACCTCCGGTATCCAAATGGCGCAAAGCAGATGCGACCATCGGTGAGGGTTAGCAGTCTGTTTGAAAGCGCCGTCGACATTGGGACAGAATATGCAGGTCTGCAATACATTAGTAGCGCGACAAGACGAAATGAACGAAGATACTCACGGGTGTTCCTCGGCCAATCAGCTGGCACTTGCGGCACAACCACTGCCCTTCAGGTATAAAAGGGACCCCATAACACTCCTGATGCACTGCGAGGTCGCAGCCGTCGCAGAAGACAATGGCGTTGGTGTTTTCGCAGTCCCCATCATCGCATACTGCGCATTTTGTGTCTTGTTCTTCACCATTGCCTATCGGCTCTCCATTGACAGCAGCTGCCGAGCTCGATCTTGGTCGATGGGTCTGGGGAGGCTTCGGATTTGGCTTGGGGATTCCTTGGGCGCAAACGAGTCAGCAACGATCGACCGCACCTGATAGACAACAAGCTCACTTTTTTCGAGGGCGTGCCATTCCTTCTCGATCTGCGTCATGGTTATCTCGAATATCGCCGGCTTTATGGCCTCGACTTGTTCATCCTTCCTTTGCGCGTTGTATGCTTCCAGCCAGCGATCGTCTTGTTCGTCCATGTCGTATTCAACCCGACCGATAGGATGCCCGTGTGTTTCTCCCTCGATGCTAAGCGCAAGGTCCAGGTCTTCTTCAAGGTTCCCATCAACCATACGAATCAGTCGCTTTTCGGGCCGTATGAACATGTCGCTTTCCTGGTATCCCACGCTTGCCATGGTACGATCCACATAGTTGACCTGCGCCGATGGATCTTGTTCGTAATGCGAGAAAGGGTCGATGGTTCGATAAGAGGGCTTCGGCAGACTCAGCTTCTCGCGCTTGTCTTTCGTCGGCAACGGCTCGATTCTTGGTGCTGGAGGCGAACCGAGGCCGGTAAGCATTGATCCAGGACGCCGTGGCGGCCTCCCAGGTCGTCTCTTAATCGTTGCAGGTGTCACAGGCTGTTCGTTGCTTCCGCCGACATTGACGGTATCCTCGTCATGATCAGCGAACGACGACTCTTGTGTCCTCAACGTCGGTGCTCCATTTAGAGCTGGAGTATCATCTGGTCCTGAGCCATTCCGTGTGTCGCTCTGGCTCAACCCAGTCACTGGTGTTGTAGGTTTCGTCACCGGAGGGCTAATGCCATCGATATCTTCCGCACTGAACACCATGAACTCCGCATCGATATCCAGATCCTGGTGAAACTCTTCCCAGCCCCGCTCCTCCCTCGGCTTGTATCCATCGTTTTGTGCAACCGCGGCAGCAGCTGCAGATGCGGAGCTGGCACGAGGTCCAGCAGCGGGACGATCGCGCCTGGGGCGCGTGTAGGGCCGGGATGGTGATGCAGTATCTGGGGAATAATTGCGGGTTGCGGCTGGTGTGCGCGATGGGCGCGGGCGGGGCGCGCTATGTCTCCGGCCGGCAGCCTTCAGCAGCGGTATAGCAACCTCCTTGGGGATTTCGGTGCCAGTGTCGGGGTCGATATAGCGACCACCGCCGCCTGGTCCTCCGGGAATGTACTTGGGTCTCTTGGGCGGCGCGGAAGCAGGGGCGGCAGGCGTGGCGCTGGGGTCGACGCGTGGAGGGCGGCCGGGGCCTCGCTGGTTACGCCTCGTGGGCGTGTCTGATGGCACGGCCATGTCCGTTCAGGATCGATGTCCTTATGATCGCGTTGGGCGCAGTGAGACTCCGGTCACGCAGCGCGAGTGGAGGCGCAGGGAGAGGACAGCAGGTGCCAAGCTACCGGCTGCGCGAACGCGTTGTGCTGCAGGGTCGGGCGAGAGACATGTGTAGAGGGCGCGGTAGAGACGAGGAAAGCGTTGTCAAGCGCGGCGATTGCTGCTCGAGACTTGAGCCAGCTGGCGCGTCTGGCAACGAAGTGAGGTTGAGTAAGTCCGTGCGCAGTTGGAGCGCGGAGTCGCGCAGGCCGTGCCAAGGTTGAGCCAGCCAAAGAAAGCGCGAGTCATTTGCGACAGGTGCAACCTGCTACAATAGCTCCTCAGCACTCCCCACGCATATCCATGTGGCTCATCATCGCTCTTCTTCACCGCTTTGCGACAGACCCGCCCGCAAGAGAGGATGCGCCTTGGCCGTGACCTCGAACGGCGTGCGACACTCTCACCATCACGTGCTCACACCCGATGATGCCATCGCCAAACTTCACACTAATAGGTGTTGTTTTGGAAGGACCTCGCGACTTAAGTGGGGTGTAATCCGCCGCCTTCGACCCACAGCCTCGCTCTTCTGCTGAGGAGCCGCCCTCTTTTCTTCCTTCGTCGCGCCGCCGTCTGTCCCTGAGTGTACGATAGAGGTAGAGGATTCACCGTCATGCCGTCCTCCGAGATCATTTTCCTGGCACGGGCCCTATCGCGGGTCTTGGGATGGTCATAGTACGCTCGTCGCCTGGTGTATATTGTGTATGCGAATAAGTACTGACCGAAAACCGAAGCTTCCTGTGCTGGTCCCTCTCGTTCTACCCACAGCCTCTCATGAACTGGCGTCGGAAGTCGACACTTGGATTCGGAATCGACTTCCCTACGCTGAACATCCTTGGCTTCCTCGCGTACACGATCTCCACGGCAACGATGCTGTGGTCTCCGACGATCCGTTCCCAGTATGCTGCTCGGTACCCGGTTGCGCCTGAACCTACCGTACGCTTCAACGATTTCGCTTTCGCGCTACATGCCATCATTTTGTGCATCATCATCTACAGTCAGTTCTGGTTGAAGGCCTGGGGCTTCAAGGTTGGCGCGGATCAGAACATGAGCCCCTTAGCTCTCGGGATCTTTTGGGGCAACATTTTGGGCGTTATCATCGTCATCCTCACAGTATGGGCAAGGAGCAGTGATGGCGGCTATGACCCTAACGGTTGGGCGTGGATCGATGTGGTAAGTTCCTTCATCCTTTCTTTAACCTTTCTGAAATCAGTTCTCAAAGTATTGAAACGAGTGATTGCGCTTGGGAAAGTTAAAGTTTTCGACCAATACGCGGACTATGGGTGATTGTCTTAGCTCCGCATGCGATTTTAGCTTGCATTCTATCGAATTGCGCAGGCCAAAATGCCATGCAGAGGTTAGCATAGGCTAACTTACAACACCAGATTTACGCCGTTGGATATGTCAAGCTTGTGGTGACGGTTGTCAAATACGTTCCTCAGGTGTGGCTCAACTACAAGAGAAAATCGACTGTGGGATTTAGCATCGGTGGAATGTTGCTGGACTTTTCGGGCGGCATACTCTCCAACCTGCAACTGATTATCGACTCTTCGCTGGAGGCTGATTGGTCTGGTATCACTGGAAATCCTGTCAAATTTGGTCTGGCAAACATCAGCATTCTCTTTGATGTTATCTTCATCATTCAGCACTACATCCTCTATCGGCATGCAAGAGAGGTAGATCAGACGGATGAAGAGTCGGTGGGCGAACAGAGGCCTTTACTGAATGCGGATTCGTGATTGGCCTCCGAAGGCGCGCACATATACGAGTGCCGATTCATTTTAGTTTGATTTCACGGTGCACAAGAATGGATGTTAAGAGCGACACGTGGAAGAGGTGCTGATTTTAGATTTCTTTCATTTGCGCCATGCTGATGTGGGTCTGACCAGTTTCCTGCGCGTGCATTCTCATGATTCGCCATGACGAAATTTTGCTCGTGATGCGATACTCGGGCAGATCGCATGGTCCAGATGCCGAGAATTGGTCGTGAAGATTTGCACAGGTGAGGAGGGGTAGCCTATTGTATGTAAGTCCGACTGGGCTGTCACACCAAGCGACGGGCTAAGGCGACGGGCTAAGGACGAAGTGATGTCAAAGGAGGTAGTACCTGCATAGTTGGCGTGTTTTTCTTCAGCTGTGGATTTCCCATTGCGCTTGACAGTTGACTGGCAGCGGAAAGGAGTCGAAGAGCAATTTCGATCCCCAGAGTCTCTCGGCTCCTCTCAGCAGGCCCCGCGATCGAAGTGATTGTTATGGTCAACCCACAAGACGATCACCGCCGAGCTAAGCATGGGAACTGCAATAAGGCCGGCCATGCCCTATCGCCAGGAACCACGAGGCAGGGGCAAGGGCCGCAAGTCCACCGTTGTCTGTAGTGCCTGAGGCAGCCGTCCCGCGTTGCCGATGGATTGGGGGCCGCGCCTTGCCGGAAGCGGAAATGTTGTTTCTGTCAGGCCAAGAAGCGTAAGGCACTACGCGGTAGGGTTTGCTAGTCAATTGATAGTCCGCAGCTAGCTGTGGCGTTCTGCATGCGCATACCTGGACGTTGAGAGCAAGGTGGGCACGCCACAGGCCTGTGTTAGCCCTCTGGCTAAAATGATCAATCGAAGATCGTGGGTCGGAGCCATCTCGCAAACTGACTCTGGGGGACGATGGGCCGATTAAGCTCGCCTGATTTAAGCGCATCAGAAGCTGCACGAGGCCGAAACGAGGTGATCGGAGCAAGGGAGGAGGACAGAAAAAGCAATTGCCGACCGGCCCATGTCCAGGATCGCCCGCCGGCGCGTGAACGCGTGGAGCATCTGGTGCTCGCGGCCCGATGAGCCTGGCCAAACGTCGTGCAGTCCGGGCACCACCACCGCCAGCGCGAAGTGAGGGACGTCCGGATGCAGTACGTCACTGCTGCCGTCATGGCCAGCCCGGCCATGTCAATTGCTCGGTTTCAGTGCTGCATCACCGCCAAGGGAGCCTTGTCCCCTGGGGTCGCGCAGGATCCGAGTAAACTGATGGGGTGTTGATGCTGGGAAGCCCGCCCCAGCAGCTGAAAAGCAAAAGCAAACGCGCAGCGGCTCGCAGCCCGGCTAGGCGAGCCAGGCGGCGGGGTCCCCGAGTAACGTTCAATTGGCTACCGCCTTCCCGGCCGGCGTCGTCGTAGTCTTCAAAAGCACGGTTCCGAGGGCTTCGGGCCCCGCGATTGTCACCTTAGTGACGGCTTCACCCTCATCGGCGCCCACGCTCCGCCATCGAGACCCTGACAGCTGCTGAATTTCGAAATTCGTCATTAGGGGCCAGTGCACTTGGTACGTCGGAAGTCTGGCCGTGCCTCCCTGTTGCTGTTCTTATACCCGGCCCTGTGCCGCTCGCGACACCCTCCGTGCTCGTTATACTGCCCTCGTCCCTGTCTTTCCTTGCTCACCTCCCCATGGCTTCCCTCCAACCTTTCCGACGCTTCAAGACCAAGGCGAATTCAGCTCATGACATATACTCCTCCCAGGCTGATTCTCTTCCTGCTGAAGCGAGGCGCTCCACTACCAGCATGACAAGCGCCGACGACGGGCGCCCCAATACCGCCTTCAGGCAAGATCCGTCAACTCACAAGCGTGTTGCCAACGACAGCCAACCCGTAGCCGTGGATTTCCAAGACCGCCATCACGACAAAAACACGGCGCGTCGGCCTCCTCAAAACTCTGACCTCCCACAGGCGACTGTTTCAAGCAGTTTTGAGATGAGCTCTGACGAGGAGGATCACCACTCCGCTCCACCGGACATCCGCAAAAGGGCCATCCATATTCCAGTGCGGACGACGTAAGTACTTGAACTTGTGCCCAGTTCCACTAAAAAAATCCTCCCCTTTATCCGGGAAAGTCAAGAAGAATTACAGTGGCACAAATGAGAAATCAACGCTAAGTTTGCTCTATAGCAGTATGGAAGGAGCCAAACGCAATTTTTCCAGACCCAAGAGCCAGGATTACAGTGCTTCTTTTGCATCGCAAAGGTCAATCCCTCCGACGCCCGAGTCTCACGATCGCGGATCTGGAGGGTCTGCAGGTAAAAGCTCTGCGGATTCGGTCATGTCCTATGAGACGAATGCCACGTCAATTGGGACTATTCCCCCATTGCAGACCAAGGGCGCTTCCGAAGAAAATGACAGGCTAGAACCTCTCGAAGAAGATGACCCTGGATGCTTCGACCTCGTTGCTCCAGCCGAAAACGAAAACGACTTTTCCCTCGAGAAGCGTTCCGAGAAAATTTTTTCGAGAGAACATCTTCAGGCCATCTTCTCAGACCCAGCTTTGTTGAACAAGTTCACCTCGTTCCTCAGCGCTTACAGGCCGAAGTCGATACCGCTTCTCATCTACTACCTAGATGCCCTGAAGGCCCTTCGAGCTATCAATTACGCCAACGCGGTTGCTGAAGCATTGGAACCAATCGACAACTTGGAATTCACTTCACATCCTGCTCGGCCTACTATAAATTCTGTTTTGGAAGAGAAAGCTCAACGAGCCTTTGATCAGCTCGTCCGTGACGACCTTCCTGCTTATGTCAGCCATATATGGGTTCAGGTCGTCAGCATGAGCATCCAGATGAGAATCACCGGAACCCTACCTCCCCACCTGAGGGAGACATCCGAAGGCCTTGCCGAGACGTTTTGCCTCACAGATCCGTCGAGAAAAGACAATCCAATTATCTTTGCTTCGGAGGGTAAGTAGGGATCTTTGTTGTGGTCTCTTGAGACATTGCTAACTAAGCCAATTCAGAATTTCATCGCACTACTCAATACGGCGTGGTAAGTCCATGGACGAACACTTCGCATCACGGTCATAAAGTAACTAACCCACTTTTAGAGCTACGCCATCGGACGTAACTGTCGATTTCTCCAAGGCCCGCGTACAAATGAAGCTTGTGTACAGGTACGTCGAAGATCCTTCGACATGGGGTTATCTGGTGGCTGACAGGTATGCGGCATTACAGCGACTAAGCCAGGCTCTCAAAGAGGGCAAGGAAATTTCAGAAGTGCTCTTGAATTATAGACGTGATGGGTCCACCTTCATGAATTTACTTATGATGGTAAGTGTTCCTAATTCGGCCAGAATGGGGCAGAAGCGGGCATCCGCTTTGAGCCATTTGTAGCCCATGTTTCTATTACTAACAGAGAGCTTTGACAGGCTCCATTGATGGACAACAAGGGGAAGGTCCGGTACTTTATCGGATCTCAAGTTGACGTCAGCGGTCTTGCCAAGGAATGTGCGGACCTGCCAGCTCTGAAGCGTATGCTTGCTAGAGAAGGAGAAATTCCAATCGAGGATGCGGAGAATCACAAAGAAGAAGAAAAGGACGAGTTTCAGACGCTGTGTGAAATGTTCAATCAGCACGAGGTCGAAACTGTAAGGAAAACGGGCGGCCGCATGCACCGAGAGCAAGTGGAAGACGACGATGCGGCCTCTACCTTCCATCAACCCCGGCTTCTCCTCAAGGATGCAAGCCCTCCACTGGGTGCTCATTCGGAAGTGTTTGGCAAGGTCAAGAACAACGGAAAGTTGGCGGGCATCTACAGCCACGTAAGTCAATCGGAGTCCTTCATGTGTGAACAGAATATTTGGACCTTTTCTAACACTGCGTTCCCCTTAGTATCTCCTTGTTCGACCATACCCTTCACTTCGAATCCTTTTCACTTCCCCATCTCTACGCGTGCCCGGCATCCTCCAATCCGGGTTCATGGATCGGATCGGCGGCAGCTCACGGGTGCGCGAAGAACTTGAGCAAGCAATGGCGGTTGGTCGTGGTGTAACTGCCAAAGTTCGCTGGCTGACCAGCTCCCGTCCCGACGATGAAGGCCGAAGCCGATGGATTCACTGCACACCTTTGCTTGGGCAAAATGGCTCAGTTGGCGTTTGGATGGTCGTCCTTGTTGACGACCACGGCGGTATGGCCTCCCGAAGGTGGCGAGCTGCTCCACCAGTATCCCGAGAAATCAGGAGCCGACGCGGTCATGCGGAAGACCGCAACACAAATGGGGCCAACAGATCAGAGCTTCGTAGCCCCGAGGGCCTCGTCCCACCAGCTCGCTCCCGGAAGAACATCGCTCCCATCGAGACGAAGGGGCATAGCAAATTCGACAGAACGCTTACCGAGGAGGAGTTTGATCGGCAGATGGTGGAACGGGACCGTTTTCTGGGCCTCGCATCTCCACGCTCTCCCCGCTCTCCACACTCTCCGCGATCTCCGCGATCTCCCCAGGTGTATGTTGATCGCATGGGTAACGCTAGTCCGCGCCCGCCTGGAAGTGCATCAAACTCGCTCGACTCTTTCCGGATTTAAGTGTGGATATACGTATTTTTCTCTTACGTTTGTGTCTGCAGAGGGTTGATTTCGAAAATTGGACTCTACGGAATGTATTATTAGAATTTCCTTTCTGCCTATACCCATCGAGTATGGTGACTTGTCTGTATTCCTACTTGTAAGCATTAAGTAAAGCGCCTCGTATCTACATGATTTCATCTCTTGTGTTACTCTTAGCTTGCCATGTTCTCGGTACTTAGCATCGGACTTGAGGCAATCAACGGACAAACCCTAGCCTGCGATGGCTTGCATGGTCGTTTACTGAGTTTGCTCGCCAAAATCCAAACAGATCATTGATATTGAAATGAGCAATTCTGCCAAGCCGAACGACGTCCTGACTAGCGAAAGAGCTCAAGAATCAAGTCGTGGGTAAGTTGTAGGGCTGAGCAGCAGCCAACGTCAGAGCTCTCGCGCCGTGTCGCCGATCTCCCCCGCCAAAAAACCACCGCAACCAGAGACACCGTTTCGCGTCGCCAACGACTGCTGCCCGCGCCTGCTGCCAGCCATGGCGTCCATCCGGCCTATGACGCCGATGGACCTCCTCCAGTTCAACGAGTGCAACCTCGACCCGCTCACCGAGACCTACAACGTCAGCTTCTATCTCGACTACCTGACCAAATGGCCGCACCTCTGCAAGGTCATTGAGGGCCCGCACGGCAAAATCGAGGGCTACAGTACGTGCAGCAGCGCCCTTGCAACGTCGCACGTCTCCCAGCTCAAGCTGACCGCTCCGCATAGTCATGGGCAAGACCGAAGCCTCGCCCTACCCGGCGCCCGTGCAGCCCTACTCGCCCGACACGAACCCCAACCCCAACTACCTGCCCTGGCACGGGCACATCACCTGCCTGACGGTGGCGCCGTCAGCGCGCCGGCTGGGCCACGCGACGCGCCTGACACAGCTGCTCGAGCAGGCGTGCGACGCCGAGGACGCCTGGTTCGTCGACCTGTTCGTGCGCGCCGAGAACGTCGTCGCCCAGAAGTTGTACGAGGGCATGGGCTACTCAATCTACAGGCGGGTCGTCGGGTACTACAACGACGACGCGGACGCGTTCGACATGCGGAAGCCGTTGAGTCGGGACAAGGATCGGAAGCATATCAGGGAGAACGGGAGGGATTTCAAGGTCAGTCCGGAGGACGTGTGGTGAGCAGGAGAAGAAGAAAAAACAATGGGACGGGTAATTTCTAGGGTTATGGATCGTAATGCCGTAGTACCTTTGGTACGGATTGATGAGCTTTGGATAGGCCCATGCCTGTGGAGCAAGACTTGTTACAGAGTCCGTCAGCATGGATCGGTGCTCGACCGCGTCCGGTAAGAACTCGTCCGGCAAATGGAGCTGCCATTGAGGACCGTCTTCAATGCTGGTCTGCGAGGCAACGGAAATGCAGGGAACTCAAAGAGGCGAAATACCCCGATCACATATCATGGACTCCTATAGAGGATACTCGTATACCGTATGGGGAAATCTCGAGATCATACGATTTTGAGTATTCAATCGGCACTTGACGGGGCCATACCAACAGCACTCAAGATCTGGATCATTTGCTACAGGGCATCAGCAATCGAAAAGGACATCAATTTCTCAGAACGGCAGTACTCCACCGAGCCCCTTCCATCACTTGCATAATGCTGAGTTTGGAATAGAGATTTCCTGCATCTCCTTAATGTAAGTCGTCTCGGCTGGACTCTTGGATGATTCCATAACATTCACTGCCATATTTCAACTTGAAACTCCATGAAGTTGCTTTTGAGCCGTTATAAAACCACGCAGAAAAAGAAAAGAGGACCCAAACATCAACTCGCCTGCATCCTACGCAGCTCCAAGCAGCTTCAACACATGCCGAGACACAATATCGTCCAAGAGCGTCTCTTCCCTCATCTCCTGCACCGCCATCAACACTGACTCCCTCGCCTCCCCAACCACCACCCCGCCGCCACCCGCTCCCCTCAGCAACGTCGACACGTCCGCCTTCCCCGCGGCTTCCACCTTCTCCTCCGCGCACGCCACACCCACTGCCCGCGCCTTGGCCTCCGCCTCGCCCCAACATCGCTCTGCCCTTCTCGCCTGAGTCACGGCCTCTGCGAGGTTGAGCTGATCGTCGTTCACGCACGCGTTGCGCAGCCGCCAGTGCACGTCGCCAAGAGCGACGTACAGCTGCGGGACCTTGTTGGCCGGGACGACGCCGGCGGCCAGCGCCGTGGTCAGGACTTCGTACGCACGCTTCAGGACGTCCGCGTGCGTCGCATCGTCCGTCCAGGCGTCGTTGACCTGGTCGAGGGCTGCGGCAGGCGGGAGGTTCGCTGCACCTTCGTCCGTCGCCACTGCGGGGACGGACGGGGCCTGCTCAATGTAGGCGGCCTCGCCTTGGGCGCCGCCAGCGGGCGCAGTTGCGTCGGCGATGGAGAATAGGGCGTCGATGAGGGCGCTGTGGACGTCCGGGTTGAGGGCGGGGTTGGTCTCGGCGAACTTGGTGAGGACGGCGAGGTACCAGGACGCGGAGGAGCGCTCGCCGCGCCGGAACTCGACTTCGCTGATGGCGGAGAAGAGGCGGGCGGAGGCGAGTGAGCCTTCGGCGACGGCGGACTCGTACTCGCTGGATTCAGCCTGGGCAGCCTTCGGAGGGACGGCGGACAGGCTGAGGGAAAGGGTCGGGGTCGAATCTGTTTCTTCGGGCTCGTTAGTTTACTGTATAGGGAAGCGCGTATGCTCATCTCTAGAGTGTTCATGACACGTACCCGATTGAGGAGTTGTGTGATCCAATTTCTCCCAGTAGGGCCAGAGAGCACCAGATGTAAAGAAGCCGACGACCAATTCCACATCTTTGCTGATCGTTTCCAACTTGTCTGCCGGGAGGACTCCAAGAAGATCGGCAATGATGTTTGCCATGAAGAAGATAGAATCAAGAATCGCACTTTCAGTCACGGCTTCCTCGACCGTGGCGTACTCCTCTCCGGATGAGCCGGAGGAAGACTTATCCTGTGCGGATTCGGAAGGGAGCACAACACCTCCAGATGCATCTCCGGAATTTGCGGCCTGGAATGCGGCCTGGAGAGACTCGTACTCTTGGACCTGCCTCTCGAGGCAGTGGCGGATGTGCTGCACGGATTCTTGCAGAAGTTGGATTGCTTCTCCCTTGCTCACGCGATCAGCTAGATCTGACAAGACGTTTGCCGTGTTAAACAGGATGTCGAGATTGTTGGGGTTCAATGACAGGGCAAAGCGGTGCGACTCCAGCGCCTGGCGGAGCAGATCGACGAGAGGAGGACCAATTTGCGCCGCAATACTTAGATCCTGCGCGATCTGATATTCAAGTAATGCCCTGAATCGATGTTAGATGGTATATGTGTAGATGGTAGTATCCTGCGCGCAGGCAGATGCCTAAGCTACAAGGCAACCAAAGAATATAAGGCTTATTCGCCGCGGCCCCAAACAGATCAAAATTTGAGAAACAGAGTATGTGAGGACGAAGTGGCAAGTTGGATGAAGGAAAAGAAAAGGGGAAAAAAAGAAAGATGCAACAGAGCGTGACTCACTTGTTGTAAGCCAGGTCGAAGGACTGGGGAAATTTTTGCAAGCCAGCGGTGTAGGCGTCAATGGCACGCTGGAAGAAGCGGGCAGATTTTGCAGCATCGCCAGCCCTCCACTTGCCGGCGCTCTTCTCAAACTCATCGGCGGCATCAAGAAAGTCGTCCTCAGTCTCAGGTTCCTGGGAGAGGTTAGCGCTCGGACAGGGCGCGACATAATCGGCCTCAGCAGGCATACGGGCTCCTTCTTCTTGCCGCGCGCGGCTTGCTTGCTGTTGCTGGGGAGGAACTGCTTCTTCTTCGGCATGGTGAGTTCAATGCGCTCTCCTATGCGCTATAAGTTGATATGATTCAGTAGGTGGTAAGGTCTTGGGCGGCTGGCCGTGAGGAGGAAGCGTCGCGGACGATCGGGCCTTCGAAAATTCGCTTCCGCTGCCCATGACGATCGTTTTTCTCACACGGCAGCTCTCTTTTCCTCCACCCTTCCGCGCTGCTCTTATCCGTCTCACGCGCATTCAATCGCTGATGCACTCTCGCAAGGCGGCCATGGCTCGGTATTGTCCATTTGAGGATCTATCTGCTATGGATGCCCGTATTTTCTCGCGCGCTCACATCTTGAAGTCATCCCACCACCGCGCCTCATCAACCAGCATGCCATGATCATCAAACATGACGCCCTCCTCGGCCAGCATCTTCAGCTTCTTCTCGCAGTTCTGCCCGCTTGGCACGTTCCTCCAATCTCCTTTGTAGCCTCCGATAAACTGGCGGCGCGAAGTCAGCATTGCGTGCTCCGCTATCTTTGAGACCCGCGTCTTACCCCGCTGCTGGCGATGCATCGATGACATGGGATCTCCGGCGCGAATGGATTGCTTCGCAGCGCGCCACCGACCGCGCGAGGTGAGGAGCCGAGAGCCCGGGCAATGGCTGCATAACTTGTGATGCGTCCCTCTGGAATCTGCTGGAGTAGCGTGTACACGTGCGTTTGGTATTCCGACACGGTCTTCGACATTGTGCTTTTCTCAGAAGAGTTGCTGTGGGATATCAGACTCTGGAGAAGATTGGATTGCAGTTCTAATATATAGCAGGCAGGCGTGGAGAGAGTTGCCTGCCTGGTTTGCTTTTGCGACGAGCTCATTGGTCACTTCCTCAGCAGCAACGCCTCCTAGCCACGCCATCACGTGGACGGCAACTCAGAGACTCACTCACCAGCAGGTCAGAAAAAGGACCAATTAAGACTACTATAGGAAGTGGAAGCATTTATCCTCTGGACGAATGCTTCCACTCTCCATAAAGTTGCATTTATTGGAGGTCGTGGATTTCCAACATGGCCGCTTTTCGTAACCACGCCTCGCAGCCAACCGATTTGGCAGAGGGAAGCTGCGAAAGATTGCATCGATGCTGCTGAAGTCGAGCAAGCGTTCCAAGCTGATTTTAGAGAGCTCCAAGTCTACATCCGCCATGTCTCCATACCTCAATCCGCCCCTCTTCAGCTTTTCAGTCCTCAGAGACAATCATCCGCAAATTTACTCCATTTACATTACATAATCATCCGATATGGATTCTCGCACGCCGTCTGCTACTCTTGATCAAGCCCCCACATGCGGGTATGGACATGCGCGCGCCTTCATATTTTGTGCCGACGACGACCAAGTCAGAGAAAACGTCAGATACCGCATCTACGACTCTTGTTTCTGCATCAGATACGACGATGACCCATCACCCTTGGTAACGCAGTACATCAGGAGCTGGGACCCTCCTCCGCATCCTCTCTTCAACAAGGATTCCTGGCGGGACACAATGGTGTTCCGACCTTGGAAGCACGAGCCTCAAGGCCTCGCACTCTTCCGCGTATCCCGGACTATTGGATGGGAATCTTTCTACCGCTTCTACTGGTTTCATTTTTCAAATTTTGTCATCGAAGCGAGCAGCTTCTGTGAGCTGTCCCGACGCTTGCACATGGTTCCGGTGCCGCACAGATTCCACGTGAACGGAGTATTGAAGATCAACCGATCCGTGAACGGTAAGGCGACCGAAGCCGCCCAAGACTCGGGAGACAAAAAGTACCAACGTGCTCTTCTCTATACAGGACTGGATAGTCAGCAAGTGCCTTGGCTTGAGCACATCAATCTCCTGGGCAATCGCCAGAGGATCTTACTAGGGAAATCATACCAGATTGTTGAGGAAATAAATTCTGAACGTCAATCGACCTTTTTCTGCATGGCGGGAAAGCTGGGAACGATGCCATTCCACTATACGAAGGCCCAAAACGCGAGACTGGAATTCAACGACGACTATTTTCGGACTGTCCGGAAGTGGTACGAATCGTTTCAAGAACGTATACCCTGGCACATCGGTCATGTCCCGAAACCCCTTTCTGAACATGCCAGCCGATTACCGGTTCGGGCATCCGAGCATCTGCAACCGAGATATTTCCCTGGCCTCAGTATTGACAATGCACGAGCACCTAGATCAAAGTCCGATGGGAAAGACTCCAAGTCCTTCCGATTAGAGCAGTCGGAAGATGATGACGCTAATAGAGATCGGTACGAAAGCCGGCTCAGTGATGCCGTAATCTGTACGAAGATCCATACCGGCGAGGATACCGCCTCCACTAAGTTTCTCAGGAATAAACAGCCCGGTGGATCCTGCCTCGAGGAAGAAACAGACCTTTTGCGAGTGGTTGAGGTGAGAAGATTGATATCAAATCCGGATCCAGTTGGCCGAAAAGGGTTTCTTCAAACCTCAGATACGGACTCCAAGCACTGCCGAGAAAGTAGCAAGCCATTGATATCCGAGATTCCACAGGAAGAAGAGCACCGGAAGGCAGATGCTGGCGATCTCAGCAACTTGAAACCTACGTCTCCGGAAAGTTCCACGAACAATCAACCCCGAAAATCCAGTCTCGAATCCCGCATTTCACAGTGGATGAAGCGGGAGAATGATAAAGAAATCACTCGCAGATGTTCAGGTTCATCTTGGATGGACAGTGAGGAAGTCCGCGAACTCTTCTCTCGGAAGCGCGTGTCTTCCTCCAACTACCATGCCTATCTCTCGAGCTCGTCGTCTCACAGAGAGCCGTCTTCTGGCACGAACTGCTCTGCCACACTATCTCGCTCCTCCGCAGAACGCATTGAGGAGAATGTGACTCCTCAGAAAGTTGTTGCAAGGAAGCCTGCTGGCAATGCTGCCCGCGAGCGACCAGCATCGGGGGTTAGAGCATTACCGGAAAACACGTCATCTGCCACCTCCAACCGAGCCCCGAGTTCCATCACAGCTCCGCCGACCAAATCAGTACCACTGACAGAAAAGACGAACGCTATGTATCCCAAACATGAGCCTCACACTAGTTCACCGCCATCGTCGCGCCAGGTATCATGCATGTCTTCCAATGTTGCGAGCATGTGCGTTGGAGGCAAACGTGATGACGCGAGCGAAGCCGGAATTGACGCGGCCACAGGTGTGGAAGTGCCTAACTTTCCCGGAGCGAAGCAGTTCCTGACTCCGAAAAAGGGTGTGAAGCCATGGTGGGAGTCAGACGACGGTGAGGTGATGAGCAAGAGTACTGGAGCGCGTAGAAAGAATGGGAGAAAGGAAAGGGAGAGGGGGATGAGAGGAAGTACAAGCTCGTGGATTTCGTTTGATTGAAAAGAGATTGTCCAGCGGGGAGGGCTGATACTTCTGATGACGGGCTCAGGGATGGTTTACTTGAAGCAATTTGAAGTTCCGGTTGGCCCTACTAGATGAGAAAGGGTCTTATTCTTGTGTGGTGATTGGCATTACAGTATGAAGATTGAGAGTTTTCGTGAAAGGGACTGAATGGACGTTAGCTTATGATTACAGAAAGACAAAGCCGATTCAATTCACTATGCCTTTCATCGGCTCATATTGAGTCTGTTCAGAATACTTTGGCAATCTTCAAAAAGTTTCGGCCGGCGTAATTCCTCGGAAAAGGGCCGCAGCACAATTGCGTTATTCTCACAGCTTCTCCTACACCTCATGTTATGATCGGAGCTGTGTCTTTCTCACGTCTTTTGCCTGTGGTACCTTTCGTTGATAGCCTTCACAACTGACCAGCCTGGGTATACAAGCGGTCACTGTTCGTATGCAAGAAGTGCGACGGCGTCGGGGGAGGAAATAGAAAGAGATTCGTCAGGAAAAACTGCGGCAGGAGAGTAACATTTTCGTTCTTTTGGTTAATCTCTGCAGCCATTTGCCAGGCTCTTCATTCTGTGATACACCGCAAATGACCTCTTACACCTCCGGTTTCTCAGATTCAGCAACATTTTTATTGTTTTAGATACATAAATTTAATTGGTAACCTCATCTGTCATGTGACAAGCTGAGTGCGAGACCACCAATCTCGCCCCTTTAGCTCAGTGGTAGAGCGCGACACTAGTAATGTCGAGGCCATCGGTTCGACTCCGATAGGGGGCATTGTTAGCCCAGCAGCCTCGTACACCTCAGGTGTACAGCAAATTTCATCTTTACTTTTTTCGGTTTCTCAACCTTTTTGTGCGTGGGTACGTGACGTGGGGAAACGAGATTTACTCGCGGTCTTCACTGCAAGACAGGGGATCGCTTCGGGTAGGACGCCGGGGCCGGAAGTCCGATGTGGGGCCGGTTCATGGTCTTGTTGGGTTGCGATTGTGGCTCTCTTTTTTTGGGCTGAAGCCGAGGAGAGCTGATGAGCGGAAGAAGGGATATCGTGGTTACCGGGCCGCTGTTATCTGTGTGTGTTTATGCATGGCGTCGAGAGCGCTGCTGCATAACAGTATGCATAATAACGGTCAGGGAGTTATCGAAACGGCGCGCACCTTGCTTACAAGCTGAGGCGAGAAAGCAATTTATCAACCTTCCGGCTGATAAGCCGCGCGCATGATGGAATAACACCGTTTTGGAAACAAGCTTAAAGGAAAGGATTGCGGCCCGACGAGTCCCAAGGATGCGGGCTTCGAATCATTCGGATCCAGACGATCGGACTTCCCCGGCGCAAGCGTGAGGGGAACTTTCCCGCGTGGTACATCACTCGACCCTCGGTCTGCAGTACAACTGCGGGCTATTGCAGTTGAACATGCGCTGGGAGTGATACTGCTGCTGGCAATTTTCCGAAAGGTTACATGTGCAAGGTTCCCCGCAAATGAAAGCGAGACAAAAGGGTAAACCGCCTTTCGATCCTTCCGAAACATCTCGCCTCACAATCAGACCAATTGGTCATTGAACCATGCCCTGTGTATTGAAAGGCAGGGAAGGAGATCCATCTCGGAAAACTTTCTCGTCCGCAGAACTTCGGTTATGTGGCAAATAGCTAACAGCAATTGTTTTCTTCTGACACAACTGCGTGGTTGCAGCATTTGTTCCAGACGCGAAAGTGTATACTCTAGGGTTACCATCAGAGCAATATGCGTGCATGTGAGAATTGGTGATCGAATGCGAGTTCTACTCCGGGCTCAACTTGACTTACTCCCGCCAGCTCCTGCTTAAACCAATCCGTGAGCTGCTGTACCCAGTGGTAGACCATAGAAGAACAGGCTTGGCGCATGAGCTGACCTGCATCTTACACATAATGGATGCGCGCAGCTGAGTGAGATTCACAATCTCCTCTGGCAGAGCTGCCAATGGTTTTTGGTGTTTGAGCTAACGGACAGGGACACAGGCAGGGAATCTTGGCATACTATACTGGCTTACGCCCCCGGGGCGAAGACGTGTTTCTGTGTAGCAGTAACGCAAGACTCTTCAAAGGGATAAGAGCCTGCGCTGACCCAAACTGGTTGATCAATGTGGTGACATACGAATGCGCCTTTTTGAGCCTCTCGTTTTTCCCACTCAGCCTTCCTCACCGTCTGGCCAGCCTTGCAGGTTGTTTAATATATTGGCTCTTTGGCTTTCTTCCCTGACATCCAGCAAAGCACAAACTAGGATGGCATCGGCTGATGCCGAGAAAAACGATGCGGGGGCGACACATGCTCATGAAGTCCCGGCTGGTGTAACTTCATTTGCACGAGAGGAAAGCGGAGGCGGCGATATCCAAGTTCTGGCCAATGCGAGTGTGCTGGCCAACGTCAAGACTACACCAGACGGCAAGATAATCCTGCTCCCTCAGCCGAGCGGTATGTTTTCCGCTTGACGCTAATCAAGACGCGGAAGTTGATGTGGAATCGCATGCAAAGATGACCCAGAAGACCCTCTCAACTGGAGCTGGAAGAAAAAGCACCTCGTTTTCGGAGCGTTGATGTTGCCGGCTTTTCTTACCGATTTCGGCATCACATACGGCGCTGTGACATTTGAGAAGCAAGCCGAAACCTGGAACATGAGTGTAGCTGCAGTCTCGAACTCAATCAGTGGTGCACTTTTCATGCTCGGTCCCGGTGGAATATTTGCGGTCCCCCTGACTGAGCGTTATGGAAGGTGAGTTTTATGGCAGCGCTGATTGTACGATTCCGCGAATTCTCACAATGCATTGGACCCAGGCTACCAGTCCTTTTTTGGTCACAGCTCATCGGCCTGGTTCTCATCATTGGCGCAACGCTGTCGCCAACGTATGCGAAGTTCACGGCCGCTCGTACACTGCAAGGGTTGTTCAATACTCCACCTCAGGTAATCGGCTTGACGATCATTCACGACATGTTTTTCTTCCACGAGCGAACGCGGAAGATCAA
The DNA here is from genome assembly GCA_011503125.2 of Botryosphaeria dothidea. NCBI lineage: Eukaryota > Fungi > Ascomycota > Dothideomycetes > Botryosphaeriales > Botryosphaeriaceae > Botryosphaeria > Botryosphaeria dothidea. Next base: position 2,287,811 of record WWBZ02000073.1, read on the forward strand.
TTTTTGGTGCGTCTGCTTCCTAATCGGACCGGTGTTCGCACCCTTCATGTCATCTTTGATCCTGTCAAAGGTCGGCTGGCGCGAAGACTTCGCAGTGTTGGCCGGCATGTACGGTTTGTCCTTGCTGATCGTTATCATTCTTGGTGACGAGACGGCGTACGACAGGAGGAACCCACACAACAACCTCAAGCCGGGCGGTGCTGGCGGACGGCTGGCGTTACTGACCGGTGTGATTGGATGGAAAACCAAGGGTCGACCAGGCCTGGGATCCGTCTTCCTCCAAATTATTCAGGTCCAGACCAGACCACAGATCCTACTCCCAAGTAAGCTTTGTCTCCATAGTGATCGTGCATATCCGATGTCAAGTCAAGGCTGACTGCATCCTCAGCTGTCGGCTTCTACATGGTTCTAGTAATGTGGACGATTGGGTTCGTTACCACACTGTCCCAGATTCTGTATCCAGCACCGTACTTCTTTACGCCTGCCCAGGTTGGACTCTTCTACCTGGCGCCATGTATTGGCTCGGTCATCGGGGAGGTATATGGTAGGTGGTTCAATGACTGGCTGTGCGCCCGGTACATCCGGGAGCACGGGGGCAAATATCGTCCCGAGAACCGCCTATGGAGCTGTTATCTGGGGCTGGTGCTTGGCGTTGCGGGCCTGGCAGTATATGGACAAGCCCTACAACATCACATGTCGTGGGTCGTCCTCGCTGTTGGCTACGGGATCTACGCGGTGGCGCAGAGTACGTATTACGCGTTCCCGATATGCGCAACATCTCCAGTGTCACGTCTTTTTGCTGACTCGGACCCTCGAACAGCCATAGTACCAGTAGCGATCACGGCGTACCTTCTTGACATCTTTCCAAACCATTCAGTTATTGCCTCTGCAATCATCAACTTGTGGTAAGCACTGAAAAGACCCACCCGCATGGCTTGAATGCATTGCTTACTTCCTGTGTTGGCGAACCACTGGCGGTTTCTGCGTGGGCTATTTTGAGCTGAAGTGGATTGCCCGCACCGGCGCCGGCGCTGCTTTCGGCACGCAAGCGGCCTTATTGGTCGCCAGCTTCTCGACTATCATCGCCGTGCAGATCTGGGGGAGAAAATGGAGGGCGAGATACCCACCGCCGAAACTCCACGATTGATCACTGCTCAATATGCGCGCATGCGATAGGTCAGATGGCAAGGTTGCAACCACATCGCATGATGAGGCGGTCATAGCAAACGAGTCTGGCTCAACCGCAGTTTCTTCTGCTGTCGCACTTGCTTATGGCCTTTGCGCAACTCGGACGTCTTGGCTGAAGGCGACAAATCTGCGACTTGTCGGCGCGATGGAGCACACGGATAATTCCTGGCTGCAGTGATGGTGCCGGCTAGATGAGGCTGCATGAGGGGTACTGCAAATATTCATTAGACGCAGCTGCAGACTCCCTCGTGATGCTTGCAGGAATAGTCGTTTAGCCGAGCCTGTCGAGTAGTCAAGCAAGGTCAGGCTTTGTCATCGGGTAGTCCGCATCCAGCTCCTCGATCAGAGGCTACGCGATCTATTAGGATGGTTAAATGGGTACACGAAGCCACGCTCTCGCATCGAGAAATGAAGACGCATCATCGAGGGCTGTCACAGCGGCAGAGGCTGGTGGTAGTGGAAGTAGCGTGGGTAGTGCCGTGAAAAGGTTGAGAGGCGTTCGCGGGCGCTGATTCGAGCAGTGTCGGACACGTGAAGCGGTTGTCCAAGAAGAATATAATGAGGTGGCACAGCTGCGTGGCTGACTATTGAGCATGGTGCTGCAGAAACGTCTTGCCAGATCCCTTGCGGCGTGGAGGGCGCCACGGCCGCTGCGGCTTACGAGCGAGCAGAGGAGAGGGCTGATGAGGAGGAGCAGTGCCGTTGCGCCACGTGATGGAGTCGGGGATTGGCTTGTCAGCGGGCCGGTTGTGCAGAGGTCGAGAACAGAAGGAGTGCACGAAGGAAGCAGCTCGAGGAGAGCAGGGCAGGGTAGGGATGACAGCAGTCTATTGGCTTGGCGGGCTGAACGGCAGGTTTTGGCAGGCAATCGGAGAATTGCTGGCAAAAGGCGGCTGTTGCTGATGCTGCCAGGTGCTGCAGGCGGAAGGCTCTGGACGGCGCGGTCACACAGCGCGCCCTGTCTCGGCAGCAAGCATGGCGACAACGAGGGAGACAGTCGCTTCGCAGCACAAAGCGAGCGACGTCAACCTGCAATTGCGCAGTGCCGTGTGGGAGCTAGGCGGGACGAGCGCAGCGGCCGCACGACGGCCCCGCGGCTCTTATTTTTGGGCGCGCGGTCTGGCCCACGCCGGCTCAGGAACGCTCGCCGACGCTCTTCCCTGCACGCAGGACAGGCGCATGGAAAATGTGATTACATGATTCGCACGGCATGGAGCTCCTCGACTGCCGCGGCACTTGTTTGGGCGGCCTGCTCCCCCATTGGGATGCTGGGTGTGGGATGATTATTGCTATTGCCCAGGAGCATGCTCACCGGCCAGACGCGTGTTTCCACTCGCTTGCCGCGCCGGCTGCCGCCCACCTGGGCCTTGCCCAAGTCGTTAATTGCACTGCTGCTTTGGGAGCCGGGCTTCAGATGTGGCGCTCCTGCACGCGCTAGAGACTCATGGCTTGCTGGGCCACAGGAGGGCGTAGACAGCCCGCAGCAGCCCTCCCATCTGCAGCTGCCCGCATGAAAGACGGCCTGTCCGCCTTTCAACACCCCCAAGAAGCACCTCCCACCCTCGTCGTTCTCTTTGTGCGCCGCCTCCACTCTCTTTCAAAAGGTTTGCGCGCATCTTCACCACCACGGCCCTCCCGTCGTACGGCCCGTTTGCATCTGCAAGGGGCTCCCAACTCTCGACCATTTCCCGGCTGGCTGCAGCCAGACCACACGACCCTCACCACCCCGCCACACTTCTTCTGCAGAACCGCCATCCACTCCCGCGCCAGCAAAACAGCGCGCGCGCACACAGCTGCTGTTGTGGGCGGAGGGGGCGTGACCAACGCGGCCTGAGATTAAAGGATGCTTTGGCCCTGTAGGCGGGGTTCCTCGGCCTTGCGATCATGAGCGTTTTGGACGACAGCAGCTCGTTCTCGTCGTGCAGCTGCACCCATCAGAGCCCGCTCATGGCGTGGCAACAAGCTGCAGCCCAGAGGCCCAGGTGCGCGCAACTGGCTGCGATAACGGGTCTGTCGCACCATGGGCGACGCCGCCTGAGACATCCTCAATCGCCCTCCAAGCCTTCTGCGTCTCGTCTCCGTCATAAATCTCGGTCGGCGCCTGCGCTGCGATCAGCAACCGCCTTCCCAGCTTTTTGTCGCGCTCTTGTGCTCGTCCTGCTCGCGCTGTCGTTGTGCTGCGGATGCGCCTCTGCTGCAGGGACTCAGACTGATCGGCAGCGGCTGCGTTCGTTAGCTCGCAGAGGCGAGATCGTGTACGATCGCAGCGCTCCTCTTCCTCCCTCGCTGCAACATATGCCGCTGCTGGGACGCCGCCAGTCCGGCGATGACGAGTCTTCCTCCGCACTGCCCACCACGCTGGTCCCGACACGCACATCCTCCTCCACCTCCGCCGCCACGTCTCTCATCGCCGACACGGGGACCAAGTCCACCTCCATTCCGCAGCCCTTCGATACGAGTCTGGGAACCAACTTTACCAGCGCCAGCTGCCCCAATTTTGTCAATTCCTTCCTCGATAACAGCACTTTCACCGATTGCGTGCCGCTCGCCCTCCTCCTTCAAGTATGCGGCCTCCCACCCATCTCATTTGCATTCCGACGATCCCACTAACCCTCTCAGACCTCGAGCTCCTTCTTCGAAGCCACCCGCTCTCTCGTGCGCATCACGCAGGTGCTCGACGCGTCATGTTCGGTCAGTTTCGCCCAGTGCAGCGCTCTGATGGACAACATTGCGACGGAGCTGCTTAAGGATGAGAATTGCGGCGCAGACTACAAGGCGAGCAACCCCACTGTGTTGCAGGCTTACAAGGGGCTCGTGGCGTACGCGCCCGTCTATCAAGCCGGCTGTATGCGTGATTCGTCAGGAAGTTATTGTGCGTGTCTCCTTCTTGATTCACTAGTGCCCGTGCCGCCCTGCTGACTGCGTGGAATTCAGGTTTCGCCAATGCTATAACGAATTCCTCGTCTCCCACAGATTCCTACCCTTATTACCTCCCTGTTGGTGTGGCACTTCCCGGCGGCTCCCGGCCCACCTGCAACTCGTGCCTCCAGACGACTATGGACGCCTTTTGGACATTTACGTCGAACAAAACGCAGCCGATCAGCCAGACCTACTCCCAGGCCGCAGGAGTTGTCAATATCCAGTGTGGGCCCAATTTTGTAAATGCAACAGTGGCCGCGTCCACTTCTCACGGAGCAAGAACGCAAGAGCCGTTGCCAGGGCTGTCGTCGGTAGCTCTCCTGATTATGATGTTTGCCTTTTTGCTTTGAGTTAAGCACAAAGGCTTACCGTTGGATCGAGGAGTTGATAAACGACCTTGAGTATGGCCATGATTTTGCGCATCCGAAAAGCCAAATCTGGAGAAACTTCCCGGCGATCCCGCTGGGTGGCTTGGCTCCCGCATTCGATTAGACACGACTCGCAAACCTCTGCGGGTCGGCTCTCCTTTAATTTGCTCCACCTCAGAACAACTCGCCGCGATGTTGATAACGGCGCACAATTCCTCCGGATCTTCTCATACATAATTTTTTTTCGTATACAGCGACGGCGCACTGGTACTTTCTTTGATTCATACCCTGGACCCGCGGGAATCGGATAACCCGCGAAGGATCAGCACTACCCGAGACCGGACCTGCGCCCCGTATTTTGGTGGGATGAGGTTCCTGTTATAGAATTGGTACAGAGACTTTTTCGCTGGCCCAAGTCGCCAGCTGGGGGTGGACATAGCGGCGGGCAATGTTGGATAAAACGGCCCGGCGAGGCCTTGTTGACGATGTTGACGAAGCTGCTGTACAGACCTAATAAATTTGTTCTTAACTGTTCATTGAGATTCCCTATGACGCAGAGACGGCGCGGGAGGAGCATGCAAGCATTGCGGACAGCCTTAATCCTGACTCGGAAGAGCTGGCCGTCGGACGTCGCCGACTGGCTGGCGGGCGTCAGGAACGGATCGCATAGAAGTTTGATGCCGTTTCGATCGGGTCCCGATGAGCCGCAGGACTGTTGGGCGTATGAAAGGCAGCGTATGCGTCGTCGTTGGCTTGGTGGGAGGGTATTGCAGGACTCGGTACCGGCGGGGTTACTGGGGAATCCCGGTCAGGGCGGCGTGCATCGTCCCCGATTGATCGGCCGGCTGTGGCTTGGCGACGCGACGTGCCTGACGGCCAACGGCGGGCGATCCGCTCTCGCGCGCGCGTCTCTGTGTAGCTCTGCAAGCGGCGGGCTTGAGTGCAGTGCAGGCGGCGGGCAGGGCTCGCAGGCGGCGCGGCGACAGAAGCGTGTAGAATCTTGAGCTGGGAACGACGGCTGGCATGCAGACCTTGCCCAAAACACGCAGTGTTTCAAGAGCAGGTAGATCGATATCCCTGTGCGACGTCAGCCTTAAACCTAAGCTCTGGCGTGCTGTGCTGGCCTTGGCTGCAGCGAAAAGGATATCACTGCACTACCACCTTCTTCTCCCCCTCGTGCAAGCTCCCGCCGCAACAACACCTCCCGGCATGGCCGCAGCAGACGTGATGCGGCTCGACGCCGCGCCGACGCGCCGGCAGGACATCATCAGCCAGATCCTGAGCGACTACGGCGACAGCAGAGACGCGGACGAGGACGACGTCGACCTGGACGACTACTACACGCAGGCCGAAATGTCGCCTGCACCCCCGCCGGCTGCACCACCGCCTGTGCAATCTGCACCCGTGTCGCCGGTGGGCAAGGACAAGCCGCTGCCGGCGCTGCTGGGCTTCCAACTGCGAGGTGGGTGTGCCCTGATGCCCTTGCTGAAGCCGGTTGCGATCGTCGCCGCCGACATTCTCGCTCCCGGGGCGCCGTGTGGTAAACACGGCAACTGTTATTTCCGCAACATGGCGATGGGCGCGATATAAGATGCGCTAGGCCAAGAGACCCGCTGACAGTGCTTCGATGCAGTGGCCGACGCGCCAGCAGCCTCGCAGCCGGGCCCGCCCATTGGAAACACGCAGGATCCGACAATGATCATCTCACGCTCTCTCTCGTTTCGCGGCAGACGCCAAAAGCCGCCAGACCTGAAGTTGGCCCGCAGCAACGGCTCCACTGCCCTGACTGCGGGCTCCGCTGCCACGCCTGCCAAGACCGACACCAGCTCCCCGTTACCTTCCCTGACCCTCTCCGCTCCTGACCTCCTACACCAGCCCACCCCCGACCGTGCCAGAGCGCAACAATCCGCCCGCCTGCTCAACGAGCTACCCCTGCCGCCCACCCCGCCGCAGCCTCCCGCCAAAACCGATCTGCGCAGGCCGTCCGACCCATCCACCACTGCTGCTGGCGCGGCCACCATGGGCAACAAGGCCTCGAAGGCCGCTGACGACCAGCACTCGCCCTCGCATCGCTCCAAGTTCTCCCTGCGCCGCAAGCCCGTCAAGAAGGACGCATCGCCGCCCGCCCACCAAGCCAATGGTGCTGCTGTAGCTCCAGCTCAAGGTCATGTCACACCCGTAACTCAAGCTGGGGCCGCGCAAGCTCACCCGCGAGCTCCAGCTTCCCCGCCAGCAGTACAGAACTCCAAGCCTAATGCGCCGCCGCAACAATCAATAACAGTTCCACAGCCCTCGGCACCGCAATCCGAAGGAAACACTCTGGTCGAGCCCAATCGCACCTCGCAGTCGATTTCAACGACGCTGTCGGACGCTACCATCGTCCGGGATCGCTCCAACTCGCCGCCGACTGAGCCCGACGACGAGGAGCCGATTACACCAACGCTGAAGCCCGCTGCCGTCGACCTGCTTCCTTCTCCAAGCCCTGTTCCTGAGGAAAGCCCGTCGAAATACGGCGTTGTCAAGCAGCCCAGCAACTCGACCATGAAAGAGCAGAAAGTGGCCATGCATTATCGCGGCAAGAGCAGCACAGGCTTCGATATCTTCAAGGTAGGCGCCCTCCATCACCTCGCAAAAGTCTCTTGGTCGCGCGTTGTTCTTTGTGCTTAACATGTTCGTTCGCTCTCAGCGATTGTGAGAATAACTGAAACTCCCAGTCTTCGACGAACAAACTCCAGAACACCAAGCCATACAAAAACACGCTCTCACCACCAATTTCTCCAAATCCTGCCAACGTGTCCAATAATCTTTCTCCCGTCATTGTTTCCCCGCCCGCTACCTCTCCGACCGAGCTCTCTAGCTCGACACTCAACCGTCCGACCGTTCCAATCTTTGAGGTCTTCAATGCGCAAATGCGGCCCAACAGGACCACCACACCCCGGCTCAACTGTGTCCATACTCAGTGCTTCCATAATCATCGGCGATTCCACCGAAGCAACAACCGCATACTTCCGATCGGCTGCATGCTCTGTTTTTCACCTTCTCTGGACGTCCACTGGACTTGCACGTGGTGCGCGCTGCGCATTTGCCAGAGCTGTCGAGTGATACTTGAATCAATCCCACGAAAGAGTCTGGAGGTTTTCATTCAGGAGAGGATGGGTGAAAAGACGGTGGATGAGAAAACTTCTAACGATGCAGGGGCCACAAGAAACAAGGAGAACTTGATGGTCAAGAAGACAAGAAGATCGGTGCACGAGCCAAACAAAGTCATCGTGTGGGAGGCGTGAAGGTACATTGATATGTCTTGAAGGGTAAGGAGTTCTCGATGGATTAATGTGGTGTCCGGCGTATCCATTCGGCATTGCATAGCATTACGGCGTCCCGCGTGTGCATCTACGGTTTCGGTTCTGGCTTTGGCGTTTGCTCGACGGCACATTGGGAGCTCGGTTTCTCACATCTAAAGATGCTGGTTTAGGCAGAAGTATTGGGTGGGCCTGGGCACCCATTTGGAGTTTTCCAATTCGTGTCTGCGTTCAACAGTTTTTCTCTCCTGTTCATCTTTTTCTTTGGCCAATCCGATCTTCATCTCGCACCGTACCCACCACAGCTCTTCCTTTCCTTGTGTGGTCTTTCAGTTGTCTTATACCTCAGCGCATTTTGTTTCATACCCATTTTTTGGGATTCACTTTACTACTACTGGATTGCTGAGCGATTCCTTGCCGGTGGGCTTAATTACTCACCAGTCTCAACCATGGTGATGAAAAGGAAGAATCACGTCAAAATTCTGAATGATATCCCCCCCAGCAGGTCCTTGTCGGGCCAATAGATTTCATTTCCTTTTCCGTCTCGTGGGGGAAACTTCCACGTAGCAGCAGCATCTGGCATGTATAGCACAGCAATAGTAACCTCCTATCAAGTTTCTTTTGACATCCTGGTCTTTCTTGCTTCACCTCCGCCTGCTTTTTCCGTGTATTGGAATCATGCCCTCGCAGTTTTGTTGTGGAGACCCGGTCTACTTCTGCGGTATCTGCGAATCGGAGTTCAGCGGATGGAGGCGGCCTACACGCCATTCGCTTCACCTCGACTTTCCGCTCTCAAATATCACTCCACATCGTGCCTACAGTACTAACCACCCCTCTCGAACTTCATAGTCCATCATCTTCGTATTCTCATATTTTTATCCCTGGGGCTTTGTTGAGTTTTCCGATCCCTTTCTTGCTTCTGATTACGACGATCGATATTAATGCCTTAGCATCTTGTCACCTGGATCGGACAATGACTTACCACAGCGCAATCCAGCAAAGGGACTTCCTTCTCGACTATTCGGCCGAAGAGAATCCCACAAGAACAACATGAAGCTGCTAAGCATCGAGTGAGACAGTTCAAGCCTTCTACCCCCCTTCTACGTCACTACAATTAGTGGAGATAGTGAAGACGATTCGCGTTCCGCAGTCATCGCACACGCAAACATGCATACGATCTTCTATCAAGATTATCGAATTCGGCTTTTTCCACAGCGCCAAGCGGTCGGTAAATTTGTTGTTTGGTGGATTGCCCGTTCGACGCGCGTCCGTACCGGTGCGATTGGCGTTGCAGAACTTGGCGGCCTCATCCTTTGCCTGATGAGTAAGGTTTCTTATGGAATAATAGTGGGCCAAACGCAGGGCGGTTGATTGTGGATTTTGAACGAGCTGGTTTTGAGAAGGCCAATATTGGTAAGATCGAATGAACATGCAGATTGATAAGGAGCACTCGGTATGACATACACCAACAGAAGAGAGGCTGACGTTAGAAGTCCAGGATTCCTTCTTCAGCTATGACGTGTCTCTCTGAATGCGATTTGTATTGACTCGCAGCATTATCCGCAGCATTTCCTTGGACGGCTTGATAAACTGAACCTGGAAAGACGTATTGGAATCTACTCGATTGGAATATAAGCAAACCGGTATATTTTGTACGCTTATCTTCATGCTTCTTTTTGCATGTCTGTGGTATCAGACAGGTGGCCACCTGTTGGCTGGCGTATTTATCGCAGTTATATTATACCTATTCACAGATTGCAATCATGGAGTCCTCTATCGTGTTGTGCTGAATACAGCAATGATGCCTGATCTTTTCTCCTACACAACGCAAACAATGAAGTTACAGGCTACCAAGTCCGTTGCAGAAGTATTGCGGAAGCTCATCAATCTCCCCTGATGCGTATGGATTTAAAGCCTTAATGCGGACTGTTGTTATTCACGAGGACAGACGACACTACCTTCGAGATGAGTGGGTCAACTTCTGATGTCTATGTGCCGGGTCTATCGCTGTACCTTGGGACCGACGCCATTGCAGAACCTTTTCAAAATCCCCTCAAATTCCTCTAATGTCGTATTGTTACGTGGAATTCCACTAAATGATGCGCGCAGCACGTGAACTGTTGCTCGGGATGACCGGACCGATCTCCGGCACTTCCTAATGCCCAGCCTTACACGCAGGTGATGCCACAGTCCGACTGAGCACTACCTTCATTCTAGTCTCAGCTCTTCCAGGCTCTGGCGGTAAGAGCAAGATGATCCAGAAAAACGCCAGCGAGCGTTTGAACACGGCCCCCCGAAGAGGCAACGATCAGCTTCAGCCGTCTCTACCAACCAACCGAGGGACCGAACCGCTCCCACTTCCCTAATCGGGTAAGAGGCGCCATCCGGAATTCACCAACCGACAATAGAACCAAAGAGTCTAGACCGTAGTAATCGGACAGGAATGACTATGCAGGCGGGACCGACGGGTCGGGAATCCTTCCTGCGATCTTTTTTAGACGCGTTGAGTTTACCGTGGATTTTATTTGATTAACGGACGCACCCCGATTACCTTGGAACTCACAGGAACCCCCGCCCACGCAACCCCCGGCACTAGGATCGTCGGGGAACGGGATTTTCGTTTGTAGAGTTACTTGTTTTAGCTCTCCGACTCGGGCCGATCGATCTGGTTGTTCCAGATCGGGAACCGGCAGTCTGGATTCGCAGGGTCGGCCCATAGAGCGTTTTGACGACACAAGGGTATGAGACAGTCTCATCGACGAAGCATGGCTGCTGCCACATGGAAAAAAAATCACTCTAAAACATACCTCTCACCCACTAGGCTGGAAGCCATCAACATCATCCTCGTCAGCACCACTGGGCGGGTGGCTAGCCTAGTGTATTTTGCATACTTTGTATGGTACCGAAGGAGGGTTTACTAGTTCGCGCTGACGGAGTTGTGCTGACGACTAACGTGATCGTCCGAGAGGAGCCATTGACAGAGGCCTTCGAGAAGCAATCGTCGAAGAAATGCTGATAGGTTCCAATTGCATTAGTGGGAGGCGTGTCACGCTGCTTACACGCATATGCAGGCACGATCATCAATGGTCTCAGATTAGGGACGGTGTGATAGGGGTAAAAACCAAGACCTGCATGTAAGACAAAAGCAAAAAAAGATTCAGCATAAGGTTTCACAGACTAAGATATGATGAGATATTGTTGAGAGCAAGAAGAATGTGATAAATTGCCTCGGAAATGACAGCTTTAGCTTCTCGTATGCGCTGGGTTCGCCGCTGCTAGCTAGCTACATGCCGCTGCCCCAATTTCATGCAGTCACTTCATTATCCTCTTCTGCAAACCGATCTGTCGCGGGGTATCTTCGTGTCCAATGGAAATCCTAGCCAATCCGATTTTTCCAATCCAAAAGTCTTCAATATACACACAGAATGAGAGGTAGTCAAATAGGAGAAAGCAGAGGAAATATGACCAAGGAAAGTAATGAAGGAAAATGTGTCTAGGGAAAGACAGTGAGCACAACTATTTGTGCCATTCAAACGATGATGGGGTATCTTCCAACGCCTTTCGGCAAACCTGGCGCAAAATCTCCGGGTCGCCTGTTGTGCAAAATGAACTGATCAACCGCCGACGCCATTTCCAGCTCGCCGCAAGCACTGCTGCGCGGCTGTTCGATGCCTCTGTACGTGTCTGAGGAGATTCGTTGATCGTTATTGGTCTCTAATCGTTCGCTTGCTGTCTTCGTCCCATCCCGCAGTATGTGTAGTCCCGCGTTTGGGTCCGAGGATGAAAGCTGCTTTGTGTTTTGATGCTGTTCGCTAGATTGCTCGGCCAAAAAAAAGTCAAGGTAGGATACAAATGAGAGGATGAACGGGTGAAAATTTGACACGGTGCGTCAGTTGGTGGCGTGTGGCGAGTGCGGCACACGATCTGCCTAGACGACGAGTCCACCGAATGCCTCGGCAACACCCGAGAGCGGGGCCTTGACACGGTCAAGCAGGCGGCGCTCGTTGCGCTCGCCTTCGGTTTCGACCTTGCTGAGCTGAGCCGTTGTGGGGCTAGGCGGCTCGCTTTCATGGGACTGTTGGTCAGCTTGGTGCGACTCGATGTCAATATCTGTCCGCGGCTGGGTGCTGCGACTAGCGACCGGGGTGAGGTCAGCATCGGCGTCCCGATGGAATGACATAGCGACGCTAGCATCGGACGCTTCACGACGGACATCCGGTCGCGTGGTCATGCGGAGACAAGCATCGCGGTCTCCCTGGGTAAAGCGATGGGCGCTGTAATGCGGGGGCGACTCAGTGAACTCAGTGACCATCTGCTTTCTCGCGTTGATGCGGAGTCGAATGCCATCGCAATACATCACGTCGCTGGCACGGGGCGAAGAAGCCAGGAGAACCGGGGCGCAACGACGGCGATAGCGCATGATGGATGAGGCCGATGGTTGGGGATGCTCGCCAAACGGATACTTGTCCGAGGCCTCGATGTGCTGCTCAAAATGAGAATCCACCGAAGTACGGCGGATCGCAGTGCGCTCGATGGCGTCATCCATGTTCTGAGTGCTGCTATTGGAGAGGTTTCCGGGCCGTGGAGACGATGGTCGGCCGGGGAAGAGCATGTCTGCGGCATCGAGATCATCGGCATCAGCATCGGCTCCGCCTGTATTCACTGGCTGCTCGGGCTGCTCGTCCTCGGAGTTGCGGGCAAGGTTAGGATACAGGGTCCTGATGATGCGTTCCTGCTCAGCGAGAAGTCTTCTGGCGTTCAAATCAATCGTGTCCTGACGGGTAGGCCTGCCGTCAAGTTGCCTCTGCCTGCGGCCTCGTCTGGGAAGACTGCGGTAGCGAGGCTCGCTGCGGTCCTCCAAGGGCGGGCTGATGTCGACAGAAGCACAGAGATTCTCGATCCAATCCAGCAGCCCCTCCTGCTCGGCAGCACAGAGCAGGAACTGGTCCGTTTCCAGGCGCAAGCGCATCACGTGCTCTCTGATGGGCCAGAACAGATGCGGATCAGTCTGGTAGACGGCATGACGAGCGTTGAGCGGGACAAGCTTTGCCAATGGCGACTTTGGAACGAGATCGGTCTTCTTGAAATCCAAGGCGAGGCCGAGTTCGGCGTGTTGCAGGGAGTATGTGTGGATCAGCCTGCCAGGAGACGGTTTCTTAGATTTCGAAAACAAGCTGGTCTTGAGGCGGTGAATGTTCAGCTGGGTGCCGCGAAGGATGACATAGACGTCTTGCCACTGGCGGTCTCTCGGGCATGGCTTTTCGAAGATGTTGATGTACTCGGTCTTGAAACCTAGCGGCCCCTCGAATAACACCGAACACGAGTAGCTTGGCAAGGCGTCCCTGGCAGGGATGTTGTCGGGGTTACGCGGTGTGTATGCAGGCGGTTGCGCAGCTGGGTCGGCGGGCTGCGAATGGGTGTGGAAAGTGTTGTGGTAGCCGTAGCAGCTGGGAACGGAGGAGGAGATGGTGGTTGTGGTGGCCGGGGGTGGTGGTGGTGGTGATGGTGCTGCTGCTGCTGCTGCTGCGGAAGAGTTGCTGTTTGCAGAGTCGTTTGCGGGGGCAGCACGCTGCTGTTGGGGCGGGTACTGGGGCATGGCGCACTGCATCATGGCGGTATGCTGGCGGAAGAGCGCAGCGCCCAGGGCGGATGCGCTCATGGTAGACGAGTGTTGGGATGGAGGGCCGACGACGAATGCGGCGCGCAACGGGGTTTTGAGGGTCTAGGATGCGCGAACGGCCAACATGTCGGCCAGGCGGGTGAGAATTTGAGGACTGGATGCGCTGGGTCGCAGTGTCTGGACTGTGGTCGTGGCTCTGGTGTTAGCTCGGCGCGGACTGGCCGTGGTTTTAGCTGAGCTGGTTGGTGCGCGCGGCGGCGTGTCTCAGCTGGCTCGCTGGCCCTGTTCTCGGTCGCGTGTGGCTTTGGACGGGAATGGCCTGGACAAAGAGACAGGCGTCAATGGGCAATGGGGCGTCTTTTGCACGGGCGGGTGTGGGCTTGATATCTGGGCATGAGCTGCAGGACGCGGCAGGGGGGAGCCATGCAGGCCGGCCATGAGCGCGGGGAACTGGTGCGGCCATCACACCACAGGCCTGCGCGTGAGCCACCAGCAATTGCTGCGCGAATGGGCTGCCAGCGCCGCGCCCGCAGCCCTTCCAAATCCGCCTCAAGGGCCGCCAAACCCCTCTCCCACGCCGGCGTTCACCGCAGATCGGCCAAGGCGACGAGCCGCGCCCAAGCCCGTTTTCTCCTCCCGCCATGCCACGCACCGCTTGCACGCCGGCACTGACCTGGCCCCATCGTCGTCGCCCTCGCCCCCAGACCACGCTCTGCCACGCCCAGTCCATGCCTGCAACTTCATCACTCCTGCGCGCTGCGTCACCGAGTCAAGCAGAAACGAAACGGGTCCCACTGTTTGCGCTGTTGCGGCGGGCGCTTCCGCGGCAGATCTCACCTGAGGTCATTCTGCGATGATCGCTGCCGGCTGGCGAGTCGTTCTGCGTCCTGACCGCCGGGGTGCTGCCCTGTCGCATCCCGTCACGTTACCGCCGCCGCGGTGGTAACGCTCGAGTCTTCTGCAGCGAGCGCCAGACCTGCGCGAGACCTGCCGGCCAGGTGGGTAACGCCCAGCGCGCCGTCTTTTCGCGCCCTGCATTGTTGCGTTGCTGGCAGACGTTAGCGGCCCTTGTCATGCGCTGCCGGTGTGGAGAGCCGTGGTCACATTGCACCCGCTCGTTTTGGCAGCGAGCATGGCGGTCTGTTCAAGAATCAGTCTCCGCGCCCGCACATGATGCCTCTGATCCCCTCGCTGGCCTAGCGCATGCCTGATCTTAGAGCTCGCCATTCCCAGAAACTTCTACCGTGCGCCCACGACAGTCTCAGTGCGACACCATCGCCAGTCCCTTATCACCACCCGTATCTCACGCTGTGGATTGCATCAGTGTCACTTGGCCCCCCGCGACCCCCGTCGCACTCAGCAACGTCGGCGTCCGACTCATCTGTCGTACGTGCCGCCGCCTCTCCACGAGGTCCGTCACGTTGCGTCCGCCTCTGCGCGTCCTGCTGTGCCCGCGAGGCGTATTTGGCATCCGGCCAGCTCGTGCCACCCGAATACCAGTATCTCGCTCATCTCACCCAACCGGGTATGCGACAATAAGCCCAGCCGAAGCCTCCATTGTGTCTTTTTCCTGCCATCTATCGCACGGCTGTCGCGTCGCCCGCAGATGTGTTGACCGCGGAGCGCGGACCATCATATTACGCCATCACTATTTTTCGCTAACAACCAGGTTCCAGGAAGCAAGGCTCTGCCGTGAGCCAACGCATGTCATGGCGCTGACGGAACTTTCGGACAGCCTGCAAAATGCACTTTGCAATCGTGAAACCCAGCGCGCCGGGCTGAACGCAGGCAGATGCTCGGGATGCCTGGGGAACACCCTTGTGCCGTCAGAAATGGCAGGGCCACTAAATGGTCCAGAACACTGGCTCTTCCGTTGAATTCCTCAGCATGTCCTGTCTTCAGTAATTCATCGTTTCGGGCATTTGTCCTGCAGAGAGCGTCGCAGAATTCGGGCATTTCTCTTCCGCAACGCACAGAAAATACCGCAGGTTTCCACAACGATGCGGATTGTTTCTCCCACGACCTGGCTGAGTCGTGTCGGCCCCGTTCTGACGTCACAGTATTGTCTTCCCGACATCGCAGCCCTACAGCAAGGCTGTAACGTCTTCAAGGTTTTCTTCGTGTCTACGTCAGTTCATATTCATCATCTTCGGGCCTGGATTCGTTAGACTGCTTTCTTTGGTGTGGTTGGGACACAGCTGTTCGAAACGCTGACGACACCCATTTGATAAGCTTCCAAACATCTCTCATCATCCTGGCCATATCGGACCGCCTCGATCCAGACAATTGATTTCAACTTGCATTCAGCTGTAATGCGAACGTGCGGACTTGAGCGATTGGAGGTAAATCACAGGTCCTATGCAATAAGAAAAGCAGTAGGAGAGTTCCTTGGACAACGCACGAGAGAGTTCCATATCCTCGGTAAGCTACAGCAAGAATGTGTCAATAAGCTTCTCCGCCCCCAGATTTCTGGTGAGCGTAAGCGCTAGTTTCTTGACGTGGCGAACACGTACAGTGATTCCGAGAAGGGATGTCATCAAGCATATTCCAGCACTCCGGACAATTCGACAAGCATATTTAGAGGGTCGCGCAGGTGAGTCACTGGTGAAGATAATATCGCTGAAAATTGTTGCACTGTAGTCGTCCTACCTCCAACAAGGACTCTTTGCGGGTGAATGTGTTCCACAGCAGCGCCACAGATAGCTTTCATTGGAAGGGGCCTCGAGGCTGCTCAGAAGCTTGTCACGGCTCCGCAGGATCGACAACGCGCTGATGGCGATGTGGCTGCAGGGGATCGAGCAGCTCCATCGATGAACGCTCTCATACGCCATCGACTGTAAGCTTAGCTGACTGACTTAAGATGAGCCGCCCCGCATTGAGGAGTCCAATAAAGTCCATTACCAGATATAGTAACTAGTTGGCTTATTTTCGAGATTAGAGTTGTCGAAATTCAAGCTATTGGGGTAAGCGGCTGTTATAACTAAAACGTGCAGTCAGACTAAATTACGTTGAAGCAATTTATTCATGGCAGGCCTTAATCAGTATGTCTATACAACGACTGAGATGATGGTGATAGCTGTGACAAACTTCCCGCCGCCGATATTTGCATGAGCCTGGACTGACTCTGGTAAAGAATTTCATTCAAAGACTGAAAACTGACATTAGAGCACCGATTACGTGTCTTCCTGCCACAATGTGTCTGAATTTCCACCAATCGAGTAGATCTTCTGGTAGCACTTGTCGAACTACTGAAGGCAGGACAACAAATGACTGGACGCTCTCAAAGAAAACACTCGGCAAATTCCTTGTTCACTTGCATCGCCACTGCTGTTACATCCGCTGGCCCGCTTGCTCACACAAACTACACCAATAGCATCCGTCGTCCTTCGGTATAACTCGTCGCCATTACGCCGCTGTCAATATCATTGCCACAGCATCACAAAGTGGAGTTTTGCAGCACGAACACCAAAACCACCTGCACCACGCGAGCTTATCAATCAGCAACCTTTTCCTTCTTACCAATTCGCCAACTTCCAAGCCATGCCTTTGATGCCTTAGTTTTGAGCCGAGAGCTACCAGGCCAACACGGGCCGCTATGCTACCTGATGAACCAGTGTCCAAGGTCCAGTCAAAATTTGAAAGGCTTGATCCAAGCCTTTCTCTGACAGGCAGGGGCTGGGCTTGGTCATCAAGTCAATCGTGAAAGCAGAACCAATCAACCCAAAGCAATGGTTCTCACGCACCAGAAATCAATCTATAAACTATGTACAGCGGTCTTCATGCATGGGAGGAAAGCCCCGCCCAAGATATAAAAAAAAAGGGTACGTACTCGAAAGATGCCCAAAGCATGCTTTGAAAGAAGACGCCACAGTTGTCTCGTCCAAGAATCTCCCCTACTGACGGGGAGCTTCCCCTTTCATTTGAGCCCACCTATATCCAATCCAAGTGGCAGAAAAATCGGGTATCGCTTCATTTCATCGTTCCGTCGAATCCTCCCTCGCAGTTGCTGACTCCCTGTGAGAGGCTCCCCGGTCCCATCAAAAGTTCGATACCATCCAAGAAGACGAGAGAAAAAAGGCCACCCAATGCCATGACTTCAAAAAGATCGCCTTTATGTTAATCCCGGAGTCCCCACTCCGCCTACGGGCTCTTCCCTCTTGATTCGATAAAATGCTAGTTTGGCGAATCGTCCTAAGCTCGCCCAGAAGTGCCTTCCTGCCGGATGATCCATGATCTTCTCGAGCAGATTCACAACCGCCTGGCGTACGTCCTGCCTTGGATGGAACAAGCCGAGGGACAGATAGAACAGACCAGAGTTTGATTCGGGAGTTACGCTCAGCAGTTGCATGATGGTGTCGTACTGGCGCTGAGCAGCGGCCGTATGGGGCGAGAGCGTCCGATCTGGTATGTCGACCTTTGCGGTGGGACTGATGGGGCTGCCTTGATCGCCGTCTGCGATTACTGCATCCTTGCCGTTGGTGCTTGCGGTGCCGTTGGCTTCTCCTGGCCTGGGCTTGCCAGCTTCTTCGACGGCCCTGGCAAAGGCGAGGTATATTCCCGCACTTTGCTCATGCGTGACGCGTGTGGCGCGAAGGCGGTCGTGCAGCCATAAAAGGTCCAGGTGCCGGATGGGCTGGCGTTCCCACATGCGTGCCAGGTCTTGGACGTAGCTGTAGTAGGAGCGTGTGTTGCGCCAACCCTCAACTCGGTGCACGTTTGCTCCCATTTCTCTTAATCTTTCGGCTTCAGTTGGCCAGACGTATCCGTGACCCTTGATGTTGGCGTCCACAGGGGAGAACTCAGCTTCTGGAGAGGTAGGTGATAAAGCCGAGGCCGCGGACGAGGCTCCAATGTGCAGCGCTGATGCTCCATATACAGTCTCCTCAAATGCCGCCGCGAGCCGAGTGAACTTCTGTACCCAATCCCGCCAGCGTGAGCGGATGGCTCCTTCACCCAAACGGTTGGCGATGGCCTGTAGGAGAGATTCCATGAACTGCGTGTCGCCCGTTGGATCAATATCCTTTCCACTAGTGCTTGGCATGTTCATGCTGAGATTGGCGTTCAACCCCTGGGAAAGTGCGCTTGAAAGCCCTGGAGGTAAGTGGGCCTGTTGCTGCTGGAAGTAGAGGAGACCTTCAGTAATACCGGCACCTTCAATCTTATGAGATATCTTCATACGACCAGTCGGCAAATCGCACAGCACATCCCACCACTCCGGTTTGTGCGCAAAAGCAGGGTTAGTTACGCCTGCAATGAAACCAGGAACCTTAATTAGGTCGTCGATCTTGGTCAGATCAGTATACGGGAAGGCATGTCGCGTGAAACCTCTCAACAGGCCTCCAGAGGCCAATGCACAAGCTGCAAGAACAGCCTCTGCGACTTCACCGGATGGTCGGTTGTGGCCTAGGAAGACAATCCGCTTTTGTGTTAAAAGTGCGTTGACGAGGACGATGATAGGATGAGTGTAAGCTCCGGAGGTGGTTAGATGCGGATGTAGCGTAAATGGCTGCGGAGATGCTGCGTGTGGGGTTGAGAAAGTCTGAATGAGCTTGATAAGAGAGAAATCCCCGACTGTCTCCGGCTGGATCGCTGTAGGAACCTTGATTGGTACTGGGATCCCGTTATACATGACACGGGACTCGAATTCGTGCGTATCCCTCGGAAGAGTGTACCGATTGACGGGCTGGCGTGTTGGTGACCCAGGAGTGGTTTTTGTTAATGTTAATTCGTCCATGTCCTGGACCTGCCTTTGAGCTACCATTTGCTCAAATTTCTCAATGAACATATCGGGTGCCGAGGAAGCCTGCAGAATGTTCCGCTCAAGAAAGGATAACTTTGGTAAAAGAGACAGGTCCATGGAATTGAGAGCGTCGTAAAGTGATGCCAAAGTCTCTGGTACCGGCGCGCGGAAATACTCCTCAAGTGCTAGGAGAAGTAAGGGCTGTACGTAGGTTAGCGCGGAACAATGGTGCAGACAGACCGGGAAGTGATACCTTATATATGTGGAGGAAGCTATGCCTTGTACATATAGCCATGGCCTTACAAACGGCACCTCTGCTACTCGTTAATCTATGTCTGCAACATCGAGAGTGACCAGAACATACCTTTTTACCGTGTTGTCCTGTTTTGTGTTCACTAGGTTGAGTACGTATATTAACGGCGGACCTTCAAACCCCTCTTCGTCACTGCTCTCTGACTCGTCCGAGTCGATATCGTCGTCATCCTCTTCCATTTCCTCCTCTGCTGTGGCACCGTTCTCGCTGTCGGCTTCGCCATTTGCCGCCTTCCTCTCGTTGCGCTCTTTGCGGAATCGCCGGCGCTCTCTCCGCTCTTCTTTGGCTTCTTCCTCGGCCTCGGTATCCTTGTGCAAGAAAAATATGGTCCAGTCCTGACTGCGCACGTGGGCCTGGTCGGGAAGCATCAGGTCGGCCAGCATGTGCTCGTCGCCGCTAATGGGACCGGGATACTGGTGCTCCATAATACTCCCCCGGTCAATGTCGAAGCTCGCGACCAGAATGTACTCGACATGGTTCTCTCGCGAATTGGCGGGGTATTGCGATCGCAGAGGGCGGCCCATTCGGGAGGAGTATGGCTTCAGGACGCGTGACGATACGGAGGGGCTGTAGTCGCGGGGTATCAGAGGGGTTGCGGGCGAGCGCGAGGGGCGCGAGAGGGTGGAGGGCGAGCGGGACGGCGGGAAGCTGGACAGCGACGACTGACGTTGAGGTTTCGGCTGGGTGGGAGTGGTGGTGCTGTTGGTGGAAGAAGGCGGTGGAGGCCGCTGGACTTGCACGGAAGCCATCTTTTGGGGAAGGGGCCAGGAGAGCTCTGATGCGAGCAGGGGTGATGGAGTGCCTAGCCGGTGGGGATGATTGACTCGCGCGGGGAGCGATGCTGGGCCAGGGCGGCGATTGCACCGGAAGCGCGGCGCAGCGAGGAGACGAAGCAGAGTTTATAGCGTCAGCCCATCTGAGGCACCAATGCTGGAGACGATGGGGGTTTTACTAGCATGATTGCGCGCAGAAAGCGTGCAGTGGTGTTGCAGAGCCCCTGGTCGACGAGGCGCGCGCCTTGGAGCGCTCGCTAGCTCCCGCGCGGGTCCAGCGCTGCACTACGCCGCCAGGGCCTCCGTTGCTCCACCGACGAATCCATGCATCAACAACTCGCGCGCGTCATCGCTCTGCCACTGTGCAACTCCCAGCCTCCCAGCACCGGCCACTTGCGACAACCATCCACCACAGCCTTCCGCGCTGCGCTTCCGTTCTACCACACCAACATCATGGTAAGACTCACGATGCCCTTGACTCCGCTCTGCGCCTTTGCTGATTTGCCTGCAGTCGACCGCACCGGGCCCCGGCAGTCCGTATAGGCCCTCGCCGTTGTTTGCGAACTCCAACCGCGCTTCCCCATTCCGTCGCTCCGGCTCCAAACTCGATACCCAGTCTCCATCAGCACTCCGTGGTTCGCCCACACCATCTCCGACCAAGCCATCCGACAATCGTCCGACCACACCCTCCCGTCTGTCGCCCGTGAAGGACCGCGAGAGCCCGTTCCGCCGCTCTACCTCTTCTCTGCGCAGCAACGGTGATGCTCCTGCTACCAATGGGGATGAATCGGGATATGGCTCTGCAGCAGAGACTCCCGACAGGCCCAGCCTAGGCAGCCCTTTCCTGACAACCCGCAAGACGACCGTGAGCCCCGATCCGCCAGCCTCGCCTACCCGCCCTCCCGTCCAGCGTAACATCACCTCAGCCACCATGACCACCGACACAAGTACCGTCAAACCGCCACCCTCGCCACCTCTTACGCGCAGACCGCAGCCCGCACCGACGACCACGTCTATACCCTTCCGTGGCGGTAGTGATCCTCTTGCACATATTCCGCCCGCGCTGCTACATAACATGCGCGAGTCTTTCAGCGTGCTGGATCGCGATAACAAGGGTACTATCAGTGCGCCGGATGTCCAGGAGGCTCTTGCGCAGGTTGGTCTTGACAACGGGCCAGCATCCATTACTCCCTACTTCTCGGGACAGCCTCAGTCTCTCAACCTTGCCGCATATCTCAACATGATGGCGTCTCTTCTTGCTCCTATGAGTAGAGAGCAAGAACTTCTCTCCGCGTTTGAAGCCTTTGACGACCAAGATGATGGACAGATCGATGTGGCGGAACTGATCGAAGCGCTGACAAATACGGCACCGGAACCTGGACAGCAGAAGCTGACGGAGAGGGAGATAGAGAGAGTTGCAGAAGGGTTCAGAGGTCGCAGGGCTCTCGCTAAGAATGGCAAAGGCGGCCTGGGCCGCGGCGATGTATTCCGTTACAAGGAGTTTGTAGGAAGTGTTTGCGGAGGCGGATCGGCAAAGGATGCCAATGGGCAACCTACGGCGGCTTGATGAGCTACTTACAGGCAGCGGAATTCAATGGGTAAATCGGCGTCGGTTTGGAGGGGCGGCTGCCGATACGGCTTACAGTAATGGCAAATAGATACCTCAATGATGATCTTATGGTTTGGTTTCATGAGACAGATCCTCTATACATGCAACCTCGTCGTAGTGAAGTCCGGTGAGTCCATTGACGTGGGCGAAGCAAGCACGGTCTCACAATTAAGAGATTGCTTGAAGCATCTAGGCTGGCTTTCATTCATAACGGGCTTCCTATCTTGTGTCGAACTGAGTAAACGGGCATAGAAGCTGAACAGTTTACCTTGTGCCGGGCAGACCATTTTATAATTTGGCGTCCGAATGGTCTGACGGATGATCTCAGTTCTTACCGGTGAAGAACAGAGTCGGATTCGCAAGCCTACGGAATTTAGATCTTCTGAGCAAGTTTTCTACTCTCCACAAAAGACGCTTTCTCTCCAACCACTCAAACACACACGCACTAAAATTCAACTCAACATATCTACGGCTGTACCTACTACTCACGAAGTAGATCTGCCCCACAACACCATGGAGCAGATGGGTATCGACTCGCCGGCTACTAGCGGTCATCATCAGGGTCCACTAGAACGAACTCCCTCTGATTTTGTTGTGGAGGTACCGGTCAGCTCATCGATCCCATAACGCGCAACATAGACTAACCACATAACCAGGCCAGTGGAAACAGCAACGAGGATGATTCTAGCATGGGCAGCGTCACCCAGAAATCGCCCGTGCCAGATTGGAGGGCCGAACTCATGGAACATGCAGTAGTTGGCGTTATTCAGAGCGCGGAGGTAAGTTATAGCTTGTTTTCAAAAAGCTTATGTATTTGCATGGGGTGGGGGACAGAAGAGAAGTACACTTGCGTCACTACTCCACCGCTGTCCACATGTCCCCTCAGCGCTATCACGAATATCCTCTGTTCTAAAAACCCCGGCGTCCAGACTGCGGGAAACACGGAGGTGCAACAAGACGAGCCGCTGCAAGTGACCCAGGCAGCCCAGCACCACCAATCCCCGGACGTGCGCCAGCATCAGTCGCCAACCCAGTTGTCCCAACAGAGCTTCCCGCTGCTCCAGAGCTCCTCCCACGGTATTCAGCCTACTTCAATAACTCAACCTGGTCCAGGAACTTGGCCTTCTCACCTGGTCTATGCTGTCACTGTTGAGGTGCAGCCAAGAGTCGAACATGGAGGGTCCGAGTTCATCTTCTCCATGCAGCACAACCAGTATAATAGCCAGTCTGACTACCCGTACGCGATCATTGCGAACTGCCCGAAGATCTTCGTCAGCGCCTCAGATGCCAAGAGATATGCCTTGGAGCTCTTCACCGAGCGCCTCAGCGTTGATTACCGCTACGTCGTGCAGAGGGACTGGCATGACCTCAGCAACGAAGAGATTCGAGCGCACGGTCTTAGCGAATGTGGGCCATCTCCCCTCCTTTCAAAGGCCCGAACAAGCGTGACTCATGAAGGTAGGGGTGTGCAAGTTATTTTCGGCTGTGACGAGGAATCCTGCCGCATTGCAGTCATCCCGGTACTGCGCGAGAATCCCAGGATCGTGGGGTACAATCTGGTTGGGGCTGGACAACCTCATAGTGAGATCGAGCATCCTATTTGTCCTTAGAGACCTTCTCGAATCAAAGAAAGGACTGGTGGAATTTACGTCTTCTGGTTGGTAGGGACCATTGCAAACAGGCACGCTAGAGAGGCATCTGGAAATCGAGAAGAACGTAATCCTACAATGAGCAGTCTTCAAATAGAGACCGGCTATATACGGCTTTGACGTGCAATGCGAAGATTGGATGAGATTAAGAAGGCCTCTTGAGACGTGGGCTATCGGTGTTTCCAAAGAAGCACCGGGCACGCGGTGATCTGATCGTTTTACCCCGGATACGGGAGATTGCCAGCTTGGAGGTGGACGGAAGAGCGGATGACGACATGAGCTGAGCGGAGAGGAGAGGGGAAGCTGACTTCTGCGGTGTCGTTGACACCGGCCGGCTCCTGAAGTTTGCATGTACAGTACAATGATACGGTAACCGACATGCCGTCGGCATGTTTCGACGCCGTAAGGAGCTTCGTCCGACAGTCTCGAGACGGTAGAGCATACATTAGCTGACTATGTACTGTAATGGACATAGCGACGAAAGGAGAAGTGAGCACTTGAAAAGGCGCGCATGATTGGTGGGAAGTGCACAGAGCCAATATTCGCGGACGATCGGCATCCTTTGTTCAGGACATGTTTACGTTTACGGCAGGGAGAGTCAGAAGAGCGTGGAGTGTTCGTCTGGCGGACTCGGTTGCGACTCGATCAGCGACTCCTTACAGGCGTGGCTGTCAGCAGGCGTGAGGCGAGGCATGCCCAGGGGTCATCCTTCGCTGTCAGTGAGCGATGGCTGTGGCGCGGGGCGGCGGTCAGTGGCTGGCAGGCCTCGTGACAGGAGCTGGCGCCGGCTGTCGAAGGAAGAAACAGGGCGTGACTTGGGCGAGCGCTGCGAGAGGACAAGCAGGGCCGCGAAATGACGAAGATAAAGCTCCGGTTCACGTGCGACGCCGAAGGTGGGACCAGGCCCCGCGCGGTGCTGATGCCCCCCTCCCGCTGCCGGCATGCAGCTCGCAGATACTCCCCGTATCAGCGCAGCTACACTCCAGAGGTACTGCCTCAACAACTTGCCTACCCCACTCCCAACGCTCTCCGCCCATAAACCACTCCGTCTGAAGCTTCGCAGGCCGTCTGCGTGCTTCATGAACCCGTCTGTCTTTGTGTAGCCGGCCGAATCGCTCTCGGAATTCACCGGCCCCCCCAGCATTCCGCCCGCATACCCGCGTCGCCGTGACTCCACGCTCGGCGCGTATCGCAACCGGCGTCCCGCTGAGACGCGACGAGAGACAGCTGCTCAGAGCAGGTCCGGCACGCGCAGGAGCGAGCACAAGACCTGGTCACGGCCGAGCCACACGCCGCAGTCGTCCATTGTCTCAGGCACCGCCAGTGACGTCTCCCCGCCACGCAACTGCCGCGTCCAAGCTCCTGTATACCAGCACACAGCGAGCAGTCGGACACCACCGCTCGCTATCCACAACCAGACAGCCCGCCGGCCCAGCGCTCCAGCTCTCCCCTCCGCGCCCTCCGCAGCTTATTTCATGCCCTCATCGCCTGATAACCCGGCTGCCCTCACGAACCCCCAGCCCGGCATCGGATACCTGTATCAGCAGCACCACCGCAACCGGTCGCGAGGCGTGGACAACGTGCAAACGCGTGGGCGGAACATATCGCGATATGAATTTGGAAGACGAGATCGCTATGGGGAGCGCGTTACGCGTATCTTCCCCCGAGAGATGTGAGTCACCCTGGTAGAGCGAGGCATGAGGCACGCTGGAGCCGTTGCAGCAGGCGTTTCTGGGGCCTGCGGCTTGACAGCGGACGGTGAAGGGCTACCCTCCTGTCTGCATGTAAGCCTGAGCCATGGTTCGTGCCGGCAAATAGTGCCGTGGACCCACGAGAGCCTTCGCGAACGTGGTCGACAACGCTGGCACTTCACCGCCCACGACCCGCCCGCCTGCAGCGCAGCGATAGCCTCCTCCACAGTCTAGTCTTTGTGTTAACGTCATGTCCGACAGAGCAAAGTCACCGCAGTCTGCGACGCGCTATCAAGCCTCCCCGAATCCCGCTACTTCTCCCCTCATCTCCGCCTTCGGCACCACCACGAGCACCGCTGCACACTATACAAGCGAGTGGACGAAGTCGTTGCCTTTCTTCACGGGACAAGCCCCGCCCAATGGTAGGAGCGTGAGTGGTTCTCCCGGCCAGAACTTCGGCGTCTCCAACTCGCCGCCGACCATGGGTGGGAGGCCGATGAGCCATCCAAACCATTATCCAAGCTTTGGCGGCAGACTGCAGGCCTCTCCACACCAATCACCGCCACGGGATCGTCGTTCTTCCATGTTCTCGCAGTACTCGCAACAGCCGCCACTACCACACCAGCCTCAATCCCACTTCTACGGCCTGCCAGACGTCGACTTTGGTCTGGACCCTCCGCAAGGCGAGTTGACGCCAGGAGCGAATGGTTACTTCTGCGGGCTTGACACGCTTGACACTGCCGGAGACAAACCATCGTCACGACTAGGGCAGAATGTGCTTCTGGTGGGATATGAGGGAGGCCTTGATGTCCTCGACGTCAGAGCTCAGCATATGAACGTGCTGGGTAGGGTCGAAGGCTTGCGAGGAGCCGTTATTGGTGCAAAGATAGTCCAATGGTCGGGTGGGGCAGACCCTTGCGCAGACGACCGCCCACTAGTTGCTCTGGTCATCCACGGGCCGCTTTTGGATGGGGTGAAAGATACTCGTCACTCAAGCGGCTCCTCTTCTGGCGCTTGTACCGATGAAAACGAAGGTTCATCAAGCCCGCCTACTCGTCCGGCTTCAGCTTTGGGCGATACGAACCTCGCCGACGTGACCAACTATCAGACAACCGTTGAAATATGGTCTCTGAAGAAAGGTACGCACGTGGCAACATTGTACAAGGCCCCACCTGTACCTGTCACAACTCCATTGGACAGCCCTATGTTCCAGGCACCGGCTCCAGTTGGTGATCTGCGGATCGATGCCAAAGGCAAGTTTGTCGTCCTAGCTTCCGGATGCAGCGGAGAAGTCTTCATCTTCGCTCCAAAGAAAGATGAAGCCCACCCCGAAACCTTCAGATGCATCGGCAAGGTTTGGACCACGGTCCAGCCTCGCGAACACACCCCGACTCCAAGCTCCTCAAGCTCGACAGAATTGAATAATCTCGATGCCGAGAGCCCTGTTTCATTTTGCAACCCGCTTTTCTCTCTCAGCGAGCGCTGGATCGCAGTGGTACCGCCAGGATCGTGTACTCTATATTCTCTCAATGGTGCAGCTTTGCTGTCACCCTCATACCCCAAGCCTCCTGGCATGAGCACGCATGCGCCGCCGCCGCCACCTTCTGTGAATTGTCAGGTTGATGCTCCTGAAGACAGCTTCTTCAAGAACGCCTCACGGGAAGTCGCTCAACAGGCCATGAAGGGCATGCAATGGGCTGCCAGCACAGGTATGCAGGCCTGGAAGAACTACTGGAGCAATAAGCCTGCAAGCGAGCAGCCTCCGAACGGCAACATGCCGATGGACAACCAAGGCCAAGCTTACTTTCCCCCAACTCATGGCCACAACCAGAGTTCTCCTCAGTCTAGCAATGAGTCCCCTCTGGTGTCAATTTTCGACATGCAGAGAATGGCTGAGGTTGATTCATCGAGGAGCCGCAGTACCCCGCAGCCGCTCACCACGTTCCAGGCACCCTTGGGCTGCAGCTTCCTTTCATTCTCGCCAAGTGGACTCATGTTGATGACTTTCAGCAAGAAGGGAGACAACCAGTTCGTGTGGGATCTGAATTGCATGCACCATACCAGTTCTCGGGGCACACGCGGAAATAGGTCCTCGCAATCCCATGTTCGACAGGTAGCAAAGTTCACCAGGATGACAGTTGCGAATATTGTCGATGTGGCATGGTCCGCGCCCAGCGCGCGCAGATTGGCAATCCTCACGGATAAAGGGACAGTTCACATGTATCCTATGCCTGCATCTGCATTCCAGTGGCCACCGCCGAGACGCGTTCGTAAACCAAATGAGCAGACAAAGAAGGAGACTCCCGAAGAGGCACCGGCGAAGGGCAGCGGCATCATTGGTTCCGCCGCTCAGAATATCACCGGAAAAGCCAAGCCGTTCTTCAGCTCTGTCCGCAACCGCGGGGGAAGTGTTGGATCAGGCTTTAGTCTGAGCAATCTCAGCATGACTCCTGCCGTGGGGGCCAAGGGTGGCAAGGCTGTCGCTGCTGGCCTTGGAAAGTCCATTGGTGGTGCTGCCAGCAATTTGAAGCACGCTGGTGACAACAAACTTCATTTGCCTGTGCTGATCAACGGTGCCAATCCATCCTCCGTATCCTGGCTCGTCAATCCAAAGCATCGCGATCCTCGTATTGCTCTTGTTTCAGGAGGTGTCTTGACTATTCATAAGGTCAATTTCAAGGAAGTCCGCAGCAAGAACGGAAGGCCTCAGACCCGTATCACCAAGCAGAAGCTAGTTGAGTACAGTCTCAATCCCATCCGGGATAGTCCGATTGCACCTGCTACTCTTGCATATCTTACATCGAAGCCTGGGGAGGAGCCTGCTCCGCTTCCAGGAATGGGAAGATCCGGAGACTCATACTGGACTCCAAAGGCGCCTGCTGTCGGCCATGGCAAAGTCAAGGGCATGATGTCCCATCCACTAGCAACTGCTGAGATTGAGACAAATACGCCATACCAGCCTTTCCACACAGACCGCCGTATTGACATTTTCATCAACGACGCTCCACAGAATGGTCAAGATGATCAAGAAACTGAGGAGCAGGATATCCTCTCTATTGAGACAATGCATCATGTTGACGACAACGGTGCCTGGGCCTTCGGCATCGATCTTCCTTCTGTCAAGGTTACACTTCCTTCCTCACACGCGTACGATGACGATCCCATCTCCGATGAGCTGCTTGGTCTTGATGTAAATGGCAACGGACCCGGGCCTGGAGGGGCGGCAGGAATGGTGAGTGACTTCGCTCTGCGAGAAGGCGACGAAGAAGTGGAGCAAGTCGTCGTCACCACCAGGCGCCGTCGCATCAAGCGCAAGGAGATGGAGGATGGCGCCGAGGCCGAGGAGGGATTCTTCGAGGATGATTGCGAAGTCTGGGATTTCGCCGGTGATAGGGTGTAGACGAGTTCTTTCTCTCGATAGTCTTGCCGTTTCATGGCGCGGATACTCTTCACTCCACCAGTCTCTTTCTCCCCTTCTTCGCTCTATTTTCTTGCATTGGATGTTTCAATTGAACTTGGAGTATGCCTTGGGATGAACGCTTTCAGCGGAGGGATGATGCATCGGATACCACATACACTCACAAAGACCATTTTCGTGCCCAAGCCCCGTTTCCGTTTTTGGATTTTCTTCCCTTTCGAGCACAGCAAACCCACATTTGTCTCCTTCATGGCGTTTTATGCATAGACGTGGGTTTCTCGAGGCCATTGATTTTGGGTTGGCCCTTGTTTGTTTGCCTTGGGATTGGGAAGGGTTTGATTGACCAGCTGTTTCGTCACTTGCAAGGCTTCGGCACGCCCGAAGCTTGGAGAGATCCTTTTTGTTGTTGTAATTCCAGCTATTGGATCTCGTATTACCGACATGGCTTTTCCCCCCCTTTCCCGGGATTCGGTGGCTCGTTCTTTGGCTGATGGATGGGGAGGTTGGCTGGTATTTGGCGGGGAGCGGAAAGGAATGGGGCCTAGTATAAAGTAGAAAATCATACTCGCAGATCTGTGTTTGTGCGCACTGTTGTCTTGTGATTTGGGGGCCTCGAGTTCGTTTGTTGGAGACCCGTGTCTTAAAGGCACTCTACGTAGCAAGTGTCAGAAGTATTGTAACAGTGCAGGATCTCTCACCTTACGAGCATATGGTTGAGGCCATCAGACGGGCATGAGACCATCATTACAATGCCTGTAGATGAAGTGTGGAAGTCCGATGCCACGCAGCGTGTTGGGAAGGTGATGTTGCTCTTGTGGTACATGCAGGCGGACACGTTTGCGATGTGCTCATCGCCTCCGTTCCCTCCCAGAGACGTCATTCTCAGTGTGTTGTTTGAGATCTGAGTTTCTGAATCGACATCGTCGATGCGAGAAAGGGAAGGACGGCTGGCGGCCCTTACGCCTGTAGGCCTTTCTAAGGATAGTCGGGCATAATACAACCCTCCCTCGGCAGTTGTCTCTTGCGGCGAGCATGTTTGGTCATTTCATTCCGGAGATGGTATGCTTTCCTTGTGTATAGCTGTGCATGCTGTTGTTACCCCCTTAAGGGTTAGCTATCCGCATTGGCCACATCACAGAGGGCGATGACTGCACCGGAATGAAAGATTCTCGCCGTGTGTAGAGCTGGTGAACAATGATGTGATGAAGCGTATTGCCAGTGGTAAGTGTATGCATGTGAGTACCTCCGAATGGCATTCCGCGTGGCGAGAGCGCACCTCTAGAAGCTAATAGACCATACAGACGCCACAGCGGGGAAGACTCGAATGAGAGAGTGACAAGCTCCGCGATTCACAGACACAGGCCACTGTGGAATAGGATTCACGATCGCGATCAAGCTCAACGAAGGTTACGAACTACCTGACTCCTGGCAGCACTTGAGGCGCCATCGAATGAAAAAGATGGTGTGTGGGCAAGCCTTAGGCTCGCTGTGATCAAACCATCCATCCAAAAGAGAGTTTCGCTAGCGCAGAACGACTAACTCTTCTAGAGGCAGGTTGGGTGCTCAGCCCTGGGGTTTCTCTCCTGCACGCGGCTCGTGCAGGTGCGACCACGTTTTGCTGCTCATGCATCGGCGTATATGCTAGCGGTGGGTACTACATTAGGGCGCGACGCCGTTTGCTGACGGGTTGGTGGCGAGGAAAGAGGAGAAAACGTGGCTGTCTCCCACGTGGTCTTCGGGAACCATTCTAGCTGTTAGTTCCTTTTTGTTCTCCGGGTGGAAAGGCGCAGTGTTTTCGTTGCCGGATTTGGCATAGAATGGCGGTCTAGTTTGTTTGAGAAGGCGAGCGGTTCCGAACCGGTTTGCTCGTACTCTTAGGTCGAGATGAGGCTGCTGGTTCGGCTGGGCTGCCGGTTTGGGGACAAGCGGGATGCTAGGGCGAAGTAGTGTGAGGAGAGCGGTATTGCGGTACCTCAAGCCTGGCAAATGGGAACGCTTGCCTGAAGATGCTTCTGGTTTGGTGTTGCGACAATGGTGGATGATAGGACTTGATCATGCAAGGGGCTTATCTGGCTGGGTTTTCGTCGGACGTGATGCTCCAGTTCAGGAAATTTAGATACGGGAATGTCCAGAAAGCAAAGCTGTTGTTTCTAGTATGGGCAAGGGGCGCCAGAAGCCTGTTTTGTGAGACAACTTGGCCATGGTGTTGATAAAGACGATACAACTACCCGGTGGTTTTCCTTGATTCGGTCGCCTTGCAAGGAGTTGCGGGAATCGCACGAGTGCAGGAATCGGACTGCAAGCCCCCGTACGCGAGAAGATCCCAAGGCAAGAAGCATTGTTGCTTTTTCCCGCTGCACGACATGGACGTAGGCGAGAGATGGGTGAGGGAGGACCCCTGTCTGTGATCTGAGAGGGATCGACACGCATCACCGAGATCCAAGGAGTGATGCGCACCCCCACATCAATGCGCGAGATGATGGTTGAGTCAAGGTCAACCGCATCTGGTTTTGCCTCGTCAACCATCGATTTTTTTTTTCCCTTTTCGCCGCAGAGCTGCCATGACACGAACACTATCGAATTTCGGCTTCGATTTGGCCGACGGGTGCTGCGATAGCCGACGTCAAAGCCCGAGAGATCTGTCACTTTCTGGCATGTGGCCGGGGGGCTGACTCGGTCGCATGCCACCTGGAGGCAGCAAACAGCAAGACAAGCAATTGAGGCTCCGAATGATGAACCTGCTTCTGAAGAAGGCGCGAAGAAGACGTCGGCGAACCAACACAGTGGTTCCAACGGCTTTTGCTCCCTTCGGTCCCTTAACTTTGTCCGCCCTCTCGGTGCCTTTCGGCGCTGGTGGTTACTCCATGAGGAAAGCTGCCGGTCGAGGCTTTCCAGACTACCGATGGCGTCCGCGCGAGAGAATAAGCTACACGACTCGCTGGCCGTCGTATCGCATGCCCCTCATGCTCGCTTGCGTGCTCTGGGTGTGCCCAAGTGCCTGTGTGCAACAGGCCGACGCCTCATGCCGTACACTGCGCCGTGCCATCATCATCCGCAATCCCCCGTGCACGCTAAAGGAGGGGCGCCACAATACTGGCAGTGCCACTTCCACGACTCGCAAGCAAGGCGGAGCCGCAGGGATAAAGGAGGCGGGATTCTGGCGGAGGGTGCACCGGGGCAAAGGAGAGAAAGGATTGCCCTGGCGCGGATACTACGGGGAGATGCGGAAGGAGCCTCAATCGACATGCGAGTCAAGCACAGCGTGCATCGGCGAGGCGGCGGGACGAGCGCGGGTGGGGGCCGAAGTGGTGGGAATTGGGTGGCAGGCAGAATGGAGCAATTACTGTGATGATCGTTCGTTTTCGCATAGATAGATAGATAGATAGATAGATAGGGTGGATGCTGCACTGGGGGCTGCTTGGTCGCGAAGGAGCTCGTTGGTGGGTACCCACAGGTGGGCGATTGACCGATGGCCACTCGTGGACGCGAGAAAATCCAGATTGCCGAGCAGGAAAAATGGAGATCTGGAGGATGATCAGAGACACTGCAGGAGCCAAGACGATCGACAGAGGGCTGGGAGAGACACTGTTGACCAGGTAGCTGGTGACTATGGAACGCCAAAAACGGCAAGCGAGTCAGAGGAGAGAAAGCAACAAGAGGCAGATCTGGGTGGGTTTGGCGATCAGTAGAGAAGAGCCTGAGTCGTAAGCCTCGTCTATCTGCCCGTCAATCCTTCTCCTGTTTGCGACTTTCTGTCCGATGGGTGTGGAGCATCGAAGGGAAGAAGAAGGCTCGTGGCTACTGCCGATCAGAGTCCATCACTTCCCGGAGGAGAGATACGGAGCCATCTCCATTGCATTTTGTTGCTTGCTTCCTACTCCACTGCTTCCTGCTGCTCCCTCAGCAGCAGTGAAGCACTCGGACCAACAGCGCACTGTACGCGTGCGCTGGGCACGGCGCTCTCCATGCGCACCATCCTCCAGTCGTCATCACCAATTCGTCAAGGCCAGTAGCTGCAATGCCGAGCACCCACTCCCCCTCTCTTGCGTACCTGTCTCGGCGATTCCAAACTGCAAAGCCTCCCAGAGCCACTCGCAGAAGCTTACCACACGAATTTCCGCTCGCTATTGATCCTGTTGCGGTTGCGCACTCAGCTGAAAAAGAACTCCAATGCCAAAGGACCAGCGGCGCCCGCTTTGTCAGCCACTCGTCCGATGCCTGAGCGGTTCCGCTGCCGCCTGTCAACGCCCGGCTGGCTGAACTAGAGGAAAGGGAAAGAAAGAATGGCCGAACGGCCTCGTGGTCGGTGGAAGCGTGGCCGCGAAGCGTGGCGGCAGCCCGGTGCTCGCTCTAGCCCTCTAGCGGCGGCCTCTCCTGGTTGTACCACCCAACCGAACGGGCGAACGCCCGTGTGTGGCTGATGGCTTTTTCTTGCTTGAACGAGGAAAAAGAGGGGGAAAAGGTTTGCGCCGCCGATGACGAACGGCTGTTCGTGCGGGTCTCTGTGGCGCCAGGAACTGCTCGTACGTTTTTTCATTCCGTGGCTGCCGGACACCTGCGTCTAGATGTTCGTGTGTTGCAGGGACAGCCCTGATACACGTGGTGCGCGGCTATGATACTCGTCTGTGTAACGCGTTCGGTGCCTGGCCTTTAGTGCTATCCCTGCGGCGCAAGTCCGGCCTACCTCAACTCTTGCTTTTCGGCCCTGCCGATCCGTCGGTCACGGCCGATGTCTTGTTGATGGTACGTAGCCTTTGCTGCCACACTTCACATGAGTGACAGCTGTGCATTAGCCGCGGCTGCTGGTTTGGTCATACCCCATCTGCTGTCGCCCCGATCGAGGCTATGGCGGTTTGATTAGTGTCTTGCTTCGTACTGAAACATTGCGACGACAATCGACTCCGTGAGCTGTGCACCACGGCTTTTTGTTTTTTTTGTTTTGGATGATGTCGGAACTTTTAGGCTACTCGACGATTTGAAGATTAAGTGTCTGTATGATAGTATGTGGTATAGACGGAGAGACAAAAGAAAGATAAATTACTGAAAACCGAGACTCGTACCGCCCGCCAGTGGTATATTGAAGAAATAGATGAATGCTCTCCGTGTCATGAATCCGAGAGATGCGCCGTAGCCCTTGAGAACGTATCCAAAGCCGCTCCATCCGCATGCATCATAAACAAATGCCCGCCAGATCCCGTTTTCTTCGTGCCGTCTCCTGTTTCTTGCTGTACATGAAATTGAAATCTTCTCCTTGCGAGCCTACTCTCTTTCTAGTGATGGGTGTGGTGTGGATGTGTAGTCGACACCTTCGTCCTGTAAGCTCCGGCTCCCGTCTCCCAGGGATCTTGCACAAGATGGCTTTCGTCGTCCACATCCGAGGGGCCCACTGTCGAGTTTTGCTCGTCCTTGGTGCTGGAGTTGGAGATCTGATCGACGTCGTGGAGAGCCGCTTTCATGTCGGGATTCGGTATGCTGCGAATCACAACTTCTTGAGTTTTCTGGATACCCTCGCCGTCGAACTCGAACCTGGAATCGGAGCGACCATGGCTGCTGCTGAGCTCCATGGCGGTGTGCGTGCCGTTGGAGCTGCTTCCTTTGGCGTATACGAACTCGTGGTGGACACTCGCCCCGTTGCCATGCTTCGCAGCGGCCGAAATGGCGATCTTGCGAATGAGACTGGCCATGGTCAACTCAATGTTGAGCTTGACCAGGTACGCAAGCGGGTGGAACTGAATGTATCTGTCCAGCGGTCAGAATGTTGAACTTGCAACTTGTGAGTCAAGAGATACTCACACGAATGAGTTCGGGATTGACATGGCGGCGATGATCATGACGTCCATGAGCAGGGAGATGAAGATGATGCGGACGTTGAACTTGAGCAGCGAGTTATACTTCTGCAGACCGTTGGCGACCAGGTTTTTCCGCACAGTCTTGATGAAATAGCCGTTGAGGACGGCGTCCATGATTAGGTAGATGACCTTTTCGATACGATCCCAGATCTCGTTGATGTGTACATATCTGTTCGTGGTAAGCAAAAGCTCGCGAAGTCGTGGATCGTAGTGTCGTACCTGTCGGAAATCTGCAGACGAGCGGGAATCCAGATGTTGAACACACTGACGTTGATGAGTGTGACGATTACGGCAGTAGCGATCATGATCATCCTTGCTTTATCCTTGTTCATGGAGATGACGCGGACACGGTTGATGATGATCTGAAGCAGAAGCTGCACCTGGACGCACCAGCAGAACACTTGAAAGAATTAGCTGCTGGACACAGGGCACGCGAGGACTGTTTCTCGCGACCAAAGCGGGAAGACATACGGATGGTAAAGTAAAAGGCGAAGCCTATGGCGCAAATCAGTATCGGCCGAATTCAAAAGTCCGGGCGGGGGGATTCATACTGGGGTGGATTTTTCGCAGCAGAAAGACCCAACACTCAGCGCCCATAATGAGGGACACGATCAACTCCAGCCATATCAGCCAGATGTAAACACTCCTCCATGGATTGCGAGCCTGCTTCGTCTGACCATATCCCTGCCAGGTACAGACTGCGCCCCAGACGACGGTGAGGAACCAGACGACGGTTGCGGCAGCGAAGTCGCCCTTGGTGATGTTCTCAGGGACGTAGTTTGGAGAGATGAGGGGCCCGACGGCCTTGGGCAGATCTTCCTGGCTCCAAGAAATGCCCATGGCGGAGTAGAGGGAGAGGGCGAGGGGGAGGAGGAAGGCTTGAAGGAGAGTCGAGAGCGCAAAGGCCAGGGAAGGTAGAGAACGAGAGGGCAAAGGCCACGGGCAAAGAGACCAATGGGCAAGAGTGGAAGGGCGGAGTCAAGTTGGGGACACGGCAACTGACAGAACGCGACTCGCAATGCAGAGCTTGGTGGAGCAGACGAGCGGGCTATATCCACGCACAGCGAGCCACAGAGATGGGAAGGGGAAGGGCCCACGGCGCAGCGGGCGCGCCGCAGAGCATGGGACGCTAGAAGCAGCCGCGTTGGCTTCGTGAATTAGCTTTCGGGGCATGATTCATGGGCCAGGCACTGGTGAGCAATGCCTGGGCGGTACGGGAGGCTGATGAAGCGCGGGGACTTGAGCGCTCAGCTAGCTCGGTGCCGGCGCAACATGTCACGGCCCAAGTGGGCGTTTGCCACGAGGTCGGAGGGATCCGCGGATCTGCCAGGCCAGACCAGCACTGCATCGAGACTCGGGTGGTCGCTAGTTCGGCACAGATGGGAAAGCTTGGGGGATCATCGGCAACAGAGGCCTGAAACCCCCAGGCGGGAACGCGATTGGGCAGCCAGTCGACGACAGGCCCAGGGATGCAAAGGGCCGATAGCACTCTAGATGGGAGACGGGGCGGCGCGGTGGTGATTAGGGCGGTGGCAGGCTCGTCAACACCATGGCTGCGGACCCGGCGGAACGTGCCTCAGGCGTCGGTGGGCAGCCGGCGGGCGCTGGGCGACGCGGGGCCTGGGTTTGGTGCTGGTGCTGGTGCCGGGACGAAAGAAACGCGGTGGCACGGTAGCGGGCGACAACACAGCACAGCAGGCAGACTTCTTGTGGCTGGCTAGAAGACAGCAAGCGCGCCGGGGGAAGAAAGTCCGGCGGTGCCGATTTGCGAGAGGCCCCGACGCCCGCGACCGGCCCGCGAGATCCAAGCCCACTACCCGGCAGATCCACGACTCGCGCCCTTGTCCTTCTCCACGCCTTGGCCGCGACACCGCGGGCATCTCCCCTGCGTCGCTCCAGCATCTCTCCCGTCCTCCCCAGACAGCGCCCCGACGAACCATCATGCAAACCCCCCATCAACGCCCACGACTGCTTCGATTCGCATCTTGTGCCCGCCCGCGCCGCAAACCGTTCCAGTACCGCAGCTGCTGGACAGCTACACTTAGCTAGCCTGATCATCGCCAGCCCCGATAAGCGACGGCAAATCTCCTCTCACCCAGCGTCCACGCTGCTCACACCCTCATGCCCGACGCTAGGGCCCCGCCCGTTCCTGAACACCCTTCAGCGCTGCTCTGCCCGGGCCCAAGCTGTGCTCTACTTCGACGCGTGGCTGACCCTCCAGAACCATTGCATCCGCGGTTCGGGGAGCCACGGCCAGCTGCCGAGCCGCCGCTACTTGTCGAAGCCACTCTATGCCCCTGTCCTCGCTGCCTATACTGATCGGTGCATCTATAAGCCACATGCACAATTGAGGAAAGGCCTGGCTGATCTGCTTTCTTCCAAGAATATCCAAGAAGGTCTCAGTAGCGCCCCCAAACGCTCTGACCAGCATAGTCTTATCAGGTACCTGATTTTCTCCCGAATGCCTGGCCTGACTTCGCCTCCTGAAGCCCACTGCTGCCACCATCCATCTCTATCACTTGCTCTTCCCATCCCCCGGTCTTCCTGTGGTCCGGAGGATCGCTAGTCCAGTACGCATGCGGCGCTGATCTTTGCATTCCCGCGGTCTGCTATAGCGTGCGTTTCAGGCGCCTCGCGGCACACTACCCGCGGGACGTTGTACTAAACCTGGTATCTCACGCCAGTGCAGTTCCGACATTGTTCTTTCCTACTTTTCCAACAATCGATGGAGCACCTGCCAGATTTGGGAATATGGCAAGAAAACATTGCAGCTTCGGTCCTCAGCGAGAGATTCATCCTTTCGCGCTCTACTACCATCAGCCTACTCTCCCGTGAGATGGCTCCCGCCGTTCTTTGCTAAAGCAGTTGACCCAAGTGTCTTAACTGCATGCCCTGGAAAATCAACATTAGCAACAGTAAACATGATTCGTTCATCGGCACAAGCATACACAACTCCATCGACACTACTGATCTGCCTGAATGGTGTCCTACGGCCCACGCGTCCCCCACGTCGGGTGGTTTCAGGCGCGGCGGACGCCACCTCATTTCCTACTCGGTCAGCCATCCCTGATATCACTGAACACGGGCTCCCCATAACTATGCCCTCTGCAAAGTTGGCCCACAATGGCATGACTGTCGGCTTCACTACCGAAGTTGTCTGTCTACATTTCAAATCTCTTCGCAAGTCCTGTTTACTCCCTCACAGGCACCAGCGTTGTTAGAAGGGCCAGTTCTGAAACATTGCCGCAGACTTCGCAATCATGCACGTGCGATGTCTCAGGTGCAAGAGGCAGATTTGGGTTGGCTCAAGAGAAGATTACAGGATACTGCTTTCGCTGCTCTAGCCGAGTCCAACATCATAAATGCCCACCGGTATCTCAGGGATAGACCTTGGCTTTATGAAGTAGCAGCTACTTTGACCGAGGTTGCGGTCTACGTGAGATCAGTTGCGACATACAGTCGTAATGCATTTTCCACTACAACCCAAGTTCCATCCAACTACCTCAGAGTGGACGATGGTCTTTCGAACCAAAGAAGCGGCATTTTCATGATGTCTACAGCAGACCAGCCTGCCAAGTGTCGTAAGGCAATGCGCACGGATGGGGCAAGGCGGACAATTGCGGGGAACCATGTTGACCAATAGGTAGTTAATTTTCAGCGAACACAGGGACTTGAGTCAGAAAACCTCAGCCGCGCAGCGGTTGTACATACGAGAAGTACGAAGGTTTGGATCCCTTGCAGCCGGACAAGCAAGGTGAATCAGCCCATCACTGTGGCATCACGCATCTGCTTAATGCATGCAGGATCGGTTTCTTGAGCCATTCCATTTCGCTTGATGATCGCTGCCGCTATCAGGAACCAACATGTCGCAATGTTAGTTTTGCAAATAAGAATGCTTGTTATTTGCCAATCCGGTCAACAAACTCTTCAAACACCGAAGCTCGTCAGACCTCGTATGCCAGCATCCTGGATCGGCCGATCTTCCCCGCGCTTCCGCTTCTTCGCAATGACTCTGTAGTTTGTCACAACCTCCCGGACCCACTTCCCGTCCGTCCCGGATCAGGCCAGCACTGTCTCAGGACTATGCATCAACTGTGAAGAGGGGAGAAAGCCCATGATGTTCCTATGAATCACCCTGGCCCATTACTATGCCCTTCCATCCTCTCGGAAACCCTTCTCCTTCCGTGCACTCCGCCGCTCCTCGATCAAGCTATCTGTTCCTCCAAATCCCCCTGTCTCAGCTGCATGATCAGATGGCAGACTGACCCGTACTCACGTGGGACGCTTCGGCATTCCCTGCCCAACGGCCCACGAAGAGAAAGAAACGTGATCGAGCTTACTCAAAACGGCAGAGGCAGAATCCTCCCACCAAACTCGTATGTGACGGCAACGCTTATTCGACAAAGAATGTCGATCAGGGCTGTTGAACCTGCGTGTCTTTTCCATTGCCCCTCTGCACTTTCCACAAATAACCAGATCTGGCAGGTGAGCCAGTCATTAGAATTCAGAACCCGTAGTTGCACTTGGGCATTTGAGCAGGCGTGGAGCCCGTCATTGATGTCTTTGACTCATGAACCCGTCACAAGGGATGCTAGAATCTCATGAGCTTGAGCCTATATCGAACTCCGCTCAAAGATGAACATAATGACATGATGGCAGACAGGTTTATTTAGCTTTCATATAAAAATCACAGGTTCAGATCTGAGCAATCACGTCGGATTCCAAAAGTACGGAAAGCACATTGAATATCACGGATACTTGAACATACAGTCTTCCTATCCGGCCGATCTATCAAATCTAATGCTCAATCCCAAACCAATAACACCATCATCTACCTCGCCAGAACAGTCTTCAGAACGCCCAAAAGCTTCTCCTCGGCGTCATCCGTGAGCGCATCCGACCTCCACGCCACAAACCGGTCCGGCCTCACGAGAATGCACCCGTCCTCCTGTACGCCCCGCATGCGCGCCCACTCGAAATATGGATCCTCATACTCCAATCCGTACCCGACCCCTACGACGCGCACAGCCACGCCCAACGCCTCCTCGGCCTTCCTTGCCGCGGCTTCCCACGCCCCGCGGCCGCCAATGCCGGTGAAGAGGGCGAAGCCGCCATTGCCGGCGAGATCGATGGTCGACACCAGCCCGTCCGGCACGGCCCTGCTCAGCCAGACGTGCGGCAGGCGGCGGCCGGGGAAAGTGCTGGGCACGTACGTCAGCTCGAGGTCCGCGACGCCGGCGAAGCCGTCGTGGCCCGCGACGCCCTCGGCCACGACGGCAGCGGAGCCCCGGTAGTTCTGGTTCATCTCGATGCCGAGCGCGTGGAACTCGTGGCACGTCTGGGCGACGGCGCGCTGCAGCCTCGCGCGGCGGGCGCGCCCGCCCGGCGTCGAGGCCTCGAGCTCCGCGACGGCGGCGGCGCGGTCGGTCGCGGACGGGAGGTTGAGGCCGAGGGCGTCCCAGACGTTGAAGTGCTCGCGGAAGCCGTCGTTGGCGCGCGTCACGACGCCCTGGCCGACGGGCTGGCGCTCGGCCGAGTACGTGTCGAGCAGGCTGCGGCCGGCTTTGCCCCCGAGGACGTAGGCGACCTTCCAGGCCAGGTTGAAGGCGTCCTGGATGCACGTGTTGGAGCCGAGGCCGTTGAAGGGCGGGTGCCGGTGGACGGCGTCGCCCAGGCAGAAGACGTTGCCGGCCGCGTACGACTCGGCGTAGATCTCGTTGATGTACCACTTCGAGATGTCGAGGATCTCGGCCGGCGTGTCGTCGCCGATCATCTCGCGCACCCGCGCCAGGTACTCGTCCTTGGTCGCGTCGACGGCCGTGTCCGCGGCCGGGTCGGGCAGCATGATGAACATCCACTCGTGCCACGGCTTGACCATCCGCACGATGGCCTGCCAGGCGAAGGCCGGGTGCTCCTTTTCCGGCTGGAAGACCCAGTGCAGGTTGCCCGGACGGGCGTCCATGAGGTGGGAGAGGTCGGCCTTGACCAGCACGTTGAGGGCGAGGCCCTGCTGCGGCTTCTTGACGAGGGGGAGTCCCAATTGCTGCTGGACGCGCGATCTCGCGCCGTCGGCGCCAAACAGAAAGCGCGAGCGCACGGCATAGAGGCGGCCGGTCAGGCGGTCGCGGAGAGTCGTCACGACGTGGGTTCCTTCGTCGGAAAAGGAGACGAACTCGGTGTCGAACCGACACGTGATGCCGTGCAGACCGGCGTAACGCACGAGAATGGGCTCCAGAAGGGTTTGGGGGAGGTCGACGTGGCGACACGGGCTGGCACGCTCGTAGTCACCTTTGCGGGCCGGGTCGTTGCCCCACGAGTAGATTCGAGCGTACTCTCGGCCGGCCATGCTGTGGCACCATCGCGTGTGGACCATGCAGTTGCCCTTGGTTGATAGCCTGTTGAATTCCTCGTCCAATCCGATATCCCGGAGCGCATCTGGCTGCGGCGTTAGCTCACTGGCTTCTCGGGAGTAGCTGGCATTTGACTTATACTGCACACGCAGGGCATGCCACGCGCGGGAGGCTATCCGGCAGCTCCCCCATCCGCAGATTACCCCTACGACTGCAGTAGTCTGGGCAAACCTACCCAAAGCGGCAGCATTTGTAATGTGAGCTCGCGGCGTGTCGGCGTTGGTCGCGGCTCTGCTGACCATGAGGCCCTTGATTCCTGTGTAGAAGATGCGTCATGAGCCATCTCGGAAGGGTCCGGGAAGCGTATGTTTGGCTAACCATGCGATGATAGGAAGCACGCGAGCGCGGCGCCCGCAGGACCGGCGCCGATGATGAGCGTCTCGACTTCAATCTCAACATCGGGCCTCTGGGCGGCGTCTGGCGTCGAGACGCCGCTCGAGCTGCTGCTGCCGTCGGGTTGCACCATTGCGGCGTTCCTCGCTCGTCCTGTCCAGAGGATTGCGGGTCTTGGTATTGCGAAGGATGCGGGTTTGGAGAGCTAAGCTTCCTGGCGCTGCTTATGGCACTTGAGATGACAGACTCCTGTCCTTATACAGGCCGTGGTTGCTGAAACATGCGACCTATGCCGCTCCGTCGCACGTTCCATCATCGTCTCCGCGTCTGCCCCGCACTAGGGAGAAATTTTCCTTGGCCATGGGCACGACTCAGCTTAGATGAGGATTAGATGCCAGTGTGTAAGCAGATGACAGGAGTCCAGCAAAATAGACGTCGGATTTGCGGATCAAGGGACTGGGTTTGCGACGGGGCGTCGTATTGAGAGAGCAGCCGCAAATCCGACCAATGCCTCCTCGATTGACTCGATTGCGACATGTTGAAACGGCGCTGGTGTGCGATGGTTGCTAGCTTACTCATGGATTAGGAATCCATGGGAACCTTCCGAGAGCCGCACGCTATTTTCTTCTCTGCGCTTCCCGGATGCATTCCATGTGGAGCCCATGGGCCTTGCGTCAGGGGCGCGACGCGACAAGACAAGCGAAGATAGCGCATGGTGCATCGATTGTTGAACGGTGAAGAACAGGTTTGACGTCTCGGCGGGGGTAGAGAGAGAGAAGAGGCTGCTTTTGACGAGAGGCGGGGATATATCTTTACCCCTCGTGCCCCTCCGTTTGATCAAGAGCTTTGAAATGGAACAAGACGGCTAAACGCCACAGCCGGGCTGTTCCTGTTCCGGCCCGGGCTTTACGATACAACAACGGTGGGGATTTCTCCACTTCCGGTCTACATGACGCCATCACCAGAACCTTCTGCCGCTGTCTGCTTTGAAGTCGGAGAACCCTTCAGCCGCCTTGCACTACAATAGCCCCTCTCGCGCCAGCTCCATCCTTCCCACATCCGCCCCATCATATCCAACAATGGCACCAACAGTCTTCATGTGAGCAGCTTCTTTCCCACCGTCGCCACATTCCTAACCCTTCGCAGCACTGGAGCTACGGGATACATCGGCGGAGATGCTCTCTACGCTCTCCACAAGAAGCATCCCGAATGGTCTTACAATGCTCTTGTCAGAACCAAAGACAAGGGCAGCAAAGTGACGGCCGCCTACCCCAATGTCAACGTCGTCTATGGCGATCTCGACAGCTATGATCTGATCAAGGAACAAGCTGCAAACGCCGACATTGTCATCCGTAAGTGGAGCGCGTATATCCTGGAAACTCTCTTTCTCACATGCATGTCAGATACTGCCGACGCCTCTGATCATGCGGGTGCTGCAAAGGCCATCGCTGATGGTCTGGCAAGCGGCCATTCCAAGGATCATCCGGGCTACTGGCTCCACACCAGTGGGACTGGAATCTTATGCTTCGCCGATTCCGACGCCGACAGATACGGAGACGCCTCTGATAAGGTGTATGACGATCTGGACAAGGTTGAAGAGCTTACAGGTCTTCCCGATCATGCTTTCCACCGAGACGTTGATCAGATTGTCTTGAATGCGGGAACCAAGAATGCTGCCTCCACCAAGACAGCAATCGTCTGTCCTCCCACAATCTACGGTATGAGTTCTCTCTGTGGACTTGTAACCCTATCGCTGACGGTGTACAGGTCCTGGAAGAGGCCCTGTCTCTGGACGCAGCCGTCAGGTTTATGAGCTTTCGAAGATCACCTTGCAGCAGAAGAAAGCGCCTATCATCGGCGCTGGCAAGACTCTCTGGAACAACGTACATGTGCACGATCTGAGTGACCTCTTTGTGCTGCTTGCTGAAACAGCGGCTGCTGGTAACAATGACCCAGAGCTCTGGGGGGAGAAAGGATACTTTCTCGCCGAGAACGGCGAGCATGTTTGGGGAGAGCTGTCAAAAGCCGTTGCCGCTGAAGCGGCAAAAGCCGGGTACATTCCTTCACCACCGCAGAGTTTCTCCCTTAACAAAGACGAGGCTTTCAAGCTGGCCGACTTCCAAGCGTTGAGCTGGGGCTTGAACTCCCGGGGCAAGGCAAGGAGGGCGAGGAAGTTTCTGGGATGGAGCCCAAAGGCACCGAGTCTGGAACAAGAGCTGCCAGGTATTGTGCAGGCCGAGTATGAGCTTCTGTAGAAGGCTTGAAAGCCACAGTTTTGTTAGCTACTAATGGCGGGGATTGCCATGTTATGAATGAGGCACACGAAAATATTGAAATACTCTCATCCTGCTGATGTCGGAGGAGTTGGACTTTCCGCAACTTCTTCTGTTCCACAAGTTTTGATGTTGACTGAGAATTAGGACCAGAAAAAGAACTACGAAAGAACATGAAATGAATCTGGGGATTTCAACTCAGACTATGCTCCATTGGTGTGTCCTCTCGCGGGGAAAGGCGTTCGGACCTCACTCCCTTCGAACTCGCGTCGAGTCTCGTCATTCATGCCGTGCATATCGCAAAAATCCTCTCTTTGCGGCAGATCTTTCCCCTGCACCCAGCTCCCGTGAATACCTGCTCTCAGCCGGAACGGAAGCTCGATGATTGCAATAGGGCCCTCCTGTATCTTTGCTGTATCTAGGATGAAGATACTCGTGAGCTTGATATCACGCCTGTTGGCTACCGTAATGACCCATCCGTCGGCTTCGGGCGCTGTCACGAACAGCAAAAATTAGAAACATGCGATGACCGAATCGAAGGAGTTGTTTTCTCTTTTGACATACCTTCCAGGGATCTCGGACAAAATGCCACTTCATGCAATGCGGTGTCCGGGCCTGCGCACCAGTGGACGTACTTTCCAGTATTGACATCACACCTCGCAACCGAGTTATAGACCCCCCCCCCCAACCACGACGTTGTTACGGGTTAGCGATTTGTCTGTCATGGCGAGGAATAGCGTGTTGTACGGCTTGGTCAGGTGCCGGTCATCAACCTTGGGCATCTCGCCTTCCAGCGGCACAAGCTCGGTCGGCTTCACCCATGACCCATTTTTGGCGCTGGGTTCGAACTTCCAGCGCACATAATGACATTTGAATTGCTGGGTGTTGACTTTGGGGTCGCCAGCAAGCGGCGGGAAGAACCAGAACTGCGTACAGTAAGTTCACTGTTGTCTCTCTTCTTGTAATAAGACCACAAGACAAGGCGACTGACCTTGTTCCCGTACGTCAGTGGCGCATCCAAGTATACACAGCCGTCGGCTCCGTCAAACGTATTCCCGGTATGCCCGTAGAGTGCGTTCTCAGCGTAGAACCATTTGATGTCTTC
Source organism: Botryosphaeria dothidea (assembly GCA_011503125.2). Classification (NCBI taxonomy): domain Eukaryota; kingdom Fungi; phylum Ascomycota; class Dothideomycetes; order Botryosphaeriales; family Botryosphaeriaceae; genus Botryosphaeria; species Botryosphaeria dothidea. The sequence continues at coordinate 2,332,368 of WWBZ02000073.1, forward strand.
AGGCTTTGGATTCCGCCGCGGCAAAATCCCAAAGGCAAGGGGGCGCTCATCATCCCATGCGAAGTGCTTGTGGCCTTCTTTAAGCTTCTCCTCAGGTACAACCGCAAGGGGCGGCACGATGAAGATTATCCACTTGTCCGTCATCCCCATGTCGTGCATCATACCGGCAAACGGTGTCTGAAACCAGCATTCTTCGAGCTTCTTGCCGTCAGCCGAGAAAAGATGGTAAGCCACGTCAGCAGTAGCGTCGCCTTTGGCTTCATAACCCATTGTTGCCATCTCGCCTGTTGCGGCATCGATTTTCGGATGTGCGGTAAATGTCGGGGAGGTGTATTGGCCCCGGAAGTCGTAGTACCCTACCCACCCGATCAGCTCTCTCACCTATTTCATCCCGCTTTCCAGCTTTTTCATGGATTGGGACGCACCCTTCCTTTCCAGACTATTGGGATCCATAGCGTACGGCTTCGAGTCCTCCTTCAATGCCAGGAGCTGCTTCTCGAAATATACAACGTGCGTATTCGCGGTCGAGTGGACCCGGTGCTTCACCCGCGGGTCGTCGGTGTGGCGATTGCGATACTTGCCGTAGACGGCACGCCGTGCCGCACGCTCTACGAGAAATTTCTCCGTCCTCACGAATTTTTGCTTGAAATCCGCGTGTCCGTCGCGGATGCGGAGTGCGTCGATGGCACCGTCACCATTGATGAAGACGTCATCGTCATACAACGGTGCCCAGCTGGGAGCAATACTCAGAAATGTTGCGGGTTGCTCAAGCTTCAAGCGGGAGTTGTACATACAGAGCATCAGGCATGCAGCGGTAGTAGGTTCCGTCAATTTCCGGAGGGATCCGACCTTTCACTGTACAGTGGTAGATTTCGGCTTCGAATCGACAAGGGGCTTCGGCGCCATTGTAAAAAGGGCCGGGTGGAAAAGCCAGCTCGGCCTGAGTAGAGAGAGATTCCTCGACTTCTTGTAGCGTCTTCATTCTGGTCTTCCGAGCAGACGGCGGGTTTGTGTAATCATCAAGTCGTGTGGAAACGCCGGATTGAAAGGGCTGGGCAAGGCATGTCCGGAGAGCTTCGGCAGCAAAGGCGGGGAAGCAGAAAGTCTCCCCAAGTGGATGTATCCATCCTGACCTCTTATAGAGTGTGGCTAATCTATCCGAGTGTGGGGCGCAAAGCATGTTGTGGGACACGCCAGCAGGATGAATGCGGGGAACGATGCAGCTTGCCTAATCCAAGAATGGCAATTCTTGGCGTTGGCGCTCCTGTAGAGGCGTCCGAGGTACAAAAGGGTGAGTTCCGCTACATGTGCCGTAAGCCGCGGAATCTACGTTCTAGCATATCTGACAGCCTACTACGACCAGCCCTCCCAAGCTCCTAAATCAACACCCGACTTACTCTTTCTCGAGAGATGGATACGAAGACGTACACATTCCACACTTTTGGTGATGGCCAGGAGGTTCAGGCAACTGCGCACTTCGACCTCCAGAACAAGGATGGCACAAAAGGGATCGGTATGGTTCAATTATGGCCTGAAGAATGGATTGACTGATGCCATGCCAGCGATCCTCTTTCACGGTGGAGGGTTTGCTATCGGCTCAAAAGACACCGTGCCAGAGTCTCAGATCTCTGCTCCGGCTGAGCTTGGTTTCGTTACTATCGCCGCCAACTACCGCCTCTGCCCCCATGTTTCTCTCTGGGATGGCCCGCTCGCCGATGCCCGCAACGTCTACTTCTGGTCTCGGAAGAAGCTCCCGCATCTGCTGCAGGATGATGTAGGCGTGACATTGAACGCAGACAAAATCGTGGCAATTGGATACTCGGCCGGCAGCACATTGGCTCTGCATTTGGTAAGAGCATTTATTCAAGCAATGACTTCTCCCACCGAGGTTCATAATAAGCTGACCTGCAATCCACGGGGCACCCTCTCTCCGCCGCCTAGGGCAATCGCAGATTTCTACGGTACCAAGCTCTTCTCTGATCCCTTTTGGTTCTCGCCCCCACCAGCCCTCTCATCCCTGCCCGACTTCAGCGCGTCCTTAACGAGCAGGATTTTTGAGGAGCCGCCCGCCACGTTCACCCAGTCATCGATGGAAAAGGAAAGCGCCGATGCGGCGAAGGAAAAACGGAAGGGTATGCCCCAGCCTGACTTCAGTAACCCGCGAAATGCGTGGTTGTTCGACAATCTGAAGAAGGGCACGCAACTGGCAGCTTGCGTGCAAGATGGCGATTATGATCGGTGCGATGCGGTAACGGCCTTTGGAAAAACTTTTCCACCAACCGTATTTGTGCACGGGACGGGAGATGACCTGGTGGGGCCGAGGATCAGTGAGGAGGCTTTCAAATTGTTGAAGGAGAAAGGTGGAGTCACTGAATTGATCTTGGCGGAAGACTGTGCTCACGGATTCGATATCGGACTGGAGAGGGAAGAAGAGGGGTTTGACAAGTATGTCAGGCCGGCTATGGAGTTTCTTGCGAGGCACTCCTAATTACGATCAGACGTTTTAAGGGCAAGTTCATGCGTTTCCACCTTTCAAGAGGTCTTGCAACTGACGCGTACTAAATATTTTCGCTGGATGTAGCCATTTGGCCGGTAGCATACTCCTTTTCTAGGGCCCTACAGCCCCTTTACTTTGATCAGAGCAGACTTGACCTCCAGATAATTATTGAGGCTGTGCTCAAGGCCCTCACGCCCAACTCCGCTTTGTTTGTACCCTCCGAAGGGCATGTCTGTGGCAACCGTTGGGCTGGTACAATTAATACCCACCGTGCCAGCCTCCAATTTCGTCAACATCCTCAGGCCCCGGTCTATATCCTTGGTGAATACCGAAGCGTAAAGTCCGAACTCTGTATCGTTGGCCTTTTTGACAACGTCATCTTCCGAGTTGAAGACATTGATGTTCACGACCGGCCCGAAGACCTCTTCCTTCATGATCTTTGAATCCTCCGGCGTCTCCAGGAAAATGGTTGGGTTGACGTGAGTTGCGGTATCCACTTTGGAATCTCCCAAGGCCAGTTTGCCGGACTGCTTCCCGTGTTCAATGAACTCAAGGACGCGTTTGTGCTGCACTTCATCCACGATAGGGCCCACTTTGGTGCTGGGGTCCAAAGGATCGCCCATCTTCGATGCCGCAATCTTCTCCTTGAACTTCGCAATAAACGCCTCGGCGACATCGGTATGCACGTAGATGCGGCTGTTCTGCATGCAGGTCTGGCCCGCGTTGGTCCGCACGCTGTACTGCGTAAGCTCTGCCGCCTCGTCCAGATCGGCGTCTTCAAAGACAATAGCCGGCGATTTCCCACCCAGTTCGAGCACTACGTTCTTCAGGTTTGACTCTGCAGATGCTTTCTGGATGGCTTTCCCTGTACGCAGCGAGCCGGTGAAGCTGATCATCCGGATCTGCATGTGCGAGGACATCGCTGCGCCGGAGATGTGACCGTGACCCGAGAGCACGTTAATCACACCCGGCGGGAAGCCGGCCTTTTCAATGAGCGCGGCCACTTTGGCAGACTACGCTTGCGTTAATGTGGGCATCTCAGAGCCCGGGAGGGTTCGTTCTTACGGTCAATGGAGCTTTCTCAGAGCTCTTCAGCACGACGGTGTTTCCGGCCGCCAGCGCCGGCGCAACCTTCTTCGCGAAGAAAAGAAGCGGGGCGTTCCATGGTATGATGACACCAACGACACCATAGGGCTGGCGAACCGTAAGATTTACGTAGCCCGGCGTGTTCAGGCTTGAGGTTCCGCGCGCTTGCCAGCCCATTCCGGCGTAGAGCTGGAAGTTTCCGACCGCAGCGCCGGCATCGATAAATTCTGAGACGGGTTTTCCCATCGATATGGCTTCCAGTCGTGCAAGTTCATCTTTGTGCTCAAGGATAAGGTCGGCGAGGCGTGCCATGGGCGCACCACGGGCGGAGGGACTCAGGTTGGACCATGAGGGGAAGGCTTTTTGGGCGGCAGCTACGGCGGCGTTCACATCGTCGACAGTCGCTTCCGAAACCTCTGCAGCTGGTTTTCCCGTGTGTGGAGAGACGACCGTGAAAGTCCCGCCGTCCGATGCTGGAACGAACTGCGCAAGAGTAAGCGAACACGTTTGAGGCCGTCAATAATTCTAGTCCTCACCTTCCCGTCAATGAACAGCCGGGTCTCGATCTCTTCAGCCATTGTTGTGCGTCCTGTTTTATTGCCTCTGATGTCGAACCCAGGACGAATATTTGAAGGGGACCGGTCCAGGGCGGAGAAACCTAATTGTATTTGAAGAGGTAGTAGTGAGGGGCAGCGGCTTTCCAGTGCTCGGATCCATGCAACCGAGCCCTCCATGATATCACTTACATGCCGGAACGGTCTGCCCGCCCGGTGCCAAGAAGCGGGTAGTCGAATCGGTTCAATTAGACGCGGAAGCCATACTACTGGCGGAGTGCAATTCACGACGATCAAAGGAGCCGTGGCGGGGTTGAGCAGCTCATTTGGATGCGGGGTCCGAGATCAAGGACAGGGGTCAGGCCCTGACAAATCCATGTCGCATTCACAACTCCGCATAGACTATAGAATGTGCTTCCAAGTGTACTTTCACGAAGCGGCCATGTTCTGGCCACCTCGAGACTCGCTCTTCCGCACATAGACCCCGCCTAATCTTTACACAACATCAAGACGGTTAATTGCTCGGTGCCAAACAAGGAAAGGATGCTTTGTTTTTTCGCTGTCTCGACTGCAGAGTACACTGTTCACTGCCATAACGGACAAGAACCTCCATGTAGGCTCGGAGGTTCGTGCGCAGCCTGAAATCCGTGGAAGTGTAGACCTCCCAGATATTTACCGCCGCTGGAGAAGGCTCACTCTTGGACTAGCCCCACCTTCACAATAGTCATACTGCTGTCAGTCAAGGGCACTGCTTCCTCCCCGAACCAGTCGAGTTTAGACCTTCGCTCCTTGCATTACTACATACCAAACGCTTGTCAGTTTGGGGTATCAGCAGAAAATGTGCCTTCTATACATGGACCACCACGTGAGCGCAAGCGGCTCCCCAATACATCACTGGACCGTCATATGGCACTTGTGCCTGCCATTTCGTATGCCAGCACGTGGTAAGACCCAGCACGAACCCTTGCCACGCGCCCCATGGCGGCACCCCAGTGCCCTCCATCCTCTACCTATATAAACCCCTCTACTCCTCGGTCAACGCCTCTTCTTCTTTTCTTCTTTAGCTCTCTTTGCCTTTTGGCTTAGATCAATTGTAGTAACTGTTCTTTTTAGTTTAATCTCTAGAACGTCCCTACGGGGCCTCTGCTGATTAAACCAGTTTTTGGAAACGGGTCGGCGGCCGCTGAGCACCGCTCATGTCACTGACCACAGTGTCGCTCGTATTGCACTGCATCGGGCTGACGCGAAGAGCAGAGCTTCTTCTGCTCACTTATGAACATATTTATTTCGTTAACCACCTCCACCATGCGTGGGGTCTTGAGGAAGAACCGTCGGATTAATCCAGAAGTCACCACCACTGGACCATGGGGGGCTCACTTGGACGAGGATTTTTGTCCTGGTGCCGTTCATCGAGACGGCAGGTGCAGCGACTTCACTTTGTTGCGGCGCGTAGATGGCAGAAAAGCTTCTACAAACAAGTGGAAAATCTGGTTGTGTACACCATTGGATCATCATTCGAGCGATGTTGTACATTAACCTGGTGACGGACGCTTTATGCCAAGGTAGATGCAAATCAAGCTCAATTCACCTTTCACACCATCAGAAGCTAGAACCTCCCCCGAAGGCACTCACTGCCCGGCATGTGGCAGTCAAACGTTCTTGAAGGCTGAGTGAGAAATCCGTCCGCCTCGCATTTTCCATTGTTGTCAACCCCACCAAGCAGCACAGTTGTGAGCTCTTCCCCCTTTGTAGAAGCTTACGAGCATTTGACGGATGCTTGTCTGATTGGTGGGGACACCGGAAATGAAACAAGAGTTGAGGGGGCAAGCTGACGCCATCAACAACCGTGCTTGAAACGCACATCCCCACGATTCGCGAACGGTGGAACCCGCAAGTGGAGCCCTACGTTCCAGTTTCTATTGCTTCCGTGCAGGGCAACAAGCGCTGTGCTAAGCAACTTTGTCTTCTCGGCATACTGGATCGTGCTCGGACATTGCATTTCTTCGAGAATCATTCAAAATACGGGCACGCTGGGAACATCTGTATTTACATTGTCGTATTCGTGCCTTTTCAAGATTTACATGGAAGTGGTGAATTGCTTCACTTTTAAAATGTTGTCCTCTTACGACATGGCGGGGATGGTGATCTTCTCGATGGTCCAGACCTTGCCGCCCTGGCTTGAAACAATGTCGCTGTGGATAGCGCTGCCAGAGCTGCCGAGCGTATCGCCGAAGGTGGTGTCGGCGCTGGCCAAAGTGATTGTTGTGTTCAGGTATTGCTGCTCGGAGACGGTGCCGGTGCAGCTGTCGTCGCACTCGGTGCCAGTGCCGTAGCCGGTCATGTATGGGCCGGAGTCATATGCAAAGTAAGAAAGGTTGTCACCAGTGTCGGCGTTGGTAACGATTCTGATTCAAGCGTAAGCATTTCGCGTAAGAGGTCGAAAGGGCTCGAATGGGTCTTCTTACTGTTCCCAGGTGGTGCCGTCGTCCATCAGATTGTACTCGATCCTGACCTTGGTGTCGCCGTCGATGGCGGACGAGTTGGAATCCTTCTGGCCGAAGCTGCCGAAGAGGGAGGCACGGATGCACCACTGGCTGGAGCTGCCGCCGCACCACTCGTTGCCGGAAGACCACTGCTCGATGGTGGTCTGAACAAGGTCGCCGGTACCGTTGCTCATACCAGGCCACAGGAAGAGCTCGCCATTCTGCGAGGACGGAGGAGTGCCGGGAATAATGGTAGTTACGGCTCTGGTTATGGTGCTTTTGCTAGGACCAAGCGAGACAGCACCTCCCCATGTATCCTCGCGCTTGTTAATGAGACGAGTGACGGAGGGCAGAGCAGCCGCGAAGGAAGGGAGGGCGAGAAGGAGAGAGGACTTCATGATGGGAGACAATTGGGAATGGTAAAGGAATGGAAGTAGAGAGCGATAGCAACCAGTGCTTTGACGATACGAAAAAGAGTATAGGATCAGCGTGAGCTCTTATAGAACAAAGATGGGGATCCAATAGGGGAGATAAAGTGCCGCTACGTAAGCGTCAGCCTAAAGTAGGCCGAGTCTTGTCCTTGAAACCAAGCATTCATGATCTACGCTCGGCTCCCGCTACATGAAACAGCCACAACCCACCCACACGTGCGCTCTGTACTACATAGTATAAACAGAGAAACAAAAGCTGCATGTTTGAGAGACGCTGGGGCTATTCAAGATTAGAGTGAGGCCTCCACAACACAAACCTGCGTTTTGCAAAGGCTGGGCTGGTTTGTATTTGTTGAGGCTTGTCGACTCGTGAACGGACGTACGGACGGTATTCTCGGACCGGCGATTGAGTGGTTATTTCAACAGCCCGGAGGGACTTGCGGAGCGTTTACCAAAGCGGCAAAGCCATTTCCGCTAATAGAATCGAATAATGCCCACATCTGGTGGTGTTGAGAGGGAATTTCGGATGACGGGAAACCCCCATCCACTGCAAGGTGCTTGAATACAGAGGGATGCTGCAGTCGACGGTTAGCACCGAATGCGATATTCCTAGCAAGAGGCCAGACAAAGGTCTGATCAAGACTGCTATGGGGAGTCGAAGCATTCGTCTGGACGCAAGTGTATTACATTCTTAGCAACAAAGCATCCGGACGAATGCTTCTGCTCCCCATGAAAGATTTCTTTTCGTCAAAGGCCGTGATGCAGCACCACTCTGTATACCGCATTCAACGGGTCCTCTGCGGTCGGGCGTGTAAGCTGTAAGTGCAAAGAAGGCCATCGGCGGTGCAGGCCTCAGGGTATTCCCGTTGAAGAGCGGCAGCTGCAGAAATTTTTGATGATACTTGTTTTCGACAAATGTTGTCTCAACCATACCGGCTTTGGCAGGGCCGCCGGGTATGGGATTGGTGGGCTTGTGGAGCTGGGCTACTCTCGTAATGCCATGGGCCATAAAACCAATAGCCAAGGCCGGAGGGATAACATCTTGGGCGAAACAAAGACTGAAATGACGGCCAGTCATTTTTCTTTGAAGCTCATGGAGGCTTGACTTTGGTGGTTGAAATGGTGTGTTGCACGAGGAGCGGCCATGACTCTTTCGGCGTTTTCGGTGGAGCCCGTTATCGGCGTATTTGCAGGAGGGATGAGAATAACACCTTTCACTTCCTCGCCTCCGATACTTCGATATCGCAACCCACCTGAATTGCTCGTTGTCTTGAATCGCTCCTTTCTCAAATGGCCAAGCCAAAGATCCTCTGCCTCCACGGCGGGGGCACCAATGCACGCATCTTCGAAGCTCAGACAGCACGGCTCGGCATGGTTATCCGGAAACACTTCGACCTGGTCTTCCCCGATGCGCCGCTCGAATCCGAGGCAGGCCCGGGGGTGCTCCCCTTTTTCGAGGGCGAGGAGCCGTTCAGGCGATGGCACGTGGATTCGGACGCAGAGGCGCAGAACGCGGCGCACGCGCAGCAGATGGAAGCAACGCGGAAGCTTCTGATTCGCACGATCCGGGAACAGGGGCCTTTTGTCGGGGTGCTGGGCTTCTCACAAGGAGCGAAGACGGCGCTGGAGCTGCTGCTGCTGCAGGAGGAGCGGGCGGACGAGGTGGGCATCAAGTTCGCGGTGCTGGCGTGTGGGACGGTGCCGCCGGCGGACTTGCTGTTCGGCCAGCGCGGCGAGGGAGAGCAGAGGGCGCAGGTTGTGCGTGTGCCGACGATCCATGCCATTGCCGACTCGGACCCCTGGCGGCCGCAGAGCGAACAAATGCCCGCCTACTGCGCGCCCGAGAAACAGCGCGTCTTCAGGTACACGGCAACCCACCATCTGCCCAACCTTCCGGCTGAAAACCAGGCACTGGCCGATCTGATTCTTCAGGTGTACAGCGAGGTCGAGGGGCGCGCCTGATGTGGCTCATTCGGCAGGGCTATGGCGCCATCCATCGCGGCGGAAGCTCCGGCTCCGCCCTGCAAGATACTTTAACTGCACAATTCCATTCCCTTCGCCGCCACGCTACATTGACTACGTCGTTCTTCATGTCGGAATCTGCCTGACCGCGCACATATCGCTCTCTGCCGTGGGGAAGAGCTCCTGGACACCCTCAGCGCGCAGCGTACCGAAGAACCACCCCATAACCCTTGGATACTTCCTCCGAACCTCCTCGTCCACGCCGAACTTGAACGCCCATGTCAAGGCCGACATGACAGCCAGGTCTGCGATGCTCAGCTTGTCCGTCGCCAGCCAGCTCCTGCCCTCCAGCGCCCGCTCTAAGATGTCCATCGACGTCGTCATCTTGGCCAACGCCTTGTTCTCCACCTCCTCGTTGTAAGGCGCGAAGCCGACCCGCGGGTACAGGAGCCTCAACAGCTCCGGCCAGACCTCGCCCGCCTGGAACAGCACCCACTGCTGCACGCGCGCCTTCTCCGCCACGTCCTTGCCCGCCAGCTGCGACGCCTTGGGCCCGCTCTCGGCCACATACTGCAGGATGGCGTCCGACTCGACCAGGTTGACTCCGTCGGCGCCCTCGAACGCAGGCACCTTGCCCGTCGGGAACTTGGCTAGGAATTCGCTCGTCTTGTTGGTCTTGCCCATCTAGAAGCCTTCGGCAATGTCGATTTCGAGGCCATTGATCTTGCCAGCCGCCTGGATCTGTGGTTGAAATCAGTACCTTGCACCCTAGCGGATCGGATCATGCCGCTTGACCACCGTACCTTCTGAGCCCTCGGGTTGTTGGGGTACGTGTAGATCTTGCCGAAAGGGGCCATGACGCCGGTGGAATTGAATCCGGTGACGGGTATCGCTGCGTGGTATGGAGAAAGAGGGTCGGGATCTTGGTGTTAACTGTTGCGAGGCGGAAGGCGGTTTAAGAATCGACGAAGCACGGGAGCGTGCACCTGTCCAATCCGCATTGCACCGACGCATCTGGCAAGCACGACCCTCCGGCTTCCCCCCCAAGGCCAGCATGAGCTCACTCCGCAAGGCGGTGAAGCAGCACTGGTCCTGCCCTCTGCTCTGATTCCGCGTTACGGAATCGTTCCAATCGCTTCGGCGATGTTCCACCGAGATTCACCGGCGCTTTGATCTGACCACTCTTAGCGAACATAAAACCCAAAGTGGAGTCCCGCGCGTATCTCGACACGCCCTGTCACACAAAGGTCAGCCTTGCCAAGGCCTGTATTATTCGTGGGATATGGAGCAGAGCAACTCCTCATTTCGGATCCCCTTTTTTCCAGCCGCGCCGCGCCAATATTGAGCAAGAAAATCAAATTGGCAGATAAGCATGAGTAAAGGAGCTCATCCATAGACCAATGGACCAAGGGAAAAAAGAACTAAGGTGAGACTGAGGATACACTGGTGCTGACAGCCTCGATATCAATCCAGTCGGATTTGTCAGCGCTACGCCAATAAAGGCTATCTTACCTCCTCTCGGCGCACACGGTGAGCACAGCGTACCAATAGACAACCCAGGACCCCAAATTGCCCGAGCAAGCACCAGAGCTATGCAATCGAAAATAGCTCACCATCGAGCCCCTTCACCATACTGAGCGGGCTACATATGGCGAAAACAGCGTACCGCATCTGGTCTTCCAAACTATCCTAAAGCTGGAGTTTGTTCTGGACTGTTGTCAATTTGGCTTGACGTCTCCGAGGATCTCTAGGTGGGCACTGCGTCAATTTGTTCCCTTTTTGGGGGGAACTCTCAAGAGAGCACAGCTGGCTGTGGTAGCGAGTATTGGATCACTATCATTCCCACTGGGACAGCCTTACCGGCCTCAATGCTCTTCATTGGATACCTTTCCGGCTCATTGCGCTAGAGCACAGCGTCGTACACGGCCGACATTTATCAGCACGGATGAATGTCCACATCACAGTTTACTCGTCGTCAGCATTGGCCTTCACCGCACATCAACAAGTCCGCCCGTGTCCGTCCGTCTCACTGTGATGATGTCTCACGTAGCACACTAGCCTTCTCAGACGTGGATGGAAAGCCCTGTTCTGAAACATAATCAGCTAAACAGCGGGATCCAAGACAAGAATGCTTATGTTAAGACCGCAGACTTTTGTTGATGCATTTTGCACCTATCATAGTAGTGTTATTGAGCTTGCAAGCCAACACCTCTACGCAAAAGGTACTGGAAGCTTTTGACATCACACAATTTATCGGTTTCCAGGTTTGGGGTTCAAATCGACTTTCATTATGCATCACTTGGACCGTATTCTCATACTCACTCCCTAAAACAAAAGCTGGAAAAGCTGAGTTACTAAGTAAATTTCTGCAGATGACGGCGACAGTTTCGAGCGCACAGAGCTGGACGTTGATGACGCGGAACCGCGACCATATCTATTCGTCCCCTATTAGTGAAAAAAAAAACTTTTACCCGGACTCTTATTTACAGGTTCAGTACCCTCCGGGTGGATTCAGACCATCCGGAATTTCCAGGTCAGTCTTGTAGTAGCTCGGAAGATCCGAATCCTTCCAAGTGTCCACGACGGATTGATGGACCTTCCGTCCCGCGTACTCAACTTCCACATTCGGCTTGACGTACGACCTCACGGCGCCGCTCCTGTGGTTGAAAACACCAGCGTACGAGTAGTTGAAGTAGCGCTGGTCCAGAGCCTGCAGGCCGCTCCATTTACGGAGAGTATCTCCAGTCTGTTCGGCCACCAGGGAGAAGACATTGGCGCCGACGTCGAAACGGCCAAGGGTGTCGAGCTCCCAGTTGGCCTGAACGGTGGATATCTCCGAGTAATGGTCATAGAAGGTAGAGTCAGTGGTTCCGATCAAGCTCTCTGGTACGGCATCACCGAGGAGGATGGCGAGGACCCTGTTTTGGATGGTGTAGGTTTCATTCTCATCGAAAGTGACTAGAACAAGCGTGTTGTTCATGAACTTTGGGTTCTCAAGGAGAGGCTCCAAAAATGTGCGAGTCCAAGCTCCGGCAACTGTCACGGAAGTGTCATGGCCATCGGAGGCTTTGAGGCATTAGCAACTACTCCACGGTGTCGCAACAAGCGCATTACTTACTCATATTGGGGGTGATGAACATCCATTGCGGCAAGGTCTCGTTTTCAAGGTCTTGTTGGAAGAGGGTCAGATTTTTGGTGACACCCAGACGCTCCGGAGTATCGAGGACGTTGCCGTAGCTCACTGAACGACATAAAGTCAGAATCCTGATCCACCCGTCCTATTTACTGGTCTGCCATACCTGCTGGATTGTGTTTCCGGACATACATATTGGCGCCTGTAGTTGGGTTGGGGTACGCTGCGATGAATCAGCACAGCTTTGGAAAGGTTTCGAGCAAAACGCCACCTACCCAATCCAGAAAAGCCAGTGTAGGGCTAAGTAGACGTCAGCTTGTTGGCCTGTAAACAACAAACCAAGTGTAGCCTACCATATCCTCCTGATACTCGCCCCAGCTGATACCCTTATCTTCAAGAAGATCAACAATGGAAGATACATTCGCATCAAATGTAGTCAGATCATCGTGGCTTTGGAATCGTTAGTGCAGCACCGTAAATAACTTTTCCTTCATACTCACTTCATGCCGAAATAATCTCCTCCGATTGCAGCGAGATAGTTTGGCTGACTAGGGTGGGTGACCGCGTGATAGTTATCGAGCGTGATGCCTTTGGCAGCGAGCCAAGCAAGATTGGCTGAAAGAAGTCAGCAGACGGCCCGGATTCGGGATGATTTGATGTGAGCTCACGGTCCCCGATGGCTTTGTCGTAGTCGGTATTCTCCAGCCAAATGATTGCGATGCGATCGAAAGCCTTCCCCTTGACGCAACTCGTCGGCGACAGGGTCGGGACTTCCGAGGCACGCCTCTGCAGCTTCCCTAACCATGCAGCAGCATCGCTCAGGGCGGCAAGGGCCAGAAGGGAGGTCGTAAAGCGCGCCAACATGGTCTGGAAATAAGTTGTCTGCGCAAACCGAGCGAGGTCATGTCGACGGGGACGCCGAGGGCCTTATGTAGTGGAGGGCGGTTTCATGGCGGGATCATGCAGGCCGTGATCAAAAGTCAACTTTCATTCGACCAATGTTCTAGTCTGTGAAATAAGCGGGCACCACGGGAACGTTTTCGATCCCTGCAGACAGGCAGCCTAAGCCCCGAGACGGAAGGTGAATGCGTTCTTGAGCATGTGTGGCCGACGGGGCGCGTGATTGGCCAAGCATTGGCGGGCTGCATGCGGCCAGGAAACAAAACTAATTACCGCAACGATCCCCCACTCGGGCGGAAGCCCAGCCATTTCTAAGAAATAGTGGCCGTGTTCAAGCATGGGGGTCTCCCGAAGATCGCTTGGCTCTGCGTCTTCACCCGCCGGCTCCATCACATTTGCCGCACGTCAGCCCCTCGATATGCCTCTGCAACGTACCGCTTTGCCGTCGAGCCGCGTGGACTCTGAACCACTCCGCCAAGTCCGATGACCTCGTCGACCTTTTACTACCGTTTCCACCTGTTTCGCTGTTTCTCATTTCGCGTTCCATACACGCGCAAGACAAGCGTCTAAATGGATGATAAGAGTAAGGAACTCGGCCGTTACGTCGCCCTGAGCCAAGGCGAGTCAGAAGCAGGCGAACGAAAGCCGGATTCTCTGCCACCGCAGCTCTCCGGCCCCGAGTCTGGCTTTGAGAACGATGATGAACAAATCCTCGGATTGCTGGACGAGAGCTTCGTTGCTCGGAGGGAACGGCGCTGTAGTCCTACCCGACGCCACTCAGTCTTCCTGGAATTCGCCATCCTCGGCCTAGTGCTCATAGTCGCCTTGCTCGGCGCCCTTGCTTGGAAGAGAGACCCGCATCATCACCACCCTGACCCGGTCGGCGCGAATACACAGAGCTCAATCACGGATCGCCGCGGAAAGTATGTGCTGGATCCTGACTGGGATTTCGATGCCGCTCCGCGACTTCGCAAATACCACTGGACCGTCAGGGATGTTGAGCTTCGCCCGGACGGTGTTAAGCGGCCTATGATCGTCATCAATGGCGGGTTTCCCGGCCCCATGATTGAATGCAATCAAGGGGACACCATTCGGGTCGAAGTACACAACGAAGCTGTCAACGCGACATCGTTTCACTGGCATGGCATCTACCAAAACGGAACCAGCTTCATGGACGGAACGGTCGGGATCAGCCAATGTCCTATTGCTTCCGGATCCAGTATGATGTACGAATTCGCACTGGGCGAGGAATCTGGTACCTATTGGTATCATGCACACATGGCCATGCAGGGCTCAGATGGCCTTTTCGGGCCCCTTGTTATTCACTCGAAAGATGAGCACCAGCTGCAACAACTTGAATACGCTTCAGATCAAGTTATCATGGTTCAGGATTACTACCACGATCTGACAAGTGCGTTGATGCCTCACTACTTGGCGCCGGACAATGAAAACGCAGAGCCTGTCCCTGACGGAGGTCTCATCAACGGAATGAACAAAAGGAACTGCGAACTTCTGCGTCGCCGAGATTGTGACAGCTCTGGTGCAGAACTCGCTGCGTTTGGCCTGGAACCACACAAAAACCACCGTCTCCGAATCGTCAACACTGGAGCTTTTGCCGAATTCCAAGTGAAAATCGACGAGCACACGTTTGCAGTCACAGAGGTGGACGGCACGAGTGTTATTCCTACCTATTACCACAGACTCAACATCAACCCTGGGCAGCGCTATAGCATTGTCATCAACACCAACGTCACAGATCGGGACTCTTTCTGGTTGAGAGCAAAGATGATCGAAGCTTGCTTCGCCGAGCAGAACCCCAATTTGGAGGCTGAAGTACGCGCCATCATCCAATATACCAGCGACAACAAGGATACCAATCCCCAGAAACCGTCAAGCACGGACTGGGACGATGTTGTTGACATGCAATGCCTTGACATGAATACGACGGAACTCAAGCCCGTGGAAAAGATCACCCCGCCGCCTGCAGACACGACACTATATGTCCGGTCCAACTTCGAGATTGGAAACTGGAGACTCAGCCGCGGCTTCTTTAACAGTTCATCATGGCGCCCAACCCTGTCATCCCCAAGCCTCCATCGAATGGTCAACGGGCTGCAGAGCCATAATGCGAGCTTCCTCCCCGATCCCGAGCATCTCTCCAAAATCAATGATGTCGGATTCGACGTAGGCCCAGAACTGGTCTACCAAACCACCGGCATCCGCACTCTGGACATCCTCGTCTCAAACTTCGACGACGGGAACCATCCCCTTCATCTCCACGGCTACAAGTACTCCGTCCTCGCATCCGGCCACGGCTATCCGCCCGCAGACCTCTACGCGAACCTCGACGTCTCGAACCCGCTACGGCGCGACACGGCCTCCATCGAGGCGTTCGGCTGGATGCTGCTACGCCTCGTGGCCGACAACCCGGGCATCTGGGCCTTCCACTGCCACATCGGTTGGCACACCGAGGCCGGCATGCTGATGCAGTTCGCCACGCGCGTCGACGGACTCGCCTCCTCCCGCATCCCCGACGCGCATCTCGAGCTCTGCAAAGCCTCCGGCCTGGAGTGTGGCGCCTCCCCGCCCGACTCGACCTGGTTCGGCGACTTCGGGGACTTTGATCCTGGCGATTGAATACCGCGACCCGTCATGCCATACTGACCCACTTCCCGCGCACGCCGATCTCGTGGCGCGGCCCATCGCCTTCGATGTTGAGGTCCCACTTGCGGTACTCACCCTCGACGAGACGGCGCGCCAGCCGCACGCTGCCGAGGTTGCGCAGGCGCTGCATCTCCAGCAGCCGGTCGAGCACGAAGCGGCGGTGGTCCTCGCTGTCGGGGCTGGCCCGGCCGAGGACGAAGAGCGGCCAGAGCAGCGTCGGCGTCGTGGGGAGGGCGGAGAGCTGCGAGACGAGGGTGGAGATGAGGTCTGCTTTGAAGGTCGGGGTGAAGCTGGCTTCCGGTGGGAGGAAGGGAGAGAAACGTTCATGAAGGTAGATGAGGGCTGCCGTGCGCTTGGACTCTGCCACGCGGACGAGATTCTCGCTGTTCATGGCCTGAGGAGGTGCTGTTTGGGGGATGACCTGGATGCTGGCGGATATTTCTTCCCACGTTGATTGGACATCTTCCACTTCCTGGTCTGTGGGGGGTCGAGCACGGCATGTTGCTGTGTAGTACGATGCCGTGGCCGAGGTCCTGTCGATTAAGCTCAGCAGGCCGCGTGAGCAGCCCATCAACGCGTCGATCTCTTCCATGCAATCGTCCGCCAGCCATTGCTGTTGCGGAAGTCCGAAATCCGCTCTTTTTGCTGTCAGGCCCATGATCTGGTGCGCCACGAAGTACATCATGAAGAATTTGGCCAACGAATCACCTTCCGTCTGTGCAGATGTATTTCTCCGTACATGCTCCAGGACACTCAATCCTCCTTTGAGATGCGTCATCCACGAATCGTCGCAGCCGTCTGATATGTCGTAAAAGCAAAGCATCAAGACGGTTGCAACGAAGGGCCAGCCGACGTCACCGCCTTTGATGCTCGTTTGAAGCCCCTTCATTGCGCGATCCTTATACAGCCATGCCTCACGCTCGTATCTGTTGTCGTTGAGGAGCCGCAACTGATTCGCCGCAACGGAGAGAATTGCGAAGTGCAGTGGTTCATACGATAGCGCCATCGGAGTGATGTAGCGGAGGTACGGATTATGCGTCGGGCTCAGTGAGCAATTTGGGCAGATGAATGAAGTGAAGTAGTCCAGCAGATACGCTTCCTTGTAGGGTATTTGCCGCCCAGATGCCGGTCTCTGGTGCATCAACGAACTTCCGGAGAACCCATCGGCCATGAGGGCGAGCTGATGTCGTATATCTTGTGTCCATGATACAAAATCATCCTCCTCGTCCACGACTTCCTCGTCATACTTGAAATGTGCATGGGTTGTATTCAAGAAGATAGGCCTCCTTCCACCGGTATCAAGGAAGACCTGCGCCACCTTCGTCTTGCTTCCTTTCTCCCGTCTGCTGGTTCCCCCAGATCGCGACCACACCCCTTCTCTTCCTAGGCATATGCCGCGCTGTATGGCATCTTCTTTCCAGAGCAGCTTGATGCCATAGTTGCAGGACAATCCGAGTCTCTGGCACCGTGCGCACGATGGCCTCTGTTCCTGGCATCGGCTGTGGGCTTGCTTGCAGGGCCAGCAGCCCGTCCGGCGGCGGGCTTCGCCAGCGGGGAAAGGCGACTGGCGCTGTGGGGAAGACGCAACGGCAGTGGGTCGTGATCTCGCGCCTGCCGAGGGGGCAACAGGCGAGGGAAGGCTGGGGCCGCAATACCGCATGGTGCCTGCAGGGATCATCGAGTGTTGGGCTTGTTTCCTGAGAAGCGCGGGACGCGGGATGAAAAGACGAGTAAAAGCCGGGTGAGCAGACTGAGTTTGGGCTAACAGCGGGACGGTCCGAGGCAGTAGCAAGGACCGATGGAAGGCTTTCGATGACGTGCAGCACCGCTGAGGACGAGAGATCGCGACCGCTGGTCCCTGACTGCGTGAGTGCTGGGATGGCTGCCGGTGGTACTTTTGGCGCCGAAGGACCGTCCGGCTCCCTGGTGTTTGGGCAGAGTTTGCTAGAAGACAGAGAGCGTTCGGGTTTTGAGCACGACAAGCCGTGGTGTATTGCTGACTCGTCGCGGATAGATGATGGGAGAAGCTTGGGAGAGTGAGGCGACAAGAGGGCGGTTGGCTGGTTGGTTGTTATCTCGGCGGGCCACTGATTGTGATGCATCCCAACCGAGTCAGCCATGGACCCACTTCCCCGCATTGCCATGGCCCCCCGGGAGGCCTCCGTTCAGCGCCTTCTCCAGAGCATTACGGGTTGCTCCACGCCAATGCCGAACCAGCTTCTTTGGCCGGAGGTTGCTCCGCCTTTCGGCGCTCTATACTGCACAGCGCACATCATCTGCACCATTGGTTTGTAAGACGAGTCCACGCGAACATCGACTCGACATGCTGCTATGTAGTGTACTTGAATCCCTTCTGCTCAAAGTCCGTCAAGTCAAGCAAAAGCTCAAGTGCCTCCTCGTCAGTTTCCGCACAACCCTCGGAACGCTTGTTCTGAAACACGCAAAGCCTCCAGTACGCACAGATCAAGCCAATGCAGACGCAGTAACAGACGATCATGGCAACCACGCCCCCCGTATATTCTGGCGCTTGGTTGGCTCTGAAAGTCTGTGGCCCGATCAGATTGCCTACAGCGTAGCCAATGTACAGAATTGCGAAAACGACCGTCTTCTTGGTACTTCCCGCTGTGTTGGCCTGAGCGAGGCCGATCCCGACAACGTAGGGGCCAAAGTATGTGTATAGCTAAGACCGTCATTAGCATTCGACAAATCGCTTGGCCTTGGGGCTTACCAGATATATGCCAACCATCTGCCCTCCAATGTTGTCACGGGGAACAGCATACACCACGGCAGTACCAATGATGGGTACAATACACGCAGCTACGGTGACAAGACAACGTCGATTTGCCCATTTGGCACCTGCATATGAGAAGACGAATGCAGAGATGGTGCTCATGACTCCTGTCGGCATACTGAGCAAGGAAGCATCGACCGAGGAGAACCCGAGGTTCGAAATCATAATGCTGTTGAAGGTCGTCAGACCGCCGTTGGGGATGTTGATTGCGATATTGAAAAAGAAGATAATCCCTGGGAAGCGTGAGTGAGGAGCCCATCAGGCAATTCCCGCATAACCCTACATGTTTTTGGGTCAACGAACGCCTCCTTGGCCTGAGCCCATTTCCACTCCTTGTTGGCAACACCCGTCTTGTTTGTGGCAACACGTTTCACCAGATGGTATTTCTCCTCGCTGCTGAGGAATGCGGCTTCCATTGGGGTAGCGGGCAGCATGACCATGACGAACACGGACCAAGTAAAGGTGACGGACCCTCGAACATCAAGCTTATATTAGCATTGGCATATTGTGGCGAATACGGAATCATGCTCACCGATTATCAGAAACAAGTACTGCCAGATCGCCAGATCGCCATCAATGTGCCCAATGGCCCAAGATAGAAACCCATTGATGACAGAGCTTGCCGCGGCAAAAACCAGGGCATTCCTGGGAGGTTGTTCTTCTTTCTTGTAAAACGATGCCACGATCAGTGAGATGCCGGGTACAATTATGGCCTCGAAGCAACCTGTGCTTGTGTCAGTTTCGACGGGATTACGGGGCGTGAATCTCACAAACCCATCAGAAAGCGCAGTGCCATCAGGCTGCTCCAGTTCTTGCAGGCCGCCATGAGCAAGGCCATGGTCGACCATCCCAGACTACATGCGCAAAGGAACTTGGCCGAGGGGAGCTTTTGGATCAAGTATGATGCGGGAAACATACCGGTTAATGCCTGAAAGGGTCAGCACATATAAGACCATTTTTGAATTCAAGGCTTACTCCGAGCGACAGGATTGATCCCAGCCACGAATACTGCTGTCCGACAAGATGATTGTCCGTTCGGAGTCCGTAGATGGCGGCAGTGCTCAGAGAAACTTTGTCGACGGCGCCAAAGGTTGCGGTAAGAAAGAGCTAAAGCCCCCGCGTCGTCAGCCCTCAGGCGCCTACCGGCCATGCGAATGGTAGCTCACTCACCATGGGTATCATGATCCAGTCCACCTTCCTGATCAGTTTCTTCTCCTGCTCGGGCGACAAAGGCGGGTATTCCTGGGCCTCGGCAAAAAATTGCGCAGCCTGGTCAGCGTCTTTGACAATGCCGACCTTGTGGTCGACACTTTGCCGCTCAGCGTCCATTTGGGGAGACTTTTCTTGGATTGACATGTGATGGTAGATTGAAGCAGTAAACCAGTGTGGAAGACAATCGGCCGGATGGACAGGTTCGGGGATTTAATGGCGGACATAGCGGCGGCTCCGAAAGGCAGCATCTTCTCCAAGCTCGTCTTATCGTTGTCGCGGTCATTTCGGACGAGGGCGGCCAGGCACGGGCACGGGCAGGGCGGGTCCTAGGCAAATATTCTCCGGATTTGCGAAGGAAAGAGAGAGAGAGCAGAGCCGGGATCGATACAGAGGGATGGTCGTTACGGCGCGCACTAGGCCCAACGGGGAACACTAGGCGTGCATCGGGAGGATACCCCACCCGCGCAACTGGACTTATCACCATCCCTCCGCAGACGCCGCCGGGCGTGGCAACCACTGCCGCATGCACCTTCCACGCCCTCTGCGCCTCTCGCCCTGGGCCCAATGCTCTCGCTACAGCCATGTCCGGTGCCACAACATCTGAGATGCCGTTTCGGCCTGTATCGCCCTTCCCGAAATATACCCCATCTTTGGCCCAAAACGCCCGCCCATCTGACGCCATGGCTTTTGCCGACTTCTTTGCTTCGCCGAATGGCTGATACTGAACACGGCCGCCGTCGCGGAGCCCCATTCCTGTCGTATCGACCATCTTAGCAAGTGGGGCACGCCCATTGCGACTTCTGTGACTCCACACAAAACATCGCCCAACACCTCTGCTCTTCATATATAATACCGCTTTCTATCCGGCTTCTCTACATTGCTTCCCAGTTTCATGGAGACAGAGGATGAACATGGCAGCAGTGACAACACGACAGCCGGTGAAGATTGCGATCGGTAGGAGCTCACCCAAAACATTGGCAACAACGTATTGACCATGCCATTGTTAGATAGAGGAGGAACCTTTACCGACATCTGGGCCAGGCAGGAGGGCCACCCAGATATCGTCTTGAAGCTTCTTTCCGTCGACCCGCAGAACTACGACGATGCTCCGACAGAGGGAATCCGCCGAGTTCTTTCCATCATCCGTGGTCAGGAAATCCCTCGTGGAACCCCGCTTCCCAAGGAGGACATCGAATTCGTCCGCATGGGCACTACAGTTGCCACCAATGCCCTGCTAGAACGCAAAGGCGCCCGCCACGCCTTGCTTGTTACCAAGGGTCTCCGCGATCTCCTCAAAATCGGCTACCAATCACGTCCGCGCCTATTCGACCTCAACATCGTGAAGCCTGATGTTCTGTATTCCGATGTCTACGAGGTAGATGAGCGTGTCACCGTTGAGGGCTTTGACGAGGATGTCTTCGGTACTCACAAGCCTACAACTGAGATTTCTGGACAACTCATCCGTACTTCAAGTGGGGACATGGTCCGCGTCATCAAGCCCCTAGACGAAGATGCAGTTGCAAGACTACTGAGAGAGCTGCGGGGCAGAGGTATTAACACGATTGCCGTTTGTTTTGCACATTCCTACATTTTCCCAGATCACGAAGCGAAATTGGGTCGGCTCGCTGCCCAAGAAGGTTTTACTCACGTCTCGCTCTCCTCTGCGGTAGCGGCAAATATGATCAAAATGGTTCCTCGTGGGAGCTCCGCATCAGCTGATGCATATCTTACCCCGAATATCAAACAGTATCTCTCAGGCTTCAGGAAGGGCTTCGAGGGCGCCCATCTCGATGACGTTCGTACCGATTTCATGCAATCCGATGGCGGACTCGTCAATCACAAAAGCTTCAGCGGACTCAAGGGAATTCTTTCTGGTCCAGCCGGTGGAGTCGTCGGCTTCTCGCGTACCTGCTACAGCCCAGAGACTAAGGTGCCTATTGTTGGGTTCGACATGGGTGGTACATCTACAGATGTGAGCCGTTACGGAGGTGTTCTGGAGCATGTCTTTGAGACAACTACGGCCGGAGTCACCATTCAGTCTCCCCAACTTGATATCAACACCGTGGCCGCCGGAGGCGGGTCAATGCTGTTTTTCCGTAACGGTCTCTTCGTTGTTGGCCCAGAATCAGCAAGTGCACATCCAGGGCCCGCCTGTTACCGCAAAGGCGGCCCATTAACCATCACTGATGCCAACCTTTTTCTTGGAAGGCTCATACCTGACTTTTTCCCTCGAATTTTTGGAGAGCACGAGAACAAACCCCTGGATTCCGAGATCGTTAAGCAAAAGTTTGCTGGATTGACAAAGAAGATCAACGCAGAGACGGGACAAACCCTGACTCCAGAAGAAGCGGCGTATGGATTCCTCGACGTAGCCAACGAGTCCATGTGCAGGCCAATCAGGGCGCTCACAGAGGCCAAGGGCTACGAAATTGGTAGGCAACTTCAAACCAACTATAATTTTAGTGCTGACAGACCCAAGGAAAGCACCACCTTGCAGTTTTTGGCGGAGCCGGTGGCCAGCACGCCTGCGAAATTGCATCCAAACTCGGCATCTCGACCGCTATCGTGCACAAGTATTCTAGCATCTTGTCGGCATACGGAATGGCACTCGCCGATGTGGTTCAAGAAGCCCAGGCGCCAGTCAACGTGATTTACGCAGGGCAGATTGTGGACGAACTCAGTGAGAAGCTCGAATCTTTGCGATACACGGTGACGCAGCGGCTTGTTGGACAAGGTATCAAGGAAAGTTGCATGCACTATGAATACTATCTCAACATGAGATATCGCGGGACCGAGACAGCCATGATGATTCTCCAGCCAATCAGTGGCAACTTCAAAGATGCTTTCTTGGAACAGCACCTTCGAGAATTTAACTTCGTGTTTCCAGATACTCGAGACATCCTGGTAGACGACGTCCGCGTTCGCGGCATTGGCAGCAGCGGATCTGTGCAGTCAGATGCGGATAGCTTGGCCCATGAACTCAAGATCACGGCTTTCTCCTTTGCAAAGGATGACATGGTTGAGAGAGTTGTATGTCTCTCTTTCGGGACCATGCCTCTTGTTATATATTGACGACGGTCCCAGGTTAAGACGTACTTCCAAAACCATGGCGAAGTTGCCACTCCGGTTTATCTTCTTGAGAAACTCCTTCCAGGAATGAAAATTGCTGGCCCTGCAATGATCCTCGACAATACGCAGAGCATCTTGCTAGTACCGGGATCCGAAGCCAAAATTCTCTCCGCACACGTTGTAATAGACGTGCCTCACGTTATCAAGACCGGAACATCCAGTACAACAGTCGATCCCATTCAACTCTCAACCTTTGGTCACCGCTTCATGTCGATCGCGGAGCAAATGGGCCGCATCCTGCAGAAAACTTCGATGTCACTGAATATCAAAGAGCGACTCGATTTTTCTTGCGCTATTTTTGGTCCCGATGCCGGTCTCGTTGCAAACGCCCCTCATGTTCCCGTAAGTTACTTTCCCAGAACGATCAATACCCATTTGAATTAACATATAAACAGGTTCATCTTGGCTCCATGAGTTACGCCGTCAAGTATCAACATGATCTGCTCAAGGACAAACTTGTCCCCGGAGACGTCCTCGTCTCAAATCACCCCGAAGCTGGAGGCGCCCATCTTCCAGATGTGACAGTAATTACTCCTGTATTCGAGCTGACTGGCAAGAGTGTGGCATTCTACGTTGCATCGCGCGGTCACCATACAGACATCGGTGGCTTGGGAGGAACCTCGATGCCCCCCAATTCCACGGAGCTCTGGCAGGAGGGTGCTGCTATCAAGAGCTTCAAGCTGATCCATGGAGGAGATTTCTTCGACGAAGAAGGCATCAAGAGTATTCTGCTCGAGCCAGGAAAGTATCCCGGATGCGTTGGCAGCCGCAGACTCGACGACAATCTCTCGGATTTGAAAGCGCAAGTGGCTGCAAATAGAAAGGGAATGCTATTGATCCAAGCTCTGATGGAGGAGTACTCGCAAGAGGTTGTTCAACTCTATATGCGAGCCATTCAGGAGAATGCCGAAGTGGCGGTCCGAAGATTCCTGCAGAGAACCCGAGAGGAAAAGGGTGCACGGTTCTCCGCAGCTGACCAGATGGATAACGGATCCGAAATCGTGCTCACGGTGAGCATAGAAGAAGACGGCTCCGCCAAGTTCGACTTCACAGGAACTGCGCCGGAAATGTACTCGAACATGAACGGACCCCCAGCGATAACCTACTCGGCAATTATCTATTGTCTGAGGTTACTCATTGGAGTCGACATACCAATGAACCAAGGTTGCCTGGCACCCATTAATGTCATCCTTCCAAAGGGTACCTTCCTGAATCCATCCCCAGGCGCCGCCGTCTGCGCTGGCAATACCCAGACATCACAGCGGGTCTGTGATGTTATCCTGAAGACATTCCAAGCGGCAGCCGCTTCGCATGGATGTATGAACTGTCTCGGCTTCTTCGGTGAAGTACAGAATCCGAGCAGTGGGGCAGAGCATTCTTTTGCCTTCGGAGAGACAATCTGCGGAGGATCTGGAGCGACAGATAATGCTGACGGTGCGGACGCGGTCCATACGCACATGACAAACACGCGGATCACGGATGTCGAAACCTTGGAGCGTCGGTATCCTGTGCTCCTCCGAGAGTTCAGTATCCGCTCCGACAGTGGTGGCAGAGGCCGCCACCGCGGCGGTTGCGGAGCCATTCGAGATATGGAATGCCGGGCTCCGCTCAGATTCAGTGTTATCACGGAACGTCGGTCTATCGCGCCATATGGAATGGCAGGCGGCTCTGAAGCTGCAAAGGGGAAGAACTACTGGGTCAGGAAAGTCAAGAAGGACGACGAAGAGGACTTTGAAGAGCGGTGGGTGAACATGGGTCCAAAGAACATGATAGCGATGCAGCCAGGGGATCGGTGTGTCATTTACACGCCTGGTGGGGGAGGGTGGGGCGAGCCCTGTGCTGCGAACGGAAAAGCTGCAGAGGCGGAACGAATGGTCAATTACCCGCGGGCAATGGGCAGCGTAGCAGCATGGCAAACGGCACAAGCGGAAGCTTCCTGATCATGTGTGGATGCATCATGACGGTCAAAGTACTCAATTAAATGAGATTCTTTGTTCCCGATTAAGGAGTGGGGCGATCTCCATGGCGGCGTCTTGCCTTTCGAACCGCACCTGCGATGAGCTTGCTAATGGTCTAGAAAAGCAATTGTAAGTGTTTCAGGGAACCTGCGCTTGCCGAGCACACCGATGATGTAAGTATAGTAGTCATTGAAGAGACAAGATTGGCCGGGAATAGACTATAAGGATGCAATCTGTAATGGAGCCAATGGTACGCGGATACCTTTTTTGAATAAAAGGAAGGTCTGTTCTGTAATCGCTGGTTTCATGATGAACTGAAGGCTTTTCAATGCCTTTCCTGAATCAGATAATTTCACCTGGCTCAAGATCATCTCGACGCGGCTGGGCCCGAGAGAAAGCGGGGTGGCTATGGTGAGGGCTTCGTTTGTCATTGTTCTCAGCTCTTCTGCGTGGCGGGTCTGCTTGCGGATCGTTCTCGGCTAAGAGCCACAAGCATGTTGTTAAGCTTTATTTCCCCACAAACTTTAACTGTAATATTGTTTGCCCTGCCTGGCAAACCCAGTGGACGCATTCCCCTCACGGCGCTTTGGAAGTTGTATGACAAAAGGACTTCAGCTGGATTTTGTTTTTAGCGCGTTAGGGATGATGATGGTGGCGGGTGTCTCGTGGAAGGCTAAGGTAATTAAAAAAAACAAGAGTCGCCTGTTCGGGATTAGCCAGACTCGCGACCGTTCATCGTCCGCCACTATCCGTCTCTCTTGTCGTCATCAGTCGGGTGTTCGGCGAGCTGCTGTTCTATTATTGAGAAATGAAGAACCACGTGATACGCACTGTCATATCCTTGGGTTGTGAGGAATGTGGACAGAACAAAGACCAAAACCAGCACCGACACGCACTGTAGAGCGATTCAACACGACCCTGTGCATGCGCCACAACCCAAAAACGCAGCAACAAGCGGTTGTTGCAACGAGATTGTAATCGGGGATCAACATGGCACCGTTCGCAGCTATGATAAAAAGAGCATTGGCTCATCCGGTGGAACGGTTCTATCCCGCGCGCTTCCGGGATTGCATAAGCAGGCTTCTTGGAGCAGGCCGCAATACCCAGCAGGCAGGGCGCGTGTGCACATTGATGCAGCTGCGACGAGATGGTTGCGGGGAGCAGGTTGATTGGTGGCTACGAAACAGGAGTGTGAAGTGAGGGGGAGCAGGCAAAACACTGAAGGAGCCGAGATTGTTTGAGGCTTGGCATGGAGTGTCGCAGAAGCGTGGCGCAGCATGATCAGCGCGAGTTGGACCTGCGTGGGTTCTGCTTCGATCCGGAGTGGCGGCTGCTGACGCCTGGAGACAGCGCACTAGCCGCCAGGATACGAGCCCAGATGTGCCCTGGTAATGTGCGCGGGAAATGGGCACAGACGCGAGTGCGGTGGCGCGGAAAAGAGCAAGAAAGACGCAACCGCGAAAGGACAGCGCTTCACAGCCGAATTCATGGATGGATGAAGGCGGTGCACACAAGGGCGTGTGAGAGGCGAGGCAGGACGAAGATTGGACGGCCCGTCAAAGCGTCGGACAAGCTCGCCAAGCTTCCGGCGCGATTGCCTCCCGCAGCGAAGCTCTGACATCACCCTGCGCCTGCCACTGGCCAGGCCTGCCCTACCTGCTTGTCATAGCATTGGGGGCCGCAGCAGCCAGCTGAGCTGTGCTGCGCTTCAAATCCACTGCGAGCCCGCCTGGTCTTCTTCACTCCGGTCTTTTTTCTACACATTCCTCAATCCACCTATCATGCTCTCCCTCTACACTTGCCTTGCCGCCGCCGCAGGCCTCACGGGCCTTGCTCATGCTGCCGACACTCCTGCTGCAAAGGTCGTCGGCTTCGACATCGCCAAATCACGCCGCCACGCCCTGGCAAACCTGGCCCGCCGCAATCTTGCTCGTCGCGACACTGTCTCCGCAGACCTCGCCAACTACCGCACTCTCTACCAAATCAATGTCACTGTCGGCACCCCTGGCCAGCGCATAGGTCTCCAGATCGACACCGGCAGTAGCGATGTCTGGTTCCCCTACCAAGGCTCTACACAGTGCATGCAAGGATACTGTGAATCCGCATTCGACCCGGGCGCTTCTTCCACCTTCGAGGACGTCGGTCGCGGCGAATTCCAGATCCAATATGTCGACGGCACTGAAATCAGCGGCGACTATGTGCGCGACGTTCTGGCCATCGGCGACACCCAGATTCGGAATATGACCATGGCTGTAGCAACAGACGCCGACAACACTCCCGAGGGAATCATGGGAGTTGGCTTTACTCAGGGCGAGACCCTGGCATCCCAGGAGAACATAACGTATCCCAATGTTCCTGTGCAGCTGGTGAACCAAGGCTTCATCAACAGCGTTGCCTACAGTCTCTGGCTCAATGACCTCGGTACGTTCATTCCTGCGCGATTCAACACATGCACGAATACTGATCTCGACCAGATTCCAGCACTGGCAAGGTGCTCTTTGGAGGTGTGGATAGTGACAAGTATGACGGTGACTTGATCGGCCTGCCTATCCAGCCCGACTCGCAAAGTCAAGGGATTACCTCCTTCACCGTCGCCATGTCGTCAGTGAACGTCAAAGCCAATGGCGGCAACAGCGTCTATAGCCAGAACAACCTTGCTTTGCCCGCCATCCTTGACAGCGGTACCACACTGACCTACTTGCCCGACCAAATCGCCAAGGACATCATCCAAGGTGTCGGTGCCCGTGAAACCCAGGATTATGGCTACGTCGTGAAATGCAGCATCGGCGACACAGGTGCAACCATTGAGTTTGGTTTCGGAGGTTCCGACGGTCCGACAATCAGTGTCGGTCTGGATGAGATGGTCGTGCCGATTACGGATACGGAAGGCAACCCTCTCACTTTCAGAAACAGCAATGAGGAGGCCTGCACTTTCGGCATTATGCCTGCGGGCAAAGACCCAATTCTTTTGGGTGACACATTCCTTCGCTCGGCTTATGTCGTGTACGATCTACACAACAACCAGATCGCACTCGCCAACACGAAGTTCAATGTATCCTCTTCCAACGTTCAGGATATCACCAACACCACCATTCCAGGTGTCAGCAAGGTCGCATCCAGCCTGACTGTTACACAAACAGCAACTGGTCCCATTCGCGCGTCTGGCGCCCAAGCGACTGGCACCGCTAGTCAGACGGGTGAAGCTGGCACCGGAACTTTCGACCTCGGCGGCCCGACGAGCACGGGTGGCTCATCCAAGAAGGGTGCGGCAGTCGGTCTGCCTGCCCCAAGAATTGCATTGGAGACGGTCATGTGTGGTGTGGTCGTGGCTATTTCCGCCATGTTCGGTGGCAGCCTGATGATTTTGATATAGCCTCTCCATAGATAGTTTTCTTTTTTTTGTACACTCTAGGAGGCGTAAAGGCCATACCACGGATTTGTTTGCTAGCAACAGTGCTGATAGCGCTGATATACCTCGGAATACCGGGTACGATTGGGGAAAAGACCAGGGAGGGTAGAAGAGGGTGTTAAATATGAGAAATGAATATCCAACATCTTTGAATGTATTTTTCTGGTACGGTGTATATGGTCTTCATTGTTTCCTCGGATTCAAGTGACACTCAGGGGTTTCTTCCTTCACGAGCCTTCGTTCGGACCTCCGACCCACGAAGGTGTGGTCTGCAGCACGACTTCCCTGTCCCTGTCGTATCTTCCCTCCACCAATCTGTTTAACCACGTACCCAGCCTCAATGCAGCTTTGCTGACCTGCAATTCAACAATTGGGAAGGCGCCCTCGGCGTAGCCACTTGTTGCTAGATCCGTGTTATTGAACTTTTGCGAGTACACATAGTCGCATGTCCACGCATTGCTCTCCCTCGCCCAAGACAACGCGCACGCAATAGGCGTTGACGGATCCGTGCAGCTCAGCCAGTCCGCGGTCGGCTCGGAGAAGGAGTCGGCGAGGATGCGGGGCAGGAGGTTATCGACGAAGAAGGGCTCGATGCTCGTATTGGGGAAGATGGAGACGTCGGCGTCCGAGTAGATGATCTCGCCGTCCCACACGGCGTGCAGCTCGGTGCTTTTGTTGTTGTAAATGACGTCGAAGAAATTACCGCCGGCTGCGATGCCGCTGGCGTGCAGCGGCTGCGCAATGTCGCCGAGGAAGTGCACCACCCACTTCAGTGCGTACGAGCAGGTGATGTTCGTGCCGGCATCGTAGTCGTCAGCTTTGACTGAGGTGATGCACGAGCGAAGGATTTCGGTTTGGTTCGCGATGGCCGAGACGACGCAGCCGCCGGTCGTGCAGTCGCGGTGGTAGTAGACATTGCAGTAGGAAGGAGGCTGTTGGGCAGATGGCGTTTGTCAGCGGCTTTGTGATCGTCTTCCAATTGACGGGATTTGCTCCTCCTCCTCATCGTCCCCAGTCAGCGGCTTGACCACCTTTCATCCACTCCGTCGCTCTGCTCACCGCAACCTCCAGCGACCTGCCATGAATGTGTCTTGTGTACGTACATCATCAGCCGAGTCGATCCAGTGCCACTGGTACGAGAACGCGCCCTCATCCGTGTGGGCGTACGCGTCCGCCCATGCCGCCGCGCTCCCAATCGACCCGTTGTACTCTGGTTCCAGGATCTGCGCCAGGACCGACGTCGTGTAGTCCGTCAGGAACTTCTCGGCCATGAAGCCAATCTGCTGATGGACGTCGGTGTTCCACGCCGATGCGCTGGACGCGGCCGCAAGCGCGGCACCAGCAATCGAGCGAAGGGACGGCATTGTGCGGGCGTGGTCCAGAGAGTCGCTGACTGTGGTATTCGGGACAGCCGCAGTGGAGGAGGGCCTCTATGGACCGGAAGCAGGTTTTATAATGGGCGGTCAGGCACGATGCTGGGCGTAGCCCACGGACCGGGTCGTCGGACGGGATGCAGGTACACCCGCGAGGTGCATCGTCTGGCGGAACGTCGTGCGGCGAAGCCGGCTATTCGCATGAGCTTATCATCGGAGAGCGGCGACGGTCGAGGTCGTCTGTTGTCGCTCCTGCTTATCGTGGGAAAGATGACCCCCTGTGGCTGATGGACCGAAGGATTGAAGGGCACAGCGCAGCCGAGGGCGTGGAGATGGCGTTGGTGGGGTAGTCGATAAGACGTACATCCACGCAATAAGCTCTTTCCTCCCTTCTCATCCCCCTCGGCTTCCATCCGTCATCACGCGATATAGTTTACCCTCATATTCCCTCCGTCATACTTTCGTGCATTCGCCAGATGGAACAGCATTCGCCCCGTACCCGTTTCTCTCTGAGCGGGATGGCACCTAGACCCAGTGCTACACCCCACCACCCTACCGGTGTCATTTGGCTTTGACCGCTCCTATCACAGTCGTCAAGCTGCAGACAACTCACGAAGACTCGGAAGTTGTCTGGGCAAGCGAATATTGATCAGGGTTCACAGCAAACGTGGCTATTCAAGGTATCAATCGGGACTGCAAAATGTCAACTACCATTTTTACAGTCATAGTAGAGAACCCCTTGCATTGGACTGAATTCAAAGATGCAAATGCAAGCATCAAGCGGCTGCCTCCGGGTCATCAACTCGCGGCAGAAGGATCGTTTCGGCGGCAGTAGGGTCGAGAATGATGCAGGGTCTGTCGGATAACCGGCATTCTCTACAAGCCCGGCCCTTCTCAAACCCGGCGAACCACCTGGTCTTCTTCTGAAGATCAACGAAGCTCGACAGACAGTCCTTACTTTTCTTTTCCATCCAAGTACAAATCCTGTATGGAGCTCCCTTTTGGCGATCCAGGATGAACCGGACAACGTACGTCCATGTATCTAGTTCTTGAGCTTAGAGCTGATCCGCGTTCATCATAGTTCCGGCAGCCGACAGGCATGCGAGTGGCAATCTTGTTCCGTACTTGGTGCAGTGGAAAACCTTCTTTCGACCCCTCTTCTTCGGTTCGCGAGCTTCGGTTTCTGAGGAGTGGCCATTTTGATTGGTCTCGGTGTTGAGTCTGGGCCGTCCTCTCTTCTTCGGCGCTGGTACAAAGGCAGACTGGCAATCCTCGTCCTCTTCGTCATCCGCGGGCATGAGGTAGTGACGCTGGCAGGCAAGTTCATCATTTGGGATTGATGTCGGTGAATCTGGGGACCTTCCCAACTTAGGCCGTCCTCGCTTCCTCTTCAGCGGAGGCTGGTGTTGATCTTGACCTGCGGCATCACGAAGAACGCTGGGTGGCGAGAGGGACGGAGGGCAATTGTCGAGCAGTGCTAGGGCCGACACGAGACCACCTTCAATCTCGGCTTTTTTGAAGAAGTACTTGGTGATCTCCTGGTTCAGCCGCTGCTTCAAACGAGCGATGTCGGACTTTTCATCTTCGGGAAAGTCATTTCGTCTGCTTACGGGCCGCGGACAAGGCATACCATCTAGATTTTCCTTCTCCCGCTTTACGGCAACGCGATCAGCTGCGGCAACGGTCAGTCATCCCGGCTTGGCAATTGAGGGACGACCTCACCAGCAAGCTTGAGTTTTTCGCGTACAAGCTCCGCCTTCTCATGTGCGAATGGGCCTGGGAGTAAACAAAAGGCGCAAACCAAGCGGAGATACGAACTTACTCATAGGTCCTTCAGGGGCAGTAGAGAAGGGTACCTCACTGCTGGGATCGATCATGTTGTTGGGCCGGCCGAGGTGGGACGCGTTGCCGAAGGAGTCGCGCCTACCTACGCGTCCGGGCGGCGGGTGCACGTGTTGCGGGCAGGCGCGCAAACCACCATCTACCACCAACATGAACACACGAGAGAGCCGACATCTCCGAATGCGCGACCCCCAACATGTCCTGTCATCCTGTTCAGGCACCCGACGTGCCAGGCAGAACGGCCCGGTTGAGCCGTTGCAGGTCCGAGGGTAACTTTGTCAAAGAATGAAGCACCAGCAGGGACTTCTCTAACAGAATTAACAAAGGTTCAAACTCCGAACGAAGGCCCAGTGCGCCCTTGAGACGCGCCGAGACCATCAAAAGCAAGAAGCGGAAGGCTGCACTGTCTTCCCCTACTATCCCACACTCTAGAACACTGAAATTCTCTTCGAGATCGACCATTCCCTCACCCAGAGTACCCGCCAAAGGCACGGACCTGATTCGACCCTGCATTACGGACGGACGCAGCTTATAGCATCTCTTGGGGGAAGACCCGAGCTTAGTGAACAAAAAAGCCGAAGGCTAAGTGAACAATGGTTCTAGTTACGTGTCCACCGCGTATCAAACCGCAGGTAACCCTATTATTCGGTTATCGCAGTTCTCGAGCGGACTTTTCCCTTCTGGAATTCGCTGTAACCATAAACGGGAGTGGAGAGCTTCTGTGAGGTCAACCGAGGGTCTGCTTGGCAGTCATGCAAGAGTACAAGACGAAACGGCTGGGAGCGGATTTAGAAAGATCTACTCCTCCAAGCGGACGGGAAAACTATTATGTATGTTGCGCCGGAAGCATTGACCGTGTGTTGGACACCTCGCGAAACACCGTTTCAGCCTAATCGGGATCTCGCCTTGATTGGCGGGCAATTGCAAACACGTCAGGGGTCCTCGAGCGGTTACAGGACCTCGCTTCCGCTTTGGCTTCTCCTCTTTGGCCGACTTCCTCATCTTTGTTTAATCTAAGCGTTCCCGAAACGCCGTGTCGATCACACATGCCCAGACGACAACGGAGCCTTTATAATGCGCACTTCGCCTGCCGTTGTTTGCAGCTGGCTCCATTCTCTGTGTCTCGGCAGCATGCAGTTCCATTTGCCGTCCGTTTTACTTTTTTTCTCGGCCCTGGTTTGGCCCGTCCTTTCCGCTCAGCTTGCCTTTCCTGGTGCTGAGGGTTTCGGGCGTTATGCCACTGGTGGAAGGGGTGGAGAAATCTATGTTGTCGATAACCTGAATGATAAAGGACAGGGCTCTCTGAGAGATGCAGTCTCGCAGTCCGATCGCGTAATTGTCTTTGCCGTGGGAGGTACCATCAACATCACGGACCGTATCGTTGTCAGCAAGCGCGTTTCGATCCTCGGACAGACAGCTCCTGGTGATGGAAGTAAGCACGGCACCAACCAGCTCCAAGAAACATCGAAAAGTTAATGGAATACTAATGCGGAGCCCAGTTGCAACATATGGAAACGGCTGGTCCTTCTCCAACGCTAACGATGCCATCGTTCGGTATATCCGTATTCGCATGGGTAAGCCTGGCGATTCCGGCAAGGATGCCATTACCATTGCCGAGGGCGCGAACATGATCTTCGACCATATTTCTGTTACCTGGGGCCGTGACGAGACGTTCTCCATCAGTGGCGATGTCGCAAACATCACAATTCAGAACAGCATCATCGGACAGGGTCTGGAGACTCATTCCTGCGGTGGCCTCATGCAGACGGAAGATGGTGGCGTCTCACTTCACCGCAACCTCTACATCGACAACAAGACTCGCAATCCAAAGGTAAATCTGCCCTTCCCTCGTTTCGCCCCTGTGTTGGTAGACTTGCCGTCATGTTCTTTGTCGAAACTGCAACTTCTCTCCAACCGGCATCACCAAACAATTTCAAGATTCAGAAGACTGATAATCAATGCAGGTCAAAGGCACGAATTCGTTTTACAACAACGTCATTTACAACTGGGGCGGCGGTGGTGGATACATTGCCGGCGACTCTTCTGGGACGTCCCACGCCAACATCATAGGCAACTACTTCATTTCGGGCCCCAGCACCAGCGTGACCGCCTTCACTCGCGGCAACGAGAACTTCAACGGCTACGTCAAGGGCAACTTCTACGACTCGGACAAGGATGGCGAGTTGAACGGGTCCGAGCTGGGCGAGTCCGCGACCAACTACGGCGGCATGGCTCTCGTGTCGACCAAGTTCGACTATCCGCCTCCCGACAAGGTCCTCAGTGCCCAGGACGCTCTTACCGCCGTCATCAAGGGCGTCGGTGCTTCGCTTAAGCGCGACACCGTCGACACGACCCTCGTCAAGCAGCTGCAGTCGTACGGAAAGGATGGCGCTCTCATCTCCGACGAGAAGGCCAGCCCGATGAACGGTCCGGGCTACCTCGCTCCCGGCGCCACGCCAAAGGACACGGACGGCGACGGCATCCCGGACGACGCGGAAACGGATTTGGGAACCGACGTATCCGTGGACGATTCTATGGCGGTCACGGATGGATATGCCAACGTGGAGAGGTGGGCCAACTCTCTTGTGCCCTCATCCTACTAAGCACCGTTCAAATTTGAACTTTTCGTGTACACATTCTTTGGTGGAAATTGAAGGTACATATTCAATTCCCACAACGCCTCACATGTGTGGCGCTGAGCCCAACGAAGCAAATATCATGTCTTCATATACCGGTCCCAGTTTTTGATCGGCGTTTACGTGATCCCGAAACAACTTCGAACTGCTCTGTAAAACCCTCTGATTTGTCAAAGGGGAACTGAAGCCGAAGCTTCCGTAGAGAGGCCGTGCGTGGAATCAATAGTCTTCCCTTTCCCGCAACCTTGGCAATATGCCGTGCGATACGCTAGGTCCCGAGTGCGCCCTTGATCCGCGCTCAAGCATTTCCAAGCAATGGACACCAAGAAGATTCGTATCGTATATATTTTGATTATAAGCTTTTGTATAGATATCGTACCTTGAGGACTAATATGTACAATAAGATAGGGTCTATCAAGAAAAGGTAATGATCGTGGGGGTTATGGGTATAGCAAGACTGTCGATTAAAATAACTTGTAGATTTATCATTCCCCTCCTCTGCCACCGCCCCAAACCTTTGTATGCATACCGAAGCCATTCTTCTGCTTAACTCCTGGCATGACCGTGCTCATGGTGCGCAAGGGCCGGGTATCGCTGTCATCACCAACGCTGGGGGCACCAGAAGCCGCCGACGAGACGTTCTCCACCTCCACAGAGATTTCTTGCTGCTGGTGCACAACGAGAGGTCCTTCGCGCTGTCTGTAAGCGGGCTCATCCACATCGTCGACTCCGGCGCTGCGCATGTCTTTGTGGTGCACAACACCAACGCCGCCGCTGCGCATGATTTCCCTGAGCTCCAGATCGTCCTTGTCCTCGCGGTAGTGGCTGCTGACATCCTGGGGTTTCTTCTTGAGGTCCTCAGTATCAGAGCTGGTGGAAGAGTGGGAGCGGCCTCCATAGGTGTTGACAGTCGCTCCAGACTTGCTACCAGCTCCAGCCTCAACACGGTCGTTGAAAGGCCGGTTGTAATCGAAGGCTGTGTTGTTGGAGGTGGATCGAGAGACAGTGGCGATAAGATCGGCCATGGACATCTCAATCTTCAGCTTGACGATGTAGGCGAGAGGATGGAACTGCATGTAGACGAAAGAGTTCTTCAGAGACATCATGCCTGGGCACAGGTAAGCAGGTGTCCGATAGTCGCACCAGGCTAAGGGGGCTTACTGATGATAAGAACAT
This sequence comes from Botryosphaeria dothidea, assembly GCA_011503125.2. NCBI lineage: Eukaryota > Fungi > Ascomycota > Dothideomycetes > Botryosphaeriales > Botryosphaeriaceae > Botryosphaeria > Botryosphaeria dothidea. Next base: position 2,367,604 of record WWBZ02000073.1, read on the forward strand.
CCATGCTGAGGGAGAAGCCAATAATATAGATGTTGAACTTGACCAAGGACTCGTACTTCTTAAGACCTTGGCGCACCAAGTTCTTCTGGACGATGCGGATGAAGTACCAGTTGAGAGCAGCGTCAACGAGAAGGTAGATGACCTTCTCACAGCGATCCCAGACTTCATTGAGGTGGATGTATCCCTCAGTGATCTGGAGGCGAGCAGGGATCCAGACGCAGTAGACCGAGATGTTGATTGCGGTGATGAGCACGGCAACGGCGATCTTGAGGTGGAGTGCCTTTCTGCGGTTCACGAGAAGAACCGAGACTCTGTTAATGATAATCTGCAGGAGAAACTGGACCTGAAGGGCCCAGGTGGTGACTGCGTGGATTGTCAGCAGGGCCGAACACAAAAAAAAAAACAGCTGGAAAACATACGAATGCAGAAGTAGAAGGCAAAGCTCGGCGCAATGAAGCCCTTGAGATGCAGCCAGCAAATGATGCTGAAGGAAAGGCAGACGGAGATTTCGAGCCAAATCATCCAAATATAGGGCGAGTTCAGCCTGCTGGTGCCATGGCGTTTGGAGACATGGCGAGTCTGTTTGATGGCGGTCCAGGTGGTGAGGAAGCCGAAGCCAAGGGTGAAACCCCAGGCCAGACTGGCGATGTTCATGTCATCCTGAGTGACGGGCTGGTTCTTGAAGCCAGGGGCCAAAAGAGTGATCATGGCGAAGTGATTGAGGGAACGACTGCTCGGCAATGGTCGGCAAGGTGCTGCATCCTTCAAGCTGGCGACGAGGCAGGGCCAAATCTATATGTGCAGGGCTTCGGGCTGTTAGGAGAAGCTAAGTTGGGCGGATGGAGTTCTGGCGTTCTGGTGGCGCTGTAGCGTCGATGCTAGCTGTGGCTTTGGATGGTTCGTCTCGCACCTGGGCAGCCAGGCTAAGGATAGCGGACCCTTTTTCTCAGAGACTTCCGGTTCCTGATCTACGGACTTTGGAGCCCAAAGATGAGGAACCACCGGTGCTACAGCTGGCAACGCTCTACTCTACCACGCGCGGCGGAGCACAGCACTCGGCACTTGCTTCATGGCGTGCGGTCGGCTGTGCAGAGCAGCTGTCCTCACGAGAATGCAGGCACCAGGCGTATCGGCTCTGTCGACGCAGCGACGTGGGCAGACTGCCCTCCACGCGGTGCGATTCGGGGCTTGTCAGAGCTTGGCTGAGTGGTGACATGGGCGGCGACGACGGCGATCAGCGCAGCGAGAGCAGCGATGAGAGCAGCGATGAGAGCAGCAGCACACGTTCAGGTACCAGGCACTTCACGCACCAGGAAGCAGGCCCGGCGCCGCGGCTGCCCGGGGCGAGGACGGCGACTACCCACCGGCGCGCCGACTGTGTGCCGGCGCGCAGCCAGTCCCCCCGCTACCACCTAGCGCACATCTAGACCTCCGCTATTGCTCGACCCGGCTGGACCGCCGTCGCCAGTCTGTCCAATTGGCGACTTCGTCATTTGTCAAGCCCGAACAGCTGCTCGACGAGGACCCTTTTCCATTGTTGCTGCCAGTCTGGCCGCGTCCCGGACTCTCCAGCTCCGGATCAGCGCGCGTCTGCAAGACCGCTGCTCGCTATGACCCAGACCCGACCATCAGTTCTCCGCCCGCCCTTCTCCGATAGGGCGCCAGCCGGAAACGCGTCCGCCATCCAAACGCACGGCCAAACAGGCAAGCCTCCAGCTGGCGGAATGACGAGCTCCATCATCACTTGAGCCCGCCATCATCCTGTGCCTGGGTATTCCAAACCGAGCCCGCCGCTACTCCAGATGCGTCACAGCCCGCTGCATGTTCCAGACTGCGCCATCGCGAACGCACTTCCTCCGCTGCTCTGCCCCCCCCCCCCCCCCCCCCCCCCCTCAACGTCATACTCGAAACGGTTATCTATCTCTGGCACACAGCTTTCTTTGGTTGCGCCCTGAAGCACGAGCTATGTGGTCCCGTGTGGTGCGGGGATGTGCTCAGGCCATCGTGTGCGCTCTTGTGGTGGCTGACCTGCGAATAATGCTAAATGCTGACCAGCCAACCAGGCGTCTGCAAGATTGCGCTGCAAATAGCCTCTGCATCCCGCGTCGTACGACGAGGCTTTTTTACGATGCTTAGCACTGCTCTAAGTTGTGTCCTGTCCCATGTATGATGAAAGCACCAGCAAAAGGCCTTCACACCTGGCGTCCCCGTAGAGATATCCCCGCATCTTCGCCTTGGACCCCGGCGCCCAGGTTGCTCCTTGCGTCGCTCGCGGCCGATCAAAAGGCTTAGGGGCGCTGCTTAACTGTCCCGCGCGCGCAATCACTGCCATGGCACATGGCACCGGCTTGCCGATCGGCAGACTGTTTCTCTCGGGCTTCATGTGAATGCGGCTTTTCTTCTATGTCTACCGCACGCCGCCTCTAGTTCGTCCAAAGTCACCGGGTATTATTCCCGCATTCGTCCAATCGGGTACGCCGTTATCTTGCTTCCCGACCCCTGGAGATCTCCTGCCGTAAGCACTTGTCGACAATCTCTCTCCTACCGCTACGCTCGAAGAAATTTAATAATTACCCAAATTTTCATAGCGACGCGGCATCCTGCCCACCGATCGCCAAGGGACGCGCATCTTGGATCTTCTCGAAGCCAAACTTTCTGCACTACTCTCCAAAGCACGCACGCATCTCCACTCTCTAGTCTCATTTCAATTTCCAACTTTGTCTTGGCACCTCCCGTTTCGTGCTCATGTTACGTGCGAATTCTCTCCCACAGTCTAATTTAGAAGTAGTCTAGACAAGGCGTCTTAATTCATGACGAAATCATGCAGAGACAAAGAGTCTCGAGCTCTAGTTGCTTCCGCGCTTCTCATCTTTCGCGAAGGTCAATTCACTTTACGCCCCTGGAGTCTTTACTGGTAGGGTCTGCCAGCCAAGTATGCCGCCCACTCGAGTTATAAGCCTTGCGTACCTGTGCAGCGTACTGTTCCTACAGGATTCCAGTGGTTCTTGTTTTGACTTTTTCCACATCTACAAGGAGTTGGAACGACATATGAACCATACTAAGAATTTTGCACAGCAACGCCGCACCTTTCGACCCTAGCCATAAAGAAACGCCTAGCCAAACTATCTATAAATCTTGCCATGATCCTATTCTCCCAGTTATCTCAAACTAGTGGACTTGTGCGCTTTCAGCAGGTGTTCATTGTACCACAACCCTTCGTATTCGTGGCGAGGAATCATTACTATCAAAGCTGACGATGTACACCTCATGCAGATACAGCAGCGGCGCATGAAGGTCAGCACGGTCCTCGGGCCCGATGCGGAATGCACGCTGACAACGTCGTTTCACAAAGCTGTGGAAGAGTGGGTCAAGGTTTCATAGTGTTTCTACATGAACACGCTCTATTTCGTCGCATCGATTCTAACAATAATTCAAACGCGTCGACTCGGCACTAGGTAGTTTCTTCGAAAAATATACTGCGGGGCGCATCTGCCGGCGAGGTCAAGAAGCCGCTCGCGGCTAATGTACCCCACATTACGGGATGCTTGCTTTTTCCCACCGCGGCAATCTCTCGAAACGGAATCAGGGGTTGCCATGAAACCTTACAAGTGGGTCTATAGCGTCAGGTTCGGCCTGTGGTAGTACTTGCTGAAGTCATTCCATTTATGCCATTTCATCAGGTAGTAATTCAAGAGCCTCTTAACCTTGGGGGTGTCTGGCGGCACAGCTACTATTCTTCGACCTTTAGCCGATTCTCTTCGCACCGCTAAGCCTATCCCGAATGAAGAGGAATCTTCGTACTTGGTTGCGGCCCGCCCCACAGATGAAAGTCCGTCGGACCGTCCCGGTCAGGGACTGCGGAGGGAAGAAGGCTGGGATATGCGCTCTTGCGTCGATCATAGCCCCAATATAATTTTTCCTCCAGTCAAAGCCGTCAGTTCTCTAAGCGGAGAGACATCAGAAGCACTTATTAGAACATTGGTTTAGGGGAAAGAAGCTCCCACGAAACATGCATCCACCGTTCTTCCTTCATCCCACCACCACCAAGATCACAAGTCCAACCGCTTTTCCAACACCATGAGATCCATCCCATTGATCGCGCCATTACTCAGCGCGTTTGTGGTAGCCATTGCCCTCCCCACGTCAGCAAATTCCTCTCCCACGAGCAACCCGACACGCCGTGCCGTCTGTACGCCCGTCGCCGGTGGCTCGCCAACCACCGATGATGTCCCCGCAATAGCATCCGCCCTGGCCGACTGTGGAGCCAGCGGCACCATCGTTTTTCCCGAAGGCTCGACATACCACGCCAACTCGGTCCTCGATCTCTCCTCCTGCTCTGGCTGCGACATGCAAATAGAGGGGCTCCTTCAATTCACGAGCTCAACCGCCTACTGGTCCGGCCGGATGGCCATGATGCTCCTCAAAGACGTCCAAGGCGCCAAGATCCGCAGTCTGACCGGGAACGGGGTCATCGACGGCAACGGCCAGGAGGCGTGGGACCTGTTCGCCTCGAACAGCAGTTACGAGCGGCCGACGCTGCTGTACATCAGCGGCGGTGCCGACATCGTTGTCAGCGGCCTCCGCCAGAAGGACCCGCCCAACGTCTTCATCTCCGTGAATGGCGGCGCACAACGCGTGGCGTTCTCAGAGCTGCGCATGGACGCGACGTCCAATTCGACGAACCCCCCAAAGAACACCGATGGCTTTGATGTCGGGGACAGCACGGGTGTGACGCTGTATGACATTGACGTGTCAAACGACGACGATTGCGTGGCATTCAAGCCCGGTGCGAATTACGTGACGATCGAGCAGATCACTTGTACAGGCAGTCACGGTATTTCGGTTGGTTCGCTGGGGAAGACGAACGACGATACGGTCAGGAACATCTATGCAAGCAACGTGGCCATGATCAACAGCACAAAGGCAGCTGGGATCAAGACTTACCCAGGCAGTGACGGTCATGGCTCTTCAACCGTTTCGAATGTGACCTTTACTGGATTCACTGTGAGGGATTGCGACTACGCCTTTCAAGTACAAAGCTGCTATGGCGAGGAGGCGGGGTATTGCGAGAGTAACCCGGGCGGTGCCCAGATAAGTGACGTCGTAGTGAAAAACTTCAGCGGAACAACGAGCTCTAAATACGACCCAACGACGGCGAATCTCAACTGCGGTACGGACGGTACTTGCGGCATCACGATTTCTGACTGGACTGTCAAGGCTCCCTCCGGGGAGAATCAGATCCTATGTTCCAACACTCCAAATAGCCTAGGAGTGACTTGCACAGACGGAGCATCAGGATGAAATGCAGGATATAGGAGAATCAGTGCCATTAGCCATGAGCCAGCTCTATAAGTATATAAGAACTCGAAAAGGTTCAAGAAACAAGAAAGAGGAAAATCAAAGAAATTGACAACACTGTAGCAAAAATTATGCAAGAAACAATCGCAAAGTTGTATATTGAGCAACACAACGATTCCTGAACTCCAGGGCATTCGGAGAAAACTCAAAGAGTAAATGAACAGTAATGTTCCTTGTTACCAAAGTGGTGGTTGCGGTATTCGAAGCTGTGAACTCGCCGAAAGCTTGCGAGCTTGTAGTAATGCCACAGGAAATGCCATCCTTGGTTTTTAACTGCCTGAGCACTTACTGGATCATGGAGCTCACCATTTCGCGAAGCTCTGTGATCTCTCTCCTCAACTGTCTGACCTCCACAACGGCTTGTTCGACACCGATCTCTGGTGCCACTTCCTCACATTTCTTCGTCCAGCCTTCAGACTCAAGATCGAGCTCACTAGATAGCTCTTCCCACTCCTCTATGGTGTCGTCATCTTCTTCGCCACGTTTGCGGTTATCTTTAACCTTGTGGGCCTCGTATGTCTCAATGGCAGCCGTGATCAGCAGCAAGGGCGAGTAGATGACACCCATGACATAGTCGTTCAGACGGCCATAGTGTTTCTCATCCAACCACCATTCGAATGGAATAATGATCAAAAAGAGCTCAATCAGGTTGAAAGCTGGAACAATCAGCAACAGCGCAATAGAGATTCGTGACTAGAGTGGGCAGGGCGATATGACACTTACGGGCAATGAAAACATTCTCATCGGGAGCTCGGACGAACTGCATCGTCTTTTGGGAAAGCTGCCATAGCGGATTAGTATGACAAGTATTACAGTGAGGGTGGTTAGAACATACCAGTGCCATGTACTCATCGATGGCGTTGTCAGTGATGTCCTCATATGCGCTGTTGTACAGTGCGATGAGAATATTGAGCAGAACTTGCGCAGAAGTTAGTGCATGCGTACAAGAGAACCGGAATAGCTGGAAGACTCACCGACCATGACCACAAATGTGAAAATATAGTACAAGATCAGGCCGAATGGAGGTGCGAAGCGCTCGAATCCATCAAATTCAGGAGACTGCATGATCGCGTTCAACATGGCCTGTGTAATGAATGAAAAGGCAGTGATCTTTGAGTCGACCTGGTCCATGCCAATGAACGCCTGGAAGAATCCGACCAGGATGACCAGAAGAAGGGCAAAGAAAATCAGAGACTCTTTCATCATGACCTTCAAAACCACAAGCATGGCTCCGAAGAAACGGAAGGTATCCAGATAAAGCAAAAGGCGCATCCAAAACATCGGAGCACTAAAGGCCAAGAAGTTGTAGCTGAGAGTGTTGTAGCGGATTCGTGGCTCCGAGTCGAGATCATGCCCAAGGGCAATCATCCGGGTGATAAAAGATACGGTGAGGAGAGCATAGAGCGTGCTATTGAAAACATTCCAGAAGCCAATGTAGTAGCGGCCCACTTTCCAGAACTTTGCCATTTCATCGAAGATGAAGGCTGCAGTGAAGATGTAGAGGAGACCTTCAACGACGTCGAGATCACCGTCCGGGTTGATGGTATTGATCGCACCCGTGTAAAGGGCCAGGTATATAAGGGAGATGAGGATCTGGAGGGCGTTTTGATACGCTGGCACACGCATGCGATCAGGATCCAGATGCGTCCAGTAGATGGTGTTGCCCTTCTGCTTCCAGTCAATGAAACGCGAGGGGTCTTCGTCGTCCTGCACCAGCCAACCGCGCCAGAGATGGCTGATGCATTTCTGGTAGCCGGAAGAACCGATAACTCGCAGCGCGTGCAAGTCCACAGATCTCTCAACAACATTTGCGGGCATGGTCTCCTCGCCATCCACGACTATGGAGTAGCGCTTAAGAAGGACATCTTCGAGCAAGTAAGGCATGTCTTCCTCGCTCTCAATGCTGCTAGACGTTAGTGGCTGGTTCAATGCCTACCAAGAGCAGTCACCCGACTCACATTCGCTTTGCAATAACCTCGCAGGCCACGGCGCGAACGTCGTGCAGGTCAGAATCCCATAGCTCGAGAATCGCCTGTCTCCGGAACCATTTTTTCACGACCAGCAGGCAGTAGACGACGCATGCTTTGTACTCTTCGCCTCCAGCGGATGCAGCCAATTTGACCACAGAGGGCGTGATGATGTGGCTGTGGGCGCGGGTAACCAGAGCTTCCTCGATCTCGCAAGGAATTACAACCTCGATCTGATGCTTGAGTCGGAGGGCGATTTTGGTCACTTCCTTGGCCGGAATGGGTGAAGGTGGTACATCGTCCCGGCGGGTAGGGAGCACTGTAGAAGAGTGAGAAACGACACAGTATTCGAAGCCTCAAGACTTACAGGCGCGCATCTCATCGCGCACGCGAGGCCGGTCGCGCCGGCTCTTGTCGAGGTTGAAGAGCCGAGCCCAGCGTACCATGGCGGCTAGCGGCGCGTTCGTCGAGCTTTGCCTGGAGACGGTGGGGTTGTCGGTGTTGCGCAAAGCTAGCTGTGCAGAATAGCTGGGCCGAGACCTTCGTTACAAGCAGTGCTAGAAGTCAATGGGTGCGTTGGCGAAAGATCTCTTCCAGCAAGAAAAAGTGGGCAGAGTTGGATACACGGGCGGGTGCATCTGCGGGGCGGCCATAGCTCCTTGGCCGGTGGCCGACGCGTGACGTGTGCTAGGCGCGCCATCTCAGGCCTCGGATCGCGCCGACGGGCTGTGCGAGCGCCTATCAGAGACCATTTTTGGTTTGCTATCAAACACCGCCCAATCGCACTCAAATGCCTCATGTACACAGTAAAGCACGACTCCGCCCGCGGCCAAGACACAAAGAAATAGGTATATTGGCTGATTTTGCCGCTCCGTCGCTAATGCATTGCGGCAGCCTGGCTCCGATCTATGTCACCCCAATTTTGTTCCCTGTTTTCTATCACCAGGACCAACGTCTGCTTTGATGTGCTGCTGCATCCTCACAGCTCCATACGTCCATTTGCCACCCAGGAATTTTTTTCTTGCGTCAAACATCAAGGGTACAACCGGGCCCTTAGCTGTGGATCTCGCCCTCGTCGCTCTCACTCTCATCCTCATCACCGCTGACCTGCTGGTTCTCACGCTCTCTCTGGTCCATGAGAGCCTGCAGCTCTGCATCATCGCTCTCGGTGACAGCCTTGGGTGCCATCTTGACTCTGCAGCTGCCGCCGTCGTAGCCAGTAATGCACTTGGTGACCTCCTCAATTGACTGCTCAAGACTGGCAATGCCGGCGCTCTTGTCCAGGCACTGGCTGGTCAAGACGTACAGCGGCGGCGACACGAGCCTGACCTTGACAGAGTTGTCGGCAGTGTTGTGCGCCTCGGCCTTGCGCAGCGCATCCTTGACGGCATCGATACCCTCGTAGCCGAAGCACGTAACCTCAATATCGGCGCGGACCTTCGTGGGCTGGGGAGTGAGACGCTTGCCAATGTAGGACAGGAGCTCAGCCTTAGTGGCCTCGTTGGGAAACTGGATCTCGGACCAGACATCGGGGTTGGTGATGGATAGCTTGAAGGCGTCCAGCGAGTGGCCGTACTTCCTGTTAAGCGGCCAGCCAATGGTCTGGTACAGCTCCTCGAGCGGCGTGCGCGTCTTCTCGGCTACGTGGCGCATGATTGAGTGGACCATCTTGCTCTTGTTGTAGCGCTCCTCGCATTTGACAATATCTTCGGGGGAGACACGACGCTTGGAAAGGTCGATGTAGCCTGCCAACCTGTCAGCGCGCCACTCTCTCCGTATGTGCAGGCGACGCTCGCTCACCCTTCTCTTTGTCAACCCTGAGCACAACGACGACCTCGTTGCGGCCAACGCGGATGAGCTTTTGGATACTACGAATACGACGCCTCGAGAGTTCGCTGAGAAGGATCATGCCGTCGATGTTGTCGTACTCGAGCAGCTTCACGTACGCGCCCATCTCTGCGATCTGCAGATTTGATCAGCATGCGCCTCACAGGACGCCGGTGACGGGGCTTGTGCACCTGCTTCACGTTCACCATGACAAAGCTCTCCACCTCCGGGTACTTCTCTTCGTAGAAGCGGCAGTTCGTATAGGACGACATCTTGTTCTGTGGTTGTGGTCCTCGTGGACTTGCTCGTCGAGTGTACTGAGATTTCTCTGGTCGCTAGTGCCCTTGCTGTTGGGGTTTGAGGATGTTGCGTCGGTGGAGGGAGGGATGCCCGGTGGTGGGACTTCGAGGCGGACGCGCGGGGTGGTGGGTTGGAGTCAGTGAGTTGTCGGCGGTGACTACGACAGGCGAGAATTCACAGGCACATTTGGTGGGGCGAAGAACCGCCGCCAAGATTTCAGCGCAACGTAGCGCCCAACCATCATCCGCTCCCGCTCCCGAGCTACCCGACGAATCAGGATGATCTACCTCCTCGTGCCAGTCCATCTACAGCATTGCCTTCAGCTCAAGATGTTATTGATGCAGCTTGCACCATTCTCTTTTTCCCTGAAGAACTCGTCAGATTTCTGGTAAGACGCTCTTCTGCCGCTTGACTGCTACTGAATTTGGTGGCCAGTGCACTTTCAAGGCCTTTAAGCCGTGCTTGAGCATTTTCGATGGTCTGTCCCAAGATCGAAAGACTGGGGAGGAAAAAGCAGTCACATAGCCGGCGGCAAGGGGGAGGGGAACATGCCTTTGGACAGCTCAAGCATGGTTAGGTGGTGCCATATCAATTGCAATGACTTATACAGATCACGTATGATATGACCGTGTCTCCGACTTCAACAATGTATGGGATCTGTGGAAGCTTACTCTACAGCGCTGTTGGTGGAAGCGGCCCGATGGCTAGCTGAAGCTAGACCATGAAATACCCCGCGTACTAGCGTTCGGCTGTACACTTCGTCCGTATCACGTTCCATCGAACTTGGCTATCCAGCGTTCCGTCAGATCCGTCTTCGTCTTCGCCTTCAGGCTGGCTAGACCCTTACGTGTTCGTACCTGCACGTAAGACGAGTTAAGACAATAAATTGTATGTAGCACAGGGACCCGCGTGCTGATGGCCAACGCGGACTATGCGCCACTGTATATACATATAACTCGTATTTGAAAAGCCATCGCCTTGATAGAGGCACGCAAGCAAGATTTATTGACAATCGTCAGCTCAGCTTGTTTTGGCACGGACGAGTGGTCCGTCACTTTGGTGCATCCAGCATCCAAAGGCCTTGGCATCACCGGAACACAAATTCTGGGCCTTAGCTGAATAGACGACGTTCTTAACACGGTCAGGAGGAGAAGCAATGATTGACGTCTGGCTTGTTTCACTCAGCGCACAGCCTACCGAGGTGCCCGCACGTTGGACGAACCAAGCGAAGTTCTCCTCGTTTCAGAGGCCACACTCAAGACCGTCACGAGCACCGAAAAGTCTTTGGTGCTGGCCCGGCATGGAAACCAGGCGGCTTCAGCCGGAAAGACCGGGGGATGGCTGTATGTGATTTCTTGTTCCACCGCCAAGCACTCCGCTCCGCCGCCCAGCAAAAGTGCTCATTGGCCGGTGCACGAGCAAGGTTGCCGATCAACCTTCAGCAAACGGCCTCCCGTGATCCGAATTGGCTCAATCTGGGTTATGCTTTTTGCGGCTGAACAGCAAGGTTGTCAGATCCTCCCCGCCTCGTAACCAGTGAGAATGCAATGTCACCCTGCTGTCAGCTAGACAGGCAGGATTGCCAACACCAACATGACCCCGTCGGTCCCGCCGCTTCAGCCTGCGCCCGCAATTTAAGGTTTCCGCCTTACGGGGCTTGGCGCTCCTGAAATCTCTCGGTCTGGGGAATATCATGTGCTGGGCCCCGTTCCAATAAACCTGCCTCTCCATCCCTTCCCCCTGGCCCTGCTAGAGTTTCCCCTCTAGTATCTGCGAAACAGCGTTCTAGTCAACCGCATTCAACTACACGTTCGTTTTTGAGCTCAAGGCCTCAGTCCATCCTACATCATGAAGTACCTTGGATCTCTCCTCTCCCTCGCCTTCCTCGTCACCCTCTCTGCGGCGACGCCGGTGCAGCCGCGCCAGGCCTACGACACGCCTACGCCTACGCTGCCAAGCTCCTCAGCGTCCAGCAGCGCCACTTGCACTTGCGAGCCGAGGATCTGCATTCAATCTTGGCCAGATGTAAGAATTCCTTTCGCCGTAGTCACCAGCACGAAACTGATGCGAATGGGTTCAACAGTCGTGTACCTGTGCCAACAAGGGAAAGATGGAGTGCTACGAAAAATGCGGCGGTGAGGAGCCTGTTCTCCAGGTAAGTCAGACCGTTCCGTTCATGACGAGTCCAGTATTGACAATGGTCGTAGTCGTGCGAGTAAACTTTCGCGCACCACATCGTAACGAAGCGAATATGATCGGTTCTTCAGAGACGCTTTTGGTTTAAGTCATTCGTGGTCAGCATCTACCATCTTTACATGTTCATATCTTTTTCGGCCTTCTTCTCGTCCATGCCGCCGGCCTGGATGCCAAATAAAATCTTCTTCTTGGTGTCATATAGGCTTCTTCCAGTAGTTTTGTTGTCTTTTTCTCTGCGATCCGATGCCTACTCTTCTCCGTCTAGACTCGTCCTGCCCTCCGCCAGGTTGATTAGCGCCTCCCCGTCCACCCTCAGGCCTACCCACTCTTCCATCTGCTTGGCCCCTATCCCGGCATAGAATTTAAGCGACGGCTCGTTCCACTTCAAACAGCTCCATTCGAGCCTACCGCCATTGATCCTCCGCACCTCCTTCGCCAGCTCTTGAATCAGTAGTTTGCCGTATCCCCTCCGTCGGTATTTGGGCTTTACAAAGAGGTCCTCAAGGTAAACACCAGGCTTTGCACGCCATGTGCTGTAGTTATTGAAGAAAAGAGCCATGCCTGCGACCTCGCCCTCAGGAGCAGTGAGGAGAAATGTCTTGGCATAGCCTGTGCCTGCAGCTGGAGTGTTCTGAGTTGAGGACGAAGAGGCAAAGCAAAGAGTGTTTGCAAGGCTCTCCTCGGTAGCCTGAACGGAGTCGAGTGCATTCTCATAGATGGCTAGCTCCCGGATCAAGTCAAGGATGATAGGGACATCTGTGTCAGGCGTCAGCTGAAGCGAAGGGTCTCATTTCGATGAATTTACCTTCGCGCGTGGCTAAACGAATCGAAGGCTTGTCAGACATATTGAAGACGACGACGACGACGACGACGACGATGATGATGATGATGACGGCTTCTGTGATCGAAAAAGCGTGGGACGGACTTTTTCTTGTGTTTGCCGCACGCCCTACGCCCTGCAAATGACCTATGCCCCACCAAGATCCAGAACTGCTCGCTGAACCGGAGACGGAGGATCATATTTCCGGTCCTACATTCGAGGAGGGTTTTGCTTCCCATCGAGTTGCCGGTATATCAATCATGGGAGAAGATGGATGTACTTTTCCTTTCGCATCAATATCTTCAAGAAGTGATGTGTCGAGTGAAGATTTCTTGTGCAATGCATATAAATGCTCCCAAGAACCCCACTCAACCGCCCAAATTCGCTTGTCTTCATCCCAACGAAGGACGGGAGATTGCGAAAATATCTTGGCCCAGAGGCGACGCATGAGCCGTGAGGTAATATTCTGCGCCCGGCGTTTACCTGGTAACTGTTTGGGGAGCCGCCTGCTCTCCATGCCATCCTGCAGCAAAGATTCCAATACAGCTGGGTTTGATGTACCACGTGCGAGCCACTGATCCGCAGATTGAAAACGGGAACTTGAGATTGTCGAGAGTTGAGAGAGCATTTCTGCTTTGGACCCGCTTTCCGGGAGCATGTGTTCTCGGCAAGCAAGAGATAGGAAGCGTTCTCCAGCAAGCCCGCTGATATTTGCGAGCTTGAGGACATCATAGGAGCTCATGTGACTGGGAACGCCTGGTCTTCTACGCTTCAACCCTTCCCACTTGCGCGCACCAGTTACCAAATCCCTGAGCCTCTCCCAATCTTCTTCAGGCAACGGTGGCAACACTTTATCGAGGACAGATGCATACCACTTTCGCACCATGTTCTTCTCGCGCTTTCGGGGGAATGATCTCATCCAAATGTTGGTCAAAGGCACATCCACATATGTGGACTTCAATTTTGCCCTCCTCAGCTCCACGGGGTGTGCTGCCCGTCTCTGGCTTTCCAGTAGAGCGCGAAGCTTGGAATAGCGCGGAGAGATCTCATAACGATGAGGCTTGCCGACATGTCTTGGGACTTCGATCACGGCATTTGGAATACCCTGAATGCTCTTGGAGGGATCGAGTGTCGCTTCAACCTCTGCTTGCCACAGCTCGACGGCCTCCCGCTCGCTGACTGGATCCGGCACAAGTAAAATCTCCATCAACTCGTGCCGCCGCCGACCATTACGTCCATATGCCAGGAGCAGGAGCTGCTGCAGCGGCCCGGCCTCGCCCTCATTCGCGCGGCGCAAAAAATTCAAGCCCTTTCGCGCGTTTCTCAGGGCGCCGCGCAGGCGGGAAGCTGTGAATTGCGGTATTGTAGGCTGTTCCTTGAGGCCATTGGCTCTTTTCTGCGGCGGATGGTAATCGCGGAAGCGGCGGAGGGTGTGTTGGTGGGCGTAGAGGCGGGCGGCCGGGTCGGGAAGGTAGGTGCACTCGCGGAGAAGGGCGCGGAGCAGATGGCGAGCGCCGGAAGCATCAAAGGCAGGCAACGCAGGCATGTAGCCAGAGGTGACCCCAATGCATGCGTTGTGAGGAGGCTTGCGACGGGCGTGACTGCAGCCGGTGGGTGAGTGGTGGATAGTGGATGGTTCGGCGCGAGTCGCGCGGATGGGGCTAGCGTAACGCGTGCGTACGCGACTGATGTCTGTCTCCACTTCCTGGTGCATGCGAGCCGGAGCATCACCAGCGCGGCCAGCCCACAGCTCCGCATCCCCTCGACTGTTGCGCGCCTCATCGCCGCCTCAAGCCCGCGCACCGCCGCGCTCCCCGCCGCGCTCCCCGCCGTCGCCGTTCGCCATGCAGGTCGCACCTTCTGGAATGTCTGGCTTCGAGGGTCGCGCTTCTTCCTTCACGCCGACCCAGCCTGCCGCTCACCGTTCGGTCTACGGAGACAGCGTGCCGCCGCAGCAGAACGGCTTCGCCAGGAGCTTTTCTGAGAGTAACGGCTTGTCGCAACACCACATGGACCACCCGCCGCAGATCTACACGGTAAGCGCACTAAGCGCCGTCCGCGCCGCTGCCTTACGCTGACCCTGGCACAGGCTGTTTATTCCAATGTCAATGTCTACGAAATGGAAATTAACGGCATCGCCGTCATGAAGCGTCGCTCGGATTCGTGGCTCAACGCAACACAGATTCTCAAGGTGGCCGGCGTCGATAAGGGAAAGCGCACCAAGGTTCTGGAGAAAGAGATCCTGACGGGGGAACACGAGAAGGTCCAGGGCGGCTACGGCAAATACCAAGGCACCTGGATCAACTACCGCCGTGGCCGCGAGTTCTGCCGTCAGTATGGTGTCGAAGATCTCTTACGCCCACTTCTCGATTACGGCATGGACGGCGGGCCACAAGGCCACGAGGTCGACACGCCTACAAAGGAGCAAGCCATGGCTGCGAATCGAAAGCGTTTTTACGCCAGTACCATGGATGGGCGGACACAGAGCACTGCCGCAGGTGGAACATTCTTCTCCAACATCTCTACAACCGCTTCCAATGCCATTGCTGCCATGAACAAAGTCGCCCGCATGAATTCGCCTGCGCCGCGCCCGGGCAGTGCTCAACGCCGTCACATGGGCTCCACTCCGTCTCGACCGGGCTTTGGAAGCCAGGAGTCATTCCGCGGAGAAAGCCAGCAGAGTATCCCAAATCTGCGCTCAGAATGTAGCTTTAGCGCCAACGGCGGTGATTCTACCTACGCAACTCAATCCCAGGTAGATGGCGCGCTTGACGGCGTAGAACCACCGCGAAAGAGACTACGCCAAGAAGATTCATTCTTTCAACGCAATGGTGATGGCGAGATCATTCGTGACGGGTCGCCTACGGAACCTAGTGATTCTTTCATCTACCACCAAGCTGGCCACCACCTGTCAACAGTGGATGGGGACGTCCCCGCAGCTCTACCTCCGCTTCCTGGACCTAATGACACCTCCTCGCAAGAGAAGCAGGCTGCACTTCTCGACCTTTTTCAAGACAACCAGTCCCGCACCGACTATTCTAGTCATCCAGCGATCATCCATCTTTCTGGGACTGATCTCGATATGCCGCTAGATCAATCAGCAAATACGGCCTTACACTGGGCGGCAACATTAGCCAGAGTGTCCATCATGCGCTTGTTAATATCGAAGGGAGCAAATATCTTCCGTGGCAATGCAGCCGGTCAAACACCACTGATGGCCGCCGTGGCAGTGAACAATTGTCTAGATCACAGCTGTTTCCCCGAGCTCCTGGAGTTGCTGGCCCCGCTCATTGAGGTTCGTGACGATTCGGGGAGAACTATCCTGCACCACATCGCCGTGGCGTCTGGCGTCAAAGGCCGGGCTGCTTCAAGCAAATACTACCTAGAGGCTCTTCTTGAGTTTTTGGTACGCAGCAACACCGGACAAAGCAGCCAGTCGTCGTTCGAAGGTAGTTCGTCGAAGCCTATTGGTCTGATGAGATTCATGAGTGAGATGGTGAATGCGAGGGATGTCGCAGGCAACACGGCGCTAAATCTGGTCGCACGCATTGGCAATCGCAGCATCATACAACAGCTTCTGGAAGTCAAAGCAGATCCCACAATACCCAATTACAAAGGATTAAGGCCGCTCGACTTCGGCGTCGGCGAGGACCCCGAAAGGAATAATCACCCAGCTTTGAGTCAGGCAGGCTCTCCGAGCAAGACCAGGGGACCAGCAAGCAGGGTGGAAGAGGCAAGCCGAGAGATGATGCCTGGTAAGTCAAAGTCAGATCCCATGCCTTTTTACAGTACTAATTCTCAGTAGCCA
The DNA here is from genome assembly GCA_011503125.2 of Botryosphaeria dothidea. Lineage (NCBI taxonomy): Eukaryota > Fungi > Ascomycota > Dothideomycetes > Botryosphaeriales > Botryosphaeriaceae > Botryosphaeria > Botryosphaeria dothidea. Next base: position 2,383,880 of record WWBZ02000073.1, read on the forward strand.
TGTCGTCTTTTCTGTCACAAACAGAATCACAATTCAATGCGGAGATTCGCCTGAAGCAAGATCTCATCGACCGCACCAATGCAAGCATTCAGTCACTCTCGACCCAGCAGCGCCACCTCTCGAATCTTCTTGCCTCTCTTCAGCGTCGGCAGCATCTCCGCGCGGAGCGTAGCCAGCGCATCACCAATCTCAAAAATGCAATCAAGGATCAACGCAAAAAACTCGCTAGCTCAGGTTCTATCTCCGCGGAACACATTAAAGCCGGGGACGCAGATGCAGCATCACCGGTTAAATTGCACCTTGGCCAACTCCGGGACATGTCTCCTGACTCAGCTAACCATCTTGATCTTAGCGCTTTGTCACCTTCCCAAAACTCTTCTCTCCTGGCGCTTCCCAGTGCTAGTAAACTTCGGTCAGCGCTTTCTGCGTACGATGGAAACAATGCAGAGCTTCGGGCACGTGCTGCTAGTCTTCGAGAACGTAACGGCGAGCTCGAAGGGCAGTATCGCAAGGTCGTGAGCCTCTGTACAGGGGTCCCTGAAGACCAAGTCGAACTGCTACTTGGCAGTCTGGTCAAAGCAGTTGAGAGTGAGACCGGTGACGGTGTCGAGGTCGGCCGGGTCAGAGAATTCTTGAGAAAGGTCGACTTCGTGGAGAATTAGCTATGAAAGCAGCCCAGTATGTTGGGTCGGAAGCAGCCCACGCTATCTTTTTCTTTGAGGTGTGACTTTGCGTATGAATGTTGCTACGGATCATTTGGAACCCCCGGCGCTAGGGTGGGTATCTTGGCGCTGTCTTTTTTAATGACCGATGTGTCACGATCCGTCCCAGTAGCGGACTGTTGAAAACCGTGGCAGCCTTCAGGACGGTCAGACGGCCTGTCGTGCTTTCCGTACGGCCTTTTGAGCTTGTGTAGCAAATATTTAAGATACCGATATGAGCACGGATGAAATTATCAATACAACCTGCCATAGTGATCTCGTGCGCTGTGAAGGCATTCAAATCAACGAAGTTTAGGACGGCGGCTTCAGAAGAACGTGCGTGGACGACGATGGGCGCCGCTGACTCTGTTTTTCCAGGGATAGCTACACTGTGGCTGAGTTGCATTTTTCTTTCGCAACGTGCTATAGAATGATAGAATACCGTTCAAAGGCTGCGTGTCGGCGCCAGTCCGAACAGTACCACGACTGAGTGAGCTGGAAGATCTGAAGGCCATATTAGGTTTAGCGCGTCTGACAGTGCGAAGTGGGACGCTGCACAGCCGACCTCTTCTCACTACACTTCAACACCTCAACATCGCGCAGGCTTCCTACTGCCACGCATGAGCACTCTCTTTCAGTGCAACTCGGGATATCCGATCGAGCTCATTTATCGCTGCCACGGACCTGTGGGCGTGTTGGGCAGTCGTTGACGCTGTTTGCACCGTCGCATGTGACGTATCACAGTTGCCTGAAGACGCCGTCCGAAGACATAAATTTATGAGTGGCTCGGCCATCAGACAAGGCCATAGGAAAGAGAGATACGGGTGAAGTGCTCGTGTGCTCGTTTCGCCTTGCTGCCGTAAGAGATTTCCTGATAAGCTCCCTGGGGCGCAAGAGCGTGCGTTGGGAGCGGCAACGCGCACGATGTAAACGGCGTGGGTAAAGTGTTTGCTCGCAGGGAAGAAATAGATGATGAACAGACACAGCTGATCCTTCGGTGCTCCGAGCAGACTGGCTTGAGTGACGGAACGGTGACAGGTGCGCTGAGGCTGCTTGGGTTCGCAAGGCTGCGGGCGACTGCCGTGCTGGGTGCTCATCGCTGCTCTGCTGAAGGCCGTCGCATTGAGTCAGTCTCCGTCCGTCAGCTGCTGCAGCGCGTCTTACCAACGGCGTCGCGTGCCGCCGTCTCGGGTGCGCGTTGCTGCTTCGGTCTTTGACTGTTGCTGGCGCCACTGCCTCCCCTCCACCTCACTCCAACAGCCGCATTCCGCATTTTCTCTACTGCGTCTGTGGATACCGCCTCAAGCTGACGTCCAGCTTTGGGTCTATCGATCACCCCTCCGAGCCCCATTGACGCCCCAACGCGCACGCTTGCGACAATGGCTCAACCCCCGTCTCCGCTGGTTTCGCTGCCGGCAGAGTTGCAGATCAAGATAGTCGAGGAGCTGTACGAGAACGCGCCATGCCCTTACGAGGATCCGCTTGCCAGGGACGCCTTTCTGCAGAACATCAAAGCTGTTCGCCTCACCTGTAAGGCGCTTAGAGCTGCTGCTTCTGACGTCTTTTTGAAGACATGGTTTTCTCACCGTTGCGTCGTCCTCGAGCGCAAGAGCCTACTTGACCTCTTCCAAATCGCAACCACCTCACCCTTCAACACACGCATGACCCAGATCGATGTGGCCGTCTACGAATTCCTTCCGGAGATCGGTGAAAATTTTGAGAGTTTCCGGTTTCGCATGGAGAAGGAGACCCGGGACGAGAGCTGCTTCCTCCGCCACGACCGTGTCAAGGACTATTTCTTGAGCGACGCTGAGCGCAAGGCGGACTGGCCTAATGCCAGGGCTGCCTATCGAGCTTATAGGAAGTACATTGAGGATCAGGCCGAGCTCTACCAAAATTTTCTCCACGTTCGCTTGCTGGCACGCTCACTCAAGGCTCTCAGCGGCCTCGGCGGGCTCCGCATTATCAGCGTCAATGGCTCTCAGTCTCCCCTCACCGGCGCATGGACCAGCGGCATCCTCCAGAAATGTGGCATATCTCTGTTGCACAAGTCAGTGTCGCACCAACACCCCGCTCCTCTTCTTTCAATACTGACTCGTTGCAGGGAAAAGATCGCTCTTCACCCTACCACTATGGCGTCAGTCATCCGCGCCATGCACCTCAGTGATGTTGAGGTTTGCACCCTGACAGCTGCCGGCTTGAGTATTAGTGCTCTGCAATTATCCGCCCCTCAGCGCCAGCGCTTGAGCAAAGTGGGCCTGGGTCATCTTCATAATCTGAGCCTTCGACTCATGGACTCCAAACTATTCCCTTCTGAGACGAGCTCTGCACTGCTCCGCTCTGGTCTCCTCGGTCGTTTCATCAAACAGGCACACAATCTGATGAACCTCAGTATTGAGTTTTGCAATCAGCCCTGGGACATCCCTCTCGCTAGACTCCTCGGGCCTAGGGTCGAGAAGCTCGAAAACCTCTCCCTTGGAGGCCTGGCTTTTCATGCACAGGATCTCATGGAGTGGCTTACAGCCAACAGTGAAAAGCTGGACTATCTCCAGCTTGACTATTCTTCGCTGATCACCGGTACATGGCGTGAGGTCTTCCGTAAGATGCGCAGCAATCTCAATCTGAAGTCCGTGTACTTCCACTTCCTTGCAGACGACGACGAATCAATTCACATCACCGGTGAGAACGTCAACGATTTCATTCTGAAAAAATCATCCAACGTCGACTGGGATACGATGGATAGTAAGAAGCTGCCCCGGAACATGGGTGACCTGGCGGGACTTTTGTCCGTTGTTGTCAATGGCAACCCGGGCCTCCATCACCACCATCATAACCATCACCCTGCCACCGATGGTCCAGATGCTGCTACAGGAACCCATGAGAACAACCAGAATCAAGCGCAGGCCGTCCCAGTCGCTACAGGACCAACCGATCAGCCGGCTCATGCATCTTCCAGCGAAGCTGCAGCGCAGAACAACCATGCTACTGCAGGATCAGCTCCTCCACCTGGCCATCCGGCAAACCTCACTGGTCCAAATTCTGGTCATACTGCTAACATAACCCATGGCACGTTGACATTGCCAATTCCCCCACCTGACGTGATGAATGCCATGCAAGATCTCTTCCAAAGTGCGCTTGGAGTCTCTCTGGACTTCATGGACGACCCGGATGAGGAAGACAACAATGACCTCTCCGACTCCTTTGAGGATGGTGATGATGATGGCGACGACTTCGATGATGAGGATGAGGATGAGGATGAAGACGACGACTCGGAGACGGAGGAGGACGAGTCTAGCGGGATCCTTGAAGAAGACATCCGGAAAGACGACGATGGTTATCAGACGGATGATCCCGTGGCTGAAGCCATCCTCGACCAAATGATGAAGGAGCTATGATGGCGTTTATTCGACACTGGTCTTGACGACTCCGAACACTCCCTTCGATAGAATGACCCACCATCATTGTGCGACAAGTGCTTCCTACGACTTTGCTACCAAGCGGGAGAATCTTTCTTGTGCAGATGGCTTCCAACTTCATCCTTGCGGTTTCTCGGAAAATAACTATGGGAAATGGCGGCATTATACCAGATTTTAGTCAGTGACAGTGGGAAAAGATTAGGTTTGATAGGATTCTGCCTGCGAGCGCATTATGATCTTAGTCAGAGGCGGGCTGAAGGATTTTTCTTTCCGATCAAAAGCTCACAGGAAGCAAAATGGGGTTTCCTTTGCCTTATCATTTAAGCCAGATACAGAGAGTTAATCATCTGCATCTTTGTGGGACGCTGCTTAGCGCTGCAGATGCCAAAATTCGGTTCCTTGAAGGACAGTGTATTACGGTAGATACTCGAAATGCGAATGTCTTTGAGCAATTAAGTTTGTGATTGAACCCATGCAGGCAATTGGTCTGGTGTTCTCAACCCGTGGATCGAAATAATAACTCTGTGACTAAGCTCAAACTTTTCTTCTGGTACCGTGACTCTTCCGGCATATAGCGCGCAGAAAAAGGTAAACCTGTAAGACAGGCAAAACTATTCGTCTATCAATCCAAACGCCGGTTCCACTCCCTAAACCCTCTTCATCAATCACACTCCACGCGCTCATGTATTTAACGCCACTTACAATACTTCACCATGATCACCGTTATCAAGCCCCTATGATTCCAAATATCCGCCTCCAGTCCAGCGTCGTTTATTTATCCTTGTCCTCCTTCAAAGTGACGATCTGGTTCAACACAATCGCGTCACCCTCACGCTCAGGATCAATGGTGAAATAACCGGTGCGCATGGCCTGGAACCGCACGAGATCATCAGATCCACCATCAGGCTTCGTGCTGTGGGTAGCGGTCAGGACGTCCAAACCCTTCTCGATGACAGCATTCTTGTGAACAAGCTCGCTTTCCGGATTCAGGTCGTCAGCATAGCCGCCAGTCTTCCAGTCGAGCGCGTTGGGCTCGGCGGCGCGGAAGAGTGCATTGTACTGGCGCGCGACGACACGGTGGTTAGTCGTCGCGTCGACCCAGTGGATCCAGCCCTTGGGCTTGACGGTTGGGTCCGTCTTCACCGCTTTGATCTCAGTGACGAGACCAGAGGCAGAGTCCTTGGAGAAGGAAGTGGCTTTGATAGGGCCGACGTTCAGTAAGCCGACCGTCTGCCCGGGAGCGAGGCGGAAGAAGTTAGTGTCAGCTTCCTCGCGGAAGTCGGTGCGGTCAACGTATACGTTGCGCGAGAAGGGCACGTTGCGTTTGTCTCCGTCGGGCTTCTTCGGGTCGAAGGGAACAGAGATGTCCTCCTTGTGGTCTTCGGGAACATCCTCAATGACGACTTTGATTGGGTCAAGGATAAGGCTGAGGCGGGGCACAGTACGCTCAAGATGCTTGCGTACAGCATTGTCCAGCCTGACCGCCTGGATGCTTGTAAGCGCGTCTGTCACGCCGAGCTCATGCACGAAATTGAGGAGTGCCTGGGCCGGAATGCCACGACGTCTGAGCGCAACGAGTGTATATAGGCGCGGATCGTCCCAGCTCCGAACGGCAGGGGCAATCTTCTTTGTCGTCACGGTGCCATCGTCGTTCTTCCTCTCCACTGTGCAACCTTCAACCAGCATGGCAATGCGGCGTTTAGAGAGAATCGTGCCCTCGACGTTGAGACGACCGTACCTGAAAGCAAATCAATCGATGATCCTCGCCGGGACGTGATAGCACAATGAACACTCACTCTCGCTGCATGGGGCCCTTCTCCTCCGACTTGGGCACCTTCATATCCAGAACCTCCAGTAGCCAGTCGTACGATATGCGCGACTGCTGAAACTCGGTGGTACAGAGCGAATGGGTGATATCCTCGAAGGCATCGCAGATGCAGTGAGTAAAGTCGTAGGTGGGATAGATCTTCCACTTGTCGCCTGTGCGGTAATGGTGGTTCTGCTCGACGATACGATAGGCAGCAAGATCCCACATCTGCGGATTACCCTCCTTGGGGTCGAGGAGACTCTGCTTCATGCGCAAATGCGCCTCGCCAGGCTTGTACTTGCCGTCGCGCATGGCTCGGAACTCGGCCAGCGATTCGTCAATGGGCCTATTGCGGTGAGCGCATGCAAAGCGCTCGCCGCCCTTGTTCTCGCCGCGCTGGCGGTTGACCTCCTCCCCTGGGCTCTGTCAGCATTGGCCCGGGCGTATATACAGATATCCCTTACTGGTGCAGTGGCACACGTAGCCTTTGTCCCTTCTAATCAACTCCTCGGCCAGCTCGTACAGCTTATCGAAGTTATCGCTACTATAGGTGATGGCGTGTGGCTTGAAGCCAAGCCACGAGACCATATCCTGGATCGAGGTGAAGAACTTCTCCTCCTCCTTTGCAGGGTTTGTGTCGTCGAAACGCAGTATGCAAACGCCGTTGTAGTTCTTCGCGAAGCCAAAGTTGACAGCAATGGCTTTAGCGTGTCCGATATGCAGATAGCCATTGGGCTCGGGCGGAAAACGCGTGCGGACACCGGATGCGGGCTTCTCGTTGTAGACGCGCTTGAGCCATCCTTCCTCAAAAATATTGGCGGGCTTGGACTCGGTGGGCTTCGGCCTGAGAGCTGCTTCAGCTTTGCGGCGGCTTTCTTCGCAGCGGCTTCGGCTTCTTGCGGGCCTTCTCGGCTGCCCCTTTGACATCTCAGGGCTGCAGGGGGCAGGATTGTCGGCCATGGTGTTCTGGAGCTTGCGAGAGCGCAGAGGCAGAAAATCGAGGGTGGAAGAGGTGCAATGTGGGGTGTGAGGGGTGTCGCGCGCGGTGTTGAATCACAGAAGACTGCATGACTCAGGAAGCGCGGCAATCAGGCAGCGGGGTGGCGGCGACGCGTCGGAAGCACGAATCTCCGAGTTAACTTACTGCCGCGCCACCATCCACTCTCGCATCTTGGCCTTCCGTGACGTGCTGGCCTTTTCTTCGACAGGACGCCCATCTTGGTTTCCAGGCCACGCCGCTTCCAAGATGCCTCTCGTCGATAACGACCAGATTAAGGCGGCCAGCCTGCACAACCGCTGCCGCTTTCGCTCCACCTCTATGCGTGGCCCTTCCTCATCGTCTGGCCCATCTTCCTTTCCATCTACCTGTCACCCTCGCAGTATGAGAAAGCACATTCAGTCTTCTGAATGGACGTTCGTCTGGTGCGGCTCCATCATCACCGTCCAATCTCTCGTCTGGCTCAGCACCCACTGGAGCGTTGATTTTATAGGCTCTCTTCACTGCCACCAAGGCGAAAGACGTCCGCAGTGCTACGCTGATCAAAGTACTTCCCGTCGCGAAATGCTGGTTCTGCTGAGATCTGCCCGCTCAAGCGCGACAATGTCGGTGGCAAGCAGAACATTTCTTTCCTCTTCCAGAAGCGCCGCTTCCTCTACAATGCCGAGGAGAATTCGTTCGCGACCCTATCCTACTCCATCGACGCCGATCCGAAGCCGCTCATCAACTCCTTCCAGACTTCGCGTGGGTTGACCACATCGGCCGAAGTCCAGCGCATCCATGAGCACTACGGCGACAATTCGTTCGACATCCCCGTTCCCACATTCCTCGAGTTATTCAAGGAACACGCCGTCGCGCCCTTTTTTGTCTTCCAGGTCTTCTGTGTTGGCCTCTGGATGCTGGATGAATACTGGTACTACTCGCTGTTCACTCTCTTCATGTTGGTTGCTTTCGAGAGCACCGTCGTCTGGCAAAGGCAGAGGACTTTGAACGAGTTCCGTGGCATGAGCATCAAGCCTTACGACGTCTGGGTGTTCAGGGAGAATAAGTGGCAGGAAATTCAGAGCGATAAGCTGCTGCCTGGCGACCTCGTTTCCGTTGGACGGACCAAGGAGGACAGTGGTGTAGCTTGCGATATGATCCTTGTCGAGGGCACCGCTATTGTGAACGAGGCCATGCTTTCTGGAGAGAGTACGCCCGTGCTCAAAGATTCCATCCAATTGCGTCCCGGCGATGCCCGCATCGAACCTGAAGGGTTGGACAAGAATGCTTTCCTTTGGGGCGGTACCAAGGTGCTGCAAGTCAGCCACGGAAATCCCAGCGAAGATGCCGCCGATGCCATTCCTCGCCTTGCCTCGGGTGTTCCTCCACCGCCTGACAAGGGTGCTGTCGCCGCTGTTGGCAAGACCGGATTCGAGACCAGTCAAGGTAGCCTCGTCAGGACCATGATCTACTCGACCGAGCGCGTTTCGGCCAATAACGTCGAGGCTCTACTGTTTATTCTTTTCCTGCTCATCTTCGCCATTGCTGCCTCGTGGTACGTCTGGCAGGAAGGTGTTGCCAATGACCGCAAACGATCGAAGCTCCTGCTGGATTGCGTTCTTATCATCACGAGTGTTGTGCCGCCGGAGCTTCCCATGGAACTGAGTTTGGCTGTGAACACGAGTCTGGCTGCTCTTAGCAAGTACGCCATTTTCTGTACTGAGCCCTTCCGTATTCCCTTCGCCGGTCGTGTTGATGTGGCGTGCTTCGACAAGACTGGTACCTTGACTGGTGAGGATCTTGTTGTTGATGGTATTGCGGGCCTGAGCCTTGGCCAACCCGAGGCTAAGGCTGAGGTGGACGGCGCGCAGACCCAGCTAGTCCCCGTCAGTCAAGTTGGCCCCGACTCTACTCTTGTCCTTGCCACCGCCCACGCCCTGGTCAAGCTTGATGAGGGTGAAATCGTTGGCGAGCCAATGGAGAAGGCAACGCTGCAAGCGCTCGGATGGGTACTCGGCCAGAATGATACTCTGACAAACAAACTTGCCCGGAGCAATTACGCCGACTTGGTCCAGATTAAGCGTCGTTTCCAGTTCTCATCAGCTCTGAAGAGACAGAGTTCTATCGCCACTGTTCTGGCTACCAATCCCAAGACCGGAAAGAAAGCCAAGCATACTTTCGTCGGCGTTAAGGGAGCTCCGGAGACAATCCGCAATATGCTTGTCAACACCCCGCCGAAATACGAGGAGACATACAAGCATTTCACTAGGAATGGCGGTCGCGTGCTCGCCCTGGCACATAAGCGTCTTTCCACTGAGGACGAGATCAGTCAGAAGAGAATCAACGATCTTAAGCGGGAGGAGGTCGAACGCGATCTTCACTTTGCCGGTTTCCTAGTTCTTCAATGCCCCCTGAAAGATGATGCGAAGAAGGCTGTCCAGATGCTCAACGAAAGCAGTCATCGTGTGGTCATGATCACTGGCGATAACCCTCTGACTGCTGTACACGTGGCTCGTCAGGTGGAGATCGTTGATAGAGACTGCTGGATCCTTGATGCTCCGGAGAACGATGATTCTGGCAAGAACTTGGTATGGAGAAGCGTCGACGACAAGGTCAACATCCCGGTTGATCCCACTCAAGATCTCTCCAACGAAATCCTGGATACCAAGGACATTTGCGTTACCGGATATGCCCTAGCCAAGTTCAAGGATCAAAAAGCCTGGCATCAACTCCTCCGCCACACCTGGGTCTACGCCCGTGTTTCCCCTAAGCAAAAGGAAGAGATTCTCCTGGGATTGAAGGATGCAGGCTACACTACGCTCATGTGCGGTGATGGCACGAATGATGTTGGGGCGTTAAAGCAAGCTCATATTGGCGTTGCTCTTCTCAACGGCACGAGAGATGACCTGGACAGGATCGCGGAACACTTCAGGACCACCAAGATGAAGGAGGTATATGAAAAGCAGGTGTCTCTAATGCAGCGTTTCAACCAACCCGCCCCTCCGGTACCACCCATGATTGCTCATCTGTATCCTCCTGGCCCCTCGAACCCTCATTACGAAAAGGCCATGAAGCGAGAGCAAGACAAGAAGATCAGCAAAGGTCTCATCGCTGCCGAAGAGGCAGCGAAGACTAACGGAGTTCCAGTTAGTGCACCCATTGCCAGTGCACCGGCGCCAGATGAAACGCCGGCACAAAGAAACCAGCGCCTTGCCCAAGAAAAGGCCCAGGGTCTGGCCGACAAGTTACAGATGTCCATGTTGGAGAGTGAGCTTGACGATAACGAGCCGCCGACCATCAAGCTCGGTGACGCGTCAGTTGCTGCTCCCTTCACCAGCAAATTGGCTAACGTCATTGCTATTCCGAACATCATCCGTCAGGGACGCTGCACTCTTGTCGCCACTATTCAGATGTACAAGATCCTGGCCCTGAACTGTCTAATTAGCGCGTATAGTTTGAGTGTTCTCTACCTCGATGGTATCAAATTTGGCGATGGACAGGTCACTATCAGCGGTATGATGATGAGTGTCTGCTTCCTATCAATTTCGCGAGCCAAATCGGTCGAGGCTCTTTCAAAAGAACGTCCTCAGCACAACATCTTCAACATCTACATCATCGGCTCCGTCCTCGGCCAATTCGCCATCCATATTGTCACACTCATCTACATTTCCCAATACGTACAGCGCACGGAGCCGTAAGTTTTCCTGCCAATTACTCAGAAACGTTCACTGATCCCTATCTAGGAAGAGTGACGACGTCGATCTCGAGGGTGACTTTGAACCGTCTCTCCTCAACAGCGCCATCTACTTGCTCCAGCTTATCCAGCAGATATCGACGTTTGCCATCAACTACCAGGGTCGTCCGTTCCGTGAGTCGATCCGCGAAAACAAGGGCATGTACTACGGTCTTGTGGGTGTGGCTTTCGTTGCTTTCTCTTGTGCAACGGAGTTCATTCCCGAGATCAACGAGAAGCTACGCCTTGTGCCGTTCACCACTGAGTTCAAGGTGACGATGACGGTCGTCATGATCATCGATTATGCGGGATGCTGGATTATCGAGAAGACGCTTAAGTACTTCTTCAGCGACTACAAGCCGAAGGATATTGCAGTTCGTAGGAAAGATCAGATCGAGAGGGAGGAAGCCAGGAAGAAGTTGGAGGCTGAGGAGGCTGAGAGGAAGAAGGAGCAGTGAAGTTCACTCGTCCGGTGAGCATTTCCTGTATCATAGTCTTAGACAATAGAGGAGCGAGCCCTCGCGCAGCATAAGAGTAATATTTGGATTATGGCCATTTTTAGCTGTGAAATATTCCACAAGGAGCTGGACGCCTGCTTCCGGGAAGAGATTGAATGAGATGCATGTTTGTGGATACGGCGGCAAAGCATCCATACCTATGCCATTTGTTGTCAAGCGAAGCGCTCGGACGGGGACTGACGGTTCCAGAGAGTTAATTGTAAGCGATGGTACGAGGAGGTGAGTTGATGCAGAGCCGATGTCATATCGAGAAGGTCGTCACTTTCTGCTCTTTGACGGCGCGGACCGATATGGCTGCCGAGAAGCCAAAACGCCGCATCCCCTTCTCCGTTCTTGAAAGGCGCCTGGCGTCGGTAGACACCAGCAAATGCACTCACAGCCCACCCCAGGCTCCATCAAAGTCTACCATGGCGTACGACGAGCCTCATCGCCCTTGTCAAATTTGCCTCTGTGCGACCTGGGGGTTGGTGTAATCCAACAGAGTGGGCAACGGTCAGACAGATCTTAGACTACACCGAGAAAGGCAGGTCAGGATCTCAAGCCTGGACGCACGAGTCGCCGCAAGTGGGAAAAAGGGCGTGCGGTGCACTCTTCCCATTCCTCTTCCGCCATGCCATCGAAAGCTTGGCCCTCTATTTTGCTGGGGGGACGAGGCTAAGCTCAGCGCGATATCAACGGCGGTGGCGGCCAAGCGACAGCACGTACAACCGTGCTATGGACAAGAGCATCGACTCGAGAGGATTTGCGGTCCTCGGGCAATGACACCTGAGTTCTTCACGGCAGATTCGGGCAAATGGGAGGATACGAGGGTCCACGGAAGAGCAGAGGCCATCACGGTATCCTGGCTGTTTGTGCTGTGCCGCTGCGGGACAAATGCGAGACCTGATGGGATAGCAGCGGAGCGTCGACTTGCTGGACCGCCGAAGCTAGCGGAAATGAATGTGGAGCTGCACTGGTCCAGCAAGAGCATGCACGACCAAGACAGAAGGCGCGATCTGCAGCGGGCCTCGTGCCCTTCGCCGTCACCCGTCGGTCCATCACGCCTTCCTCTTCACACACGGGCGCCTTCCCTTCTCCGCCATTCTCACCTTCCTCCGCCTACTTAAACCTCGACCATCCCCAACCCAACCTCAGCCGTGCCTGACCATCTTCAACCCGACCCCGGTCGTGCCTGATCACCCAACAGTCCGCCCACGATGCTCGGCTTCCTTTTCTTACTGCTGGTGGCCGCTGTTGTCACTGCCTCCCCCATGCGTCCTCGCGCCGACTACGGCATCAAGGAGAAGTTCCACGTCCCGCGCGGCTGGTCGCGCCTTGGTCCAGCGCCCGCTGAGCATGTCATCAACCTGCGGATTGGTCTGAAGCAGGGCCAGTTTGCCGAGCTCGAGAAACATCTCTATGAAGGTTTGTTTATATGTCACTTCACTTCGGCAAGATCTGATATATCGTAGTATCCGACCCCAGCCACGAGCGCTATGGCCAGCATCTGAGCGCCGACGAGGTCAATGAACTCATCAAGCCCACCGACCAGACTCTGGATCTCGTCCATGATTGGCTCGCGGCCAACGGCGTTCTTAGGTCTCATTTGGAATACTCGCCGGCCAAGGACTGGATTAAGGTCTCGCTGCCGGTCAATCATGTCGAGACCCTGCTTGACACCGAGTACGCCGTCTACCAGCACAAGTCCGGTGGTCACGTCGTCCGCACCCCGGAGTGGTCGCTGCCCCTTCATCTGCACGAGCATATCCAGGCTATCCAACCCACCAACTCTTTCTTCCGCGCCGCACCCCGTAGGAGCAGCGCTAGGCCTATTGTTGAGGATGTGAAGCAGCCGCTGGCTCACCAGAACTCCAAATCCGTCCAGTCCGCTTCCGCCTTGGATGTGCCTAGCGTCGACAACAGGTGCAATACCACCTACGTCACCCCCGAGTGTCTACGCATCTACTATGGCACCTACGACTATGTTGCCCAGGTCCCCGGCAAGAACAAGATTGGTCTCACCAACTATCTGAATGAGACCAGCAAACGGAGCGATGTCAAGATCTTTCTCGAGCAGTTCCGCCCAGACGCCGTGTCTGCGGCCGACAACTTCACCATCGAAGTCATTAACGGCGGTGATAACACTCAGACTCCCAACACACCGGAGCAAAACGAGGAGGGCAAGAACATGGAAAGCAATCTCGATGCAGAGACAATTCTTGGCATCGGCTATCCCACCCCTCTGATCACTTATAACACGGGTGGCTCACCTCCTTTCTACCCCGACGCAGTTGAGGAGACCAACAGCAATGAGCCGTATCTGGACTGGGTTCTGTACGTCCTCAACCAAACCGATGTCCCGCAGGTCATTTCTACCAGTTATGGCGAAGATGAGCAGACTGTTCCCACGTCGTACGCTATCACTGTTTGCAGACTCTTTGCCCAACTTGGTGCACGTGGCGTGTCCCTGCTCTTCGCTTCTGGTGACGCAGGTGTCGGTGACGAAGGCTACTGCATCAGCAACAACGGCACGAATGCCACCACCTTCCTCCCCTCTTTCCCTGACGGCTGCCCTTACGTCACGTCCGTAGGCGCTACCACCGGCTTCTCACCAGAAGTTGCTGCATACGATGTTCTCAGCGCCGATAGTGTGTTTACATCTGGTGGCGGTTTCAGCAACTACTTTGCGCGGCCCTCCTACCAGGCAGAGGCTGTTCAGAATTACTCGGCTGCCCATCTCGCCGATGGCACCTACGCTGGACTCTACAATGCGTCTGGCCGTGCTTACCCGGACATCGCAGCCCAAGGCCAGATGTTCGTCACTACTTGGGAGGGTAGCAATATCCGACTGGACGGCACATCTGCGTCCACTCCACTCGCGTCCGCTATCATCTCTCTTGTTAATGACGCTTTAATCGCAGCTGGCAAGAGCCCTCTTGGCTTCTTGAATCCCTGGCTTTACCAGGGCGGCTGGAAGTCTTTCAGGGACATTACGAACGGCAGTGCTGCTGGCTGCGGCGTGGAGGGTTTCATTGCAAGCGCGGGCTGGGACCCCATTACCGGTTTCGGTACTCCGGACTTCGCAGCTATTCTGGAGAGCTTGGGTCTGGAATATCACTATAAGTAGAGAGGAAGTTGCGCGTTGCTTTCATTATATGACTGGATGATCAAGAAGATACATGCGGTGGGATGGCATTAGTAAATGACCTAGTGCACCTTCAATGAAGACAGATTTCTCGAACTTTCAATGGGTGTTGCATCCGACGGTATGTATGCGGCGGCGGGTTCCAACAAACATAATTATTATGTGGGTAGTCGAAGCAATTGTCTGGACACAGGTGTTGAGGACAAGCGATGGCATTCACGTCTGGATGAATGCATCAACTCCCTATAACAGCTTTTTTTTCTAGCCTCCTATGGGACCGTCGCAGTTAGTAAAGACGGGTTACGCGTGGCGAAACTGACCTAGCCACATCACGTATGGGCGGATTCGGCGACGTGCACAAGAACGAATCAACTCAACAGAAGACTGGATACATGGATATAAGGGAATCTACATGCAAGAAATCTTTATAGCCGGAAGAGATAGAACGGGCGCTAAAAAAAATCTTTCCCCGAACGCGCACGCTTTCTTTTCCCAACTAATTACGATTCCTACGAGTCGTCAACCCAGTTTTCACATCGCTAATGCCACCCTCAGTTTTTCATTCCATCCGAGCCTGCGTGATTTAAGGGTTCTGCTTGGCGAAGTCGACACCCTTCTTGATGTTCTTGGCGAGGTCCTGGACGCAGACGTCGATGAGCTTCTGCTCGTAGGGGGTGACATTGCCGACGGGGTGGATCTTCTCGACACCGTTGGGGCCGAGCTCGACGTTGGAGGCGAAGAAGTCGCAGCCCTGGTCCTTGTAGAGCGGGCTCTCGACGAAGGTGGGCTCAATGACGCCCTTCTCGCCCTGAGCAGCGCGGAGCAGGGACTCAGCGAAGCGGGCACCGGCCATGGCCATGGACAGAGTGGCGGAACCAGCGCCACCCTTAGCCTGGACAACCTCGTCACCACCAAACTGGACGCGCCTGACGTAGTCGTCAAGCTCCTGGCCCTCGAGCTTGTGGCCGGCCTGGGAGAGCAGGGGGACAATTGTGGCACCAGAGTGACCACCGATGACGGTGATGTTCTCGTTGGCGGGGTCAGAGCCCTTCAGCTGGGAGATGAAGCGCGAGGCACGGACGACATCGAGAGTGGTGACACCGAAGAGGCGCTTGGGGTTGTAGACACCCTTGGACTTGAAGACCTCGGCGGTGATGGGGACGGTGGAGTTAACCTGGGGAACTACTCAGTATGAAGGACACGCACAAGCATGGTTCATTGGGCGTACCGGGTTGGAGATGATCAGGACGTTGGCGTTGGGGGCAGCGTCAGCGGTGGCCTTGGCGAGGTCACGGACGATGGAGGCGTTGGTGTTGAACAGATCTGTGGGCGATCAGCGGGGCCTTGATCGGCGATTGCGGGAGAGATGATTTTTCATACCGTCACGGGTCATGCCAGGCTTGCGGGGGACACCAGCGGGGATGAGGACGATCTCAGAGCCCTCGAGACACTCGCGGAGGCCGGTGGGAGTGGGATCGTATCCCTTGACCTGTCTTGTGGGTGAGCGGGGAGCTCAATGGCAGCGCAGATGGGGGCAGCAACTTACGGTGCTCTTGGTGTTGATGTGGCTAACGTCGGCGGCGACACCTGTAACGGAATGTCAGCGATGCGCTCGTTTTCTGAAAGTCGAGCAGGGAGCGAGGTACGTACCGGGACCGCCGCGGATGTCGTACAGGGCAAGCTCAGAGACGCGGGGGTTCAGCTTGAGCAGCAGCGACAGAGGCTGGCCAATGCCACCAGCAGCGCCAAGGACGGTGACCTTGGAGTTCTGTACAGCAGAGGTCAGCAATGGACTCGGATTGGCGACGGCGCGGACGAGGGCGCAAGGCCGGCACCGGCGGAGCATTTTCGAGCTTGCTTACCTGCCTGGCGGAGACGGAGAAAGCCCTGCGCTGGGCGGCGCCGAAGACCTGACGAGCAGCGAACATGGTGATGGACGAGGGCGTGGGCGAAAGCGATGGAGAGAGGTGTGGGTGGATGGAAGGAGAATGACGGGTGTGAGGAAGTTCTGTTGGCACGGAAAGCTTGCGAGCACAACAGCTTGGCGCCAGATCCCCGGCCCGCACGCACAACTCTCGGACGCCCGGCCGCTAGGTTACATCTTCCTCTCCTCCCCTCGCGAAGCCCCGGAGACGCCCCGACCAAACTCCTTGGCGCTTGCGACGAGCGAGAGCCGTGCACGGCGCGTATGCGGTGCAGCCTCTCGCTTGCGACATCTCGACTTACGGACACAGGACACGCGTGGAATTACTTCGTCATCTGTTCCTAACTCCGCTTCCGTCACACAGTCATGACGTCCTTAACTCCGCTCTCGAGGCGGCACGCCAATGGCTTCATAGGGACCGCCTGTCCTCCCGTGTCGTGAGCCGTCTTTGGAATCATCCTCCTCGTGCTCCAAAAATGTCTGTCAATCACGAAAATTACTTGCTCCTGATCACCTGCGCCTCCGGAAAGCAGGCTTCTCATCTCCTCCCGCTCGTCTACGGCAAGTGGAAGCGTCTCCGCCTGGTCGTCAACTCGCCTTCGTCAGAGGATCGCTTGAGGAAGCAGTATCCTGAAGCCGACGTGACTCGAGCAAACTTGGAGCATCCAGGTGAGGCTCGCCGTATCATGTCCGGCGTGGCCACCGTCTTCCACATTGGACCTTCTTTCCATCCGCACGAGACCGAGATTGGTTACTTCATGGTTGATGCTGCCATCGAAGAAGCGAAGAACGGCACCTTTAAGCATTTTGTCTATTCGTCGGTGCTCAACACCCAACTACGCAAGATGATGAACCATGACTGCAAACGCTACGTTGAGGAATACCTGATGGAGTCTGACCTGGATTACACTATCCTGCAGCCTACTCACTTCATGGACATGTTCCCAGCGGGTTTGTTGCTGTCACAGTCGGAACCAGTCTACCGCGCAAACTGGAACACGAGCATCCGCTTTTCATTCATTGCTCTGCAGGACTTGGCCGAGGCGGCGGCAAAGGTCGTTGGAGAAAGGGAGAAACACTATATGGCGCAGTATCCGCTGTGCTCAACTCACGCCCTCTCTTACGACGAGGTCATCAATATCGTGGGTCAGGAAATGGGCAAGAATATCACGGTGGAGACAAGAACGGTTGTAGAAGCAGCAGATGCACTTTTGGCTCTGCTGTTCGGCAGCGCTGAAAAGGCTCATCCGCGGGCGAGGGACGCTGCTCACCGGATGATACTCTTCTACAACTACCACGGCCTCAAGGGTAACCCAAACGTCCTCGAATGGCTGATCGGACGGAAGGCCACCACGCACCAGAGCTGGACACGGGTCCAGATTGAGATTGCAACAGCCAAAACCACTTGATTTGATTGTCTGGAGTGCAGCTCGACATTACGGCCGTACTTTGACGGCTGACCTCTTTGACGAGAGTTTTTGGTTTTTTATCAGATCAGCTGCAGCGCACGGGCCAAATCTCGCGTTGCGTCACTCTTTCACATGTCGGGGCCCCGGACTGTGGAAGACGCAAGTAGATAGCGACGCCAATGCTCATGAGGCTTATGGTCATGAGGCTGTCCGCGGCTTCGGCGTGTATAGAAGTGTCTAGTGAGCGCTCCAGGGCCGTGGAGAGGGCTGGGCAACGGCGACGCGTGCCGGCCTCGGCCAATGAGACGAACCGATGTGAACCTCGGCAGACGCCCCAGCTGCACCGCGCTGCAGCACCTCGTTGATCCGAACTGCCAGCTTTGCCAGTTCCCGCCGACCGAGGAGGTAGACCCCCAGAGGTAAATATTCGCATCCAAGCCTCTATCCCGGCATCTCCATCCCATATCCTCCTCCACGCCGCCCTTATCGTCCGAGAGGCATGTTTAATGCACTGAGCCGGTCCCGCGCCTCTGCATCCCTCCGCCAGCAGATCAAGCCCGCGACACCACGCCTCACCAAGGTACTTGTTTGAGCCGCAGAACGCCCCGCTGCCGTGTGACGGCACGATCGCTGACCCCGCGCATTAGTTCCTCCCCATGGCTCCCGCCCGGAAACAGTCCTCCTTGCCAGCCGGTACGTTGTCTGTCCTTCGCTCATCCCGCATCGCACGTACTGACACCATGTCTCGCGCAGGCTATAAGGAAGATATCAGCAAGGGCCGCATGCTCCGCTTCGACGACTCCCTCCCCCGTCTTCCCGTCCCGACCCTTGAGGAGACTGCAAAGCGCTACCTCAAGTCCGTACACCCTCTGTTGAATTCCGCCGAGTATGAGAACACAAAGAAGGCCGTCGAGGAGTTTGTTAGGCCAGGCGGCCCCGGAGAGACTCTGCAGAAGCGCCTCGTCGCAAGACGTGAGGATTCGAACGTGAGGAACTGGATCTACGAATGGTGGAATGACGCTGCGTACCTGGCATACCGTGACCCCGTTGTGCCGTACGTGAGCTACTTCTACTCGCACCGTGATGACCGCAAGCGTCGGGATCCTGCCAAGCGTGCCGCCGCCATTTCCACGGCCGTGCTGGAGTTCAAGCGGCTGGTTGACACCAAGGAGCTGGAGCCGGAGTACATGAAGAAGCTGCCCATTGCCATGTCCAGCTACGAATACATGTTCAACTGCTGCCGCATCCCTGCGAAGCCTGCCGATTACCCTCAAAAATACGATGCTGCCCAGAGCAAGCACATTGTCGTTATTCGCAAAAATCAGTTCTTCAAGGTCGACCACGAAGTCGATGGCAGGCAGCTGACAACGGCTGAGTTGGAGCAGACCTTCAAGAGGATATACCAAAAGGCCGAGAGAGCACCGGCTGTTGGTCTCTACACCAGCCAGAACCGCGACGTGTGGACAGACGTAAGTCAAATTGCCTGTAGAGTGCTGAACACAACTGACCATTGCAGGTCCGTGAGCGCCTCATTGCCGCCCACCCCTCCAACGAGGGCGTCCTGAAGACAATTGAGTCCGCGTCATTTGTCGTCTGCCTCGATGACGCATCTCCTGTCACCCTTGAGGAGCGCGCACACCAGTACTGGCATGGTGATGGCGCCAACAGATGGTTCGACAAACCCCTTCAATTCATTGTCAACGACAACGGCACCTCCGGCTTCATGGGAGAGCACAGCATGATGGATGGCACCCCGACTCACCGTTTGAACGATCACATCAACATGCTGATCACCACCAACGCGCTACCTTTTGACGACCCATCAGCCCGCTCGAACCTGCCCGAGCCAATCCCGCTGAACTTCAAGCTGAACACTCGTCTCCAAGAAGACATCAACGAGGCCCAGAAGCACTTTGACGGCCAGATCGGTGCGCATGAGCTGCGTGTGCAAGCATACCAAGGTTACGGCAAGGGCTTGATCAAGAAGTTCAAGTGCTCTCCCGACGCTTATGTGCAGCTGGTCATCCAATTGGCTTACCACAAGTTCTACGGCAAGAACAGACCCACATATGAATCTGCCGCTACCCGTCGCTTTCAGCAGGGTCGTACTGAGACGTGCCGCACTGTCTCCGATGAGAGTGTAGCTTTCTGCTCGGCCATGGCCGACCCGTCAGTACCGGATGAGAAGTCCCGCGAGCTCTTCCGCGCAGCTCTCGATACCCATGTCAAGTACATTACTGATGCCAGCGACGGAAGGGGTGTCGACCGTCACCTGTTCGGATTGAAGAAGTGCCTTCAAAACGGCGAGGATGTGCCTTCCATCTACACCGATCCCACCTTCGCTTACTCCTCTCACTGGTTCATCTCCAGCTCTCAGCTCAGCTCCGAGTACTTCAACGGTTACGGCTGGAGCCAGGTTGTGGACGACGGCTGGGGAATTGCCTACATGATCAACGAGAACAGCATTCAGTTCAACGTTGTCTCCAAGAACCTGGGCTCTGAGCGCATGTCTTTCTACCTGAACGAGGCTGCTGGGGACATTAGGGACCTTATGGTGCCCACTCTGGAAGCACCTAAGGCGAAGTTGTAAGATAGGATCTTTTAGCGTTCAAGGAGACATGGGGTTCATGGATGGTTCTTCGTTGCGCTCAATACTACCAGAAATTGGACGGATAGTGGTTGGACAGGTTACCGGGTGGCTTTGTGTTGCATCAAACTAGTGTTTAGGTATGGAGGATTGATACATGTCGTATCATTTGTTGCATTTTTGCGAATAGAGAAGACCACGCCAGTTGTATGCTTAAAAATGAAGAGAATTGGAGAATGTTTGAAGTCATTTCCTCTCTCTCTCTCTCTCCATTCCATGTTTTTCAGGCGATTCTTTTATTACTCTTCTAGCACCAAACACTTAAGCTACCGGGTATCAGTATGTTGTAACAATGGTCTCTTCCCCAGTTCCGCCGTTCCTCTCAAAAGCTATCATCAAGCTCAACATTCCTCCTCACAATGCTGGGACTGTCCTCGGTCATGTTCGAGTCCGTCAATTCCCCTCCGCCTGCCGTTAACAGCAAATCTTCCACAATCTTCTTGCTGGCCTCCCGTGCCGGTGTCTGCGTAAGGCGGCTCTGTGGGACGTGGAATTGCATTGTCTTGGGCGGACTGAATTCAGTTTCGCCCTCGCTGTCGCTGTCCCACGTAATGAAGTCACCAGCACCACCCGTGAACTTGCTCGCGGTGCCACCTCCGCTCTTTCCTGGAGTCTGGCGCTGTTGGTAAACGCTGACGCCTGGTGTCCTGGGTGTCTTGATGGGCGAGAATATGTCGGCGCGTAATTGCGGTGCGGGCGCCTCAGGGGATGACATGGGCGATGAGTCGAACGCAAGTCTTCGACGAGTGCGATTGGCAGTACCGGGAGTCGCAGCGCTCGTAGATGCACCTGGTCGGACCTTTTGTGCCGTGTGTGGTGTCGCGGCGATCCGGTAGGTCTTGTCGAGCATACGATGAAGGAGCGGGTCGTTGTTCGACGCCTGGCGCGTATGGCGAGTGTGCTGGTCGGCAGTGCCGGGCGCAAAAGGCGAGGACTCGGGTGTCATGGACATGTCGGGCAATGTAGACTGCGACACCTTTCCAGGGGTTGTAGGGGCGCCAATCACAGTGCCTTCTTCGGGCAATCCGCTTGTGTCTGATGAGGCGTCGTCTTTTATCGTGGTATCCCCCTCATCCTTGTCGCCTTGGAGCTCGCGTTTCAAGGCCTCGTATGGAGAAGGATAGTCGTCGGCGAAGGATGACCTGGGAGGATTGCGGGGTGTCTTTGCCATGGAGGGAGATGAGAGTAGAGAGTCCTCGAGCCCTTCGTCATCGTCGTCGAACTTGCTGGTGCGGTCTGCGGTGGAGCGTAATGTGGTATCTTCGCGGATGGAAGGACTATCGTCATAGGCAGTAGAGGCATGGGTGGTGTCGTCGGGCTGCATCGTGGTATCCTCGGGCGCGGAGAGCTCCTCATAGCCAGACAACGAGACATTGGCACTGGCTTCGAAGAATTGCTTCCAAAACTTGGAGCCCTCCCAAACAGCCTCTGAGTGTTTCGCATACTGCTCGATGACGGGGAGGATACTGCCAGTGACGATACGGTGGGTGCGACTGAAGTTGTGGTCGATTTCTGAAGCTGGTCAGCGCGGGGCGCAAGATGCAAAACAAGCGCAGGCGGCGCACCTTGGAGGGTGAGGGTGATTGACTGTTCGAGCTTCTCCAGCTCTTCGGTGAGAGTGAGATTGCGCTGGGCCATGGCGCTGCTGGTGGCCATCATGCTGCTTGGGCGCGACATGGCGAGTGTGGTGGTGCTGGTGGTGGTGGAGGGCTTGTGATTCGGGCGAATTGTCAACACAGCTGACGGTGCGTCGGGCAGCCTTGGCGCGGGGCAATAATAAATTGTGGCCGCCGTTCCGTCCGCGGCCCGATCGGGTAAGCCGAGACGCGTCACTCCCACACGACGCAACGCGAAGGCCTCGCTACCTATTTCCGTGACGCTTCTCCGCACTTTCCCCCCAGCTCTGTCCATTAGCCTTGCGCTCTGATCTGCGCGGCGTTCGTCTACCCCACACCGTGCCACAACGCCATGCTTCTTCTCATGCCTTCGACTCCGCACGTCCGGCTGGTCCGCCGGCCTGCAAAACCCCGAGCTGGTCGTACGAAACCACCTGGCATGCGGACAGCACCTCAATTCCACGCTGTCTCACTCCGCTTTGCCTCGGTGCACGCCAATTGACCTACCCAGCTCACCCATAGCTTCAGAAAATCATGTCTGCTCGTATCATCCCAAGAACGCTGCTTGAAGCTTCCAGCAGGTTCTCCGCTTTCTCCAAAGTCTCCTCGGCTGCCTCGGCATACTCGCGGTCCTTTGCCAGCAGCCCACAGCTACACAAGACTGCAATTGTCACGGGCTCCGCACGGGGAATGTCAGTCTCCGCTTTATCCTCTCTAAGCTCACCACTCACTCCAGCAATAGCGGAAAGGCAATTGCGATCCGTCTTGCTCAAGATGGATACGATGTCACCGTGAACGACATAGCTCACAACCAACGTCAGGCCGAGGAAGTTGTCTCTCAAATCAAGGACTTGGGTCGCAAGTCCACCCTCGTCGTTGGCGATGTATCCAAGCGCGCAGATGTCAAGAACATTGTCGACACTTCAGTGAAGGAGCTCGGCCCGCTGGACACCATGGTTGCCAACGCCGGCATCGCCCAAGTCAAACCACTCCTAAAGCTGACCGACCACGACTTTCGCCGCATGTTTGAGGTCAACGTCAATGGAGTCTTCTATAGCTACATTGAAGCAGCCAAGCAGATGATCGAGCAGGGAGGGGGGGGGAAGCTCATTGGCTGCGCGAGGTACGTATGTCCTTGGGCGTGCATTTGCTTGCTGACGGCTTGTCCAGCATCGTCGCATTCAAGCCATTCGCCATGCTGTCTCACTACTCGGCGTCCAAGTGGGCCGTCCGCGGCCTCACGCAAGCTATGGCCATGGAGATGGCGCCCCACAAGATCACCGTGAATGCTTACGCACCGGGCATTGTTGGTACTGCCATGTGGGACCTGATCGACGAAGAATTGGGCAAAACCACTGGCGCGAAAAAGGGTGACACCATCAAAAAGTACACCAAGGAGCTTATCGCACTCGGCAGGACAAGCGTTCCGGAGGATGTCGGCAAAACTGTGAGCTTCTTGGCCGGCCCAGACAGTGAATATGTGACCGGTCAGACTTTGGTGGTTGATGGAGGAATCATCTACACGTAGAATGTCCGCCGCACTAGTATATTACTCTATAGCGAGAATTTGGATGATGTCTCTATATTATAATGTTAAAGTGACCGGAGCAATGCGATTTGAAAAGGCGATTTAAATAAGCAACTTACATAGACCGTTACTAATTTCCTACCCTTCTTACTATTTTTATTACGATACGTCTAGTAATAGTAGTAGGGAAGTTAGGATCTTATACGACTTACCGCCCACGTAATATATACGCTAACCTAGCACGGCCCGCCTAATTAAACCGGCCGAACTCGAACCTACTAACCTAACGCACTAAACCCCTTTAAGAACCCTAATTACTCTAATTACCTTAATTACCTAGAATAACTACTACTAATTATACTAATTATTTAAAGAAGAAGATTAAAGTAGTAATAGGCTAGTTTCTACGCCTAGAACTATTTAGTTAATTTAGTCTAGCTAGAAAACTAATCTAAAAGAATAACTAAAAAGAGAAACTAGAAGAACTACTAGAAATACTAAGATTTAAATAAAGCTACGAGAATAAGAACTAAAAAGATAGAACTAGTAGACGAATATAGAGCTACTATAGTAGCTACTATTAATAAGAAGAAAAAATAAAACTAATAGAGATAAATAGATCTAGATAGAAAGAAAGAGTTTTTTACTAAATAAAAAGATTTCTCTCTTAAGTAAAATAACTTATAGATAAGCTAGTCTTATATAAATTTATAAAAGAGCTATATTAAAAAGAAATAAATTGTATCTATCTATCTATTGTAAGATATATATAAATTTATCTTCTTTCTAAGATAGCTCTCTTACGAGTCTTATACGGAAACTAGCTATTTATAGTTATTTTACTCGAGAGAGAAAACCTTATCGCCTAGTAAAAACCTCTTCTTCTATCTAGATCTATTATTTACTACTAGTTCTATTTTTTCTTCTTACTAGAGTAGCGGCTATTATACGTAGCCCTATATCGCCTACTAGCTCTACTTCTTTAGTTCGTATTCCTCAGTAGTTATCTAAGTTCTAGTATTTCCCGGTAGTTCTCCTAGTTTCTCTTTCTAGTTATTCTTCTAGATTAGTTCTCTAGTAAGACTAACTAACTAAGTAGTTCTAGGCGTATGAAACTAGCCTATTACTACTTAATCTTCTTATTTTATTTAAGAGAAGAAAGTAATAGTCTATAGTCTCTATTCTTTAGAGTATCTATATTCATACTTTATTAGAAGTAGAATGTAGAAGAGAAGAATATATTTTAGGAATTTATCTATACTAGCCGGATAGATAGATAGAACTAAGTATTCTATGTATATCTTATACTCTTAAGAGAAAGTTCTCTAGTCTAATATACTCTATACGTAGTAAGATAGCGAGTATACTCTATAGCTTAGATAGTTCGCTATAGATTTATCTAATTTTTAGGTTTCTACTATATTACTTTAGGCTATTAGCTTATCTTATCTTCTCTAGCTAGTAGACTTTATCTATCTCTTCTTCTACTTATTTCTATATACTATATATAGCTTCGTTCGCTCTAAGAGACTTTAGTAGATAGAGAGATAGTAGTTTAAGAAGTAAGTTTATCTTTTTTCTAAGTAGGGTTTTTTCTAATAGAGCTAGTAGCGTCTTTAGTACTTAGAGTAGCCTAAGCTATCTATTTAATACTCTAGTAAGTTTCCTCTACTACTACCGCGACTAAGCTATTTTTAGCTCTAATAGTCTAGACTAGGTACTAGTTCGTCTAGATATAGTAAGAGTAGGGAAATCTCTATCTTATACTCTAAGGTTTATATATTAGTTAACTTATATACTCTTAAGATAGTACGTAGATACTAGTTTTAAATCTTCTTTAGTAGCTAGATAGTTATTTTTCTCTACTCTAGAATTCTCTCTAGAATATACTATATTCTATAGCCGTGAGATAAGAACTAGCCTTACTACGTATTAGAATTCTAGTCTATAGACCTCTTACTTCTCTTTAGCTTCGTTAACTTAGTACTAAGATCTAGACTACCTATTTATAAATTAGAAAGCTAGTATTTAGTTAGTTCTTTATATATATAAACCTCGCCCCCTCTATCTCGTAGTTAGTTCTTAGTTTAGTAACTTTATATTCTTCTTAGACTACCTTATTCTCCGTAGACTTCCTATATCTTTCTATCTTTCTCCTTACTTCTTATTTCTTAGCCTAGCTTCTTATATTAGATCTTATAGATCTATAGCTTCTTATACTTATTTACCTCTATATTATTATACTTTACTAGACTATAAAACTAATTCGTTCTAGACTTAAGTTAGCTTTCTATTATATTATAAGGAAAAATATAACTATACTAAAAAATCGACTCTAAGCTACGGCGCCGGGAGAGAGCCCTAGAAACTCTTCTAGGCTTCGCGAGTTCTAAAATAGTACTTAAAATAACTATAGGCCGTAAAGTGAGTTAATATAGAGGATATAGGAAAAGGGCGAATAGCCTTTCACTAGTAACTATCTCTACCTAGCTCTAATATATCTCTAAGAAATCGTAGAGTATCTAGTATAGCGTAGAATACGTTAAGAGAGCCTTAAAAATAGTAGATATCCTCCTCTAGCGCCTTATAAATATCCGCTAGCTCTCTTTAGTCCTCTCTAGCTAGATAAAAAATTTTCTCTGATATTACTAAGATAATCTTCTAGAATTATATTACTATTTACTAGAAGATAGCTACTAAGAAGCTAGGTCTTAAGAATATTCTTAAAGAGGTCTAATAAGTCTAAAAGATAGTTACCGTATCTAGACTATCTCTTATACCTATATCTAATACTCGTAGCTAGGTATAATTATAGCCTAAGTAGCCCCGAAGCCTCTACCCCCCTAGTTACTACTAAACTTACTCTCTACTTTCTAGGAGATAGTAAATAAATAAGAAATAGCTAAGCTCTTAAATAAGGTAATTATTAGAAAAATCTAGATAGGAAAAAGCTATGCGTATAAAAAAAGTACTTACTACTAAGAAGCTCCCTAGTAAAGACGTTAGAATCTTTATACTAGATAAAGTAACTAGAATAGCCCTTCTCTAGAACTAGAAATAGACTATAGAACTAGAAAAAGAAGTTAGGCCTAACTAGTAGCTATACTTAGTACTAAATAGATAGATAGATAGATAGATAAATTTATTTCTTCCCGATATAGCTCCCTTACGAGTCTATACGGGGCTAGCTATTTATAGTTATTTTATACGAGGAGGAAAATCTTTTCGCCTAGTAAAAACCCCTCCTCTCTCTCTAGATATACTATTCTATACTAGTTCTTATTTTTTCTTCTTACTAGTAGCGGCTATTATAGTAGCTCTATATTTACCTACTAGACCTATCTCTTTAATTTTTATTCTTATAGTTATTCGGGTTCTAGTAGTCCTAGTAGTCCTAGTTATCCTTCTAGTTCCTCTTTCTAATTATCTTCCTATATTAGTTCTCTTACTAGGCTAAATTACTTAAGTAGCCCTAGGCGTAAGAACTAATCTATTACTACTTTAATTCCCTTCTTTATTAAGAGGAGGGAGTAGTAGTCCGTAGTCCCTACTCTTTAGAGTATCTATACCCTACTCTATTAGAAGTAGGGGTAGAAGAGAAGAATATACTTTAGGGTTTATCTATACTAGCCGTATAGATAGGTAGGACTAGGGTACTCTAGCACCTTACGCCTTAAGAGAAAGTTCTTTAGTCTAATATACTCTATACGTAGTAGAGTAGCGAGTATACTCTATAGCTTAGATAGTTCGCTATAGATTTATCTAATTTTTAGGTTCTACTATATACTTTAGGCTACTAGCTTATCTTATCTTCCCTAGCTAGTTATTATAAACGTGGCTTACTTAGACCCCTTACCTCTCGTTTACCTTCGTTAATTTAAAATCTAGATCTAGACTTACCTACTTATAAATTAGGAAGCTAGTATTTTAGTTCGTTCTTTATATATATAAAGCTCGCCCCTCTGCTTTATAGTTAGTTCTTTAGTCTAGTAATAAGTATTTCTCGCGTATAACTTGGTACGCCTTAAATTAGACCTTGCTTACCTCCCTCGTCCCTCGTCCCTCGTCCCTCGTCTTTCGCACCTTATACCCTCGCCCTTTAAACTATACTCTTATACTTCGGTATTACTTTACCCCTACTACCTTTACCGGCTTCGTTATCTCGTCTCTCCGCCCTCTAAGGTCCGTTTATTATATTTTACTAGACTCTTATCTAGTAGGCCTAAAGCTCTCGTCTAAGCCTAAGACTATAGCCTTCGAAATAGGAAACGACCCGCCTCCCGACCCTTAGGAGACGCTTTTCTAAATCCTCGATTAAGTCCCTGTCCCTGTTAATGCTCGTCCTACCTTCCCTAAAGATATCCCGGTTTTCCTACGCGTTACTCTTAGCTAGGCGTACGCTAGAGGAAGATAATCCTGCCTAAGATCCGATATCGATTTACTAGTTATCCCTAAGAATACTACGAACGCCTAAGTTGCTTACATCTTTTACTACTACGGTTTCGGCCAAGATAAAGCCTTCGCCCGACTCTAACTACTAGCCTCGAACCTCTCTACTAACACTCCGGCTACTACGTCTATAGTATCTTCTTTAGAAACTTCTACCCCTCGTCCCCGCATCCCTAAGATATCGGATCTAGAACTCTTTAAAGGAGAACGCACTCGGTTCTAGAACTTCGCCACGCAACTTCAACTTAAATTTACCTCGGACCCATCTGCCTTTATAACGGATATAGCTAAGATTACCTACGCTGGTTTATATCTTCGCGATACGGCTTACACCTAGTTTGCCCCTTACGTCTCTACTTCGAACGGCTCTATAGAATTCGACAACTATAAGTCCTTCTACCAAGCTCTTAAGGCCGTATTCGACGATCCTAACGCTTACGCAACGGCCGAACGATCCCTCCTCGCACTTAAATAAGACAAGTCCTGCTCGGCTTACTACTTACGGTTCCTCTCGCTTATTACGACCCTCGGTTAGAAAGAAAACGTAGTTAAGATCTACTACTTCCGCCTTAGCCTTAAGGAGAATCTTAAGAACCTTCTTATTAGACGTTCTATACTAATAGAATTCGGAAAATTCGCTAAAACCTGCATTGCGTTGGACAACTAACTCTATGCTCGAATAATTAAGAAAAAGATGCCCGTAACTCGTATCCCTACCTCGACTCCTCTCTTTATACTAACTACTCCCCAACCTTCGTCTCCTACGCTAACCTCGATTTCTTAAGGTAAACCTATAGAACTAGATACTACCGCTCGAAAGGCTTACCGGAAAGCTAATAACCTCTACGCCTACTATAGTAACCCTAACTATTAGATTAAAGAGTACCCTAAAGCTAAAGCTAAGGGGCTTAAACTTAACACGACTTCGTATACACCTACGTTACTAACTACCCTAAATTAACCGATAATACCTCCTATAGCGTTAGTCCTCTACGTATTAAAAAACGTAGAAGGCTAGATAGCCCCCGGCACCTACCTAGCCCTTATCCGATCTCCACTTCGAATTAGTTTTCTATTCTTACTTCCCTCGCGTCTTTAAATCTTAGAATACTCTCGTTTTTATCTTTAGAACCCCGTACTCTACAGCCCCGTGCTATAGATCTTAGAAAACGTCCGCTCCTTATCCTTAAATTAGTAGTCAATAATAAAATCGAAACTTCGGCTATATTAGACTCTAGTGCCTCGTCCCTTTTTATAGATAATGCCTTTATTACATCCTATTCGATCTCTATACGCCAAAAACCCTAAGCTAAATCCCTCGAACTCGCGGACGGATCTATCGCCGGACGGATTACCCACGAGGCCGACCTTTAACTTAATATTAATTAGTATTAAGAACTCGTTACCTTCTAAGTAACTAAGCTCGGTTAATACTTAATTATCCTAGGAAAACCCTAGCTAGAACGATTATAATCCACACGTCCTATAGTTAAAAAAACACGATTACCTTCGCCTCCCCTTTTTGGCCAAGCAAATTACTTACCTACTCGCCAACCTACAAACTACGCTTCCCCCTCGCCTCCTAATTCGCCTTCGATCTCTTGCGCTACTTATATCCTACGCCGCCCTTACTCGTTACGTCTAACGAGATAAGACTAGGATATACGCCGTATTAATTAAGGAGATCTAGAACACCTTAATAACCTTAAGAAAACGGAACAACAAACCTCGGAACAAGAACTCGAAACCCTCCGCTCACGAATCCCCGCTCGATTCTACTATCTTCTTCTCTTCTTTACGAAGAAAGAGCCGATAGGCTTCCCCTATATCGATATATTAATTATAAGATTTTAATTAGAAGAGGGCAAGAAACCCCCATTCGGTCCTCTCTACTTAATATCCGATTTAGAGGCTTAAGGCTCTTACGTGAATTACCTTAATAAAAACCTTAAGAAAGGTTTTATTCGGCCCTTATCCTTATCCTCTACGTCCCCTATTCTCTTTATTAGAAGCTAGGTAGCGGCCTTCGTTTTTTACGTGGATTATCGCGAACTAAATAGTATTACGAAAAAGAACCGTTATCTACTCCCCTTAGTTAACGAGGACTCTCCGTTAACTTTAGGGCTCTCGCATTTTTACTCGACTCGACCTTCGCGGTACTTATAACCTTATCCGGATTAAGGAAGGCTCCGAATACTTAACCGCCTTTAGGACTCGCTATAGCCTATACGAATACCTTATTATACCCTTTAGCCTTACGATACGCCTGCTACCTACCAATAATTCGTTAACGATACGCTACGTGAATATCTTAACCGGCTAGTACGTCGTCTATCTAGATAATATCCTTATCTACTCGGAAACTAAGGAGGAGCACTACGAACACGTCCGATTAGTCCTCGAAAAGCTTCGTAAAGCAGGCTTATACGTTAAAGGCGAAAAATATAACTTCTATACGACTTCGACTACGTTCCTTAGCTTCGTTATCTCTCTAGACGGTATCTCTATAGACCTAGCTAAGGTAGCCGCCGTAAAAGACTAGGAGATTCCCCGCTCAGTTAAAGATCTTTAATCGTTCCTTAGCTTTGCAAACTTTTTACCGACGATTTATTAAAGGATACTCGTCCGAAAAGCTAGAGCCCTCTTTAGGCTCCTAGCTAAGAATATTCGTTTTACTTAGAGAAAAGAATAGGATAAGATATTTACTTATCTTAAGGAAGCCTTCTGCTCTTACCCAATCCTCCCGATACTTTAACCCCTAACTTAAACTATCCTTAAAACCGACTTATCCGACTTTGTTATCTCCGCAATTTTATCCTAATAGGTAACCTACGAGGATAGCAGAAGAATCCTACATCCTATCGCCTACTACTCTCGGAAAATAACCCCCGTAGAGTAGAACTATAGTATTAGAGATAAGGAACTCTTAGCTATTATAGAAGCCCTAAAGGAATACCGTTCCCTCGTTATTAACCTCTCCTCGCCACTCCTAGTTCTTATAGATTACTCGAATTTAACTAGCTTTGCCTCTAAGCAAATTCTAAACCGTCGGCAAGCACGCTAGGCAATTAAACTCTTAGAACTCGACTTTAAGATCGTCTACCGCCCGAGGAACTAAGAATTAACGCGCGGATGCGTTAATAAGACGGTTAGGAGACCTCCCTGCTCGAGAGGGGCGCCTACCCCCTACTACGATCCTTACCTCTAAAAAATTCGAAATTTCGACCCTTATTTCTACTCGACATTTAATCGCTAGGCTAGAACCGTCTCTAGCTAGTAATATTCGCTTAGTACTCGATAAGGATACTCTTAGACAAGAGATCCTTACTTTACTCGATACCCACGCACTTCGACCATCCTAAGGTAGATTTAGGCGCATATTCTAAGGATAACGATGGTCTATTACTAGTTAATAGACTTATCTATATTCCTAAAGATCTAAGCCTCCGCCAAAGGATTATTAGCTCTCGACACTCGCATCCGGCTGCTAGACACCTAGGCTAAGCAGCAATATTTAAACTCGTTACTCGTAATTTCTAGTGGCTAGGTCTACGCCAGATAGTAGCTCGTTTTATACGAAACTATAAGACCTGCCAAAGAATTAAACCCGCTCGACATGCCCCCTATAGATATTTAAAACCCCTTAAAGTGCTACAACGCGCTAGCAATCCGTTTCTCTTAATTTAATTACGGGACTTCTAACGTCTAACTCGTTCGATGCTATACTAGTAGTCGTAGATCGACTAACTAAAATAGCTCACTTTATCCCTTGCTAAATAACCCTCGATTCGATAGAGCTTGCTAAGCTTTATCGAGACTACGTTTTTCGACTACATAGCTTACCTAACAACTTCGTATCTAACCGCGGCTCGATTTTTACCTCTAAATTTACTAGAGCTCTTAGTAGATCCCTATCTATTAAGACTAACTTTAGTACGGCTTTCCACCCGTAAACCGACGGCTAGATAGAGCGTATTAACGCTATTCTCGAATAATACCTACGTGCCTACGTTTCGTATTAACAAGACGATTAGAACGACTTTCTCTTCCTTGCTAAATTCGCTTATAATAATACGATCTCGACCACGACTAAGGTTACACCTTTCTTCGCAAACTACGGCTTCCACCCTCGTTATA
The DNA here is from genome assembly GCA_011503125.2 of Botryosphaeria dothidea. Taxonomy (NCBI): domain Eukaryota; kingdom Fungi; phylum Ascomycota; class Dothideomycetes; order Botryosphaeriales; family Botryosphaeriaceae; genus Botryosphaeria; species Botryosphaeria dothidea. The sequence continues at coordinate 2,415,868 of WWBZ02000073.1, forward strand.
AGATTCTATAAAAAGACTCGATCTTAGCCCCCCTCGAACTCCTACGCCTCTTCTAAGAGAACCTCGAAAACCTCGAAAACTACCTTCGCTAAGAAATTCGATTCGCATAAGACGCCTACGCAGAACAGGCTAATAAAGACCGTATTTCGCCACCCGTCTTTAAGCCTAGTAACCTTATTTAGCTCCTAAGAAGGTATATCTCGACAATAAGGCCTTCGGATAAACTTGACTTTAAACGCCTTAGCCCCTTTCCTATTCTAGAGAAGATCTCGACCCATGTCTATCGCCTAGAACTACTAAGAACGATAAAAGTCCACCCTATATTCTACGTCTCTTTACTCGAACCCGCAGCCTCTAACCCCTTGCCTAATTAAGTCTAACCTCCGCCTCCGCCCGTTATCGTTAACGGCGAAGAAGAGTATAGGGTAGAAGAGATTCTAGACGTTAAAGCAACCCGGAGACAACCAAAATACCTCGTGAAATGGACTAGTTACTCGATACCAACCTGGGAACCTTACGACCTTGTTAAAGACCTTAAGGCCCTTAATACGTTCTATAAACGTTACCCTTCGAAACCTCGACCCTTAAGCTAAAGGCTCGTAGGAACTTACCCCTAGGGAGGAGAGCCTACTATTATAAACGTGGCTTGCTTAGACCCCTTACCTCTCGTTTACCTTCGTTAATTTAAAATCTAGATCTAGACTTACCTGCTTATAAATTAGGAAGCTAGTATTTTAGTTCGTTCTTTATATATATAAAGCTCGCCCCTCTACTTTATAGTTAGTTCTTTAGTCTAGTAATAAGTATTCCTCGCGTATAACTTGGTACGCCTTAAATTGGACCTTGCTTGCCTCCCTCGTCCCTCGTCCCTCGTCCCTCGTCTTTCGCACCTTATACCCTCGCCCTTTAAACTATACCCTTATACTTCGGCATTACTTTACCCCTACTACCTTTACCGGCTTCGTTATCTCGTCTCTCCGCCCTCTAAGGTCCGTTTATTATACTAGTAGACTTTATCTATCTCTCCTTCTACTTATTCCTATATACTATACGTAGCTTCGTTCGCTCCGGGAGACTTTAGTAGATAGAGGAATAGTAGTTAAGGAGTAAGTTTACCTTTTTTCTAAGTAGAGTTCTTCTAGTAGAGCTAGTAGCGCCTCTAGTACTTAGAGTAGCCCGAGCTATCTATTTAATACTCTAGTAAGTTTTCTCTACTACTATCGCGACTAGGCTATTCCTAGCTCTAATAGCCTAGGCTAGTACTAGTTCGTCTAGATATAGTAAGAGTAGAGGAATCCCTATCTTATACTCTAAGGTTTATATACTAGTTAACTTATACGCCCCTAAGATAGTACGTAGGCACTAGTTTTAGATCTTCTTTAGTAGCTAGATAGTTATTTTTCTCTACCCTAGGATTTCCTTTAGGGTATACTATACCCTATAGCCGTAGGTAAGAACTAGCCTTACTACGGCCGTATAGATATAACGGGCTTTAGTAAATAAGGCTCCCTAGGTAGACGCCGCGAGTCTAGAGAGAGATATATAGATAGATAAATTCATTTCTTCCCGATATAGTTCCCTTACGGGTCCATGCGGGGCTGGCTATCTGTAGTTATTTTACACGAGGGGGAAAACCTTTTCGCCTGGTAAAAACCCCTCCTCTCTCTCTAGGCATGCTATCCTATACTAGTTCTTGTTTTTCCTTCTTACTAGTAGCGGCTGCTGTGGCAGCCCTACATTCACCTGCTAGACCTATCTCTTCAGTCCTTATCCTCGTAGTTGTCCGGGTCCTAGTGGTCCTAGTGGTTCTGGTTGTCCTCCTAGTTCCTCTTCCTAGTTATCTTCCTATATTAGTTCCCTTGCTAGGCTAAATTGCTTAAGCAGCCCTAGGCGTAAGAACCAGTCTATTGCTACTTTAATCCCCTTCTTTGTTAAGAGGAGGGAGTAGTAGTCCGTGGTCCCTGCCCTTTAGAGCATCTATGCCCTGCCTTGTTGGAAGTAGGGGCAGAAGAGGAGGATATGCTTTAGGGTTTGTCTATGCTAGCCGCATGGACAGGCAGGACTAGGGTGCCCTAGCACCTTGCGCCTTGAGAGGAAGTCCTCTAGTCCAATATGCTCTATACGTAGTAGGGTGGCGAGTGTGCTCTATGGCTTAGATAGTTCGCTGTGGATTTGTCTGATTTTTGGGTTCCACTGTATGCTTTGGGCTACTAGCTTGTCTTATCTTCCCTAGCTAGTAGACTTTGTCCATCTCTCCTTCCACTTGTTCCTATATGCTATACGTAGCTTCGTTCGCTCCGGGAGACTCTGGTAGGTAGAGGGGCAGTAGTTAAGAAGTGAGTTTGCCTTTTTTCTAAGCAGGGTTCTTCTAGCAGGGCTAGTAGCGCCTCTAGTACTTAGAGTAGCCCGAGCTATCTATTTAATACTCTGGCAAGTTTCCTCTACTACTGTCGCGACTAGGCTATTCCTAGCTCTAATAGCCTAGGCTAGTGCTAGTTCGTCTAGGTGTAGTGAGAGTGGGGGAATCCCTATCTCATGCTCCAAGGTTTGTATGCTGGTTAACTTATACGCCCCTGAGATGGTGCGTAGGCACTGGTTTTGGATCTTCTTTAGTGGCTGGATGGTTATTTTTCTCCACCCTAGGATTCCCTCTGGGGTATACTATACCCCACAGCCGTAGGTGAGGACTGGCCTTACCACGGCCGCATAGATATAACGGGCTTTAGTAAATAAGGCTCCCTAGGTAGACGCCGCGAGTCTAGAGAGAGATATATACTGTTTAATTGCCTTAGCTCCTATTTCCCTAATATAGGGTCCCTATCTAAGCTTGTTGTCTACGTAGACTCCTAGAATCTTAATTATAGGCTCTAGGCATCCAGTAAATCTAGGGATACGGATCCCTGCTGCCATATTAAATCTCCTTGGTTTCCTTGTAAAATAAATGAGGTAATACTTATCGGGCGAGAAAGCTGACCCGTGGGTAGCTGCCTAGTGCTCGCAAATTTGATATGCTCCCTCTAGTGTCCTATAGTTCTATTCTATAGATCTACTAAAGGTTAGAATATTAGTATTATCGACGAATCTAAGGGGGAAGGTATTGCCCCTACGTAGCTGTATAAGTAGGTTAGATGCAAAGAATAGGTAGAGTATCGGCGATAGTGAGGATCCCTAGGGAATCCCGGTTAAGGTCTAGATTAGTGGACTGGTGAAGTCTCCGAAGGATAGCTAAGTGGTACGGTCCTATAGAAAGGATCGGGTGAATCTTTCTACCCATTCTAGGAGTTTTGCCATCCTTATATTATAGAGAAGCCTTCTATAAGATACGTGGTCATATACTCCCGAGATATCCAGGCTAAGGACTGAAGCCACTAGCCCTAGGTCTTGTGCCTAGATAGTATGGATCTGTTCTATGAGTAGGTCAAGAGCTGCTACTGCGGATCTGTTTCTCCTAGCTCCTATCTATGTATTAGGGAGTAGGCCGTATACTTTAGTAGCCTGGGAGATTCTATCTGCTATAATCCTCTTAAGTAGCTTCCCTAGCGTATTAAGTAAAGCAATCGGCCTAAATGACTTGGCTTTAGTATAGTCGTCCCTCTGTGGTTTCCTGAGGACTACGGTAATAGAGCTTTTAAACTGCCTAGGGTGGTATCTAAGTGCGAGGCATCCCTAGAAGAGCCTGGTGAGGGGTCCCCTTAGTGTCTTAGCGCATTGCTTTAGGAACCTGTTGGTGATCTTGTCTGGGCCTGGTGCCTTGTCTGGGGGAAGCTTCTTGATGGTGTGGAGGACCTGCTCTTCAGTAAGGTCTTGGGGAATCTCTACTGGCACTGGGTATATACACCCATCCAGATCTAAGAGGTCGGTGGCCCTAGGAGGTGGGAAGAACTGGTTGGTAAGGATTTCTGCCTTGGACTGGTTGTCGTAATGTAGTTGTTTATCTGCTCCCTGGAGGGGTGGGAACTAAGGTGGGGCTGGAGGTTCCAGTGCCCTTGTTCTTGCCCACTTTAAGAGCTTCTAGAGTGTAGATGGGTCCGAAGTAATCTTAGCTACTATTCTGCGCCATGCTTTTATTCTATCTCTTCTAATCTACCTCTTCTTGCTATTAGCAATAGTTTAGTATACTACCTAGTCCTCCTCCCTCCCTATAGCCGTCTACTTCCTTCTAGCTGCTCTAGCCTAGTATACTAGGTCCGAACACTCCTTTATTTATTGTATAGAGGCCTAGGGCGAGGGTCTCGCTACTAGGATAGTCTCCTAGATTATCCTTTGGATGGCCTCCTGGAGTAGTGTAGTAAAGTAATCTAGGTCTGCTTTAGTGTTAAGAGGGCTGCTTTAAGGTGTTCGAGCTTTAATTAGAGTATATTATTAGTTTCTCTTCTAGCTCTGCTTTCTTCTACTGGGGCCTTAGGGGGCGTAGTTCTGCGGGGGTAGGAGAAAAATTAAGTGTAGTAAGGATAGGTAGGTGGTTAGAGGATGATTCGAGCTCCTAGCTAACTCTATAGCTAAGGATTCTCTCCTCTAGCCACCGTGATATAAAGACAAGGTCTAGAGTACTCTCGCTACTACTATCTCGTCTAGTAATAGTGCCCCTTAGAAGGGCTAGGTTAAGATTAGCTGTGGTAGCTATCTTAATTAGGTTATCCGCTAGGGTATAGTATATTAGGGAGGTTATATCTTCCTAGATAGGATGGTAGAGGTTAAAGTCCCCTAGGAGAATATGCTCCCCTGGTTTTCTAAGAACTTCCGGTAGAAGAGATAGGGTTTCTAGCGCTATACTAGTATAAGAGGCTGGCGGGGGATTGTAGTAGTTATAGATGTAGATTATATATGTCCTAGTAATGAGGGAAAGTGTGATAAGATCTGGTGAATGGACTATTGCTTGCCAGGAGTCGGGGCTAATGGCCTTGCTTATAAAGAAGCAGGTTCTTGCTACTTCCTCCTAGGGAAAAACTGTATAGTAGGTAGGGTATCTTGCTATTGTCTTAACCCTCGGGTTCCTCTAAGGTTCCTGGATAGCTAGGATATAGTGGATCTTTAGGTCTACTTCCTTGAAGAGCGGGAGTATTACCCTGTCCTTGCTCTTATAGACGTTATACTATATAATAGAGAGAGAGCCTATGTCTAATATTGACTTCCTTCTATCTCTAGGTCCGGCTGCGAGGGGGCTAGTGGTATGGGCTGTGAGGAGGGAGTTCCCGCGGGCTCCTCTAAGGCGTGTTGTGAGCTATTAAGTCCGGTGAACCTTATTTAGTTAGGAGGCGGGGGGCGGCTTAAGTCTCTTGGCCTGCCTGGTCCCCTCTTAACCGGCTCCTCCTCCCTAATCCTCTTCCTTAGTCCAACGGTTAACTAGTTAGTTTAAGGCTATGTTTTAGTTATTAGGGGTCCTTCCCGGTGCCTTTCTAGTGCTGCTAGGCGGGCCTAGGCGGCCTTAGTATGGTAGGCTCTGCGTGCTGGGTAGGAGTTGCTCCAGGCTATATGCCTTTAAGAGTAGTTTGCGCACTATATACTTTTCTTAGGGCAGTCCCTAGTATTATGTGCCTTGCTATACTGTCCGCACTTTTCCTCCTTTTTATAATGGTTAGTAATATAACCGTAGGCCTAGCACTTAAAATACTAGGTTACTGTAAAGGCTACGTTATAGTACTGCGCTATATAGATAGCAAAGTTAATAACAAGCCCCTTATTAATGATCTAGTTGGCGGTTTCGGGTTTATAGTACTAAGGATAATGGCCGAGTGAGTATTTTCCCCTCTGGGAGCTTCCTCTTTAGCCTAGGCCAGCTTGCTAATACGTAGTCCTAGGTATAGAGATAGGTTCTGCTCCTGGATGGTTTTTAGATGGCTTAGGGGGTCTATGGTGTCGATTCCTTCTCGAGGGACGTTGTGTACTAGCACTGAGTATAGCTGCTAGTTAGGCCTAACTTCTTTTCCTAGTTCTATAGTCCTATTTCCTAGTCCTGGAGAAAGGGCTATTCTGGTTGCTTTATCCGGTATAAAGACTCCTAACGTCTCCACTGGGGAGCTTCTTAGCAGCAAGTACTTTCTTGCACGCCTAGCTTTTTCCTGCCTAGATCTTTCTAATAATTGCCTCATTTAAGAGCTTAGCTATTTCTTATCTATTTACTATCTCTAGGAAGTAGAGGGTAAGTTTAGTGGTGGCTGGGGGGGTAGGGGGCTTCGGGGCTACTTAGGCTATAATTTATACCTAGCTGCGAGTATTGGGTGTGGGTGTAGAGGTAGCCTAGATACGGTTAACTATCTTTTAGACCTGTTAGACCTCTTTAAGGATGTCCTTAAGGCCTGGCTCCTTAGTAGTTACCTTCTAGTAGATAGTAATATAATCCTAGAAGATTGTCTTGGCAATATCGAGAAAATTTTTTACCTAGCTAGAGAGGACTAAAGGGAGGCTAGCGGATATTTATAGGGCTTAGAGGAGGGTATCTACTGTTTTTAAGGCTCTCTTAACGTATTCTACGCTATACTAGGTGCTCTACGGTTTCTTAGGGGTATATTAGGGCTAGGTAGAGGTAGTTACTAGGGGAGGCTGTTCGCCTCTTCCTATATCCTCTATATTAACTACTTCGCGGCTATAGTTATCTTAAGTACTATTTTAGGACTCGCGAAGCCTAGGAGAGTCCCTAGGGCCCTCTCCCGGCGCCGTAGCTTAGGGTCGATTTTTTGGTATGGTCATGTTTTTTTTCTAAGTATAGCTATATTTAAATACTAGATATAAAAAAGGCGCTACGCGAAGTCGCTATATAACTAAATAGGCTAACCCGCTAATAAAAAAACTTTAATATATTTACGTTATATTATAAAGTAGGCTTACTATATACCGAAAAGCCGATAGTTAGAAGTAAAGATACGAGGTTTACTTTTCTATCTCTACTATATCGACGAGTCGCCTATCGCCGCTTTTTCCTAGGTCGAGAGCTAGATACTATATTAATAGAAAATAAGCTTAATTACCTTCGTTATCTATTATTAGATAGTATATTAGCTTAGTTATTTATTCTAAGACGTCTTAGAAGTAATACTACGAGCGCCTTAGTAACTAAGTAATTAAGTTATTTATTTATCGATTCCGACCGATTAAGCGCGAATTTTATTAGATTATAAGCCCGGATAGTGCTTAAGTAATAGCCTAATCGGCCGCAATTACTTAGAATTAATTTCTACCGAATACTACCGAATCCGGCGTATCCGAGGCCGTTTATTAGACGAGTACTTATCGTATTAATTTAAGTATTAGCGCAAGCTATCTCGATCGTCTCTTAAATAATAAAAACGACTAATTAGCCTATTAGGCGCATTAACTAAATTACCGAATCGAATCTCTAACGACGAACGACTATTCTAACCGTTATAATAATCGAATCGTCGACTAAGAAGCTTAGAACTATCCTAAAGCTTATTAGTTTAAGGAACTATCTATAATAGAGGTCTTTACTAGAAGAATACTTTAAGAGAGAGGATGTCAGGCCCCTTAAGCGCTACCACCCTAGGCAACTAGATAGATACTCAACAGCAACTAGAGGCCCCAGCTTTACCAAGGATAACTCGGTTAGGCACTAGGGCACGGGCCCAGCGCTAAGCGACTGGGTATATTTACCCTTCGCCCTCTCTTTCTAGACTCTCTTTCCTTTCTCCTTATACATAGATTTTCAGTTGAAAGCAATACCATCATTTCGGCTTTGCTGCCTTACACAATCTATGTACCACCAACAAGGAACCTGAACTCGATAACCCGACACCCGTACCATCAACCAGAACCTAAACTCGATAACCTGCAACCAGAACCCGACAACACCAACAACCTACAACCAGAACTTAACAATACCGATACTCTGCGACAAGCAACCCAGAAATATTAAAACCTATACTATTAGAGAAACAATAGTGCAATTACAGGAAATCTGTCTTCTTCAACAAGATACGAAGATCCTCGTTAATCCCGCACTAATCTCTTTAGAGTTTCACCCGAAACACGAGTAAAACTACTCTAAAAACCAGAATAATTAGCGAAGATTATAGCGCAACAAAGCCTATTCCCTATAAGCTACACCCGTAGCCGTACTAGCAGCATCGCTAGCACTACTTCCATTCACCTAAGCGATAATGAAGAAGGATCATTCAGCAACACAGTTAGGGGACCCAGCCAGAACCTCAACGAGTTTACAAGTAGTGCCATCCCATTTCAGGGCTTTCCTAATGCCTCAGACCAGCAAAGTCAAGCCGCCGGTCCCACCTCACGTCGCACCACCTCACGCAGAAACCCAGAACCCGAAGAACTTACACATTCATCAGCCACGGATCTTGACCTTACCATTAACCCCGGAATACTAAGTAACCACGGACTCGACTCCATTCGCTGGCCCAACGAACATGCCTTCTACAACTAGTACACTACAGTAATAGCAAACCAGCGCACTAAGTTCTACCACGTCCTCCAAGTCACTTAAACAGCTGCTAGTAAAGAGCATACAGCCCACGTCTCTCTTCAGGATAAGTACAAGAGACTCAAACAGACCCATAAGAAGATAATCGCCAGATCCAACAGAGTTATTAAGGAAAGCAACGATGAGATCAGCCGGCTCATCTAAGAAAACAACCTTCTGACTGAGGATATCGCCAACTATTACGAAGGTACCCTCCCTGGTACCAACATTCGCAGCCTCAACCAGGAACGTCAACTAAGGGAGGGAACTATTACCTCACAGCGAACCCTCCCTTATTAGGGCTCACGCAAGATGCTTACAGGAGATGTTGACAAGCTCATCTCCACTAACATCTATGCTTTCGTCAACTTCAAGGATAATATAATCTTCAAGCTTAAAGTCGAAGAGGACTTCTTCAAAGGAAATCAGAAGCTAATAATTCGCCATATCTACTCTCGCCTTGCTGATTCAATTGCTGCTATAATGCGCCCGTATATTAGTAGCTGCCAGACAGCCCTGGATTTCTTAGAAAAGCTAGGAAAGACATGTAGAATGGATATCGCAAAGAAAAAAGCTACTAATGACCTCATCCTTGCTAGACAAAGCGAGAAAGAGACGGTAGACTCCTACCACGCCCGCCTGTGCACACTCTAGTCCCTTACTAATCCAACTAAAGAAGAAAAGATCGATAAGATGCAGGATAGCATTTCCATTGGCTTAGCCCTCTCAGTAGCCACCCTTACCTTCACCTCTCTCGAACAGCTGCTCGAAACTCTCCGCAAGGCCGAATATCGTCGTCAAGAGATCAAGTCTACAAACATCCGTTCTGACAAAAGGATAAATAACAGCAATAATCCTAAAAGGGATCGCACCAAGCCTGCCTATAACCAGGAACCTACTCAAGGTAACCTTAGCCGCCAGGGCAGGACCAGAAGCGGCAATACAGACCAAGATGGCCAACAGGGCCGCATGCCTACTGCCACCAAACCAAGAGACTGGGTTGGACCATGGTATGAGCCTGAGCTAAAACCCTCAAAGCTGTCAGACGAGAAACGCCTCGTAATAACGAGGCAGGGACGCTGCCGTAGCTGCAGAGGCTCAGGCCACTTTGCATCTGATGCCTGCTGTCCTAACAACAACCGCGCCAGGTTCGCGCACATCCAGAGCATTGAGGAACTTGACTCTAATAGCGAGTCGGAAAACTCCCAGTCCCAGGAGTAAGTCGCCCCCTAGGACTACAAGAGCAGAAGGAGCTAGACGAGCAGCCAGCTAGTCGTAGTTAGAAAGAGATAAAGGTGTCAAACTTCGCAGTAGACAATCGCGCGTGTAAAATTAAGGGAACTCACCTTATTATACATGCTGCAGTGGCTGGTAGTAATACACGTTCTCTCATCGACAATGGAAGCCAAGCTGAGCTTATTGATGCCTCCTTTGTTCGCGCGCACAAGATAACAAAGATCCCTCTTGTTAAACGGATTACCATAACTTTGGGAGACGGAACATTCTCCCAATACATTACCCATGCCTCCCTAGTCGATATCAACATTGGTTCTCACAAGAAACAACTTCTCTGCTATATTGCCAACCTAGGAGACTATCCACTGATCCTTGGAGACGGATGGTTACGCACTCATAACCCGCACATCGACTAGGATAAGCGGTCAGTTAAGTTTTATAAGCCTCAGTGCTTTAAGGCTGGCTGTCTTACCACAAAACCTCATACTGAATACGCTATTGGGTGCCGACCTAAACAGAAGACAGAGAAATCCCAACTAGACATTCAACTATATTCTACATCCATGCTCTTCCACTTAGCATCACTTCCTGGACATGAAGGATACTACTACACGCCTACGGAACCTACCATAAACACTAGCGTAGCTACAACTAGAGAAGACGACTTTCAGAAGTTCATGAATGGAAAGAAAATATATGGACGAGAAGAACGCCTTGCCCGGCTGCCGAAGGAACATTACTGGATTGAAGAACTCTGGGATAAGACAGAAGCGGACATACTCCCTCCTCACCAGAAAGAAGACCATGAAATTAAGCTTAAACCTAACTGTGAACCTCCTCACACAAAAAGCTACCGTCCAATGTCTCAATAAGAAAACGAAGCGGTTAAGAAATACATTGACGAACATCTCGGAAAAGGGTTCATTCGCCCTAGCTCTTCGGACTGTACCGCACCTCTACTTGTTGTTAGAAAGCCAGGAGGAGGACTTAGGGTCTGTGTTGACTACAGAGCCCTAAACGCTATCACTAAGAAGAACCGATACCCAATCCCACACATCAATAAAACCCTTGCCCAGCTCAGTAAGGCTAAGATCTTCACAAAACTCGACGTTGTCCATGCCTTTAACCGGATCCGAATCAAGGAAGGCCATGAGTACCTCACCGCTTTCAACACTCGCTTTGGTCAGTACGAATACCTAGTCATGCCCTTTGGGCTCTGCAATGCGCCAGGCACCTTTCAGAGCTACATTAACAATTCTGTACTCGAATACCTAGACAAGTTTTGCATAGCGTACCTAGATGACATCCTCATCTACAGTGAAAAGGAGGATGAACACGCCAAAAATGTCAATAAAGTCCTCCAACGACTAAAGGACCGTGGTCTCCAACTCGACCTTGATAAATGCGAATTCAATATTAGATCAGTCAAGTACCTCGGCCTTATTGTCAGCACAAACGGAATTGAAATGGACCCAGAAAAAGTCTCTGCTATTATCAACTGGGAGGCACCGACGTCAGTCAAGGGTGTACAAGCCTTCCTTGGCTTTGCAAACTTCTACCGCCGCTTTATTAAGAACTTCTCCCACATAGCACGCCCCCTTACTGAGATGACAAAAGGAGAACAATTTACAACTAGGAATGGAAAACGCAAGATGAAATACCAGGAGTTCACATGGGACAACAAGAAACAAGCCGCCTTTAACCAACTGCAAGCTGCATTCACCTCCGCACCCATCCTTGTACATTTCGACCCTGAAAAGGAAATATGGGTTGAAACGGATGCCTCAGACTTTGTTAGTGCAGGTATCCTATCGCAGATGCACGACGGAGTGCTCAAACCAGTTGCATACTTTTCCAAGAAAATGTCCTCAACTGAGTGTAACTACATGATCTACGACAAAGAGCTACTTGCCATCATTCGCTCCTTTGAGACTTGGGAACCAGAACTCATAAGCACTCCTATAGACAAGCCCATCAAGGTACTTACGGATTATAAGAACCTGGAGTATTTTATGACAACTAAGCAGCTAACCAGCCGCCAAGCCCGCTGGGCTAAATTTCTATCCGCCTTTAACTTTATTATCTCCTACCGGCCAGGCAAACAAGGAGAGAAGCCAGACTCACTTACAAGGAGAACGCAGGACTTACCGCAAGGAATTGACGACCCAAGGAAGCAACACCGGTTCCAACAACTACTTCGGGACTCAAACCTAGAACCTAACATGAAGATCGCTGTCAATTCTATCCTCTTTGCTGCTGACAACCTAGAGGAGGAGGAGTTAGACTCTCAAGAGCCGGAAGATAACCAGACCCAGGAAACCCAGGAAGCCCAGGAAACCTAGGAAGCTAGACAAAAAGACCTCGATATACTTATCAGCGAAGCCTACGAGGAGGATAGAGCAATCCAGGACCTCCGTAGAAGCATTGATGCTGGAGACAGACGTGTACCAAGCCACTTAATTGGGAAGGGCTACAAGAAAAACATTCAGGACTTCTTAGTAAAAGATGGTTGGGTATGGCTGAAAGACGCGCTTATTGTCCCAGACTACTAACTACTACGCCTACGCCTCCTACAGGATCACCACGAAAAACTACTTGCAGGACACCCAGGACCCAAAGCCATGTATAGGGAGCTTGCAGAAAACTACTGGTGGGCTGGACAAAGGGAAGACGTTACTCGTTTCTGCAAGAACTGTCACCACTGCCGCCGCCACAAGCCATACTCGGAGCAAAAGCAAGGACTACTTAAACCGCTACCTATTCCCCAACAGAAGTGGCTCCACGTGACCCTAGACTTTGCAGAAAAACTGCCGCTATGTACTAGGAAGAATCAGGGATACCGACACTATCTAGTCATTACAGACCGTTTAACCAAAGGAAAGATCTACGAGCTAATAATAATACTAGGTGCTGAAGAAACCGTAGAGGCTCTAAACCGCCGCCTCTTTTGTGTACGAGGTTTTCTAATAGATATTATCTCCGACCGAGGCAGCGCTATGGACTCCTATATCTATAGAAGAATCATGGAACGATATAACGTAAAGGTTAAAATGTCAACTGCCTTTTACCCCTAGACTAACGGCCAGAGCGAGAGCTCTATTAAAGGTCTCAAAAAGTACCTCCGGATATACATTAACCACGCGCAAGACAACTGGGTCGACTTTCTACCTGAAGCTGAATTTACAGCCAACACGCATATCAGCGCATTAACTGGCATATCGCCATTCTTCGCCGATAACGGATTCCATCCACGCACTGGCTTGGAGCCTGTAAAAATCTACCAGGGTGCTAGAAAAGCAGAAGTAATTAGGGCAGACCGGTTAGTTGAAAGGTCAAATGCCATGAGAAGCTTCCTCCAAGAATAACTAGCCTGGATACAAGAAGAATAAGCCCGCCACGTAGACAAATTCCGCTAGCCACACCCTGCTTTCCGTATAGGCGATAAAGTATTTGTTGACGCCCGAGACTTTAACCTAGAACGGAACAGCAAGTCTCTCTCACCAAAGAACCTTGGTCCGTGGGAAATTACTAGGTCAATTGACGGCAAAGCATACGAAGTTGCTGTACCTCCTCATATGCAAGAGAAAGGAATCTTCCCTGTATTCCACCCCTGGAAGCTACACCTTGCCCCAGACAACCTATACCCGGGTCAGGTCCAGGAGCCTGGCCCAGTATACATGATCTTTGATGAGGACGAGAATGAAACTCATGAGGAGTGGGAAGTACTAGAGGTAGTGGACTGCCGAAACTCAAGGCATGGAGTACAGTACAAGGTCACCTTTACAGGCAACTGGGACGAGTGAAACTCTGATCCCCTATGGCAAACACTGGGGTAACTACAAGAATGCTCCTGATAAAATCCGTGAGTACCACGCATACCATAAGGACGCGCCCGAGCTGCCTAATTTTTTAAGAAGCTTAGTGGACCTCGCTTAGAGAAGGGGGGGGTAGTGTTAGGCCCCTTAAGCGCTACCACCCTAGGCAACTAGGTAGATACTCAACAGTAACTAGAGGCCCCAGCTTTACTAAGGATAACTCGGTTAGGCACTTAGGGCACGGGCCCAGCGCTAAGCGACTGGGTATATTTACCTTCGCCCTCTCTTTCTAGACTCTCTTTCCTTTCTCCTTGTACATAGATTTTCAGTTGAAAGCAATACCATTATTCGGCTTTGCTGCCTCATAGAGGATCTTTAGGAGATCGTTAGCGGCGATCTTATATAACTACTAAAGTAAGAACAGTCTAAAGCCTAAAGAAGAAGACGCTCTAGAGAAGATAGATCTTACTAAGTACGAGCGTAAGCTTAAACGGTATAAGAACTAGATTACTAGGGATACTAAGGTAATCTAAGTAAGTAAGATAATAGTCTATATAGACTACCTTCGTTTCCTATCTACGTTCTTAACCTCGAAAGAGATATAGAACGATATTAATTCTAAATTCGAAGGAGAAGGTCCTATCTAGTAATTAATCTACTTCTTAATCTAGACTAAGATAATTTATAATCTAACCTCGAATCTTAAGACTTTTCTTACGGAAGTATAGTACTACCTAGATAGACTATATCTAATTTAGTCTTAAACTTCTATCTAAGGTAGTAGTCTATAAGCTACTTACTAAGCTAGATTAGTACTCGATACCTAGGTTACGGCTAAGCGCTAATTACTTCGTAATAACGAAAAAATTAAGCTCTAAGACCTTATTAATTAGATTATCGATAAGAATAAGCGTAATATAGATAGATAGATAAATTCATTTCTTCCCGATATAGTTCCCTTACGGGTCCATGCGGGGCTGGCTATCTGTAGTTATTTTACACGAGGGGGAAAACCTTTTCGCCTGGCAAAAACCCCTCCTCTCTCTCTGGGCATGCTATTCCTATACTAGTTCTTGTTTTTCCTTCTTACCAGTAGCGGCTGCTGTAGCAGCCCTACATTCACCTGCTAGACCTATCTCTTCAGTCCTTATCCTCGTAGTTGTCCGGGTCCTAGTGGTCCTGGTGGTCCTGGTTGTCCTCCTAGTTCCTCTTCCTGGTTATCTTCCTATATTAGTTCCCTTGCCAGGCTGAATGCTTAAGCAGCCCCTAGGCGTAAGAACCAGTCTGTTGCTGCTTTGATCCCCTTCTTTGTTAAGAGGAGGGAGTAGTAGTCCGTTGTCCCTGCCCTTTGGAGCATCTGTGCCCTGCCCTGTTGGAAGTGGGGGCAGAAGAGGAGGATATGCTTTGGGGTTTGTCTATGCCAGCCGCATGGACAGGCAGGACTAGGGTGCCCTGGCACCTTGCGCCTTGAGAGGAAGTCCTCTAGTCCAATATGCTCTGTACGTAGTAGGGTGGCGAGTGTGCTCTTGTGGCTTGGATAGTTCGCTGTGGATTTGTCTGATTTTTGGGTTCCACTGTGTGCTTTGGGCTACTAGCTTATCTTATCTTCCCTGGCTAGTAGACTTTGTCCATCTCTCCTTTCTACTTGTTCCTATATGCTATACGTAGCTTCGTTCGCTCCGGGAGACTCTAGTAGGTAGAGGGGCAGTAGTTGAGAAGTAAGTTTGCCTTTTTTCTAAGCAGGGTTCTTCTGGCAGGGCCAGTAGCGCCTCTAGTACTTAGAGTAGCCCGAGCTATCTGTTTAATACTCTGGCAAGTTTCCTCTACTACTGTCGCGACTAGGCCATCCCTAGCTCTAATAGCCTGGGCTAGTACTAGTTCGTCCAGGTGTAGTGAGAGTGGGGGAATCCCGTCTCATGCTCTAAGGTTTGTATGCTGGTTGACTTATACGCCCCTGAGATGGTGCGTAGGCACTGGTTTGGATCTTCTTTAGTGGCTGGATGGTTGTTTTTTCTCCACCCTGGGATTCCCTCTGAGGTATGCCATACCCCATAGCCGTATAAGCGTAATATACTTCTTCCGAATTATAAGTTAATATTATTAAACGAGAAGTTAAATTTAATTAACCGAATTAATCGAATTAATCGAATTAGTAGAAATACCTCTACTATAATAGACCTTATCGAACGGAGAGGTACTTCTATCTATATCCTAAATTATTACGAGAAGGATTATTTATCCCTAATTAGAAACTTATAGCGAATACTATGCCTCTTAATCTAAGAATTAACTAAATACGAAGTTCGATACGAAATTAGGAGCCTTAAATTATATAGTAATTATATAGTTACCTCTTAAAGTTCCTATAAAGTCTAAGGAATAGTTCCGTAAATACTTTATTATTAATACTAGAGCCTACTATTACTACTATAATAATCGAGAAGTATTCTTAGACCTCTAAGATACCCTACTAAGTAAGATCTATACCGGAGGAGGACTAATCCGAGTGCTTAGTAGAGGAATAATTTAACTTACCTACCTAGATTCTAAGAACGACAAGATTACGAGGACTATCTAGTATGTTCTCTATACTCCCGATTTGCTAATTAGTATAATTTCCTCTCGGGTCTTCTATAAAAGGAAAGGCAATTAGCTCTTCTTCTATAGATTAAATAAGCTAGGATTCTATACTCTATTAGGCGAAGAAATTATACACACGCCTTATAATAAGGAACTCGGCTTCTTTAGCCCAAAGATTATTGCTATCGGCAACGAATCTAAGAATTAACAACGCTAATTACTCCTTCTAATCTCACCAATTAAGATCGATATTAATCTTCTATATTAACGAATAGGACATGCATTATTTTAAGCCTACTAGATACTTGCCCAGTAACTTGGCTATTAACTCACCGGCGAATAGGGCAACTACGAGATCTATGCCCTTACTAAATTATAAAGGAATATTAGCCATAAGAAGCAACGACGTGCCTCTGAACTAGGTAAATTCTATGTCGATACCGTTCAGATATCTACTCCTAGAATACACGGCGAACGCTACTTTCTCCTTACAACTAATAATACAACCACGTTCCGCTGGGGCTACCTATTTAAGAAGAAATATTATGCATTTAACACGCTTAAGGATCATATTAAGATGTAGAATACTTAGACCGGGAACTACCCGAAACGAATTCGAATTAATAATAGTCGAGAATTTGTAATGAATTAACTCCGAGCCTATTGTAGCACAAAAGGTATTAAACTTAAGATTTTAGCCCTATACACACCTGAATAGAATGGCAAGGCTGAGAAGGCTAATTACATTATCGAAACCCGAATTAGATTAATGCTTCAAGATGCCGGACTGCCCTCATTTCTCTAGCTAGAAACCTTAAATACCGCAATCAAGATTGTTAATCGGATACCCACCAGAATCAACAAGAATTCCAAGACCCCATACCAGTCTCTTAGCGAGATGTTGGAAATATCGAATACTCTTTCCAATATCACCAATTAGAGGACCTTTGGCTGTACTGCCTACGTCTATATTCTAAAGTAACGAAGAACCCAAGGAAATAAGCTCGAGCTTAGAGCTTAGAAGGGAAATCTTATCGGATATAAGGGAGATAATATCTACCGTATCTACTTGCCTAGTAAGCGTGTTGTTATTAGAAGCTCCTATGTTACATTCAATGAATCGAATCTGGACCTCCCTAATATTTTAAATAAGGACCTCTCAGATAAGGAGGACCCTACAATCGAATACGTTAGGACTCCCCCTTAATTCGGAGGGTGAACTCCATTAGATCTACCTTAGCATCAAATTGAATCTTAGCAATCAGAAGAACATAAATAGATAGATAGACTCTAGTCAATTGCTCAACAAGCTCTACGAATTCAAGATCAACCAGACTCACCCAGATTAACTAGCACTTTTGACCTGCTGAATTACCTATCTCGGAATAACACGTCAATCTTTAATCGAATCTCTACCAATTTCGGATGCAGAATAATATCTACCACCAATTAATAACTAAGACTAACTATTAGAATTATCGGAATCACCTTCGGCTTCAATACCTATGGCCAACTAAGAAGAATCGAGCCAGCCTACCCTAGTTCGAAAATCATTACGCCCTAAGATTCAGATAGAGAAGGGCTAAACTTATCGAAGAATTATGGAAGCACGCACCGGTAAACCTGGACGCCCACGCACCATTCTGTTAATTCTACTACTAATCACGGCATATTGTTTTGCCATCGGGCTGGATCACGCGCCCAAAATCAAGGACCTACCACCAGAACCACGAGACTAGACTAAAGCTATAAATTATCCTCTTAGGGATCATTAGATTCAAGCTACCACGAAGGAAATTAATTAACACAAGAAGAATAGCACCTGGATACTTACTAAGCCACCTGATTTAGCTAGGATCTTACCCTATACCTAGGTCTTCAAGTATAAGGCTAATTTAACCGGAAATCTCGCATCTTGCAAGGCAAGACTTTGTATCAGAGGAGACAAGCAACGCCCTAGACTTGACTATCTTGAAACCTTTGCATCAGTCGTCAAGCTAGCCACCTTTAAGATTATCATGGCTCTTATTACAATTCTAGATCTCGAATACTACCAATTAGATATCTCTTTAGCATTTATCAATGGCAAGATCGATAAGGATGATGTCTATATGGCACTTCCACCGGGATTTAATGACCAACCAAATGGAACCAATCTCGTTGCACATCTCTAGAAGGCACTCTATAGATTGAAATAAGCTCCACGCATCTGGCAGCAGGAGATTACTCAACATCTCGCAACTGTCCAATACTACCCACTAGAATCAGATCCCTGTATATTCCAACATGCTCAGCATAAGGGAATCATCATTATCTACGTGGATGACTTAATCCTTATTCACCAGGACAAGGATATCGTTGACCTTATAAGAAGTCAACTATCAGCCAAGTACGAATTACGCGATTTGGAACCAATTCATCACTACCTCGGCATGAGAATCGTTAGAGATCGCCCAAATAAGATAATATAGATTAGTTAAGAGTCCTACATTCAGAGGATACTATCCAGGCATCACATGGAGAATTGCAAGCCAATATCAACACCAATGGAACCATCTGGAGCTTCATTCACACCAAGAGCTGAAGAATAAGCCCCAATCAACCTGATCAATGAATATTAATCCCTCATTGGATCAATTGGATACGCGGCGAATATAACACGAGCTAATATTACTTACGTAACCTACAAGCTCTGTTAGTTCACTTATAACCCCTTAGAATCTCATCTAAATGCAGCCTACCGGATTCTCAGATATTTAAAGGGTAAACCAGATCTTTCAATCAAATTCCAAGCCTCCAAAGATGATCAGCTGAATCTCCAGGGATTCAGTGATGCTGCTTATGCTGATAATAAGGAGAATCGGGCCAGTACTCAAGGATACGTATTTCTGGCTGCCGGAGGACCTATCTCGTTCAAATTAACTAAGCAAAGCAATGTGGCTATATCATCCACTGAAGCTGAATACGTGGTAATAACCCTCGCTGCAAAAGAAGCTCTCTGGATCAAGAATCTCCTCAATGAACTCGGATATCATGGATCTGACTTAGCACCAATCCAAATGAATGGCGATAATCAACCAGCAATCAGTCTCACTCGACCTGACCGCAAGGACAATTCCAGGATCAAACATATTGAGACTTAGTATCACTTTATTCGCCAGCAAGTCGAAAAGGAGAAGATCAAATTGAACTACGTCCTAACTGAGCATATGATTACCGACGTGCTCACTAAACCATTACCCAAATTAAAGTTTGAACGTTTTGTCAATCAAATTGGACTTTGTAAGCAACCCAGATTGTAAAGCATTAATTCTATATTCTGTTATTTTGCTCTTATATCACTACCTTCCTTATTTGGTAATCAGTCTGGAGGTAATTAATCTGGAGGGTGTGATGGAAAATGAGCTCAATCACCTCCGTTATCTGTTATTAGATAGTATATTAGCTTAGTTATTCATTCTGAGACGTCTTGGGAGCAACACCACGAGCGCCTTAGCAACCAAGCAATCAAGTCATTCATTCATCGATTCCGACCGATCAAGCGCGAATTTCATCATATATTAAAGGATCTAAGTCTTCAGCAGATTTGCACCAATACAATTGCTCGATTCAGCCTAAGTACCCTCTAGAACCGCCGATATTCCCAGTCTAGTGGAAGCTGGGGTATTCCGGAAGCTGCATTTCAATATGAGCTATATTGCTGTCTGAACCGAGAGCTCCATTATCTCCCTATTCTATCCGAGTATTCCCACTCCAAAGACGGCCGAATAGATTTCTATATCTCTGATCAAAAGTAGGGGATCGAACTACTGCAGTGCGGAACTAATACTAAAATCGCTGAGCATATTACTCGATTTGCTAGTGGTGGTAAGTATCAAAGATAGGAGATCATGGACGACTATATTATTCTTAACTTCTATCCTAGAGCTGCGCTTCGAGAAGTTAAGATTCAAGGTAGGCTTCCTTACTATCTATTTTCTGTTACA
This sequence comes from Botryosphaeria dothidea, assembly GCA_011503125.2. Lineage (NCBI taxonomy): Eukaryota > Fungi > Ascomycota > Dothideomycetes > Botryosphaeriales > Botryosphaeriaceae > Botryosphaeria > Botryosphaeria dothidea. The sequence goes on from WWBZ02000073.1 coordinate 2,435,919, forward strand.
AGAGTTTATATATAATACTAACTTATTTCACTAATTAGATAAGAGAATCAAATCACATCTCTTTTATGTCGTTATAGAACCCGAGGAGCTTACTGTAGAAATCTATACACACGACATACAGTTGTGTAAGGCTTGGTCATTGAGTAAAGGGAAACAAAGAGTCAATACAGACTTCTACGGCTTCAACGATCCTGTTCCTAATACCACAAATAGTGGTGATCTGTTGCATGAACCAACACAGAAGAGGGAAGGGATGACGATGGAAATCGAGGAGATGAGGCTGTAAATGGAGGAGATGAAGAGAGAGATGGAGCGAGAGAGGGAGGAGAGGGAGCGAGAGAGGGAGCGAGAGAGGGAGCGAGAGAGGGAGGAGATGATGAGAGAGATGGAGCGACGAGTGGAGGAGAGGGAGCGAGTGAGGCAGAAGATCAAGCTGCAAAGAGAGCAAGAGGAAGATCGAGAAGAGATGGCACAAGAGCAGGATAAGCCAGTGCTAGGAAGAGATAGAAAAAGGAAAAGGTGATGGCGCAAGAGGTGGGATGATGACTTAAGTAAATGGATAGTTAGTTCTTCTACTCTTCACTCGATCGTAAGAGGCTTTATTTTGGTGATTATTGATGGTTGATGGAATTCGCGCTTGATCGGTCTGAATCGATGAATGAATGGCTTGATTGCTTGGTTACTGAGGCGCTCGTGGTATTGATCCCCAAGACGTCTCAGAATGAATGGCGACGCTTTGCTGGTATTTTGAGGACGGTAGTTGCCTTGATGAAGTTGCGGGTAGGTGCTCACATATGTAATCCGACATACAGGTGCCAAAGATCAAATTTGGAAATGGCGAGGTGAACAATAGTAGCAATGCAGCATCCATGGCGCGGGGATATGCTCGCTCATGACGTAGGCTCTACTCTAATGTGCCTGCCTGTCCGAGCTTTAATTGCTCTGACGATTATGCAATTACTATATAGGCTTTAGTTATTGGCTATAACGAGAAAAAAGCCTTTTGAATGTATTTCCGTAATTCTGTCGCGGATGCTAATGCGAGGGTTCGCCATGGCCGAGGTAACGGCGACCCCGAACCACGTCTGCCTGGACCTCGTTCCACTTCATAGTCCCGACCATCCTCAGCATCGCAACTCAGCGCTTTCACGTCACACCCTCTCGCTTTGGACGGCATTCGGGTTTACATGCACGAAATGGCTGGGCCCGCAAGAGAGCCTGCCCGTGCAAGCGTCCCAGAGGAGATGATCGATCTTATCATTTCCTTCGCCGACCACGCTACCCTGGAGAGACTCCGACTGTGCTGCAGACAATTCACCCGCCTCGCAACCCCGCGATATTTTCGTCGGTTCCGCTTTCGATTATCACAGCCCAGTCTGGGAGGTATCATCATGATCGCGAACCACCATATGGTCTCAAAGTATGTCCAAGATCTGGAGTTCAACATCCACCAGCTCCTGTGGTTTTTCGACTTCGACCATTTCCTACAGGAGCTCGAACTCCAACCAAGTACGTACTACCCACTCAAAATCCGCCACAGTCTGACCACGACCACAGACCGCCCATGGCTTCCACCAGCCAGCCTCAAACATCGCCCCACCCAATCCTTCACCCCCGCCGACCTCCACCAGATCTACACCCACTACACCTCCGAACGCGACACCAGCATCTACTACCTCTTCCACCTCCTCTCCCATCCCCACCCCAACCCCCTCCACCAAATCTACACCCAGCTCCCCCACGCCCTCGCCCAACTCCCCAACCTCCGCAGCATCACCATCACCTCCAGCACACCGCACCAACAACCCGACCCCTCCCACCACACCTGGCGCAACCTCACCTTCGCCCCGCCCGAACCGGAGCCGCCCGCGTCTCACCAAAGCTCGCACATCTCGATCCTGCTGCACGCGCTCGGCCGGGCGGCCGCGCTCCTGCACTCGCGCGGCGCCGCACTGCCGCTGCGCGCGCTGGCCTTCTCGACGTCCGACGACAGCCTGTTCGGCGGCAAGGCGCTGGAGGCGCTGTGGGGCGTCGACGCGCCGCCGTCCGACGCCCGCGACGACGCTTTCTACGAGCAGCAGTACCGCCTGGTGGCGCGGCCGGTCGCGCGCCTCACCCGGCTGGACGTCCGCGTCGACTGCTCCGCCAGCCTGCGCGGCGTGGTCGGGCCGCTGGCGGCGTTCCTGCGGCGGGCTGCGGAGCTGCGGGAGCTGGCGTTGGTGGTGCGCAGCGAGACGGGGAGCGGCTGGAGGAGCCGGGTCGCGCCGGACGCGGCGGCCTGGCGGGAGAAGGACGTCCTGCTAGCGCTGCTGGAGGGAGAGGATGAGGAGGGGTGGGATGGGGACGGCGCGGGCAGGGGTGATGGAGGGCAGGAGCAGCGAGGGGTGCGGTGGCCGTTCTTGCGGAAGCTTTCGCTCGGCGTGCCAACGACCGAAGAAGGCTTGCTGGGGCTGCTCGGGCGTGTGGCGGGGACGTTGCGATCGCTGCAGCTTCGCAGTGTGCGGTTCTTGCCGCTGCTCGGGGACTGGGAGAGCGCGCTGAACGGGATGCGAGATATTCTTGATCTGAAAGAGCTGGAGATGTGTTGGCTCCAGCAAGATACGACCTTTGTGAAGAACCACTGCGGCGAAATACTCGTGCCCGACTTGTTCGACGTGTCTCATGCGGAGGGGGAAAATGCTGAAGAATGGCTCCAGACTACATACCAGCACTACGAGACACAATTGGTTGACTTCGTGCTCAGGAAGAGTAATCATGGGCTTGTATTGGATCAGGAGGAATTCTTCAGGGTTCACCCACAGGATTGCGAATGGTGCACCGGACGACTTCGCCATAGCAGCAGCTGAGGAAAGAATGACGATGTCGGGAAGTGGACATTAGTTGGAAGAATTGAGCATTGCATCATGTCCAATTAGCGCACATATTCGTTGGCGAGACTGCGAATATAAGAACTCCAGAATTGTAGCTGAGGACCGCCATAAGACCGAGATGGGAGGCTACGGCGCCCACTACGGGGCCCGTAAATCTCGCCTGCGGGCCCTCGACGAGACGCCTATGAGTAGATAGCTAGCCCTCCGCGAGTTCTCTAGAAGGTCTAAGGAATCATCTAATTACTACTTTATCTATCTTGCCAATTCGACTCCTACGTAACTCCCTGTCCCTCTAAGCCTTAAGTTATCGAGTTACCCTTAGTCTTAACGACTAACTCTGGAGGCTTATTTAACTCTTAGTCGGTAAGCCGGGACTAATATTACTCCTCTATCTCCGTTGTTAGCCGCCTTCTTAGCTTATATAAGTAGACTAGCTATTCTTCGCTTAAGTACTCGTTATAATAGAGGATTAGACGTGCCTTATAATACTAGGACACGGATGCGGTAAGATGTAGACTGCTAGTTATGTTCGTGTGGACTGGCTATTGTACGTTTGCTGGATCGTATCGAGTCCCTAGCTCTCGCAAGATGTGTTCATGGTTAAATTCCTAAGGATCCACGTGTGCCTCATCCGTGAAGTGAACCAAGTCCCAAAAACCAGCCAACTACTTGTCCTTATACTGTTTACCATACGCGATCCGTGCTTGCTTGTCCCTGCTCAAATCTAGATCATCTAGGATGAGATGGGGGAGAGTCAAGATCCCACTAAGACTCGTGCAACATCAAACCCGTATAGTCACTTGCTCGCCCCGAGCTCACAGGAACCCTCCCAAACCACACAATAAGGGATGCATCATAGCAGATAAAAATGATCATTCCAGAGCCCCGCCACCATGCCAAGCCGAGCCATATCCAGCAGTTCCCCCTCCCACTCATCCAAAAGTACTCGAAAGAGACCGGGCCGTGACCGCATCTCCGCTCTAGCCGAACCCGAGCTCCAATTTCTAATGGCAAAGAGCAGAGAGAGAAAGAATCGATCCACCTATGCCACTAAAAGCAGCAGCAGCAAAAAATTATTTAAGTCAGAAAAATAAACGCTCAACCATTTTTTGAAAAAAAAAAAATCAAGAGCGGAATAGACTTCTTAGCCGCTCACCAATGCCTGGTCTCTCGCTACCATGTGCAGCAGCAGCACCGCCGCCGCCACCTCCCGCCGTCAAACTCATGCTGTGGCCAACGTTACTGACCAACCGCCCCAAGCTACTTCTCCGTCGTTGGCGTACGATGACGTGGGTGTGCGTGGAGTTGTCGCCACGGGAGGATTGGTGGTAGTAGTCAAAGGGATCGTCGTAAATACGCAAAAAGGGTTCGTTCGTGCGATGGCTGTGGCGATGGTGCCGCATCGGCGGACGGTCCGGGGCTTCTCGATCGGGCGGGAACAGCGGCGGGAAGGTCATCGTATGCGGGAAGCCGAAGAGCGGGATATCTAAGGGCGCGCGAGCCTGCGAGCGTGGAGCGTTGATGCGGTAAAAGGATGTATAGAGACCGCCAGGCATGTTGGGAACGAAGGTGTCGTCGGGTTGATTTGACGATCCGTTGCCACCGTTGTTGCCTGGGGTGTTGTTGGATGAACTGCCAGATCCAGATCCGGAGCCTGATGCTGATGAGCCGGCTGCTCCACCGGCAGATCCATTTCCGCCTTGTTGCCCTTCCTTGTCTTCCTTCTCAATTCCTTTCCTGCAATGTGGGCAAGTGTCGTGCTCGCGTAACCATGCCTCAATACACTGACCGTGGAACCAATGGCCGCATGGAAGCTCGGTCACTTCCTCTCCTATTGGGACCTCGTCCATGCATATACTGCACTCGCCATGGAGCTCGTCTTCCGGAAAATCAGGAGGTGAATCACCAGCGCCAACCATCGCACGAGTTACGCGTTTCCTGGGCAGAGCTGCTATGGCCTCGGCAGATGCTGGTCCTGGAGCATTTCCTGTAGCATTCTGCTCCATCAACTGAGAAATAACGCGGTCAAGCGCTTCCTGGCTGTAAACGGCATCACCATGTGCGGCGAGTTGCGGGTTCAGAAGAGACGCGAACAAGGCAGCAAGTGGATTTGGCGGTATAGCAGCTTCGCCACCTGGCGATCCGGGACCGTGATTGTGATCTCGAGCGAACGGCGGCGAACCAAATGCACCACCTCCAAGAATGCCAGCAATAACCCTATGTCGAATTAGCACTCTCCGGTACCAGTCGCCAAATCCCTGCACTGCTGTACGAAGTTGTTCGTCACGGGACTGCTCATTGAGCGATAAACCGGCAAAGGAGTCAAGGTTGGAGTTGTAACGATCCGCATGCGCATTAGTCCCTCTCACTTGAGAACCATGAGGGCCGTTGACAACGTCTATAGGACTAAGAAGTAGTCAAACCATTCTCCAGGCGTGACAACGGGTGCAAATCCAGACGTCTCAAAACAATGATGAAAGAGAAAAGGACATTCGACTTACTCATGAAGGCTATCCGTCGGCTCGACGTGAGGTCCAGGATTGTTCGCGTCCCGCGGGAAGAGCCTCGCCGTTGATGTGTAGGTGTAGCGCGGACCACCGCCTGACCTTGTCTCTTCTCTCGATGAAGAATCCGGTTGTCCCTCGCCCTGGCCTTGTTGCTCTTCTTGTTGCGCTCGCGGCGCTCCTCCCGCTATTCCCTGCATCATGCTTGCAAAGTTACGGAACAAAGGATTCACGAAGGTATTAGGCTCGCCGAAAGTGGCGTGCGTCTGGCCTTGCCCGCGAGGTCCTCCGAAAGACGTAGACCAAGTGCCAGTGATGGAGTAGCTGTTCGGTCCGTTGCGCTGGAGCCGTAATCCTGGCGGCAATCCTTGACTCGGGTCTGGCACGCCTTCTTCGGGGTCTGGGGCGTTCCACGGGTTGTGATGGTGAAAGGGATTGTGTTCCTCTTCGAAGTCGTCGTCTTCAAGCGCTAGATGGTCGTCGCGGGGATCGTGATCGGGTTCAATCTAACGGGCGTTGTTAGCAACGATGACTTTGAAACGCAATCTGGATACAGCCGGGCTGTTAAACCAAGGGCAACTGATCGTCATTCGGCATGGAAGATTGCAAGGCGCGATAAGGCAGGGGAGCATGTGGCTGAAAACTTACAATTTCGGTGAACTCGGACTGACAGTCAGGGCATGTCAGACCATGCTCGTCCCGATACCACTCGTTTTCGCACTGATGGCAGAAGACCATCTCGCGATTTACCTGTGGGGTACTCATGGCGGGGGAGTCACAGCCACGACGCGCGTGCTGGCGGCAATTTGCAATGGGCGTTCAAGGCTAACAAAGGGCGCTGCCGGCCAGCACTTTGCGGGGGTGGAAGGCGGCTGAGGTTCCGGGGCGCAAAAGGATGGCGGCGGACCGTCGGCGTCGCAGGTGAAATACAAATGACCGAGGCGCAAGGCTGATCCGGTGTTTGATGTGTGTAGCTTTTCAGCGGATTGCGATTGTCTCGGATTCGCGGCGGGAGTGCAGCGGGCAGGGCTATGTCATACGCCAGGGTCGTGTGCGCTGCGGGGAGGCCAGGTGAGCTGTAGAGATAATAGCTGCAGGTGGCGAGCGCGATTTGCAGTGATGGGAGAGTGCTGTACAGGCGACGGCGGGGCCGGAGCGATAGATGTGTTAAAGGATGGGCGTCAGAACGTAGAGGAAAGCGTAGACGGGAAATCTGGATTGTCAAAAGATGCCGCGGGCTTGATGGAAACGCAGTCGACAGGCCGGTGACGCTGGCGCCAAGCTTTCCGCGACGACAACCCGCACGAGTCAGCTCTCGCAGCCCAGGGTCCACGAACTCTGCGTCTCTGGGCACAGTACCTCGCAGTTGCGGAACCACGTTGCGGAGAATCCACTTTGCCCTTCATGCTGGCTCCAGCTCGTTTTATGCGCTCACGAAAGTGGGAAACAGTGCGGTCGCTCGTCCGGGTCTTGACTCACTTCCGTGTTCCGATCCATCTTCTCTTGACTTCTACATCCTTCTGTACGAACCACGGAACAAGCACAGCGGAAAGACACGCTGTCGAGATTGTTGCCTTGCAAACCTCGCGCTATGATACAGAAAGTTGTGTATGAGTGTAAAGTGCACTGCCTTCCCCAACGCCGCCCAAACATCCTCCGCACAATCCAAAGTGCCTCAAAGCCGCATCCTCCCGATCACGCAACGCTCACCTATACCATTTGATTATTTCCTCCGCGAACCTCTGATGAGCAAACTCCCGACCACGCCTGCTGCGACAGCGAGACCGCCGACGATAGCGACGCCCACAAGACCCTCCTTCGCGACCCGGTCATCGATGAGCGTCTTCAGACTTCCGGCCTGCAGGTTGGCAGGCTCGAGATCCAGCAGGAGCTCGTTGTATCGACGTGCTTCAGCATAGTTGCCCAGCTTATAGTTGCCCAGAGCAAGATAGTACAGGCATTCGCGGCGGCGCTCGGGGCTGTTGCGGAAGATTTCAGACAGAAGGCGCACACCTTCCTGCTGCTCGCTACGGTGCGTGGACTTGATGAGACCCTGGAGTATGGTTGGTTAGATCATCGTGGAATACTGTGGCGGACGGGCAGGGAACAACGGAGAACATACCCATGCGTAGTTGAACTTCGTTTGGATGCCTACGTATTCGCCCTCTTTTTCGTACTGAGAGCGAAGGACCTGGAGCTCCTCAGGCTTGAGTGGACTGTCGAAGGGAGTCAGCGTGCATGTCGCATGGATTTGCGCTCGGCCATCGGGCGTGCGGACGGAGCTGGCTCACCTCTCCGCATCAGCGGCGTCTGTTGGTGGAGCGCATCTGATTAGCTGCTCTGAAATTTTCGCGACCGTGAACGCGGGAGCGTGGAGTATAGTAACGTACAGGGCAAAGAAGGCGCCATGCTGTCGCAGGTAGAAACGCAGGTGCTTGGATGTGAGTGTTTCGTGAGAGGTGGGAAACGCTTGCCGCAAGCCGGCTGATCGCGCGGCGCCTTGGAAAGCGCTGACGTACAGCGGCCGCCTTCCGCTCACCGCCCGCACGAGTGCCGCTAGCCCTAAAGGTGAAAACCAAAACACTGCAACCGAGCTCGCCCTCTTCTCCCAAACACTCTCCGCATTTATCTGCACCGCCTGCATCGACGTCTTCGCAACACACAACTCCGTAATCAAAATCCGCCAAAATGCTGCTCGACGAGGAGCCCCACAGTGTATGCCACCCTGAGCTTCCTTGCGCAGTCACCCCGCTAATCAAGTACGCACAGCTCATCAAGCAATGCTTCGACAACTTCAACCTCGCACCCGACAAGCAAGCGCTGAAGCGCGCTGCCGGATCCTACCAAACCTTAAATGGCTTCCGCAAACACCATGTTGCTGCCGAACAAGAAAAGCTGCGTGAGCTGGACCGAAAGCTCGGCTCTCTCCAGTCCCAACACAACCTCACCACTCAGTCACACAACCCGGCCGAGCACGCCGCTGAAATCCTTCGCCTCGACACTGAGAAGTTCAGAGTCGCCAAGCAGGTCTCAGACCTCGAGATCGAGGAAGAGCGTCTCGCACAGGAGTTGGAGCGCTTGAAGGGCGAGTTGGAGGAAGTCGAGGCCCAGGGCGTGCAGGGTGGAGATCTGAAAAAGGCTGATCTGGACAACACTGAAACCGAACTGTAAGTGCTTCCATCGGCTTATAAAAACGCCACTCTCTGCATGTTTTCCTTGATGCTGATGCAGTGTAATCCATAGGCTCCGGCTATACTTCTACCGCAGCCTCAACATCCAGGCAGAGACGGATCCGGCTGGAAATTTCAACAGGGCTGCACTCTACAACAAAAAGACCGCAGATTCTCACGTTGTGACCCTGAAGCCGGAATTCTCACGATTCTTCTACGCGGACTACCTCTGGAAGCACGTCTAGAGGTTCATTCTTCACAGTTGGATGCTGGAATTATGGAATGCTACGTCTCGAAGCACAGCTGTGCTTCATTCTGGGTTTTATATGTTGCAAACGATACCATGGGATTCATTGGATGGGAAATTGGTGTTTCGGTGTTTGATAAGGGAAACTGAAGGAGAATCCTCGAAACTTTCATATTGATAAGCTAAGCCGCCAGTCCGCTGGGGGTCCGCGTATAGCACGCAGGCTCCTCGCGGTGGTGGCGCAAGGCTGGGTGGTTGCCTCAGGGACCTTGGTCCTGAGAGTAACCGTATTGCAGACATGCTAGGCAGGTGTTACTGGCTTGCCAACTAGTTAGATGGCTCTTAGATCAAGGGTAGGAAGTGGTAGATAGCAGAATGTTCATTGCTTGTCGACTGCCGGCTATGGTTCTTAAGTCATATTTATATGTGCAAGTAACGGGACATCAGAAGAACAATACTAGAAGTACAGGAAACCCCGTATTGTCACCTCACCCTCGTAACAGAAAAGAGATACAAGTGAAATCTCCCCAGGACAGATCACCGGTAGTTATAGCCCTTCTCATAATAATTCCCATAGCAGTCGACCTCGCCATCCCCGCTCCTCTCCTCCACCGGTCGCCGCACCACCTTGATCTCGCCCTCCCAGTGCCCCTCGACCTGCGGCTCCGCCTCGCCGCCGTGGGCCACCGCCACGGCGTGCGCCGCCTTCCTGTCCCTGCGGAACGCCGACAGCTGCGCCACGACATCGAACACGCGCGTCGGCTGCTGCTGCCGCTGCTGCTGCAACAGCACCGGCGGCGGCGCCGGGCCCTCCGGCACGAACACCACCTTCTCGGCCATGTCGGCCAGCGGCAGCGCGCGCCCGGGCTCGCGCGACGGCACGCCGCACTCCTCGTCGCCGAAGAACGAAAAGTCGCGCTCGGCGGCGGTCCAGAAAGCCTCGGTGTCGGCGTCCTCGGTCGACGACTTGGACGGGTACAGGCGCCACGCGCTCGTCGGCTTGCGGTTCGCGTCCGGGTCGTCCGGGGGCGCCATCTCGAGCACGATGCGGCGCAGCGCGAACAGCGAGCGCGCGTACTCGCGCTCGGCGAGCTGCCGGTCGCGCCCCGGCGGCAGGGCGTAGGCGCCCTTGGCGGCGAGGGCCGCGATGTGCGTCTCCTCGGCACAGTCTTTGATGAACTGGATCAGGCGCTGCGGCAACTCGGGGGAGGTGGTGGATGGCGGCACGTTGGTGAGGACGAGGGTCTCGGTTGTGGGCAGCATGCTCGGGTGCAGGTGGGCTTCGTTGGACTGGCGGAATTCGAGGCGCGCGCGGCGGTCGCCGGCGGCGAGGGAGGAGGAGCGGCGGGGCCGCGTGGGGTGCCCGTTTTCTGAGGAAAGGGTTTGGAGGGTGTCGGTGGGCTCGGGCGCGTCTGCGCCTTCGGAGGAGAGGCTCAGTTGCGTGGCTGCGGAGGCGAGGTCGGCGGCGATATCGCTGCCGCGTCGGGCCTCTGGTGTTTCGGGCGGGTTGACGACGACTTGGGGCTTGAGGGGCGGCGAGGCTGGGACGTCGCCGGGCAGCGCGAATGCCTGGTGTTCGTAGGCTGGGAGCTCGGCTGGAAGGGCTTCGTTCGCCGGCATCTCGTGGATGGAGCGGTTGTCTGTAGGTGCTTCGTGAACCTCGTTGAATCCGTCGAGCTCGTGGGCCGTGGAAGGGGCGTAGATTCCAAGATCGCCTTCCATCTCCGCTCTGCCTACCGTGAGGTCCGCGGCAGCGGTTTCTTCGGTGATGACTGCGTGGTTGACGCGCAGATACGTCAATCTTGCCGAGGCGTATTTCTTGATGACCGGTGTTAGCTTCTCCGCTCCGGGCATAGCGAAGTCTTCCTGAGGCTCCGACTCCTCGAAGGAGAGCAATGAGGGTGGTCTGGGTTTTTTGGTTAGTCCCCTAGCCACGGTGCCTGCATCAAATACGTGAAGCTTCTTGGAACGAAGAAGTCCAGAAATCCCTTCCACGGTCAAGTGGTTGCCCGAGATATACAGGTGGGTGATCCCGTCGGTATAGACGTCGTTGATGAAAGCGCTACCAGAGAATTCGCCGACCAGCTTGGCTCTCAGGACCTCATTTAAATCTTCCTTGTCGTACTGATCGAATAGCAGCGGAGTCTGCATCGGAGACGATGGCGATGCTGGGGACGGTGGAAACTGGTCCGGATCAATCGAGGGGCCGTAAGAGCGGTTTACCCATGATCTCGCCTTGATATTGAAGCAGTTGTCCAACAGCAATCGTGCGCTCGCATCCGTTAATTGATTGTCGCGAATGTCAAGGCTCTTGAGTCTGGTTTTAACGGCGACTGCCAGAGCCTCAATCTCGGCATCTTTCAACGCCAGTGATCTCAGCTTCAGAACCCTCAGACTGTGGCAAAACTTGAGGACAGATAGCACGTCAGCGCCTTTTGCAGATTTCGTCTTCGAGAGGTCAAGGTAAAGCAAAGCAGGGAAATGCTGTAAGGCTTCGGCAAGGCCGCTATACGTGGCATTATTGCAGGCGGATGCGTCCAGATAGCGGAGCCAGAACAAAGGGAAGTCATGGTTCGTCCTCGGGAGACTGTCAGACATCGACGAGAGCCTCAGGTTGCTTGGACGGCGGAGGGTGATCAATGCTCCATGGTCGAAAAAAGGTAGGCCATGCACTATGAGAGACTGCAGTCGAGGCAGACGCTCGAGAACGTCACGAAGCCAGTCCGAGTGGGGGCCATCGTAAATCTCAGCATGAGCAGGTGGGAAATGAAGCGTGTGGGTTAGCTCTCGCGTGCTCAGCCTGGCCCAGGAGAGCGTCCTCTTGAAACGGACGAGAGCAACTGTGGAGGTTAGGAGGTGTGATAAGACGTGTATCAAGCTGACTGACCATAGACGACGTCGTTCTCTACTCCGAAGTGCGAAGCGGGATTGCCCCACAGTTGGCGCGTGAAGATACGATGCCACTCCCGACACACGAGCGCCGCGGCGCAAAGGTCTCTGGAAGGGATATACTGGGCGACTATGGGCCAGTAATCTCGCGCGTTTGCGGCCTCGTATGACGGGAGGACGTCGTTCATCATCGGGATGCGTCCGTGTCACGCCGAAGCCGTCGAACAGAGGAACATTCGTGGTGGGCGAGGTGAGGCAGAGGCGAACCTGGGGAAAAGGCCTCAGGGCGTGAGCAAGTTCACATGGTGGTCGCGAGGTTGGGTGGAAGGATGCGCCAAGGCGTTGATGCAAGTTGTATGATTGGCGGTGTTGAGCAGAAGCAACACATGCGCTGGTGAGGCTGTGCCGGTGGAGCGTGCCGCTTCCGTCCCGACGTCATTGTCACGTGGCATCAATCAGTCACCATTCGGTCCCAAAGAGTATCTTCTCTGGCATACAAAAATACATCGAGGATACTCAATGAGGCTTGCTCAGTCGCTGAAGTATCTTGGTTGAAGCCCTCGCCTCAACGCGTAATCGCGGAAGCACGTAGTGGCTCAATTGGCATTCTCATCTCAGCAAGGGGAACAAAGCAAGCAATACGTTATAGCCCTTATTTGGTCATTTCACTTGATAATTTCTCCCACAAACCGTCGATCATCAATCTCAGCAACCAAGCTCCAATCAACAATCCGCAATCTTCTGCCTACCTCATGACCGCTCAATATCATGTATTTAAGCTCGCACTCCCTCAGATCAGCGCCCAACTCACCGTACACTCATCTAACTTCCAACTGCGATCATGTCTGGAATGCAAAAGACTCCGAGGCCCGGCGCCAAATCAAACCCAATTTCATCTGCTTACAAAATGACCAAGGAGGACGCCAGCAGGATACAATCAACACAGGGACAGAGCGGAGGGGACATGTCTTCATCCGGTTTCGCAGCTCGCGCTCAAAGCGCTGGTGACAAGAATGCTGCGTCAGGTGGGAAAGGGAAGGAAGGTGGTGGTGGTGGTGGTGCCAACAAGTAAAGTTGGGAGGATGTGGTTTGGGGGTAGTTGACCGGTGGATGCCAAATGGGGCAGTGAGCAGGGGGGACGGAGAGAGTTGATGGATGTTAAGATGCGGGGCTTCCTGTAACAGATAATTGAGCATGTGGAAGACATAATGGTGCCCTCATGATTTCAGAAGACTTCGCGCAGGTTAACAAGAGCGGTGACTTAGCGCTGCTCCAAGGATGCATATGCCTGCTGCTACTTAGCATCTCTCTCAGGCAAAAGAGCCAGCTGCCTCCCTTACTGCCTCGTGAGCACAACATCATAAGGCGGATAATGAAGCTCCACCCCATCCTCTATCTCCACAAGCACGAACTTGCTCAACGGCCACCCATTCTGGTCCGTATACCTGGTATCAAACAGCGTCAGCACCGCCATAAACAAAAATCCCACGCCATCAACTTACCCATCAAAGTCAAACCAATCGCACGTATCCAATTCCGGAATCGCCCTCCATACCTGCGCGCCCTCGCCAAACTCCGCTTTCTCTCCCGCGCCCTCCGCGGGATTGAGACTGACGCCTTCCGGCTTCGAGAAGAATCGACTCTGGCTCTCCGCCGTCCACCCAAGCTTGTCAAGCCCCTCCAGCGCGCTCGTCCCATTGACGACCAGCTCCCGGAGGAACAGCACGCCATCCTTGACCTCCATCCGCGCGAACGACTCCGTCCCGTTCGCCGCTCTCACCGTGCTCACCTCATCCGCAATCGCGCCGCCATCCCTCGCAGCGCCGTACCTGCCCGCATACCTCGCGCGCAAGCGATCCGCATACGCCTCCGCAAAAGCAGGCAGAAGGATGGCGTGGACGCCGTCGCGCACGACGGACGGCGTGAGGTTCGTGTAGTTGGCGCTGGGGGGCGAGCTAACCTGGGTGAGGATGACGATGCCGTAGCCGTAGGTGGAGACGACGTCGAGCCAGCTGTGGTAGCCGCCGCCGTCGCCGGACTTGCCGTAGACGTTGACGAACGGGGGCATGGCGGACGTGTTTGCGGCGAAGTCGGCGGTGTGCAGGACGGCGATCTCCCACCCGACCCCGGATTGTTGCTTGCCGTCGGGGAGGGTCAGGCGGGGTTGCAGGGAGTTGCGGCGTTGGGTGGGAGTGATGAGTTGGGGGGTGGGGGATAGCCAGACGGTGTGGAGGAATTTTGCGAGGTCGTTTGCGGAGCTCTGAATGGGTTGGGGCTCCGGTTAATGCACATGGACGAGAAGAAGTCGTTTACTTATGGTGTTGCTGTTAAGCGGTGCTCCTCAGGAAGGTAAGACTTACCCACATGCCGCCTGCTGGGTCGTAGCCGGGGCCAATAAAAAGATCCACCCAATTCTCACCAGCAGGTACCGCTATATCCTTAGTAAGGCCATCCGGAATGGCTCCAAAGAAGGAGTGTGTCATATTGAGATGCGCAAGAATCTCTTCGTTCGCATAATCCGACCATGTCTGGTTCGTGTTCGCGAGCTGATTATGGTAATTTACTACAGCAGCTGTGAAGCTCAAGTCAGTAGATGGTCGCAGGTGAATATCACATCCTACACTTACATGAGAGGATAGAGGTGCCCACGTTTGAATCTACAGATAGGCGTAAGCATATTTTAGACACAACGGGATTGGTGACACAAATGACTTACATGCGGCTCGCTGGCCAGGGGCAAACATAAGGTTACGTTGCTTGGCAGACTCGATAATCTCCTCGGGTGTGACGCCGGCCCATTCTGCGCCAATTGTCTCGGCGGTGGCTTTCGAAAGCCCAGTTACTATGTTGAACTTTGTTGAGAATCCTTCTCTGGGCAGTCCAGAGCTATGACTGGCAAGCATGGATAGTGTGATTTCACTCCCGCCATTCTCCCAGTCTATGTCTGGCAGCCCAAACTGGGGAAGCGCTTGTCTGACAGGTGATTCTATGCTCAAGGCAGGCAGAACGTCTTGAGACTTGCTCTCATTTTCCACAACCAAGGCTGAGAGGGTGGCGATGCTCTTCGAAATTGAGAGAACACGAAAAACGGAGTCACTGTCTACTTGGTTGGAACCAATAGTATCGTTTCCAGCCGTTTCGTTGAATTTAAGCAATCCATGGTTGAATGAAAATGTTTTCTCTGGATTAGAAGCATGAACCTGGTATCACGCACCATGGTTAGCATTTTCGGTACCACGTAGTAACATGGAAAGATGTGATAAATGACGCAATAATTCAACAGCAAGCTACAAAGAAATTTCGTCCGGGACTGAAGCCACCATGCGGCACTCTTCTGCGCAGGCTCATCCGGACGGCAGCTTCGACTTCTTGTGACTTGTGTTGCAGTTTGTAAATGGGCCAATCAGGTAAACTTGGCTGCTCGCTTGATCGGCGAACTACTAGGGAGAAACTCACTATGGCGAAACTGAAGCCGTCGCGGGTGTTGCCAGTAAACAGGCCTGACAGGTTCCGTTCAACTTCCTTGAACGCCGCCGTCACAGAGGGATGCTGTAGAATAGCTGGATCAGACAGAAGCGTAGCCGGAGGGTCCGGGATGCAAGAAGAAAGCACGGCGGGCACAGCAGTGCTGAGTATGAGCGCCGCAGAGAGCGAGAACCGGCACAGGACCCCCATTTTCGAACAGGGCGAGGAGAAAGGTACGGAGGACGAGGAGACCAAATAGCATTTCGCGGGAAAATAATAGAGTTATATGGAGGGTCACGAACTCGGATAAACCTTGCCTGGGCTAAGACGGCGAGCAGTGCAGACCCTATTAATGGTGCACCTTACCGTGCACAAAGTTAGAGTCGTCCAGGGATCGGCATCTGCTCCCTGTACGACTGGTGACCAACAGATGGTTTCGGTTGACAAGATGCAGTTGAAACGGGGCAAACGAAGGGCAAAGGAAAAAGAGGATAAACGGAAACTGAAGACATTTCGAGAGTTTTATCGAGTCCTTATCGCGATCCGCGTCGGGGGTTGTAGTACAGCTCCTGCCCTAAGGAGTAGTCGAGTGCTTGACATGTCTTGGAGATGGAGCCAGGCATGCGTTGGCGGGTTGAGGCCGGATGTAGCAGCACAGCTGCATCAGGCTAATTCGAGTAATGTCACCAGCGGCATTGGCTGGGCCGCGAGCTCGTTGCAACGTCGGGCCGCAGTAGTGGGAATTACGGCGGCGGCGGATCAGGGATCCTCAGCCTGCACGGCATTCGCTGTAACATGACCGGACTCTGCACGGGTCGCCGTCTGTAAGGCAACGGTGACAAAGGAGGCTGAGAGGACAACGTGTGGAGTGGTGGAGAATTTCGAGGACGCAAGCAAGGACGAAGCGATCTTTTCCTCAGCGGCGGACTTGGCTTCGAAGCTGGGAAAGAGCACCGGAACCACTCAGGCTGCGCATCCTGCGATAAGCTGCGGGGAAGTCGTATTCGTTCTCCGCGCGGAATGTGCCGGCACGTGAGGTGGATGGCGACGGGCGACAGGCGAGTGACAGGCTGTCAGCGCAGCACCACGCGGTCACTCGCAGAGCCGCAGGGTGCGACAGGGCACGACAGGGCCGGCTCTCATGATGCTGGGGCGACGGTGGAGGCGCTTGGATGGATCTGCTGGACGCGCTAAGCTAATCTCAATTTTCCCAGGCACGGGCGTGTGATAGGGCGGCGGCCAAGCTTCTTTGGGGCGCGCGGATGTCCGATATGCCGAGCGCCGGCCGTGGCGCCATTTCCATTTGCTGGCTGCTTTCGACGGTGATTAAACCTGCGAGCGAGCACATATTACCACCGCACCGCCCGCCCTTGTCCGCGCCGGCTTTCTGTCGTGCTTCCTTTCGCGACTGCGTCCGCCGTTCATTGACCCTTCGCACGCTCTCGCGCCCCCGCCCCGAGCCCGCAGCGTCCGCCCTCTCCTCGAGCTGCTCAATTTCCATCCCTCTCAACAAGCCGCCTCTTCACCGCCAGCGCCGCCCGCCCAGCCATGGCCGCCGCCAATGGCAGCTTCGCGTCGCCATCCGCCGATGCCCAGGTCGCCCCGGAGCTGCTGGGCTCCCAGGTCGCCGCCGGTCTCGTCGGCCGCGTGCTCGAGGGCGTGAATGCGTGGTCCGTCGTCGTCACGCTGCTCGCCCTGTTGATCGTTTACGATCAGAGTGCGTGAAGCCTGCCACTGCCTTTCTGCGCGCCCGCTGACGCTCCGCACAGTCAAGTACATTTCGAATAAGGGCTCCATCGCTGGTCCCTCTTGGAAGGCCCCTTTCATCGGGCCTTTCCTGGAATCCGTCAATCCCAAGTTCGAGCAATACTACGCCAAATGGAAGAGTGGCGATCTCAGCTGCGTCTCCGTTTTCCACAAGTACTGCACCGAATGCCATTCCGATGATGCCTCGCATCCTGCTGACATAAATATCTTAGGTTCGTCGTCATCGCGTCGACGCGTGACATGGCTCGCAAGGTTTTCAACTCGCCCACTTTCGTCAAGCCCTGTGTCGTCGACATCGCGCACAAGCTGCTGCGTCCCGAGAACTGGGTTTTCCTTGATGGCAAGGCTCACGTCGACTACCGCAAGGGTCTCAATGGTCTTTTCACCCGCCAGGCCCTTGCCATCTATCTGCCTGGTCAGGAGGAGATCTACGAGAAGTACTTCGAAAAGGCTCTGGACATTACCGCCAAGAAGAATGGCGAGCCGACGCCCTTCATGCACTACTTCCGCGAATTCATTACCGCCGTCTCGCTCCGTACCTTCGTTGGCCACTACATCCCGGACGAGTCCGTTAAGAAGATTGCCGATGACTACTACTACATCACCGAGGCCCTTGAGCTTGTCAACTTTCCCATAATCATCCCGTTCACCAACACCTGGCGCGGCAAGAAGGCTGCCGACATGGTTCTTAATGAGTTTGCCAAGGCGGCTGCCAAGAGCAAGGTCCGCATGGCTGCTGGTGGTGAGCCTGACTGTATTATGGACTGCTGGGTCAAGTCCATGTACGAATCGGAGGACTACGCCGAGAAGAAGGAGAAGGGCATCGACGTCGAGAAGCCCGCCCAAGTCATTCGCATGTTCACAGATCTCGAGATTTCCATGACCATTTTCACCTTCCTCTTTGCTTCCCAGGATGCCACCAGCAGCGCTGCCACTTGGCTCTTCCAGATCATGGCAGACCGTCCCGACCTTCTGGACAAGGTTCGCGAGGAGCAGCTCCGCGTTCGTGACGGCGACAAGACCAAGCCTTTCACCATGGACCTGATGGACCAGATGACCTACACCCGTGCGGTTGTCAAGGAGGTCCTCCGCTACAGGCCTCCCGTGCTCATGGTTCCCTACTTGGCGAAGAAGGCGTTCAAAATTACCGAAAACTACACGATTCCCAAGGGTAAGTCAATCCTCATAATGTCTGATCTCATAAAATCTAACGTGGCGCAGGCGCTATGGTTGTTCCGACCACGTACATGGCGCTGCACGACCCCGAGGCCTATCCCAACCCTGACTCGTTCGAGCCCGAGCGGTGGATCTCTGGCGATGCCGAGAAACAAACGAAGAACTGGCTTGTCTTCGGCACTGGCCCGCATTACTGCCTTGGCCAAGTGTATGCGATTAACAACCTCATTGGCATGATTGGCAAGGCCTCGATGGAGCTGGACTGGAAGCACCAGGTTACACCGCTGAGCGAGGAGATCAAGGTCTTCGCGACGATTTTCCCCCAGGTGAGTTCCCCGCAATGACCCTGGCAAGCACACCGCCACGGGCTTTGGCTAACGAAATTGATTGCAGGATGACTGCCATCTGGCCTTCACGAAGCGCGCCTAAATGGGCACTGCATGATGACGATCATCTTCGTAAGCGGGCCGGTGCTGATCCGGGTCTCGGGAGACATCCGACTGACCGGCCGGCTTGTTTTTTTGCAATATTTCGCCGACCCTAGAGCCAAACTCACTAATATCTTTACCCCGTCATATCTTCACATTCGTCGTTTCCCGAGCATCGTCTCGAAAAAAAGCTATTCTTGACATTAGAGCTCTTGGTTGATATTCCATATGGTTGGGAAGATGATGTGCCCAGACCCTTCGAAGCAGAGAAGCTTGGGCCATGAGATCGGTTTTATTACGACTGGTTGAGCGGGTCATGTGCGTCAAGCGATGCGCAAAGAGTAATTTAGAGTAGAGCTCTCGCTTCTTGTCGGGCAACCTTTCTACCTTGAAAGCCTGAAGCAGCATAATCAAGAATGGAATCTCCAGCTGTTATCGCTGGTGTGACTTCTTGTCCTCGCTTCTTGCCATTCCTTAATGACGTTTGACGCATATCGAAATCGGCTGACACCTCATGCGTTGGTCAAAGCGAGCCCTGAAGAACATCCTCCGCGGCATTCGTTTGTGCCAAAGACCGCTACACGTCCGAAAAACACTCGCTCTTTTCCTTCCGCGCAAAGTCGCTCGGCCGAGGGAAACGCGTGCCGTTAATTGCCTCTCCCGGTCTTCTTACCTAAGTCTCTTCTCCTTTACATGTGTGGTTATGCCTCCCAAATTTACTCCATGCGCTTTCCCTTCTACATCTCCGCTCCCGTTCCCTCGCCACGGCCGTCTATGACATAATTCCATCCTGATCTTTCCAGGCCCCCCTCTCATCTCCATCGTGCGCCCGCGCCCGCGCCCTCTGTGCCCGTGCCTCGCCGCTCGTACCCTCATCCTCCCGCACACGCCCTCAGCGAAAAAAGCTATGTCTCCATCCTGGCACGTGCGCCGGAGTGGATGATGACAAGGATTCGCGAGCGCCCTGCGCTCAGCTAGCTCCGCATGCACGCATGCAGGAGGACCCTGTTTATCGTTCTTCTCGCTGTCTTGTCGGCGTCGGCGTCGGCTGCGGGATGATCGGCAGGGAAGCCGGGTGGACGCTTGAACGCGTATTCGTACTGTCTTACGTTCGTGGGCTGCTCTGTCTCTTGGGAGGACTCTCCGCGCTTGTATCGAGGGGGGTGTCTACCGCGGTCGAGAGGAATGGTTCGGGCGTCACGTTATCGTCCTGTGGGGAGGTGGAGGGTGTAAGCGTCATTGATGGCTTTTAGCTTTCACACGTGCTTATATTTCTTCGCGGCGGTATGAAGGCTGAGGTAGGGACAAGGCACTATTTCACCACTCTGCTCTGGTAATCTTGCAGAATCATGATTGACTGGGATTCCTCTGAAGGAAATAGTCTATGATAGAGCCAATAGCATGCTATCTGTTGCCGGAGAGAAGTTTTCTGCTGTAACATCTCTCGCTAAGTGATTCGCATGGAATAACACGATCTCCCTTTCCGAAACCATACAAGGAACCTTTCCTTCCCGTCCACAGCAGCCCAGGCTGTCGTAACGCGGTAACGGATTTCCGTCCAACACCAATCCATAACAGAAACCGGAAAACATGCTCACGTAACCTCTTCCCATACGTTCCTTCCCCGGACATCGACCCACAAGCCTCACCAACGCCTCCCCCCAAATCACACCTGCCGCTCTCCATCACAGCCCTGTCCACCACCCCTCTCAACCTCACCATCCTCCACGCCCGCAACCTCCCAACGAGCAGAACCTTCCTCCTCCCCCTCAAACGGATACTCCCCCTCCCCATCACCACCACCACCCCTCAACCCCCCCTCCACAAACGACGACGATGCCGACGAGCTCGCCCTCGCGCCCACCTGCGGCCTCACCCCCCTCATCCCCTCCAACTGCGCCGCCTGCTGCGCGCGCAACCGATGGTGATAGTTCAGCTCGAACAGCGCGGCCGTGGTGGGGCCGGACGCCGGGAAGCGCTGGGCTGACTGTAGCGGGTGCGCGCGGGCGGGCAGGGCGATGTGCGTCGGCGTGGGCGGCGGGGCGCGCGGGAAGGACAGGTGGCGGAGGAGGCGGGGCGTCGTTGCCGGCGAGGGCGTGGTGGTGGCGGTGTTGACGGCCGTGGGCCTGGGTTGCGGGTAGTGCGCGGAGGCGCGGGCGTTGAGGCGGTCGGTTGCCGGGTCGGTGGTGTTGAGGGGGGAGGTCTGGTTCGTGGGGTGGTTGGAGGGGCTGTTGTTGGTGGTGGTGGAGGGAGGAGGCGCCATCGTGCGTTGGTGTTGGTGTTGGTGTTGTTGGGTTGGAGTCTGCTCGTTCGGACGTGGATGGGGATGAGGAGCGGACGACGAAGAGCCTGGTGCTGGTTTGTTTCTGACAGCTGTTGTTGTGCGGAGCTCGGCGACGCTGAGGCTCGGGATGCTCGCGGGGTGGGAGAGGTGTGGTGCAGACTGGTGGTCAGGCGCGGGGACAACTGCTGGAGCAGCGGACTGCTCCTGCCGTCCGTCGATTTCCACCATGTGCAGTGCGTTCCGCATCGTGCCTGCCACAATCAATGCAGATTCAATCCTCGCCCGTTGACGTGGAGGCGACTCGGTGGATGAGTCTACTGAGAGGTTCCGCCTTCTGTTCCGCTTGCCCCAGATGGCCGGGTTATAACCAAAGAATTGCAGGTCAGCGAAACCAAGGCTGCTCACTTTGGCCGGTGCGTATGGAGAGAGGAGTTTGACATCCGCCCTATCTAGGTTGAAACTTCTTAGGTCAGGCGCCTTCAGGAAGCGCCGCGGCCAGTCTTGCTGTAAGAGGAAGCGCCGCGCCTTGACGAAATGGCCTTCCATTGCCCGTGAAGACAAACACTTTGGGTACTTGCCCTCGTTGTACATTGTCTCTACCGCTCTCAAAGCCCTGATGACATAATCAGTGCCCAGATGGAGTAACTGTTGAATAGGGAAGTGCGGGTTCTGAAAGCGTTCCTGATGAGCATTGATGAAAATGTTTGCAATGATTGTGTACCGCATGACTGGGCTGAGAGACGCAAACTTGATCTATATGAAAGTGATAGTCAGTGCAGTGAATTCGTGTTGCAGGGAACTTGATAAGAAATGCCGAACCTTCTGTTCAGCTGCGGTTGCCTCAGGCGCAGATTCAGGCTCATCATCGTCGCTTCCCATTGCAGAAAGCATTAAATGAACATTAGTCTGCTCGTCAATTGCCTCGTAATGTTTCATCCCAGACTTTCGGAGTGTCTTGTAGTCGCCGAACCCTGGAATCTCGCGCGATTTCTGCGGAACAGACCAGAATCCAGCCTCGCGGGCAGCCTGAATGGTAGATTCTTGGTCGACCAATTCCGTTAGCGACAGCTGCGGAGACTTCTCTGCAGCCCTGTCAATCATGAGCCGCACTATCAACGAATCGCGCCGCGGTCCCGACGACTCCACGACATCCTGCTCGCCCTTGTCATTCGACGTCGCAGGTTGAGGACTAGTCACAGCAACCCCTTCGGACTGGCGTACCTCACTTCCACGACTTGGTAGTGGGGCATCCAAGGGCAGGCTAGGGAAAGCTGAAGGCGGACGATTCGGATTGTAGGGCCTCGGCCGCGGGACTGCTGGACGCCTTGGTGGCGCTCGGCGCTCTGGTCGCCCTCGAGGCTGTCTAATGTAGATGTCTTCCAGTGCATCTTCAAAGCGGCGGGCTGGCCGGCGCTCATGATTCTGCCTCAAGTCCATGCCAGTCTTCAGCGCTGCCATCTTCCTATCTGAGAATTATGGGCGCTTCAGAATGATGGTCGGCTTCACTTTTTACGGCCGTGTCGGGTGGTAGCAGTGCGTGGTGGACTTCGCGCGCGGTTGACTTTGTCGAAGTGAAGTGAACCGACTTCGAAGGCTGGCCTAGAATTTCTCTCCGCTAAGGTGTCGTAGAAAGTGTACTGCTTGGGTTGCCGAACCGTAGCCCGTATGTCGGATTCCTCAAACTTATGAAAGGTTGACAGTGTTGTAGCCTAGATTGTGGTTCGCAGGACTGATGGGCCTTTGAGATAGGTTAGTGGCGAAGAAAAGAGTATCGGAGAAGATAGAAGTTAGTAGAACTAAATGTGCGAGACGTAGAAGCTGACGTCGCAAGCGCCTGTCGTGTGATCTAGCTTTTACATGGACAGTTATAGAATTTAGCGCTGGTCAAAAATGGCAGCTGCGGGACAGCCTCCGCTTACCTCAATTGCCCTTTGGGTGATTCAATTAGGTGTGTTCATTGGCGTTTCCTGTGACTGTATATTCACCAGAGTCATTCCACCTCGTACCAACTGGAAGCGCCCGAGTCCTCGGGAGACGAGTGTTGAGCTCTGGAAGACCATTCAAGAATAAGCCAACATAGGATGCTTCCCGGACACGCAGAGCCGCAGCAAAAGAAATCACAAGGAAAATTTCCAAGTAGAGCAGGATGATCTTTGAAACATCGAATTCATGCTATTGTTCGAAGCAAAGTCCCCCCAGAATCTGAAGAGCAAGAACACCACCGGGTATAATGCCATCTTCCGGTTCTTGATCTCCTTGATGTTTGTTATACGCCTGTCTTTGGGCGGGCCCGAGGTCAGTGGGCATACCATAATGTAAGCAAGAATAACATACTAGTCAATATTGCAGATGCAAACGCTAGAAGTTCCAATCCAGCAGTGCTGGGGGAAGCAGACTTGATGAGCATAATTCGCCGACTTGCTGGGCTGAAAGCATAGTGCTTCCTCACTTCCTTTCATCTTGTGAGAAGGTTCTCTAGCGGTGCAATCCCTGACATGATTTCAGTCAATACTTTCGAAAGGGATGTTGATCCGTCCCTCGAAACGCGCAATGTCGTCATCGTTGACTGTATCCACTTCCATATCCTCCTCGTAGGTTCTAGCTAGCACACGCTTCGAGCTGCTCTGAGGAACATTCGAGTACTGGGATGTTCGGGAGGCGGCGTCGAGGGCGACTAAGCGTCTTGCGGAGAGGATATCGCCGTATGATTGCAAGACGGTCTTGAGGTGATCGTCAAAGTTGACGCAGAAGCGTTGACCTTGGACAAATTGCATGGCGCGGAGGAAGTCCTGATGCAGCATCTCCATGATCCACGCTACCACCACAGCAGCCGACTTCTCGTTGCCAGATTCGCAAAACACAAGCACCTTCCCGTGTTGGAGGTCACATTCACCAGCCTGTATACGGGTGTTGACCTCAGCAAGGTGAGCATTGATAAGGTCGGAGGCGGAAGGGAACGAGGCAATCAGGTCTTGCGGAGTGCGGATGTCGACAGTGTGGAAGGCAATGCCCATCTCGTTGGCGATGCGCGCGGCGGCATTCACGGGCATGCCAGCCTGCTTCACGGCGAGGAGCATGGTTATGTTGGACTTGTTCAGGAAATCGCGGTTCTTAGCGGCGCTGTGCGGGCCTAGGATAATGGTCAGACTGTCACTCGGGATGGGGCAAGGGAGCAATGGGCGTACCCAGGAATAGGTAGGGCGTCACCATCTGGGCGTCGCGACGCTTCTCGTATGTCCACTCCAGGCCGGCATTCTGGGTTGTGAGCTCGCCACCGTTGACGCGGGCCAGGAAATCTAGATTGGGGCCGCGGCCATCGATGGTGGAGACGGAGGCGACGCGGATGCCGTTGGATGACTCTTGACTGTTCACGGCGGGCGGAGGGATAATGATGCGCGGCGGGGTGGGAACGCGGAAGGCGTACTCGTTGTTGCTGGCGCGTCTGAAGGAGCGGCTGGTGTCGGAGAGGGCAACCTCCTCGGTCGTGGTCATCATGGCGGCGGGGACGCTGCAGCGGGAATGGCGAGGCGACAGAGAGAGGCGGCAGCGAGGTCGCGGGAGCAGTCGGCGGGAAGCGTCTGGACAAGGCTCGCGGCGGCTCGGAGGAAGTTGCTTGCCAGGCAGCGACGCTCGCAGCTTCAGGCTCAGACTTCGCGCAGGGCAGCTCTCATTCTGGACTTGGGTGCGGATGGGAGAGAGTGCTGGGAGGTGCGCGGCGAATTCTGCAGGGCTGGCAGAGAATGCGAAGTCTCACACGCGTAGCGGACTCAGTCGAAGTCGAGGGCAGCGCGCGCACATGAGGTCAGAGACCCTTGGACCTGCCTCGATGGGCCGCCCCTGCACGCCGACGTCGGCCCGTCCTCCAATCGCCTGCCTGCCCCGCTCGACACCACCCTCGCCGTCGTCTTTGAAACAACCTCCCGTGAATCTTATCCATATGCTTAAGAGTCAAATTGCCCCTCTGATATCTAATTGATCAATTGGAAGTCATTGCCTTCCACTGAAACTAACCTAGTTATTCCCTGATCGCCATCGCACTTCTCGAGAGCCCAGTCCCTACCCTCAACACCTTTCCATTCGTCTCCTGCAGCTGTCCAATTTGAAAAGTCTCAATCTAGATCTATTGTTCGGTAGTCAACCTGAGCTTGAGCTCCGTAATCTCATCCCCCTGCTCCCTCAAGAGCGCCTGGAGCTTCTTGATCGTATCCAGAGCGCACTCGAGTTGTTCTTGCGAAGAGCTTTGTCCACCACTTGCATCTCTGGATGGTTGCTCATCTCCATCCCCAGAGTCTTGAACCGCTCGTCGGCGCCTCTTTCTGAGTCCTTGCCTGGATACAACGGTAGATTCGACGGGCCGGATCGCCGTATCTCCAGATGTGTCTGTCTTGCTCTTCTCTGCTGCCTCCCGCTGCTTCGGCGACAGCATCAGCGGATATATATCCCTATGAGTATGCTGGGACCTGTTGATATCGATAATGACGTGTTTCATAACCCCATTTTTTTTTTAGGAATGTTGTCAGGGGTATCTCTGATGAGTTTGCCGTCTCGTCCCACGAAGAATGATCTACGTGTCCAATCTTTGATCTCCTGGACATATTCCTGAACAGTCAGGATGGGGCCCGCAATGTCGTATCTAGTAAGGCAGTCAGTCAGCCATGTTAGTATTGAATTATCATAATTATCCACTTACGCAGTGTTAGAACCATAATTCGGGTGGTAGTACAACACGTCTACCCTCGCCCTCCACGTCTTGTCGCCAGGCGTCATCATCGGAAAGCCGACCAGCCATGTTCCGGCTTCGATTCTGATCCCATTCCAGAGTCCTGACTGTAGCAGATGTCAGCGCCTGCCATCACTTCACTGATAAGGTGACGCACGAAGTGTCTTGCTTTCACACCAATCTCCTTGCGCGGAATCGAGTTAAAATTCTTCAACTCACTGGCTTCGAGTATTGCGATGTCCTTTTGGGTGACAGCGGCAGATATAGTCTCCCAGAGATCCTTCATGTTCTCTTGCTCGCGTGGAAACTTGTCCCACTTGTCGTCGGGCGCGATGGTCGTACTCCTTGCACCCGGCACAATGTTGCTCGAAGCCTCACCTAAGCCATGTCCCAGCATGCCATTATCAGAGGCCTTACTGTGCATATTGTCGAGAACTGATGTCAGATCATGGGTTGGCGGTGATGGATGTGAAGTTGATGGTGGAGAACACATGAGGAATGCTTTATGTAAGCGTCCTGGACCTGAGTTCTGCATTTCTGGCAGCTGCCGCTCATGCCCTCCAGAATTACCACGTGCCACTGGCAATAGAGATTTGAATACAAAAAGGAAGCAGCAATTGATATTCAAAGTCTTTATTGCCGAATTCGCTAATGTTGCATTCTTGACACAGAGTCCTCAGCAGGTCAAAAGTTTCGCCTTTAACCTCAATAGTATTAAATATTATACATACAATCACTTGACAAAAGTTCTCGCGTGATTAAGCGAGACGCGTCAAAACGCGTCTCGAGCGCCCACACCTCCAATCTTCGCACCACCAAAATGGCACCACAACGCACTCCTCTCAAAGAGCTCTTTGGCACATATACTCCTAATCAACACTACTCTCCACATTAGCGAGGAATTTTACTTGCCTGCAAGGCTCTTGGCAAGAAGCCTACCTAGTTCCAGAAGCACCTGGGCGTGCCTGAATCTTCGGTACGCTCGACTATGCAGCTCGCGCCATTACGCAACGAAGGGCGCTCCCAATTACGGACTGGGCGGCCAAAATGTCTTTCAGAAACCGATAAGCGACATATTCTACGCGTAGTGCGAGCTAACCCAAAATTCACGTACCAAGAGGTCCGGGAAGTCACAGGTATAACCTGCCATGACCGGACCATCTCTCGACTCTTAGACACCTACAATATAAAGAAATAACGCGCAGCTGGCCGCCCGGAACTCACGGAAGAACATGCTGCTATTAGACTTGCCTAGGCACTCGAGCATGTGCACTAGACCGAGGCGTAATGGAAGAAAGTCATCTAGTTAGATGAGTGCTCTGTGGAGCGAGGAAAGGGCCAAAAAAGGGAGTGGTGCTTTCGCACTCCTAGCCAAAAATGGGACCTCTAAATAGACCAACCATATAAAAAAGGAATAAATATATCTATTATAGTATAGGTAGGCTTTTCTGGCTTACGAGGAAGGTCTCCTTTACACGTAATAGTACGTGATCCTTTAGCTAAGAGAGGTGGCTATTCAGCCAACTCTTATCTTAAGGTTCTCGAGGAAAATATACTAAAAGTGCATAGAAGAGGTATGACTTTTATGTAGGATAATGCTCTAATTTATACTATAATAAAAGTTAGGGAATAGTTTAAAAGAAGGCGGATAAATCTATTAGATTGGCCACCTTATAGCCCGGATTTGAATCCAATTAAATATATCTAGTTTTATTTAAAGTCTAAGGCATTAGAGCTATATCTAGAGCTTAAATACTTAACCGGATTAGTAGATTTTATTAGAGAGAAGCTGGGAGAAGTATTGCGGGAAGCATAGGAGGCTTTGCTATAATCTTTATTTGACTCTATATTAGGTAGTATAAAGCGTAGGTGTAAGGCAGTTATCACAGCAGAGGGCTGGCATACCAAGTATTAGCAAAGAAATAATACTAGCATCCTTCTTCTTACTCAATTTTAACTTAAAAACAACTTAGTATAAGAGCTAGGAAGCATGCGTTGAGAATCAGTAAGTTGATGGGGTACGAGGGTCATCGCTTCGGAAGCGCCCGCGCGAGAACTTTTGTCCTAGTACTGTAGGATTTGTACGACTGGACATGTCGCATGAAAAATATACGGAAACTGTGGTGACATGCCTGGAGATAGTGCCATTACAGAGAATCGACTCTCGAAACAGTAGCGAACGGACCCAGCAATATGGTTCCATAGCGCTTATTCTTGTTCATAATCAAAATACTGGTTGTTACTCCCGTATCGGTTGTTGGAGTGAACAAATATGGGGCCATGAGAAGCCCGAAGATGTAGATTTCAAGAGAAGATGGTGGTCCATTGGATGGGAAACAAAGCGAGTAACTATTGTTTGAGCTCCTTTCATTGCTATTTTCTGTCCTTTTTATCTTTCAGTCTTCAGCTGAATATTATTTCTATTTTTCGTTTGCATTTCCATGCTGGACCGGTATTCCTTCTAGTGCCTTCGACGCGGCTCATGTCTTCATGTCTAACTTATTTATCTGGAAAAAGAAAATGCGTGAAGACAGACTATGTATAAAGCTAGGGTGATGATGTGCATGAGAGTGTGTTGATGCCTGAGCTCCATGATATTCGATTCTTATGTCTGATTTCCTGCAAGTCAATGGTAAAAAGTCAGATGCTCAAATACTTCATCCTCTTCGGAAGATGTAGCGAAGGGCGTGGCGAGAAACCATCAATTCTTCTTCAGCTGGCTGTTGCCGACTTCACCTGTGCGACTAAAATAATCGAGAGGAGCCTCGCTCGCTTCTGTGATCACCTGACTGGGAAAGACCGGGATGTTGCGGCTTTGCGGGAGACCTCTCTCCTGGTAAATTCAATTAGGCCACCGGCTGTGCTTGCCGTATGTCTCGGACTATGTATCTGATGCGAGTGTTTGTTTAATTGCGACAGATGGTGAGAGGCTGTGGTAATCATGGTGGTCTTTATGGAATCGTGTGGCACTTGGAAGACGAACTTGTATCTCAGTTGATACATCGTGTATTGATTGGCTGCGCTGTTCAACGTGAGATGTTTTCGATCAGCCGCGCGGTGTCTTCAGTGCAATTGACCCGAGATATCCATAAGCCGACGTATTCCGCTCTTCAATTGAAATGTTCCTATATCCTCATCTCATCTGAATGTGGTGAGATTTAAATGGAACTGAAGGGGTTACGCAGACCAAAAAACCTTGTTACAGTTCTACAGCTGCTTACATATGTACGATTTATGACTCATTGGAGATAGGCCAAATGCACTGCGACTCCAATGTTCAATTCGGAACGAAATGGTATATCTGATCTTCGGGGGGTATATTTTTGCTAAAAGACAGATAAGAAAAGGTAGGGATATTTTCCCGGGTCATAATAATCTTTGTCCGCTCGACAGCACTCTATTGAGAGGACTTAATTTAACGCACGAATAAAGATTTGCAGGAAACTCGTCATCTCTATTACCTTTAATGGGTATTGTCTAAAAAGTAAACTCTACATCGCCCCTCTAAGAATCCATTCATGTACTTTGATTGGAGATCATCTTTCCATTTCCGCCTCTTGTTTCTCCACAAATTTCTTCAGTCCGGCATCGTTCATCCTGAGGATGACGGAAATTTGCGGAAACTCAGCCCCTGCGCTTCTCCGCCAAATGAACCACCACCCGAATACGAATTCCCTTTCTATCTGACCGTATCGGACGGTCTCCCCATCTACCTTCATCTACGGGATGAGCAGCAGTCCAGAAAGGCTCAACCCAACCTAAGCCTCATCATCTACTCCCAGCGCCTCCAAACGGAAACAAAGCCAAACACCGTCGTCCATCCAGGCCCTGCCATTTCAACCCAAAAAAATCCAAATCCAAAGCACCGCGGCCCGCGGCCTCTGCGTATGGACGCCCCGCGACGAGCGGCGGCCAAGGGCAATCAGCAGGTTCCCTTCCCCTCCTTCCCGAGGATACCAGAGGCACGCGCATCACCGCACCCCATCCCCGCCCTCCACCTGCGCGCGCGCGGGGAGTGCGAACCGCATGTTTCATTTTCTCACAAGGAAAACCATCCCCAAACCCCATTCACTTCCCCGCCTGCGCCCTCAGCTGCGCCTCCAGCGCCCGGATCCGCGCCTCCAGCCTCTCCGCGCTCTTCTGCTGGCGCGCCGCCCAATGGCGCCCATCCTCCGCTTCCCGGTACGGCGGCGGCGCGAAGCCGGACGGCTTGTAGAACGCGAGCTTCTGGTCGGCGGTGGCGGCGCGGCGGTCGTCGTCGTCGTCGTCGTCGTCGTCGTCGTCGTCGTCGTCGGGGTGGCCGCGCGGGACGTAGACGCAGGGTGCGGTCGATCCGTCGGCGCGCAGCTGGTAGCAGCGCGTGGGCGGGGAGTATGCGGGTGGAGGGGTGGGGAGGCGGGTGGTGGTGGTGGTGGTGGTGGTGGGGAGGTCGGCGATGGGTTCCATTTTTCTTTTTCTTCGGGAGTTTTTTCCGCTGAGGAAGGTTTTCTTTTTTTTTTGTGGGATGGTGGGAGGGGCAATATATGTTTCGGCCGGTGAGGAAGTGCGGTTGGTTTTTGCTTCGGTGATGCTCGCGAGGTACCGGAGTATTTAAGGTTTGGCGGAGGGCGGGTGGGATGGTGAGCGAATCCGCAATCCCGGACAGCGAGCTAGGCAGGTGGAAAGTTTCGAGTCGGTGGATAACAGACGCTGCCAGTGAGAGTGAATGGTGAAAGACAAGGGCGGGTATCACGACATCTGCGCGTCGGGTGTGTGGTTGAGCGAACGGGAACGTCTTGTCGAGGACTAGTGCAGCAAGCAGGCGAACAACCGTCTCACTTTCGTCCTGCGGCGGCAATGTGCGGCCTCTATAAAGCATCTCCTGCCCAAAGCCGAAGCAAGAGATGAAGCTGGTCGGGTAACGAAAGCACGGACGGGCAGCCGTTCTCCGAAAAGAATAGATTGGATTGTTCGGCTGCGGCGTACAGACACTTGCATGCAAGCGTGTATCGTACGACTGGGACCCACGCATCTTACAAAGTCCGTTCTGGAGGGCTGCATGTCTTGGGACCAGGGGACGCCGCCCCCCGTGGTACGGATCTGATGCTGTTGCTAAATTAAAACACGGCGACCGCGTTGGCTGCGGTTTTCGTGGGACTGCGGCGTTGAACAGGTTCGGCAAAGGGAAATGAGGCGTGGTAACACAGAGCATTTGCTGAGTCCAACACGGCACGTCAGCTCGTGCTGGCTCTTCCCAGCTTCCGGTAGACGCGGAACGGTAGCTGCCGTGCAAGCCAGAACTGTGTCGGACAGAGGGCACGAGGACGGGGCCTGCGGTGTGCTGCAGACTGCAACGCCGGAGCCCTACCCGGAGCGGAGATGAGGCTGCCTTGCGAGCTGCCTGTTCTGCCTTGCCTTGCCTTGCCTTGCCTTGCCTTGCCTTGCGACGGCTGCCGTGCAGCATCAGTGACAGGGTCAGGGAAAAAGTCTCCGACGGACGGGTTGGTTGTCTGGCCACAGCATCAACGCGCGAGCAAAATACATACTTGGCCAAGGCGTGTAGTCGGCATATACGAAGCGGCGCACGCGAGAATGCAGGACACCAGCCGGGCCGGGTTCGCTTTTCTCAGCTCCGGGACAATGGCCGCTGAGGCTCAGGGCGGCAGTGCGGGTCCGGGCTGGCGGGAAGGAATGGGCAGCTGGTAAGTGTGTGTCATGGTGTTACAGAAAATGGGGGCGGCTCTGCGCGCGTGCGCTGAAGGCTGGGCTGAGGGTGACGAGGTTGGGGAAGTTTGGCTGCGGCTTGCGGTCATGGGAGGCGAGGAGCCGAAGCGAGCCACCCGGCAACTACTAGGTACCAATATTGTCAGCTGCGGCTCGAGTATTGGTGGGCAGCTGTCTAAGCCGATGCTGTCGTGATCTGGCATGAGAATCAGAAAGACGCAATAATAAGCCTGCAAACAAGATGTTCCTTCCCCCGCACCCGTGGCGTCCGCGGAATCTTTCATCGAACACAGCCAACGTTCCTGATCTACGGCCAGCATCCTCCTCCCTCCGCTTCGCCTCCAGCCTGGCCGCAACCCCAGTCGGTGGCAACCGCTAAATCAAACCCCTGCGCCCTCGCATCATCGTGGCTCCAGTCCCTACTTTCTGCACCTCCGCGGACTGATCAAAATTAATAACCCCCGCCTTGTTGAGGCCCGTTTGACAGCCTTGGCGCCTGCAGTCTCTCGGCCATGAATACTCAAACACGCCTTGATCCGCTTGCAAGTGATGACGCCCAGCTAAAATCGTTTCGGCTAATAGAAAGTTGGAAACGTGCTCGCAATTCCCCGCAAAACTTTGCAATTTCTTCCTTGCTGAAGGATCAGCGGCAACAGGATCGCGGGAGATTTGCGTCCCCCGGTAGAAGTGAGACTTTGTAGCCGCTCGGACTTTTCAATTTCCCGCATTATCTCCGACATGTCGACCGCTGAAGAGTTCTTCTGAAGTGGTTGAAACCAGTTGGAATCGCGAGGCTCTCCGGATGCCAGCTTCAATGCGTCACACCTCCAAAGCATCCCTCTCAAAGAGATTGAAGTACTCCTGGTCGTCGACTGGAACCGTTTGAGCTGAGGGTATGCGACCGCTCAGATCGATCAAGCTATCATTGGAGCCTCCATCGCTAGAAGCATAATCTTCTAACTCGTCATCAGACCAGCCGTCTTCTATCGGGGCCAGTTTGTGTCCGTGGCTGTCCTTCGGTGTAGACGAGTCACTTGTCAACTTGCGTACCCTAGGTCCTGCACGTATTGGTGGCGTAAGAAAGGAATTGCCGTGTTCGTCATCAAAGCATTCGACATCGATCACCCTGCCTCGATTTCTTCTTGAAGCGCACGTTTGATGCTTTCCGTTCCAGACCCAATCAAAGTCATGACGATGGTAGACAGAGATATTTTCCTTGCCCATAGTATGCCCGTTCCTCAATAAGTGTGATCGAAGGAGCCGTGCGAAGGCAACTTCCTGAGCGCCACGATACGCCTCACAAGTGTCAAGGTAGGTTTGAATCGAGACATGAAGCGTCGTCAGAGTGTTGAGGGTCAAGAGAGCACCTAACCACTTTGGTGGATGGTTGGAACCAGGAACCAATGCCGCCCAATCCCACGGCTTTACACGTACGTCAAGAGGATCCCCGCAGAGTTGAATATGGAGATGTTTGACTTGCATACTTTGATTTATGAGCTGACAGAGAGCAACCGTGGCTGTTCCATCCACTCTGGCCCCCAACTCGAAGAATTCGTCGTCACTGGAATCGCTAATGCACAAACCGATGCGGGAAATCTTCCGAAGTGTCTTTGGCTGTGTATCCCTAAAGAACGCTAATGCGGCTGGGATTGACATATCCTCCTGGGTGGGATTCGCCTTTCTTTGTTCTACTCCCATGAAGGAGAACTCATTCTTTGAGTAAAACATCGCTGATGCCTCCTTGTACACTTGACGATTTGTGAGGAAGACGTTGAAGAAGTCTTTGGTGATAATGGTGCCCATGGCGTCAGGCTCCATGGAATACGTGTAGGTTCTCGTTCTATCCTCCATCGTTGACTCAAATGTTGAACGGTTGTACCTCCGCGTAGCAAGGTTATGATCCTCATCGCTCGGAAAAGCTTCAGAAGTAGCTTCTTTGCCATTCTTTAACTCGGTAGCATGGATAACGACTTCGGGACAGGTGACCATGAACGCGTAAGCGTAATCTCGAAGCTCGCGGGGAAGTGAGAGCAGCGGAAAGTGGTCCATCTTCGGCGTTTGACGGTGGTGAATTGAGCCTAGTGTTGGATCAGGGGGATGGTCTGGATCTGTCATACTGGCTTTGTTGAGGTGGCAGAAGATGCGGAGCGAGGCTGGGTGAGATGCAAGGTTTGGTGACCAAGATGGAGCGGTGAAGAGGGGATTCGCAAAGATGAAGAAGATGTCTTCATATGCCCCGGCGCTACAAGCGAGGGATCGCAGTCATGTTCAATGGTCCAAGGTCGAATGCAGCCGCCGAAGTGCAGATGCGGGCGGCTCTGCAAAAGGGAAGCCACGCAAACTCGGAAGCCACGACCACCAATTACGTCATCTGCCACCTGCGCACTGGGTCTGTCCGCCCTACAACTGCATTGCCAAAAAGAAGAAACATGCGCGAATACAGTGAACGTGGAGAGTGAGCCGGGCCTAAGAAGACCATACGACTCTTTGGACTATGCGTGGTATTTCTCCAGATTTTCTTCTTGAATGGTTTTTTTGAGAATAATAGTTGCAGAACGGCCAACTTCGGGGCTTTGTTTATACAAAGATTCGATCAGAAAGTCCGCCATGCGGCTCTAAATCTAGAATGAATCATTGAAGACAGACCGCACCACTCACTTGGAGACTAAGGAGCGCACCGGCGTGTCTGTAAAGGAATATCTCCGCACATGTCGAGTCTTCTGCGACCCCTCATGTTAAAGTACTTGCTTTAAACATGCCTTTGCACATCTACAAGGCTAAGAATGGAGCTTGAAAGCCGACGCCGATAAGCCGGTCCCCGTCCCCGCCGATCATGCCGGTAAGTGCTGCCTCCTTCCTCGGGAGTGCGACGGACATCCCGAAAAGCATTTAATATGCCGGCATAAAGCGCAATCAACAATCCCACATCATTCGCACGCCCACCGCAAAACACACCACAACACACAAATCGCCAACCTCACCAAAACCAGCAAGACCCGCACCCCACGCAACCATGCCTCCTCCCCCACACCACACCCTCGCCCTCATCACAATCGGCCAATCCCCCCGCCACGACTACACGCCCGACCTCCCCTTCCTCCTACCCGCGCGCACCACCCTCGCCCAACACGGCGCCCTCGACGCCCTCTCCCTCGCCGTCGTCCGCGCCACCCTCGCCCCCCGCCCGGGCGACCCCGTCCTCGTCTCGCGCATGCGCGACGGCACGCAAGTCACCCTGTCGGCGCCGCTGCTGGCGCCCTTGCTCGGCGCGTGCGTGCGGCGCGTCGCGCGCAGCGGGGCGGCCGACGCGATCGTCCTGTTGTGTACGGGCGAGGACGCTGTGCCGGAGGGTGTGGGCGTGCCGGTCGTGATGCCGCAGGAGGCGGTGAGGCGGTGGTTGGAGGAGAGCGGTAGGGGCAGGGGCGTCGTGGTTGTGAGTCCGGAGGAGAGGCAGGTGGGGCCGGCGAGGGGCAGGTGGAAGGGCGTGGGCGGATGTAGGGTTGTTGCGGGGCGGGCGGCGACGCCGTATGGGGAGGGGAGTGCGGAGGAGGTGAGGCAGTGTGCGGAGTGGATAAGAGGTGTTGTGGAGGCGGAGGGGATGGAGGTGTTGGTTTATTTGGATTGTATGGGCTATACGCTGGAGCATAAGAGGATGGTGGAGGAGGTGGTGGGTGGGAAGGTGGAGGTGGTCGTGCCGAGGGAGGTTGTGTTTAAGGCTGCAGGGAAGGTTCTTGGGGAAGAGTAGGGTTTACGGAGACGTTCTTAGATGAGATATCGAATACGCAGACTACACTCTCCGCCGGAGTCTTCTGCCCAATTCAGCACGTCAGCCTTTGCCTGACAATTTCGTTTATCTGCTTTTTCTCGGACTTCTCCCTCTCATTCTCTACCTGTTCGCCTCCTACAGTCTTCAATCTCTAAGACGTCGCCGAATTCCCGTTCCCTTGCTCAGCACAGTCCGTAGAGTCACATCTCCGACGCAAACTCGAACCGAATGGGAAAACCCCACCCGTTTTTGTATCCTCCTTGCCGTCCTCACTGCTTCCCTTTCCACTTTCTTCTTCTTTGTTATTGTCTCTCTGACTCATTTGCTGCTTAATTTTGTTCTTCTCCTCCTTCTGATCTTGAAATTTATGCGGCAAA
This sequence comes from Botryosphaeria dothidea, assembly GCA_011503125.2. NCBI lineage: Eukaryota > Fungi > Ascomycota > Dothideomycetes > Botryosphaeriales > Botryosphaeriaceae > Botryosphaeria > Botryosphaeria dothidea. The sequence goes on from WWBZ02000073.1 coordinate 2,471,285, forward strand.
CTGGGGGCTTCTGGTAAGAAGCGTTTGCTTTAGGTTGCTGGATACAACACAAACCTCTTGAAACCACCCGCCACAACGGCCAATTTCTTGTCATGGACCAAGGCAATGGATGTAAGAAACAGCGCAACCACTGCCAAGCCAATCATGCTCCCTAGCATTGGTCCCGCCGGGAATTCACTCATACTGGACACGCCTGTTGCGAAACTGATCGGAAGGAAAGTTGCAGTAACGTAGGTGAAAAGACGAATGTCTTCAGCGCCGCGCAGGTTGAGGTCGTCTGGGATGTATTCACGTGTACTTTCCAGAGACGTCTTCAGAGACTGAACGTTCGCACGGCATCGCTCGAGCTCCCGAATCCTCCGCTCGTTAGAAACTAGCATCTTGGTGATGGTAGTCCGGTACCTTCGCTCATCATTCCTGGTCCACCGGGGCTTTTCTGGAGCACGACTGTCTTCTCGTCCCGTCTACCTTTCAATCTGTTCCAGGCTCTCGCTCAGGTCATCATCCAATACTCTGAGGATTTGTTCAAACTCCTGAGATTGCTCGCTGAATAATAGGTAGCGGTCGCCCTTCATTGTAGAAACAAATTTGGCGGCATCAAGGGCATCTTTGAGTGCATCTACCTCGAATCGAGTAGCCAGAGGATTGCTGGACAGTTTGAAGTTGCTTGCGTGCTGTGAAGAGACGGAGTAGTTTGATGCATGCATGGCCTGACAGTTTCTATCGGACGGCTCATATGAGGGATTTGGCGGGTGAACCTGGCTACCGGCTTCTCTGACCACCTTCAATTCTGACCTGATCTTATTCATGATCTCCTCAGTAGATCTAGTGATCTCTTCCAGTATTCTATCACAGAGGATGAGTTCAAGAACCTTTCTCTGTCGCCAAGGATGCTTATGCATCTCGCTCTTTGGTAGGTGCTTCTGTGACTGGAGCATCTCATCAAGTTCAGCCTTTTCGAAAGCCTTCCCGCCGTTTTTAGGCTTGTACTCGACAAAATGGCAGGTCCAATAACGATCGAAGAAATCACCATTGAACTCAAAGCCCATGGTCGCCCGGCTGATCTGTTGTTGACTCTCCTGCGGAGTATTCGCTTCGTTCTGCTTTTCCCTCTTGTTGCCTTTTTGCTTCGGATCTTTTGTGGATTTCCTTCTCGGGAATTCCACTGTATTTGGCACTGGAATTCCGGGAATTGGAGTTCTTCGTTCGTGTAACTGGTAGAATGAGAGCTGAAACTCTGTTTTCGACGTGTTCAGAACGGCAGTTGTGTCGTCAAAGAAGTACTTTTCGTAGGTTGAATGTCGCTCGAAGAAGGACAACATGTTTTCCCTCTCCGATAAGGGTGTTGAGAGACAGCAAGCCCTTGAAGTATTGATATCTGCACATGGCAACCAGATGAACCGTTTTTTAACAATTACTCGAGAGATACGCTTGGAGATCTGATTCGGATTCTGTTCCTTATCAGACGATCTCCGAGCTACAAGCCTTTCCAGAATTCCCTTATTGGTCATCATCCGAACTTTGTCGAGGGGGCTGTCCTGTGGTCCCTTTTGTGATTTTGTTTTCTGAGACCTTTTCACATCTACGATGGTTCCTTTCGTAAATGACTCGGAGATTTCTGCGTTCAATGGATTTGCTCTTGATAAGTGTCTCTTTCCGACCGAGGCGTATCTTGATATTGCCCAACGCACTGCATGCACGACTTCTTCTGGAGTCTCTGAAGCCCCCAAAAACATCTTTTCGAGACCACTGACAATTTTCTCCGCCTCCTGTGAGTCATTTTTGGGAGATGAGCTTTCAACAATGGTTTGAATGTCCCGAATGATTTGATGGAACATATCGAGATAGCTAGTTTCTTCCAAGTTGTCCTCAGGCAGTGACATCCACTGCTTCTCCAGTATCGTAGCGATGCCAAAAAATAATCCATCTTTAGAGCATCACTGTGGATATTCCGTAAGACAAATTGCAGTCCGTCAAGGAGGAGTTGATCGCTGGCGTTCAACGGTCCAACAAGAGTTCGTCCCACCGGATGGGATTTCCTGACGTCGTCCGGCGTCTCTGCCGGGCCATTCTCCATCATAAGCCATGTGAGACTCTGCGGAATGAAATCCAAAAATTCAGGCTCCGGGTAAAGCCATTCATCGGCTTGTTCCACGATGCTTTGCTGATCAATGAGATTGTTGAAAGGCATTGTCCTCTGTGTAACTACCACCTCCCTGGTTTTTTTAATCTCCGGGGTGTTGAGGTCAGATGTCCCTTGTGGTCCAGCTTTGCCTACGTCGTCCCCAGAAGAAGGGTCTCCAGGCTTATGGGAGTCAGGGGCTTGTGGATCTTGTTCTAGTTTTGATTTCCCATGCGTCAAAAACACGTATGGCACTTCAAATGTGACGTGCCAATAGATATCTCGATAAGCCGGGTCCTGGAAGCTTCTGGGCTCTTTAGTAGTCCTGTCAAGGAAACCTGGGAAGAGACCGCTCTCTGAGCATCTGTCGAAGAGCATTGATGTGGCTTCATAGAACATTTCGTTTGCTGATGTTCGATTTATTTGCCACCCCTCACTGCTCATGGCAAGTGCCAATGCACATTTCAAGGGGTTGCTCCATTCCGTGGTCTGGTTATCTTCATGACTGATCTAAGCTCCGAATAGGCTCCTCCAGACATCCACGGGGATTTTGGATTCCGCAATGTTGAAGAATTTATTTTTCATGCAATGGAATAATGCCGTGTCCCGCGAACGAAATATAAACCTACTCTCGCTGGAAGAGCGGAAGACGGCGAGCATTCGGCGCTTCAACGAAGGATGTTCAGTTGTGAACCGTGTAAGAATATGCCGCTGTGCTTCATTGGACGAGTATCTCTCTGGAAGCGGCGACCAAGACGACGCTCTTGGGACTGCGTTCTCCCTTTCTTTCACTTTGCGTGCGGCGTACTTTGGAGAGCTGCCGTGGAAGACCGTTTCAATGGATTTCAGGCCTTTCCAAATCCAAACATGGTCGTCCAGATAGTAGTTGTCGTTTCCCGTTACATCGTCTGTCGATCTTTCGAATGCAAATGGACCACGTTCTGCTCTTTTTTCTGCCTTTACCAATTGCATAACCCAAGAATTGATTCTCTGTCTGATGGCATCCTCCTACGGTCTCAGAGATTCTTTCTGAGTGGATTTACGCGCGTCGATCTTGAGCAACCCTTCCATCTTAATCAGCTGAAAGGCAGTATCTGTGAGAAAGCCTCCAGAGAGGTATTTCAGTGTCTGGTTCATCATCTGGATAGGATGGCCAGAAGCCCAATAGTCCCCGCAAAATAGCCCATCGACCGTGAAGTTTTCTTCAGCAATATCGATGTGCCTGCGGCAAACGTCTGCAATCTTGTCGCAGAGTTTCCGTATCTGAGCGCAATGGAAATTATTGTTTTCTCTTTGCTCCTGCTCCTTTGCGTTCTGATGAGCTGGTTTTGTTTGAGTCTCTTTTTCGCTTCTGCTCGTTGGGCCATCCTGGCTTTTTTTTTCACCATAGGCCTTGCAATTGGAGACTTTTTCGTACAAAACCTCATGGACGAATAAGAGGAACTGGTATGCGAAACTGTATGATAATGAGTCAGCATGTGAAATTCAGTCATATTGTATACTTACAAGCTTGCAGATGTCACGATACGATGACCTGACATGTCCCCACATGTTATAGCTATTCCATTGTAGTCCTTTCCGCCCTGTTTCCGAACCACAGGAACACAACAGACAGAATATACTCCAAATTCCGGTGGACGACAAAGTTGAGTTTAGAGTGTTTCGAGAATAGATCGGCCTCAAATCCCGCCTCAAATCCTTCTCCTGAGAAGGCTTCCCGCATGCGCATCAGTCCAGAAGCGGGAATAAGCCAAGAACTCCATGCATCCGTGACAGACGCCTGAGGCCGGCTCTGCAGCCTATAGGCGAAAGTTATCTCCAAACTCTTGTCTTTGTTGAGTTTATTCCAGACCACTTTTTCCGCGTCTGGAATTCGGATACAACCCCAGTCCAGGTCCCGGAGAAAAAACTCCTCGTCAACCCTCCAATGCGGAACGCTTGACAAATCGGAGTCTTCTGGAGGCTCGCCGTCATAAAATGACTGGACAACATGATGCTGAAATATTGTTCCATCGCAGGCGGAGTATTGCACCTTTACCGAATATTCGTCTCTGCAAAACGTGAAGCGTGGCCAGCGACCGCAGATGAGATTCAGTGCCTTTTATGGATGGTATCTCCGTTCTCACATGGGACTGAGCTAAGTATTGCGTGAAATCTTCAGAAGATTCGTCGGGTGGGGGCCGTGATGAATGATCTGCTGGGGCTTTTTCTCATTAGGGAATAACTTGAGATACGATTGCTTGGGGACCCACGGTATATAGAATTCCACACTTGTTCTTCAGTGGGGTGTTTGTTGGATATTTCGGAAGTCTCTGACTGTGCGGCAGCTTCTTCGGATGAAAGATCCCCCATTTTCGGACATGTCCTTGCAATTTGTACCCGATGGCTCATTCGAATGTCGGAATAGAGTCTCTGATGTAGTTTCCTCGACCAATTCGCACATTACGGTGACTTAATTGGATCCAAGATCAGCATTTCCAGATATGGCGTTGCTGGTTATACTGGATGACTGATCCGGTGGTTGCGACGGAGTCTCGGGCGTAATTTCTGGCATTTGAACGGTGATTGGACTAATTTCGGGTTGACAACCGGAAGACGTGAAGGTTCTATTTTGGTCCAGTAGAATCGAATCCTTAAGAAGGACGATGTGGCTTTAAAATGAGTAAAACTCAACAGCGCTACAGAACAGAGCCGCATCCCGAGAATGCGGCCAATGTGACTCACGTCAGCAGCGGGAATTGAATTTGGTTAGAAATTGCGACGAGTGTGGGTGAACAATGCTCTGATTCCCATGTTGATATCCTTATTCATTCAGCCTTGCAGCTCGGCATGCCCTGAATCGCCCCCACGCTGCTCGACAGGGCAACTGGCAGTTCAGCTTGACCAAATGCGCATGGATCAGCCAGTCACGTCGATAAACCCGTAAATGAATTCACACAACAGGGCCAATACAAGAACAAGATCAAAGCGGATACTTGAGTTTCTGATACCGAAAATTGCTGCGGCTGGACTCAGTTGGGGCCATTTCACTGCCTTGGACTGTGCGTGCGGATAACTATTATCTGCTGGCTAATTGGTCAAGCTGATGGACTAAGTGGAAAAGATAGACCTTGTTCTTAGTAGATGGGAGAGTCAAGATCTTCAAAAAGACGCACTTTTGTGGCCTTTATCTTGCTGGCCGTCAACATTCAGGCGGCACTTGACCGTTATCCACTGTCGGAATTATCCGTCGGGCGTGTCCATCATTCGTATTGTCTCGTACGGAGCGCGCTTCATCCACACATGGCTTGGTGGATGTGTCTTGTCGTGTAGGAGCCCCGCATTTATTGGATCTACCCGCTGATCACCAGAACAATGCAAGTAAAGAGTATAAGCTGCCCGTCCCCTCTTGCAAAGCTTCTTTTTACATTGAGACACAAAAGAAAAACTAGCAAAGTTCACGGAGAGCAAAACACCATGTGACATACAAATCATGGAAGTGAATATGTTCCCTGGGTGGGTGTGGAGACGTTCACGCCCTGGTCTCTAAAATAGAAAAAGCAAAACATCGGGTATTGGATTGTGAGAAGATCACGGAAGAAAACTTAACGATTGGCTTCGCTCATCCGAACACTGGACCCACTGCTTGGACCACTCTCAGAATAAACAAAAATTCCACGTATGAAAAAAGAAAAGGATAAGGAGCGGCTGCGCGGCTGAGAATCTAGGCAACAGACCTTGGGACTTGGAGTTGCACATTCGATAATTCTACGATAACATCCAACATCAAAAACATTAGAGAAATTATCATTCGGTGCTTCCATTCTAATCTTTGATCGTTCTGCCGACTGCCCTCCATCTGTGGAGTTTGATCATTATTCCTTGCTCGTTACAGTCTCCCTCGGCTCCTTCTCGGACTCCGGACTGTATCCCTGAATCTCCTGAACTCCACCGTTGATCGGGATGACGTTCAGAGCCGCAGCTTCCTTCGGGGTGAAGGTGCCGTAGATATCTGACTGGTCGTACTCTCCGTACCCTCCGTACGGAAACGCCTTGTTCAAAATGAAGAAGAGCGTGCCGCTGACGAAGAAACCTGCAGGATGTTAGCACTGTTCTTGTGGACCACTGAATCTTCAGGAAAACGTACCGACCAAGAAGGCCATGAAATAGAGCTCATACAAGGCCCTCGGCGCATTCCCCTTCTCCTGAACCGTCACAACGAGGCCACCAATGGTAGGCGCCCACCCAGCAAGCCAGCAGGGGATGACCCGCCAGTTGAAGCCGTTCGTGAACCAGTAGTCCGTGTCATGCACGCGATACAGGTGACTAAGCTTGATGCGTCCGCGGCGCAGGATGTAGAAATCGCAGACCATAACACCCATGATGGGCGAGAGGAAGACGGAGAACGAACTCAGCACCGAGACGAACGTCGCAGCCTTGTTGATCAGCTGCCACGGCTGCACGATCCACACCGCAACGAACGTGACCATGGCGCCACGCTTGATGTCGATGTACTTGGGGAACAGACCCGCCAGGTCGATGCCGCCGGCCACGGCGTTGCCGCACACGTTCTCGAACATGCCGGTCAGGGCGAAGCCGGCGGCGAGGAAGAACACACCCGCTCTGGCCTTGGAGGAGCCGTGGCCCGAGTCCATCATGCGCATGAGCAGGTCCGGCGGGTTCCAGAAGACCTCGCCGTAGATCTTCTGGCAGGCGCTGGTGACGACCAGGCCGACGAGGCTGACGAGCGTGCCGGTGATCCAGGCGGACGTGATGGTGCCCGCGACGTAGTGCTTTGGGCCGCGGGCGTAGCGGGAGAAGTCGGAGCCGTTTGTGATGCCGGCCGCGATGCCGCCGATCATCTGGTTGATGCCGCGCATCATGAGCCAGGAAGTGTTCCAGGAGGAGGTTTCCGGGATCGTTTGTCCCTGGCTCCAGAGCGGGCCGACGCCCTTGGCGGTTGCGAGTGACCAGATCACTATGCATCATCAGTATTGGTAGTATCTGACATACGTCCTCATCACTTACGCATGCAAATCATTCCCAAACCACAGTAAATGGAAGTGATCTGGAACGGAAGCTTGAACTTCTCGGGTCGGACGAGGAGGAACGGGAAAGACAGGCACCAGAAGACGATAAATCCGACGAACTGGTAGGTGGTCGTAGGCATTGACGATGGCAAGGTGTTACTCATTGAAGCAAATGAGGGCCATATTGCCGTGATGCAGACACTTGGCCTCGGTTAGCTTGGTGTATCTTGGTTAAGGCTTGAGGTCTACTCACGCAGTCAATCGCCCTCCGTTCCAGCATTGGACGGCACACCAGATGAAGTTGAGCAGAATGCGCTGAAGCAGAGGAATGTAGCTGCCGCGCATGCCCCAAGTGTACCTGTTCTGAATGGTGAAGCCGATGTGCCATCGCAGACCGCACCAAGCAACCAAGGTGGAGAAGAAGCAAATCAAAGCTCTTCCGACGACAATGACGCATAGCGACTGCGGCACAGAGAGGCCATAGGCTAGAGTTGAGAGAATCAGCCTCTAGCTCTCGCATAAAGTGGAATAGGTGCTCACTCAGGAAAGTGTTGGGACTTTGCCAGTTGGAGACGTTCAGACTGTTGATGGTCCAGTAGCCGAAGAAATGGAACCAGCCCCAGGTTCTCCTCGACGGTGGCAGCGGAATCAAATCCCGATTCGACCAAGAGTTGGCCTCCTCATGCTCTTCTTCCTTCCCGCGGAGCTTCGCGCGCTCCTTGATTTCGCGGAAGCGTAGTTTTGTTGCCATGGTGGGCAAGGACAGCAAAACAGACGGGCGAGAGCTGCGCGGCGTCCCAGGCTGGGATGCAGGCGGGTTTTACATGGTGTGCTATCGTGATAAGATGCTGGTCTGTGGCAAACACAACTGCCGCTAAACTCCACGTGCTTGAGGCCTGAATGCCGGTGTCTGGTCTTATCGAGTGACAGGCGTGAGCATCGGTCTTGGCTATCGGGAGCAGTGGTGAATGGAGAGTGGGCGTCGAAGCCGAGCCGAAAAGGTAGTGAGATGCGTCGGCTACCCCTCATCAGGAGCCGCGACTGGCTGCGACCAGGGATCCAGGATGGACCAGGCTGATTTCCCCTCCGCATCAACTCAAATTCATGCTGGATATGCATGGCGGAAGGTGAATTCGGCGTGCGACTGTCGTGGGGAGTTTCTGTGCGCAATTTGCCCACACATGGCCGACATGAGCTCAGAAGGCGTGATGCCGCTTGATTCCCGCGTTCTCCGCCTGACTCGGCGCATTGGAAGGTCCATCCGCGCCCTTGTCAGAACGCATGCAAACGCGGGCGGTCACATCCGAAAGGATGGCGTTGAAGATAACGGCGTTGCTTGCGCCGGTCGGGGGAGAAGAAGCCGATCACCCCCGATCCCGCCCGCCCACCCTCGTCCCGTGACTTCCAACCTCACATCCCGCCGTCAGAACATGCCAGACTTCCTCTTATAGTATACGCTAGGAAGCTCCCAAAGCCATCGTAGCACTCCGAGGAATAACCTTTCGGATCTTGTCAGGACATACGCACCCTCTCCGGGTAAGCCAACCGCGCAAACTCCGGAACCGGAGACATCACCATGGCTGTCAAGAGGCTGCGCGTTGGTATTGATGTTGGAGGGCGAGTAGCATCACTTCGAAAGACTTTCTGAAATCACAGAAGCGCTGACACGACGCCTTGAAGGACAAACACCGATGGTGTCATCCTTGATCCTCTCCGAGCCTCGGAGCCAGACAAGGGAATCATTGCATGGTAATGGCATCCCGGCGCGAGAAATTCGAAGAGCAAGGACTGAACTATATCAAGGCACAAAGCTCCCACGACCACCAACCCCAGCCTTGGAATCAACGATGCGCTCATCTCCATGTTTGAGCAGTCCAAGATCAATCCGGATGAGGTTGCCAGCGTGACGATTGGAACCACGGTAATCGGCTTCAGTCTTTATTTTACATGCTTTTACTGTCACTGCTCTGTTACTGAAATGTCTTTTATTGGAAGAACGAGATTACCTCATCACCTTCTCCTTTCACCCCCTCTCTCCTCCCTTTCAAATCCAGCTTCCCTCGACCTGACATCTCCTGTAGCACTTCGTCAACGCCGTCGTCGAGCGAGACGCCGCACGCCTCTCCCGCGTCGCCGTCATCCGCCTCTCCGGCCCCTTCGGCAAGCACGCCCCGCCCTGCGTCGACTGGCCCGACGACCTGCGCTCGCTGATCCTCAGCCACTACGCGCTCGTCAAAGGCGGCCTCGAGGTCGACGGCCGGCCCATCTCCGACATCGACGAGGCCGAGATCCGCGACGTCTGCGCCGCCATCGCCGCCAAGAACATCGCCGCCGTCGTCGTCAACGGCATCTTCTCGCCCATCGACGTCGTCCACGACCAGGAGCCGCGCGCCGCCGCCATCGTCCGGTCTTGCTTGCCCAACGCCTCTGTCGTCCTGTCTCGGGAGGTTGCGCAGCTGGGGTTCTTGGAGCGCGAGAACGGCGCGATCTTGAATGCAGCGATTCTGGCTTTTGCGAGGCGCACTATCCGCTCCTTCCGCGAGCCGGTCAAGCGCCTTGGCCTCAAGTGTCCGGTTTTTGTGACGCAGAATGATGGCACGATCTTGAGTGGCGAAGCCGCGGCGAAGTTGCCGATCAGGACGTTCAGCAGCGGGCCGACCAACAGTATGAGAGGCGCAGCATTCCTGGTGGCTGGTGACCAGCAGGAGGGAAAGAAAGAGCCCATGATGGTGGTGGATGTAGGCGGGACGACGACGGATGTGGGCTTGTTACTGGCCAACGGTTTTCCGAGGCAGGCGGCGGCGTTCAGTGAGTTTGCGGGTGTGAGGATGAACTTCTCATGTCCGGATGTGAAAAGGTAAGTTTCTAGCTTCAGAATAGTTGTCGTTTTCATGTCGCAGCAAGCAGTGGTCTGGTTAACTTTACTGCTGTTCACCATGTTGGGCATTTTTCGACATTCCATCATTCCTTTGCGGGGACACCAACATACAACTCCCATCACTGCCCCTGAAATCTACACACATCACCTTTCCATCCCTTCCTTGGCTTCCTCTTGTCCCCTTCATCATCCCCACTACACCAGCTCGTCACCCTTCCTCCCCATCCTCAACCCGTCACTAACAACCCCCACAGCATCGGCCTCGGCGGCGGCTCCATCGTCCGCCGCCCCACCCCCCAAACCCTCACCGTCGGCCCCGACAGCGTCGGCTACGCCATCCAAACGCAAGCCCTGACCTTCGGCGGCCCCACGCCCACCGCCACCGACGTGAGCACCTCCCACCCCCTCCTCTCCCTCCCCTCCAAAACAATAAATAAATCACTAAAGCACACCTCCAGTACACCGTCGCCAGCAACCCCTCCCTCGACATCGGCCCCCACGCCCTCACCGTCCGCGCCTCCCTCCCGCCCGCCGACGTCGCGGCCTTCCAGCGCACCGTCAAGCGCACGCTCGAGTCCATCATCGACACGATGAAGACGTCGCCCCAGCCGGTGCCGGTGCTGCTGGTCGGCGGCGGCGCCGTCGTCGCGCCGGCCGCGCTGCGCGGGGCGTCGCGCGTGCTGCGGCCGCCGTTCGCGGGCGTGGCCAACGCAATCGGCGCGGCGATGGCCGGGGTCAGCGGCGTCGTGGATGCGGTGGTGAGTACGGAGAAGAAGGCGCGGGGGGAGTGGCTGGAGGAGCTGAAGGGGGTGGCGGTCGAGCGGGCGGTCGCGGCGGGGGCGGAGCGGGCGGGGGTGCGGATTGCGGAGGTGGAGGAGCTGCCGTTGCAGTATGTGGCGCATAAGAGCCGGTTTGTGGTCAGGGCGGCGGGGGAGTTTGATTATGGGCGGAGCGAGGCGTTTGAGGTGGGGGAGGTGGGGGGTGAGGATGATCAGGGTGGAGATGAGGAGATGGGCGAGTATGAGAAGGGGAGGGCGGTGGCGGAGGAGAGGGAGAGGGGGGAGGAGGGGGAGGTGTTTGATTTTGAGGCGTATAGGCCGAGGGTGGAGGAGAGAGTGTGGTACATCTCGGAGAGGGATTTGGCTTGGATTTCGACCGGTTGCTACATTTTGGGGACTGGAGGTGGTGGTAGCCCGTATTCGAGTATGCTTCGCCTGCGGAGCATGCTGCGGGCGGGTGCGGTGGTCAGGGTTGTTAGCCCGGACGACCTGAAAGACGATGACCGTGTGGGGTGCGGTGGAGGTGCTGGCTCTCCCACGGTTGGTATTGAAAAGCTCGCGGGTGATGAGTAAGTCTTAACCTCTTTTTGAGGTCTTTAACTGACTTCAGCACAGGATGATGGAGGCTCAGGAAGAGCTCTACAGCCTCGTCAAAGACAAGGCGACGCACATGATAGCACTCGAGATTGGAGGTGGCAATGGCTTGCAGGGAATGATCCTGGGCGCAAGCACCTACATGAACATTCCTACCGTAGACGGTGACTGGATGGGCAGAGCTTATCCAACCAAGTGGCAGACAACTCCGGTAGTCTTCGCAGAGAGGAAGACCATCTTCTCCCCAACTACCATGTGCGATGGCAACGGAAATGTTTTGGCGAGTTCAGATAGATTGGTCGAGCAGCACGAGCGTATTACTGACTCTACAACAGTTCATGACCAAAGCCACCAGTGATGAAACCGTAGAAAGAGTATTCCGCGCAGGCCTGTCCGAGCTGGGATCTCACGTTGGGTGCGCTGAGGGGCCTGTGACTGGCGGTAAGTACCTGAATCATACGGACTTCGTAGACGTTTACTGATGGATTGGTAGCTGAGACGAAGAGATGGGTTGTTGAGCATTCCATCTCGTTATCCTGGCGTATCGGCCGTGCCGTCCACAAAGCACGACACCAAAACCGGATCGACACAGTAGCTGAGTCCATTGTTGAAGAAGTCGGTGGTAGCGGCTCCGCCAAGGTGCTCTTCAAAGGAAAGATCATAGGCGTGGAACGTACATTACGAAACGGCCACGTCTACGGCGAAGTCATCATCGAGGCTGCCGAAATCAATGATAACGGTTCCGATAAGAAGGAGTTTGAGGGGAAGGTCAAGATTCCCTTCAAGAACGAAAACATTGCGGCATTCAAGGCCAAGGATGATGGCTCCGAAGAGACGCTGGCGATCGTCCCAGACCTGATCTCTTGCGTAGATGCACAGAACGGAGAGGCGATTGGAACACCGGAGTACCGGTATGGTTTGCTGGTTATTGCTCTGGCCATTACCGCATCGGACAGGTGGACTTCTACACCTCGTGGAATTGAGTTGGGTGGTCCGAAAGCTTTCGGTCTGGATGACCTGGAGTACAAGCCTGTTGGAAAGTTTAAGAAGCCAAGGAGCGTTATCGATGAATATTCGCAGTGACGCTGCAACTTTATGCGAGTCCACAGGAGACGATCGGTCCTCACATCCGAGGGATTGGTGGAGAGGTTTGGAGATATCAAGGTAGAAAACAAGGAGAAAAAAAAGGTAAAGAAATATCAAGAACCAATGAGAGAGGATGGTCCAAAGTGATCTGGCGTAATTATCCATTTGACATTACTTCATAGTCTATCCAAAGGTCTAATGATAAAGTCCAAGTGAAGTGAAGTATAACTTAGTATACAGTGATGGCGTCAGATGTGCTCACGAACTCGCTGGCATCAGTGACATCCGCAACGGTGATGGTCACGTTGAAGTAGTCAAGGATTCCACTGTAGCGAGAGCCGCTCAGGGAGAAGAGCGCGGCAGTGATGACAGCCTCACCCTTCTGGAAGTCGGCGGGAACAGTCAGAGGGACACTGATGTTCGTCTGGATGTTGGAAAGCTCTGCAAAAAATCAGGTCAGCGTCTTGGTCAATATTGTAGATCTCGGGCATCACTTACCAGGGCCAAGGGCCTTCTGGGCCAGGAGATGGGTGCCGAGGGTCTTTGCAATAGCGTACTCGGCCGGTGCAGCGCCGAAGGCAATGGACACATCTGCGGTTGACTGGATGTCGATGGAAGGCAGAGTGTTGACGATGGCGGTGAAGTTCGAGCCGGTGGCGACCTGCTTGGGGAGAGTGATGCCGGTGATGCGGGCAGCAGCCATCGAGGAGATGGACAGCAGGCTGGCGACGACGGCGGTAGAGAACTGCATTCTGGCGATTGGGTGATTTAGGTGAGACGGCTTATGTGAGGATGTTATTTCGGTGTCTGGATGTTGAAGCTTTGGATTGGCGGGTGCTATCTAGCCCGGAATTTCACCTGTATTTATACTGCAGAGTCGCGGGTAAATCTAAATAGGAGCGCAGCGCACGCCATGGATCATGACAGTAGTACCATACCCAGCTTTGATCACCCTCCGTCCATCCTCTCCCGAACACGAGGTCGGCCGCGTTTTTGTATTGGAGGAAGGCGTCCAACGGTCGGCCGGCGGGGTCCATATGACAGCTATGGTGACCGGTCATCCATCGCAGCTACAGTGATGTCAAGTGGACCGACGAAAGCTGGATACGAAGCGGCAAAGAGGCTGTGTGGGAGGCGTCTGGGGAACTAGAGTAAAGGCTTAACTGGCGGGAGATGACGTGCTGGCGGATTTCGGGCAGGGCGCACGGACCATGTTACATCAAGGGGAGACATCTATCGACCTTATCCCCGGCCGCATGTCGTCCCATTTTTGGAAACAAGCTTTCAGAAGATCGATGTGGATTCGAGCACTCCATGATCGACACACGACTTCAACATCCGTCCCAACGTTATCAGAATACCTGTCGACCGCTCCGCTGAGCTGAGTGACAATGAAGTCGACACGGAAACCGAGCTCCTCACTTTGAATTCGGAACTCACATCATCGCGGGTGCATTCCGGATGGTGACGTAATATAGCAATATAGGGTTGTTCCGTCTCATCGTGTACAGCTTCCCTTTGCGGCGTTTCGGGAAGTCTTGACTCGGGCGCAACTACCTCAAGTGAGGTTGTGTAACAGGAGGTGAATCTAGCAGCCAAATCATCTGAAAGCTTGAACTATTAGTTTCCAGTGGACTCTCGGGGTCTACCGGCACGTGTTGGCGCTGAATTCAAAAAGAAATACGGTGGTGTCGTCATTTCGGACGTCGCGGCGTGACACTAGATCAGCTTGGTGATCAAGAGAGGATAGAAACACCCAATCCTGGATGGCAAGGCACGTTCGCCGTATAAAGGAGGTATCGGCGCTTGATTGTTTACTCTCATAGCATTGATGGAGCTTGGTCAGATACTTAAACCCACACAAGCCATTCCTCTCTTGGACATTTAAACCCCCGTTACTGATCCCCACATGGTGCGAAATTGGCAGCAGCGGTGAACTTCGATGTCACCACGCTGTGGAGCTCCCTGAAACATGGATCGTCCACCACCAGGGACGGCTTGTGCCGAGGGAAAAGGGGTACGGTCACGATAAGCTTATAGAAATAAAACGTTGACCCACCGGGATCTCACGAGTTCCGTCTTCTGGAAGGTTGTAACTCAGACTCTTTTTGAACAAATTTCTCCCCGAGGCGGTACTCCAAAACTAGGCAAAGGCTCCGAATTCCACCCGCTTAACCATCACTTTCCATTTGCCCTTCGTTGTGTTTTATTCATTTCTCTATCTTTACAAACACCATGTTCTGATTATGTACGCTGTACCTACGGTTCAGATAGTAGTTGAGGCCTCATTCGTGTCTCGCGACGACCAGACATTGCAGAAAAGCCGGAAAATTCTTGACTTGGAGAGGAGAAAGTCGACGATAAATCGTGCCTGCTTCGGCAGGTGCACCCTGTTATCTGAATGGCTTTGCAAGACTTCCGTCAAGTACCATTCTCATACTTCCGTGGACTTACCTCGACCTCGGAGTTGAGCCGGTCCGCCAAGACATCGATATGGGCATTTGCTGTCTATAGCTGTCGAAGGTCACCGCCTGCCTTGCGACCTGTTGCTTGACAGGGTTAAACAAATGTTGATGCGCTGGCATGATTGAAGGGGAAAACTCTTTGACGCGTGGTCATTCATGGCGGCGGGCGCGAAAAGGATGCCTGGCGATACTTGCGATGGATTCTCCGAGCACTTCAGGGGAGAGCGCGACGAATGGGGCACTTGCATGAAGGGTGTGCTGCGAGTAGGCCGTAGGGCTGCCAGCAGCTACGTAACTAGCGCGGCGCAGGAGCGGAAGCGGCATCGGGGTGGCACTGGTCGGGTTCAGCCACACCGACGTGTTTCCGCCTCACGACTCGCGTCCATCGCGTCAACCCTCTCGCCCGCTGCTTCTCCACGCTACCTTCGTCGCGAATCGCCTCACGCTCCACCCCGCTTGAGCCAGCGGAAGTGGCCGGCTGCAGGCGAGCAGAGAGTGCCCGAGCCCGTGGTCTCCTTTCGATAGCGCCGACCCCTGCCGCCGTTGGTCCTGTGCCCTGCCCTGCAGATTTCCAGAATTCCCCGCGCCCCAGGCTTTGGCTGCGGCTCCTTGCCTGCCGTGCCAGGGAAGAACGACGCCCTTGGCCTTGTGCGCCTTCGTCAAAGCAAACGAAACACGATTTTTCCGGGCCTTGCGCCAATGGGCGGTGGCGAGATGAAAAGCGGACGGGGCAGTGATGAGGATGGCCAGCCCTTGCGACACCAGAACCCTGCCCGCAGCGCTGAGTTTAGCAGCGATCCGCTCCAGGCGATCAACCCGCGAAACACTCAACCTGCACTGATCAGGCCCGCTGCCTGTTTCCCCCGACCGCCCTGGCGCGTTTCACGCCCGCCAGCCCTCTCTCCTTCCGCTCCCCTCTTTCCTCATCACCAAACAAACGCTGCCCTCTTTGCCCGCAACACTTTCTTTCGTGGTCGCTCTGGCAGCGGCAAAGCTCCGGTTCAACCATGTTGTCCACCTTCCATCGTATGCTGCTAGCCGCCGCCGCCTGCGTTTTTTTCACCATCTTCCTGCTGCGCTTCTCTCTGAAAATCGAAGATGCCGTTCCCGTGCTCCCAGAAACCCCCGAGGAGCTGTTTCCGGTGGAAATTTACAACAACCAGTCTGTCGCCGTCCCGCTAGCTTCCGTCTTCGAAGATCCTCCTACCCCCGAGGGTTGGCGATTCCATCCCGCCCGCGATGCCCGCAACTATGGTCTCAGCGAGGAGCAGTGCGACTGGACCTTTCCCAACCTCTGGATCGAGATCGAAAAAGCCGCTAGGGTCCGCAGGAATAAGGGCAATGTCACCAAGGAAGATTTGGACACCAACTGGCGTCAAGAGGGTGTCACACGATGCATGATTTATGACCACCAGGTAACTTCTACTGCATCCCATCTCAAATATCTCGATGCTGACGCCGCATAAGCTTTATATCCTTGACACGAGAGGAACCACCCACCGTCGCGACTACCGCGAACGCACGCTTGCCGTACTCCACAACATCAACCGCGCCGTCACTGCCTACAACGGCCCCCTGCCGAACATCGAATTCACCTTTAGCGTGGACGACTGGGTGTACGACGAAGAAAATCTCAACACTGATCCCGTTGTCTGGGGGTTCACTCGGCAGCAACACTGGGAAAACGTGTGGTTGATGCCTGACTTCGGATACTGGGCATGGCCCACAGACCCCGTTGGCGCATACCAGGACGTGCGGAATCAGATGGGCGTGCGTGAGAAGGCACAGAAGTTCAGCGAAAAGAAGGCCAAGGTTGTCTGGAGAGGAGCTCCTTTGACGGAGCAGCGTCAGGCACTGATCAAGCAATGGCACGGCAAGCCGTGGAGCGACATTGAGCCATTCGACTGGGATGATCCGGAGATTGCGAAGAAGTTTGTGATCATGCCCGATCACTGCCAGTGGCAGTTTGTTCTGCACACCGAAGGTTAGTAGATTAAGGTATTTGGCTGCCGTTTAAGTCTAAGCTAACAAACTCGCCAGGCCGCTCGTACTCCGGTCGCTTGAAGTATCTCCAAAACTGCCACAGTGTGCCCATAATTCCGGAATTGCGCTGGGTTGAGCCACACCACCAACTCCTCATCCCGCAAGGCCCGGCGACGAACTACGTGCCGGTCAAATATGACTTCTCGGACCTCGGCGAGAAGATGAAGTACTACCTTGACCACCCCGCTGAGGCCGAGCGCATCGCCGATAACAACGTCGCCATGTTCCGCGACAAGTACCTTACGCCCGCCGCGCAAGCATGCTATTGGCGCAAGATGTTCCGCATGTGGAGAGACGTCAGCTTCGAGCCCGAGCTCTCTGAGGACTATGGGAAGCCCCGCGGCATTCCGTTCGAGACTTACGTGTAAGTTGCCTACCTGAAAGTTTCTTACATGCATTTTTCTTGGCTTTCAAATAGGCCAAGGCCGTATATCCTCCGATAAGCTCTTTGCTAATCTTTACCAATAGCTTGCTAGACATTTACGACTCAAACCCCTGGGTCGACCCTGAGCCTCCCGTATAAGGCTGAGGGATGATCCTCGTCTGTTCGACCGTGTCTCTGTTCCGTCGGCTATGGTAGCCATTGGGACTTCTCACTAAGCTTATGTCATCCCAAAAGGCTTTCTTGGTATTGCATTAGGGTCTATTTACTCCGCAGGCCTATTTAAAGATCAGTTGCCGACTTCTTTTCCGAAGCCTTGCCGCTTTTACAAAGAGAATGACGAACACAGCTTCAAGATCTGTTCGCCCGATGTTCGTCACTGACGAAGCATGGCCACTACGGTCAAGGACCTGGGAATACATGATACGCTATTCATCTGGGTAATTGAATCCGCGCGCGCTGGTTTGTTCTATAGAATGGTTGGATGGATGCATAAAGGGGCGTTATATTCTCGGCGATTATGCATCTCTGAGCGGGTTGTGCTTGTTTTTTTGGGCGGGTTTGCGAAAAATACCCCATATCATTTTAATCTTCTATGATCTCTATCTTATGCTTGCACCAGCAGGGATTGAGTAGCAGGCTGACAGATGCACAACAATCCGGAAATAAAGAATTTTTGAAACGATGCTTGAAATTGCTTTTGCGGGGAGACTTGGCGCATTGGAGGAAGATGATCGGGGGTGAACGTCCTTATCAAAGGAGTAAAAATTGAGTGGTAGGTGGTAGAGCGTCGAGGCCGCGTACTCTTGGACTTTATGCTTTGCTTTGTTTCACGAATCCGGATACGATCATCCGAGCCAATACCTTAAATCCGAAGAGACAAGAGATGGAAGTAGCAAGAGGAAGAAGACGATGAGTTGAAGCGGAGGACAGGAATGGTGAGAACGGAGCAACACCGACGAGTCAAGTTCGCATGCTCCCTTCACAACTACGGAGGCCCCATTCCGCACGCCATATGTCGCCGGCGGGCGCGTCATTCCGTCCTTCATCGCACCACCACTTGTTCGTCCGCGAAGGAAGAGTTCCACGCATAACCAAAACAGTTTAGTTGCAAAGCTACTCTACCATCCAGAAACCTTGACGTCTAGACGCTTCTTCGCCACCTAGCTACTCAAAGGTCCGTAAAAGGCACACGCAACCTCACACCTTCGCCTCCAGCCAATCTCCCTTCTCCACCCGCTCACTCACCTTCTTCAGCACCCCCGCCGCCCACTCGAAATCCGCCATCTCCAAGTACACCATCGCGCTCAGCCGCGCCCACCACCCGCCGCCGTACTCAATCAGCGCCTGAAACCCGCCATACTCAAACACCATCGTCTTCGCCACCCAGTTCTTGACCAGCGCCGGCACCTCCTCCTCCTTGACGCGCCCGTCCGCCACCCGCACGCACGTCGCCAGATCCACCGGCAGCCGCACGTTCGCGAAGAAGCACCGGCCCATCGTCCGCGTCCTGTTGTCCAGGACCTCGGTCCCCAAGATCGCCGCCACCCTCGCGCCGCCCTCGCGCGCGAGGGTCTCGCAGTACGCCCGGATGACAGCCTCGCCGCCGAGCGCGGCGCGGTACGCGAGCGCGGCGCCGACGCACAGGAAGGGCGAGCAGTCGTAGGTGCCGGTGAAGGCGAAGTTGGCCTCGAAGTGCGAATCGCCCGAGGGCGGCAGCGGGTTGATGTAGGCGGGCGCGCTGGGGTCGGGCAACGGGCGGAAGCCGTGCGAGGTGGGGAGCGTGCTGCGCATGAGGGGCTGGTTGCGCAGGGGCACGTGGAAGATGGCGCAGGGGCGGGGGGTGAGGAGCCATCTGTGGTTTGGGGGAGGTTAGTGATCGTGTGGGGGAAAAGAGGTGGGCCTTTTTTTTTCTAAGAAAAAAAGGGGTTTTGAGGAGAGGTGGGATTGAAGACTGGGTCTACGGATTGAAGGGTCCTCCCACCCCCCCCCACTTCTGGGCGGATTGGGGGGGGGGAGAATTACTCACTTGTGACAGTTGCTCACGAAGAAGTCCGGATCCAGGCTGCTCAGGTCCAGGTCCACCTGGCCGATGCCGTGCGCGCCGTCGATCAGGCTCAGCACGCCCAGCTCTTTGCACGCCTTCGTCAGCGCCTCGAACGGCATCCGCACGCCGGGCAGGCTGACCACCGTGTCGAAGATGGCGATCTTGACGTTCCGGCCGGCATCCCGCTCCTCCCGCACGACGGCCCGAAACCGCGCCACCAGGTCGTCGTCCTCGACGGGGTACGTGTACGCGACCTTGGCGGCGCGCGCGGGCGTCGTCTCGGTGATGTACTTGACCGTGTTCTCGCACGCGCCGTAGATGGTCGCGAAGTAGACGACGACGTCCCCTTCCTCGAAGGCGAGGTTGCGCAGGACCGTGTTCACGCCGGTGGTGGCGTTCGGCACGAAGACGACGGTCGAGACGGGCACGTTGAGGTAGGTGGCCATCAGCGCACGTGATTTGCGCAGCTCGACTGGGTAGTCGTAGCGGATGTATTGGTCGGGTCGCTGCTCGGCGAGGGATTGCCAATGATGCAGGCTCTCGCGGACGGGCTTGGGATACGTGCCGAAGGACCCTGATGGGGCAATTGTGAGCTCTGATGCCCCTTGGATATGGTATAGTGGGGGTTCATTGGGGCTGGGTTGTGAGATGGGGGGAATTGATCTTTTTTGGCTGACCATGGTTGACGTTGATGTAGTCATCATCGAAGAAGAAGTCCTTGCGGAGCTTGCGGCCGAATGGAGATGTCGTGGTGTTGAATTCGCCCATGGCTGCGGGAGTGGGTAGGTTGATGATATCGCGGGGTAGCTCAGGTATGGACCAGCGACTTCTGAGCAAGGGGCAGCTCGGGAGATGACGTCACGCTCAGGTCTTTTTGGAGATTGATTGACACGGATGTGATGCCCCAGGAATTCTGTCAATCCCAGAGAATTTATACCGCAGTTTGGTAGATGTTGACTCCTCTGACTGACGTTGGGAGTTGACTCAAAGGTCCAAATTGGGGCCGAGAAGCGGAGCTTGTCACACGGAAGGGCGCAACCGAAAGGTACGTGCAATCTGGCCGATAACCATATCCTACCTAGGTAAAAGCCATGCGGCTCAAGAGCTTATCCCGACGGCAACCGATCTCAGATAATGCAAGGCAGTATGAGTAATAGCCACAGATGTCGGACTGGATTTGTTCGTTTTTAGTGATTGTTATTTTTTTTGACTTGCTCATCTACCCTTCCTCGCTCACTTGCTTGGATTTCCTACACACCGTCTCTTCATTACAGTCGTACCCAAATTTTCCGAATCCCGCCACAAATCGTCGAGCAGCCCTCCTACCCAACGTCGAGAAATTAAGTACGAAAGTGGTTGCTCTTGAAGAAAGGAAAGTGGGAGAAAGTAGACACCACCAGGGTATCATCTTTTTGAAATGGAAAAAAATGCCCACGCTCAGAACGCCACTAAATGACACGCTCGCAACACATCAACAGTTGCACCGCTCAAATTCTGTTCTGATACATTGCTTGATTCACCTTGACCCTTCGCCTGTACTGATCTCTGAAACGTATGCGTCCAAGAGTGCCGTATCCGACGACGACGAAGAAAGCAACTGTCCAAACGAGCGTGATGATCATTCCCGTGGGGAAGAGCAGGTTGATAGGCAAGGTAATGCCAGGTACTTCCAAGGGTGCCAGGCGGTAACCTGGAATGAGAAAAGAAACGGCATTGGCGACGTTGGAGATTGACGCATCCGAGGCAGACGTCGTGTTGGTGGAGCGTTGAGAGAAGACGCCATTAAGAAACGAGGCCTGAGTAGCAGAGATGGTGGTTTCCAGGGGGGAGTTATCCTGGGGAGAGCGGGCGGTGAGCTTGACCGTCGGGACGAGCAAGTTTTGCATTTCGGGACTACGGATTCTGTCAGTTCCATGTCTCACGTGAAATATGGTAAATTCCGACTTACGCTGATTGCGTGCCATCCAGGGTGTCTTGGTTGACTTGTCCAACATACATGAGCACCTTGATCTCCTGCGGACCACCAGGACCTGATTGGCGACGGACAAGCGAGCTTCCCTCCGTGATGTCGATTTCGCGAAGCATGATCGGCGGCCATGCCAGGGTTGAGTCCAGATCGCGCTTCGAGGGAGGAGCGTCCGAGCTGTTAGCAGCTTGCACGGTGGCGCTCTGATAGGATAAGGTCATGCTGATGTCTGCGGCGCTGACGCCAGTCCAAGGATCGAAGGGAGGCGTCATGTTGTACATGCGGAGCTCAGCCTCGAAGACGCCAGTCCGGTTGTTGAAGAAGGGGATGTTGTAGCAGACTGCGAGACCGCTGGGGTTGTCAGGTTGCATGGCCAGGTCGACCATGGCAGAATCGCAGGCTGACTTCGTTTGGGTGTTCCATTGCTGGATGTCGACGGTGCCGTTGGAAGCGGGCGTTGTCGAGATGCTGTTGGAATTCGCAGTTGCTCCGCTTTGGCGAGTTTCCAGGGCGCTGAAGAACTCGTGGGCCTGCCTCATCATCGTTTCCTCGTAAGTTGAAGATCGACGGCGGAGGGCATGCAGCAGGTGGCCCTTGAAGGACTTTGCGTGGGCATCAGCGGCGTGTCCGATTACTAGCAGGCTGGCGACTAGGCCAGAAGAGAGCCGCATGGTGTACTGTCCAGCAGTGCGGCTGGACTGGATTAGGGAGGGTGGTGAAGGAATGAGCGTGGGTTTGGTGTATTACTACTGGAAAGAAACAACGAAAGGCTGGCCAGCAGCTTACCCGGGAGACGGCAGAAGAGAAGGATTAGAGGTGGCGAGCAGTCAGGATGGAGGGATGGAGCCAAGAAGAGGGCGCATGAACAGCATGACAATAACCAGCCTGGGATAGAATGGAAACTGTCATGAGAGAGATTCAAGACACAGGAGCATGATGGCGTGACAAGCGCCGTCAAGATTTGACGGTGGAGAGGAGAGGTTGACACTGGACTGCGACGCGGGGCGGGCGAGAGGTTGATGCGATGGGGCGGTGCGCTGATCAAGTTAAGCTTCGGCCTGTGCCGGACAGCCGCCTCTTGGGCGGTGGAGGCCAATTTTGGATGCTGGCCAGTGGAGGGCGAGGGCGAAGGCGGCACCGAAGCGCTGGCTGCGACAGCTTGGGCCCTCATCGCTGTCTCGGCGCGACGTGCGGCCAATGGGAGCGCGCCGTCCAGGCCAAGCACGGAGCGTCTCAGAAACGCCAACGAGCTTCAGCGGTGTCGCATCCTTGCCTCGCCAGCAATGCAGGCCTCTGGGTGGCTGCGTCGCTCATGCTGGCCAGCGGCTGCGGCTCAACGATAGAGTGCTGTGGGCCTGGCCTCGTGGCGCCGCTGGCAGGCGAGCCTGGTGCGATGGTGCCCGGGGTGCGCGAGAGCCGCGGCGCGCCCATCCGCTGCTCGCGCTGCAGCGGTGCATCTCGTGCCTGAGCGAGCGTGGGGTGCTCGCCCAGATATGTAGGCATGCATGGAGGAAGACTGGGCCCTGCACGATGGCTGGTGCTGCTCTCCGCCACGCCCTCCACGCCCTCGACCCGCACACCCTCCCGCCCGCGCCCGCGCTGCATCCTCAGCGGCTCCTCCACACGCAGCGCAGCGCGACTCGTCCGGCTGCAACGTGAATGCATAGAATCAGCTGAGCGCGCCGATGTGCATTTTTGCGAGTGCTCGGCTGCTGTCGTCGCGCGCGCGCGGCGAGTTCGCGTGAGACACGTAACAGTGCATATCGGGAATCAGCCTAGCCTGCCGGGGCTCCAAGTCGTGCCCATCGCGTACTCGCCCAACTCGCCCAACTCCACGGCCCAAGCACCGTTGCGGCGCGCGCTGCAGATGTCCTGCTGCCAGCGCATCGCCCCCAGATACGCCAGTTCGAGGTAGGTCGATCCCGGGCTCGAGCTCGAGCCCAACGCCCAGTACAACTACATCCATCTGCGCCCGAGCCCTCACGCGCGCCTTTTCCCTTCTCTCCTCTCTTCTCTCGTCATGTTCACCGTCGCACCCGCGCTGTGAACCGGCGCCGTGTCTGTGTGTGTCGTTTGCTCCGTGGCGTTTTCTTTCCTGCGCTTTCCGGTTGTGTCTCCGCCCAGGCTTCCGACGCTTTTCGCCCAATCGCGCCCCGCCACCCGCAACAATGCAGGCTTCACATTATCTCCCGGGCTGGACGGCCTCCCCGCCGAACTCTGCCACCAAGCACCCATTCCTTCATCAGACAATGTCTGTCTCGAACTTCCGCGACGACCGCACCTGGGACTGGCCGCGCTCGCCGCCCTCGCCAAGTGCCTCTTCCTCGTCCTCGGCCAGCCGGAGCATGACGCCCACCAGCAACAACCCGTGGGCCAGCAGCGTCAGCGTCGTATCGCCTGACACCGAGAGCTCATCCGGCTCACCGCCTGGCTTTCTGCCCTGTCCCACTCCGCCATCCTTGAGCCGTAGTGTTACACCAACCACTAGTCGTTGTGCGACTCCAGTTGCCCCGCAGCCCCTCAGCGGCCAAAAGCCTTTATTTATCACCATGGGCTCTCCGGGGCCCGCCTCTCCCACCGACGACACTAGGCACCAGAAGAAGCCCTCAGACCTGGCGCCGGCACCTACGCCTACGCCCAACCCATTCCGGGAAAGCATTGGCCAAGGTGTCAGTCTCGCGCCCTTGACAAACGCCATTATCACACCCGCTTTGGAGAAGCAGTATGTGCACCGGGAGTCCCCTACGCTCATCAGTCGCCAGGGCTGGGAGAGGTCAACTGGCCAGCGCGCCTACACCTGGGCTTTGGGTAATTCCAGGACCGCATTGTTGTTCCTGATGTGCGACGACATCGCAGCTTGGAGGCGAGCTAGTTTCTATTGGCTCGAGGATATGAAGTTGCCTTTTCAGGAGGCAGATCTGGAGGGCATTGCAACTAATCCGAAGAAGATTGTTGAGAACCAGTGGCGAGTGATGACCCGAGAGCTTCCTCAGAATGGTCAGCATACGGACTACCAGCCGCGAGAAGTCGTTCCTCTGAATCAAGTCAGTGTCATCACTGCGCTTGGCTCGGAAAAGAAGGCTGTAGACAAGGTCCGCTGGATGGGCGACGACAGGGGCCGCGTCTACATTCGGAAATTCTTCACCTTCGAGCGCCATGCTGAAAAGCTGGGTCTGCTCAGCCAAATCCAGAAGATCAAGACCCTCGAACATCCGAACATCGCAAAGATCGTATGCTCTTATTCCCACGGCGCTGCCGTTGGCTTTGTTACCGCGCAAGCCCAACTCTCCCTCGACGAATATCTACGGCATCCAATGGCTGCCACCCGGCCTGGATTGCTCTTGACATGGATCAACGATCTCACTCAAGCTCTTGCTTACATTCACAGCATGGATATGATGCACCAATCCATCCGGCCGAACAAGATTCTTTTGGATGGATCCAGGATTGTGTTTTCCGCCTTCGGCGTGTCTACCGATGGTGCAAGCGTCTCTCCCCGAGGCTCCCCACGTAGTTATTCCGGCACAAACCTGACTCTGCCTTCTAGCAACAACAACATCAAGCCTCTGGGTGACGCGGCATATATCTATGCCGCACCAGAAGTCGTTGCGCGTTATGGCCAAGGCCACCGCTATCGGACTTCTGCCGACATCTTCAGTCTTGGATGCGTCTTTTTGGAGATGCTAACTGTTGCAAAGGGCCAGACTGTAACCAATCTTCGCGGTTACCGTGCACAGTTCAGCCGTGACCAGTCTTTCCACGCCAATTTGGACCGCGTCACGTCCTGGCGTAAACTGCTCTCCGGGCTCAGTAGCGGACATCGAGATAGCCGCATCAACTCGAGTCTCACCAACGGAAACCATCCTCTCAAAGGCTTTGGTGTACTTGGAACTGTAGAAAGCCGGAAAGAGGATGAGGCAGCGGAGTATCAAGCGTTGGAGTGGGTCGGCGCCATGATCAACCCTGAGAGCGCTAAACGACCCAAGATGAGGCGGCTAGCACCTGCTATGAAGCGGCTCAACGATACGAGGACTGTGCGCAGGAGGCGTAGCTTCGATGCCGGCGATGCCGCCCACGTCCCTCCTCCGGCTCCCACTCCCATCCAAGCTCCTGCGGCTCCGCTTCGGGGAGCTACCCTTGACGCCGTCCCGCGACGCTGGGGTTCGATGGCGGAGAAGGAGGTGTTCACGGAGGGCAGTTTGATCAGCTTCTGAGACGGAGTTGATGTGCCGATGACTTCCGACTCACCTATGTCTGTCCTTCTCTTAGCCGAAGCCCCTTCGTTAACGCTGCGTTTTATTTCTTGTTCCTAATTATTCTCTTACTGAGCCACAGATCACCACAAATGCCACACACACACCTTCTCGCAACTACATACAGCACGAGCTACGCAAGATGCAACTTCTCATTACTGGTTTTTCCTTAACGTTCTCACATTACATCTGCACCACCAACATCTTCGAGCCTGGCATTCCGACATGCAAGCGCAGCATAAATCATCATAGGCATTTTCATATAAGATTTACCTGGGTCGGCCCATCTGTTTGATACCCCTGCTAATATTTTGCATTTTATTTTCCTTATCATGTCCAGAACGGCACATTCTCGTTCTCTGAGCAGGGGTCATATCTCATTATGTTAAACGTCGAATTGATTGGAAAGGGGGGTTATGGAAATACGGAGGGATGGTATGGTTATGGAATCGGCTATGGGGAGGTAAAGGATTGGGCTGGGTGGCCTGGATGGGATTTTCCAGGCACAGGAAATGGTATGCGTAAAACTGGGGAAGGATATTGGATGCGAGGCGGGCTGGTTTTTTTTTTTTGGGAACTCACGGGTTTCTTTTTTACGCGAAACCTGGACGCGCGGCATTTCGTTCGGGGGGTCAGGTAGGCTGCGTGTTTGGGATACATAGCACATTGGGGATGGAGAGGCGTGATGAGGAGGTACATGTTTTTCTTGTCCGCACCATTGGACAGAGACATGAGGGCTTGGCGGTGAAGCGGATCTCTTACCTTTGTGGATGCTATGTAGATGGAACCAGAACATTTGATAAGGACCACTCTCATTTCAGTTTTGCGGTTGGGTTCATGCTTGTTGCGGTGGATGGGTGCGCGAAGTTTTCCTCTTCTGGAACATGAGAAAGTTTGTGAGACGGTTTCGGGTTTGAGATCAGATCGAATCGTCAGGTGCGGCGGGTGATGTTGGAGTCTGGGACTTACGTACGCGTATACTTATGAACCTCACGTGGTAAAATGAGCCCGGGAGTGCGCGATGCCGAAGCTGGAGCTGCCGTTCTGAAGCGCATGAACATGCTTCGTGTGTGTCTGCGTATGCTGAAACTGGCAAGACGCCGAGCAGGATATGGGTATTTGCGACGTCCATCCAGAGTTCCTCCACAGCTCACTTTGTTCTTTCTAGGTGTCCTACAAGTTTGGGTCTCTGACAAAAAACTCTTTAGCCGAATTCCCGCCAATTTTCATCTCTGCCATCAGGTAGTTTCTTCTGCAGATGAGAGATCTGGACTTCGTCACCCACTTCTATTGACGCTCAGCACCATGACTCCACTTTATTACCCGCACGCATCCTGGGCTAATGCTGCTCCGAAAACAGCAGCGGCGTATAACGAAGCGGTGGACTCCTGTGAACTTCTTCTCCGCGGACAACAGTGACCAATTGAGAAGAGGATGAGAGATGAGCCTCCACAGTAACATCTTCTTCAGATACTTCGGCACATCCGTCAATGTATCTGGGCGTTGGGAAGAATCGAAGGCGATGTTCAACTATGGTTTTATGCTCGGTGTGCGGGATGGCGGGTAAGCACTAAGCGCGTGACTAGCCTGATCGGGTAGGTTTGCGTGATGGGGGCGACAAGCGGGGACGCGTGGCGCGTGTTGCTGATTGGGCATGTGAGATGGATGGACGCCTCTCAGCTGAGCCTAAGGTACTGGTTCAGCGTTCCTCGGACACTTAAAAAGCGATGGAGTGGCAACCTCGGTGCACACAGAGACTGTACCTGATCCTGGCTAGTTTGGAGTAAATAGGTCACCAAAAAGACCGACTGGTGGATCTTTGTGTGAGTTCGCTTCGTTGAAAGTCGTTGTCAGAGGATACTCAGTGTGGGTGTTAAAGGCAATCATTGATCGCGGATGTTGTAGAGCCTAATTGACTTACCTACTTCCTTCACAAGATTTCAATATTGCTTTCACTCAATATCCTTTGCGGCTAGTAGATTGTAGTATCTATACGGATTGAACTAGTATTCGCTCCCCTTTAGACCAAGACGAAAACAACTTCAAGACACGGGAAGTATGATCCTGTGATTGAAATCAAAATGTGTATCCAGTCTATCAGCTTGTGTCAACTGCACTGGACCAAAAGAAATTTTGTCTAAAGATACTGCATCCTCGTTGTGTATTTCTACCAGGATGCCAGCTACCTACTGCCGCGGCACTGCCAAAGGTTGTCTGCCGCCCCTATCCGATATACCTAAAGGGCACGCTTTCGTGCCCATGTGATGTTCACCAACTATGCCAAGTTTCCTGGGACCATCAAATCAGGGTGGACCCGTCTCCAAGAAGTGAGCGGATGGATAAAGCGACAATATCGGAGGTTTCAAACGCTGAGCTTTAGCCGCCTGAATCTTCTGCACGTGAGTTTAGTACGATCCAACTCCAGGACCCCATGCAAGAGCCCCTCCTGTCTCAACCGCCATTGGTATTCCTAAGTCTTTGCTTGACTCCACCAACTCTGTTTTCCTGATCTCTATTTTTCATTCACCCAAAAGGCCAACCAGCTGCTCAGATAGTGAGACTCCCTTCACTCCAATCTCTCTTCAATGCCTGCGGCCGCGTCGCCATTGTTGTCAAAGAAGCCTCGCTTCTATCTCTCCTCGGAAGCGGGCGGCCACTCATCTTTCCTGCAAACAACCATTCGTCCTTGATAGTGTTGGTTCCAGACTGCTGGCCGCGCTGATCCCGAAACGGAGAGGGGCAGCGGGGAGACCCGAACCTGCTGTCGAGTGACATGCTTGCGTGGAAGTCGAGCGGTGGTAGCAGCGCGCGGGGAGCAACTGCCGGGGTCGCAGTCATCGTAGGCGGTGACATCGTCGTTGCGTCGGTGGAGAGTCCCCAAGAGGTCTTCGGCTTCTTGTAGACGTCAGCTGGTGGGGAGACGAAACTCGGAAGCTGTATTGCGGGTATGGATACGGCTGCTGTCCTGCTGAAAATGCAAGGGCAGAGCTTGAGGAGGGCGGGCTTGCATGATGGGAGGCAGCCGCAGATAATGCCCAGACTGCTGCCCAGGGCCGCGAACACATAGCCCCAGGCGTATGCGAATGTATGGTCCCGCGGGTCCGAGTGAAAGTAGTCGGTCGCGAAGTAGACAATGCGGACGATGTCCACGACAGCGACACTTATCCATCGGTCAGCAAAATCGTTCCATAACGAATAGCCAGTGAAAAGACTGAAAGTGAATGTCAAGACTGGCATAGGGAGAGCTTACCTGCATCCGCAAGTGAAGAGGATCAGAACCTCAAGACGTTGTGCTTGTGGGACTTTCAGGCCGCAAAGGAAGCGAGCGGGCCAAAGAAAGACAGCAAAGTTTAGAGCAGTGCCAATAGCCGTAATGATTGGGCCTGTCGGTAGGTATCCACGACACTTGGGGCGGGCAACCGTGAACCAGATGGCCGAGATTGGCCTGCACGGGAAGATATACAAGAAGACGCAAGTAATACTCATAATCGCGGTGCAAGCGATGGCGGAGCGGCAGAACCAGTTATTTGCGCGGCTGACGAATAGGCGAAGATATGTGAGACAGACGCTGATCCTGATGAGGCCGGCGCCGAGCGCGAGTGCGATATTGTGTATGAGAACGAGCCGTATCCTCGGAAGGTACGTGCCTGGGACGTCAGTGTCCCAGTAGTGCTTTCCATAGCCGTATTTGGTCTGAAAGCAAGTGATTATGCTACAGGCTAACATAATTATCTGGAATCAAGGGGGAAAGGGCGTAAGTAGCATTTGATGTGTTCTGTTCGAAAGCGCGGTTGTATTATTGGCACGTACCCATGCCATGAGCATTATCCAGTCGTCCCAGCCGAGTATGCGTCGCAGCACACCGCGGGCGTAGAAGCGCATAGAAATGAACGCGGTCGCCAATACAAGCGTCGTCACCGAGACGACGATGAGCGTTGGGACGAGGCTGTCATGATTGTTATGGGCGGGTGTTGCATCCATCCTGACGGTGTAGCAGCAGCGTTGTAGGTCCAAGGGAATGGCGTGTCTGACAAGAAGAAAGGAAGAAGAGGTGAAGGGTTGAACAAATGGATGAAGATGGATTGCCGCCTGCATCACGCTAGCCTAGTACGGAAGAAGGTGACTGCCCCGGAGTTACATGAATCCGCCTCCACCGCCGAATATCCGCCAGACCACCATGGACCGGCCCGCACGCACTTATCCACCTACTGGCACTCCCACATCGTGAATCAGAGGGGTCGGTACCAGATCCGGATGATGCCTATGATAGATATACTGATATTCGGGTCAGATCCTCTTCAAAGATCTCATGTAGCTCTCATGAGGGAGCGGATGGTGTGATGTATGTACCCCGGCTAGAAGCACGATCCAGTCGTCCCAGTTTAGCATGTCGCGCCTTAGCACGCTACGGGAGTCGAAGCGTGCTACAACGAAAGCGGTCATAAGAGTGGCCATGGTGGCTGTGATTCCCACCAGCGAACCGACCTCGTTTTCATGATCGAGCTGGTTTGGATGGGGCTTTAAAGCGGCGATATGGATGAGACCGGTTGCATAGCGATTGTAGAGCAGTCTTGCTGCGGGGTTGGGGTGTGATGTTTGGAGAAGATAGACGAAGAGGATATGTTGACTGGCTTTGGGAATGTGTGGCTACGCGGGTCGCCTAGAGGTGAGTACACCCACGTTTCTGCGGAACCTGTGGCAAGTTGGCCGCCCAGGTTACTTGGACTATCAGAAGTGGAGAATATTACTTCTACCTAGGTACTATTGCGGTGACTGTCGGAGAGACGCGTATTTCGGCTTTCCGTCGCGTCCTTGCTAGAAAATCCACTTTATTTCCACATAGAACGAAGAAAGAGTGATGGGGCCAACCTAATACTCATCCTGGCGAATGAGAGGAGAGAGGCACGGAGTCAGCCTTATGGAGGTATATGAAGTATAACGTCTCGTTGTGGGCAAGCTTACTTATAACCTATAACTGTCTAATGAGCAGCCTCGAGTGAGGATGTGGTTCGAGACACACTGAAACCAGCCGCTTGATTGTTCCTAAAGTCTGTTCTATTAAGCGATCATGCTGAAGTATGTATGGCTTGATAGTTTTGCTTTCCCCTTCAGCCCGTTAGTTGTAAAAGACGTTGGTTTATTGAGAGGTTGTTAACTCTTAAGTCCACTTACTACCTATATATGGGCCCGTGTTCTACCTGGTCCTACTTGATCAGCATTATTGAAAATGCATTTGTGCTTTGACATTCACTCGCTGTCTTCTGAGTTTCACATCTCGATTTCATGGCGGAACACACGAGATCTCCCTACTTAAAATCTAGATCCCACGGATCGTTCCTTCCTGATTGTTAAACCTCAGTGGCGTGACAAGGGATGCTATTAGCCGGAAGAATCCTAAATCGATGCGAAATTCAGGGATTGGCGCCAACGAGTGCGCGAACATTTGGTAGCTTGTTGCAGAGTGGAGCAGCCGTATTCGGCTGGTTAAGCCGAGCCGAGCTTAGTCTTCCAACATAGCCTTCCCGTGATGTATGGTCAGAGGCTTTTGAGATCCATGGCATCATTTGAGATACTTTGTCAATACAATAGCCCCTTGCATGATGTAAAGACTGAGGAGGGTGTAGGTTCAGGAGGAACACGGGATAATGCGCGTCTTCCAGATCGCGCCAGGGTAACCAGAATTGTCTGGCGGGCCCAAGACTAAGCCTCGGTAAACGCCCTGACTCCGTTTTCTGAATTACTCGTGGAGTGAGTACGTGCAACAGCCGGCACAACTTAGTGAACTTCAGGGCGCGTGGAGCTCGCAATTATTGACTGCGGCCATCGGCGATTTGGTTGACATGACTAAGATGCTGCAGCTGGCCAAGTGCAGAGGACAATAATTCAGCATTGGTTTGGAGTGCCAGAACGTGTCTCTGCAGGCCGGAATGGGGGCTGGTGGTCTCGCTTGTGACGCAGCAAGGGGTGCAAGTCCAGCTGTCATGTCTACCGTTTCCGGACCTGGAGGCGGATGCGGCGCAGCATAACGGTCCGATTCGTGACCCTCCTACTTAGCGAGATACCAAGCTATCTTCACCCAATGTGATCATAGCGTGTGATGTGGAGGGCGTGACACGACGAGGCTCGGGGCTCTTTGTAGGAGCTGTCTCCGGCATCACTGATAAGTGCAGGGGCGCAGGCCCACAGCGTCAACAGATGCAGCAGCCCAAATTTCAAGGTTTCTTCCCCCGCATTCCGCGAGCTTTTGATCGTTCAGTCCTGGTTGCACATCTTTCCTCCCATTCCACTACAACTCTTTCCTTCCCTTGTCAGCCATCGCCGCGCTCTCGAGCTCACGACCATCATGCCGCTATGGAAAGAAAAGAAGGCGGCTACGAGCAAAGATCAGGAGAGCATGTCGCAACAGCGTCGGACAGCGCTCGCCATTGTCGAGGCTCTCAACCGCATGGACATGCGCGCCGTCTGGCACATGCGAGACCGCAGCTGCTGGCGTGAAATCTACCCCAAGTCCCTAGGCATGCCGGCTCAGGACAACGATGCAGCCCAGCGCGCCCTCAACTTCATGCGCAACACCTTCAGGAGCTTCTACATCTCCGTGCACGAGATCATCGAGGACGTTAACGCCCGCAAAGTCTGCCTCTGGGTCATCTGCACCGGCACCACAGTCTCCGGACCCTGGACCAACGAATACGTCTGGAGCATGGAATTCAACGAAGCCGGTACCAAAGTCGTTCGCTGGAAGGAATTTGTGGATGGCATCTCGACCAAAGCCCTCTTCCCCGAGATCATGGCCGAAGAATGGGACGAGAGCATGAGCGACAGACCCTCAACCGGACCCTCTACCAGATCTTCCAAGGCTCCTTCAAGCCGTACATCCGCTGGGCCCTCGACGGACACATCTACGTCTTAGTGGGCGTGGCAGAGCTAGTTGCCAACTTTTGCCATCATAATGAACCCGCCACGAAAACGAACGATTATCCACTTGGGAACCCGCCCCCGAAACATGCGATAACCCCCGATTGTGTCCGGTGTCTTTTCACCAGTCGTTGGAGAACAGCAGTTGCTGCGGCGACCGGAATTTCCCACTGTACCATTGCTTTTTCCGTTGCCGAAATTGCAGGCTCAGGAGCATTTCTTTTCAAGGACTTAGCATCACTGCTCAGCCGCATTCCGTACACTCTGCACCTGCGAGAATACAGGGAAGACGATGCTGCGCCTGGAGAGTTTGGATGAAGGAGAACAGGCATTGAAGGGCCCAGAAAGAGGAGAACGGAGGCATAATGTCTTGTAAAAGTCGCGGTCGCGTACGCCAACAGCCTGGAGGCCTTGGTGGCGCTCGCTACGCGTCATAGATCTCGTGGTCGAAAATCGGTGGAGATTTCATGCGGGGTGGCCATGAATGTTTGGGCACAAGGAGATGCATTTCTTATCGTGGTTTTCTTATTCGCTCTACCATTTTCCGATACCCGGTTCAACACTTTGGAGTTTCAGGACAGACATGGCATATGGTACCATCTCCCACGATCCACTTGAACCAAATGAGAGTACTCTCTGAGTTGTCATGATTCTGCAATTGCACCGTCGTTCTTTGCACAGTCCAATATCGTATCTAAAGCAGCTCTCCGAGCCTTTCTCCATGAAAATCGGTTGCCCCTAGCTTCATATTCTAGCCCCTTTCGGCCATGTCCATTGCCTCCAATGCTGAATCGACCGTCCAATCAGGAGAGAAACCCGTCAAAAACTAGCGAATGGCTCGGACGCATTTAGTCACATCTTGCGATACGAAATCCTGAAGAAAGAGCGGTGTATTCGAAACAACAGGTCTCATTCTCGGCCGTGAATATCCGCTCCAGGACGCGTGAGAGACCCACACGATCCTGGGAGCCAAGACGCCTTTTTGGGGGCCAGATATGCACCAAAAAAAGGATTCGTCGTAAAGGACCATTCACGACGCTCAGCATGACGGAGCTAGGGGATTGGCTGCAAGAACATAGTGTGCGCCAATTTTCAAGCCACAATAGAGCTTAAAGTTTCCAAATTCCTTAGGACTGCTTGGAGAAACTTGAGAGCCGCGAATGGGCTCGTCTTCAAGAGCACTCACGTTACTCTACATCGGCAGTGCACCCAATCTCGGGGATTCACGACCCACCTCTGGGTGGGCCGCGTGGGCTTCATCCCAGCAGAACCCGAGGACACGGATGTTCCAGAGAGACAAAAAAGACGTCGAGACTCTGCCACCAACATGCCGCGCTTTTGTTATTCCGCTTCTTGCGGAACGTTCCGCGGACGAAGCTCCGGCGGCGTACACATGAAGGGTGAAGTATTCCACATCCTCAGCTGCGTATATGCAGAACATACGTCCACGCTCAGCGCCGATCGACGCCCATCACCGACTAAATCCGACGCGCTTCCCCGAATCCGGACCCCCGAGCGGCGCAAGCGAAGGACATCATCGCCCAGCGCTGTCAGTCACAAGACGATCCTGTGCCTCCAGCCAGCCAATTCTCTGCCAACTGACTCGACGACCGCGGATCGCATGGGGTCGCGCAGCACCTTTTCCTCCCGGCCGATCTCCCTGACGTCTTTGTCTAATCTCGCTTCCGGCCGCCTTGTCGGGCGAACTACGATGGAAAAAGACGAAAGCACACCTTGCCTCAATCGGAAGGGGGGCAGACACGTACCTCGTGCCCTGATTTTCAGCCCCCATCGTTCATTGCCTTCTTCAGGCAATGACCTGAAAATTTCTAGTCGCAAATGCACGAAATAACGGAAGGCACCGTCGTTTTCCAAGACCAAGGCGAGCGATTCGGAACGCGCCGATTCAGTCCGCGCCACGTGGTGCGTCGATCCGCCGTCTCCCCCCGCGGCGCAAGGGGGAGGGGAAGCGTAAAACAGAGAACCGGGGATGCAGTATTGACGTGCCAATGAGGGAAGAGATCGGCAGCCGTGGATTCGCCTCAGCTCAGATTGATTGCCTTCTGAATTGGGCCGACGTGTTGTGGCCAAGAGGTGCGGGATGTAGCATTCCCGGGTTTGCTCGATAGACGTTGCCGTTTGGAGTTCAGGAGCTCAAAAAAAGACGCACTTTTGTGGGTTGCCCGGGTATTTAATGTCTCTCTTCAAGTGGTAAGTGCTCCGTCGCCACCGTTGGGCGGAAGACCGGCAGTCTTTGGAACGGGAGACAGTATGTTCACTGCACAAATGAATGACTGTATAAGCATGCTAAACAACCAATGAGGCACACGCGGATGCTGATTTGTACTATTTCCTGCAAAGACAGGCACGAAAGATGGACAAACTCGCGCTTCCAATCTGCCCCTCTCTATGCCGAATTATACGAGAGTCCAATAGCGAATTTGTTGCCGATGTCTCGCAAAGCACACTGACGATGCAAATCTTTTAGTTCGAACTACTAGATATTTCTGCAAAACTCCTGACCGCAGACACCCGTATAGACTCCGCGTGTCCCTGAAACAACCTCACGTCTTTCATCGACGCGCCGTCCTCTCACTCCAGTCTCGATTGTACAGGCCATGTTCCACTTCGTTTTCAAAATCCTTCCTTAAGCCCAGCCCACCTATACCGCACTCATGCGGCTGCTTCTCCTTCAGCGCATGAGGTTCCTCTGTCAACCTGGGATAGACTCTCAAGGCGTTGTTCCGCCCAATATCCACCAAATCTCTTGAACTGATCGGAACGTGCTCATCGAACCATACGCAGCCATTCGGAATACTCTCGTACGGATAGTCGATGGAAAAGAGGATGCTGTGGGCTCCAATTTCCTGCATGGCGCACAACAGCGCAGGCGTCGAGAAATGCCCAGAGGTCGTAATGAACAGCTGACTGCCAAAGTAGTCCCTGACCAGCCTATCCTTCCGCATCGGCATATCTGGGAAGCGTGCGCGGTTGAGCTTATGATCGATGCGATAGAGGTCGTATGGGCTACATCACTCCGCGTCAGACAACCGACACTCTCAATGGGAAAAGGGGAGAGTCGGCCAAAAAGAACTCACATATGCTCCCCCATATGCCCAATCACGATCTTCAGCCCCGGAAACCGATCCAACACGCCCGCCGTCACGATCCCCAGCACGTGCATATTCACCCGATTCGCATACCCCAGCGCCGAAAACGCCAACCACGGCCGCCCCTTCCACATCTGCTCGTGCACCAGCGGCGTCGCCGACCTCGGGTGGACGTACACCGGACACCCCAGCTCCTCCGCCACCGCCCAGAACTCGTCGTACCTGGGATCGTCGTAGAACAGCATCTCCTCGTCGCCGTCCGCGCCGGCCGCGCTCTGGAAATCGTTGACCAACGCCCCGACGAAGCCCCCTTTTCCCGCCGCCGCCCCCTCCCCCCACACGCGCCGCAGCTCCCGCGCCGCCGCCCGCGGCTCGTGCATGCTCAGCGCCGCGAGCGCCGCGAAGCGCGCGGGCCTCTGCGCGACGGCGGTCGCCAGCGCGTCGTTGGCCCGCGCGGCGAGCGACGCGGCGGCGCGCGGGTCGGCGACGCCCTGCGCGCCCGGCGAGGAGAGCGAGAGCACCATGAGGGCGACGCCGTTGGCGTCCATCTGGGCGAGGCGCGTGCCGTGGACGTCGAGCAGGCTGGCGCGCAGGTCGGGCCCGATGACGCCGGGGGGCGCGAGGGCGGCGGGGTCGGAGTGGGCGAAGAGGTCCGGGAGGGCCCAGGCTTCCTCGAGGGCGATTTTGCCGTGCATGGTGGGATCGGGGGGAAGGTTGTAGGGAAGGAGGTGGAGGGGAGGGCTGGCGGGGTTTTTGGGTGAGGTGTGCAGTGAGGAATTGAGTTTGATGGGGAAATGCAAAAAGAGATGGAACATGTGGCGGTCGTGGGTTGTTATAACCGTTCCAATCTGCCGATATCCCCGGTCTAGCTTCTCTGTTCAATGTGCGTGCCATTGCCTCCTGACTTCCCAATCTACACGTTGGTTGGACGAGAGAAAAGTAATGATGTTGTGTGGGCGGGATGTGAGCGCGGGGATACTCAATACCCCGCGTGCGGGGAGGATATCAAAGATGTAGCTCTCCCCCGCAAGGGTCCAGGGATCCAATTGATGCACGTCAGAAACCGTCACGCTGCACAAATTGGCTAACATCTCTTTGCAGAACTTTTCCTCGATTTCATGGCCAATGACAAACCATGCCATACGCTTGACTAAGTCGTTGAAGTACGAAACGTGACTTACGCATCAGGAAAAGTTCAAAAGTAAACAGAATTGAATAGAAATGGAGAAAAAGAAAAACAGGAATTCCGGGCACCCTAAGAGATCATGCAGTTACCACCAAATAAGATTCAGACTTCCGAAGCTATTGACCCAATCCTGCTTGAGCCAGGATAACAATGGTGATCACTCCAGGGAACCTATGTAATGAAGCTAGGAGAGAGAAGCAAAAGAAAACTGATTGCGTTGGCCAGGAATCGAGGTATCTCTCCGCAATGAGGGGGTAAAGGGATAGCCAGACGTAATTGCGGCCGACAACAGCACACACTATCTCGGCCAATCTCCGACATATTTTGCTACTAAACTACCATCGCTATTAATTTTCATAGCAATGAGTATGATGATAACCATGGTATATGGTAGAAATAGATTGGGTGCGTCCGAGAGTGGATTCTGACATTGAACGGGGTATAAGATTGATGTTAGAGGAGGTGGCGAAAGTTAGATAGGACTTAAATTGGCGTTGTATACACAGGCTGTCCAATTCGGAACCTCCGGTTGTATGATTATTACACCTCCACATGTTCAGATATATCCTTGTAAGACTTGGGTTTTTCATCACACTCTTTGACACTCAGAACCGAAAGTCAAAAAAAATTCTCAATTAAAGTTCAAGGGATGAATGCAGTTCTCCAAGCATAACTACTACGCCTAATCCATAAAAAGGCATTGCTTGCCAGTCTTATCTCTACAACCATAACCCTCACACCTTCTACGAGCACTCTGCAAACACATTTGGCAAACCTTGCTTCAGTACCTCAATCTTAGCCCCTCGACTGCTTTATCAACGGCCTGGAATGAAGAAGATGTAGGAAAGATAAGACTCGCATTACTTGATATGATCAAGGGCGCTGATAAGTTATAAGCTCGTTGCAATAAGGGGGTAGGATGTATAGTTCCTCTTTCCCTCTCCGAGTGGAAGACGGCATACATACATTTACACACCTGTTGTTGAGTGTTGGACTATGAACTGTTAGGAGAAACAGGGTCTTATTGTACCAAGGATCAACAGCGAAAATTTGCTAGATAGCTACTATATAAGAGGCTGCAGGGTCACCTACCCTCCTCCTTATGCCACTCATCATCTGGTAATGCGAATAATCACAATTCAACATTGAGGTACAAAGCGTTGTTCACGCGAACATACATGAAGATTTACATATACCTCTTTCCTGGGCTATACAAAAGCTTTACGTGGCCAACAGCCGTCAAAACACTTAAAATATTAGCAATTCCTGCTAGGCCATCCTCCATCGTACAGTGAATCTCCAAGTTCACTTTAAGATGCTCAATCTTCTGGTGAGGTGGCCGAGTTGGTTATGGCGCCAGGTTAAGGTGTTAGCTTAACAAGTTTCCTGGTGGGGCAACCCGCGCGAGTTCGAGTCTCGTCCTCATCATCTTTCTCTTTTTTTGCTCTTCTCGTGGTTCGTGGTGGTTGGTGGCTCTTCAAGGGGGTGGGGTAGGTACTCTGAGATGACCAGAAGCAGATAGAGGAAGCCAGGTAATCGCGTTTATCAATTATTGACAGTGGTTTATATCCGATCCTGTCCTGGAGGAGAAGTATGGCCTGTGGAGATAATTTTTTTCCGGCGAGGGCTTAGGCTTATCAAGGGCCAAGGCGTAGGTCCCAAGTTAAGAGTTCACTAATATCGTACCGGAAAACTTTAGTTCCTTTGCGCTGAGACTGTCCGAAGATGAGAAGCTCATCCCATTTTGTGGATGTGTCAAGGGTCTTACCTGCCGAATGAAGTATCTCAGCCACGCATCTCACCGTATTGAACGTAGCGGTGGTGTATATGGCATGACGTAGTTGACACTTCTGGTATTTGCGAAGGCTGTACTGGCTATGTTCATATTAGTTCTTCTCGAAGTTCCTTTCAAGTTCCAGGTGTACGCCGGAATGGATGTCTTAAAGTTTGGCTGATTGAGCCGAGTTCATGGTTTTGGCCATCTAAGGCCCTCGCCATCGGAACGCAAACATCCTTTTCTTCTTCAAATTAAGAGAATAAGGCCAGTCTGCCATGTTTCAATGGTAACCACACAAGGTCTTTGCTTTAGAAAGCCTGTTCGACATCTCTGCTCGTCAGTCAAGGGCGTGCTGGGTGTATCTCATCCAGCTGAGTAAGGCAGATGGCACCGGCCTGTTATTTTCTTTCTCCGTTGTTAATCAAATGGAATTGCTGCGTGCTTCCATTGCTTGCGGCTATCCATTAGGTGTCTTCATTTCCAAACCATTGGGAAACAGAGTTTTGTGATGCGCCTCTGACCGCTTTGGAGTTATCCCCTGGCAATTTTTTCTCCATCACTTCTCTTGATGCATCTTGAATACATTGACGTGCAGCTACTACTCATTAGCAGGATCAAGTTTGTCCACGACGCAGTCTGAAAGCGTTGAAATTCCTACAGGATTAATTCTGAAAGACGACACCGGCAAACACAAATCCGCATACGGATCTGGAGCACTGGTCCGACGTCATCATCCAGGCGTTGGATACTTTGGGGGCGAATGACGGCTCTGACTCGACACGCGTAAGTGCACTGATACAACGGCACTTCTGAAACAGAAGGTTGTCCTTGAATGGCGCTCATCCAGGACGTGAATCATCAGATCTCACCAGAGAGTTTGGCCATGAGCGTTCAAACTGAAACCAGTGTCAACGAGGTGCTGCAACGCTGAATTGCTACTCCAAGGCGCATATGAAGCCGAAAGATTCGTTTGGACGTACGTGTCGTAAGCTTGGCTAAAAATCCACGTTCGCGAGAGCACTTGAACTCCCCTCGAGAAAGAAGCAGATTCCGCACGGTTGCAGCATTTGGGGATCAGAGCACCGAAAGAAATCAAAAACACAGTGGCCCAAAAAGAATATATCGGTATCAGCTTATCCAAGGACCGGTCTGGCCAAGTGACTTGCATTCGGGCCGTACTTGTGGGCCAGCAGATGTAGCACCGCAACCGCAGTGGGTGAAAAGAGGCGTACGCACCCGTGCAGCCACCGCTCTTTCCTTTCACCGACCTCAGCCATTGAGAAAGGCGCCAGAGAGTACCAAAACGCCGCCCTGTCACCAGGTACCTGCATTAACGCGGTACGACTGACGTCTTCTGACGCGTCCATGTAACGAATGAGGTTTGTGGCGGAGAGGCTCCACCAAAAAAAAGATTGCTCCGCCAGCGTTACGCCGTTGGCAATACGCCTGATGACCATACGAGACTATGTGCGCGTCGCCATCGCTCACAAGCTATTTTCTCAACTATTTGCTGGGCGCAAGCCAGGTGCTACTTGCGGCGAAATGATGGCTGCTGGGAGGAACTGTAAGAGCGGGAGTGGCACAGCAGCTGTCAGACCAAGCCGGCGGAGAAAAAAAGGGTTGGGAAATCCGCGGACCCGGTTAGAACATCAAAGACTGCATGTATGCGACGGTAGAGGTTCCGGCGCCTCGATGACGCCCTTTTCGCCCATTGTTCCCTTTACGTGGCGCAAGGGAACCAAGCCATGGCTGCCTCTTAATTCTCCGATTGAGCAGTCCAAATAGAGTCGGTGAGGCCGTGTTACGGTAGCCGTCAGAACTTTGTGTTGGCTGTGAGGAGTAAGCGCGTACTTGTTTGTTGGCCAAGTCGCTTATTCGAGGACAAAGACCTGGTTGCCGGGTTCCCTCAAATTGTCGTTTCGTGAGGCTGCAATGTTGCGACGGAATTGACCACTTCACCTTCCGTGCTCTCAGCTCTATTGCCGACATTTTCCCACTCCGAGAAAGCAAGGTGTCATCGAAAAATAAAACTTTGGGGCGTTTTGTTTTTCTTGCTGTTGCAATAAGCTGACGGTGAGGCTGTGAGGCGGGCACAAGGCTACGATCAAGGGTCCGTGGAGATACGAGGGAGCTGCAAAGCTGCGAAAGCAGAGAAAGGATTGTCAATTGCCTACACCGCCAAACCTTGCCTTGCCTTTTGCGGAAGCAGATGAGGCGAGCATTGTACAGGTTGCGATCGTCAGCAGAAGAAAACATCGGGCTGCGGCGATGAAAGTGGAATCGGTGGATGATCCGGGCATCCGCGAAACAGCCACAGCCTTCATCAAACCGGGGCCTGTTTGGCATCGGCTGGGACTCGGCGATCGAATTCCCAGCGGAGGCGGTACGACAGTGCGCGTTTCCCCTGGTCCCAGAGGCTTTTGCTCCTTCGCTCGCTTATGCAGTCACACCAGATCGGAAGCGCACAATCAAATCTCGGTACGACATGCGCAACAGATGCAGAAGCAACTTGGCGGGAACACGGGCAGCAGGGTTCTGAGGCGGCGGGCCGACATCCACTGCTTCTGCGCGTCATTGCCGGGACCCCTGCCCTTGCGGATCTGAGTGATATCTGAGAGATCTCCAGGAATGCTGCCCACTGGCGAAGGGTCTCGTCCTGGTTGGTGGGACGCGGCGGTTCCCGGGTACGGCTTCGATGAGACAGAGTGGACTTCTCCCAAATCGGAAGACGACCGGACGGAATAGGAAAGGCAAGCAAAGCCCGACGGCCTCTTTGGGCGAGTCGAGTCTGGCAAGGGCGTTTGAAAGAGTCACGATAGCGGAATGCGATCTGGCGGGCGGTACCACGAGCACCATGGGAAAGAGTCCAAGTGGATGGATGTCAAAGAGACGAGGGGCCCATCGAGGGATAGTGGGCAATGTTGCAGCGGAACCAGTGCGGTGGAGAGGGCCTCGGCTGGAATATTCTCGAAGGGAGGAAGAAACCGGGCCAGCGATGGTGCATACCGGGGCAGCGTCTACGATGGTGAGATTAACGAGAGCCGACAGGTCGCATTGGGGGCGGAGATGTGGATGGAGGAGAGCAGCAGGTCGCGGCAGGCGGGAGGATCCGCACGGCTTGGCGCCATGGCAGGGGAATTGGGCCAGTTGGAGCGCTTGCCGGGCGTCGCGAGGGCGGCAGGCGGGTCAGACACGATGGCGCAGATGGAGGTCGAGGTGTTCCTGATGGAGGCAGGGCGCAGGCTCACCAGCAACCGGGTTTCGTTTTGGATCTTGCAGGCAGATCGATCCCTGGAGATCTTGTGGCCGGCGAGGTTGGCGTGGATGCATGGTTAGGCACGTTTCTTCGAGCTTGAAACCAATAAGACAGGCGGAATGGCGCGCAGACCGAGCGGTCGAGGGCGGCAGACCAGGGCGGGCGGCGACAGCGACGGCAGTTCGAGGAGTTGGAGGGGGATCGGTCGAGTCGGCGCGGCAGTGAGGCTTCATCGCAAGAGTGAGACGCGGCGCGATGGTGGTGGTGAGAGAGTGGATCGGCCGGCCGGGGGCCCTGGAGACGGACCCAACGGCGTCGGTGGCTTGATGCACGCGGCCCGTTCGAGCAACTGCAACTTCCCACCGCGGCGACGCCCACTTCTTCGACGACTCGGTGCTGGAGGACATGCCGCAACGGATCGCGGCCACAGCACGGCTGCGTCAGCGGCCTGAAGCGGACGCGCGCGCGGCGGGGCTCAGGGCCTGAGGGCCGGCGAGGCAGCAGGCGCGGCGGCGGCGGGGCAGTCAGTCGCGGAGGAGGGCAGGACGCAGGCCGGCAGGCAGGGAAAGGACGTGTGTCATCTTCTGCGCGGCCGCCTGCTCCGTCTTCTCTTCGCTGCTGCTCTTCCCTACCCACCTAAGCTTCGGCGATCTCACCTGGCTGCGCCTATTTGACAGGCGGCGCCGTGCTGCCTCAGCCCTCTGGCCCGCTGACCAGGGGCTTGGAACGACAGGGTCGCGGGCCATCGCACCGCAGAGCCTTGTCTCAGGCCCAGCGCGCAACGCAACCAGGTCGTCAGGACTCTTGCGCCCATTCCGCTCTGCGCTCAACGGCTGGCCCAATGTGACACGTCCAAACGCCATTAGAATGAGCCTGCATTCCTTTGCAACTGGGATCCGCTACCTGGAATTGCAACCCATGGCCGCGGCTGCGGGCCACGACGCCCTAGTCTGACAAGCTTCCTCCCGCCTTTCCGCTTCGGGGCCCGCCGGAGAGCGTCTTTTGATATAGGGTAGCAGAGCTCCAACTCCATCGTGTGACGGGCGTGTATCTGTTCCCAATTCTGTCCACCGCCTGTCCCAAAGCGCAGCCAAGGCCCTCGCTGTCGACTCAGTTGGAGCATTCCGCTGGACTGACCGCAGTCCTCAACAACTTATAAAAGACCACCCTGCCGGCACCCTGGAGATCTGCCGCCATCGAAGATCAGTTCCCCTCTCTCGACCCACGCCTTACCCGTCTGCGCGAATCGGCGAATTTGCAGCTGTCTCTCTCGCGCGCTCTCTCTCTCTCTCTCTCTCCAACACTGCGCTCTCTGCCCAACGTGAGTGACCTTTCCCCAGCGCCCAAGGCTCAGCGCTGACTGCAGACGTCACAGCTGCCCGCCGCTCTTTAAACGCACCTCAACCATCTTAAATCCGGCTTCAATTCGCCCCGCCCCTCAGCGCAGCACCTCCAAATTACTCCCCAAAACACCCCCACCCCGGCTCCCACCATGGCCGTCCCCAGCAACTGCGAGCACTCGTTCAAGATGGTCAAGTCGGACAACTCGCTCATCCACTGGATCTGCAACATGTGCCACTCCGGGCCGCACTGGTTCATCTTCGAGTGCCAGCGCTGCAAGCTCAAGACGTGCCGGCCGTGCTCGTCCAAGGCGTGAGCG
Source organism: Botryosphaeria dothidea (assembly GCA_011503125.2). NCBI lineage: Eukaryota > Fungi > Ascomycota > Dothideomycetes > Botryosphaeriales > Botryosphaeriaceae > Botryosphaeria > Botryosphaeria dothidea. Next base: position 2,514,813 of record WWBZ02000073.1, read on the forward strand.
TGATCGTGGCCATGTGGCAGCAGCAGGGCAGTCCTGCAATTTTGGTGTTGACGTCGACACAGCCCTCGCTAACCAGGCCTCCGGTCGAGGGCGTGGGCCGATCTGCACTCGCTCATCGCCGCAGCAGCAGGGATTCGCTCTGCCCTGCAAGCTGCCGAGATCCACTTCCACCGCGCGCAAAACCAAACGTCGCCTCTACGCCTCATCATTTTCCAGCATTTCCTAGCGGTAATTTCCTCTGCATCCAATACCCTCTCCTAGCTTTCCTCAGGACCCTCGGCGTTCGCGGCGCTCGTCGGCTGCTCCGGAGCCTCGTCTGACGCACAGACGGGCTGCTCTGCATCACAATCGAATCGGATCGGTCTCCACGGGCGGTTATCTGTTCCTTGCGGCTTCCATCTTCTTCTTTTTCCCCTCCTGCGACAAAAAAGCAATCTACTTGACTTTTCTGGAACGGCGCTCGATATCCTAGACCGGACAGGGGCTTTATGCACGCGTTGGCGAATGGGCTTGGGCGATTTTGCAAAATACTTCTGGCGTTCCTGACTTTGGCGTGGCTTGCATGATTCAAGATTGGCCTGAACGGGTTGGCTGGCATCCCGCCCCTTTCCCCTTCCACAAACACCGCACCTGCCAGTCTCAGCCCGAGCCGCCAATCGTGCGAGCCTTGCCGTTTTCGTACCTCGTCGTTTTTTGTCTTTTCCCTTTTTCCTTTTCCTTGGCATGGCATTTTCTTTTCTCAGGCCTACAACAAAGATCTCAGCGCACGCGCAAGCATCCCGCGCATTGTTTCCCATTTTCCCAGCATATCCTACTCCAGTCCTGGTAATGGATAATGTATCACGTTAAGAAGAAGCTGCTCTAGACCACGTACCACATAGTTGGATTCTTTTATTCGCTGCACCGCCCCCGCCATCCTGCGTAACTGCTGCTTCTCTCGTGATTCTCAACGCCTCTTCCCCGCTAGCCTCTCCACTTCCCATTTCCACCCGCACTTGGAACGAGGGGATGCCAATCTTCCGCGTCATTCCTCCTTCCTACCCGCCGTTCGAGCCATCCTTCGCCCAAACAATCACTCGTCGCTCTCGTGCTCTTCGCATCCTGATACATCGCATTGAACCATGTTGACGTCGTTCACCGCTTCTTCCTGCCATCTCTAACAAGTCGCAGCGAGTTTCACGGACCCCGCTCGGAACAACATCCGATGGTTGCACGCGACACTCTCGGTGGTAATCGGCCGTTATGCGCTCGATTGCCAAAAAGTTTACCCATTGACTTTCCGCTGAAGGTTCTAAGGCGGCGCAAAACACACCGCTCCTTCCGTACTGTTTGGGAGATGCGCAGCATCAACGGGGCCACATAGTGGTATGAATGGCACCAGCTGCGGCACGCGGAAGGGATAATCGATGAGAGTGCCAGGCGGGCGCAGCAATGCCGCGTTGCCAGCGGACCACTAGCAGCGGATGCGGATGGTGTTGCGCGGCAGGCGGGACTACACAGCCGACATATCACAACCCAGTTTAGCGTGCGAGTCAGAAGAAAGGTAAGGCTATAGGGCGACCACTGGATAGTGATGAGTGAGCTAAAGTTGAGTTGAGCCGTCCCGTCGCGGATGCGGCAGCGCTTGCTTAGCGCGGTTCAGAGCATCTGACGCAGCGCACCACAAATCCCATCCCATCCCATCGGGCCCGGACTGAAAGGAAAAGATGCTTGGTGTGAGGAAGGGGACCTGCTTCCGGAATTCTAAAACACACGACGACGTCATACGCAGGCGAGCAGAGCGTTGTTGGTCTCATGAGAATGTTTCGTGGATAGGGCCGCACGTGTCTCCGTTTGATGGGATGAGCTGATCTCCAAGAGCCCACCAGCCAGGGCTATCGATACGAAGGTTCTTCGATTCATCGACGAAACGTGGTCCGGCTAGCAAGACGAAGACGGTGGGCAGGAGGCAAACCTTGCTGTCTGGTTAAGCGAGCATTCTGGGCGCGGCGACGCCGAAAGCGAAGAAGCCTGAACTTTCTTTCGTCCTCCCTTGACCGGTCTGAGCTTGAGGCTTACCTGCACCGTCATCATGCATTACGATCGACCTGGCCTGTCGCCCGGATCGATGTGCCGCATTCCGCGATGCCACGAGGCCTCCGCCGCAGCTGATTTGATCGACAGGTACGATACCACGAGCCACAAAACACACCCGGCGACGCAGCAGAAGTTAAGAAAATCTCCGAGACGTCGCCCTGCAAAGCCGATCGGCGACCACATGTCAATCCGCAACAGCTGCCGTTTCTGCCGTCGATTTTTGCTCCACCCATGAGCCAAAAGACCACGACCGACGGAAGAGACGTGCTAATCCGTCACCGCAACAGCCCCTGCTCGCACATGATATCATGGTTCTGCACGCATCCACGCCTGCCTCTGCCTCAACTGCCGAAACGGAAAGCAGTGCGACCGCTGGCAAAGGCACCACTGCCGGCTTGGGAGGAAGTCGGCTTGTCACACAGGGATTGGTGGCGATGCGAGTGCGATGGCTCTCCATGCGCCAAATTCCCACCCGCCGTTCTCACCGCGTCCTCTGCACGACCGCAAAAGTTTGCATACCCAGGTCGCTGTCTCAACTCAATGCTCCCACCGCTTTTCTGATTGAAGAGAAAAGTAACGTACCCGCCGATCGTTAGCCCATTGCCCCGCCACATCCATGAAGAGGCGCTACTCGTACCTGCATTAGCCCTCCACACCAAAGAAACTCATGCAAGCCACATGCAAATAACATCTCAGCCTCAGGCTCTCAATGTGCAGAAACATCGCTGCACCACAAAAGTAAGAAACGAACGCCAACAATCGAAGCAGAACGCCATGGGCGCCTGATAATCGCACGCCTTCTGTACCACTCGCCGCCTTGCCTTATCCTTCCTTCCCCACCGCTCCTCTTTTACCAGGGAGCACCTGCACCACAATAGGCCGCCTCGCTGCAGCCACCCGCTTTTTAACCCTGCTCTATATGCTTCATGACACAAACTTTACGCCTTGCTCTTGTTCGAGCGGCTCACATACTCTTGCGAACAAAGAGCGATCCCATGTGTAGTTGAAGCAATCGTTCGAGCGCGCCTGATGTCATCTTGTGTTTCAAATACTGTTACCAACGCCACGCATCCTCCTCGCAAGCCCGGCCATGTAAGAAAATCACTCAAGATAAGGTATTCTTAGCAAATCAACTGCATGCGCGGAAAAAGGAAAATGCGGAATCCGCGCGAGAGAGACTGGACGACCACAGACTGCTTTCACTCCAGTGCATAGCCATTACGATTGCCCACGCAATCAATTCGAGCAATTGGTCACAAATAGGTAGAGACCAGAGACACTCTGAATACTCCGGTTTCCTAATTTCCGGCACTATTCGAGCCGGACGGTATGCACACGTAGCGACATGGCCAGCGACGTGATGCTCGCTTCTTCTTGCCTTACTTCTTAATCTTTAAACATGGACCAATCACAATGCAGACATAAGAGTGACCTGAAGCATTGACATCAAATCTGCATCTATAACGCACATCATATCCTCATCAACCCACTATTTTCGTAGACCATCCAACCAAACAAAAAGGGAAGTAAAAATCTACCCAAGTCCAAGAAACAGCCCCATCACCCCCAGATCCCCACAGAAAGACCACAGCCACCTCCACTTCCCCCCAGTTTTCAACCAAACACCTCCACCACCGGCCCCTCGTACCACCTTCTCGCCCACCCCACATAATACACCGCGCCCCCGACAACCCACCCGCCCAGCACCACGCTCGCATAATTCATATTCCCCGCCGTCACCGGCATCGCGCCGGGAAACGTGCTAAACACCATGGCCACCACCAGCCACGCGCACGCCAGCCCATTCACCAGCGGGCCCCACGCGCCCAGCCGGAACGGGCCCGGCGACTCCACGAACACGGACCCCTTCGCGCGCCCGCAACACAGCATGAAGGCGATGGGCAGGAGGTACGACGCGTACATGCCGAGGATGGCCATGGACAGGATGGCGTTGAAGGCGGTGGTGTTGCCGAGGTAGATGAAGCCGAGGAGGGCCTGGAGCAGGGCGGTGGCGACGACGGCGCGGACGGGCACGGCGTGGGCCGGCGAGACGTGCGAGAAGTAGCGCGCGAAGGGGATGGCGTTGTCGCGCGCGAAGGCCCAGGCGGTGCGGCTGGTGGAGGTGGTGCCGGCGGCGTTGGCGGCGACGGCGATCAGCGAGATGAAGAGCGCGAGGACGGTGGCGCCGGCGGGCGAGGCCGTGATGTTGAGGAAGAGCTGCATGAAGGGGAAGCCGGTCGGGGATTCGAGCAGGTTGGAGAGGTCGCCCAGCGCGAAGAGCATGACGATGCAGTAGACCAGGCCCATGAGGCCGTTGATGATGATGGAGCCGAGCATGGCGAGCGGGACGGAGCGGGAGGGGTTGGGGAGTTCTTCTGCCAGATGGGCTGCTGCGTCGTAGCTGGGAAGAGACGGTTAGTTGTGATGACTGTTGGTGTGTGAGAGCTAAGGATAGTTCTCATAGAGGAGAGCGCTATCCGGTAGAAAAGGGGATGATGGTAAGAGACCAACTTACCCAAGAAACGGATACACCGCACTCAACATCCCCACCAACCAACTAACCCCATCATTCCCCCACCCACTCGAATTCTCAAACTGCTTAAACACATACTCTGCACTGTGCCCGCCCTGCTGTCCGATCCCCATGACACCCATAACCACAACCGTGGCAACAAACCCAACAACGTGCGCCACGCCACTGACGGTATTCGTGTGCGGCAGCACGCGTGAGCCGAAGATGTTGATGACGGTGCTGTAGGCAATGACGAGCCAGTAAAACAGCATGCCCTGCCAGCGCTGCGGCACGTACGATCCGCTCTCGTCGTTCAGCGTGATGTACGCCTGGAACTGCAGGCCGGCGGCGAAGGCGGCCGAGGCGGTTAGGACGATCTGCCCGCCGATGTTGATCCAGCCGGTGAACCAGGAGGCGATCAGGCGGCTGTGCGAGGGGGCGAGGGAGGCGACCCAGTGGTATTGGCCTGGGAGATGGGTTAGTGGGAGGGGTTTTGGTGTTGTGTCTGATGCTTTGAAATGCTTTGAAGCAAGTGAGGTGAGATGTAAAGCACCATGAAATATTTGGGTCCAAGTGTTAATGGATATCGGACAATTCTTTCGCACGTAGCCACCCACGAGGAAAAACTTCATCACGCAGGACAGCATATGAAGGAGTTTCGTCCGTTGTGCAATGAGACAGCCAATGGTGGAACCGTCGAAGAGGCAAGATGGCGCGGAAGGAAAAGGCAGACACGTACCTCCAGCAGTCGGATACACTGATGAAATCTCAGCAAGCGACGCCGCCGTCAAGAGCGTCCCAATAAACGCAATAACACTGCACCATATCGTCAGCAACTCTTCACTGATTCCATCATCTGCTCCACCTCCCAACCAACCCCACTCAACCACACCATCAATAAAGAGGACGAAGCAACTTACTAATTGTAGAACAAGCATGGCGCCCCACCATTCGTCAGAGCCTGAGCGACCACGCTCGACAGCGCCTCCCACGTCCCCATCAAGCACACCAGCAGCGCGCCGAGCGACCACACGCTGAAGTCGCGTCGCAACTCCTCAGCATGGCCGCTCAGCGGCGACACGGCGCCGGCCTGCAGCTCGACATCGGTGCCGTTGACGTTGGCCGGCTTGCTTGTCGAGTCGGGGGTGCGGGCTTTGGTGAGGGAGGGCATGGTTGTGGGTGTATGTGGTGTTGCCTTGATAGTGGCCTACGATATTTGTGGCTCCCCTAGCCGTGACGAGACAGAACGCGATGATAGAGCGACTCTTCTGCTGCTGATGAACAGATGGTGCGGAATGTGGTCGATTGGGTTTGGAGGAGGTCGGCGGTTCGTCTAGATTCGGTTTCCTAAGCGGGAAGCAGGAGTGGCGGAGAGCGGAGAGGGCCTCGGCCTGGCTGCCAAAACAGACGGAACAACAACAACAGGCGAAAAAAGTGAAGAAGCGGACGGGGAATAAGGCTGGTGGTGTGACGCAGAGTAGAAGTGGGAGATAGAAGTAGTGGGAATTATCTTTCAGGCTTCGTTGCGATATCGCCCACCTGCTACCACCACGCTGGATCAGACTTGCGGCGGTTCCGGGAGCAGGGCGTGGGAGGGTATGCGTACGGGTCCGATACGCACTGACTGTGACCAGCACAATGGGCTAAGACGGAGTGGAGAATATGTAGCTGCCATCTGAAAGATACCAGAAAAGCTTGACTTGAACTTGAGAGATAGTAAATGTCCCGGGGAGATAACAAGCACTTGAGTAACATCATTTCCTCGCTCTTTTCCCCGCAAAAAGCCAAAGCAGGGAAAGCGGCAGACCAGCTTGCGGAGACATGGCTTGCCTCAGTTGCTCCTTAGGAGCTGCGTCGTCCCTTCGGCTCGGTGCCATTGCTGCACATTGTCATGAGAATGGCCTCGGGCGTGGATGGACAAGGGGAGTGTTCCGCATTCTCGAGGCACTATCTGCAGCCACGAGAGTTGCAAATGGAGTATCGAGCGCCTCAAATCCATAAATCTGATGCAATGATTGGTCCAGGAGCGTCTTCAGGCAGCCCTATGCGGCAAGTGAACGTCACGGGAGTGAAGGAATTGTTTCCGCGTAGCCGCAAGCGGTGCAGATCTGAGCATCTTCACTCAACGACACGACCAAGAGCAGCTATGCAAGTCGACTCGGATGTTGTAAAAAATTTTGACATGAAGATAAGAGAGCGGAAAGATAGGCTTCTCGCAGAGATAGCGACGCGCTGACGGCCGGAACGTGGGTATTGGGTGGTCGAGGATCTAGGCGTACGAATCGAGTGGGTTGGCTGGTCGTTGATGTAGAGTGTTCGCTGTGACTTTCCTGCAGGACGAGACGGCGGAGGCGGCAGCGGAATTGTGGGGTTTGCGGGAGGCGGAATGTTTCCATGGTAGCGCTGTCTCAGGTGTGGCATCGACATGATTGGCCGAGGCGGAATCGGGGCGCGATAAGCCTGATTCGGAAACATGTGGGAGGCTACGCTCGTCTGGGAAAGGGGAGTCGAGCGCTATGTTCGAGGATAAAACTGTAGTTAGTCGTTGAATTGCCTTTTTCTTTATTCGGAATTCGTAAAGTTTCTGCATGAAAAGGACTGGACGCTCGTGACTAAGTATATTTTGCCGAGGAATGAGAGTGAAGACAAGTGAGAAAAAATATATGGCATCTACCACGAAATGTTATCTTGGCAGGAGACAGGACCAGACCTGGTGCTATGTACCTTGGTCGTACTGATGTTGCTTCGAGTTGATTCAATATGTTTGCGAAAAGTGTATAGCGGTGCTTCGTTGTCTGGACGCCCGGTAAGTCGACCCCGACTGAACTGGATTTTCCTGAGCTTCAAAACAACTTGCTAAATAGTATGGTGTAGCCCCTCACCTATTTGTAAGCCTTTCATCTTGGAAGTCGCAATAGCGCCTTCGCTTAGACTGCCTGATCTCTCATTTGAACATCGAAAGCACGTGGGATCTCAAAAGCAAACGGCAGTTCAACGTCGGACGGCAGTCCACACTTTATAATTCACATCTACGCAGAGCAATAAACTTTTACACGTGCATATCATCCGACCAACGCCATACAATCACACCATGCCTAGGTCCAAACAAATCCCTCCATGACTCCACTCCTCATTCCCTATATCCACTCACAAGTTGCCCTTCACGCAGCAGCTCTTGTTCTCCGTGTACACCTCCACACTCGCTAAGTTCTTGTTGCTCGGCACATCGATGGCCGGGTTAGCCTCAAAGAAGTCTGCCGGCCTCAGGTTGACCTGGAAGATATCGACCGGCATGACGGGCCAATCCTCCACACGCGGGTTGTGCGTGAGGCCAAACACGCTCCACACGACGACGTCCTCGTTCTCGACGTTCTCCTGGCGCTTGACGGCATCGCCGACGCCATCCACCTCCTTGGTGCTCTGCAGCGTGAAGCGGCCGCCGGCGTACAGCTCGTCGTCCTTGTACTTGGTCACCCACACGTGGTGCTTCGCGAACTCGGCGCGCTTGCTCTGCACGCTGTCCGGGTCGGCGAGCAGCAGCTGGGTGGCGGGCGGCGTGAACTTGTAGCCGACGGGCTTGCCGCTGATGCGGTTGTGGCGGTTGGGGTTGACGATCTTAAACACGCGGTTGTGCTGCGGCGCGGCGTCGGCGAACGACGACGTCTTGATGGGCGTCTGGCGGATCTCGTAGTAGTTGCCGCGCGGGTTGGTCTTGGGGTTCATGGGCACCACGTGCGACTCCTCCTGGATGACGGTGTTGGCATGACCATCGATGGCCGGGTCGATGCGCGCGCAGAAGACGTGCTGGTGGTTTTGGGCGAGCGCACCCGGGTTGACGACGTTGCCGTAGTTGCTCTGCTTGCCTGGGTCGATGTTGACGACGCTGACAATGCCGGTGGCGCGCGTCTCGATGACGATGCCGCCGGCCTGGTCGAACTTGTAGGCGAAGATGTACTCGTAGTTGGCCAGGGTAATGATGAACTGCACGACCAGCTCGCGGTTGCGGGTCACAACAGCGCGGCCCGTTCGCCAGTTGGTGTGCTTCCAGCCGATGCCGTTGTCCTGCTCGTGCAGACAGACGACGTTGGGATGAGGCGTGGGCTCGCCGTCACGACCGATGATGACGGAATCGAAATACTTGATCACGCCTAAGCAGTCGCAGCCAAGGGCAAGATTGTTGGCGCAGTTACCAGCACCACCGTCTCCGAAATCGAAGGCCTGCTTTCTTTGGAAAGGAGGGCGCTGTTTTGAGGTCAGGACTCAACTGCACAGCCACTCGAGGGGTAAAAAACATACCGCGTCAGCGTAGGGAACCGTCATCTCGCTGATGCTCAATCTGTAGAGCACACTCCTGCCCTCGTAGTGCACATCATGAATAACAGCACCCTCGCGAGGGTTGAACCCCACCCTGAACCTCCACTTCTGCCACTCAACCAAGCTCTCGTCAGTAATCTTGAAGGACGGGCCATCGGGCTGCTGCACATTCAGGGGCTTCAGATCCTTGCGGGTACCATTCGGCAGCAGTTCTGGCACATATTCTGATGTCTTGCAGTGGTCGATGATGTGAGGGCTGTGGGTCTTGTCGGTAAGGCCGTCCTCCTTGCCACCGGTGGCCAGACGGTCAATGCGGATGATCTCCTGCTTGTGGGCGTCCATCACAGGGATGAGCGGCAGGGGGTAAGCGTAGAAGTTGGAGTCAGGGTTGCCGCTGCGGGTATCGTTTGCGAAGATGAGGCCCTGGAAGTAGCGACGGGGCTCATCCTCAAGGTCCAGACCACCGTACGGCCACGGCTCGATGACGACCTCAAAGCCCTCGGGCAGCTTGAGCTCGGCAATGGCATCCTGGAACTTTGGTGAAGACTTGCAGACCTCGACCAGCGTATCAAATTCCTTTCTACGAGGGTGTCAGCGAGCTTCTTGCCAGAATGGACAGAAGTAGATTCTCATACAGCGTCAGAGCGGCCTGGTGTTGCTTTCCAATTATCTCATGCTTGACCCTTGCGCTGCGGTTGACGTCGACAATGGACTCATGGTACTCCGGGACCCTGTCAGAGCCAATAACATCGTATTGGCACTTGGCCAACCGCGGGGGCCGTGGTGTCGTGGGCGAGAGGCGGCCGGAGTGCTCGAGGTCGAGGAACTTCTTCAGGTCGGCCTTGGCAGGCTCCTGCAGGAAGATCTCACGGAAGCTGATGGCGACATTGGGATGAGCCTTGACGACAACATCACGGGCCCGCTTGGTCTCATCGATGGAGAGGATGGCGAGAGGGTGGGGGACCATTGTGTTGGATGCGAATGATAAACGAAAGGGAACTGGTGCGAGAGGTCTGCACAAAGGGAGACCGTGCAATTGGGTATCACAGAGAAGAACGAGGAGGGAAACCTGTCTTCCTCGAGACGAAATGCAGGGCGAGGACAGATTTATAGTGGCCGGGAGGGCGCAGGTAAAGGCGCCCGATTCGGCAAGTCCAGCCAGCAGAGATCACGGGAGTCGGGCTCGCCATTGCTTGCCATGAGCAAGGCGGGGCGCTGATACCCCCGACCCCGCCGCCAGTGAAGGCGCTGATAGCAGAGTGCGCCGGGGTTCCGCCAGTGGGCGCAATCGCTCGTCGTTCGTTGCGGGGAACGCACACGCCACCAGCGGAATTCAAGTGCACCTGCCGGCTGGACTTGCCGAGACGGGTCTAGCTTGCTCGCGTCTCATGTTGTGCGCCATGTGTATCCAACAGCATTCGCCGTCATCATCACAGACACTTCTTCTTACACGCTGCGGGGACAGCTCTTGAGCCGGTCGAATCCTATTGAACCTGTGCCGCCCATCACTTCCGTCTCTCTCCGGCACTTATCGCGGACGCTGACTTCGGCACCTCGGCGCACGGACGCAGAGAGTCGGCAAGCAGGTCACAGCGAGCCTACTGACGGATGCCCGGACAAATTTCAATTGCTTCAGCGGATCAATTATTCGGATAGCCTGTCCTCCACCCAGCGCCACTGCAGCTGCCTTACGCATCCGTTGGGATGTCTTATCTTCATCTCAGCCGCCTCTTCAACGTGTTCAATTAAATTCTCTAACACTGCGCGCCGCTCTATCCGTCTTCTCTGCTCTTATCTGCCACCTCCTTTCCCTTAACTTCACCTTTCTCCTCACTAGTTCCACTGTCATCCTCACCAACATCTCCTCCCGCTTCCTCATCACTATCACCCGTCCTGCCCTTCCCCGGCCCCCTTCTTAAATACCTCCCCAAACTCTCACACAGCCTATCCAGCACAAATTCCGCCTCGCTCATCCCCGCCATCATCGGGCTATTCTCCCCAATCCAATCCCACTCCACCAACCCTTCCATTTCTTCCTCTATTTCCTCCTCCTCCCTACTCTCCGCCGTGAACCTGATCAACCGCGTAAACTCCACCCACTCCTCGTACGAATACCTCTTCGGCCTCACCTTATCCACATCCTCCTTCAAATCCTTCGCCACCCTGCGAATCGCCTTGGCCAAGCGCCGCGCGAGCACCTCGTCCGACTCATCCTCCGGCCTCTCCTCCGCGATGGCGGCGGAGGTCGTGTCCGGATCGCCCTGCGGATCGGCCACATCCTCGGTGCTCCCACCGTCGTCCTCCACATCGGCGGACGGCGGGGGGCCGAGCGGGATGCCGCGCCTGATGCGGCGGCGCGCGGCCTGGCGCTGCAGCGCGGCGAGCAGGCGCGGGTGCTCCTGCAGGAAGTCGTGCCAGATGCCGGCCTTGGGCAGGACGGTGACGTCGGCGAGCTTGGAGGTCGCGTTCTTGAAGCCCGAGATGACGGTGTCGCCCTGTTCGGGTGAGGGGAAGAACCTGTCAGCGTTCTCGTTTTCTTTTGCGAGGCGTTGGCGCGTCCGTTCGAACGACTGGGGGGAAGCGAAACCCTTACCATGTCCGAGATCAGAATCGTCATCGTCGGCACCGCGATCAGGCTCCACACGACGAAGAACGCGCGCCCCGCGTTCGACTTGGGCGCGAGATCGCCGTACCCGACCGTCAGCAGCGACACGTAGCAGAAGTACAGCGCCTGGAAGTACGTCATCCCCTGCGCGCCGCGCTCCGCCTGCCAGAAGACGACGGCGCCGACGCACCACAAGACCCCAAAGGCGATGGCCGACAGCGTCAGCGCGTACCACCGCTTGAAGCGCGCCGTCGAGTGCTGGATCGCGCGCATTGCCGAGAAGCGGTCTTTTTCCGCGCGGAGGAGGAGCGGCCGCGGTTTGCGGATGGTGACCGGGTTGAGTTTGGCGACCATGCCTTTCTTCTTCTTTTTCTTCGGGCGGCGCGGGTGGTGGTGCGTTGTTTGTTTGTCGTGGGGGTCGTGTATGCGCGTCGCGGCGGAGAGGTCTACGGGATTGAAGGGGGCGGAGATGGAGGGGCGAGGGCCGGTGTGGTTGAGGTGCTTCTCGGTGATGCGCTGGCGGAGCTCGAAGGACGATGTGACGGTGCGGTTGAGGGTGCGGCTGCGGACTTTGTTGATGTGCTTGCGGACGACTTTCTCTTGGCCGAGGTCGGTGGTGAATTTGTAGATGCTCGACACGACGAGACCGAGGATGATGATGCCGCCGACGGAGTAGGGGAAGACGAGACCGCGGGAGACGTCGTTGGAGGGTGCGAGGTCGCCTGCGAGATGGTAAGTCTGTGTTGTATGTGATGCGTGAAGTGATTGTGGACGTACCGAATCCGACAGTGAGGATTGTGACGTCACAGAAGTATAAGGCGTTCGCGAATGTCCATTGATCTTGCCCATGGAGTTTCTCTATTCGTGAGAATATTCCCCCACCACCTGCCAGCCAGACGAAGAATAACATTGTTTGGAGAATCAGGGTGCGTTGAGATTCAGTTAGTGTGAATGTCTGCGGGTAATGGCCTCGCCAGTATCCGACCATGTTTACCATGAGTATCATGGAGCAGACGCAGTAAAGAACCGCTGCCATGACGCCATACCAATATCCTTGCGTGTACGTCTGGTTTGGCCGGTCTGGTGGGACGTAGATTTCCATAGAAGCAAGAATGGCTGTAAGCTAAGAAAGGTCAGTCGTTGTATGTCCTCAAACGGTACGAAAAGGCACGACTTACCAGACCCGTGGCAATGTACCAGAGGACTATGGTCATCGGCAGAGCCACTATGTAGCGAATCTTCTGCGTAAAATTCATGAGCAGGAAGAAGTTCCCGACAAAGCCGCAGATCAGCGACGCCGCGTTCAACCAATAGCACCATCTTGGGTCTTTAAATGGAACGCCATACAACTCCGGCACCCGTTCCCCATCTACGACCACATGCATCCTCCAGTACGTGACCAACGCCGCGATAGAGAGCACGTTTGCCAGCGGCCCGAGCGTAGCAGCAAGAAGACTGTATTCTCCTAATCAGCAATGCCGCCTTCGCTCTTTCGCTACATCCCAAACTTACGGAATCGCCGTGCTTGCAAACCACCAATCACTGCCAGCCGAACCGTCAGCGTTCAGTAAACCCATAAGACACTCTTCTGCTGCCATAGGCATACTTCTTGCTCCCATCCTCCCTCCTCCTCTCCCAAAACCTGCCTAAGCCCCGCCAGGTCCATTTCATCTTCTTTTTCTCCGCCCGTTCAGTTGCTTCCGTACGCCCGAGACGCTCTGAAAGTGGAATCACCGGCTCCTCGACGGCGATGTGCTGAGGCGGTATCGACACGCTACCGGCGCTATCCGGCTTCTCCGGTAGTGAAGCCGTGGTGAGGGAAGGATTTGCGGATGCCATTTCGTCATGCGCCATGGGGTACGTGCAAAGCTCTTTCTGTACTCTTACAAATACGCAAATGCGATAGAGAAAACAAAAAGGATGATGGTTTTGTTGATAAGAAGCGTCTCTTTGTTATTGCGCTGAGCGCATCTGCCGCGCGTGCGTCATCCCGACATGAACAAGTCGCGGAGTAGCGAGCGGAAGTTGGGATGAGAGATGGATGCGACCTCAGCGGCGGCGATTAGCGACGAAGAACCAGAACAGAAGAGTAACGATCGGGAATTCTTTGGTCGACGTGGGGAGACGTGGATGGCATGATAAGGGAAAAGAGCTTGGAGCAAGGCGGCGTCAGGCGGGACGAAGACTAGTTCATGTGAACAGAAACACAAGCGGAAGGCTAATCGGTGGCAGTGAGTTGCGGCTGGAGGCCGCGTCCGATCAAACAAGGCGCGCCAGCCAGTTCGCTGAAGCGTGCGGAGGAAGGTTACGCTTGGGCAAGCCACGCGCCAGATGACGCGGGGTGGGATCGAGACCGATCTCCGCTGCCAGCCGCAGATCTATCTGCGCCTATCGACCTCCTTTTGGGGCAAACAAGAAGTCTATGCGGGTGCAAGACTGTAGACAGAGTTGAAGAAGTTGTTTGAATTTGAATGCTCGGAAATATCGAGTACATCCACGCCTGAAATGGATGCATTTAATCCGATAAGTTATGGAATGTGGCGACGCTGTGCCAATACCTTCGAACCAATCTCGTATTTAAGCCAAACAATTTTTCGTACAAGCCCAAAACTTGTCTCTTTTTTCCTCTTTGAAATGTGACATGACAATTAACAAGATCATGAAAGTGGTATTTACATGGCCGGGCTCTCTTTCAACCCGGCAGAAAATCGCCGGCGACGCCCACGGTTTCTTCTGAACGCGCATAAGAACCCAGACATCTTCGCGAGCCTCTGGCTCGGTGCCTAGTCAGACAATGAACTCTTTCTTAAAACACTCATTGAGCCTTCAACTTCTCCGTAAGCTCCGGCACCTTCTCAAACAGGTCACCGACCAGGCCGACGTCTGCGACCTGGAAGATGGGTGCATCAGGGTCCTTATTAATAGCAGCGATAACCTTGCTGTCCTTCATACCGGCCAAGTGCTGGATAGCACCAGAAATACCGGCACAAAGGTAAAGCTGCGGCGCGACATTCTTACCAGTCTGGCCGACCTGCAGACTGTTGTCTGCAAAACCACTGTCTACTGCGGCTCGGGAGGCACCAATAGCGGCACCGAGAGCATCAGCAAGCGGGGGCATCAGGCGGTCAAACTCCTCCTTGGACTTGAGGCCACGACCGCCAGAAACAACTTTGCTGGCAGTGGCCAGATCCGGTCGGTCAGACTTGGCCAAGTCCTCCGAAACCCATTCCGTGGGGTTCTCTGCCTTGGGATCAACACCCTCCTCGAGAGCAGCACTTCCGCCCTCGGTCTCACCAGCGGGGAAAGCGGTGCCACGGACGGTTATGATCTTAATGGGGTCGGAGGACTGGACGGTAAGGATAGCATTGCCGGCGTAAATGGGGCGAACGAAAGCTGCAGCTGTCAGTGATCGCAGAAGAAAATCTCTGGGAAATAGGCGACTTACTGTCCTCGCCCTCAATGGCCGTGATGTCGGAAACCTGCGAGACATCGAGC
The DNA here is from genome assembly GCA_011503125.2 of Botryosphaeria dothidea. Lineage (NCBI taxonomy): Eukaryota > Fungi > Ascomycota > Dothideomycetes > Botryosphaeriales > Botryosphaeriaceae > Botryosphaeria > Botryosphaeria dothidea. The sequence goes on from WWBZ02000073.1 coordinate 2,529,815, forward strand.
AGGGCGGCTACACGCGGCAGAAGGTTCTTGCCGAATGCAGAGTGGCCCGCGAGGACGTGGGTAAAACCACCCTTCTTGATGTTCTCAACCAACAGTGGCGCATAGTTCTCGGGCAGGCCCTTGTCGTACGCGCCGTTCTCGATGTATATGACCTTCTCCAGACCCTTGACCTTGGCCGCCTCATCGGCGACGGCCTTGATGTTGCTGCCGGCGACCAAGCCGGTAATCGAGCCACCCAGCTTCTGCGCAGCCGTCACGGCGGCCAATGATCCGGGGTTGAGCTTGCCCTCCCGCTGCTCCAGCACTGCGAGGGTCGAGAGTAACCGCGCGATGAAGGATTGGTGGGGTAGCGAAATCGGGCGGACTGATCTGAGCTGGGTACGCGCTTGGCGGAGCGCGGTGTTGCGCACGGTCGAAAACATGGTGACGGCAGGCGTGCGCAAGGAGACAGGGGAGGGTCGGATGGAGAGCGAGAGATGAGGAGGACGAGGAGATGGCCTGGCTTTTCGAGAGCGTCAAGCTTGAGCTCCGAGAGTCGGCAACTGTCCGAGGTTATCCACAAGAGCTTCCAGACGCGCCTTGCCTGTTTGAAAGTAGCGCGTCTTGGCACCGTCGCGGAGAGACCAGCGGCGCGCTGAAGAAGTTCACGTCCCAGGTCCACCACGACGCGCATCACCTACCATCACCCCCGCGCCCTCCATCGCACCTCAGGTCGTTCTGCTCGCCGCACCACCGCTGCGGTCGCGTCTCTCACCGCCCTTCGACGCTTCCGCGTTCGCCCCGCCACTCGCGCTGCATCGCGCCTTCTCAACCCAAACGTAGCTTCATCCCCAGGGCCGTCGCGCCTGCCCAATTCTTTCTCCCATCGCAATGGCCGACGAGCTGCCAGGCACAGACCTCTCCGCCGTCCTTTCTCAGGACGTTGACGCGCCTTCCGCTGCCGACGAGGGCACTGCTGACGCCCCGACCGACTCTCAGAACGAGCAATCCGCAGGTATGTTACCACAAATAACTGCTATCTACTGGCCATCATGTCTACCCCACACGACGAGGGCATCTGCCCCGTCCCTGATTCGAATGATGCTCTGCCAAATACCGAGCACGACCCCGACAAGCTCCCTCCGCCGCAAGACCTCTCGCAGCCTCTCGACAATGCAGGTGCGGAGGATAGCGGACTGACCAGGCCAAGCACATCCAAGGATTCGTCGGAATCTGATTGGGCTAGATGGTTCCACTTGGGTGAGCTTGCACGCTCTCGACCGGATGCCCCATGAGCGCATCTGTTGAGGCTGCTATCTCCCTACTTGGCAGCTTGTCTCAAACGCTTTGGCGATGCTGGCTTGCGGCGATCAAGGAGCTTTAGGATGTTTATTTCTGCACTCGAACCGCGCGTCATTGCTGATGCTAGTTGCATTGCTGCTACACCGCGCCGCGATCTTTCTATGTGCTTAAGACTGACGGATAGAGTGACGCAGACGCTGATACCGCCATGGCAGACGATGCCCAAGACTCGGCACAAAAGGACGATGCCACTCCCGCTCCCGTGTCGGACAACCCACTCGATGCGCCTGACGGTCCCAGGCCCGAGAACGAGGACGCTGATGCGGCGGAGGACGAGGAAATGGGCGGCATGGATGACACGAAGAAGGAGGGTGGGAGCCCAGACAAGGCAGAAGGAGAAAATGCCGACGCTGCTGCAGATGACCAGCCTACGCAAACAAAATCCGCACTGGAGAACCAGGCACGCTCCCATCTCATCGCGCAGACTCACGCCATTATCCTCCCAAGCTACAGCACATGGTTCGACATGCACGCGATCCACGGTATCGAGCGCAAGGCTCTGCCAGAATTCTTCAACAGCAGGAACCGCAGCAAGACTCCAGCAGTCTACAAGGATTACCGTGACTTCATGGTCAACACCTACCGCTTAAACCCTGCCGAGTATCTCACCGTCACAGCCTGTCGCCGTAATTTGGCAGGTGATGTCTGCGCCATTATGCGTGTTCACGCTTTCCTCGAGCAGTGGGGCTTGATCAACTACCAGGTCGATCCGGACACCAGACCCTCCAATATCGGACCGCCTTTTACCGGTCACTTCAAGATTACCGCAGACACTCCGCGTGGTCTGCAACCCCACCAGCCTGCCCCTAAATCGCAGATTACAACCGGCAAGCCTCTTACGGCCACGGACCGGCTTGCGAGCCAATCTGCTACCTCTAAGGAGGACCTTAACTTGGAAATCCGCCGTAATGTCTACGAGTCAAACGGAAAGGAAGTGACGCCCGCCGACTCTAAGGACAAGCCAGCCAATGGTGAAGCATCCACGGCCAACGGGACACAGTTGGCTGACAGCAAGTCCCTGGTTGACGCACTCAAGGAGCCTGGCCGTCAAGTCAATTGCTTCTCCTGCGGCATCGACTGCACCCGCGTACATTACCACAACACAAAATCCGCTCCCCACTCTGCTTCCGGTAAGACTGCAGCCATGCTGAAGTATGACCTGTGCCCGAACTGCTTCTTGGAAGGCCGATTCCCTTCGTCAAGCACTGCGTCGGACTACACGAAGATTGAGAACGACAAGTACTCAGGTATTCCCGACCGGAATGCTCCCTGGACGGACGGAGAGACCCTGCGCCTTCTTGAGGCCCTAGAAATGTTTGACGAGGATTGGAACCAGGTCGCTGAGTACGTTGGCAACCGGACGAGGGAAGAGTGCGTGCTCAAGTTCTTGCAACTTGAAATCGAGGATCAGTACCTCGAGGAGCAGGAGAACGCAAACAGCACCGAACTCACAGGAGGCAACTTGTCTTATCTTAGCAACGGCCGTCTTCCCTTCACTCAAGCGGACAATGCTGTTCTGTCTGTCATGGGCTTCCTTGCTGGACTGGCAGATCCAGCCGTTACCGCTGCAGCCGCTGGAAAGAGTGTGGATAAGATGAAACGTGCTCTTCGAGAAAAGCTGGAGAAGGGGGATGCTCCTGCGAGTGAATCCGACAAGGGCAAGGAGAAGGAGAAGGAAGCCTCTGCTGCTCTCCCGGCAAAGGCGACCGAGGTTAAGAACGAGGACAGCATGGACGTTGATGCGGGCTCGCCGAAAGCGACCGCCGACGCCAAGGAAGCCGATTCGAACAAGTCGACTAACCCTTATGCCACCGTTCCTCTTGCCCTGTCTGCCGCCCGCGCTGCTGCTCTTGCCTCGCATGAGGAGCGCAACATTTCCCGTCTTGTATCCAGTGCCGTCAACATCGAGCTCCAGAAGATGCAGCTCAAGCTTCAACAATTCTCGGAGCTGGAGCAGGTCCTCTCCGCAGAGCGCCGGGATCTCGAGCGCCGCCGTCAGCAGCTCTTCCTCGATCGCCTGTCGTTCCAGAAGCGCATGCGTTCAGTAGAGGACGCGTTCAAGCGCGCTGCTGCTGCGGGTCCTCAAGAGGGAGCCAAGATTGTTCAAGAAGCGGTACACGGTGCCAACGCGTTTGGCGAGAAGTTGGGTGTGCAAAAGGTTGGTTCGGATGACGAAGGCGACGTCACACCACTGAGGGAGGGTGACGAGGGTTTCAAGAGCCACGAGATCTAAGCACTTTTAATCATGCGTGGGATGAGAAAATATTTGTCGGGTGGTATGCATGAAAGGATGAACGAAAGGGTTGGATAGCTTAGAAAGGCGTTTTTTTTTCTCTATTTGCTAAAGTGATGAAAGGTCCAATTGACTGTTGGACCCGGGTCAACGAGGAAACTTCTCGAGGCGCTAGTGGGGTTCCGAAACTTTTTCTTCTTGATTTTCTTGTTTCTTTTCCCTTTTGGAGAATCAGAAATGGGCTATTCTTTAGTTGCCGTCCTCCTCTCCATCTTGGCTTCTCGACAAAGTTGGCTGCTGTCGCTGCTGCTTCGTGGTAAAGAAGGCGGGCTTTTGTGGAGGGAAGTGTTCGTTGCTGTACTTTAGTACTATTACCTTCGGGAATGATAGGTTTCTGCTCCTTCGTGCGATGGTGGTCGTCTGTGATGTGTGTCGTTTTTTGTTCAATTTGCCTTCAGGATGTTTAATTGTCCGCTAGGGGCGCGCGGTGGTCCTGGAGTAGAGAAAGTGGTGCGGCGATAAGATTCATGTGATATACTGCTTGTTATGTGGAGCTGACCGGTGCGGACGTGTGAGGGCGCCAGTCCCGTTCACTTCCGTTTGATGATGTTGATAGCTCGTTCCTTTGGCCATTTCGGCGATGCGGATCGATTTACTGCTTTCTGAGTAGTCCGTCAATGCGGAGGAAATTTTTTTATCTGCCGGTTATATTCGCTTAGGGCTATGATCCGTTGTGACTCACGATTGTTGATAGCATTGTAAGATTATGGTGGTTGGATCGGTTGTTGGTCTTTGGGGGGTTCGTGTGTGCACCACCGCCGCCGCTCTGTGGTCCTTCCCGTGGGAACTTTCTTTTCTCTACGCGCGTACTTTTGCCTCGGCTGTTGTAAGAATGAGGCGGCAGAAAAAATTTTGTGATAAGGAAAAAGAAGAGAGCATGGAGGTGATCTGCCCGACGTGGAGCCATCTGTTTGATATTCAGGGATGCTGCACGGCTCGGGATCTGCAGGAAAAAGTGCTGTAGGCAGCATAGGTGTAGAAGCTCGCCCGAAACTTCCGTGTGCGATCTCCGGCAAGGTATGAAATGAAGGTCGTTTAGTAGGATGTGCGAGCGGCGCAACCCGGGAAATCTTGGGCGACCTCTCTGCCGCGTCACAACGACATGGCTTGCCAAGTGTTGCTCTGGATCCTCAAATCAAACCATCGTGATCACAATAGCTTGATAGTCTCGTTCCGTTCTACCCGACATTTTGATGTTTATGCAGCGCCTCCAATGCACAACCTGGACCATGCTGTCTCACTTTACAGATATCACCAAATCCTCTATGGCGTTAATGTGGAGAGCCCGAAACTGTCACAAGAACAGTAATATGAGAAGCCAGACAAAATGAAAGAATCGTGAATGGCATGCAAAGGTGGAACAGAAAACAGTATGATAGACTTGGTGGCTTCGGTTGTAAAATTTGTGTCTGGGGTAAGTGAGATGGGTGCGTTCGCTGTCTTTGAGGAAGTGATGTACATCTGCAGTTGGGTGCTTCAGAAGAATATCACATACGGAACAAAATCAAGGGAAGAAAGGGCGGACCTGCATTCGGTCCTGGCACACAAAATCTGTGACTTGTCGAGCTTGAATAAAACGATGCTGCTGTGACCTTCACCTTACTGAAAGTGATCTACTGTAACCGGATGGTGTTGAACGAGAGGACAATGGTAACCTGAAAGCCAAGCTCTCTTCAACAACAAGACGGTCGGTATATGGTATAGGCCACGGGTTAATACCGTATCACTGGGACCTTAAGGTGTAAATCCCTAGGGTTTGTGATCTCCAAGAGTTACCACACACAACGCACGAGTTCGAATCGCGTTTGGTGTCACACTTCGATTCCTACACCAGCTGCCTGATTCGGTGTGGAGGTGGGATGTTCTGCCAGCGGATTTATCTTTTTTTCCCTTTTCTCACTTTTGCTCTCTGTTCACCCTCGAAGGTAAGAGATCGGGACTTCACCGGCGCCGCCGAAGTCTCATGCAGGTGAGCTGACATGTCTTTTTCTGTTTGACAACTCTCACATGCAGTCGGAAAGAAAAGAAGACACCCACATGGATTGCAATCCTTCTACCTCACATGTCAACACGCCAACACGTACCCACAAGAATCTAGAATCTCACGCCCATCCGAGCTCACTGAGAGAGATCACCCCAGATGTAAGACGAGCCGCTGAAAAGGCGGTGCCGCAGAGTAAGCAAGCGAAGCACAAATGATTGGATTACCTGCAAGCCTCAGGGGTATATACTTCAGCCATCAGCCAGCCACGCGGCTGGGCAGGCACCTCAACAGACTTGGCGCATATGCATATGCATATGCACAACTTCCCAAAGAAAGAAAGACGTATAACACCACAATGCAAGAAGGCGCAGGAGAGCGAGATTTTGTTTTGGAGGGGGGGGGCGAATCGTTTTAAATATTTCTAGACGGAGCATCCACAAAGGAAATTTGATGCTTCTGATCAAGGAGCGTATGAGAAGAGGATTTTGAGTGACAAACTTGATGTGTTCGTCCTCCCCAAGTATGATGACTCACTTAAGAGCTCAAACATTGGCAACAAACCACGGTATTTCCGTGGGCCAGTAAAAAGCAAGAGGCTTCCCATCAACAGAAAAAATAAGCCGATCGATGTATACAGTAAATGCACCCGCAAATACATCCTTTTTTTTGTGCGCGAAAAGGTCACCGTAGACCTTTTCCTCCATATTTTTCCCTTGGCTGGAGATGAGATCAAAAAAGCAGGCAACGCCGTTCCTCGCTGCTGAAATTGACAATAAAAAACACAACAACAAACCAAGCAATCTCGCTGGGGATACTAAAACTCCGGTGTCCGTGCTCGCTAAAAAGAATCTCTTTTGAGACGACAGTTGATAAAGGCCCTTTCTGGGGTGTGCTTGGCTGCTTCCGTTCCAATTTTGACAGAGAAGCGAAGATGTTCAATTTTCCGAGACCGCTTGTAAAAAGATAACCGAGGGGTATAACGACAAATCAACGAGTAGGAGAGAGAGACAGAAGGAAAGGGTACAGCCGCAGTCAAGGCTATACCTCCTCCTGCTTCTTCTGCCGCGTCTCGTGCATGCTCTTCCGGGCGTCCAGGGACTCCTGCATGGTTTGGAGGGGTCGGGACCGCAGACGTTCGCGGATCTGACCGACGGAGCGGGAGGCCCAGGCGCTGTAGCCGTTGGGGCTGAACGGGAAGAGGACCAGGTTGTCTTGACGCTTGATGAACTCTGCGGGCTTGGGAGCGGGAGTCGAGGCGATGATGTCGATCTCACTGGCTAATTGGTTGCAGTAGTCGTCGAGCGGCAGGTCGTTGACGTCGTTACCGAACGGGTTCTCGATCTCGCGGCCAATGGCCTCGAAGCCCAGGATGATGTACGCAGCAGCCATGGTACCGGGAATGGTAATCCACTTGAGAGTGGGCCACAACTGGAAGGGCAGCATGAGGACGTAGATCCAGGCGATCTGCGAGATAGCGATCGTGTAGGCGATAGGGAGGGGAGTGTTGAGAACACGCTCCGTACCGGCAAGAACATCATTCAACTGGAAGATGGATTGCGTGGCTTGGACCTGGTGGTAGCCCTTGAGCTTCGGCTCGTCGCCCTCGGTCAGAGTGTCAACATATCGGCTGAGGTGGTTGAGAATCTCGAGGGGCAGGTTTCCAAGCGGCTTCTTGGCGCGCTTGAGCTGCTTGCGAGGGTTGGACTCAGCCATAGGCAGGCCGAGGTATTCACCGATGGTCTTCCAGGTAGACTTGCTCTGCGGGAGGAAAAGGTCGGGATCTTCGGCTTCCTTGGCGTAGGTGTCGAGATGCTGGACCAGGCCCTGCAAGTCCTCATAGTGCATGTAGGGCTCGAAACGCAGCTTGTGCTTGAGGGCGTTGGCGAAAGCGACAATGAGATTGAGGCCGGTCCTAAGCGGATGTCAGTCATTGGTCGAGACGGGGTATTTGTGTGGCGTACAGTTTGCCAAGTACATCTTCTTTTCCCTCCTCGCCCTCACGCTCCTCAGCCGAAACCCAGATCTCACGTGCGAGAGTTTGCGAGACAAGCATGAGCTGGGCCCAATACCTGCGGCCTTCAGAGTAACGTTCGTAGGCAGTAGTGCTGCGGAGGGAGATGGCGAGGGAGACGACGAAGCCAAGGACGGTCAAGAGGATGTTGTCGACACCGAGGGGGTGGACGTAGTGGGGAAACGCAAGAACTGTATGTAATTAGCACCGTGCCTTCAACATTGCGAAAATCAGCACTGTAATTGCAACCAAAACACACATTAAACGTCGCCCACAAACCACAACAAATGACTGGCAGGATGAGCTCCGGGAAGATGCTGCCGTGCATGCGCATGAACATGGGCCACTTCGAGTGCTTTTCGATAGCGCGGGGTCCTTCCTAGAGCGAGGTCAGCCAGAGCTTGCTATGGGGTGTGTTGGCTAGAGGCCGTACGAAGTAGTCGTCCAGGTCGATTGTCTTTGAGCGCTTCTGGCGGTACTTGATCATCTGTGGAGCTATATGGCCGGGGGAGAAAAGCGGCTTCGAGAGGCTTAGTCTCGATGTCGAGCTTCTCCTGCTCAGTCACAGCGGTGCCGTTGCTCGACGGCGGAGGGTGGACAGCGTAAGCCGAGGGTGTGGGCTCGACCTGGTCGGCAGACTGGTCCTATCCGCACGCTCCTCGAGCTCACGGTCTCGGCGCGCGCGCTGCGCGTGTTGTAGTCACCACCGTCGGCCATGTTTGTCGTCGGCTTCGGCGATGGATTGATGGGAAGAAGAAGTAGAAGACGGGGGGTATTGACGCGTATAGGAAATTGATAGTGAACGCGGGACCTTTAAAAGGGAGTCCAGGACTAGAAAGTGAGTCGCTGACTGAAGAAACAAAAAGGCGGGTGTTGGGAGTCTGGGCGAGCTTTTATTGTTCGAAGCAGGCGTGGCCCCTGTGGAGGAAGAGGCCTGCGCCGATTGGCTGCAGGCAGCCTGGAATGGCGCGGGCCGCAGAGGAATAATGCCACAGGCAGCCAGGTCCGTCGCATTATTGCAGGCCGCAGGGAAGAGCACCTGCCCAGCTTACTCTTCGGGACGCCTGAAAACACCGCGCCTGTGCAGCCCGGCCAGGCCTAGCATGCCGAAAGGTGCTCTTGAAACGCCTCTCCATGCAGCCGCGCGACCCAAGCCCAGCCTGCGGAGCCTTGGCCGCGCCATTGGCACGCAAAACGCAGCACGAAGTGAGCTCGAGGGAAAAGTCGCGATGGAGCTCGCGCGGCGGCTGTGCGACGCGGCCCATCTGCGCCGATCTGGAAGCTCTGGACACCGCAGCTGCAGCCGCGCACTGGGCACCTCACGGCTTCCCTTCATGATCGCCACGCGTTGCCCTTGTGCCTGAGTCAGGCACCGCCCAAGTCACCGCCAACGGCCGCCATTGCGTCGCTCCCGCCTGCCTGCGCCATCATCTTTCAATCTCACCACTCACAGCGCCCTCCGTCTGCCCTGCCCAGCCGTCTCAATCACCCCTGACCCGGCAGCCACCGTCACCCTCGCGCCTTTTATGCGCCTCAGATCCAGGTGAAGGGTGCCCCTTAGGGGTGCAGCCGACCCAGGTGAGTTCTGCAGCATCTCGCGCGCGATCTGGGGAAGAGAAGCGACGGCGAGCGTTGCGACGCCGGCTCCACAGGCTACTCGCGCCAGCACCCGTGGTCGCCGCAAACGCCCCAGCCGCATCCGCGTCCTGCAGCACCACGCCCGACATGGCATTCTTCGCCGCCGTGAAGCACGCACGTCCTGCGAGCGCCTCGTACGCCGGATGGTGCGCTGGCCGCCAAGCTTGTACCACGAGACGGACTTCGAGTCGAGAAGCTCCTTGCCTCGCCTGTTGTTGACCGTCCGTCCGTCCCCCGGAAGGGACCCCCAGAATTGCCGCATCGGTGGAAGCGCCGTGCCATCTCGCTGCTGGAAGCTTCTCCGGCCCGCCGACGAGGCTGTGACGGCCTAAGGATAGAAACGAGGCCACTGGTCCCTGCGCTTTACCCGCTTCGTCTCTGCGAGGAGACGAGTGGCTGAAGCAGCGGCTTCAATTAATTCGTAGCCGACGCGCCGGCGTCAGTGTCCGATCGGAAGGGCACGTCGGAAGGGTCTCGCAGCGGCCGACCACGTAGGTACATGTCGTATTCAGGCCGCGCGACCTACCCAATAGTCCCCTCCTACGCCTCCGACCGCCGATCGAGATCCTCAGGCCTGCGCCCGTCGCTGCTATTTTCGAGCATACCAATCGATAAAGTCTGTTGATCAGCGGGGTGGCGGATTTTTCGCAGATCCTTGAGTCTCGCTCTCATCGTACATGCGGATTTACGTGGCTCGCGATCGGCAGTCATTCGACTAGAGGGACGCCTCGCGCTGCAGGGCGGAGGCCGCCGGAAGATTCTGGGCATCGCAATGGATTGATTGTGAAAAGACTATCTAGTTGCTGCACAAAAGTCCTAAGCTCGTATTACGCAACTGCCAAGCTGTAGCCTCCCAAAAGCAAGTCCAATTGTTGGGATGGAGGAGGTAGCGCCGTCAGCAACTTCGTCCAATCGCTATTCCGTGTTTCGAAAGGGACAAATCTCAGTGACCAGATCTTCGTTTCGCAGTAAGACAATGATAGCGGAGTGGCCTATATCCTTCTATTTCTTTGCATTTGTCTTTTCCTGAACTCTGGTATATATTAGCGGATTGCAACAAGAAACGAAAGATGACTCACCGTCGTTTCTTTCACTTGTGCTTTTCTTCGCCCGATTTCGATTATAATTTAAGCATAAAGAGCAGCACTCTGTTTTTGCTGTGACGTTATTTGAACAAAGTCAATTCCTGCATAGTTTCTGTGACATCAACCTGTGAGCTTGGTGCGTAGTTTCTTCATTCGTTTCATCGGTGCCATTCTCCATCTTTCTATCCCCCGCCCCTCTTCTGTCATCGCTGTTCACTTGATAACTTTGCCTCTTCTTTTCAAAACATTCGTTAGCTTACTGGCTGACTATTTAGTGTTGAAAGAGGCTTGAAAGCTTGGCGCTGGAGACTCCCTGGTGGACGCGCTTACAAAGGGAAAACCGTTTGCTAGTGAACGTCCGTCTTTGAGCGCTCGCTGGCGGTATCTCAGGAAAAAGGCAGCTAATCTATTCTAGAAGTGAAGGTGGGAGTGTAGCCTCAGAGTGATTTTTTTTTCTTGGCCGAATCGTGCCACAAGAAAGAACAACAATTACCTCCGATGATGTTCACATTTCAGTATGCTGTGCACGCGCGTCGAAGATGCAAGAGACCTCGACTAGCTACCGAACATTTCGAGGATCTGATTATTCGGAACAACATCTCTTCAGAGGATCTGCAGGTACCTGCCAGCAGTTGACATGCTCAGCGCGAGCCCGATCTACATGCTGGTGTGGAAATGACAGATTTTGGACTCGCAGTCGGGCCAAATCCAAGAGTTCTCGGTGGCTCAATAACATTGATCTTTTTAGAAAAGCAGCGACGTTACACATGCCAGAACCAGGCGTGGCTTTCAATGATAAGATTGCGCAACGTCCACGACGGAGAAGGCATTCACGCCACTTCAACTCCATTAACTGTCTACAATCTTCATATCTTGGACTGGCTGGAATTTTGTTGGAACACGAAACTTTCTTTCCCAGCCTTGCATTCTTCTCCCCTTGCTCGCGCTCTAGTGTGGTGGGAGGTGATGATTCGCACGCAAGGGATATCATGGACTGCAGCGTACCGCACGGTTGGGTCCCCATCTCACCTAGCAACGGAGAAGAGCTCAGGTTCCGTATGCCCCTGGATCGGACTTTCTGCAGGCTCCTAGACATATGCATCTTCTCTGCAACTGCGAGCCAAAACACTAACCCACTCATCCATCCATTCTCCATTCTCCAGAACCTTACTGATCTACCCTAGCATTGGAGTGAACACCTCTAGCCTCGAATGGTCTCATTTCGAAACCCAGCCCGCAGCCGCCGCGCCTCCACAGCCGCCGACTCAGACAATGGCGGCGGCGGCGGCGGCGGCGGCAGCGGCAGCGGCAGCAGTGGTGGTGGAGAGCAAGTCGGCATGACCATCCTCCCCCGCCGCACGCCCAACGACGACACCCGCACCCACTCCCAATCCAACGCCCCAAGCGACTTCTGGCGCGACGCCGACGAAGGCGACGCGCCCAGCACCCGCTACAGCGAGTCGTCGTCGTCGGCCGGCAACCGGCACCTCCCCGAAGACTACTCGCGCATCGAGCTCCTCGACGCCCACGACGACCGCCAGAGCCTGCACAGCGCCCACTCCAAGTGGACCCAGGCCAGCAAGAAGACCACCGCCAGCAGCCTCGCCCCTGCCGCCGCCTCCCCGCGCCGCCGCCCTTCCCCGACGCCCTCGCGCCGCATCGCCGGCGCTGGCGATGCGGACCGCGCCCGCCGCATCCAGGGCGTCGCGCGCCGGTATTCGTCGCTGCCCCTCTATGTCGGCGCGGATGACGCTGCTGATGGGAACCCGTTTCATGCAGCACCTGGCTCCGAGCTCGATCCGCGCGGCCCCGCTTTCTGCGCGAGGAAGTGGGCGCGGGCGGTGCTGCGCGTGCAGCAGGCAGCAAGCGCCGCAGCGCACGGCGGGCGTGGCGTTTGCGAACCTGAGCGTGAGCGGCGCGGAAGGTGCGGGCGGGGAGAGCGAGTACCAGCGGACGGTGGGGAACGCGGTGCTCTTGCGGGGCGCGGAGTGGGTGAGGGAGGTCGTCGGTGGGAGGGGCGGGGGGAGGGGGAGGAAGGAGATTCTGCGGGGGTTTGATGGCGTGGTGGAGGCGGGAGAGCTGTTGTTGGTGTTGGGGGCCGCCGGGGAGCGGGTGCTCGACGCTGTTGAAGACGCTGGCGGGGGAGACGGGGGGCGTGAGGGTGGATGAGGGGAGTTATTTGAACTATCGGGGTGAGTTTCCTGTTCGTCTTTTTTTTTTTTTTTTGGGATGGGGTCTGATGAGATGCAGGCATCTGCGCCGACCAGATGCACCACGACTTCCGCGGCGACGCCATCTACACGGCCGAGCAGGACGTGCATTTCCCGTCTCTCACCGTTGGCGACACGCTGCTCTTCGCCGCGCGTGCCCGGGCGCCACGTGTAGTGGCTGGCGGCGTCGACCGTGAGGCGTGGGCCGAGCACATGCGCGACGTTGCCATGGCCATGTTCGGCATCGGACACACCCTCGACACCAAGGTCGGGAATGAGTTCGTGCGCGGCGTCAGCGGCGGTGAGAGGAAGCGGGTGAGTATCGCTGAGGCCACGCTGAGCAGGGCGCCGCTGCAGTGCTGGGACAACAGCACGAGGGGCTTGGATAGCGCGAATGCGCTGGAGTTTTGCAGGAATTTGAGGGTGCAGGCGGAGTATTTGGGGGTCACTGCATGCGTGGCTATTTACCAGGCCAGTCAGAGCACGTATGATGTGAGTTCTGAGTAGTCCATTTCCTTCATGTGGCCTTTGATACACTGACGAGATGTAGGTCTTTGACAACGTGACGGTCCTGTATGAGGGCCGACAGATCTTCTTCGGCCGCTGCGAAGCTGCGAAAAGTTATTTCGTGGACTTGGGATTCGAATGTCCGCAGCGTCAGACTACGGCGGACTTTCTTACGTCAATGACCAGTCCGCAGGAAAGGATCGTGCGGGAAGGGTACGAGAATCGTGTTCCACGAACGGCTGATGAGTTCGCGGCCGTGTGGAGGGCGAGCGAAGAATACTATTGCCTCTTGGAAGATGTGAGGGATTATGATAAGAAGTACTCATTTAGTGGCAAGTATCTGGATAATTTTGTGGCATCGAAGAAAGCACAACAGTCAAAATTGGCGTAAGTGATCTCAAAAATGCTGAAAGAAGTAATGTTGCTGATAACTTTGGCTCAGGCGTACGAAGTCGCCATACACCCTGTCTTATGGGCAGCAAGTGCGGCTTTGCCTCTGGCGATGCATCAAACGATTGAAGGCAGACCCGAGTCTTACCATTACGCAGTTCTTCGGGAATGCCGTTATGTCATTGATCATGGGAAGCGTATTTTACAACTTGAAAGATGACGCGGAACACTTCTTCCAGCGAGGAGCTGTCCTATTCTTCGCCATCCTTTTGAATGCTTTCGGCAGCGCTCTTGAGGTAAGAATCAGAATCCGAGCTATCTCTCAGCGGAAAGACGATGTACTGACTTCAACGACAGATCCTCACCCTCTACGCCCAACGCCCCATCGTCGAAAAGCACACCCGCTACGCCCTCTACCACCCCAGTGCCGAAGCCTTCGCCAGCATGCTCACCGAAATCCCGTACAAGGTGGTCAACTGCATCATCTTCAACGTGGCCCTCTACTTCCTGACCAACCTGCGCCGCGAGGCGACCGCCTTCTTCTTCTTCCTGCTCGTCTCCTTCGCGCTGACGCTCGCCATGTCCATGCTCTTCCGCACCATCGCCTCCGTCTCACGCACCATCTCCCAGGCCATGGTGCCCGCGTCGCTGCTCATCCTCGCCGTCGTCACCTTCACCGGGTTCGCCATTCCCGTGGGCTACATGCCCGGCTGGTGCCGCTGGATCAACCGCGTCGACCCGGTGGCGTACGGCTTCGAGGCGCTCATGGTCAACGAGTTCCACGGCCGGCGCTGGCGGTGCGAGAGCTTCGTGCCCGGGTATCCCGGGCTGGCGCCCGAGAACCGCGTGTGCGATGCGGTGGGCGCGGAGCCGGGGTCCGATGTCGTGGACGGGGATGCGTATTTGAGTTCGGCGTTCGGATATGAACACGCGCATCGATGGAGGTGAGTTTTTTTCTGATTCGCAAGCTGGAAGGCACTGGAGGAGAGCGTGGGTGTTTTTGCTGACTGGGACACAGGGATTTCGCGGCTGTGGTCGGCTTTATCCTCTTCTTCATGATAACCTACTTGGTGGCGACGGAGTACATCCGCGAGAAGAGGTCGAAAGGGGAGGTTCTCGTTTTCCGACGCGGCCACGGCCCCAAGGCCGGGCCATTGAACGACGTCGAGGCCGCGGTGAAGAGGCAGCGTGGAAGCATCATCGGCGATCCGGGAGCGGATGCAGGCTCGATCATGAAGCAGACTTCGATCTTTCATTGGCAGAACTTGTGCTATGATATCAAGAGTGCGGATGGACCCAAGCGACTGCTCGACAATGTGGATGGCTGGATCAAACCGGGGACGTTGACCGCGCTGATGGTGAGGCTATTTGTTTCTTGTGAACTGCGAACTGTAGAATCTCAGCTAACAGTTCGTTCTGCAGGGTGTTTCTGGCGCCGGAAAAACAACACTGTTGGACGCGCTTGCCGCTCGAACAACCATGGGCGTGGTGACCGGAGACGTCTTAGTTGACGGTTTGCCACGGAATACGAACTTTCAGCGTTCGACAGGATATGTTCAGCAGCAGGATCTCCATCTGGAGACTTCTACTGTGCGGGAGGCTCTGAATTTCAGCGCGCTACTGAGGCAACCTGCACGTGTGCCAAGGCAGGAGAAGCTGGATTACGCGTGGGAGGTGATCAAGTTACTGGACATGGAAGAGTATGCGGATGCTGTCGTTGGTGTTCCTGGAGAAGGTAAGTTCTCCTTCAAAGATGACGAACATGGTACTAATTGATCCTGCAGGCCTCAACGTTGAACAGCGACGCCGCCTCACAATCGGCGTGGAGCTCGCTGCCAAACCGGCTCTGTTGTTCCTGGATGAACCCACCTCAGGCTTGGATTCGCAAACGTCGTGGGCCATCTGTGACCTTATCGAGAAGTTGACGAAAGCAGGCCAGGCGGTGCTCTGCACTATCCACCAGCCTTCTGCTATGCTGTTCGGGAGGTTTGACCGCCTCCTGCTCCTGCACGAAGGAGGCAAGACAGTCTATTTTGGCGACATTGGTGAAAACTCGCGGACTGTGATCAACTACTTTGAGGAGAGATGTGAGAAGAACAAGAGGTGCCCGGCAGAAGCCAACCCAGCCGAGTGGCTGCTGGAAGTCATCGGTGCAGCGCCCGGATGCAGTTCAGATGTGGATTGGGCGAGGGCGTGGAGAGATAGTCTGGAGTACGATACCGTGCGCCAGGAGCTACTTCAGCTGAAAGAGAAGCCGGTTGGGCTGAAGAGTGGGGAATGCAACCCAGTGAGCGGGAGGTGGAGGAGCACAGGAGTTCGCAGCGCCGTTTCGAACTCAGATGCACGAGGTGACGAAGCGCGTGTTCGAGCAGTACTGGCGCACACCGACATACATTTACTCCAAATTCTCCTTGTGCCTCTTCTCGGTAAGTCTCCACATCGTGGAAGCCATGCACGACATACACTGATCACAAAACGCAGTCACTCTTCATCGGCCTCGTCTTCCTCAACTCGCCCAACACCATCCAGGGCCTGCAAAACCAAATGTTCGCCATCTTCATGCTCATCACCATCTTCGGCCAGCTCATCCAGCAGCTCATGCCGCTCTTCATCTCGCAGCGCACCCTCTACGAAGCCCGCGAGCGGCCGTCCAAGACCTACTCCTGGCCGGCCTTCCTCCTCGCCAGCATGCTCGCCGAGGTGCCCTACAACACGGCCGCCTCGCTCCTGCTCTACCCGCCCGTCTACTACCTGCTCGGCCTGCAGCACAACGCGGCGGCGACCGGCTCGGCGACCGAGCGGGCCGGCCTCATGTGGCTGCTCGTCTGGGCCAGCCTGCTGTTCGCGTCGACGCTGGCAGCCGCGCTCGTCGCGCCCAGCCCGACCCGCCGAGGCCGGCAGCAACCTCTCGCAGCTGTGCGTCAGCCTCGGCCTCGTCTTCTGCGGCGTCCTGCCGCCCGCGCCGCTGCTGCCGGCCGGCTGGCGGTGGATGAACCGCCTCTCTCCCTTCACCTACCTCGTCTCGGCCATGCTGAGCACCGCCGTCGGCGGCGCGAGCGTCAGGTGCGCGGATAACGAGGTGTTGAGGTTTAGTGCGCCTCAGAATGTTTCGTGTGAGGCGTTCGTGGAGCCGTGGGTGGAGGTTGCGGGCGGGTATTTGGTGGATGGAGAAGGGGGTGAGTGTGCGTACTGTAAGATGGCGAGCGCGGATGCGTTTTTGAAAGGGGTGGGCGCGGAGTATCAGTATGCGTGGAGGAATTTTGGGCTTCTGTGGGTCTATGTTGGTGTGAATGTTGTGGGAGCATTGGGTTTGTATTGGCTGTGTAGGGTGCCGAAGAGGTGGGGCAAGGGGAAGAAAGGGTGGGCGGGGTAGGCGATAGGCGAGTGACGGCTGCTGCGGCGTTGGCTTTCGGTCTTTCGTTTCTGCAGTTGCGGCATGGGGGCTGTGCAGGATTGAAGAATCTGTGAGCATGTGAAAGGCGATAGATGGTGGGGCTGGAGAATGGTGTAGGTTTAGATGCTGCTGCGTTTGTTCTGGGTGCCGTGCTTTTCTTGGTAGGCTAACTCCCCTCCTTGCTATAATCGTAATAGATCACCCTTCATACGAATGTCAATCAACGTGACTGTATGGTAGCCGTGGATCATGGTGAAGTTAGATTGGTTGGCAAGTTGACGCGAACAGCACATCGCGTTCCGCCAAATTCAGCTATGCAGTCCCGCGTTACGCCGAGCAAGGACTGAAGAAAGCGCACGGCATACTCTCATTTTTTTTTTCAAGAAGGTTTGTAAAACTACCCGTGTTTTATTTTGGGGGATGGTTGGTACGCTGTATCCTGCGACTGACAGCCTTCTTGATTAGAAGACAGCGGTCCCTCCTCAGAAAGACGAACCTCAAAGCTGCGGCTTTTACCCGTTGCGGATTTCGCTGTAGAATAGACTTCATCAGGCCTTGCACCCCTGGCTAAGGTGCTTGTGGTACACTTATCACGTCAGAAACTGGTGATAGGTTGAACGAAACATCAGGAATGGAGGAGTATTGGAGGCTCAGCGGGGCTGACATGCAACCGAAGGTATCCAGAAGGCGCTAGAGCGGCAGCGACGTTTCTACACTTCCTATGGAGCAAATAATGACCTACTGCTATGCACTACCATGATACTACTGCGTTAGTGTAAGGCTCGACGCAACGCCAGGAAGGCCAGAGCCGGCCGTCCAGAAGCTACCGCAGCAGCTCTCCCGTAGCCAGGGAGCACTCCCATGCGCCGTCGTGAACTAATCCGCTCCGCCAAATCCCGGCCACTCCGTTACGCGAAAGCACCTTCTATGACTGAAGAGATCCGTATAACAAAACGCCGAGATCGCATGCGGGTCTCTCCACTTTTTCCTTCATTCTTGCTGCCGCTATCCCTTAATTCCTGGTCTTAAGTGAAGATGGGCCGCGGCTCTCTTGCGCATCAGCATCAGCAGTTGCTTTCACGCTTTGACGGTGTTACCAAGAGGACTGACCCGAAGCTCATCAGCAATGAGCACTTGAAAAGGCTCGACGACTGCTTCTCCAGGTTTCAAGATTGGGGGGAGAAGATTGGTGTGGAGGGCGGTGCGCTAGAGACTTTGGAGACCTCTGGAAAAAGCTTCAAGAAATCGATTGTCAAGTCTTTCGATGGCATATACATCCGATTGCGGGTGGTTGGCAATCTTCTGAAAGACAACGAAGAAATCAGTGGTGAACGGTAAGTTTATCTGAGTAGAAAGGGATGGACGGCAGACGCTTACTTCGGACCACAGCGCAGAAGAAGCCCGTGCAACAGTCGCTCACATCTCCAATGATGTCGAATGTCTAGAAGGCCAGACTCATGCTATCGAGCTGTTTCTGAAAAGTGAGCCTGGTCAGGATTCTGCAACTGATCCCTCGAGGACTATTCAAGACGCCGACCCCGACAACCGCTTCCGGCAAGTTTCCTACAGCACTGTAGGCACTCGCAAGGCTTCGAACTGGACCGCAACTACCGGAGATACGCTAGATGAGCTAGGAAATGCGCCAATAGTACCGATGACCCCCGGATCTGAGACCGCTCAGGCCTTCGTGGTACGTGACGCGTCCGACTCCGCTCCTCCTGTCGTCCATCCTGGATTAGAGGAAGGTCTGGACCGCGAATACGTCGTCCGTGCACTATCAGTCTCACAGTCGCAGAACAGCTTCATGGCTGTCAGTGACGACGAGGGGGATGATTCTGTAGTCCGCAGAATGGGCGACTCCAAGAGCGGTGGCGATGGGGCAACGTCGTCAGCGGCAGGACTCGGCGCACCCTAATACTACCAAGTGGATTGAGGAAAACTCTTCAACCTTCAAAGAAGAGGATTCTGAGGAGCTTATCAAAACAAAAAGTCCGACTACCGAGGCTTCCGATGTCTCGCCTTGTGGCACGCAAGCCAAGGACTGGCAGCAAGATCACGAGCAGTTTCGAAAGTTCATCAGCACAAGACTGCAGACGCTGGAGCAGCACAAACAGAGGCCTGGTGCGGAAGCTGGATGAAGTGCAAAGCCGTGGCCTGAATGAGGATGAAAGAAAAGCGGTCATTGAGGAGTACGTGAAGAAGAAGGGGGAAGAGGAGAGAAGGGAGAAGTCCATTAGGGAGGCGGCTATTGCGGAATATAAGGAAACTCTCCGCGTAGAAGAAGAGAAAGAGAACGAGCGGAGGAAGATGCTCATGAATGAGGCAAGAATTATTGGAGACCGCGCGCAGAAGGAGATGAATGAGATTTACCAGCAGACCGGTCAGCAAATCCGGCAGGCAGAGCAACGACATCAGGATGAGATTTGGCAAATCCAGCAGCAGCTGAACTCAGAGTTTGTTCTGATCGAGCGGCGGATGCACGAGCAGCTTGAGTCGAGTGCTTGGGGTATACCACAAGGCTCCACTGAAGATGCAGACAAAGGCAAAGGTCAGCGAGTATCCTTCGAACCTCCAGACCAAACGCGGAAAGCTCAGTCAGAAGAGTTTATCAGAGACACACCACAGAAGTCAAGCAGTCTGAAAGTGCCATCTTACGCACACAAACAGGCCATCAGAGCTATCACGGGCTGCACCAGAAACCCCCATGTCAGAGTCGTTCCCAACGGAGATTCAGAATACCAACTCCGCACAACACATTATGCAACGGACTACCGACCAATGGTAGCGTCACCCTTTGGGACAATAGGGAGCACACGATCAATAGCCCTACCACACCAACTAGTACGAAACGGCCATCAAGGACGGGTTCCAGACTTCGCAGGCTGGCAAAGACCCTCCGACTCAAGCCCGTGGATCAAAGTGACATAAACGTTGTCAAAGTAGCCAAGAGATCGAAGGAATCTCGTGAGAATACTGGGATTACAGACAAGAGTCGTGTTTCCAGCTTCATGTCTCGCCACCGCCGCATCGCGTCACTGCAGCGGCAACAACGAACATCACAGGAGGATTCCCCTGCCTCAATACCTGAACATGCGGTAGCAGAACCCCTACCCGACCACACTCAGCCACCGCCCAACCGGCTTTCACTCCCGCCAGCGGAGCACCCGACCGTCATCCTCCATTCTCAATTGCCCGAACCGAGCCCGTCCAGCGTCTACACGCAACCGTCCTTCTTCCCACAAGCTCGAACTGCCCACCCCGAGGAAACGACCCCTCATCACCCGCCTTTTCCCTTCCAGCATCCATCACGCCCGTTGCCACCGCCACCACCGCCGCCACCGCCGCCCCATCAACACCAACAGCACCGAACGAGGATGACCAGAGTCTACAAGAGCCAGATCTCCCCCGACACGCTGTCGTACTACGGGCTGCCGTGGGAGTGGGACAGGGTGAGTAGCCGCCGCCACCTCAGCCCCAGCATCCCTGCCCGAACCCCCCACCGCCCCCGCGCCAAGACCGTTGGAGCATACCCCCAGAAGCCGTCCAACGACGACAACGACGACCCCTTCCTGAGCACCTACACTACCGCTGCCGATGCCGGAAAATATTGGCCTGTGCTGACGAACTTGCTTTTTGCGCATCCGCCGCCCCGTAGGCCGATAGGGATGTCATCGTAGTGCTGAAGGAGGTCGAGCCGTGGGAGTGGAATATCCTGGTCGAGCATACGAGTCGGATGCGGCCGGGTGGGGGAAGGGTGGTGTCGACGGAGGCGCTGCTGCCGCCGAGGAGGCGGATGAGGAGCGCGGTGGAGGAAGAGAGGAGGATGAGGGCGGAGCGGGAGGGGAAGAGGGATGGGTGGGTTGGTGGGTGAGTCTGTGTCTGTGCAAATGGCAGGCGCGCTGGAAAGGATTGATGGGTGGTTAGACATTGACGATAGTGAAGATGATTGGTTTCCGTCATGAAGTCTGATTGGATGTGGCTGTGACCATGACCGAAGATCATATGTGGAGTCAATAGAGCCAAGTGTCAATTGAGCCGCATCCTTTCTCGCGCCCAATCGGTAGAGCCGGGCTGCATGTAATACACATCTTGGCCGGCACGCTACCGAAGGTGCCACGTCTCAGCTGGCATTGCGAGGGTGTGTTGGCCCGGTCTCACCGTTATCTGCACGGGAGCTGCATAGACTTTTGCGGCTCGTAGCAAACAGCCTTACAAGTCCACCGTCCTTCGTTCCCATATCCTCGCCCTTTTACTTCCAGGAGCAGAAAGAGGTGTTATGCGTATTAATTACGCAGATCCGGCAGAAACGAGCCCCATCTGAGGCATTTCCGGGAATCGACGGGTCACTGCGGCTGAAGTATCTCGGACGCAGAGTGCCGTCATTGACGGGGAGGGGAAGCATGTCGCAGCGTGTCTCTCTGCAAGTGGCACGTTTACTAGGCAGCCGCCGGGCGGTCCGGCTCCTGCCGTACAGCCTCGATTAAGTGATGTGGGGGAGATAATGACCGGTTGGTCGAAATCCGGGAGATACGCTTCGGTTGGCGTAGCGGAATGAGATCGGCGTCAGCATTAGATATAACGGGCTGGTAACAACTAGTTGACCCCTCACAGGACTTTGATATGGGCTGGTCTCTATTCACCGGTTTCTTCTCATTCCGATTGTGTCGGATAGGTTCTTCTTTTTAGCGGACAATTTGCTCGGATCATTGGCGGCGGAATTTTGCACGAGGCTGGAATACAAGAATGAGATTGGTTCATGAAACGGGCAATGCAATTGCATGCTATTGGTGAAATGTGAGAAAAAGAGATGGAACCGACAGGTTTGCCAAAGCAGATTGAATTCCAAAAAGAAAACGACTTCGCGCATGCGTCTGTATGATAAGAACAGAAATATTGCTTCAACCAAGTCTCCCACGCTTCGTACGTGAAGGAGGAGGTAAACCTTCGTGATGGTGATGGCGGAGTTCATGTGCCCTTCTGCTATCATCTCTGCGGAAGATTCTTCTGCAGCTCCGGCCACGGCAAATGAGTGGTGGTAGAAGTGTCTGCCGTAAAGGGCAAGAATATGCCTCGTGTCGTTTACGGTTGTGTCTTACGTCTCCAGCCACGTGCCCCTTGAACACTTGTCCACAACCTCTCCGGCAGGATTCCTTAACGTAATGCTCCTTAGGATCTGATGGAACTCGAGAGGTAGCAATATTGCTGCAAGACGGGTTCGGCGAGGCGGACTGCGCATTACTCTGATGAAGGTAAGGGCTGAGATTTTGACAAGAGTCAAATCCCGAGGATGGATCAGTGTATTCAGGAGCGCACATGAACCCAGACGTGACATGAGAGTACATGCACCTTTGGCAAAAGACAGCGGCTTGTTCCGACAATGGCGTGTTTTGGTTGTACTCTCCACCAGAAATGGAAGACGGAAACGTCGTTCTGGCGTTTTCACAGGTATCCTCGCCTTGGTGATGAAATATCGAAATATCATTGAAAGAATTGTGCTGTAAGATACTTCGAGAAACGTTCCTTGGAATTGTTGGGGTGTAGCTGTGTGTCACACCCTCCGGGAGCGTTTGAGCGAGGTGTGAGCCACAGACATTCCAACATGGGATTTGCGACTGCCTCGTGTCTAGGCGAAATTCTGCTCGCCATGTCGCACCGTCGTATGCCGTGCTCATGGGCTGGTGTGTGGTAGAGGCGCGAGGCTGGACGATGTCTCGAGGAGCTTGCTCCGAGGTCCAGCTTGACGGCGAATGTGTCTGATGAGGACCCGAGAAGCTTCGCGCACCGATATTAAGCTGAAGAAGTTCGTTGCCCGGCACAGTCGCATATGTCCCTCGTGTTCCATAGGAATGATCCATGAATATGCCTTCAGAGGAGTTGCGAGGCGCGTTGTGATTGGATTCGTAAGGCTCTCGTTGGCCACATGCATTGACATCCTGTCTCCATCCGGTGTTGGCCTCGTCTCCGAAGGTATTGTGAGGAGACATCGAGGGGTAGGCTTCGTCGTTTCGAGGGGACCAAAATCCGAAATCGTCCGGTCGATCCATCGACTTGACTCCGACGGCGCAGGTAGATTTAGAGACCAACTCTGAAGCTCAAAAAGCAGCACGGCGATAGGAGTTACTTAGAGAAGATCTTTGAGGTCATTCAATCTCTTTGAAATAGCACTCCCGACCTCGGAAGCTTGCTGGTTTGGCTGGTTGTTGAGGTTGTTGCTTCTGAGATTTGACATTCGCGAAGGGCGGAAGGCAATGACTGTCCTCTCACGGCATCAAACGACGTTGAACTTTCTGATCTTTCTACAGCTCTGGTGTGGATAAGGGCTGTTGCTAGTCTCACTAGCAAGTTTTCTTGTCAAAGGGGGTGAAGTCAAGGCTGAGGCTGAAGTCAACGAACGTTAGGTCAGCATTATGACTTGGTACCAATAAGACATACTATCCACAAAGAACCGAGCATCTGGTTGACGAATATGCATGTGCCCAACCTCAAGGACATGGTGAGCTGGCAGAAGGAGGACCGGGAATGGTGGTGCGGTACATATACATGCAAGTATCTGAAGATTGTCAATAAGCACAACATAGGCAAATGAAATACTTCAGAAGAAATTACTTGGTGAGTCGGCCTATACGGACTTCGAACAAGGCCCCTGAGCCATCCGCTACTGGAACGGGCCGCCCCCAACGAATCGGAGGCAAGAGACGCAGGACGAATGAGTGACTTCTGATGTCCCTTCCCGTCACGCGGTTCAGGGCGATCGGCCGGTCAGCCGGATAAGACAGCTTTGCGCATCATCGGCGCAAACCCTGCCATTGAAGGACTCTCCCCGCCAAGATGATGTTGGAAAGGCTGCCCAATCTTCCGCAGGGCTGTCACCACACACGTTGCGGGAGGCCGTTATTCATGCCCTGTATTATGATCAGGGCCGCTTCGCTATGTCCCGGACATAGTCCCTTCAGCTCACGAGGCCAGGCAGACATCAGCCTTGTCAACGATCGGAGATGGCGACGGAGGTGTCTCGTCCAAGATGTTGTGTAACAAGCCGTGACATGTTTTCGGACTACAGGAGACTAAACATCATTAGCTGCTGCGGAGGGCTTTTGGAAGAGTGGTTCGACGTTACTGGATGCCGGAGAATCCTTCATGGTCTCGAGGTCTGACGTGTCGCGACGACCTAGGTAAGGATTGGTAGAGCAGTCTAGGGGGGATAAACTTCCTCTTTCGGAACGACACGGGCAGGCCGTGGGCACGCAGAGCAGCAAAAGCAACAAAGGGGCCGAAAGTCTTGAGAGAGCAGGCGAAGGTCTTATAGCTGACAGCGATTCTCCAGTGCTTTCTCATGTGAGCAGTCAAATCTGCAGGCTGATCATTCAGAAGACGGTCCCATGGGGAAGGAGGTCAGAAGCTGCCGCAGGGACCCGAACAAGAGAAGTGGCTTGCTCCTTGACTGAGAAAGTGGTGGTGTGCGCCATCGGCTAACGAGGCAGTGTTCTCGATTGGGCTGATCGGCCTGAAGGCCTGCTGACGAAGCGGCAGATTTGCCGGATCTGTTTCGCCTTCCGGTCGCTTGGACAGACTGTGTTCTGCCTTCCTAATCTTTGCCGAGAAGAAGTATGAACTCGGTCAGTCAATTGTCGCGGGAGCATTAAGAGCAGGACTCGGTATCTGCCAAGCTCTTCGTTCGTATTCTTTGTCGCGATACTGGGTGCTGACGCAAACTGCAGAAAAGTGCGCCACATGCTGCACTACGCCGCAATGGATATTTCTCACTTTGCAGAGGATTTCGACTGTTCCATTGAAGCGAGCGGGGTTCAGCCCAACAATTGCCTTTTTGCGCGTCCTTCCCCTGCTCCTCACATGTGATTCTCGTCGGAAGGTTGCGAATCATGATGAGACAAGCATTTCGTCATGCCAAAATGCGGCGAAGAAGTCATCATATTCTCACGTATACCGTGTCACTCGCGTGGGGGTGGAGTTTTCACCCTGATGTTGTTCATCAGTCTTCTTGATAACGTGCGACAACTTGATAGAGTGCGAACGATTAGTTGAGCTCTCCATGCGCAGCGATGCAGAATCACTCTTCGGAGGCGTTCTGTAGTGAGCTGAAGCGGCGAGACTTCCGCTATCAACGCGACGCTCAAAAAAAGTGCCCGAAAGGCGAATTTGCCACGAAATCGGATAACGTGGCATTTCCCGCATCTTGCGCAATCGCAAACGAGAAAAAGTCCATACCACTTATGGAATGCTTAACTCCAGAGATAGGGAGAAACAAGTACACTTTCGCAAGATACGCACATGCGGGACAGCAGGGGTGGCTTGTCGTCTTCTGAAACATTAAGAAGGCACGGATGTTACTCCGTAGGTTGGAAATAGGAATCCCGAGGAAATAGTTCAGCGGAATGTAGGCAGACGGGCTTGAGTCGTAACCTTGGTTAACCCTGAGCTTGGAAATCTTCCTACATTCCTGGGAAGAGTCGACATAGAACACTGCTTATCAGCACGACTGTTCATGGATTAGCCCCGAGCTTTGTTGAAAGATGCCCAATATGAAGCATTCATCTGGACGTGGTGATTCACGATCTCAGATAAATTCTCGTCTGGACGAACGCTTTGACTTCATACCTGGGGGCGGATGAATGAAGCTGGAAAAGGTAATTCAATTGGCATCGGGCAAAGGCTCCCCTGCTCATTGCGCATCGGCGATACGAGACGTGGGAAATTTCGTTGAAGTTTTAATCGTGAAGAAAATTCCAGCAGGAGCTCTGGAATGCTGAACGCAGACCATCCCGAGCACGTAAAAGTAACGTCTTTGGCAAGTTGGACCCAAACATTCGGTAGAGTTGTGGCAGGTCCAACTTGCCACGCCTTATCCGGTCGAACGAATGGGAAGCGGGTCGTGCCTGGCTAATGGTTCTCCAGACGTTTTGTGCGTGTCATTCCGTAAGTCGTCGTGGCAGCAAGGATGTCGTGAAAGACTGCCGTGGGTAGAGAAACTAAGTGCTGCGCGAGGAGTCTTATCAAAGTGATCGGCCCGTCACAGGCAAGGGGATGACGGGCCTCTCTGGGACGACGCGCACATCGGGTGATGGCAGCTTGGATGTGGAAACAGGAAGAAAGATAATTGGTCAAGAGACATATCCGTTTGCCTGCAGAGAGGCATTGTTGGAGTTTCACGACGCTGAGAACGGCCGTTGAATGAGGGACTGGGGCCCGTTGCTTAGGAACCAAGGACCGTGACTTGGCAAACCATTCTTGGCGGCATACCGTGTCCGGTGCCTCTATCTGGTGTAGGTAGCACGGAATACGTGAAAGCTTCAAGATGTAGGGCTGGTCCGGAGTCTTCGCGGAGATGTCGCGGTCCGCTTCCTTGCACGCCAGGTGTGTTCGTATTGTCGTTTCCATCTCTACTCTTCGTTCTTTGTCTCGTTGATGCCGTGAAGCCCTTCTACTGCAGCAGGTTCTGGCAGCCTCTATAGTAGTTGTCTCTCGTTGTAATTGAGGCAGAAATCGCCACGATGACCGTTCAGAAGCCCCTCGACATTCTGATTTTTGGCACAGGAGGTGAGCAATCGGCACAGATCTTTGAAAGCTGTACTGACCATGGACACAGCTGTGGGTTCTACACTTGGATGGAGGTTGGCACAAAACCCGAATGCCAGGCTCTCAGTCGTTTGCCGCTCAAATTACGAGGCTGTCAAACGACGAGGGATCCAGCTGACGACCAAGATGTGGGGTAACGGTCAATTTACACCCTACCGTGTCATTCGCTCAACCCGGGAGGTGTCCGACATGTCGTTCGATTATGTGGTCTGCGCCAACAAAGTTACTTCCTCCGACGGTTTTTCTTTCATCAAAGAGCTTGGACCTGCTGTTTCCAAAAACACGACACTCGTCTCTGCTCAAAACGGGGTTGGGGTAGAAGCCCCGCTTCGTAGTGTGTTCCGGAATAACACGATTCTGTCTGCCGTCTGTTATATCAGCTGCCTGCAACCAGTTCCTGGCATCATCCAACAAGTTTCCAACATTCGACCTCATGCCTTCCACGTTGGCACGTATGATCCGCGCGACAGTGGCGCTGCGGAAGTGGACAGTCTGAAATTGGAGAAGTTTGTTGCTCTGGACGACAAATTCAAGCAAATTGGTGATGTGCAGGCCGAACGGTGGACCAAGCAAATTTTCAATGGGGCCTGGAACCCAATGACTGCGATCTCCGGCCTCGAAACACATCCACTGCTTGAATCTCCGTATGTGCAGACAGTGCTTCAGCTTGCTACTGAGATATACGAGGTTGCAGTCAACCTTGAAATCTCGCTTTCGGACGATCTTCCCGTCCAGACCATCGAATTTGCCAGGAACAATCCATCTTTAGCGCCTTCGATGCTCCAAGACGCACGAAAGAACAGGCCGATGGAGGTAGAATCGTTATGCGGTAAGAATGCCATATCTGACAGGCACTGGGACAACGCTGATAAACTTCCAGGAAACATTTGCAGACTGGCAGACCAGAATGGCGTCCCGGTTCCAACCATCAAGTTGGTATACCACACACTCCTGGAGATGAACAGGCGTATAATGGCACCAGAATTGTCACTGGCGAGCCGCACGGAGCATATCGTCAAGCGCAACCGCAGCGTGGCTCAGGAGATCACCGTCCGAAGGGCCGTCGAGGCGGCAGCAGCTGCTTGTTGATTGAAGTCCGGGTCGTCTTTTAGGTTTTCTTTCTTTGAAAATGGCCTCGTAAAACAGCCATGTCCAGTTATCTCCTGTCTTTCGTACTTCAAGGAGGCCCGGGGCCTACTTTACACTTCCTATTCTCTTCTTGCGGTGACACAATGCTCGGCGACGAATGGCGCTAAGGAGGCAAGAATGGAGTACACCGAATATTTAGATCATTTAGATTGTCATTGGATCGTCCTGTACGTACAGTGACCTGACAAAAGTCTGCGCACGGGCATAACCGACTCACCAACACGATCCTCACCACCCACGACTGCGTTTTAACGCGCGCTTACTGCTATTGATACAAAGTTGCTAGTAGGTCAAAAATAAGTGCTAAATTCGATTCTAGTGTTGTTTTTATTGCTAGTATTTCGTGTGCCAGCCTTCTGCAGCGATAACTGCCTCACACCTGCGTTTCATACTACCCAATACCGAGTCGAATAACGACTGTGGTAGTTGCTCCCACGCGTCTTCTAGTGCTTATCCTAGCTTCTCTTTAATAACCTCTTCGCCTCTAGGCGCGTTTATAAGTTCTGGATAAAGCTCTAGGACCTTCGCTTTTAAATGAAACCAAATGTGTTCAATTGGATTTAAATCCGGACTGCATGCCGGCCAACGAATAACATTTACGCGTTTCTCTTCAAACCACTCGCGTACTTTAATTGCCGTATGAATAGACGCATTATCCTGCATAAATAGCATGCCTCTTCGCCAAACCTGTGGTATATTTTCCTCGAGTACTTGTAGATAGGAGTTGGCCGAATACCCATTACGTTTAGCCGCTGGATCACGTACCATTACGTATAGATAGATAGATAAATTCATTTCTTCCCGATATAGCTCCCTTACGGGTCCATGCGGGGCTAGCTATCTGTAGTTATTTTACACGAGGGGGAAAACCTTTTCGCCTAGCAAAAACCCCTCCTCTCTCTCTAGGCATGCTATCCTATACTAGTTCTTGTTTTTCCTTCTTACCAGTAGCGGCTGCTATAGCAGCCCTATATTCACCTACTAGACCTATCCCTTTAGTCCTTATCCTCGTAGTTGTCCGGGTCCTGGTGGTCCTGGTGGTCCTGGTGGTCCTCCTGGTTCCTCTTCCTAGTTGTCCTCCTGGATTAGTTCCCTTACCAGGCTGAATTGCTTGAGCAGCCCTAGGTGTAAGAACCAGTCTGTTGCTACTTTAATCCCCTTTTTTATTAAGAGGAGGGAATCGTAGTCCGTGGTCCCTGCCCTTTGGAGCATCTGTACCCTGCCCTGTTAGGAGTGGGGGCAGAAGAGGAGGATATGCTTTGGGGTTTGTCTATGCTAGCCGCATGGACAGGCAGGGCTAGGGTATCCTAGCACCTTGCGCCTAGAGAGGAAGTCCTCTAGTCTAATATGCTCAGTACGTAGTAGAGTGGCGAGTGTGCTCTGTGGCTTAGACAGTTCGCTATGAATTTATCGAATCTTTGGGTTCTACTGTATACTTTAGGCTACTAGCTTATCTTACCTTCCTTGGCTAGTAAACTTTATCCATCTCTTCTTCTACTTGTTCCTATATACTATACGTAGTCTTATTCGCTCCGGAAGACTCTAGTAGGTAGAGGGGCAGTAGTTAAGGAGGGCTATTACTCTTTCTCTAAGTAGAGTTCTTCTGGCTAGGCCGGCTGTGCCTCTGGTGCCTAGTATGGCCCGGGCTATCTCTTTAATACTCTAGCAAGTGTCCTCTACTACTATTGCCACTAGGCCATCCCTAGATCTAATAGTCTAGGCTAGCGTTAGTTCGTCCAGGTAGAGTAAGAGTGGGGAAATCCCCGTCTCGTGCTCTAAAGTTTATATGCTAGTTAACTTATATACCCCTGAGATGGTGCGTAGGTACTGGTTTTAAATCTTCTGCAGTGGCTGGGTAGCTATCTTTCTCCACCCTAGGGTTCCCTCTAGGACGTGCTATATTCTATAGCCGTAGGTTATAACTGGTCTCACTACAGCTATATAGATATAGCGGGCTTTAGTAAATGAAGCTCCCTAGGTAGATACTGCGAGTCTAGAGAGAGATATACACTATTTAATTATCTTAGCTCCTATTTCCCTAATATAGGGTCCCCATCTAAGCTTATTATCTACGTGGACTCCTAGAATCTTAATTATAGGCTCTAGGCATCTAGTAAATCCAGGGATACGGATCTCTACTACCATATTAAATCTTCTTAGTTTTCTTATAAAATAAATAAGGTAATACTTATCGGGCGAGAAAGCTAACCCGTAGGTAGCTGCCTAGCGCTCGTAAATTTAATATACGCCCTCTAGTATCCTATAGTTTTATTCTATAGATCTACTAAAGATTAGAATATTAGTATTATCGACGAATCTAAGGGGGAAGGTATTACCTCTACGTAGCTATATAAGTAGATTAGAGGCAAAGAATAGGTAGAGGATCGGAGATAGTAAGGATCCCTAGGGAATCCCGGTTAAGGTCTAGATTAGTAGACTAGTAAAGTCTCCGAAGGATAGCTAAGTAGTACGGTCCTATAGAAAGAATTAAGTAAATCTTTCTACCTATTCCGGGAGTCTTACTATCCTTATATTATAGAGAAGCCTTCTATAGGATACGTAGTTATATACTTCTAAGATATCCAGGCTAAGGACTAAAGCTACTAGCCCTAGATCTTATACTTAGATAGTATAGATCTATTCTATAAGTAGGTCGAGAGCTGCTACTACGGACCTATTTCTTCTAGCTTCTATCTATATATTAGGGAGTAGGCCGTATACTTTAGTAGCCTAGGAGATTCTATCTACTATAATTCTCTTAAGTAGCTTTCCTAGCGTATTAAGTAGGGTAATCGGCCTAAATAATTTAGCTTTAATATAGTTATCCCTCTATAGTTTCCTTAGGACTACGGTAATAAAGCTTTTAAACTACCTAGAATAGTATATAAGTACGAGGTATTCCTAGAAGAGTCTAGTAAGTAGTCCGCTTAGTATCTAAGCGCACTACTTTAGAAACCTATTAATAATCTTATCTAGGCCTAGTACCTTATCTAGAGGGAGCTTCTTAATAGTATAGAGGATCTACTCTTTAGTAAGGTCTTAAGAAATCTTTACTAGCTCTAGATATATATACCTATCTAGATCTAAGAGGTCGGTAGCCCTAAGAGGGGGGAAGAACTAGTTAGTAAGGATTTCTGCCTTGGCCGGATTATCGTAGCGTAGTTATCTATCTACTTTCTAGAGGGGTAGAAACTAAGATAGAGCTAGAGGCTCTAGTACCCTTATTCTTACCTACTTTAAGAGCTTCTAGAGTATAGATAGGTCTAAGGTAATCTTAGCTACTATTCTACGCTATACTTTTATTCTATTTCTTCTAATCTACCTCTTCTTACTATTAGTAATAGTTTAGTATACTACTTAGTCCTTCTCCCTCTCTATAGCTATCTATTTCCTTCTAGCTACTCTCGCCTAGTATACTAGGTCCGAATACTTCTTTATCTATTATATAGAGGTCTAGGGCGAGGGTCTCGCTACTAGGATAGTTTCCTAGATTATTCTTTAGATAACCTCCTAGAGTAGTTCCGTAAAGTAGTCTAGGTCTACTTTCGTATTAAGAGGGGCTACTCTAAGGTATTCGAGCTTTATTTAAAGTACTTAATTAGTTCTATTCTAGTCTACTTTTTTCTACTAGGGCCTTAGAGGACGTAGTTCTATAGAGGTAGGGGAGATATTAAGTATAGTAAGAATAGGTAGGTAGTCTAAGGAGGATTCGAGCTCCTAACTAACTCTATAGCTAAGAATCCTCTTCTTTAGCTACCGTATAGTAAAGATAAGGTCTAGAATACTCTCGCTACTACCCTCTCTTCTAGTAATAGTACCTCTTAGAAGAGCTAGGTATTAGAGTCTAAAGCCTTAGAATTAAGCCTTAGAGGATTATCGGTAGATTACGTAACGCCAAGCCTTTCTTATATATAACTTTCCTCTTTCTTCTATAACTTCTTCTCTTTCTCCTTAAGTCTAGCTTAACGTACTTAGCGTAATAAATCTTTTAGCGATTATTCTAAGGTTAAGCCCTAATACTAGGTTAAGGCTAGCTATCGTAGCTATTTTAATAAGGTCGTCTATAAGAGTATAGTATATAGGGGAGGTAATACCTTCTTAGGTAGGATAGTAAAGATTAAAGTCCCCTAGTAGAATATACTCCCCTAGTTTTCTAAGGGCTTCTAGGAGAAGCGCTAAGGTTTCTAGAGCCGTACTAGTATAGGAGGCTAGTAGGGGGTTATAGTAGTTATAGATATAGATTATATATATCCTAGTAATAAGGGATAGTATAATAAGATCTAGTAAATAGACTATTACTTACTAGGAGTCGGGGCTAATAGCCTTACTTATAAAGAAGTAGGTTCTTACTACTTCCTTCTAGGGAAAAACTATATAGTAGGTAGGATATCTTACTATTATCTTAACCCTTAGGTTTCTCTAAGGTTCCTAGATAGCTAGGATATAGTAGATCTTTAGGTCTACTTCCTTAAAGAGCGGGAGTATTACCCTATTCTTACTCTTATAGACGTTATACTATACGATAGAGAGAGAGCCTATATCTAATATTAACTTTCTTCTATCTCTAGGTCCGGCTACGAGGGGGCTAGTAGTATAGGCTATAAGGAGGGAGTTCCTACGGGCTCCTCTAAGGCGTGTTATAAGCTATTAAGTCTAGTAAACCTTATTTAGTTAGGAGGCGGGGGGCGGCTTAAGTCTCTTAGCCTACCTAGTCTCCTCTTAACCGGCTCCTCCTTCCTAATCCTCTTTCTTAGTCCGACCGTTAGCTAGTTAGTTTAGGGCTATATCTTAATTATTAGGGGTCCTTCCCGGTGCCTTTCTAGTACTACTAGGCGGGCCTAGACGGCCTTAGTATAGTAGGCTCTACGTATTAGGTAAGCGTTACTCTAGGCTATATACCTTTAGAAGTAGTTTATGTACTACTATTATAAACGTGGCTTATGTAGACCCCTTACTTATTTACCTTCGTTAATTTAAAATCTAGATCTAGACTTACCTGCTTACAAATCAGGAAGCTAGTATTTTAGTTCGTTCTTTATGTATATAAAGCTCGCCCCTCTGCTTTGTAGTTAGTTCTTTAGTCTAGTAATGAGTATTCCTCGCGTATAACTTGGTACGCCTTGAATTGGACCTTGCTTGCCTCCCTCGTCCCTCGTCCCTCGTCCCTCGTCTTTCGCACCTCATACCCTCGCCCTTTGAACTACACCCTTATACTTCGGCATTGCTTTACCCCTACTGCCTTTACCGGCTTCGTTATCTCGTCTCTCCGCCCTCCAAGGTCCGTTCATTACATTTTGCTAGACTCTTATCTAGTAGGCCTAAAGCTCTCGTCCAAGCCCAAGACTATAGCCTTCGAAATGGGAAACGACCCGCCTCCCGACCCTTGGGAGACGCTTTTCCAAATCCTCGATCAAGTCCCTGTCCCTGTCAATGCTCGTCCTACCTTCCCTGAAGATATCCCGGTTTCCCTACGCGTTACCCTTAGCCAGGCGTACGCTAGAGGAAGACAATCCTGCCTAAGATCCGATATCGATTCACCAGTTATCCCTGAGAATGCTACGAACGCCCAAGTTGCTTGCATCTTTCACTACTACGGTTTCGGCCAAGATGAAGCCTTCGCCCGACTCCAACTACTAGCCCCGAACCTCCCTGCCAACACTCTAGCTACTACGTCCACGGTATCTTCTTTAGAAACCCCACGTCCCCGCATCCCTAAGGTATCGGATCCAGAACCCTTTAAAGGAGAACGCACTCGATTCAGAACTTCGCTACGCAACTTCAACTTAAATTTTGCCTCGGACCTATCTGCCTTTTACAACGGACATAGCTAAGATTACCTACGCTGGGTCATATCTTCGCGATGCGGCTTACACTTGGTTTGCCCCTTACGTCTCTGCTTCGAACGGTTCCGTAGACTTCGACAATTATGAGGTCTTCTACCAAGCTCTCAAGGCCGCATTTGATGATCCTGATGCTTACGCAACGGCTGAACGATCCCTCCTCGCGCTTAAACAAGACAAGTCCTGCTCGGCTTACTACTCACGGTTTCTCTCGCTTATTACGACTCTTGGTTGGAAGGAAAACGCAGTGAAGATTCACTACTTCCGCCTTGGCCTTAAGGAGAACCTTAAGGATCTTCTTGTTGGACGTTCTATGCTACTGGAATTCGAAAAGTTCGCTGAAACCTGCATTGCGTTGGATAACCAACTCTATGCTCGAACAATTGAGAAAAAGACACCCGTAACTCGTACCCCTACCTCGACTCCTCTCTCTACACCAGCTACCCCTCGATCCTCGTCTCCCGCGCCAACCTCGATCCCCCAAAGTGAACCTATGGAACTGGATGCCTCTGCTCGAAAAGCGTACCGAAGAGCCAATAATCTCTGCGCTTACTGTGGTGATCCGAACCACTGGGTACGTGAGTGCCCTAAGGCAAAGGGTCCAAAGGGTTCAAAGGGTCCAAACCTTAATTCGACCACAACTACACCCTCTCCGCCCACCTCGCTACCAGTAATAAGTCCACTCGTCTCTAAAACCTCGACTCCTACAACTCCTCCTACGGCTTCAGTCCTCTACGTGTTAAAAAACGTAGAAGGCTAGGTAGTACCCGGCACCTGCCTAGCCCCCCGCTACTTTCTACTTCAAATCAATTCTCTATTCTTGCTTCTTTATCTTCGAACCTCGGAACACTCTCATTTTCACCCCCCGAACCTCGTACCTCGAAACCACGCGCTATTAATCTCGGAAAACGCCCACTCCTTATTCTTAAGTCAGTAGTCAATGATACAATCGAAACCTCGTCTATACTAGACTCTGGTGCTTCGTCCTTATTCATAGATGATGCTTTTGTTAAGGAACACTCGCTCCCTACTCGTCAAAAAACACAACCTGAATCCCTCGAGCTGGCTGATGGATCCATAGCTAGGTGGATTACTCATGAAGCCGACCTTCAACTCGATATTGATCAACACCAAGAACTCCTTACCTTTCAGGTAACTAAGCTTAGTCAATATCCTATTATTCTTAGAAAACCTTGGCTAGAAAGACACGATCCACAGATTCTCTGGTCAAGGAATACTATTACCTTCGCTTCTCCTTTTGCCAAGCAAATTGCTTACCTACTCGACAACCTACGATTACGCCTCCTAATCCGCCTTCGATCTCTTGCGCTACGGTATCCTACGCCGCCCTTACCCGCTATGTCCAACGAGATAAGACTAGGATCTATGCCGTATCAATTAAGGAAATCCAAGAACACCTTGAAAGCCTTAAAAAAACGGAACAACAAACCCCGGAACAAGAACTCGAAACCCTCCGCTTACGAATCCCGGCTCGATTTCACCACCTTCTTCCTTTCTTTACTAAGAAAGAGGCCGATAAGCTTCCCCCACATCGATATATTGATCATAAAATTTCGCTAGAAGAGGGCAAGAAACCCCCATTCGGTTCTCTCTACTCAATGTCCGATTTAGAGCTTAAGGCTCTACGCGAATATCTTGATGAGAACCTTAAGAAAGGTTTTATTCGGCCCTCATCCTCATCCTCTGCGTCCCCTGTTCTCTTTGTTAAGAAACCAGGTGGCGGCCTTCGTTTTTGTGTGGATTATCGCGAACTAAACGGTATTACGAAAAAAGAACCGTTATCCACTCCCCTTGATCAACGAGACTCTCCGGCAACTTCAAGGCTCTCGTATTTTTACTCGACTCGACCTTCGCGGTGCTTATAACCTTATCCGGATCAAGGAAGGCTCCGAACATTTAACCGCCTTTAGGACTCGCTATGGCCTATACGAGTACCTTGTTATGCCCTTTGGCCTTACGAATACGCCTGCTACCTGCCAATAATTCGTTAACGATACACTACGTGAATATCTCGACCGCTGGTGCGTCGTCTACTTAGATGATATCCTTATCTACTCGGAAACAGAAGAGGAGCACCACGAACACGTCCAATTAGTTCTCGAAAAACTTCGTGAAGCAGGCCTGTACGTAAAAGGCGAAAAATGCGACTTCTATACGACTTCGACTACGTTCCTTGGCTTCGTTATCTCTCTAGACGGTATCTCTATGGACCCGGCTAAGGTAGCCGCCGTAAGAGACTAGGAGGCTCCTCGCTTAGTTAAAGATCTTCAATCGTTCCTTGGCTTTGCAAACTTTTACCGAAGATTTATTGAAGGATACTCTCGAAAAGCTAGAGCTCTCTTTAGGCTCCTAGCTAAGAATATTCGTTTTACTTGGGAAAAAGAATAGGATAAGGCATTTACTTATCTTAAGGAAGCCTTCTGCTCTTACCCAATTCTCCGACACTTCGACCCCCAACTCGAAACTATCCTTGAAACCGACTCATCCGACTTTGTTATCTCCGCAATTTTATCCCAATGGGTAACCTACGATGATGGCAGAAGAATCCTACATCCCATCGCCTACTACTCTCGGAAAATGACCTCCGTAGAGTAGAACTACGGTATCGGGGATAAGGAACTCTTAGCTATCGTGGAAGCCCTAAAGGAATACCGTTCCCTCGTTATTAACCTCTCCTCGCCACTCCTCGTTCTTACAGATTACTCGAATTTAACTAGCTTTGCCTCTAAGCAAATCTTAAACCGTCGGCAAGCACGCTGGGCAATTGAACTCTCAGAACTCGACTTTAAGATCGTCTACCGCCCAGGAACTAAGAATCAACGCGCGGATGCGTTAACAAGACGGTTAGGAGACCTCCCTGCTCGAGAAGGGCGCCTGCCCCCTACTACGATCCTTACCTCTAAAAAATTCGAAATTTCGACCCTTATTTCTACTCGCCATTTGATCGCTAGGCTAGAACCGTCTCTAGCTAGTGAAATTCGCTTAGCACTCGATGAGGATACTCTTAGGACAAGAGATCCTTACCGCACTCGATACCCACGCACTTCGACATCCTAAGGTGGATTTAGGCGCATGTTCTAAGGATAACGATGGTCTCTTACTAGTTAATAGACTTATCTATATTCCTAAAGATCTAAGCCTCCGCCAAAGGATTATTAGCTCTCGACACTCGTACCCGGCTGCTGGGACACCCAGGCCAAGCAGCAATATTTGAACTCGTTACTCGTGATTTCTGGTGGCCAGGTCTACGCCAGACAGTAGCTCGTTTTATACGAAACTGTGAGACCTGCCAAAAGAATTAACCCGCTCGACATGCCCCCTATAGATATTTGAAACCCCTTGAAGTGCCACAACGCCGCTGGCAATCCGTTTCTCCTCGATTTAATTACGGGACTCTCCACCGTCTAACTCGTTCGATGCTATATTAGTAGTCGTAGATCGACTAACTAAAATGGCTCACTTTATTCCTTGCCAACAACCCTCGATTCGATAGAGCTTGCTAAGCTTTATCGAGGACTACGTTTTTCGACTACATGGCTTACCCGACGACTTCGTATCTAACCGCGGCTCAGAATTTTTACCTCTGAATTTACTAGAGTCTTAGTAGATCCCTATCTATTAAGACCAACTTAGTACGGCTTTCACCCGCAAACCGACGGCCAGACAGAGCGCATTAACGCTATTCTCGAGGCAATACCTTCGTGCCTACGTTTCGTACCAACAAGACGATTGGAACGACTTTCTCTCCCCTTGCTGAATTCGCTCTATAATAATACAATCTCGACCACGACTAAGGTTACCCCCTTCTTTACAAACTACGGCTTCCACCCTCGTTATAAGATTCTACGGAAAAGACCCGATCTCAGCCCCACTCGAACCCCTACGTCTCTTCCAAGAGAACCTCGAAAACCTCGAAAACCATCTTCGCCAAGAAATTCGATTCGCACAAGATGCCTACGCAGAACAAGCTAATAAAGACCGTATCTCGCCACCCGTCTTTAAGCCTAGTGACCTCGTTTGGCTCCTAAGACGGCATATCTCGACAACAAGACCTTCGGATAAACTCGACTTCAAACGCCTTGGCCCCTTTCCTATACTAGGAAAGATCTCGACTCATGCCTATCGCCTAGAACTACCAAGGACGATGAAAGTCCACCCCGTATTCCACGTCTCTTTACTCGAACCCGCGGCCTCTAACCCCTTGCCTAATCAAGTCCAACCTCCGCCCCCGCCCGTTATCGTTGACGGCGAAGAAGAGTACCGGGTAGAAGAGATTCTAGACGTTAAAGCAACCCGGAGACAACCGAAATACCTCGTAAAATGGACTGGTTACTCGACACCAACCTGGGAACCTTACGACCTTGTTAAAGACCTTAAGGCCCTTAATACGTTCTATAAACGTTACCCTTTAAAACCTCGACCCTTAGGCTAAAGGCTCGTAGGAACTCACCTCTAGGGAGGAGAGCCTACTATTATAAACGTGGCTTATATAGACCCCTTACTTATTTACCTTCGTTAATTTAAAATCTAGATCTAGACTTACCTACTTACAAATTAGGAAGCTAGTATTTTAGTTCGTTCTTTATATATATAAAGCTCGCCCCTCTGCTTTGTAGTTAGTTCTTTAGTCTAGTAATGAGTATTCCTCGCGTATAACTTGGTACGCCTTGAATTGGACCTTGCTTGCCTCCCTCGTCCCTCGTCCCTCGTCCCTCGTCTTTCGCACCTCATACCCTCGCCCTTTGAACTACACCCTTATACTTCGGCATTGCTTTACCCCTACTACCTTTACCGGCTTCGTTATCTCGTCTCTCCGCCCTCCAAGGTCCGTTCATTACAACTACGTACTTTCCTTAGGATAGTCCCTAGTATTATATACCTTGCCGCACTATCTATACTTTTTCTTCTTTTTATAGTAGTTAGTAATATAACCGTAGGCCTAGCACTTAAAATACTAGGTTACTATAAAGGCTATATTATAGTACTACGCTATATAGATAGCAAAGTTAATAATAAGCCCCTTATTAATAATCTAGTTAGTAGTTTCGGAGTTTATAGTACTAAGAATAATAGCTAAGTAAGTTTTCCCCTCTAGGAGCTTCCTCTTTAGCTAGGCTAGCTTACTAATACGTAGTCCTAGGTGTAGAGATAGGTTCTACTCCTAGATGGTTTAGATAGCTTAGAGGTCTATAGTGTCGATTTCTTCTCGAGGGACGTTGTGTACTAGCACTAAGTATAGCTGCTAGTTAGGCCTGACTTCTTTTCCCAGTCCTGTAGTCTATTCCTAGTCCTAGAGAAGAGCTGTTCTGGTTACTTCATCCGGTATAAAGATCCTAACGTCTCTACTAGGGAGCTTCTTAGCAGTAAGTACTTTCTTACACGCCCAGCTTTTTCCTACCTAGATCTTTCTAATAATTGCCTTATTTAAGAGCTTAGCTATTTCTTATCTATTTACTGTCTCTAGGAAGTAGAGGGTAAGTTTAGTAGTGGCTAGGGGGATAGGGGGCTTCGGGGCTGCTTAGGCTATAATTTGTGCCCAGCTGCGAGTGTTAGGTGTGGGTGTAGAGGTAGCCTGGATACGGTTGACTATCTTTTGGACCTATTAGACCTCTTTGAGGATATCCTTAAGGCCTAAGCTCCTTGGTGGCTGCCTCCTAGCAGATAGTAATATGATCCTAGAAGATTATCTTGGTAATATCGAGAAAAATTTTTTACCTAAGCTAGAGAGGACTAAAGGGAGGCTAGCGGATATTTGTAGGGCTTGGAGGAGGGTGTCTGCTGTTTTTGAGGCTCTCTTAACGTTATTCTACGCTGTACTGGGTGCTCTGCGGTTTCTTAGGGGTGTATTGGGGCTGGGTAGAGGTAGTCACTAGGGGAGGCTGTTCGCCTCTTCCTGTGTTCTCTATATTAACCACTTCGGGCGGCTGCAGTTGTCTTGAGTACTGTTTTGGGACTCGCGAAGCCTAGGAGAGTCCCTAGGGCCCTCTCCCGGCGCCGTAGCTTGGGGTCGATTTTTTGTGGGTCATGTTTTTTTACCATTACGTATAATTTAGACCTTCCACGCTTGCCAGAAAATGCGCCCCAAACCATAATAGATACGTCCTTGCCTTTAGCATACGTTTGGATCATTGGGCGGTCCCACTTCTGCCCAGGTGTGCGAAAACACCACTCGCGATGCGCGCCTTTGCCGCGCTCCGCAGAGCACTCGTCTGACCAGATGACTTTCGCCCATTGCTGTTCGGTCCAGTCCAAATGCTCCTGTGCCCAGGCCAGTCGGATTGTTGCGTGTTCTTCTGTAAGCTCTGGACGGCCTGCCGCACGTCATTTGCGTATATTGTAGGTGTCCAAGAGGCGCGCAATAGTCCGGTCGTGGCAGACGACTCCAGTCTATTCGCGCACCTGTTTATAGGTGATCTTCGGGTCCTTTCGTACGACACGGAGAATATGTCTTTTATCGCCATCTAATAGGACCTTGGGCCTGCCAGAACGAAGCTGCGAGCGTCCTTCGTTGCGCTGGAGCGCGCGTAGTAAGGTGGTGTGGACAGCCGATTTTGACACGCCAAGCTCGCTCTTAAACCAAGCCGGCTTCTTGCCTAACGCCTTGCAGGCAAGCAGAATGCCGCGTTGATGAGGAGAGTACTCCTGCCCAGGAGCATGCTGGCCAAAGATCTCTTTCAAAGGAGTGCGTTGTGGTGCCATGAGGGTGGTGTGAAGATTATGAGTTTCACGATCGCGACGCGTTTTGTCGCGTCGCGGGTGGAACGTGCGCAGACTTTTGTCCTAGTACTGTAACCTGGATGATGGAATTGAACATTTTCGAATGCGGAAGTGCGTTGCGGAAACGCGTTTACATACTACCGGACGCAGTATGAAAATGTGGCCTCTTCAGGAAGGAGCACTGACGGGAAATCCTCGGATTCGACACGAGGTGTAGATGATGCATCGAAAATCTCCGTGATCGGAGTCAGATCATCCCAGAAAGTGGCAGTGGAAGAGAGATGGTGGTGACACGCGTGTGGATGACGCGTGATGAGTGACGCGCATCGGCAGATTGTTGCTCCTGCTCCGCGTTTCGCCTGATCTTGCCTTCCCCCACCTTCCCTTGTTCCTTCACATTCCTTTACCCAGGACATTGCTATCTCAGTGCTCGTGTACGTTTTCACTCTCACTCGACTGTCTTCATTCATCGCCGGATCGTCACGAAACTTCTGAAATGCAGGTACAGGCCCGTCGCCAATCAAGCTCGTCCATGCTTCAAACGCGTGTCCAGCTCAGCAGAAGCTTCAAAGCTTGAGCACGAAGATTGCTCTATTATGTGTCGATTCTGACAATGGTTATGAAGAGCTTATCAATCCCAGCTTGGATAAGTCCCCGTATTCAACTCCATGACGCCAAAGAATCCGAAAGCGACATTAAAGAAAGTAAGAAAACGATTGCTGAACCTCTTCAGTCAAGGCTTCGCGAAGATCTCAGAGACCTCTTGACTCTAGAGCCTTATTCAGTGCCGTCTGGAATACATCCATGTTTTCCGGCCTCAGAATGGTAAAGTGCGTTCCTTGAACACGATGATACCGTAGCATTCCTGTTGAGTCTTCCTCATCGACATCACCCTGGTTCGCATCCGTCACGTGGTGTTTCCACTTCGCTAA
This sequence comes from Botryosphaeria dothidea, assembly GCA_011503125.2. Lineage (NCBI taxonomy): Eukaryota > Fungi > Ascomycota > Dothideomycetes > Botryosphaeriales > Botryosphaeriaceae > Botryosphaeria > Botryosphaeria dothidea. Next base: position 2,570,921 of record WWBZ02000073.1, read on the forward strand.
CCAGTCATGGCGCCATTGCTCGTCCGAGCACTTGTACTGCGGCAACGGTGGCACCCAGAAGAGGTCGTACTTGGATACCTTCCCGCGTGGGACGTACGATCTGGTTATCTCTTGCATGTTCTTGTTGATACGCTGCCACGTCTCGACCTTTGGGATGGTCAAGTCAAGATTTTCAAGCGTGCCGTCGGGAAATCGGGCGAAGATAGCCTGAGTAAACTTCTCATCCGGAATATCGTCCATCTCTTCTTCCCACTTCATGGCCGTCTCCATATCCAAGAGCTGGAAGAAATGCAGCAGGTCGATGATGAAGTTCCGCTGCTTCTCGCGCACTTGGATCCTGTTCAAGTCCGCAGGATTGTCAATACCGCCACAGAAAGCCACCTGTTCACCTGCTGCTTCCAGCCTCTTTCCAAGTTCGAAAGCAAGCATTCCGCCAAAGCATAGACCCAGAAGAGAATACGGGCCTTTCGGTTGGTGGTTCTTTATACCGGCGATGTAGATCTCCAGCATCTCGTCCAGTGTCTCAAATGGCGTCTCGTTCTTGTGGAATCCGCGCACTCGAAGAGCAAGGATTGGACGATCCGGAATATATTTCAGCAGCCCCAACCACGTCAAGAACTCGCCCCCTCCAGGGTGACACAAGATGAGCGGGGTCTTTGAACCTGTTGATACGAGAGGGACGATTGGATCATACTCAGCTGTCGTCGTTCCCAAAGAAAGAAGCATGGTATCGATGTCGCCGATGGTTCTGCAGGAAAGAAGAAGTGACATGGAAATCGGGTCTTCACACTCGAGAATCTTCTCAAGAGACGACTTGATGCGGAGGTAGCCCAAGCTGTCGATATTCAGATCGGCGATCGCCATGTTGAGGTGAAGCTGTGAACGCTCCAATCCGGTCTCCTCACACAGAACATCTGCCAATACTTCCTGCAATGGTGTGCTCAGCTCAGCTCCCTGCTGGATATTTGAGTGAGCTAGGCGTTCTGAGAGTTTGAAATCATCGAAGTGGCCAGCTTGGAATGATTTCTTCAACTTCGCACGAGAGAGCTTGCCGATGGTTGACTTGGGCAGTTTTTCTCTCGGCAGAGGAATAACCATTATCGGTCGCTTACGACAGAAGCGAATAGCAGCTGCGTTGATCTGAGCGACGGTATCGCGGAGAGCAGTCGAATCCTCAACCGCACCATCCACCGGGTTGAACAAGATCACAACATCTTCGCTATCGGCTTTAGCATCCTCGGTCCAGATGGAGAAAGATGCAGTGTAGCTCTTGTTTAGCCCCGGAATATTTGCAGCTTCGATGGCATGCTCCAATTCGAAAGAAGAGTAGTTCTGGCCATTGATGATGAGCACCTCCTTGGAACGGCCAACAATGCGTAGGTTGCCCTGGTCATCAAGCATTCCGAGGTCGCCTGTGTCGAACCAGCCATCAGGCGTCATGCAAGCACTAGTCGCGATTTCATTGTTGAAGTAGCGCTTGAAGATGAGAGCACCTCTAACTTGGATTGCGCCCGATTCGCCTCGTCGAACATGTTTTCCGTTATCGTCGACCAACCGAAGCTCGTGTTGTGGCAGATGCTTTCCGGCAGACGCGAAGAGATACTTTCGTCTCACATCATAGGTAGGCGATTCGGTATTATAGAAAAACGCCGAGCAAGTCTACGTAACGATGAGCTCTATTCAAAGCTGATGTTCAGCATTGGAAAGATTTTACTTACCTCACTTAGCCCGTAGCTCGCCTTGATGCTGCACTTCGGTGCGCCGTACTCCGTCAGGACCTTTTCTGCCGCCTCCAATGTGGCAGTCTTATTTGCTTCGCCACCGCACATGATCACACATAGTTCGCTGAGATCAAGCCTCATCCGCTTCTTCTCAAATTCGTCCATCTCGTTGATGGCACGAGTGGCGGCGGCAATGAAGAAGTTCGGAGCAAAGGTGTACGAGATGCGGTGATCGCTGAGCACCTTCCAGAATCTATCAGGTTTCCTTACGAAGTCAATTGCTGGGATCATGACCTGGTTGGCGCCCGAATAGACCGCGTGCAAATGGTTCTCGCAGAGCGCAGCACTATGATCGAAACCTTTTGTCAATGCGTCAGTAAGGGTTCTGTGCGTTCACAAATTGCAAGCAGGTTTACTCACTGACCCAAGACATGAATGTCTTGCTTGAGCCCATCTGGTGGAATTCACTCTTCAACTTGCTTGAGGTCACCAGCTGTGTGTGGGTGTATTCGACCCCCTTGGCGAATCCGGTGCTTCCGCTGGTGAAGAGGATGACCGCCAGCTCATCTTCATGGCCGATCCCCTCGTCGACGATTTCCATACCAAAACCCTCCTCGACTTTGGTCGTGATAATGGTCTGCACTGTCGTGGTCGTCATTGAAGGAATTGCTCGAAAGATCCGACTAAGTTGTTTGGTCGTGAGGATCGTCGGGCCCTTGAAAAGTTTGTTGACATTGTCCAGCTCACCAACGAGTGTAACTTCATTGCTGGACAAGGGAGAAAGAAGAGCTGGGACACCTCCTGCTGCAACCACTGACCAAAACCATACCGTGTTGTCGCGATGCGTGTTGAAGTACAGGACTACTCGCTTTTGCGGCACAACAGTGCCGTGCGCTTGGAGTTTGACAGCATTGGTCTTTATTCGTAAGTAATTGTCAGTCATACATCAGGGACCAGGAATCTTACTGTTACTTCTCTCAGGAGCTCGGCATATGTCACGAAGTCAGATTTCTGGTCCCAGCCCTGGTCCTTAAATGCGATCCCGTGATTTGGCCAGAGTCTTGCGGCTCGCTCCAGCAGCCCCAACAACGTCTTCGGATCCTCGCCGAGTCTCTTTGGCGCCGAGTTCTTGGTATCCCAAAGATAAGGAGCTACCTGGGAGTAGAGCAGAAGAACCAAAGAGGTGAGCATCTTGATGGCAACGATGTCCTTTGGCGTGTGGTAAGCCCTCGTCTGGTAGATTCCTGTCCTCAGCGCAGCACATATAAACCTGACAGACTTCTCTCGGCATTTTTGGCAATCCTCCTTCACAACATGGCCATTTCCGGTAAGCCGCCAAGCTGGTGCAGGTACGCCGCGATTCTGTTACATTCCGCCCATATCGCATCATCTTGCAAGGCTCGCCACCTATATTTCTTCTCTCATCCCAATGCTACTGCATGCAGAAGAAGGATGTCAAATCTGTAACGTTACTTTCTCATGTTTGCAACATTCCAGTGCTATCAACCCCCTTCGGCCGCGGAATGACGGGGGTAAGTCCGTGAAGATTCGAGATTTCGGGCTCACAAATGCAAGAGGCCCGGAAACGCGAGCACTTGAAGAATCATGACAATAACAACAGGGCGAGAGACTGGGCACGAGGAAATATCCAGACAAACCTCTTTTTCAATTTTGTGCGACCATCGGCGATATTTCCATCAACGGCGGCCGTGTAACGCAGAAAGTGACGACGCCCTCGAGTGCAACGCTATTCTTGATTCTACTTCACTGGATTTTCAAATTCGGATCTTCTCTGGTATTTGACTTTCTGCCTGCGATCCCGCGTCTTCGCGAAATAGGAAGGCTCGGCCCGCAATTTATTGGCTTAGGAACGTGAAATATTCAGTGCCAAGATTTGACGACAGACGAAAGGAGCTCCGTCGCCTGCTTCCTCCGAAGCTCTTTATTGGGTCAGTTGAATTTAGCCCTCGCTTCATGGCTCGCTGGATTGTGGAGAAGACTACTGGTGGTGTGATGGTAATGCACGCGGATTTCTTGACCGGAGTGAACTGCCGCTGCGGAATGTCCCTCGCATTAACTATGTGCCGGATGCAAAAACCTGCGACAGTAAAATGTACAGACAAATGAGTTTAGAAGCAGAGTTCAAGCGTTCATTCCTTCTGTTCCTGCCGTCCAGCCCACCCCGCTTGAACAACGTCGGTCATAGATTCCAACTTGCAAGCAGAGTACGGAGGCGGCTTGGTTCTTTTCACAAACAAGGAATCAAGGCAGAGGCGTTCTCTAATAAAGTTTGTGATGATACGGTTTTAGGAGATCTTACGTTTCGGAGAAGCACATCCCTACCCCTCTGGGTCATCCCGCCACTGATTGGGCTCTGAGGTGATCAACACCAACGTACCGTGACGGCACCCAGAACGGCTCTCGGATAATCACAACCATCAATTATATTTCCCCCGCCACTATTTACCACCAGGGTTGAGTTCGGCGTTTGCGCCGGTTGGTCCTTTCCTGGTAGTCTCGAAACTGAAACTGTCTGTAGCCTGATTCGCCACCCCCACATTCAGGCTTCTCCCCTCTACTATGGTCATACCACAAAAATTTCATATGACGCTGCATGAGGCCCAATGTAGGCCAGTGCTTTCTTATTCTCCGTGCTTTGTCCTTTTCGCTTGTGAATTGCTACAATTTCCTCTTTAATCATCTTCAATTGGGGTTAACGCATCATGTCAACGAAAAGATTGACCAGAAGGAGATACTCCCGAGAAAATAGAGACTCATTTTGCCTGTGCCAAACAGCACGGCGAACAAGACCCTGTCTCGCATGTTCCTTCTCGTTCAAGCCGCAATGGGAGCCACTCGCCCTCGACCTCTTCCCAACAAGGCATATCAGAGCCCTCCTGCCGGACATTTCGACCTACCTCGCACAGAGAGGCATTCAATGGGCCTCAAGGCTTGACCCGTCCAGCATTGCCTGGCTGGGCACGATGGAAGCCGGCGGAAGCGGCTGCGACTCCGAGGTGGGTATTCTCCGGACCTCTCTTTCCCCATGCGTACCGCCCGTCCGCTGACAGGGAGAGAGCAATAGCAGTCCCTAGAGATCGGCCGCTTCTTCGAGCACATGCAGATCTACTGCTGGGTCAAGACGTATCCCTTCTGGCTGCTCAACGCCGACGGGGAGGAGCGCTGGGCGGTGCGTGTCGACCTCTTGGGCGGCGCCGGCTGGACCGACTCGCACCTCGTCGTGACCTGCAGGGAGGATGACGGGCCCGGCGGCCGCAGCGGGCTCAGGTTCTTCGAGTTTCGCGGGTTCTGCCAGGCGGACGATTTGCCGCCCGTGAGAGACGAGGCGAGGACGTGTCCGCCGCGGTTTAAGGGGCTGGTGAGGAGGGACGTTAGGGCGGATCGGGCCGCGAGAGCGGATTATGTGGGCTATGTGAGTCGACAGGTGAGCACTCCGCTGGAGGACTTGGTGAGGAGTTTGCCGCCGCCCAAGGTGCAGCAGAGGGGCAGGTGGGAGGATGTGCCGAGGGCGATTAGGCGGACGACGAAGGTGGGGACGGCGAGGACGAGCAAGAGGAGCTCGATGGCGTCGTTGGTGCCGAAGTCGAGGAGGTCTTCGGGTTTCCAGTCGGGTGGTTCTCAGGAGCTGAAGTTTGCGCGTTGGATGGGCTCTGTGCTGTTGGATGCGGAGTCGGAGGATGAGGAGGGCGGGGAGGCGCGGCCTAAGGCGTTTGCTTTTCCGAAGAAGAAGACGGAGTTTCCGCCAGCAAGAGAGCTGGTGAGCGGGCGGCGAACGCAAGTGAAGCCACGGCGTGATGACGACGATGGGTACCGGCGGAGAGTGCGGATTTTGGAAACAGAGCTTGCGGACGAGAGACACAAGAACAATATTCTGGAGACATCGAACCTCACTCTGAAAGCAAGAGTGGAGCAGTTGGAACGGAAACTGATGGCCGTCAGCGCTGCGAAGGACTACATGAACATGGCTCAGGAAACAGGAAAGCTAAAGTGGTGAGTCGTGGCGGATCAGCACAAGCGTCCAGATGTCTGGACTGACAGTAACAGGCATACAGGAAGGCAACAATGGTATCTGCGGCTCTGAACCCAAGCCTCAGTAGATATTGGATGACTGCGCTCAACCAGAAAGAAACGCAGAGGGAGATTCTTGAAGCGCTCTTGTGAGCAAGCAAGTAGGAGTCCGTGTGTCGTCAGTAGGCACCACCAGCAGTAGAAAAGCGGTTACAGAATTTCTGCAACGAAAGATATGACGCCCGTCGCAAATTTCATGTCAAAGGGAGCTTCAGCTCTTTAGGTCAAGGCGGAGATTGATTTGTGGTGGGAGCAACGTCATATGCAGCCATGCTGACTGCCCAATCTGGCAGACACTTCACCTGCCCCGACGCTCTTGCCCTTTACGCCAGAAATTCCCATGTTTTGATGCGTCACTTGATTTAGCTGGAGAGCAATCGTTCGGCCTCGCTTAAAATCAGGTTTAGATATTTTAACCTCACAGCCGTTCACAACTTCGCTTCAACAACACCACAATTTCTTCCGAACTCATCCTCCAGCCTCTACACCGCGTCCCTTCGCCGCTGCGCAACCTCAACTCATTATCTTGTCATCATGAACAACTTCAGAGCCCCTTGGAAGCCTGCCGATCCGGACGACCCGGTTGCGAACCAGTTGAGGGAGTCCTGCGTGATGTTCCTGCAAAACGCCAACTTTCAGGCCTTGCTCCCTCGCGACAGCACCTGGCCTTTCGACATGGATGCTCTTCGTATCTACAGGGCCGATGTCGACCGTCCTGTCAACGTAAGTGCTCCCGCTGAAGAAGTTCTTTTGCACAGCAGTCTATTGACTGCAAGGAAATCCCTGAGCAGAACATCAACTGTCCCCTCCGCTACGTCTGGTACAAGGCCACTCCAGCGTGGATGGACACTCAATCCTGGACCGTTCGCATGGACCACTTCATTCCGCACTTGTAAGACTTCCCGTCAGCTCCCAAGCCATTGCACGAGTTACTCCACCGATAATCTCAAGACCACCCAAAGCGTTCGATAGCGACCGCATATACGCCATCCTACAAAACGCTCTAACCAAGGAGCACAGCAGTGACCAGAAGCCCGTCACCCTCTTCACCACCAACGACCTCCTACCCTGCGGCCTCTCTCAGATCCGCCGCTACAACTACGCCAACGACCAGATCACCGAGTACCACAACCAGCTTGAATTTCTCGGCCCTCTGGTCACCTCCGACATCGCCTCGAGCAAGCCAACCATCACCGAATCTCTTCTACCCGGCGCCGGCTACCACAGCATGCAGCCACCCAACCAGCCTGCAGGCAGCCCCGTCGGCAACGACGTTCCGGCTGCGGCTTCACTTCCCGATCCCTTCGTTAGCGGCTCCAGCGACCTCACTTCGCCTCCTCGTAGCATAAATGGTGTCGGTGGCGGTGCTGCACATGAAAACATGAACAACCTTGAGCAGCGTGCGCAGCAGATCCTTCCGCGTGTCGAGGACCCACACGTCGCAACCCTCATCCATGGCCTGCTGGGTGAGCTGAGCAACAAGTGCGAGCAGGTGAAGGCACTGTGCCAGGAGAACCAGGAGCTTCATCGCCAGCGGCACAGCCAAGTTGGCTAGGCTCGGAAAGCACCCATTCATGTGAAGAACACTGCTTCAAGTATTTGGGGCTACAAGGTGGTTCTGCCACAATGACATGGGGTCTCAGTAGTATGGGGGTTGTGAAAGGATACATGCATCTGGGATACAAGTCTGAATTCTCTTTATACTTATAGAAATTGCAACACACAGACAGGGCAGGCGCAAAGCCAGACCGTTGCAGGTAGTCAATCCATCTTCTTGACTGCTAATATGTACCTCCTCGAAGAGTTGTGATGGCTTTCCCACTTTAAGGCAGCAATGACAGCATTCTTCTGAAGGATGTTTAAACCACTTACCCAGATGAGATTGTAGGCGCTTTGATGGGCGAGTGATGCCCTCGAGCTTCTTATTTGTGGGTGCTCTTGTCTATGGACCACTCCAACCAGTCGGATGAAGCGCAGCTGCAGGGTCAAGGATCGGGTGCCAAGATACTCGGCCCTTAAGCCGTATTGGCCGTATTCTCCTCACTCTGCTTATGTTGCACCATTGTGGCTGCCTGGTCGCTCCAGCTGCATTGTAAGCCATCTCGTGTCAGATGGCAATACACGAGTGATAAGTTCCAGAACTACAAGCCTTAGTGCGATATGTGGAGAGTGGAGGTGGAGCTGTAGAGGAAAACGACTAGCGAATTACTCACTGAAGGATGCGATTCGGGTCTTCCAATTCGACCAACTTGCAGCGGTGCTTTGGATTTGGGGGCTAAGAAGTACTCATTTGTCTACTTTTTGCTAGCGAAGACCGGGAAGAATCCTACACTCTCGTATTTGGCATGTGATACCATCTTCGTACCAGTTACTTCATGAGGAAGGCAACTGGGTCATAGGCCTACAGCGAGAAGCCGGGCAATGCAAGCAGCCAAAAAGAAATACAGCATATATAGGGTACTTAACAGACCAGTCTAGGCTGAGTGAACATCGTCCTATCTATTCCACGAGTCTTCGAAGAAGTCACTGACGGAATGGACACATTTGCTCAAGCCAGCACCGCTAGACAGGCTTTAACCGCTGGCTCAATCCTGTCCCTAACTCTGCTGATCATCTATTCGATAAGATGCCTTCTATTCTTCACATCAATCCATAGCCGAGCCACCGGTAGACAGCCCCCGACTCTACCATAAATCATCCCCGTAGTCGGAAGCGCCTTGACCTACATCTCCAATCCCCTCAAGTTCGTCACAACAGCCGGGTCCGTTGTCCCCCTTCCGCAGCCCAACCACAAGCTAACATCATGCAGCACCGACCCCGAACCACCCCCATCCGCATCAAGCTCCTCGCCCGCGACATCGTCCTCGTCCGCGGCCACGCCAACATCCAGCGCCTCTGGCGCCAGACGCGCCTCACCACCCCGACGGGCCCTCCTTCTCCTTCATGCTGCACACCCTGTTCGGCATGCGCCGCAGGCCGCGCGGCGCCGCACGCGTTCCCGCTGGGGGCCGGGCTGGCGCCGCTGGTTGGGCAGGTTCGCGGGGAAGCTGGCCGCCCGGCTGCGGGGCGAGCCTGGGTGCCATGTGCTCGCCGGCGTTTTCTCGCGACCGGAGTCCGGAGTTTCCCGGGGCTGTTTTGGCGGTATGGCGATGGATGTTGCGGGGGTTCTCCAAGGGCTGGCCGCGGTTCTGGAATGCCTGAGGGCGTATGGCGGTCCGGGATAGGTTGATTGGGTGTGTGAGGAAGGGGCATGAATGGGCGGCGGAGCAGGAGGCGCGGTGTGGGGTGAAGCACGAGGGCGAGGAGGATCCGTTCTATGGCTGCAAGTTCTTCCGCGAGAGGAGGGAGACCTTGAGTGTTTGTGGACAACTGCGATGCTGATGCGCTTGCGAGCGAGGATTTTTCGATCTATCTGGGGGTGAGTTTCTGACCTAAGTGATCTGGTGCTTGTGGTGGTCTGTTGCTGACGCCTGGACAAGACAGATTCAACACCAACGCCGTCCTCGCAGGGCTTGGTCTGTGATGGATGTTTTTCGATTACCCGAACCTTTGGTCCGGATGCGGCCAGAATGCGAGCCGCATGTCAAGGGCGGCGCGTTGGACATAGACAATAGCGCTGATGGTGACTATGTTCGACGTCGAGGTGTTGGCAGATGCAAGAGCAAGGCAGATGCAATAGGCGTGATTTTGGCTTGGGCACCCAGAAGCCAGCCGGACCCTTGCCCTTTCGCATACCGGCGGCGCGGCCCGACGTAGCTACATAATTGAGGCAGACGGGCTGAGCCTGAGCCCTCGTGCATGCAAATAAGTCTCATACTGGCCAATCCTGCGGTCCAGATCTTACCCGGCAACCGTCAATGGTGATCGCTCCGTAGGATTTGCGCCCCCATATTTAATGCTATCTATGTCCCGAATATAGGTTTAATGCTTCCTTCCTGCAGTTCTGGGCCTTCTTCATGAATCTATGGGGACAGCAGTAAGTCTCTGAACACTGTCAGCCGGTCTTCCTTGCTATACCGTTTGGGGCTGTATGATCGTGGACCATGGGCATTCATTATAATAAGTACTTGAGAGGCTTCGAGCTGGGCTTAGTGTAATTATGTTGAACACTTGCGGGTATTGATAGACCTATTATAGACGACATTGAAGAGGAATAATTCGTTTGGTACGCCGGGTCATCATTGAGCGGGTAATATGAGCTGCTGGATGAAGTCGAATAGCCCTTCTTCGTTTGACCACCAGTACTTTGGCTTGTAATTCACGGCTTGTTAGTGTGCTATCTACAGTACTAGGACAAAAGTTCTCGCGCGGGCGCTTCCGAAGCGATGACCCTCGTACCCCATTAACTTACTGATTCTCAACGCATGCTTCCTAGCTCTTATACTAAGTTATTTTTAAGTTAAAATTGAGTAAGAAGAAGGATGCTAGTATTATTTCTTTGCTAATACTTGGTATGCCAGCCCTCTGCTGTGATAACTGCCTCATACCTACGCTTCATACTACCTAATATAGAGTCAAATAAAGATTATAGCAAAGCCTCCTATGCTTCCCGCAATACTTCTCCTAGCTTCTCTCTAATAAAATCTACTAATCCGGTTAAGTATTTAAGCTCTAGATGTAGCTCTAATGCCTTAGACTTTAAATAAAACTAGATATGTTTAATTAGATTCAAATCCGGGCTATAAGGTGACCAATCTAATAGATTTATCCGCCTTCTTTTAAACTATTCCCTAACTTTTATTGTAGTATAAATTAGAGCATTATCCTGCATAAAAGTTATACCTCTTCTATGCACTTTTAGTATATTTTCCTCGAGAACCTTAAGATAAGAGTTAGCTAAATAGCCACCCCTCTTAGCTAAAGGATCACGTACTATTACGTGTAAAGGAGACCTTCCTCGTAAGCCAGAAAAGCCAGCCCATACCATAATAGATATATTTATTCCTTTTTTATATGGTTGGACTATTTAGAGGTCCCATTTTTGGCTAGGAGTGCGAAAGCACCACTCCCTTTTTTGGCCCTTTCCTCGCTCTACAGAGCACTTATCTAACCAGATAACTTTCTTCCATTGCGCCTCGGTCTAGTGCACATGCTCGAGTGCCTAGGCAAGTCTGATAGTAGCATATTCTTCCGTGAGTTCCGGGCGGCCAGCTGCGCGTTATTTCTTTATATTGTAGGTGTCTAAGAGTCGAGAGATGGTCCGGTCATAGCAGGTCACACCTGTGACTTCCCGGACCTCTTAGTACGTGAATTTTAGGTTGGCTCGCACCACGCGTAGAATATGTCGCTTGTCGGTTTCTGAAAGACATTTTGGCCGCCCAGTCCGTAATTGGGAGCGCCCTTCGTTGCGTAATGGCGCGAGCTGCATAGTCGAGCGTACCGAAGATTCAGGCACGCCCAGGTGCTTCTGGAACTAGGCAGGCTTCTTGCCAAGAGCCTTGCAGGCAAGTAAAATTCCTCGCTAATGTGGAGAGTAGTGTTGATTAGGAGTATATGTGCCAAAGAGCTCTTTGAGAGGAGTGCGTTGTGGTGCCATTTTGGTGGTGCGAAGATTGGAGGTGTGGGCGCTCGAGACGCGTTTTGACGCGTCTCGCTTAATCACGCGAGAACTTTTGTCAAGTGATTGTAACGGCATGCAGTCCTGCATCTCACCGGTACAGTAAAGTGTCCATAAATCACTCAAAATGGGAACCAAAGTGGCCGGCTTAATGCGAGCATCTAGAACCAATCTGCCAGCTATCACATCCCCAAATCGAGCTTCCGTTGATCTTAATTCTACCTCGGCAGAAATAAGTCGACAAGTGATCTTCCTCCATATCTGGAGGATTTCATCACTAAATCTCCAGCGAACTTCGTGTGGACAGGAAGCCCATGACCATGAGGGTACACCGGATATTCGAGCCTTCGGCTGCGCATCTCTGTTCCATGTCTCCCATGTGCACTGGCGCAAAAGGTCTTTTACCCATATTCCTGCAAGATAACGACCCCAAGAGCGAGTCTGCGAGAAACGCTCAGCAATGGCGTTAATTGCGAGTAGTTTGTCCGAATCGTATGTAAGGCGTCGGCCACTGTAGTACTTCACAAACCACGTCCAGTCAGATAATTGCCACTCTGTTGGAAGATGGAGCCTGAAGAATGGATATCGCCGAGTCCATCGTCGTTTCAATGATTTTGCCATTCTTCTGAAGGTCCCGTGATGAGGCTGGATATGTCCAACGCTAGGATCGAAGCCGGAAGACAGGCTCATGAGTGGAACACCTGTGCAGTTGCTCTCCGTACTTTCAATGCAGTACCAGTGCAAATGGCCGTTTTCGAAAGATATGCTACGTCGAGATAGGCAGGTTTCCTGAAGAGTCCAGCCTCTCTGTGTGAGGGGCTCTTCGCTGATTTTGTGATAAGTATTCTTTACGATGCTTCTCATCATCTTGTCGCCAGTGGGATATGTGACTGGAACTTTGCATGTGAGGCCGTGAGAATTGAGAGATGAGAGGAATCCATCAGAACCTCTGGATGCTTGTGATGCTGCAATAGTAATGTATGCCCCTTCGAAGATCTGGGACATTTGTGCAATCTGGTTCATCTTCTCGACCTCGTCATCCTGTAAAATGGAGAGAGAATCTACCCAAAGATAATCAATACCTAATTCGCGAGTCACACGAATGGCACCTTGGATCGTCTGCGGAAGTAGCTCTGTAGGAAGTCCGGCTTGCGCACATGCGATGTATGTTGAAGATAGCCTGAACTGTAGATTACCGCCCCAGCAGTAGCTGAGGGCGGCATATCGCACGGGAGCTTCACGAGACACAAGAAAGACCTTGCAAGAAAACCCGTGAGGAGAACTGTGTAGAGATACATCGACAAGTCGTAATGGCACGAAATTTGGGGAAGGCCGGGAGTACTTCGCGTGCGTTTCGTTGCAAAGCTCTAGCCACGAGCGAATTGTCTGGAAAGAGTTTGCTGAATCGACAAACAACTCTGACACTGGGTCCGAACAGCAAGATGATAATTTGATATCTAAGTTATGTTGAGTTTAGCTGTCGAGTGATTAAATGAGGAAGTTGCGTACCATTTAAGTTGGGCATTGACCAGAAGTCCCCCTGCATCGTCCTCCAAGTCTGTTCAAAACAATCGCCGAGACGTAAAGTGTGAAAGCCATAGCCATTCTTTCGGGAACGTAAGTTGCCATCAAATTGGCACGTTCCCGGCCTGTCCAGCATGTCATCCGGTACTCTGAAGTACCAATGCCGACTCCTTGACATGTCCTTAATGTGGAGGCGCGGATCAAGCGTTATATATGGATCCTTGTGTTCGCCGATACTGAGGGGGAACTGACACCCCTCAAAGACAGCACGCCTCGCTTGCCGGTACGTTACACCAAGGCTACGTTGGACAGACTTGCGCCACCAGGTCCTCGGATTGAACCGTGACCCCTGGATACGAAGATCAATGTTCACCTCTTGACAGTGAGAGCAGGTGTGAATGCCGTCCTCAGAGTAGCCAAGAACCAGATGTCCAGGCCAACTGAAAACAGCGTCTCTGTCTGCATCGAGTGACATTCTCCGCGGTATCCATTGGAGGGGGTGAAGTCTTCGGGCGGCCGGAACTGAATTCTGCCTGCTTGCCCGTAGATCCGGCAGGCTTTTTGTTCGTCGAACGAGATCGGCTGGCTCCCCACGAATTGAGGAGCTCGAAGTGGATTCTGAGGGGCTCGGAGAGGGTCCCAAGGAGCTCTCTGTCGTGTCAGGATCGAAGTAACTCCTTGTTTCGCCGGACTCGAAGTTTCTCGATGAACCACGCAAGTCAGTGTCGATCGGGCTGGCACTGACTGGGTCGGCGCCGATTGAATCGGCGTCGATTGTTGACCATCCAGATTCCGGGTTGTCTGACCCTCTGTCGCGTTCCAATGCGTGACCATCATCGACGTTTGAGGCGGCTCCGCGGTTCAACCGGCGGGAAAAACGAATGAGTGCCATGACGAAGGATATTTCTGAGACGTGGCGGAGATGGAGATGCTAAGGCTGAGGTCTGTAAGCGGAAGCCGAGATATATGTTCTCAGGCGGGGCTCATCAGGCTGACATGTCATGTACAAGGGTCAGATGAACCTCGCCGGATCTGGCCTATCTCGCATAGTATGATGAGCAGCCTCTAATTAAAGACCCATTATTGCATGGTCATAAAAATATTTTCCTTCTTGGAAATTCCCACTCAATACAATGCCGCAATCGAACACCATCAGCTTTCGAACCAAGAAATCGGCATGTATGGGTATACTTCTTCTCGAATTCTGTACACCGATAGCTCCGTAGTCTCATACGCTCTATCGTACAACGCCCCTCCAACCCATCTGCGGCATAAAGCTCCCATCCAACACGCTCAAAATCTCTCTCTTCGTCACGAACTTCTCCCTCTCCTTCCCCTTCGCCGCGCCTCTCTCCCTCTCCGCCGCATCAATCTTTTTCCAATCCTCCCAGCTCACCCGCCTTACCCCCGACGACTCGAGAAAGCCCTTCACCGCATCCCACCCGCTGCCATCGCTCTCGATGAACTTCTTGCCCCTCTCCCAATCCTCGACGATCGAGTCGGCCGTCATGAGGGCGTCCTCCATCGTACTGGCGATGACGCCCGTCGGGCCGCGCTTGACCCAGCCGGCGACGTACATGCCGGGCACGTGGCCCACGCCGGTGACGCGGCCGTACGCATCGTTCGGGATGATGCCTCTCCGCTCGTCGAACGGCACGCCGATGGAGTCCAGGCCCGGCAGCGGCTCCGACTTGTAGCCGACGGAGCGAAAGACCATGTCGATGTTGAAAGTTTTGGTCTCGAGTTCGGGCGTCGGCTCGACGCGGGCGGCGTGGTCGAAGCGGTCTGAGTCGGGAGTGAAGGCCGTGCGGTGGAAGGTGGCGGATGTGATGACGTTCGGCTTCCTGTCCAAGGTAGCGTTGAAAGAGGAAGGGGCGAGGTTGAAGTCGAGCGACCCACTGCTTGACGTCTCTGCTGGGCGGGGGCGGTCCGTTGGGGGAGCCTTCGGAGAGAATTTTGGACATGCGTGCCATTTGGCGGTTGAGCTTGTAGCCTGGAGGGGGAAAGTAGGAGGAATCGATGGGGCGGAAGTGGACTTTGGGAAGGTTGAAGAGTTCGCGGACTTCTTTGATGGTGAAAGCGGCCTTGGAGGCCGTTAGTTACGGTCTTGATGGCGGAGGAGTGCTGCTACTTGCCTGCATGGGGCCTCTTCGTCCTACGATCTTCACGGAATTGACCTTGCTGTTGGAAAGATGTTCCAAGGCATGGCTGGCAATGTCCGTCTTCCGCAGAGTATCCACATCACTCAGCAGTATGCGCGCCACGTCGAGGGCGACGTTTCCCTTGACCAACAATGAGGGCTCTGGGCCTGCCCAGGAATGGATTCAAGCCTGCGTACTCGGGTAGACCGTTTGTACCAGCCTACGAATGCGCGGGCAGAATATACACCCGTCAAGTTCTCGCCTGGAATGCCCAGCTCTCTGTCCTTGGAGGCGCCGTATGAGAAGAGGATGGCATCGTAGTGGGGCTTAAGGTCGGTGAGAGGGATGTCGGTGCCGACAGCGACGTTGCCAATGAAATTGAAGCGCGGAGATGCAGCAACTTGCTCGAACTTGTCCTGGCAGTTCTGGGCAGATTCAGCTTGTAGTCACATTCGAGAAGCCGGCTGGCGGGCCTACCTTGAACTCAGGGTGGTCCGGGGCAACACCGAAGCGCACCAGACCGAAAGGCACAGCTGCTGTTCGTACATGTCGACGACGGCATCCTGGATTTTGGAAATCAGGCGGTAGGCCGAGTAGAAGCCTGCGGGACCCGAGCCGATGACCGCAACGCGGAAGGGCCGGCCGTCTTTGCGGACGGTGGCATAATGTCTGCGGCTCAGCGGAGCGCGGAGGAGAGGCGCATTGAGTGTGGCGGGAGTGCGCAGGGTGCGGGCGCAGGCGCGACAGACGAAGGGGGCAGGCATGCTCTGGTGGTTGTCGAGATTTCCAGCGGCGGAGCTTCGCGGGCAGCGACACAGCGTCATCGCGACGCCGATCTCGGCCTGACCCGCGCACCCTCACAACAACACCACCGCCCATCGTCATGATCGCCGCCGCTGCAGAGACCCGATATCCCGACGAGTCAGTGCCAGTGTCAACATGCGGAGAGCCGCAGCCGCCTGCACATGCGACCATGGCACCAGCCGCACCCAATTAAGCGCCGCCCAGAGCAAGCGGGACCTGGATCGGCTGGGGCGCGTTGTCCGTCGCGACCACACGCGACAGCCGGACTGATGCCGTGTTCCCGTTTCAGCGAGATGCGAGCCTGCAGCCGGTCGAAGCTGCTTCAGCCTAACGCCATCGGTGCCTGCCTATCACCCGAAGTGTGATTGATGAGCACGGCATGGCTGTCCCGCCCGCCGGGGTGTGTGTTGCCATGGAGACGCCGTGCGGTAAACGCCTCGTTTTTATCACCACCAGCCTCCCCAGAACCCAGGGAAGCTTGCGCCGAGCTCGCCCCTCTCCACCCGCTTCTCTTTGTCCATCACGCATCGTGGGTGCGGTGTGCTGCCGCATTCCATTCTCCCCACGTGTGCCTCCATTCTTTGATCGTCATTCTTTGCGCCCGCGAAGCCATGCCCAGCCAGCCGTACATGTACGAGCCGCCTCAGCGGTTCTCCGCCACCTCGGACACTCTCTATGGCTTCGATCCCAAGGCTGTCACCAAGGCAAGCCGCATGCCTCCAAAGAAGCCGCCGCCAAGAAGCAGGATGGCCCATTGATGGACTTCAACAGGCACCCGGACAGCTACTTGGTCACGCCATACCAGAGCAATGCCAGGCCTTTCAACCCGAGGACCAAGGTTGTCATCAAGTGGGTGCGATGGGGTCAACTGGCTGTCAGGATTCTTCAATTGATCGGCGCCATTGGCCTGCTCATCTGCGTCATCTGCATCAAAGGGACTCAAGATACCGAAGGCTGGATCATCCGCGTGCCGGTGGGTTGAACGCTCTGGAATACCCAGAACCGCTTATTCTAACATCTACCAGGCCGCATTCGATATACTCTGCTGTCTTTATGCAATCTATCATCTTGTCCGTCCCGCCCGCAGCCGTACTGCATCAAGCTCTGCCAGCTACCACTTCTTCACCTTGATCATCGACACTGGATTGATTCCTTTCTATGTCTTTACCGCTATGCTTGCGAAGACCAACCTGTCAGAAGCACCTGGCACAGAAGGAAGATGGCGTTCGTTCTTCAACGCGGACGAGTCGACCAACAAGATTTTGAGCAGCACCTGGTTGACTTCCGTCACGGTTGGAGGCCTGCATCTCGTCTCAATTGGCGTTGGTCTATACCTTGTTCTTGTCTTCCGCAAGATTTCTCGTCTTCCACCGGATATGAACCCTCTTGAGGACAACTTGACCTCGCGAAGGAGCACCAAACACAAGCACAAGACCTCGTCTCTGTCCGAGATCACTGCTCCCCCGGAGAAGCGTTTCAGCGACATGTCCGGCAGTACATGCGTTTCGAGCCCCTCAAGATCCTCTCATGCCCAGGATGAGCCTTTAATTCCTGACGTCAGGACCATACCATTTGCACAGTCTCGGAGGAACTCTGACTGCAACTACAATCCTCACAACCCGCGCTCCGCCCGTGAATCACGCACCTACCTTCCAGACCAGGTCTACCAGCAGCCTCGTTCAAACCGCACCCTCTCGCACCAACGTCTACAGCCGCACCGGTAGCATGAGTCCAACCAAGCTCGAGCTGAAGGACCTCCCCATCAAGCTCTCCACGAAGTCCCTCGGCGGCTACGACTCCATGTCCCCCTCCTCCTCACCCGACCGCTCGCCTGTCCGTTCAGCCCGCTCCATGAAGCGCCAAAGCATGAAGAGCGACAACTGGTTCGTCCACCCCGAAGCCGAAGCCGCCTCCGACGAGGACGACGAGCCGACCGCCGCACACCCGCTCGTCCGCCGCTACAGCTTCGAGCGCGACGACGACATCGCCCTCTACGCCGACATCGTCAACAACAGCGGCCCGCTCTCCCCGCTCTCCGACGGCGAGCAGACCGGCCACCTGCGCCCCGAACCGCTCCGCATGAACCCGCCGACGCCGTCCCCCAAGCCCACCCACACGCCCCCGCCGCCCATGCCCTTCCAGTCCACCGTCGGCTCCATCTCGTCCGAGCACTCGTCGGGCATCGGCCGCGCCCTCACCATCAACTCGTCCGTCACCCGCACCACCGACGCCTGGGGCTACTTCCCCGGCCAGCACGCCGGCGCCCCCGTCGTCGAGCCCGCCGGTACCCACTCCAACTTCTCGTCCCCCTCCCGCAGCCCCACCCGCAACGGCGGCGGCAAGCGCTACTACGGCGACCTGCGCGCCGCCCAGGAGGGCATCGCCGGCCGCTACCAGCAGAAGCACAACAACGCCGATCTGCTGGGCGCGCGGCTGGGTGCGAACGGCGGTGGTACGACGAAGCGCTCGATGGGCAGGAGTCCGGAGAGGCCGGCGTATGCGCGTGTGGAGAGCAGTCCGCGCGTGGTGAGTCGGAGTGGGGTTGATGTCGATGGTGCGGATGGGAATAATGGCGATTTGGGGTTGATGAGGGGGAGGGTGGTCAGTGGGAAGATGGCGGAGGAAGGGTTGGTTGGCGTGGTTACGAGGAGGAAGGTTAGTGGGATGGCGTAGTCGGGGGGATGGGGTGTCGGTAGAGGGTTTTCTTGGGCTGGTTGGCTGTTGGTATGGGTTGGTAAAGGATGGGATTGGTCTGGGTTGGGTTGGGCTGATGGATATATCTTCGCATGTGTGATGTCTGGACGCAAAGGTCGTCTTTTTTTTTTTTGGAACTCTTGGGTTTGCTTGTCGGGTATTCGTATCCTTGATCAACACTATTGTTGGAGTTCTTGGGGTTGAGGTTGGCTTTTGGTATTCCCGATGCGAGGATGCGATGGATGCGGTAGTAGCTGTTAGGAAATATTGAGGTATTGATTTTTAAGTTTGTTCGTCTTCCCCGTGAAAGCAGCCTGCATGGGAAAGTTATCTTAGCCACAAAAGGCAATAGAGGGATAGCGTCTAACGGAGAAGTCTAGAGCCGCAGTGGACGCCTGATATGCTGGTTCACGGGGTGGAAACGGAGGTCTTGCCCGTTCACGCAAGGTTCCCTTCGTCGAACCAATCCGGGATCGGCAATCATGTCGGCCAGCTTCTACACCAACCCTATTGTAGTAATTCAGATGGCCAACTCCGCATTAAACACGTCATCCGGGGTTAGCATCTTCCATCCACCCCCACCTATCGTTTCCCTCGATCTCACATTTAAACATTTCAAACTCTCGGCGCACTGCTAAGCATCAAAGACTTGAACAAAAATGGATTCGGAATTAATTGATAAGGCAATCTTCTCAAAGCCCACAAACAATGCCGTCCTACTTGCTCTCATCGGGCTGGCCCTGTGCTACCTCGCATTCGCACGGCTGAGAAACCGCAACCCCAAAACCGGCGGTTCGTAGTCCCGCGCCAAAGCGAGTATCAAACGCACTCACAACCCATAGTCAACCCACCGCCCACCGCCCCCACATTCCAAACGCCCCTCCCCCTCCCGTTCAACGACGCCAGCCCAACCACATCAGCCCCCCACCCCTACCGCCCCTTCCAGCACGGCCCAAACCACATCACCATGGGCATCCGCAAGCTCGACTGGAACGACTGGATCGAGATGGACGCCAACTTCCTGCCCTACCACGCCACCAAAGTCGCGGAGCTCGAGAAAGACCTCCCCGCGCATGTGCAGTGCGCGGATGACGAGCGGAACGCGGGATGCGTGTTACGAGACGCTGGAGGAGCTGGTGCGGTTCTTGACGCATCGGTATCCGAAGGTCTTCTGGTTGGATGGGGGCAGGCTGGGAATGAGGCGACGGGGGAAGTATTCAGTTGGCCGGCGGGTGGAGTGCGGTTTTTGCGGAGGAGTTGAGGGGTGCTGATGTGCTTTCAGGGAGCCCCGACGGAGGCGTTGGTGGTGGCGGCGAAAGCTGGTGCAGGATGATGTCATCCTGATGGTCGACGGAGATGGTAAGTGTGGATTGAAGAAGGGGGGGGGGGCATCATGGCTGCAGACCTCTTCCCCGAAATCTTCATCTCCATCTCCCGCGTAAACCATTTGATGGGGAAGATCAGCAGAGAGGAAGCCGAAGCAAGAGGAGCTGTCAATAAGGCAAGCAGCTTCATCTTCGCCGACATTAACTAACTTGTTTCGATTTTCAGATGGACAGTTCCACCTGGACGCAGGAGCGGTCTGCCTACCCGGATTTTGGCGTCTTCGCGAGAAGTTCGGCTTGTCTCTAGACGAGCTACACTTCGAGGCGGGGCGTGCCACACTACGAACAGAAGCTCCGGAAGTCTATGAACCGCTTCTTCAAGTCCATGACGCCAGGAGAAAGCAGTTACGCGTAAATAACGTGAGTTTGTGCGCTTTCCACCCTGCAATTGGCGTGAATGTATGGTTGCTGACCTACTTTAGTTCTTCATTCAAATCGACGACGGCCTGCACTGGTCGCACAGGATGGAAGATCAGAACGGGGACGAGGTTGCTTGTACGTCTCGATGGCCCACTAAGAATGCAGCGCCATACATACTAATTCTCATCTACAGCATGGGCGACGGCGGACAGCGCTGACCTCAAACTCGAAGAGATATACTTCCGGTCGGAGAGGCAGACCTTGCGGCGGCTTCCGCGCTCCGGGGCTTTGATGTTCACCGTGCGGACGTACTTCGAGCCCGTCACAGTCATCGCTAAGGAGCCGCACGTGCCTGGTAGGCTGGCGGAGGCGATCAGGCAGTGGGATGAGACGGTGTCAGTGTACAAGGGGAAGAAGCACTGGGAGCACCTTCTTCTGCCGTATTTGGATGAGCAGCATAGGCTGCAGGTTGAGAATGACGTTCTGCAAGAGCATGTTGAGAGAGAGTTTCCTTATTGATGGCCGAGAGACTTAGCAGAGACGTAGTATTGGCGAATACGAGACAACTGGGGAAGACTACGCAATGAGTCTCTTGTGCTCAATGTGCTTACCGGACCCTGCCCTGCATATTGCGGGGCTCGGGAAGGAATTAGAGTGATGCCTTTCTCCAACGCACATCCTCCACAATTTCCCTCCAGTGTGCAACTTGTATTTTGATCTTCTGAGAAGGTTTTACGACGCAGGCTGCCTGCTCTCTTCGACCTGCCGTTTTGGTGCTTAGCTCTCCCCGCAAAAGCGTTCCCCACAAGCGGGATGTATTGACCCGAGCATCTTCGCTTCCTCAAGAGAATACGAATGACGTCTTAAGCACGACTCGCCTATACATGCTTTCGGATAAGGGGAAGCCACTGTATCTCTAACAGATCACCGTTCCTGCCATTGGGGGAATTTCGACATAGCGAAACGTCGGCAGAAAGTTGACCGGCATACCCTCGCTATTCGCTCTAATTTAAGAGCTTATTCGTTTCTGCCAGCTTTAAGAACCATTATCCTGTACGTCCGGAGTCGCAAAGTACTTTTTCGATTTTTCCAAAGCAAACAAGCAACCATGGTTGGCTTGAGCAACTTCCCCCTTTTGGCCTCGCTCCCGTTGCTCGTCGCCGGACGGCCGCAAGGGACTCGAGAGATACTCAAGCGACAGGATGCCGACATCCCGGCCGCATTCTTCCTTGCTGGAGACAGCACGACTGCCACCAATGGTGGTTGGGGTGACGGCTTCCTCGCCGAAACACTCCAAAACGGCGCATGGGGCACCAACTTCGCCAAGAGCGGGGCGACGACCGTGAGCTTCCGCAATGAAGGCCTGTGGGACGACACCATCGAGGCGGTCAAGAACGTGTCGGCGAATGGAGATTACACTGCTTGGGTGACGATTCAGGTGTGTTGCCATCCAGATCAACTGTTTTTCAACGCGCCACTGACCCGGTATCTACAGTTCGGACACAACGACCAGAAAGCAGCGGCCGGCATCTCGCTGCAAGAATTCTCTGACAACCTCGCCAAGTTTGTTGACGAAGTTCGTGACGCTGGTGGTTATCCTGTGAGTCTTGTTTCCATCTACCCCTCTGCCTCCGCTGACAGGGGAACAAACAGATCCTTGTCTCCTCCTTGTCCCGACGTGGATATGAGGACGGTCGCGTTGTTGAGAATCTGGCAAATGAGACTGCTGCCGCGTTGAGCGTGGCGGAAGAGAAGGGGGCTCTCTCGATCAACCTCAACAAGGCTTCGACGGACTACTTGAACGCCATTGGCAGCGAGGATGCATGGACGTACAACCTGACGCCCGATGACAGGACGCATCTGAACGAGGCTGGCCGATCGGTGTTCGGCAACATGGTTGCGTGGCTGCTGGATACTAGCGCGCAGGGTGATCTTCTGAGCAAATATACCGTGGCGGGCGAGCAGTACGTCGAGGCGTTCGAGAACGGCGTGTTCATCGCTGAGTGACGATCACGCTGCGGCGGAAGTGCGGACAGAGAACCGGATTTCACATGTAGTCGAAGAGCAGGGCTGATGAGTCCATGATGCAGGGCTAGCTCGTGATTGGGGGCTTTGTTCACTATTCAGGCTGATCGAAATAAGGGAAGGAGTTGTTCTCCACTGTAAACAAGCATCTTCGGATGGCGTCCCGGCGCGCGGTGGAGCGCGCACGCACCCGATGCACATCCCGCAACCGCACTAACGCCCGATCGGGCAGCGCTCTGGACACCGAGCGGTAGATCAACAACTCGCGATTGCGTAGTCACAGGGCTCTTGCCACAGTCCTTTGACGTGTCTGTGCAGCCCCTTGGACGTCAGCAGTAGTGATAAGCCTGCAGGGTGCAGCCATTGACTGCTGTCTTCTCTGGATGGACAGGGCGAGAGCCTGTGTTTCTGTGAATAACGGCTGATATTATAGGATCCCTACCCCTGTGGTGTCATCTTTACCTACTGTCAAAAGATGGTGAGTACTGTCTCAGGCGTGGCCCGTCCATAGCCTTCACCGATTATCTGGCGATTACTTCGTCAAGGAGCTCAGTCTTCGAAACTTGCACAGAAATCTATTATGCTTTATACATTAGAGGGGACCTGGCAGTCATATCCTCAGTAACGTAAACTCCAAACGTGATACCACATGTCGTAATCATTCCAGCTCTCAGATGCATTGCCAGAATGCAAACACCCATTACACCGCCGTCGCGGCAACCCTCATCTTCTTGTCCGCGCCCAGCGAGAACGACACTTCCGTCGTGTACATCGCCCGGCCGCCCTTTCCGTCCGAGGCGTGGAAGACCATGTGCTTTCCATCCTGTGCAACCGTCGCGCCACCGGGCGCCTTCAATCCCGCAGTGCCCGTCACCGCGAACGGACCAGCCTTGGTGTAGGGGCCCTCGACGCTATCCGCAAACGCGTAGCCAATGTCGTACATGTCGGTGGAGTAGCAGTTCGAGCTGAAGAACAGCACGTACTTGCCGTCCTCCGTCCGGACGAGGTTGGGGGCCTCGACGAGTGGGCCGTCGGCCTCGCCGCGGTCGAGGATCTGCCTGGGCTCGCCGATCTTGGTGAAGCCGTCGGGGCCGACCTCTTGGAGCATGATCGGGGTCGGCACCTGCGGCGCCTTCATGTTGCCGCAGAGCCCGCCGTTACCCGCGTTGTTGCCGTCGATCTTGTACACCACGTACCGCTTGCCCGTCGCCGTGTCCTTGAAGCCGGCCGGATCGATCGTGCCGCCGTGCTCGGTGTGGCACGCGAACGGCTCGTCGATGGGCTCGTACGGGCCCTGCGGCGTGGCGCCCACCGCCGCGCCGATGCAGTGGTTCTTCGCGTCCTTCTTCTGCGCCGAGTAGTACAGGACGTACATGCCCAGGTCGTTGGTGACGACGTCGGGCGCCCACACGGCGGGCGGCGCGTTGGACCACGGCCAGCGGCCCTCGAGCAGCCCGCCGACCGTGTCCATGAAGTCGCCCGACGTGGGCAGGAAGTTCTCCGTCTTCATCTTGGGCTGCGCCGTCCACGCGCCCGTGCGCGGCAGCGCGTCCCACGTCTCCTTGACCGTCCAGCTCTCGAAGTCGGTCGACGTGGCGACGCGCACGTTGGACTTGCCGTTGTTGGTGGCGAAGGCGTACCAGGTGTTGCCGACCTTGAGCACACCCGGGTCGGCGAACTCGGATTGCACGACCCGCTGCGTCTTGAAGTGCGGCGGCTTGAAGCCGCCGGCCGTCATGTTGGTGGGGGCCGCCTCGGTGAGGGTGGCGGAGGCGGACAGCAGGGCCGCCGCGGCGAAACGAGTGTAGAACATCATGGTAACGAGTGACTGGCCTGACTCTACTGGAAGGAGGGGCTTGGTTGAGTAGCTGGAAGCTGTTGAGCTGTGATGACCGGAGTACCGTTCCGGGGAGCGCTGTATTTATGGTGGGCTTCTGGGAAACCTGCTCGAAGGCTTCGAGAAGCCTTTCAGGCTTGCAATCCTTACCTTCTCGGGCAATTGGATGCTCCAGGGCGTCCAATTGATCCACGCTTTTCCGCGCTTTCCTGATCAACACCATACCCCTGGGAGTGTTGGTGATCGTCTCCAGCTGTGGGTCCTGTTGATCGCAACCCTGGATTCACCGACACTTAACTCTCCTGAGACTGTACTAACAGATTTAGAAGCAAACACTGTTCAAGTGCATGTCAACGTGTCTAGGAAATCATGTTGTTCAGGTGGCAGTGTTGCTGACGTGGTTTGTGACGTCAAGTGATGTTCGCAGAAAACCTGCAGGTTGCGTGCGGGGACAATCTGATTGCGTGTGGGATACTATCAGCATAGGCCAGGTTTAATATTGTTCAGAGCCCTGTGCGAAGGTCAGTGAGCATTAACATCCCACAAACTGGGCTGGACACTGACCTGAGAGAAATAGGGCGCAGTCTGTGCTGTTCTCTCCAGATGCCTTCTCCGCCTTTCCCGGGACACTTGCTGAAGAGATAGTAATCTTCCCCTTGCGCTACTCCATAATCACGCAATGAATTAGATAGTTGATCTGTGTCCATCAGGGGAACGTATAGACGCGCAACATACTCTTCCTTCACGTGATTGGGGTGGGGTTGTGGCCAAGGCAGGGCTGAATAGAAAGGCCCCTTAGCGCCCACAATGCACCTCAAGCCCAGCCGAGATGCCGATTTTTGGATAGCAACGAGGGGAAAATTCAGATGGCTGTGACTTAACGAAACGTCTTGAGAAGTGGAAGCATGCACGCTGACGACAGCATTGGTAATGGGAACACGACAATCAGTAATTAAGCTACCGCAGTCACTGATTAACCAATAACATGTGCTTTCAAATGTGACAGACAATACATAACCATATTTTTCATCATGAAACGCATTTTATGCTCGTTGATGCATGAACCCAAAGTGACGACTACTGCAGCATTCGTTTCATTCGTGAGCTAGGATGCATGGGATTGCTGTTCTCTTTCCTCTAATCCGTAGTTCGCGAATGGGTTATTGGAGCCACTGTTGTGGCCAGCGTCCTTGACTTTCTCGGAACCGGGCTCAAAGGAGCCTCCTGAGGCGTGATCACACTTTGAGGCATACATGCGTTGGAAGGCTCTCGAGATTGTGTCGATCAGAACTCAAGCCCTGCTAGTTTTTTCTCTAGGCAGTAAGAGACTTGTGATAATGAATGTGACTGCTCTTGCATATGTGGGGGTTCTGCATCCAACACTTTGATAGGATCAATGGAGATGTTCCAAGTAAGGCCGATTGGATTTCAGGTGGTAGAATTACGGACACCATGCAAGGACAGGAAAACCACAGCTCAATCCAGGTACGTACTCTCACGTCAATCAGATCGTCTTTTACTTGGATATTGCTGTTAACCTTGTAACGAAATTGTGATGTTGTCCTTACTTCTTACTGACGTCATCAGCACAATGTTAATGCCGAGATCCTGAAGCCTTAATGCATTGTAGTCTACGTCCGCTTTGTCTCCAATATTTCTTCTCTCTCGTGAGGACCATGATGTCGATGTTCCAATGTTCGGATTTCTCAACAACGGCTTCACACTATGGTCACCCAGCAAGACAAAACACTTTTCGCAGTACGAGTACGTGCCTTCCATCGAAAATACGTTAATTCTTTCAGATTAGTCATTTAGAGCTCAAGATGGCATTCTCGGTTGCTCGAATAATGCATTGAGGCGGGTGCATTGAGGTCCGATTGTGGAGTTACAGAGACAAAAAGGTTTTATCTTCCACTCAGAAAGCTGTAACGTAGATACTAAGCGAGCTGGCCATCTAAGCGAGCTGGCCACTCGACCAACTTTTCGCGACGCGTTAACTATCAACCACAATGCCTCAACTATCTAAGCTCTAACCAAGCTACAACGAAGCAGATATCCTCCTTGCTATCTTAGCTATTAACTATAATCAAATTCAGAGCGAAAGACGCGCTACATCAACGTTTAACGTCGTTCGATTAATACTTTAAAACCGACGCGCCGGAATCAAACCACGACGCGATTACGAGACTAATTTAAAGAAGCTCTCTAAGCTAGAGGAAGAGGTAATTATTAGATATATACTAGACCTAGATTCGCGAGGGTTCCCGCCTACACTAGACGCTATACGAGATATAGCCAACCAACTGCTCGCTACGCGTGGCGCTGGCCAGGTCGGCAGAGACTGGCCAAGGAACTTTGTCAAACGGAGTCCTGCCCTTACAACGCGATTCAATCGACCGTACGATCGATAGCGAGCTCTCTGCGAGGACTATAAGGTAATTAGCGAGTAGTTCGACCTTATGCAGCGTATTAAGGCTACGTACGGCATTATTAATAAGGATACCTACAACTTTAATAAGACTAGGTTTCTAATAGGCAAGATATCCTCTCAGCTAGTTATTACTAGCTCTAAGAGGCGTGGACGACGGAAGGCAATCTAACCAGGTAATCGTAAGTAGGCTACAGCAATCTAGGCTATCAACGCATATAGATGGGCGATTCTACCTTTTATTATCTTTGCGGGCAAGTACCACCTCTCTACGTGGTATAAGGGTAATAATATACCTTAGGACTAGACTATCGCACTAAGTGAGAATAGATAGATAACTAATAAGCTTAGTATTAAGTGGCTAAGGCACTTTATTAAGCATACTTATCAACGCGTTGGCACCTATCAGCTGTTGATCCTTAATAGTCATAAGAGCCACAACTCGCTTGAATTTTAGACTATCTGCAAGGAGAACAAGATTATCATAATTAGTATACCGCCTTATTCATCGCATTTACTCTAGCCACTCGATGTAGGCTGCTTCTCGGCATAGAAGAAGGCGTACGGGTATAAGGTCGATAGCCTAATCCGGAGCCATATCAACTACATTACTAAGCTTAAATTCCTACTAGCCTTCCGCGTAGCCTTTAATCGATTAATTACGAAGGATAATATCTACGCAAGCTTTCGAGGTGCTGGTCTAGTCCTATTTAATCCAGATGCAGTGCTATTAAGGCTAGATATCAAGCTTCGTACGCCGACGCCGCCAACTAGACTAGTTGATTAATAGGAATCTAAAACACTAAGCAACACGCGCGAGCTAGAGGCTCAAACAACTCTAATTCGTAATCGGATCCAAAGGCATCAGAACAGCTCGCCTAGTTCTATTATTAAATTAATCAATCAGCTCGCCAAAGGCGCTAAGCTAACGATCCATTCTGGCGTGTTACTACGCGATCAGGTCGCTTAGCTTCAAAGAGCAAACGAGGCAGCTATAAACCGTAGAGAGCGTAAAAAGAAGCGGATCTAAAAGTAAGGTGCCTTAACGAAGGTAGAAGGTAAGAATATAACTACTTAGAGAGAGGTAGAGGGGTAGATTCAAGATAAGATGCGCCAGAGCAGAGTAGAGGCAGGTGTGAGCCGATAGGCTTTAGCACGCTGTAAACGCTGTAGAGAGCGAGGGCATAATTCACGTACGTATAAGAAAGATGTAGTAGATAGTAGTTAAGCTTAAATAGCTACTATATATCTACTACTCTAATGCGTTGTTGAGGTATCGTGCTAAAGATGCGTGAAAAGTTGGTTGGGTAGCTAGCTCGCTTAGATGGCCAGCTCGCTTAGTATCTACGTTATAAGAATATAAGCATACACTCGCAGAATGACACGCAGGATCCTCCCGAATCGCGTCATCTCAGGCCGCTCGCTTAAGCTCCTTGGCTCGCGACATTAGCCTTGTTGCCCAACCCAGCGCCCGAATCCTGCTACTCCCTCACGATGCTACTCTAAAATGAGTCACTCCAAAGCACGATAAAATCCCAAAGCCAACACTCCATTTTTGCCCACAAACAAACAACAACAGCAACCATGGCGGTCAAATTCGACGCAAACAACGAACCCTACCTCCAACTCCCACCCCCGCACTCCCAATTCAGGCTCACGCCCACCCGCGAAACCGATGCTCCCGTCGTGATCGCCGCCATGAACGACCCCAGCGTCTACATGAACTTCATCGCCACGCCGTGCCCCTACCTGCAGCAGGACTGGAACGCGTGGTTCCCGATCCTCTCCAACGTGACGTGCAAGGCAGTCGCCGAGCTCCGGGAAGTCGAGGAGTGGAAGCGCGGCGGCATGGTCGGGGAGAGGAAGTGGGTCGGCGCGGGCCAACCCTTTCCCGCCATCAGGGAGACCGATCCGGAGACGGGGGAGGAGCGGTTTTTGGGGGAGGTGGCGATCCGGCGGGCGACGTTTCGGCAGGTCAAGGACGAAGCTGAGAAGAAGGAGATGGAGGAGAGGAATCTTGCGCGGAAAGCGGGCGATCCAGAGATTGAGTGGGAGATGGGATGTGAGTTGATGGAGGTTCTTTGTTCTGTTGACTTTTTTTTTGTGCGCACTGGTTTCCTTTGCCGCAGCATTCGTTGATCCTTTTCTCTCCCTCTTCATTTGTTGCAGAGCCTGGCATTTGCGCCACAATTGTTGGAGAGTGCTGACCAACGCACACAGTTTGGCTTGCTCCCTCGGCACAGGGTCGTGGAGTCATGACTGTGGTTTTGCGCGCACTGCTCAACACGTTCTTTGTTGGCTACATGAATGTCCAGCGTTTGAGAGGTGGCTACCTCGAGCACAATGTTGGCAGCAAAAGAGTGCTCGAAAAATGCGGATTCGTTTACGAGAGGAAGCTCGCGGATTTTGTCGAGATCAATGAGAAGAAGATTGGCGTCAAAGGAAAGAAAGCTAACGCCGTGGACATGATATGGAGGCCGTAGCCCGATAAGCCTCACCGATTCCTGGCTCAATACATATTCAAGCCGAGTATGCTGGCTTCATCTCCAACCTCAACCCTCCTGAGTATGTTTTGCGGTGGAAAGCGGTCCTTTTCACTCAACTGAATGAGGATGAACTACCTATTTCACAGATGAAATTTTACCATACATTTTTACTTGGCATGGCAGCTTTCGCAGAAATCCGGCAATGCCATTATATTATTTACAACGATCCCGTAAGGGGGTTTCCAGACGTTATAAGGAAGTTGTTTTAAAGGATTTCTTGAAATACAACGCGGAAGGAACCGTAAGTTAGAATCATCACCACAGCTCATTCAAACGATTTGCTCGGCTCCTGGCAGCACGCTTCCTCCGGGGCTTTTCGGTGGCCTTCGTCATGATTTCAGCCGGCTGATTCCAGCTATTCTTGATGAACTAGTTCCGGCTAGCAAGATCACTCGGGTGATTATGACGGAGTTATTGGGTGAGCGTAGCAGGAAAGCTGTTGCGCTTACATGCGCGGTTGTGGGAGGATCAGTCTTGCTGAAGCGGTGTTATGGTACCGCCGAGGTTTTCATCCTCTCTCATCTCACGTGCACAGTTACTCTGACTGGCGTCCATCCCTGCGTGCTGAGAAGCCCAGCGTACCGAGAAACATAAGCGCTGAATTTGGGTTACTAACAATTGATGCCAGGCTATCCCCAGAACTGATAAACGCGAGAATACGAATCGTGAGACGCGCTGTGCCAGCCCTCGCCACTGTGATGGCAACCGTAAGCATTCATCGTCACACTGCAGCACAATCATCATTATGAGATAATTGCACGTTGCCCAAACCCCGCCATATCAGCCTCTATCTTTGCCCAGTTGGACAATCCTCTCGAACACAATCTTCAGGGCACCTTTCTTCTGATCAACGAGTACGGAGTCATGGTTCGCCTCCGGAAACGTCGAAGTAGCAAAGTCAACCTTTTCCTTCACCCCATCGCTTTGCCAGCATTGCTCAAAGTACTTCTGTCCGCGCTTGGCGATCATAATGTCCGAGCCACCGAAGAATGCTTGGACACTCACCTTCGCCGCATCTGGCTCACGACTACCAAGCGCTGCTTCGTTGTCGGCTATTTTGCGGATGCAACTTGAGTAATCCGCGGCCTCTCCCCAGTCAGCATCGTTGCACCTCCGGAGGCAGAGTTTCACTTCTTCGTTCGCACCTGTGTTGCTCTCTGCGAATTGATAATTCGACGAAAGCTTCTCGATGAGTTTAGCCGTGTCTTCATCGAAGCCGTATTGCTCGAACGGCGTGGTGGAAGTTGACGTCTCTGCCCCGGGGACGTCTGTGTCAGCTGAGGAAGAGAGTAGCGCTGCTGATGACGAGATGATCCCTCCGGACCAGGAGGCGCTGGGTATGATCTTGTTGTTGATGAAAGTGTTGAGACCGGCCCAGGAGTCAAGCAGGCTGGTCGGTAGTTTGGCAGCGATTGTGGTAAGAGTCGCGCCCGAGTGGGTGATCGGTACCCAAGGCGCTATCATTATTGTCAGCTTCGTCCTAGGGGGCAGATAATCCAACAATTGGGCACGAACCCAAGAATGCTACATAGGGTGCCTTAGGGTCAAGGAGGGAGCGGTGGTGGAATAGCGTGTTGAGCGTGTACACCGTCCCAGCCGAGTGGGTCACCATGGCGACATGCTTAACATCGAGTCGTTGCAGCAGAGCTGGGACTGTTTCGAGCCAGACGCGCATGCGAGTATCGATGGTCACAGATGTCGAGCCTCCAAAGGCCGGTCTAGTCTATCCTCAGCTGGAGTCATTCTCGGCAGAGAGTACCATCTCGGGCATACCTATCGACACATATGACCCTTACGCCACAGTCTCTTGCCAGCTTGTCAAAGTGCAAGGAATTCCATCGTGTGCCAAACATTGGGCCGATGAAAAGAATGGCTGGAAGGCTGACGTTGTCGAAATTCGTCGTCGTCGAATATGTGACCTTAAGCTTCGAATGGCTTGCCGTCTCCGGAAGCCATAGAGTTTGGTGGAAGTTCTTCGTGCATATCACGCGGATTGCTTTGTCCTCTGGTGAGAAGGATGCCATCTCTGAAAGAACGCAATGCTACCAAAAGAAGAAGAGACGGGCTGAGCTTCGACGAGAGCAGGATCCTGCTTCCAGGTTTGCTAAGCGCGCACGGGCTTTTGCGGGACTTTGCTGGCTCGGTCTTTGTTAGCGATTGTGGTGATGATGATGGGCGCGCAAGGCGATTCTAGGCAACAAGGAACGCGGCTGCTAAAGATAGCTAGCACGTGACCGTTGATGCAAGTTTCTTGCCACGACTTTAAGCTTGAAGGTGGTATGAATGGGAAGAGTCTGTACGGCTTGCGTAAGGCAAGCCCGTACGAGGTGTCTATATACGTAGAAACGCGTATTGCGTAGCCACACATCACGTGAGAACATGATATGACATTCTGGAAGAACGCCACAGTTCAAGTCAATCGGGTATAGTATAGAATAATATATAAGTCGCGTGGATTAGGACCAAATAGATTCATATAGTTTTTAAGTGAAGCTAGTACTCTAGAGCTTAATCTATACATATGATAAATACCAACGTATACGTAGGAGTCGAGTTGCTTAAAGTTAAAGTACTTCTTATTTGTCTCCGCACGGGCGGTGTCTCGCCACATAGGGATGGGCGTTAGCTGGGATGCCTTGAAAGATAGTGTCTTGGAATGGGTAGCTGATCATGTTAAGCAGGAGCCAAGGAACCTACTGGTGGGTTGCTCAACGTCATCGACGGCGTTGCTGCCCCTGAAGAGCGTCTGCTGATCATGACTTCGAACAACCCAGACACACTCGATCCCGTTCTCATACGGCCCGGACGCATCGACAAGCAGATCTACCTCGATCACCTCTCTAAGACTGTTGCAAGCAGCATCTTTACTCGCGTGTTTAGTGTCGGCTTTAACGATGAGTATTGCAATGAGCTGGCGGAGGAGCAGCAGCGGCACGACATTCCCGCGCGTGCAAAGCTTCTTGAAAACCTGAGAAGCTGATCACGCCCGCTGATGCTCAGTTTTACCTTCTTGACCACCGCGAGGATCCCGCTGTGGCTGTTGGACATGCTGCGGACTGGATCGCCAAGTTGATTGCGTCGAAGATAAGGGGCACCAATGTTCTTGAGCCCACTGATGCTGAGCCTAACGCACAGCCTGAATCCAAATTTAAGAGCGAGTGCTTTGAAGGGCCTAGCGAAACGGTAAGCCCATCTTGTTCGGTTTAGTCTTTTCCTTTGTTTCGCTTCGATATTCCCCATACCTAACTCAAAATTGCATATTATTACCACCCCATCTTACCTTATTCAGGTGTTGCCGTGCATCAGTCAATTGAATCTCATACACACAATCGGCCTCTGTACCGGACGTAACGTGTATCTCATGTCCGCAGCGCGCCCAGACGACAACGGAACCCTAATCCATGGAGAATCCTCAAACCAAGATGTTTCTGCAGGGACCGAAGGCTCTGGGTACCGTACTAGTAGATGAATGTCTTCTAAACCATCCGTTTTAGGGCCGGACACGGCATGTCCGGCCTATCCGGTAAAGATGGAAAGAATCGCTTAGAGCTGCTTCTCTGCTCGAAGCTTGCAACTCTATCCCTGCCCACATGTTGCATGCATGAAGACGTAATAGCAAACCTTACTCTGCTCTCTTCTATGAGCATGACATTGTGCGTCCCTCCACTGTTAAGAGCAATACGGAATACGAGTCACTGCAGCCCAAACGAACTACCGCTTAGCCAAACCAACCCGGCGATCATTGGTCCGACTACAGCCGCGTCCATTTCCTCTTCGGGCAACCCGTTGGCTCATTTCACAAGCCACAAGACCCAATCTACTGGGGCCGTACCAAGATCTCGAACCCGGTGTTCAAAGTCGCTCACTTAGTTCACACCCTACCCGGGCGCCTGGATTACTCTTAATACTCCTACAAGCAAAAACGCCACAGAAACGCATCTGCGCACATTAACGCCAAAAAGGTCGCCAACAACGATCATCGGCATGCAACTTAAAACGAGCCACCAAATGTTCCGGCCGCCTCACTAAAAACGACGCCGCTTCCACTAACAACGCCCCTCCCCTCGCGCCCGCCCTTTCTGCACCTTTAGGCTCACCCACCCGCAGTCCCGCGAAACCCTGAACCCATTTCGGACCACCAAAAAGAAAGAAAGAAAGAAACAACAATGCCGCTCCTACGTTTTCTTTTTCCCCTTCTCACAGCCGCGCCTCCACCGCCACCGGCTGCGCACCCACAACCGGCCCTCCGCCCATCTTCTCATCAACGTCCACAACCGCGTCCGGATCAGGCAGGAAGTCCAGCCACGGCGCGGCCCGCGAGAACGTGGCGTACAGGTCGGCCTTGCGCGCGTCCGCGATGTACGGGCTGACCCAGCGCGACGTCATCTTGAGGTACCACGTGTCCTGGGCCTCGTAGCGGGTGACGACGCCGGACAGCGTGGTGACGGTCTGGGCGCGCGAGCGGTGCTGCCGCTCGTACGCGGCGAACGCGGCGGCGAGGTCCGTCGTCGTCGGCGAGGGCGTGGTGGCGAGGAGGGCGTGCAGGAGGTTGGTGAGGCGCACGATGCCTTCGTAGGCCGTGTTGGCGCCGAGGCCGGGGTTGACGGTTGCCTGTGGGGTTGGTCAGTTGGGAGGGGGAGGAGAGAAGGGGGAGGGGACTGACTTTGTGCGCGGCGTCGCCGATCAGCACGACGCGCCCGTGGCTCCACCTCTTCGACACGCCTTCTTCGAGCGGGGAGAGCGTGGCGCGCACGCGGGCGTCCCAGAGGTCTTGCAGCGTGTAGCCGGGGCCGATGACCGTCTTGCCGTACTTGGAGACGAGCTCGGCAGCGTCGGCGTCGGTGAAGCGCGGCACCGCGGGCGTGTGGGAGACCGTGTCCATCTTGACGTAGAAGAACCAGAAGACCAGGCCGGGCACGTTGGCGCACGAGAAGGAGGAGTGGTAGTCGTAGTACGAGGTGTGGATCATGCCGTCCTTCATCATCGGCTTGGAAGCGTCGTTTTTCGAGACGCCGAAGAGGCACTTGTATTCGGCCGTGAAAGCTGGCAACAGTCAGATCAGTTGTGGCCCGATGAGTATCAGCATGTGGGGGAGGCACATACACTCGTTAATCGCCTTTTCGAGCTCCGGTTCCGTCTTTCCCACCTCTTGTGCCATGAGAGTTCGCACTTGGCTATGGATTCCATCACTGCCGACCAGGATGCTGCCCTGGATGCTCTCGCCTGTGCTCGTCTGAACAGTCACGCCATTATCCGACTCCTTGTACGAGGCAATGGCTGTGTTTGTCCGGACTTTTGATTTGTCCTGGAGGTTCTTGTAGAGGATCTTGATGGCTTCACAGCGCTCCAGGAAAACCCAAGGACGGCCCATCCTGTATTCTATCAGCATTCCTCAGTCCCATGTTTTCAGGAAGTCGACTCACTTCTCAAAGATGTCGGCAAACAAGCGAGAATCCTCGAAGCACTTGCCACTTTCGTCGAAGTGCTGCCTATACAGGGAGGGCTGGGCAACACTCTTGATGTCATCCCACACGCCCAATTGCTCAAAGACTTTAATGGAGTGGGGTTGGAAGCCAATGGAGGCTCCCAGCTGGGGTCCGATTTCGCCCTTCTCAAGCAGGATGTAATCAATGCCGGCACGCTCGAGGCAGAGAGCGAGCATGAGACCGCCCAAGCTTCCGCCGGCAATGACAACCTTGAAGGGTGACGACATGGTGGATTATGCTGAACGAATGCTCGCGAGATATGAGGAGCTATTGAAAGGCAGTGTGCAAAGGTATTAATGCGTGCCCGTCCCACTCTGAATTTCAAGAGAATGTGAAAGAGAATGATGGTCTGAATCAGAAGAGTGGAAATGACTGAGGTAAAGCAGCTTCCAAGACTGGGCTGACAAGGGAGCAGGATTTAAATAGTCAGTTGGCGAAGGATGCTGCGGATTATTATCAGGCCACGCAGACTGGAGCGCATGTGTTCTGTGGATATGTACGAGGCCAGCCATGAATCGAGGGCGTTGCTAGCTGTTTCGGGGTCTGTTGATTGGCGCGACCACGACAGACTAGCCAGTTTTAGGAGCGCAGTGCGGATGGGCCCTGTGGAAATGGAGATAGTGAAGAACATGGCAGCCAATAGCGGGAGGCGGCAGTAGCGGATGCGGCACAGCAGGCCAGTGCGTGGACGGAGCGAGATCTTCAAAGCTTGTGCAAAGCATGCAGATTCAGGAATCCGGCATCTGAGCGACTTTGCAGCAACACAATCGCCTGTTGAAGAGGAAGTTGCTGAATGAACGCAGGGGCTCACAGGCGGTCGAGGATCCTCCAGGAACACAACCACCTCCTCTGCTCTCCTCGCGCGGCCAGGCCCCAGCCTCCCGCCCGCGCGCGAATCGACCGCTCCGGACTGTTCCGCTGGGCGAGCGGGTGGAAAGTCCCCGGCAGCTTCCCGTGTCCCCGTCGGCAGGCCTCGGACCATGGGAGAGCGCCCGCGGGGGCCTGAGGTCTGGGGTCTGAGGTCTGGCTGGGTCCGGGTCCGCCACCGGGAACACCTCCGACTAGCCAACACCGTCCCGCCCTGCCGCGAGCTGCCACTCGAACGCGTCGCATCCAGCCTGCTTTGCTCTGCTTGCAAACACGTAGTCGCGTTGGAGGTCAATCAATCTCCTAGTCCCTAGCTTCGTAGTCCGGCCTTTGAGTGACTATCTACTCCGCAGTGCCTGGACGATCCAGCCAGAAGTCGCGCCAACGCTTAGTCTTGCACCCGCCCGTCACGCCTCTCACGGCACCGCGTCCAGGCCTACCATCTTAGCTCCAGCCTGCGTGCTTTGGGCGTCACTTGTCTGCCACGCCGTCAGCCTCGAGAAGCGCCCGGACGCCTGGATTTGAGAAATCCTTTAGGATATTAGTCCCGCTCACACTTGCTGCACATGCATATCTACGCCTGTGTCGCTGAAGCCATCGCCGCCCGTTCGGCAGGGGTACTATGGTGCAATAGCTCCCGTATACCTACCTTCACATATTCACTGGGATCTCCCTTGTGCCGACAGGGGCGTCGCGTGCTTTCCTTTAATTAACAACAGCCGGCTCCCAACCTTGATTTCTTCTAATCTGATCTACTACAACCGACCCAATTTCACTGCCGCTCCCTCTTTTGTTTTGCCTTCCCCTCGCTGTCCACCAACATGACGGGCACTCTCGACGGGCAAGGCCTGTTCGCCTTGCTTCGGCGAGATGCCCATTCCTCGAATCATGCGCCAGCCGAGATCCCGATGGCTGGCAGGATCGTATCTGTGAGTCTCGATTCTGTTCTAGAGTGCGCTGCGGCTGATCTCCTGGTAGATGCTCCTATCTCTCGTTGCGCTGTGTATTATCTCAGTCTGCTTCCTCCGCCGCGTGCAGAACATCCGCAGCTGGTCGTCGTTACCTCTCGGTAGCATGCTTATCATCGGCATTTACCTGGACTCTTTTCTGTTCGTCTTCATTACGGCTGTCTTCAAAGATGTTGGCCTCAACGAATCCGTGAGCATCTGTAGGGTGGCCATCCTGCTCTGCCTCACTTTGTACCTGTCGACTAAAGTGTGTGTCTATTTGTTCCTTGTCGAGAAAGCCGTAAGTCAACAGCATTCTTATCTGCATGCGCCGGCTTGGTTCCCTGCTGATGGCGTCTTAGTACATTGTTCGCGGCAGCAATATCCCAAGACTCAAAGATAAGCTGCACATGTTCAACATTTGTGCAGCTATGGGGCCATATGGTGTGTTGGCCATTCTGAACATTATCTGGTAAGGTTGACGGCCTGATATACCTCGCCGCTCGAATTACCAACTCGAGAAGGCATTTCCGGGTACTAACTTGACCACAGGAGATTCTCCCACGTCAAAGACGGAACGTGCATCATCGGAATGGAGAAGAAAGCCCTGATGCCGCTCATCATCTTCGATGTCGCCGTCAATGTTTACTTGACCGCTCTCTTCATTGTACCTCTCCGCCGTACGTTGCCCGCAATTCCCGATCCCACCCATATGCGACCACACGATTGATTGATTTCCATTCAGGTCTATACTCCTACAAGAACAAGGACAACAACGTGCGCACCATGGCATTCCGCACATTCATCGGCTCCTGCGCGACCCTCACCTCCTCCGTCGCGAACCTGACCCTCCTCATGCTCCTTGACGGCGAGCCCGCCTGGATCTGCTTCATCACCTGCAACGCCGAAAGTAAGCACACGCGCCCATAACGTCTCCCCCCCCCCCCCCCCCCCCCCCCCCTTTCCGCCTCCAGTTCCAGCAGATCTTGCCAAAGAGGGGGAAAAAAAAAACTAATGCCAAAACCCCCACAGTCCTCTTCTCCGTCCTCGTCCTCCACTGGGTCACCTCGCGCGACCGCACCAGCCAGACCACCTACGCCAACACCTCCTCCCGCGACCCCGCCGCCAGCGGCAGCCGGGGCGGCCCCTCCAACGCATCCAACGCCCTCGGCTCGCGCAGCCGCAGCACGCCGAGCAAATCGAACATGGGCATGGAAACCATCATCTCCGAGCACTACCAGGCCCACGGCTGGCCGTCCGACGACGACGACGACCTGCCGACGGGCGCGGCGGCCGCGCAAGGCGTCGGCACCATCGGCAGCAGGGACTGGCCGGCGGACACGCGGTGCGTCATCAACTCGAGCTGCGCGCGCGGCGACGGCGCGGCGCACGATGGCGACATCGCGCTCGACCGCATCCTGGTCAGGACGGAGAGCGAGGTCACGCGCGAGGAGAGGCGGGTGGCGGGCGGCAGGCGGGCGGCCGGGTTGAGCATGGCGAGCAGTCGGGTGCCGGAGGACGGGGAGAGCGACACGACGGCGGCGAGTCGGGGCAGGGAGGGGAGCACGGATGGGATCGTGGGGGCGCACGTGCTGTGATTTCTTTCCCGGCTGGGGGGTGGGGTTTGTTCTGGTTTGTTTGAAAAGCGATGATACCAATCTCTCGGGTGTCGGCATGGTCTGTGGCGTTTTGGATGGGAGGCTCGGTCTTTTGTATATTCTTCTCTTTTTTTTTTTTCAAAGGCTCCGGCACATATGATCGCATCGCTGATGTAGACTTGGGGAGCGAACAGGGAATGCGGTAAGGCTGCGGCGGTCTAAAAGACCCGCGATATACACTGAACACCGGACGAAAGCTAAGTTACAGGACCTTTTAGAAATGGCGCGTATCTTAAACAGAAATCAATGGAATTATTGTAGAGAAAGCAGAAGATACAAAAGAAGAAACTCTCATAAACAAGATATAGATACCACACCTCGAAAAGAGATTAGAGCCTCTCAATCGACGTAAAGCAGTTCGCTAAGCCAAATATAACGTCTCCCAAGGAAGCTCGTCCGCGGTGGCCGCGCTGAAATATTGACGATACTCTCCAATAAGCTTCAAATAATCACCCGCAGCCTCTGGGCCCTCACAAACGTGTAAGTAGCACTCACCCACAAGATAGTACTTCCCTTCCTCTTCATCCATCGGCTTCAATACCATTGGTACGCTCGCACCTTCGATGATACAGACGATATCCCAGCCACTGGTCAACATAGGTGAATTTGCAAAGGATCTCCTTGTTTTGGTGATGTGTCGGCCTTGGTAGAATTTCGAAGCAACATCTGCGTTTCTCTGCGCATGTTCCTCTAACTCATGATCTGGAAGCTTGTTCATCGGATGAGCAAGTTGTATACAGTCCAATTTAAGAGCTTTGACCCTCAGACTGTCACCGAGAACTTCCGCACAAGCAGAGCCTTCTCCCGAACAGTTGAAGTTTCTCTGCAGCTTTGGTCTCCATCGGGAACGAGAATGTTGGAATGGGCTTCGAGCATAATTCGGGACCCAGGAAGGAATTGCGACTGGTGGACTGAAATTGTGTGCTTCCTTGCTAAAAAAAAAAAAATCTTGCGTTCTCACTAGAAGATCTTGCCATAGTTTGCAGTATGAAAAGAAGGTAAAGAGAAGCCCTGATGAGGCCTTTCGTGTCTCCGGACAGAGGTATGCCGACGTGATTCTCCGGAAATCCGAGTGGATATCGCGAAAATTGTTGGAATGATGTACAAAGAACTTGATGACCTAACACTCGCTTCTCTGCTTCAGCGGATACTCCTAACCACCTGTACAACTCCCACTCGGGCGATTCCCACTGGTACACCGTGTCGGTGCTTGATGTCGTGGATGTGATCTCTGGAATTAATCTTTTGATCTTTTTCCAATGATTGCAAGCGACCGCCACATAATCAAATGCGGGGTTTCCAGCTCTTTGTGATGCCTCTTCGATGTTCACTATTCTTCTTTGCAGTCGCTCGACATTTTCTTTCTCGTATGGTGTGAGAGTGACCAATTGATCCAAATCTGCGTTAAGGCCATGCCGCAAATTCGTCAGTGTTAACGCGGCTGCTTCCAAGTCACCAGTAGCGCCGAAGCCTGTCGCTACCTCAGTCAGCACGTCTAGGTGGTTTTAGTTACGTATGATCTGCGTGGTAACCTCGGTGAAGAATGATCCAACTGGTTGGTTGTAATCTGGGATGAGCTTCAAGTCATCAGGATGCTCCAGAAGTCCGAGAAGAGCGTAAATCCTGTCGTGCAGTCGAGTGGATGGACAATTCCTTGCGGCATGGAGCAATGACGGAATATCCTTGAAAGGCTTTTCATCCATCTGCAGGAGTACTGAGGGAGTCCTTCCTTCTTTGTCGGTTGCATCGAGGCCAAGACCTTGCAGTCTGCCTGGGGCGAAATTGTTCCAGCCCAACTTGTGTGAGCCAACTACCACGAATACTTCCCGCGCAACCGCGACTTCTTGGGGCACCCAAACTCTGGAGAACCACGGCCTTGACAGTAGACCTGTAAGTGTTGCTTGAGAGCCAATTCTATACATCTTTTTCCATTCTCTGAGCGCATCTAGGAATCCCTGAAGCATAGGGCCGCAATCGCTCCTCAAATGTACGAAGACACACTCAACTTCTGAGTAGATACTCCTAATCAGAGGGACCTGATGGTTTTTCTCCGTGTTGTCTTCTTGGTTGATGCAGACGGCATCTATCCAAAGCAGGCGGTCGCGGGCCGTATCTCGTAGATCAAGCAAGGCATTGGCGCAGTTGGAAGTGACTGGAAAGAGGCCGGCCTGAGTAAAGATGTTTACTTTGTCTTCCTAATCCCCCCAAGTGTAGGATATGGCTTCGTAAGGCGGGTGATCTTCGATGCTGAAGCGCAAAATCTCACAGAATACTGGCTGACGATACATTCCAGGAAGGAGTCGGATCAAGCGAAAGTCGGTGGGACTGGCCAGGGGCTTGTGCATGAAGTGTTTTGCAGCTTCCGATTGTGCTTTCTGCTTTTCTCGATCCAAGAGAGGACAGCCACAGCCGACGCAGAAAATATCACCGGAAACGCTTGTCATGTCTGGCACTGTGCATCGACAGATTTCAATCTCTTCCATGTTGAGAGGCTGAGCCTTATGTTGACGTGGCCGAACGTGGCTTGGAAAGATTCAGCTTTCTGGGCGGCGTGATGGTGTGATGGTGTGATGGCGTGATGGCTAACATTCGCGGGCGTCGAGCTAAGGGATGGTTCTGCAGAGAGTAAGCAATCAAAAGAATAACATGGAAGTTGACCTCGAGCCGCTTTGCGGCCTTACCGAAACTTCAAGACCGATCCTACTTCCTTAAATTGGAGCCTGCCTCCAAGCTACTCCAATGATGGGTCTGTAAAGCCGAGGGGAGGGAGACAACTGCGCTCTGAATGTTGAAAGTTGCTGGAAGTTTGCTACTATTATCGAAGAGTGAAGGAGAGAAGGCAGAGCAGTCCTGATGATGAGATCTTCCCTCGCGAGGCTGAAATGTATTAGGCAGCGAGGCAGAGAGGCGGGGTATGCATACAGGCTCATTGGTGGAAAAGTTTGATTCGTCACGCAGCATGCTGAATAACTGATTGGCACAGGCTGAGTAGCATCTTTCCCCCCTTTTCATATTCTTGGGACCGAGGCATGAAAAGTATTTGGGAGTACAATCCACTCCGATCAAAGGCTGTAACTATCACGCAACCATAACCCCAACTGTGTAACTGTTAGGAAATGAACCAGTCAAGAGTTCTATTTCTTCATCATGAAAGCGTGAGAAAAATACATCTGGATCACCATCTCTCTTCACCAACCCATCTCACTCCCATACCCACCCTGCCTCACTCCACCACCAGTCCTTCCCCTCCACCACGCCTTCACATCCACCCAATGCTCCTTGAACCCATACACGCACGCATTCGCGAACCCAATATACTGCGTCGAGCTCTGCAAAATCCCCAACGCCCTACTATAATTCCCCGTTGCTTCCGCAATCCTATTCGCAATGCCCGGCAACCACAGGATGAGGTAAGTAACCGGATACATGTTCAACAGCACCATCCTCCACACATCCTTATCGATGTTATTCGTCTGCCTGATCCTGATCCTCGGCGCCGGAATCAGCTTCTCCTCGCCCTCCTTCTCCTCCTTCGCCTTCCCCGAAAACGCCTTGGGCGGGGGCAGCGGAAAATCGTCGTCGGCCTTGCCCGCGCCAGGCCCGGTCCGCCCGTTGACGGGCCCGTTGTTGGCGAGCCAGAAGTTCATCTCGAAGCCGTTCGAGTCGTTGCCGTAGTCGAACGAGTACGAGCGGCCGCTGGTGTCGCGCATGCGCAGGCGCTGGTGCATGTACGAGAAGACGTAGATGTAGATGCAGAAGGTGATAATGATGATGGCGAAGCGCCACCCGTGGCCCAGCGCGTACCGCAGCCACTTGCGGTCGTTGCCGATCCAGCAC
Organism: Botryosphaeria dothidea; assembly: GCA_011503125.2. Classification (NCBI taxonomy): domain Eukaryota; kingdom Fungi; phylum Ascomycota; class Dothideomycetes; order Botryosphaeriales; family Botryosphaeriaceae; genus Botryosphaeria; species Botryosphaeria dothidea. The sequence continues at coordinate 2,612,827 of WWBZ02000073.1, forward strand.
CAGTTGCCCGACACGGGCTTGATGGCGTGGATGCCCAGAGCCGTGCTGCCTGTGCGCCGGTGTCAATTAGGACATTTTTTGAAATAAGGAGAGAGAAAAGAGAAACTCATGGACGGAGTGGGAGTAAAGACGTACTAGTGATGAGCGGCACGACCCATGTGGAGGCGCAGATCAGGATCTTCTTTGTCGTCGATGCGTACAGGATGTACTTCTTGAATTGGATCGTCAGAAGTGTTATGACCGCAATGGCCAAGATGGAGAAGTCAACCGCCTGTGCCTCGAATCAGTCTTCATTGCTCTCTCGGCACAGAAGCCAAGTCGCAGGATGCTCACCTGCACGGAAAACTGGCCCACCCAGCCATTCAGATCGCACGCTGAACCGTCTTGAACAACACCATGATTTATCACAATGTAAAGGCCCGATATCGTATTGTTCAACGAGTTGATGAACTCTGGAGGAAGCGAGTAAGCTCGACGTCGTGCACACGACTAGCGCGGATCCCCAAGAACTTACCAGCGACTGTGAGATTCAGGATGAGCGCGTACCGGAAGGACCTCCGCTGCCCGCCGAAGACGCACCAGAGCGTAATGACGATGCTCGAAGCCACGAAAGAGAGCATGCTGCCGACCAGCGTCGGGATTGCTACCGCCGGGTCCCAGACACCAGTGTCGAGGACGTCGCGGGCTCTGCGTATCATCTTTAAGACCAAAAGAAACGAATGTCAGTCAGGTTTGTTGTGTTAAAAAAAACGAGCGGAAGTTGCGATTGCAACGAAGGAACAGGCGCGCAGTGGGTCGTCAGAATCCAAGCACGATCGTAAAAAAGAAAAGGGTTGAGGGATATTCGAGTGCTCGAGTTTCTAAATGGAGGTTGGCCTTACCATCATGGCTCCTCCCTAAGCTTTTTTCTAGTCTTCTTTCAGAATCCGGGATGCCGCGTCATATCATGCGATCACTATAAGTGGCCGGCTTTTCCCTGCGCTACGAGTTGCGCCGCTTCGTCTTCTCTCTTTTCTCCGGGAAGCCAAGAAATGCGTTGTCGTGGTCCTGCACGGCGCCTTGTATAAGAAAGAACCAAAAAGAATGAATGAATTCGCTCCGCCAGGGAGATGAAGGTCGGTCCGTTTAGAACAATATAACAAAAAGCAAGATGGAAGTCTAGTCCCCAGGCTTTCCCACGCGTCTCTCTCTCCACCGGGGCCTATGTTTGTGAGGCTGAGCTCTACGTATATAGAGGTGCACGCCTAATAGGGATCTGATAGGGAAAAAAGTGCACGGGCGTAATGGGGGATCTGCTACCTCGAAACAATAGGCGTCGCGGGTAGAATGGTAAGCGAATGAATACGAGGCTCTCACGCCGTAGGGCGGATAGAGCGGCATCCTGGTCTATGAAGGAGAAGCCTCCGGTCAGCCTTTCCACGCGTACTTAGCCCAGAACCACCACAAAGCTGATCAATAATGGGGGAGGACTGAGTCGTGAGCGGGCTGAGTGTTGGGGGCAGACGTGGTGCTTAGGCCGCCAAGGGTGGTCCGAAAGTCCGTCCGAGTACGACAGGACCAGCTACACCATATGGAAATACTCCGCGCTGCTCGCCAAATGCGCCGCGATAGTCGCGGGTGTTTGCCGATTGGGTGGTGAGTTGCAGGCGCATCCTTACCTCTGCCTGGCATATACCGGGAAAATCTTTCAGGATGAAGGGAAGCAGGCTGATCTGGCTTCTTCCGCCGCCGCATTCCCTGACCGTATATGAAAAATAGTGGCAAGTCAGGCAGCAAGGCTACGTTCGATCCATCTCGAAGCCGGGGTGGTATGACGAATTTGACCATTTGTCCGTGTGGGGTTGAGCCGTGTTAGGGTGCGCGTATAGACTAGAAAGTGGAAAGCTACGTAACGAAGGACAGCGGATTAGGGGAAGATGAACATAACAGGTTTCTCTAAGAGCTAAGAGCAAGGAAAGATTATTAGAAAAAATCTTGAAAGGTACCCATCAGCTTCCAACTTTAGCAGATGTAAAACATAATCATCACTCACCGGAACTTGAGTGAAACTATTGGCTTTCCCACTAAAGAACAATCAGCAAAGTGAAGAGCAAAAAGTGATCAGTACGGCGCCGGTTCTCGAACATCCGAGAGGATCTCCGCTCCTCGTGGTTGCAACGGTCCATTTGTACGTAGATCGCCAAGTCTTGAATGATCGTCAGGACATCCGTATAAGGTTATGTGAAACGACAGCATTATCTCTTCCACGGGCCTGGGACAGCCTACGCAAAATAGCCATGCATGATAATTGTGCCGGATTCCCGGGGGAGCAAGGACTTTCATATCTACGGGCATTATTACTATGACGTATGGGACTCAAAAGCGTTCGGACACTCCAGGCGTGAGGTCAGGGCTCGGAGGGTAGCCGACGGAATAGGGTAGAGCCGTCGTGACGGAAATAGATCAACAACTTGCGGTACATGGCAACTACCGTCACCGCCCGAGACATCAGCTTGGCATGCTCAGCGCTTCACGGGGAAAAGACTTGCTCACCGGGGTAATTCGCTCGCCGCAGTAACCACGCTGTTGGATGTCCAATGCCCGCCATCCAAACCTATCTCCGCGGGCTGTTCAACACCCACGACCCGACCTTTCCCCCACCCACGCTCAAGGCCCTCACCCCGTCCCACACCCTCATCTCCTCAGAAGTATTCTCTCCGACGCCCCGCCCTCCCCGCTCCTCACAAACACGCCCTCTCCTACTTCGGCCCTCCACTCGTCTCCCCCCCATTCTTGACCCAATCCAACCAACTCCCCCTATACTCGCCCACCTTTTCATACCCCGCCTGCTGCGCCAACTGCGCGGCACTGCTGCTCCGCACGCCGGCCTTGCAATAAAACACGACCTCGTTCCCAACCGGCGGCTTCTGGAAGCCGAACCGATCCTCGAACTCGTCGGCCGCGAGGAACAGGCCCTCGGGCGCCGATGCGATCGGCATGTTGTGGGCGGTCGGGATGAAGCCGGCGTCGTACTCGTGCGGCTCGCGCACGTCGATGAGGATGCGGTTGGGTTCGGGCGAGAGAACGAGGTCTTTGATCTGCGCGCTTTCATGTCAATGACTTGCAGGCCTACGTAATAGGTGCGGAGGGGAATATATGGTGACGGGGCTTGTAATTGGCAGAGCGAAGGGCGACCGCGGAATGAAGAAGCGGGTCGGTCACTTACGCCGTTGAAGTCGTAGACCTTGGACTTGGAGCCGTGCTCGGCCGAGTGCCAGCGGATCTGAGAGGGCTGTTGCTTCTGGATTGTGGGCTGCAGAATGGCCACGCGCGGCGGCTGAGCGAAAGCTGCGCGCTGCAGCGGGGAAGCGTGGCGCGCAGCCACCGAGGTGGCGGAACGCAAGGGAAGGCGTGTCAATGCTCGTCGGGAAGCCATTGTGGGATTTTTGGAATAGGCTCGGCGAAGTTGGACGGTAAGTTGCGGAAGGATGGAGGAGCTTCGCAGCGTCGTAGAGAGCTTTCCCCAGACTTTTTGCGTCATATCGATGCGAGCTACTTATCGGGGAAACACGTGATTATTAATAAGCCCGGTCAAAGCCCTCATCACTCCAGGATGATCAATGCTCCGCAGCTGGCATTGACCAATGAATGTTCACGTCATTTCACGATCCAATCGCATGGATGGGGTCGGTTCATCTATCATGTATCCGCTAGACTACGTATGCGCTAGCCACATCATCGCCCAATGGTTTACCATCATCGACCACCATTTCGTAGGGTTATAGTGTGGGAAAGAGAAAAACGAGAACGCACAGACAACCCAATCAAAACGCCGGGGGGTAACGAGCGGCTAAACAGTAGGCGAGAGTGGTTAGGAAAAGAGCAAAAAGAGCAAATTGGTATATTTCTTTTAGCGCCTTAGGAGAGGGAAAGCGGACAGATCAACAACAGCAAGCAAGAACGCCTCCGAGACGAACAACGAACTGAGAGGATAACAACCGCGCCGCATACACGCAACAAGAGCAAGCACCACGCATACATACAGACGAACGACGACCGAAAAGCAGCATTCGCTTTTTGTAATTCGCCCGGGGTATATTGTCTTTCATAGCCAGATTTCGGTATCGATGATGAGGGAAAGGTGAGGGGGTATTCAATCGTCGTAGTCAGTCGGGGTATCTTCATCGACGAAGAGAGAAAGAGCTTTTGTGGGCTGCACGGCTAAATTCTTTTTTGTGGTTCAACGAGGAGGCCCAATCGGGGCCGGGTATCCAGAAGCAGAATGGGAAGTGCTCGGGCGTCCACTGTCAACCGACGCACGGGTATCGTACCGGGGCGTCATATCTCCAGGCGCCGCGGAAGTAGTGGGGGTACCGTGAAAAGAAAGTTTGGAAGAGTTCGAGTGGATGCCAAAGCCAGGCGCTGGGAGAGGCCAGCCGTTGCTGTGGGAATGTTCATCATCAGGCAGGTTAATACCGCTGTCGTTCCATGGGTTACGGTAGCTGCTGGTGGACTCGAGAGACACCAGAGAAGCCTTCGAAGCGTTACGAGAGGCGTGCGTGAACAGAGAACCAGGAGAGTTCGATCCGTTCTTGCGACGCTCGATGAAGGAGGAGAACGACGACATGCTGCCGGGCTTGCGGAGTCTGTCGAGGAAGCCAACCCTCTCGTGAAGCGAGTGGTTGTCGTCGCCGAAGACGGACCGGGTAGGCGAGTCGGTCGAGTCAAGGCGAGGCTCGGCAGGCTGAAGGACCTTGGATGAAAAGTAAGGCAGACTGTCCTCGAAGGAGTCGGACTTCGGTCGGGGGAGGGCGCCCTTGATGATCTGAGCAACCTCGAGACCATGTCCAACGAGGCGGGCGATCAAGAAATCAAGCGCATCCTTGAGACCACCCGCGTAATTGCGAGTGTAGCTCATGACGAGGCTTTCGATCGTACGATCAGGGGCGTCGGCCGGCCCGGGAGTAGGCTCGTTGAGATGAATCTCCATGTTGTACTGAGTCTTCATCTTCTGAACAACGTCTTTCTTGAAGTCCTCAGACCTCAAGAAGTCCTTGAGTTCAGCCGGAGCCGTGAAAGTCATCTCATGATTTTCAGGGACCATGGCCTGCCGAATTGTTAGTGAAACCATGAATGAGGGGTGACAAAAGTTTAACATACCAAGAACTCATCAACGGCCTGGGGTACCTGGTACTCAGGACCGGAGACCGTGACAACGTCGCTAGCCTGCTCAGTGCTCGGGAAGACGATCTTGCAGTTCCACTTCTTCTCGAGGTCCTCGATCTCAGACATGCGAGAGATGAGCTCACGGTGGTACAGACGGTTGATGACGACGTGCTCGGAAACAAACTCTGCATCGACCTTCTCAACCATATCCATGATCTCCTGCTTGACGAGATCGAGGTTCTGCGCATTGCGAGCAGGCGTGCGGCAGATAACGTTGTCGACCTTGATGTCATCTTCTTCCTTTCCAAGGCCGCCGCGATCCATAGCATTAGAGAACTTGACGAAGACGGAATACTTCTTCATGATGCGCTGGATGTGCTGACCACCGATGCCGATAATGCGCTTGTGATACTGGTCAGGCACGTGGAACGAGATCGCGGCAGGCATCTCCTGTTCAACAAGATCGAGACCACCCTTGACATCATCGTAGCGGTTACCGCGGACGACAATGTAGAAGTTGTACTCGTTGAACCCGTCGAAGACAATCTGGACATTGCTCTGGCTCATGATCTTGTTGATCTTGCCGTTCTTCTTGCCGCTGACGAACTCCTTGTGCTCGTTGGCAAGCTCAATCTTGACGCTCATCTGATACTGAGACTTGCGGACGAAAGGAATGTTGTTGATGACCATCATGGCAGCCTTGACGGCATCATCAGAGCCACTGATGTGGAAGTTCAGCCTCTCGAAGCTAATCTCAGCACCAGAGTTGATGCAGATGTCCGACAGCATGGCCCGCACATCGTCCGGGGTGGGAGGCCGTTGGTGAGCGTCAGGGTGGGTGATGCACCATGAGGCGCTGTAGAATTGGCCAGCCTATATATATAATGATCAGCAATCGTGGAGTGGCACAGGTAACATATATGGAAACATACCAGAGCCATGAGCTCCCGCACGGTCCGCTCAACGTTCAGAACATCAGTTCCCTGCACACGGATCGGACCGCGCTGGAATCCCAGTGGGGGTAGCAAGATATACGAGCCGTTGTTCTCGATGATCTTGCGGACCTTATCAAGACGCTCGAGCAGAATGCTGTCGATCTTGCTGGTGGTGACGATAACCTCCTTCACGAAGGCACGTGTGCTCAAGACAAGATCATGCAGCCTCCGCTTGGCCTGCAGTATATCATCTGGGTTCTCACCGGTGATGATGATTTCGTCCTCAGGCCGTCGAATCGCCCCTGGTGGCGTGTAACCATACAGCCGAGGGAACGGCGGCGGGAAGTAGATGGCCGTGTTCGTTGCAGATTCGATCAACTTGATGTTCTTGCGAGCTCGACCACAGATGAGAGTGTGCATCGAGAGCTCAAGCTTCATGGTGTCAACATGGCGGTGAAGCTACACAAGGGGACGTATTAGCAAAAGCATCACGCGAGTCAACAAGTCACGTACAATCTGATCGATCATGATCAGAACACGCGTCTTTGCGTGCTCCGCGCTCTCCATATCGCCGTAAATGGCACACCTAAGGCGCTGCTCCGCATCGTGCAGCGTGCCATTGATGCTGGCAGACTCGATATCGATGGGCTTCGGCTGCAGCAGGAAGATATCCGCCTTCGTAACCTTTGCAATCTCGTCCAGGTGGTTCAAGACCTGCGACTTGACGCCGTCGTTCTCAAATACTAACGAATAATCTATGTCCACAGTGGCACACCGCTAAGCGCCGAGCGAAAAAGTTAGCATCCCACGGCGCCTAACAACCGAAAAGGCAAGTCCACGGGCGATGACGTACCAGAGAGATGGGCGTCTCGTTCAAAACCTGACACCGCGTCTGGCGCACCTGCTCAGCCTCTCCCGACAGGCAGACGTTGGTGACGAGGGTGGTGACGCGCTGCAGGCCCGGCAGCGGCTTTGGCTCCGATGAAACGACAGTGGCCTCTAGTTGGCCGTTCGTGTTCGCACTCAGGTGCTTGCATAATGCGCGCAGGTTCTCGACGTTGGCGACGTGCACCGGCAGGGTGTGGGTAGGCGGCGGCGGCGAGCCCTCGGGAATCTCTTCTTGCCGGGTCCACCGGGCAAAGGCGCCGGGACTCGCGTAGATAACATCGTCGGCGTCAGGGCCGGACAGGTTGGAGGCGAAGGGGACGTTGAACGACAGGTTTACCCAGGTGCCTGGTGTTATGGTGGGCGTGACGGCGGCGGCGTTGGACGGGCGTTTGACGGGCTGGTTGGGAAGGTCGTTGTGTGATCGTATGCCGAAGCCCATCGAGGGCGTCATCTTCTCCCATCCATGGCGGGCGGTGCCGGTGAAGTTGGAGATTTTGTGCATCGTAGGCCGGCTGCACGCCCCACGACAAACAAAAAGGCGATGAAGAGGGAGGGGGGAGGAGGTTGCGGGTGTGGTGGGTGGTGAGGTGATGGGTATGGAGAGCTGGGGTGGTGGACGTTGGAGCGAGAGAAGGGCGTAGGATTTGGCGAGCCTGACTGGATCGTCCGGGCATCGCCCGGGAGCGTTCGTTCGATGAAATCAAGGCCGCCAAGCGCGAGCGCGCGAGCCGGGCTGTGCGTCGTGTAGATCCTGCCCTGCTGCCAGCAACACCACACCCTGCATGCCACCCATCGGCTGCGCGCTCCAGCGACATCGTCGGCGCCCTCGGCTTGTGCCCGTCTGCACCCAGCGCGAATCGCCCGTTCCCGCCTGCGCGGCGAGGGATGGCGCGACAAGCGTGTTCAGATGCAAATGGGCCCGCCCCAAAACACTTGCCCGGCCGCGCTGCCTGCACCACATACACGTCGGCCACAAAGGCACCGCTCCAGCACGGACGTACGCAGGGCGAGCCGAAGCATTCGTCTGGACGCGTGTGCTATCATTGTCTCTGAGCGCTGGCATCCGTCTAGACGGACGATTCAAACTTGCCGTGCGTATACGCGCGCTGCCCTGGTGCGATACTCTTGGGACCGACCTACACCCTTGTCAGCTTCCAGCGCACCCCTCGTCGCCCTCCAGAAGCAGTGCGGTCAGCGAGCACGCGACGTCTGCGCTCTGCCCACTGCGCTCCGAGCGCGCTGCTCAGCCACCGCCAGCAATCAGCGGCAGCCGGCCTGGGCACACGCTCTCATCTTGCTTGTCCAGCTGCTCGTCGCATGCAGGTACACTATCACCGCTGGCGCCTGTCCACTAGGAGAGGCGCTGCGGCCAGACGCGGCGCCGGAAGGGCTGGCAGCGAAGCGCGTGTGGTGCTCTCCGCACGCGATGCTGGGCTCCACCGTAGCTGCTAGAAAGAAGGGCGCCCACAATCATCGCCCACACCAGCCACGGCCATCGCCGCCGCGTGGTGCGCGACCCTTTTTTGGCTCCACGCACTGCACCACACGCAGATGCCAGAACGATCCCGTTTCCCGAACCTTAATCGCTGGTCTCAGTCTGGGCGAGGCCCCCCGATGCAACAAAAAAAGAAACAATAATTCACGACAGAAAGGGCGATCAAGGGGTGAAGGGCCATCTCAGACGAGCTCGCTCCCCCAGCTCTGGGAACTTCACGTGTTTTTCTGTTTTTGTTTTTTTGTGCTGTGAACCGCGCTGTTTTATTAGAGCTGGGTTCGAATGAGCCTCTGCTCTCTTAGCATGCTTTTCTGCCCGTCCTGATTCGACCGCATAGCGGCACGCGGAAGCCCCGGCAGCTTGTTTCGTCATACCTGAAAAGCTGAGCGCCCCGAAAGAGACTCCCTGGCACCTACGCCTGGCTGCACTATGGGCGCTAACCGCCCGTCCACGGTTCGCGGCCGACACTGTCAGCGTCCGCTCCTGTCGGACGAGCAGCCGTGTCTCTCGCTCTCGTGTGGCTTCGCGGGCCCGCAGGCGTGTCAAGGCGCCGATCGATGACGGCGTCGAGGAGCTGTCGAAAGGTGCCTGCCCTCGTTTCTTGCGAGTCTCGCATCAATCGGATACGATGTCTGTTCATCACACGGAGCCACCCCCTCTCCTCCTGTAGCATGTGACTGGCGGAGGACGTCTGGTCAACATACATGTAGCCTGATAGTGATGAAGAAGTGGCCAGAACAACAGGGCAGCAGCTCTCTCCACTCTTCCTCGAGTCCACACAGATCCGAAGGCGGCCGTTTCACCTCTGCAGGATGCTGGCCAGCCCAAAACAAAGAGACAGCTGTGCGTCGCCAAACCTTCCAAAACCCCACTAATGTCTGACCGACGCCAGATGTCGAGCAAAAGTGCGTCATACCCGAACTGGGCAAAGCGCTGCTCCCTCGTGAGGCATTTGACCTCCCCTCAAAACGCCGCTTGCGCTTCGGCCCTCCAACTGCACCGACCCGAACGAGTCGGCGATGTTCGGGGATACTCCAGAGTCAGATCGTCAAATGCGAGGCGACGGAAGGTCCATTCTTTGTCATCGAACTCCGTCAGTCATGTGGAGAAGAGGTGCAGATCTCCTGCATCAATTACGCACATTATGCCTGCGGGGTGGGGGCTAGCAATCGGGATATTCTCTTTCTCCTTGCCATTCTATCCAACCAGATTCAGGCCGTTTTGCAGAAGCGAAACTGCACACATGACGCCCGTTCCCGCACCCCAGCCCGCTGCGGGCTTCTCCCCAACCAGTAGTACATGAAGATAAGGATAATGCAACAAGTCTCAAGCCTCGATTTGCACCAGCCCATGCAATGCGCTCAAATCCAATGCGTCCTCCCAAACGCAACAAAAATCATGCCACCAAATACGTATCTCATCAGTATCTGTACGCAACGTTCCGCGGTTCCCCGCCGTACTCTTGTGCCTCCATGGGCCGCTCGACAATCTCCTGTTCATCCACATAGCGACGCTGCGGAGCGTATGCAAACCGGCGTTCCTCGAATCCATCTCCTTCGTGCACCACACTGACAGCCCGATATCCGGGAGGCAGCGGTTCCGCCCTCCGGGCATATCCCCCACCTGGCGCCACGCTACCATGCCGAGACATGTACTCGGCAGGGACTTCCCGCCGAATAGCCTCTGGGCGCACGCTGTAGGCCCGGGTGATAAATTCACCTCGAGGAGGCGGCATCTCTTCGTAACGCGCAGTCGGATGTCTCTCCAGCGGCTCTTGCGCTGGGACCAATTCTTCCCCAGGACGCATGGAATACTCTCGCTGACGGTAGGGGCGGTGCGGGTCTACGATCTCAAGCTCAGGCTGCTCAATATATCTGCGTGATTGGGGTGGCGGCATTCTCTGCAAGGCGTCTTCCTCCTCGTACGGCTCCACACGAGCAACTGGGCGCATGGTAGGCTCCCGAGTCCGCGCTCGCTCGTAGAGCATTTCCTCGCCAGCACGCCGAGGGGCTGGTGCGACAGATGCCCGTCTGTCCACCACTGCCGACTCCGTATAGTACCTGTTGCCATATTGGTCTACAACCACACGTCTTGGAACCGGTGGAGGGGCCATAATGGCGGGCGAGCGTATCCTCTGGTAAGGATCCATGGCATAGGGTGGAGAGAGCGACCTGTCTGAACGAATGTACCGAGTTGCACCAGGTCTCATAGATCCTTCACGGTAGATCGGTGTGGAATGGCCATCAAGATAAGCATGAGAAACGGCGCGCACAGTTTCATACGGGCTTGCCTGCAGAGGAGAGTAAGGGCGCCTGGCATACTGAATGCTGGCAACCCTCCTCAGATCCTGGTCATCTCGTTCAGCCCGCCGATATGCCACGCGAGAGGGTACGCGCACGATTTCTGGCTCGACTTCATATCGAGGTGCTGGTGGGGGCTGATCATATTCCATGTAGTAAACGGGACGCGGCGCGTCCCTCGGTGACACAATCTCGATATCGTCGTGCAGGGTGCGCGTAGTCCTGCGTCTGGCGTCTTGAGAAGGCTCTGTCAAACTGCCCAACGGGGGTGGTGAGACCGGTTCTTCCTTGATGTATGGCTCCGGGGAATCAGCAACGCGCTTGTTGTTTAACACTCGCCTTTGCTTCTCAGCTTTCTCAGCTTCCTTCGCTTCCCTACGACGCTTTCGTGAGTTATTCTGCTGACGAGGTGCAGCTGGACTCTGACGGCCTGAGCGCGGTGAGTTGTCATTTCGATTTGCATTGCCCTTTCCGCGGGGACCGTTTCTCGGAGAAGAATTTGTGCTCGCGGCAACTGGCTGAGCACCGGAGCCTCTCGATGCGTCCAAGCCCGGTACTTTGGCAAAGGTCAGCGGCGAAACGCGGGCTGGCTGAGGGGCCACTGGTGTCTGGATGTGATTCGTGATAACGGGGACGGTTGGGGAGGGAAGCGAACCATGGGTGCTGTTCTGATTTGCTGCCAAACTCGGGCCATGGTTTTGCGCCGGGGGGAGGGTCGTGAAAGCTTCGGCGCCTGGTGGTTCGTAATCTGACTCCTCCCCGTCCTCTACCAGCTCCATGTCGTCGCGCATCTCCATCTGGGAAAGAGTCTGGGCATCTGCCTCAGTGTTACCATTCAACGGCAGCCCAGCCAGGGCAGCTTTGCCATCTGACGCGCTCGCAACACCAGAGGCATCATGGTCGCTGGAAGACCAGCTGTTCGCCTGGCTTGAGTAGTACGAGTTCTCATCGAAAGGGTCACTGGTCGGGCTGTTGCTGTTAGTCTCTGAGCGTAAGCCAGATACCGGTTGAGCAATCGCAAGTGCTTTGGTCAACACGTCTGAAACGTCAAGCGACTCAGTATCAAGACCAAAATCTCTGTCACGGGACTGTACCCGCTTCTGGTCCACCTGATCCTTGAGTATGCGTTCAATCCTCTGCCGCTTGAGCTGAATCTCTGCGCGCACCAGATCATCGGACTTTGTCAGAAGGACGGGATCGATACCGGACGAGGACGGCTTCAGAACTGGGGGTCGCTGGGAGCTTGCAGGCCGAGCAAAGGATGCAGAAGGGGTAGAGTTGTATGAGGTGGTGCTATGCGAATTGTGCGAGTAGGAATGCTGGGCGGTGCCGTTGACGGCCCCGTTGAGAGGCGGACGAGAAGTGGGCGGGGGCCGGCTGGGCAGCAGTTTTTCTAGAGCATGGTCAGGGAGCTTGAAGCGAGGGTGCTTGCCCGCAAGCACTTCATCCCGCAAATGCAGCAGCTGCTGGTAAAAGTCTGCGTAGCGGCGCGTCTCGGGGTCGAGAGTATAGCCGTCGCCGTTGGCCTGCACATGGGGTGCTGGCACAGCGGAAGCCATGGCAGCGCTGGGCGGCGTCAGTAGCGGGATGGATGCACGCGCTGGAACGACCGCTTCAAACGATGCACGAGCGCGATGAAGTCGATGGTGCAAGTGTTCACGGTGCCGCGCGGCAGCCGGTGGAGTTTTGTACGCGGAGGAGTGGGCAAGGGTAGGTGAGCGCGCTGCAGCCAAATCCAAATATTGGCCTTGGCTCGCTCGCCGGAAAAATGCCGGCCGCCAACCGTGTGAATTCGCATTTCCGGCTGGCGCCTTCCCGAGTCCTCGAGGTTCCCGATGCATGAAGGCGGTGCCCACAGCAATCCCGACAAGTTTCTGATGCGGCAGATCAAGCACTCCCGGCTCGCCCACAAGGCGTCGTAACAACACGACCTCCCGAAATGTTGGACCATTTAGGTTTATTCGTCTTGAGGACTCGGCCCATTCCACTGATGCTGATTGACATTTGTTTCCTTTGTCACGTTGAAGCACGGTTTCTAATCGACTTCGCGTCGACTTGGATGTTACTGCACGAGGAATGTCGGCCAGCCTTGTTGCCGTTCAGGATGTCTGTTCATGAAGCACCAGGTGCTCCAAAGACTGCGAGCCGCATCCAAGCCGATGCGAGCATGTATCTTTCAGCAAGGATTCCCATCGTCTTTCTTTGACGAGCGTCTAGGTTCGATCTAGAACGTCAAATGGATCATAGGATTGACTGGAGAGCTCGAAGTTGAATAGCCGGGCAACGAGCAAGTTGCAAGAGAGGCCGTGGAATCTTCTGCCGGAAGCGGTGCCGAATCGCCGAGGGCTATGATTCCGTCCATGATTCATGTGTCACTCCCCGACAGCGCTGCTGGTGACTCCTTCTCGACACCGGCCATCGACGCGTTATAGAGGTGTATATGGGCTCGCTTTTCGCTAGATCGCAGTCTTCCCTTTCATTCCACCGTCAACCCAAGCGTTTGCTCTTTCGATCTTCGGAGATCCACCGCACGTTCAGGGTTTCAAGGGCTTTCGGCGCTGCAGCAATGGCGGAATCAGCGAGCAAACCCGTGTTCTTCTTCGACATAGACAACTGTGTATGTCCTCATTCATCCCGTGACTTCGTGTCCAAGATGGCTGGCTGCTGACCTATGATACAGCTGTATTCCAAAAGTAGGAATCTTCCATCCAACCGCTTTTCAGGAATGCAAGTCTAACGACTGTTGGCCGCAGATACACGCGTCGCAAACATGATGTCCGATCTCATCGGTAAGTTTCCCAATGACGTCGTTAGCAGCAACCACTCAGAGTCTAGACAAGTACTTCCAGACGCATCTATCCCTCTCTCAAGAAGAGGCCAATACCTTGCATTTGAAGTACTACAAAGACTACGGTCTGGCCATAGAGGGTCTCGTCCGCCATCACAAGGTAGACCCTCTCGAGTACAACAGTAAGGTTGATGATGCTTTGCCGCTCGAGAAAGTCATCAAGCCGAACCCCCGACTCAGAAAAATGCTTGAGGATATAGACCGGAGCAAAGTCCGGCTATGGTTGTTCACCAACGCCTACATTAACCACGGCAAGCGAGTTGTAAAACTGCTCGGCATCGAAGACCTCTTCGAAGGCATTACGTACTGTGACTACGGTGCCGAAAAGTTCGTGTGCAAGCCACACAAGGACATGTTCCAGAAGGCCATGGATGAGGCAGGCGTTGAGAGAGTCGAGGATTGTTACTTTGTTGGTGCGTGCCACGATCATCCCAATTTTCTTGTTGAGCTCATCTAATCGAAATTAACACAGACGACTCCGCCTCCAATGTACGCGCAGCCCAGGAGCTAGGGTGGACTGCTGTGCACTTCGTCGAGTCCTCGGAGTCCACACCGCTGCAACAGGCATCGCAGTATCAGATCCGCGATCTTGAGGAGCTTCGGACAATCTTTCCCCAGTTCTTCTCAACGCCCCCTAATGATCCACCCCAGAAGTCGATTCCCTAGATCAGATCTTCACCCGAAGCCAAGATGTTCACTCGGGTGGGAGAGTCTAATTAGACTTTACGTGTACAGTAATTGATTGCCTGAGTTCGCTTCCACAGAGTTCGTCACTGCCTGAATGTTTTTGGCAAGTCGTTTGGTCATCTCGTCATTTCTAGAATTCCAAAGTTGGCGTTAGATCTCTTTGCTTTTATTGGACTGTACAAGATTTCCCTACAGATCATGTGATTGATCCGAAAGTCGGAGGGGTCAGTTCCAAGAGGCTCTCTCGACATTATCAGCCATCATACCACTCCAGCCGGAGCGTCTCCAGTAGCACTTGGCTCCGCCTCATCCGCTTTGTCTTCCAGTCCCGGCTTCCCAACGTTGGCTCCATCCTTAGAATCATCGTCTTCCTTGAGATGATGCCCATAGTCCTTCCAAAGCTGCTTGACAGACTTGCCAAACAGGTCTTTCCATAGTTTTTCATCGTATTCCTTCCTTCTCAAGAACTCATTGATAGCCATGACGCTTCCATGGCCATATGTCTTTTCCAGATAATCCAGGAAGTAGCCCGTATGCTGGTAGCCAGCATCCCAGTCGCCATCAGCTTCCTGCTTCCAATGAGGCGGAACGAATCCGCTCCGCAGCCGTACGTAATCCGCAATTCCCTCAATCAGGCCGCCAGGTGCTGTCCCGTGACCATTCCATTGCCAGCAGTGCACCATCTCATGCCGCAGCACGCCAAGCATCTCCTGCTTCTTCCTCTCCTTTGAGATGTGTGAAATGTACTCCAGCGAGAAATGGATTTCTTTGTGGTCGTTATCAATATCCTTTCCAGTGGTGTAGGCAACACCGCCCATAGAACGCAGAATCAGAGTGATGGAGCGGACGGGAGGCATGTCCGCGTGTGGAGAATAGAGCAGCGCAAGGACGCCGGACACGGCCTCCTCCAAGGCTTGGGAGGCATCCAGGTGGGCGAGGAAGGCTTTGGTGCCCTCGTGTGAGAGGTCGCGCAGCTCCAGACGCAGCAGCGGCTTGCGCTTCGGCACGGGCTTCTTCGTAGCCTCAGGCGCGGGAACGGGCGTCATGGTCTGGAAGTAGACGGGAGGAAGAGGCATGCTGGTTCTGGTAGCGCAGTGCGGTACCTGCTGAATATAGCGCGCCCCAAGCGGTAGGACGTTGGCAACGGCGTCAGCGATATACGCAAGGGCACTGTGAGTCAGGGATGCGGGGAGCAAGGGACGAAGCCAGGCTGCACCCAGGCTGCAATGAAGCTACGTCGCCGCACAAGTCGTAGCCGGCAGACAACGGGGCGAGGGTGTGAAACACGTGCTGAGCAAGCGAAGTTAATGGCTATGAGAATACGGTCGCCTCATTCGGGCGACACGAGCTTCCAGCGCTCCCGGACGGACGAACCGGAGGACTGCAGCAAGAAGGCAACGGGCATGTTTGTCATCGCCACGAGCAGCAGGTTCATCATTTGCGCGCACAGAGGCTGGGCGCAGTCGGAACGCTGCTGAGCAAGGGCGGTAGCGACGAGAGTGGGGCGAAGCCTGGGTGCCCGGTCAGCACGGCTGCTGCCCGGGCGGCTTTTCCCAAACAAACTCCACCGTCAACAGACCCTCAACACCACCGCACCGCCTGCGCCAACGCCACCATGGAGGACCAGGCAGAGAGCCTTCTGGCTACGCTGAAGAAGTCGTCGGCCCCGATCGACCAGAAATTGACACAATTCAACAGCCTCAAGAGCAGCATCAAGCATTTGCGCGTCCCCCAGGAGTGCACGACAACCATCTTCGAATGCGTGCGCCTTGCCATCGCCGCGCAAACATCGTCCACCCTCGTGTCCACCGGCTTCTCGACCCTCGGACACCTCGTCAAGCGCCTACACTTGCAGAGCCAGACCCAGATCACCGCCCAGCAGTCCAACCAGCTGCTGCCCGTCCTCCTGGACCGGTTAGGCGATGCGCGCGAGAACCACCGCAATGCCGCGTCCCAGGCGTTGTCTGACATCTGGCCCTACAACCACGCGGGTGTCGAGAGCATAGTCCGCGAGGGCGCATTAGGCGGCACCAACAGCCGCGCGAAAGAGGTGGCTATGCAATGGGTCGTCAAGGTCAGAGCTCGAACGCGCGCGCGCTCAAGATTTTGTTGTGTAACAAACAAACTGACCCCGCATAGATGCACGCGAGCGACAACCTCCCCTTCAAGAGCTTCACTCCGTACCTTGTGGCCAATCTTGAAGATCCGGATGGCATGGTCAGAGAGACCGCGAAATCTGCCGTCGTGGAATTGTTCAGGTGCGCCTGCGCGCTGCCTGGTTTTGCGTGGGAGACTATGCTGACGAAGCCACAGGAACGCGCCCGATAACGCGAAAAACGATCTCAAGAAAAAGATGAACAGCCACAACGTGCGGAAGACGATCGCCAATTACATCATAGCTAATCTTGGCCTCCCCGGCGCGGTCGAAGTGGATGCGAAGGCCTCCACCGCCTCTGGACCTGCCTTGGACGCCGGCATGTCGGACAGCGTCGGCCCGGAAGCGCGACCCGCTCCTTCCGAGACCATCTCCATGGAGCCCTTGTATGTTTACGGCCACAAGGAGGTAGAAGAAATTTTCCGGGAGATGCACCAGCATTTTGATGGACGGGAGACGGAGCACAATTGGTTGCCTAGAGAAAAGTCCATCCTGAAGATCCGCCGTATGCTCAAGGGAAATGCGCCAAAGGATCACGAAGCCGCGTTTGTTGCAGGCGTCCTGAGCCTGCGTGATGGTATGCTCAAGGTCTGCAATTCGCTAAGAACGACACACGCCTCCAACGGATGTCAACTGGTGCAAGAACTCGCACGGACACTCGGCCCTCTTATCGACCCCATGGTGGAGATCATGTTGCAAAACTTCATCAAAATGAGTGCCAATACCAAGAACATTGCCGCGCAGAACGGAAATACGACGGTCGACATAATTTTTGCTCACGCTTCTTACAATAACAGAATGATGGCGCACGTGGGCTTTGCTGTTGCGGATAAGAACGTGCAGCCACGCATTTTCTCGGCAGGATGGCTGAAGACCCTCTTCCAAAAGAACGCTGCACACAAAGGCCACTTCGAGCATGTTGGAGGACTGGACTCCGCTATCAATATTATCAAGAAGGGACTTATCGACGCCAATCCCAAAGTCCGCGAAAACTTCAGGGCAACATACTGGGCCTTTGCCAAGATGTGGCCTGACAGGGCTGAAGCTATTATGGATTCTCTGGATGCCAAGGCGCAATCTTTGCTTCAGAAGGATTCCAATAACCCCAATGCTTCGGTCGGCTCTGCGGCTGGCAAGGGAACGATATCCAAGCTCAAGTCACAGGCGTCCCGCTCATCTCTTAAAGACACTATTGCGGCGCAAAGGAAGGCTGCTCTTGCGGCTAAGAAGATGCCAGACCGGCCCGGTTCGGCGCAGGCTACCTTTTCTCCCGTCAAATCAGCCTCAACTCAGGAGCGTCCCGCCGCTGGCTCACTCTCCAAATCCTACCATGGTCGCCCACCATCTGCGCTGTCAAACTCCAGAACACAGGCTGGAGATAAATCATCATCAGCCAGCTCTGGAGGCGGTTCCTTGACCGCCAAGCCAGTCCGTAGGCCACGTATGGCACCGCGCCCTCAGACCGCAGACCCTTATGCTTCTAGGAATCGGAATGCCCAGCAAACGGAGACGCCCTCTATGAGCCCGGCCGGTAGCCCAGAAAAGAGCACAGCCAAGAAGGCCAGCACTTTAAGAGGGAGACCACGCGCGCCGTCTAACAAGAATAGTCCTATCACTAGCCCGCCACGGCCAAAGTCCCGTTTGGAAGCCATGCACCGCAAGTCTCCTAGCGTGGGCAGCGTGACAGCAAGCCCGTCTAAGGTGGAAGATCTCACCATGGTCATGCCATACCGGCAGCGACCTTCCCTAGACAAAGCCATGACGGATGGTCGACTTGACAGTCACACGGATGATGATAGCTTCACTATGGTGATCCCGAAGGTCGATTTCTCCAGGTCTGAGAACCAGAGGTTTTCACCACATGCGAGCCCCTCCAAGATTCCTTCGCCACGCCCCCTTTCCTTGTCCGCAAGTCTCGGTATCAGCTCGCCGGAACTCCGAGCCCTCGCGCAGAACAAGACTCCGAAGCCCAAGTCACCCGAACGTGCATCTGCTAACGACCCTATCTCCACGGAGGAGGTCAAGGTCTACGAGGATCCCTTTTCTGGCGAGGCTCAAAGGCCGTCAGATGACGAGAAGCCTGTCTTGGAGGAGTTGCCTGTGAACGAGCAGAACCGCGATCGCCGTATGAGCAGCGAAACCCCCGACCCTGAGCAGGGCGACTCAAGCGATAGCCAGAAATGCAACGGTGCAGCGAACGGAGGTGAGGAGGTTGTGCAGGACAGGGCAGAGGTCCTTCGCACCCGCCGCCTGCTGGCTAGCGGAATCGAGCGCATTCGGGCCAAGACTCTCGATGCCCACGGTTTCCGTCGTCTGCAGGACGTCGTCAAGGGCGACCTTGACATCTGGGGCGAGCAAGACCAGCGCTTCGGCGAGCTCTTGATAGCTCTGCTCGAGTACTTGGAATCACCCGTCGATACGAAGACACCTAACATCAAGGCCCAGAACTTGAAGACCCAGGTCCTCGGCACCATCCGGGCCATGCTTATGCTCCACCGCAAGAAGTCCGGCCCTTACTACGCCCGCGCTCTTTGCTCCGTGCTCGCTGCCCGCGCCCAGTGGGACACAGCCAGCCACATCACCACCGAAATCGAGAAGACGGCCGATGAGATCGTCAAGTACGGCCAGCCCGCCGACCTGATCTCGGGCATCCTCGACTTCCTCGACTCGGCCAACGCACCCAACTCGCCCGCCTCGGCCGTTTCGTCCGACCAGAGCCGGCCCGCGTCCGCTTCGCCGTCGCCGCGCACCGTCACTCTGTCCTTGCAGACCTTGTCCAGCCTGCTCCAGGTCTCCGCCGCCAAGAACGTTCCCGTCACCGAGGCGCAGGCGCAGCAGCTTGGCCGTCTGGCTGTCAAATTCCTTGGCAGCCTGGACCCGGATGTCAGGAGGGCCGACATGGACTACTGCGTTCAGCTGCACGAGCGGTTGGGCGGCGAGCAGGATGGTGGCTTCTGGAAGGCGGTGAGCGGTGCGGATAAGGGCCATTTGAACCTCATCACGTACTATCTTGCTAGAAGGAACAAGGCTTAGAGCTTGCCGGTTGTTCGAAACGGTAAGGTTTGAGTTGCAATCTTTCTTTCTCTTTGGGATCTTTTGTCGGGGACCAGGTAAAAAGGAAAGGAGGACACGGCCGCTTGATTGGAAGCGAGGGGTATCAGGAGCAAAAAGGGGAGTCTTGTTGGAACGTTCGATCGTTCGTTGCGCTTTTGTGTTGTTCGAGCACTACAGCGTGGCAGAAGAAGAGTTTTGATTCTCTGGCAAACGAAGCGAAGAACTCGATGAGAGCAAGAAAAAAAAAGTTTCGGCGCTGGATTTGGTGGCTTGGATGATGAGGAAATTTGCGGCAGTGCAGGCGTTTTTCCCCCTCTCTGACCTCTATACACCTTTGATGGACAAGATTTTCCTTTTTGCCTCGTCCTCATTTCTTGGTCTTTCTTCCCCTTTTTTCACTTTATTGCTGCAGACGAGCGGGCTGGTTGCGGTAGTTTTTCCTCGAAGCTATTTTCTTGTTGTTGGAGGGGTTTCCTTACGGCCTTTACAGTATACCATACCACCTTCCTTCTTCTTCCCCCTCGGATTTGCCCGCTCCAGCGAATTCTAGTTGGTTTTTTTCCCCTCGGTTTTATTCGTTTAGGGTTGTTTGGGGATCGTAGGGATTCGGAGGGAGGCGTTTTTGAGCGGTATACCTAGCTTTTATTGTTGCTTTTCTTGGGGTTTCTCTCAAGATTATTTTTCTTTCCTTGTTTCTTTTGAACAGTGTTCGTTCTTCATAGGGTGTATAGTCCTTGTTTAATGCTACGGTCTCTTTTTTGAAATTCTCCCGTGTCATCGGACGTTGCTCAACTTTTTGGTGAGGGCATATGCTTCTGTGAGGTTAGCCTCCGGAAGAAAAAAGCAACCTGAAGTCAAAAAAAGGTGGCAAGCCACGTTTTCTTTTCTTCTTCATGTCGATCAGGCGAGTCAAGCTTCTTCCGCGGGCCGCTGTGGATCTCTCTCTAATAAGGGGCGGGGGCGTCGGAACGGAACGACTCGAGGACAGGTGTTTCATGAAGAGAGTCAGTTCTGGGCTGGGAGGGAAGATGTGAAAGAATGAAGCAAGTATTGCCGACATGGTTATTACTTCTTCCATTGGGGAGGACAGAGTGGTACAGACGGGCTCGTTCGCCTATATGTGAGCGTTGTTATACATGATGATATCCCAGCAGTCACCGGCACGTGGTGGGTTGGTGTCAAGGCCGGGTGCCGGCATGAAGACTCAGGGATGCGGAGAGGTACGTACGTTTGTGCGAGCTGTTTTGTGGCTGAAAAAAGGCGTGCGTTTGAGCCACCCGGTTCCGAGGCAGCGCCCCGCTTGCTGGATGGTGGGTGTGTATCTCTGGTCTTCCCGCTGCCCCCCGGGGTCATAATATAGGGCTGTTATGGCACGCCTGGGTCGCAGATGTTTTCGCTGATTTTACTGCATTTGGCAAGAGGATAGTGTGGAGCTCGATCTATCATTGGTTCTTACGCCAACCCCGCGAATGCATCGTGAGTCTCGCGTCTACGTAGGTATGTATGTACTCTTGCCCCCTGGACGTCGTCGTGTCTATCGTATTGCGGTTCCTGTCACTTGCGTGCATGAGGGGTGGTGCTAGAGGATGACGCGCATGATCCGGAAATTGAGCAGAAGGATATGGGTGTGTAGGACGCAGGGGGATAACTTAGGGGAAGTCTGGTGGGAGGACATCATTCGTCGGGAATAAGGGGGGAAACAAGCAGGAACTGTAGGCTGAGGGAGGGCAGCGAAATGTGGCTGGCGGGGTTTTGTTTCTTCGGGAAGGTCAGGTCTGCCATGCTTCTTGGTAGTACGTGCGATGCTGAGTGGCAGCGGCGTATGCAGCATCGGGATTGTGCAGAACAGAAGGTGACGTTCTGGGCGCACGGCGAGGACAACACATGCCTTGACATCTCGCCGGTGCGACGGTGGCTAAATCGTGAATGCTCGGATAAATCAGACGGGTGGGATGTTGAGAGGTGGGATGTGGGATGCCGTTCCTGGTGGCTGCTGAGCTCTGCAATGAGAGGTCGAGGACGTGATGCCGTGCTCTGGTGGGCTTGGATCTCTGTGTTCTCGGCAGGCGTTCATGCAGGCACAATTGTCAGCTTCAAAATCCAGGTCTGGTCCATCCCACGCCTCTCGGTACCCTTCTTCGATAGTGGGCATTGATAGCGAACATCGGGATACCCGAACGGCGTGACGGAGACCCCCTTTTACACGGGCTCAGGGCAGCGATCGCCAGCCCCTCGCTGATGTTTCGATAAATGTGAGGTGAGTGTTTCTATAAGTGGGGATGCAGTGGTCACCATTTAGAAATCGATGCCCGAGGCAGCAAGGCGCGGAGACGGGCGGCCGGGAGGGGAAGCGTGTGCCGAAACAAGGCCAGCGATTAATATCCGAAGTTATGAACTACGGCAACGGTGCCTGAGAATGCGTAAGCCTCTCCCGGCGGCGTCTGCCCCATCCCCCCATCGCCAGCGGAGGCGGCCAACCCCCCAGGGGACCCTGCAGATTCGTATCGACGAAGCTTGGTGGCCTCCGCTCTGTTGCGCGCGCTGGGTGTGGAGAGCGCGATGGCTGCGTCCCCCAGATTTTGGCATTGGCAGGGCGCGGAACGGTGGGGCCCAGGACAGAGGAGAGTTGAAACACTTGTCATATGTCAGGTCCCTTCCGCTGGAAGCTCGTCCAAGGCTCATTGGATGCTCGGCATCTTCCACGCCGTTGCGGGCGAGGCCCAGGGCCGGGCTGTCCAGACTCGCGCGGTGGGGCAGATCTCAGCAGCAAGCTCGCGGGAGCGCGAGGGCGGGAGCGCGGTGCGAAGACCGTGTGTGGTGGATATATAGCGGCGCATCGCGCGCACAGGAGCGCCGGGAGATGAGCTCTGCGGCAGATCCAGATCCTGCAAATTTGGAGATCCCCACGGCATGGCAGCGTCCACATCGCGCGGCCGCGGCGGCGTGCAGGAGGGAGGGTCGGACGGCAAGACACGTGTGCAGGGGAGCTGGTGTTCCCTCCTGAAACAACATTCAGACTGCGGCCAGGGCTGGTGGTTTCAAGGCCCTGCCGCCGCGACTCAGCGTGCGTCTTGGAGGGCGACCGCCCCGGGCAGATCACGAAATGTGACCAGCAGCAAGCACGGCCTGGCCGATGCCTATTTTTGCGCGAGCGCTGGCCAGGAGGCACGCTGAGTGGGCGGGTGCGCGGCGTCGTGGCTGCTCTGCCGCGCCCTCCGGGATGCTTGGCCGCAGCTCACGTTAGACTGCGATCGTGACAATCGTGGGCGCGCCTGCGAGCATCCGCCTGACTCGCCCGCGCGACGGCCGCCGTCGTACAGGTCTTGGGCGTGTTGTTTGCCTGCAGCAGCAGCCGCAAGCAGAAACAAGAGCAGCCTGCTCCGCGATGGGGCGAGTTTCAAGACGGCCGATGGCTGCGCCTGGAAGGTGTGCAGCGCGGCGTGTGAGTGGGCGGCTGCATGGCGGCTGCTCACTACAAGGTGCCCTGTCTATCCGCTGCTCGCTGCCCGCATCGCTGACGGCGGCGTCGAGGGCAGCAGCAGTGGCTTGCAGCACGCTGGCTGGCTGGCGCTCATCGCGGCCGGTGTTGGGGCGCGCGCCGATTCGCGGGCGGCGGCGAGCAGGACGGCGGATTAGTAGCAGTTGATGAGGAGAGCGGGCTGGACTACTGATCCTTTATGTGAAGGTCGCGCAGTAGTACGTACTCTTGCACGCGGCACCGGCGGGCGATGGTCGGCAGGCAGGGCGCGGCAGGCCTGGCGGTGGTGAGGAGAGTGCTGGTGTGTAGCGGGACCCTGACTTATGTCTTTTCGGGCTAGCTGGCGCAGCGCAGCCAGTTAGCTCTCGTCCACCCCCGGGCCCGATTAGACCATCGCCATCCGCTCGACGCCCTCCAGACGGCCGCGAGCCCTGCTGCGACTGCGACCGTACGACTTTCTCCTCTCTCTTGCGCTGAGACGGGCCCAGTCTGCCCGCCCGCCTCCTCACAGCTCGCCGCGCCCTGTCATGCGAGCGCCCGCAATTGCCCTCCATACCACCTGCCGCGGCCTCCCTTAATCCAGCCCGCCCGTGGCCCCGAGCCCGTAGAGCCTCTCCCAGCGCGAGCCCGCGAGCCCTCCGCAGAGACGCGCAGCCCTACCGCTCCTCTGGGTCTCGCGAACCACCACCCTTCGCCCTCCACGCTCCGCGCACCTTGCTCCTGCCCGCCGCCCTGAAGACCGTCTGCTGCACCCCGCCACCATGGAGTCGCCCGGCGCTTACCCAGACTCGCCCGGCATGGACGATATGGACGTCATCTACCACTGCAAGGGCTGCGGCGAGGTACGCCTTCCCCGCTCAATTGGGATGTTGGAACGTCGCTAATGTCTTGCAAGATCTTGGAAGAAGGCAAGGCCTTTGAGCTAGGTACGGACGGATTCCTCACTTTCCCCTGACCCCAGAAAAGCTCCCCTCGCGAGACTTCCTCCGCGTCGCTGCCATGAGCGATACTGACCACGACGACCTAGCCGGCAACCGATGGCATATCGACTGCTTCCGCTGCAACACCTGCGGCACCCTGCTCGACTCGGACGCGAACCTCCTGCTGCTCGGCGACGGCTCCCTGATCTGCAACAACTGCACCTACAGCTGCAGCGCCTGCAACAACAAGATTGAAGATCTAGCCATCCTCACCGGCGACCAGGCCTTCTGTGCGAGCTGCTTCCGATGCCGCAACTGCAAGCGCAAGATCGAGAACCTCCGCTATGCGAGGACCTCTCAGGGCATCTTCTGCATGAGCTGTCATGAATCGCTCATGGCTCGACGGCGGAAAAAAACCAAAGCTCAACGCCAGCAGGCTGACAGCAAGGCTCCCATGGTGCTGGACAAGTCGCTGCCCGCTCTCCCCCCGAGCGCCGTGCCGACCAGTGCCTTCTCGCCAGAATTGGAGACTCCGCCGGAAATTGACACTCCAGACGAGCTGTCTCCCCGCCCTCGCGCGGCGACCTCTGGTGCTAGTGTGAACTTGCGCCGCGAGGCCTCGCCCGCGTCGGCCGATAGCCCTAGCGGTAAGGTAGTGCGCGGTGGCCATGAAAGTGGAGGGCTGACAGGAGCTGTAGAACCGCAAACTCTCCCCGCGAGCACGTACAGGGAAAAGAGGAGGTCTGCCATGCCAATGTCCACCAACTTCGATGACCCCGACGGAATGTTCGCCAATGTGCCTTTTGCGCTTGACCCGAACCCCGCCCCTGGGCCCTCTCCGTTGGCCGACAGCAGGACCTACAATGTGGAGGAGGACAAGAAGAACCAGCGGGACTACTTCAATGGCGGAAAGCCTGGCACTTCCTCGCATCGGGACTTGTTGAAGGAGAAGTCCGGATCCTCGAGGTCCAGTTCTTTGGAAAGGAGGAGCAAGTCCACCTCGAGCCCTCACATTGCCTTCCAGGAGAAGGGCCGGGTTGCTTCCAGTGATCGCATGGACACTGTCCGCCGCAAAGACATTGGCTCCGCGAACGCGTCCCCCAATGTTGGAAGCGACAGGCCCCGTGTCCAGCACTCCACGTCCGCCTCCACTGCGGGCTCTTTGGGTGAAGGCTTCAAGCTGCAAGAAGTACCGAAAGACAGGAAGGCCAGCAGGACTAGGTCGAGATCCGACCTCCGTTCGCCAGACGAGAGCGTATCATCAGCTCGCAAGGATGCCTCGGAATCGAGTGCTATTACATCTCCAGTCAGTACCAACTCCAGCTACACGCCCACGTCGCAAGAGTACGAGCGCACGGACGATCATCACCATGCGTCTGCTCCCTTCTCCGCCTCAGCCATCGAAAGGCCCAAGAGGGGTGATTCTCTCGGCGCGCCTCAAAGGTCCAATACCGGAGGTCACTCCTCGCCGGCCACGCCCACTGGCCCCCGGCCTGGTGCCCATGAGCGCAAGGCATCTACCAGCTCTGCTCTAGCTAATCGCGACATTAACACCCTCTCGCACATGAATGGTGGTCTAACTATTTCCAAGCCTGTGGAGTCGCCCACATCTAGGAGTATCATGGATGGCCCGCCCCCGCGATCCGCTACGCGCCCAGTTCTTAGCTCCAAAGATACTAGTGAGTCGTTCACGACGCCTAGAGCCCCGCCGCCGCCTCCCGGCAGCGGTGGCCACCGGCCGCATGAATCGATTAGTAGCACCATCAGCGACGGCTCGACACACCCGATGTCGCCCTCGCTTTTGCGCTACAGTGCAGGTGGCGAGTTCTCGGTGGATGAAGATATGGCTCGCATCTTCAGGGATAACGAAGAAAATCACTCGTCAGTTCTCCGACGTGTTTCGAACGCCGTTAAACATGGCCGCAGTTTTAGTGACAGAGGATCCAGGTCTTCCCTATCGCAAAAGTGGAAATCGCCACACAACGGCTCCGTGG
Organism: Botryosphaeria dothidea; assembly: GCA_011503125.2. Taxonomy (NCBI): domain Eukaryota; kingdom Fungi; phylum Ascomycota; class Dothideomycetes; order Botryosphaeriales; family Botryosphaeriaceae; genus Botryosphaeria; species Botryosphaeria dothidea. The sequence continues at coordinate 2,638,726 of WWBZ02000073.1, forward strand.
ATATTAGCAGCCCTACCTCAGCCTCGCCGGATGCCAAGGATGACCCAGCTTACCTCAGGGCTCAGCTTCGCCAGGCGCAGCAGCGCATTAACGAGCTTGAGGTTGAGGTCGATAAGCTTAACGAATCGGCCAGCAAATCCTCTGATATTAAGCAGGTGAACTCAGAACTGAAGGAGAAGCGATCTACGATTGCAGTTTTGGACACGCAGCGCGAGGTCGTCATGCGCGAGTTGGATATCATGACCGAGCATTTGAAGGCTGCCAAGGACCAGCAACGCCCATTGGATCTCCAGGCTTTCCAGTCCGCGTTCTTCCGTGATTTCGCCTCTGAACTCGAGAAGTTCAAGTCTAAGGCTCGGGTCGAGATTGAGGAATTGGTGCAAAAGCGGAACGAAGTCAACGACGATATTCTGAACCTCATAAAGATGAAGGATAAGGGCTACCAGGAGTATGAATCTCTCAGCCAGAAAAATACCCAGTTGGCCCAGCTCAACAACCAGCTCGTGGAGACGATCCAGGATCTCTACAAGTCGTCTGCTCGCGGTCCCAACGGCTCGGCAGCTAGCAACCCTCTGGGTATCTACACGACTAACGGCAAGGACAAGTCCGACGTTTCCATTTCCGAGATCGAGAAGGCCGTGAAGGAGCACCAGATGAACCGCCTCGCTGAGGACATGGAGCAGTCCACAATTGAATCAGCGCCCAAGATCGTTGTCATTCCTAAGCAGAAGGCGAACAAGTTCAACTGGAAGAAGGGCGGCCAGGCCGTTGCCAAGAACGTCACCAAGGGTCTTAAGGGTGCATTTGCATCTCAACAACCAATGAATCAGCATGACGCTCTTACGGTCGGAGGCGCACCTTATGGATCCCTGCAACCTGGCAATACCCCCTTGCTGGAACCCTCGGCTGCGCAGAAGGCTGGTGAACGTGGCTTTGGCTTCTTCGGCAGCGGTCAGAAGGCCCAGCAGAGGCCTATTCAGAAGCCTATGCACAATCATAACAATAGCACAGCTCAACTCGCGGCTGCCGACGGGCTGTTCGGTTCTGACCTTTCGGAACGCTGCGATTTCGAGAAGGCCACTATCCCGAGCATTGTCCGCAGGTGTATCCAGGAGGTCGAACTCAGAGGTAAATATCCACATTATTTCGACGAACAAAATGACTTCCTTGATATATTAACAGAATCGCAGGTGTGGACGTTGAGGGTATCTACCGTAAGAGCGGTGGCTCTGGCCAGGTGAACCAGGTGCGCGCTGGCTTCGAGAAGGACCCTGAATACGACATTTCCGACCCGGATCTCGACATTCATGCCGTCACTTCTGCCCTGAAGCAGTACTTCCGCAGGCTACCGAACCCTCTTATTACGTTCGAAGTCTACGATGAGCTTCTCGCGGCCGGCCAATTTCAAGATATTGATAAGCTCGTGCCGGCCATGCGTTCCGCCATCGATAACCTTCCACAACACCACAGGGATTGCCTTGAGTTCCTCGTCTTCCATTTGGCCCGTGTGATGGAGCACAAGAAGGACAACCTGGTAAGTTTTCCCGTCTTACTCGTTTACTTTCGGTGACATGTGCTTACTCTGTCAAGATGACGGCTGTCAACCTTGCTGTCGTCTTCGCCCCGACTGTCATGCGCCCGCAGTCGATCGAACGCGAGATGACAGACATGGGACCCCAGCGTATGGCCATCCAAGCGCTTCTGGAGAACAACAAGGCGGTCTTCGCTCCCGAACACGAGGTCGTGAACCAATTGTAAAGTCGACTACGTTGATCCGAATGACGGCGAACGAGTCTCTTACTTCTCCCTTTCCTTTTTTCAAACTTGCTTACGACCGAACCAATTTGGATTCGTCCCTACTTGCATTGCGTCATGTGTTGTTCTCATTCATGTAGTTGGGTTGTCGGCTCTTGTACAGCATGGGTCTTGCCATTGGTTTCTGCCTATTCACATTCCCCCAAGCGACTGGCGTTTCTATCAAACAGGGTTAGCGCAGTGCCTTGAGCCCTTGTTTGCCGAATTTCTACATGTGTCAAATTTCACAGTTGATGGTTTTCTTTTATCGCCGGTAGCAAGCTGCGCAAAGATTCAGTAGCGTCCTGCTTGTTTTTTCCCCTGCAGGCTGAGCGAAATGGCTTTGCACCTTGCTACCGAATGAGCTTGTTGGTTATCAAAAATTGGTAGGAGAGAAGAGCATTGTCCCCCTTTGCCGGTGGTTGAATTACTTTTTTGCATTCTGGAATTCCTGTGGGAGTTGATTTCAAATCTCACTTTACGCCGATTGGATATTAGGCCAAATAGTGTTGGTTGCGATGCTCTCAGATGATTTTTTTTTTTTTGAGACGAGGCTCTTTCTCCGCGAGGAAGTCTTCTTTGCGCTTGTACAGTAGGCATGATATCTTCCACCTCTTTTGCACTGTTTGTTCACTTATGGAGACAGGGCTAAGCCAGTGTGTTGAATTACCGTTATTCCGGAGATTGGCTCGGCGCTGCCCTACGGGGCGTGGTGATATTTACGAGGGGACCTGCGTTTTGTTCGAGTCTTGCCTTTATCCAAATTTTACTGCCACCCATGGAAATTGCTACCGCGGCTGGGCCTTTGTCGATACATCATGACGTCCCACCCTGATAATGAAATTCGATGACCAGGAAAAGAACATGCGAAAGCCATTAATTAAATGTATGTATAATCATTACTTCCCTCCGTCATTCGTCTCATGGCCGCATCCGTACTGACCAATCATATCCAGAAAACATGACCAAGCTCAAACAGCAGCAAGGCGAAGGCCATGCTAGCGAGCAGCAGAACGTAACACGCTTCTTCGCACAGAGCCCTGGTGAAGTTCCAATGAGCGATCGCCGCTCTTCCCGTCTCGACGTCTCCCGGTTGCTCTCGGTCGTCTTGATCGTGCGCCACCCGTCGCTGCAACATGTACTTTGCGTATTCGCCGACAATCGTCACCACGATCAGGTCCAGGAGCAGCATCTGAATGACGGAGCCCGGCGCGAATACGGGCCTCCGGAACGGATCCAGTATCTCCGGGTAGACGGGGCCGCGCTGCAGGAACCGCGTGATGGTGGAGAGGAGCAGGATGAGCGGTAGCGCGGCCACGCGCGCCGAGCAGGTGAAGCTGTTCTGCGGCCGGGCAGGAGCACTCGCCGGCGCGTACGGGACCACCGGCAGTGGTTCCCCTGTCTTCGTCCGAACTGCGGCGTCTACGGTGCGGACTGCCGACGGCTTCTCAGCCGCCTCGGCTTCGCGCTCCTCGATGCGCTCCAGCGGCGGATTCAGCTTCTTCCGGAGCTTCGCGGCGTCGTTCCGGTCCTTGGGCTCCGTCTTCTCCTGCAGCAGCTTGAGCTGCCGCATGTCCGCTGCGTACCGCCCGACGACGATCTGCAGCTGGTCGTACTTGGCCTTGACGGCGTCGCGCTCGCGCTCGCGCTGGCACTCGTCGGTCTTTTTGCGGTCGAGCTGCGCTTGTCGCCGGTGGTGGTACAGCTCTTCTTCGGCGGCTTGCAGCTTCTGCGAGGCTTCAGACAGCTTGCGCTCGTAGTCTCTCTTGTGCGAGGGAAGCCGCTTGAGCGTCTTGCTCAGGAAGGTGGAGCGTTTGGACATGGTGGGCGTGCTGGACACGGTGGTGCTGCGAGGTGCCGAGGGCGAGGTGGTGCTGCCAGCGGGATGTCGCTTGTTGAAAACGTACGGCACCGGCAGGATTTCCTTGGGGAAACGTTGGGCGTAGGGCTGTCCTCTTCATCTTTTATTTGGGGTCGTGGTCCGGAGTTTGGACCGGGTGGGGGTTCGAGAACCACGGTAGATCTCCCAGGGTCAGCTCATGCGCTCGGCAGATAAAGGGTCAACGTGGCTTGATCGAACATTCGACTGCTGAACCACGTCATGAAGATCCTGCTTGGTCTGGTTCAAGCACTCGCGAGGCGGTGAGATCTGCGAGTGTGCGTCGGGACTGTGCGCTGGCTTGTTGTCTGAGCTACCAATGAGAGAGATGGGCGTTGTGTCCCTTTAACGCACGTTCTGCACTTGTCACGAGCTCGAGAGTATATGCCATGATCAGCTTGGAATCAAATGCTGTTATGATTTTGTCTCACGGACTTAGCAGGAAATCATCCACTCAAAGTACATTGTTCTACGTTCGCCTGCGAGCGGCAGTAGAGAATAACCATACCATCATGACGCAGGTGAGCATGAAACTCCAGAATGGTTTAACTTCGCTTTCAAATCCTCTTCTTCTAAGGGTAATAGAACCGAATGAGAGGACACCTTGAAGGTGTGGTTCAGATTGGGCGGAGTTTATCTTGTGGAACCTGGCGCTGCGGCTCAAAGCGGGACAAGACTGGAAATGTGTGATCCTTTCCGCATTTGCACATTCTGATTCCTTACACAGCGAGTTTTCCTCTTCAGAATTGTTGACACTTGAGCTTTCTCCAATACTTTCGTACCGACTAGGCGTTTTGAGAACGTGCACGCAGCCATCAGTCTCCGTCCACAGGAACTGTGGTATTCACTGGACCAATCTCCGTAGCATTTCCACCGTCATCGATTGCCCACTCCACCAGCGCCAAAGTGTCATTCCGCTTCGCCATGGCGTAAACGCGGCGCTCCTGGTTTGCCGCAATAGCCGAGCCTTTAACAACAGTCGACATGGAATCGAGCTCATGGCCAGTCTCCCATATCTCTTTCTTCCGTGTTGTCCAAACGCCGCCAGAATCAGGCCGGGTGATGGAGATTCGAGCATACAGAGTTGAACTGCCTTCGGTGTATTTGTAAGTTATAGAGCTCATGCCAATATTGTTCGTGAAGTCTGGTGTTTTTTCTCAAGTCAACATCACTTTTCAAGCCGCAGAATCCTCTGTACTCACCAAGAATACTTTCAACTTCTCACGGGCTGTTCTTTAGCAAATCCTCGGTCGAATTTGATGGAGAGTCAAACAAAACTTCTAGAATTTCTCCGGCGTAGGAGTACAGGTTGATTCGTTGTTGACCTTTCACCATAACAGGCGCCAGGCTGATAGGCGTGCCCTTAGTTTGGTACCCTCCTGGTAGAGGCACCATCAAGCCGTTGGTAGACCGGTTTGCCATTTGAAGAGTATTCGAGGAGTTCTGCAGGACGACAACTTCGTGATGATAACACCCCTGACATGGTAGCCAGCTGGCGCCGATACTTGTATTTGAGTCCGCAGGATATGAGTTGCTCCAGTCTTTGCTGAGAGTCCATGTGTTTGTGTCGTTCCACTTATAAATCATTTGAAGAAGGTTGGCTTTGTTGAGGAAATAGAGGCTGATTTGCTGGAGAAAAAAAAGGAAGATTTTCGTTAGTACGCGAATGACGGAGAATCGATTGTTCCCTATATACTTACGAACACTTTTCTTTGGTGGTAAGATCACCTTCTCCTTGGGCATTTGCGGCTGCCAGTGGCGTCCCGAATTTCACATTCAGCTCGTTTTGTGAGATCTCTCTGCACACCAATCACCGTCGCCTTGTACAGATTAGCCTGCCAGAAGTTATACAAGCGCCATGCGAATCCAACCTTTACCCCTTCCACGGCCAAGATGCTCCCGAGCTCGCATATACAGAATCTTCTGTCACTCAGATGCCAGGCAAGGGTTTGTTGTCAAAAAAATATATTCTGGGCCACTGTGGCAACGGCTTGCGTCGTGACCGCTGCGATCGTTGGAGGTGTAGTAGACAGCCCCAAGCAGCACTCGGGCATCGAGGAAACAAACATCGCGCCAACATCTCGGTTAGCAGCAGTGAACTACACAAGAGCCAGTGTTCAATTCAATCAGGTATTCTGGCAGGATGTCTCCGGTGTTTTGCGTCAATCAAGCTGGAACAACAGGAGCCAGACGTGGATCGCGAGCTCCGTGACCGAGGGACTCCGGGACGATTCTGCACAGATTCGGCGCTCTGCTCCAAGTTTGCTTGCCGTAAATTATCCATGTCGTGTCGGAAGGCAGGATATCCCTCAGGATTTTGTGAACAGGACGGGGGATAGCTAAAGTGTTGCGAAAACAGTCGTCGCGGATTTCGAATAGTACTAAAGGTCCTAAGCACAGGGTTTACGGTGTTTTGTGGTTATATCAGGCTGATCATGCAGCTCATTTTTATGTGCAATCCCTTTCAGCCTTGGCCAAGGCGAGGCAATCCCCAAATATTTCATCATAGACGATCCTTAGATAATCTTGCGGTTGAGAAGAGTAAGCAAAGCCTTGAATATGCGCCTTATAGGAAGGCGCGTCTTTAGGCAACGCTTTTGTAACGCACGATGCCCTCCGATGAACTCTTCTTGATGAACACCACGGGTCAAACCCAGCTACTCACAACACCCAGAAGAGCTAAGCCCAAGGACATGGATGTATGGTCATAACTGCAAAGTAAGCATGCTGCATTTCGGGCGAGCGTTGCACTGGCACGATGATTGGCGGAAGGAGCTCGGACCCCACGTGGTGGTAATGAATGGGGTGCTGGTACCACCAATAGAAATGTCTACATCTCAACTCTCACTCTCTGCTCTAAGCCTCGCCTATCCCAGGCTCAAGATAGAGCTCGAGATCTACTTCAGGAAAGACGGGAACTCCCGCGCCCAGCGCACCATTATAAGCTTCGGGCCGGCCGGTCTGTCTCCGTCATCGTGCAGTGACATGACCCCCAATTAAAACGTGAAGGCAAATCAATGAGCCTTTCGAGGATAAATTTGCAAAGAATAAATGAAGGACCATCAATCAAATCAGGTTGGCCCCCAAAGACTGCCTTGCAACTTGCCAGCTCACAAAGCAAAGCGCCTACAACGGCTGCCTTGAAGAACCAAGGCCCCCCAGAGTCTGCCTTGCAGATATAATGATCATCGAGATCCCCCAAAGTGACGTATACCAAGGTAGCCAAAATTTCTTGACAATTACGAACCCTACTCATTGGTCCAACGACTCGCTCTTGAGTCAACTGGCCTTGCAGATCATTGTCATACTGTCCGGAGATGATACTCATGACTAAATGACTTCACAGTCTCTTTGTTGATTACAAATTCATCCTTGAAGCGATCATTTCATCCACCTGAACTATGCTTGTTTCAGGTACTCAGGTCTTTTGATTTAATGGGGGTAGATGCTTTGCCGTTCCAAGCCTTAGATCATTTGTTTTGTGTCTTGCGCCTTGTCTTCAGTCTGACTAATGAGGCGTTCGCAGTATTTCTAACAAATCAGAGGAGAATCCCAGTGCCAATTAAGTTCAATCCGAGTATAAGAAGTATCATGCCATGGAATGTCTACGGGATCTCGGAGATCGGGGATTTCTCCTACAAGAAATTCGAGCTCCGGCGTGGCGATCACTACTTTCTCTATAAGATCTTCCAAAACTACGAAATGACAGTTGGCATGCCAGCTATTCTTTTGCTATCCACAAGGCCTCAAATTCAAAGATGTTTGTCAGAAGAGTGACTTCCGTAGCCCAGTGCCAGATACAGTATGCCAAAGCCAAACCATGACTCTGGAGTCCCGAGACTAACTCAATATGAAAAGACGGGTATATGCGACCTGGAAAACCCCTGTCATCACGACCGACAATAAGGTCAAAGAAGTTTCTAAGACATTCAATATCCCAATCAAAGATGTATGGGCCTTCGTCTCGCAACCGGGAGCCGAGACAAACTGTTACCCTGATATCGAATGGGTGAAACTGGACGGCCATGGTCTGGGATCAACGCGGACGATGAAGTTCAAAAATTCAGACCACTCCAGTTTTGAGCGCCTGGAGCTGTTTGATAGAGACAACCATGCTTTGGCCTGGCGGATTTTGGAGCCATCGCTCGCCGTGAAAGTTTGTCACGGGCACATCAGACTCTCGTCAGTTGACGAGAGGACGACAAATGTCATCTACACTGGGACCGCCGAGGACTGGACGGATTCTTGCAGCATCTCTATGGGGAGACCATTGATGAAGTAGAGCGTAAAATTAAATAACTGAATGCAGGAGATTGCCGGGGAAGATTCTGCAGCAGGCGGGCTTTCATCGAGGTGAGTCTCAGTTCAAGCTCTGAAAGGAGCAAATAATTCACGATGATTGAATACAGTTGCGGAAAGATGAAAGTTTTATTTGAAGGCGATACTCGGCAAATGCAGTCGATTTCCTATGTGCTTCGGTCAAAAAAACCCGCCATCCCCTTACACTAATTCAAGTTTGGTTATGACTCGCTTTCTGGTGCTGTGCGCTTGGGCGGTGAGAGAATTTCTTCCCTGTCAATGTATTTGTGTTGATGGGTATCACAAGTTGCGTGCTTGGGAATCGTACTGGCCTAGAGATCTTACCCTATATTGGCTCAGCCCTGTCACTTCCTTCGAATGAGTTCAGTGAGAATGTAGACAGATCGTCGCTGAGGACCCTGGATTTCACCAAAACCCAGATTAGGTTAGCGCGCCTGCCCTCTCGTAGCTTCTCTCGAGCATCTGTTCGCACCTCACCACGACACACAATCCCTAACCTCCCAGCTCCAAACAACCACCCAGGGCAACACATAGCGACAACTGCCTCCCCAAAAGACGGTAAAGCAACATGGCTGATCCGCACAAGCAGTCTACGACGATTGAGCACGGTCACTTCGACGGCGTGCCCCACCGCCAAACTCACACAGACCAACGAAAAATGCCTGCTCAATTACTCCTCACCCGCTCCTGTTACTTCCCGTTTTTGGACCTTCCAAGGGAACTTCGGGATATGATCTACGCGGTCATGCTAGTACGCGGCGACGTGAAATGTATAGCCAGAAAAGTCACAACCGACTCGACACTTAGCGTCAAGAGCTCAAAGATACCCGTGAAGCAACGCGGAACCTTCATTGCGTCGTTGCACAGAAATGAGGGGACAATTGAGTACAAAATGAGCTACAAAATCAGGACCAGATCGGATCTCTCAGACTACATCAGTATCTTCCTGATCAACAACCAGGTTTATCATGAAGCTACCAGAATATTCTACCTGCGAAACAAGTTCTGCTTCCCTGGTGTGTTGCATTACCGGCGGCTGCCACCTTCCGTGTGCTGTGCTTTTCTGCAGGATCGGACGTCTTATACTCTGGGATACATCAGGTCACTTGAAATTGAGATACAGCCCCGTATCCGCAGTCGCACTAAGTGCCCCCAGACTGGTGACGCGATCATTACCCACCGGCTGTTAGCCATGGTCGAAGTTATCAATACGAACTTGACTCAGCTCGAGCATCTCTCCTTCCAATTTATAGGAGAGCCTCCGGATCTCCGTAAACTGCCTTGGCCCTATGACCTGGAATGGGTTGATGTTCTCCTCCGATTACCAAAACTCAAGTCCTTGGCCGTCTGCTACAATAATGCAAATTCGGGAAGATACACTCACAGCAGCGACGACGTGGGACGCATGGTCGCTTTCGTAAGCTTCCTCCGCTCAAGACTCCTCAAGAATGGCGATCAGCTCGGCACCCGCAACATCCAGGTCCACAACCGCCATGACGTAGGATTATATAATGGATTTTGGAAGAGGAAGAAGGATCGAGTACTCGAAATCAAATGTCACGACAACGATAAGGGAAAGTCTCTTCTGCAGCCTGTGAGGCGCAAGTCACCAAGAGTGACAGGAGTGGTCCAGAAGCGCCTCAAAGGGGAGAACAGAGCCAATGAAGAGCGTCGACGAAGTGTTAAGAGCCATTTTCATACTCAAGGAGATGGAAATGCTTGGAAAAGGTACAGTCTCTCCAAAAGTCAACTGAGGGGCGAACAGTGGGGGGCTTCTGATGTGTCCGACTGGGATGTGAGCGACGACAGCGATAACGACAGCCTTAACGGCATCGATATAAGCGGCATGAACACCAGCTACGCTGTGGACAAGGGCTACCTTCAGAACCGTGATGAGACTGAGGGCTAAAGAAATCCACTTGAGAAGGGAACGAAGGTGATGTGGTTACTGGTTATGAGAATTTCGGCATACGGATATCATTTGGCGTTCAAAAGCTAGCAAAGGCAGGAGGGCTGGCTTAAGCATGATTTCAGTTTCAAATCTCACGACATGAGAGGACGCTTCCAGATTGAAGTAGTAGGTTGAGCGTTGATTCTCAGAAAGACCGAGGGCATTTACATCCGAAGCACTTCGGATACGTTGCCTCTTCCAGGAGAAAGGCCGTACGTAGAAAAGGAGCAATGCGGCACATCTATTTATGCAGGAAAACCAAATGCAACGTGAAAGCTGGTCTGGCTCAGCTAAGGAGCACAACCACAGGTGCCAACGGTCCCTGCCTTACAGCCTCCCAATCCGCACTCCGCCCACTCACCAAATGCTCCCTTCCCAATCTGACAAGATCCCCAGTCTGCTCCTCATCGCACCACTCCACACGCGTAGGCCAAAACGCCACATGCACACCAAAATGCACCACCAGCCTCCTCAAAAACTCCTCATTCACCCACTCGTACTCCCTCACCGCTTGCACATACGCCTCCAGGAACGCCTTAGTCAACCCTTTTCCACCGCAAAGGTGGTCCAGCAGATACGCCTCCGCCGCAAACTGCGCGACATCCGTAGCCCCCGTCCCGCGGCGCGTCATCTCCCAGTCTACCACACTCAAAGTCGTGCTGCCGTCCTCCCCCTCATTGACCAGGATATTCCCCGTCCAGAAATCCCCGTGACACACGCACACGTCGTCCGTCGCAAGCTTCGCGCCGAACTCCTCGTCGATTTCCTGCGCGAGGGCGTCATCCAGCCCGTACTTGGCGAATGCGGAAGACAGGTTCGAGTAGGCGTAGCGGTAGATGTTCTTGGCGGTGATGTTGTCAGCGTTGCGGAGGTTGCGCGTGCGGTGGTGGAGTTGGGCGAGCCAGGTCCCCAGGGCGGCGCCGACGGCTGGGATGGCGGAGGCGGGGGTGTTTGGGTACCAGGCTTTGAGGTTTTGGAGGCCGGCGTCATCCATGATGAGGATGTGGGCGTCTGGATCGAAGTGGTGGAGAGTGGGGATGCGGACGCTTGGGGCGGTTGGGGTGAGTTGGGTGCTGGTGGAGGTCAGTGGATCTGTCAGAAAGAAAAGGGGCTTGATGTTTGGTGATCGGGGCATCAAGAGGAATACTTCAGCTTCTCGTGTGTAGTTGCAAGACTTACGTGCTCAGTGTTTGTGGTAGCAAGGCGAGGGCGTTGCCCTCGAATGACATGCGGTCGACATTGAAGGCAAAGGCTGGGTTGTTCTTGATGTATGGCTCTGCGTGTTTTGCTACTCTTGTCTCGCCGGATGGCAGTGTCAAGCGCCAGACAAAGTTGGCTGTCCCTCCGTTGAGTGGCTCGACTGAAGCATACTCCATTCCTTGGGAACGGAGATAGTTCTCCAGATCTGGCGTCGTGGTAAGACCCATTTTGGATTTGTTCGAGAAAGTTAGGATGGTTTAGTGTCGGATTCAGGGATGGGAAGAAGTAGGACGAGCAAGTAGATGCAAGAAGCACACCTCCGGCGTACAAACGCTGAAACCTGGGGCTTGTGCAATAATTCTAAGCGGCCGCACTTACGGCGCGAATGGAGTTATTGCTAAGGGATGCTGATAAAGAAGCTGTCGCTGATGCAGGAGAACGAAGAGAAAAACAAGGCGAGATTGTTCGTCGGGAACGGGTGCGAGGTTAAGTAAGAAGAAGGCGGTTGGCGCTTTCCTGATTCGGCAGGTACGGTGAGTTTCGGTGAGTTGGGAGAGAACGATTCCTGGGTATGAGTCATGTCGCAGACACAGTGGTACAGGGCTCAATCTAATGCAGTCATTTCATGCCAAGATATGCCACTGCGGGGTCCCCGTTGCAGCTGTTTCTAGCTTCAGGTGAGAGCTGCTCGCCACGGATCCTGCGAGCGCTGGGGACCGCTAGGCGCAACCGGCTTGCACCGCAGCTCGTAGGAGTGAGCACATGAGCCTGAGTCTCTATGAAGACAGATCTCACAAGTCACCAGCGTATTCAAAAAAATCATTGTCTTCTCGCCAATTACTCGAAGAAAGTCGCCGGGTATGTAGCTTCCACCTCGGTTGCCGATGTTCACCCGATAGTGTAAACAGACGGATCGTCCAGCAACCGCTCAGAGCTAGTCAATCCCCCCAACCCTCCAATGCGCCCTTTCCTCTCGTAAACCGCCGCCGAGCACCTGAAATCACTTTCCCTTTCTCAAGCTCATGTCGAACGCGCTTTCGAACGTCCGTACCGCCCTTGAGCCCTCAACGACGCGCTCGGCTTCCCTACGCGTCACCACCGACGGCCATGGCCGACCCCATCCCTAAATACCCGCTATACGACGCAACTTACACCGCATACCGCTTATCGCCTCTCTACCATGGCGCAAACTCGCTTCTCGATGAGACAACCCTTCGTATGCATGCGCGCCGCCTGCGCGACATTCTGCGCGGTGACATACTGCGCGGCGTAGACGTCGGCGGTGGCAACGCGGACGGCAGCACTTCCGGCACGCTTGAAAACTGTACATGGGAACTGGTCGGAGACGAGGACTCATGGGAACGGCTACACCAATCCAACGCCGAAGAAGAGGAGGAACAGCCGGGTGACCTGACGGACGCGCCGTCCCTCGACGCCTCCGAAACCCGCGGCATACACATCGAGCTGCGCTACCAAAAGGCGACCTACACCGCACTCCTCCTGCGCGATCCGAACTCAGAAGAGACCTCCGCACCGCCATATTTCACCGCGCTGCCTCTCCTCCTCGTCCGCATGCCCGCCGCGCTTCGCGACACCTTTACAACCTACCTCACCAGCACCTTCGACGCGCGCCTGGCGCCCATGAAGCTACGCTCCCGCTTCCTCTCCTCCTCGCTCGAAACCCTCCTCTCGCGCCTCCACCCCCTCGACCCGTCCTCCCTCCTCACTCGCCTCCAACTCCAACTCTCCTTCCCTACCGCCTGCCCCACGTCCACCCTCCGCTGCCTCGACATCACCCTCTCGCGCAACGACGTCCCGACCTTCCTCACCCGTGGCTCCTCGCTCCTCCCCACCAACTCCACCACATCCAACATCACCGGCCCCTTCACCGCCGCTCTCTCCGCCTACCTCTCCGCGCACCTCGCCCTCGACCTCACCCACGCGGGCGTCCACATCTCGAAGATCGCGCTACCGCCCCTCCTCGCGCTATCCGCCGACGGCCGCATCAAGATCTTCTCGCCCTTCGCCGCCGCGAGCGCCGCGCCCGACAGCGGCGCCGTGTCGGTCGACGCGCTCAAGGGCGTGGTCGACGCGTTCTACGTCTCGCTGCTGCGCGCGGCGCGGGCGGCGCCGGTAGGCGAAGGCGTGGCGGGCGTGGGGCCGGGCGAGGAGGCGGTGCTGGCGGTGCGGAAGGGCAAGGGGAAGGAGCGCGCGGGGACGAGGGACAAGGGCAAGGGGAAGAAGCGCGCGCTGGGCGCGGGCGATGCGAACGCGGGGAAGAGGAAGGCGGCCGAGGCTTCGCCGGGGAAGAAGCGGCGGAGGCGGCGACCTACTGTGGAGGAGGACGAGGAGGAAGATGCGGATCGGGACGAGAGCGAGGTCGTTGCTAGCTCGGCGAGTGCTGGCGCGGGGAGGTTGAGCGTCCCCAAGGAGCCGCCGCCGCCGTACGAGCTGCACGATCCGGCGATTGTGGGCGGGGGCCGGTGATGACGACAGGCGGGTTCAATCGTGTTTCACGCGTCGTCTTTGTTCGCATGTTTTCGTTCGCTGCTGTCATCGGATTTCAGGACAGCGACGATCATCCAGCTTTCGGGTCGGGCGTCGGGGTTTGCTTGGGCGGGAGTCGGGTGTTGTCGGGCGGCTGAATTACTACATCGGCCTTATCTGATTGTTTTGATATACCCACTACGGCAATTTGTACTTTCCGGGGCGGCTTGGCCTGCATTTATCCGCGCGGAAAAAGAAAAAACCATCTTCATGCAGGTGATAAGAGCGCAGATGAACGCTAAAGAATTTCTTCTAAATGCCCTCCATATAATGATCCTCTTGTCTACTTCCGATGTGTTATTGCTTTATGATACAGCCGCGACAAAAGTTACACATGACAAGATCCCCCGCCTTCCGCGCTTAAGCCCAGCAGCAAATGCAACTTTAGGAAAAATCCCAAGGCTCTTCTATACTCGTAAATTGGAAACAATCAAGTCCCCAAAGTTTTTAAAAATCCAAAAGGCATACCCTACTTTACAGAGCCTTGATGACGGCGTCAGCGTACTCGTGGGTCTTGGCCTTGCCGCCCAGATCGCCGGTTATCGTCTGCAAAATTTTGGTTAGCCAACGCCGCGTTGCGGACTCGTGACCACATGCGGACAGGGGTCCGCGTGGGGGAGGTCACGAGTGGGATGTGGAGTGTAACTTACCTTGCCCTCAGCGAGGACCTTGAAGATGGCGCTCTGGATCTTGTTGGCGTGCTCGTGCAGGCCCATGTGCTGCAGCATCATAATGGAGGAGAGGAGCAGAGCAGTGGGGTTGGCCAGGCCTTTGCCGGCGATATCGGGGGCGGAGCCGTGCACGGCCTCGAAGATGGAGCACTCGTCACCGATGTTGCCAGAGGGAGTAAGACCAAGACCACCAATCAGACCGGCGCACATATCAGACAGAATGTCACCGTAAAGGTTAGGCATAACCAGGACCTTGTCGTTGTACGGAATGGGGTCGGTGACCATCTTCAGGCAGGTGTTGTCGAGCAGCTCGGCATCGAACTCAATGTCGGGGTACTCCTTGGCGAGCTCGCGGGCGATGTTGAGGAAGAGACCGTCGGACATCTTCATGATGGTGGCCTTGTGGACAGCGCGAACCTTCTTGCGGCCAATCTCCTGGGCGTGCTGGAAGGCGTAGCGCAGGACACGCTCCGAAGCCTCACGGGTAATGAGCTTGATGCTCTGAACCACACCATCGACAACGACGTGCTCAATGCCAGAGTACTCGCCCTCAGTGTTCTCACGGATCAGAACAGTGTCGACGTTGTCGTAGGGAGTCTTGTAGCCGGCGATGGACTTGCAGGGACGAACGTTGGCGAAGAGGTTGAAGGTACGGCGGAGAGTCAGGTTGAGTGAAACATGGCCCTTGCCGACGGGAGTCTGTATGCATGGTGGTTAGGCGGGGTGACGGAGGATGCTCGGGTAGTGTTTTGCGGGAAGCGTACGGCAAGAGGACCCTTGAGGGCGACGTAGTTGCGGGTGACGCTGTCAATGGATTCCCGGGGAATAGTGGTCTTGCCGTCGACAAGACGAGGGGTGACGTCGACGCTCTCCCACTTGATGGGGACCTGTTGTTTGGTGTCAATGCGGTCGCTCTGCGGCGGGCGGGCGGACGGATGGGCGTACGTTGGCAGCCGAGTAGATGTCCTTGACAGACTGAGCAATCTCAGGACCGATGCCATCACCCTCAATCAGGGTGACGGTGTACTTGCCGTCATTGCCCTTGGTGCCCTTGAACTTGGCAACGCGTTCCTCTTGGGCGATCGAGTAGGCCCTCGCGGCGGCGGGTGCCCAGCGCGGTGCGGGACGGGCCTGGCGCAGGGATTGCCTGGCGGGAGCGGCGAAGCAGGCGGCCAGCATTGTGGACGGGTGGGTGAGTGGAGAGGCGATGGGCGGAGTCGCGGGTGGGTGCAGCGGAAGGCTGGTGTTGAGCGGATGAAGCTCTTTCAGCGCGCGCAATTAGTTCATATGCCAAGCCGCAAACCGGGTGCAGCAGGGAAATGCTTCGGGTCGCTGTCGGCTGCGCGCGCGGCACCTGGAGCAACAGGCCCTCACCGCCCGGCACGTGCCCCAGCCCAGGCATCCAGGCATACATCTCGACTGTGCCCTGCGTCGGAGCTAGCTAACGTATGCCGTAGCTAGCTGCTGTTCTGCCGCCCGACAAAGAGACCAACACCGACCTCCTCCCCCTCCTTCGCCTCTCCACTCCTTGCGCGGGGTTCCGCAATGGCTTCCAACACGGAGCGCCAGCTGCTCGAGCACTATAACCTCAAGACGCTTTACCCCTCCGAGTGGCCCGCCGAGAAGGACGAGGCAGAAGACTCCGACGACGAGCCGCAGCCCGCACAGCAGAAGTCAGCCGACATTCAGCGCAGACGCTCGCGCTACTCTGTCCTCGAGCGATCTGGCGTCCGCAGCAGTGTTCCCGGCACCGAGAAGACAAAGGAGGGCGTCGACACCCTCGTGCAAAAGGACGAGCCCGATCCCCTGGGCAATGCGTCCAGCGTTGTGAACGTGTTGCGACAAAGGGGACTGCCAGTTGAAGATGATTCGAAGCTCCGTGTGTGCTAACATAACTGTGATATCCTGAAATTGGTCTGACATGCGCGCAGGAAACCGCTTTCTGCTGTCGTCCACCACCTTCAACCCTGGCCTCTTCTTGTCGCAAGTCCATAGCGATGCCTCCACCGAATCGCTCCTGCAAGGCCTGGATTTCCTGTCGCGTTCAATCGAGAAGAAATCCGCCTCCCTGAAGGTCCTCGTCGAGAGCAACTTCGAACGTTTCGTACGCGCCAAGACGACCATCGACAATGTCTATATGGAAATGCGGGATCAGGGTCGGGATCCGACACCAGCTGGCCATTCCAGGTCAGGATCGCGTCAGTTCAGTGGAAGGCAGAGCGGTCACTATCGCAGGGCCAGTCAGGCTCTTGTGGCCCCAGGCCAGGCGCCTGTCGGTGACAAGAGAAAGACTGCTTTGACAAAGGAGAGCGAGTACGGTGTTCAGGGTATCAAGGCCCCGCTTTTGGAGGTCGCCGTCAAGGCTGAAGAAATCTGGGGTCCGGCCCTGGGAGGCCGCGAGCGGGGGGAGATGCTCAAGTCGATCCTCGCCTCTGTCGAGAAACACCGGAACCTGTTCGAAATTGGCGCATCCATCCAAGACTGTATCAAGAGGAGGGACTATGACTTGCTTCCAGAAGAGTACAACAAAGCCCGGAGATACGCCGCTGACGCTAAGAGGATCGTGGAGAATGCCCATGATAATCGCATTGCTCTGACGGATCAGGAGATCCATCAGGTAATTGTGACGGCGCGCATGTGGACGGATGTGGAGGAGCAGATTTCGGTCTTCAAGCGCGACCTTTGGAAGAGATTGGCTGGAACGCATTTTACGAAGCAGACAGCTTCGGACGATGACAAGCCCGAGCAGCACATGACGCTAATCAAGCTTCTCTTGGAATTGGGCGTTGAAGATAACCCGATCTGGGTCTGGCTGCTCAGCCGTTATGATTTCTTGAAGACGAAGATCACGGCCACTTTGGAGCGCTCAAAGGTTGAACTTGAAATTCTCCGTCGTCGTCTTGGAAACGGGGAGAAGCCAACTCCAAGGCAGATCGCCATGCACTTGAGCTCGGCGGAAACCCTCGAAAAGCCCAATAATTCCGCTAAGATTGACACGGCCAAGGTCATCGACTTCTGGGACCATGAGCTGCAATCACTCAACGCCCTTCTCTCGCCACAAGGCGGTGTTTTGGGAGAAGTCGTTGAGTACTGGGAAACTGCACAATCGTTTATTGATGGCAAGGCCCAAAGAACATTACCTATCGGTCCGGAGGGAAAGAGTAAGGCGCACCACCGTCTCTCGTCTGATGGTGTTGGAGACTTGCAGAGTGGTGCGAAGGAACTCGTCAACTTGATCAGGGAAGGCGTGCAATCCTTTTTCACCGAACCTCCAATCGACGACATCTCGTTGCTATACTCACCAATCCCTGAAACGCCTGCTACGCCGCGAACTCCACTTCCTGGGCCCCTGACTCCCGGTATGGACGCCAGATTCAAGATTGACGCCAGCAACCCGCCGCCGTCTCCAAGAACCGGAGCCGGATGGGAAAAGTACGGGTTCTGGGCACCGTATGCCAACTCTCTCAGCGGTGTGCATTATCTGAGCAGGATTCTCGTCCTGATTGGTTCTGCGGCCAGTGAAATCGCCGGAATGCGGATCGGTCGGGACTCGACCCGTTCGAATGAAGAGCTCAAACTTTTCGTAGGCACTATCCGTGAGCGTTGCGTTCAATCTGTGTGCGCCGCTTGGGGTGAAGATGCAGACTACGTCAAGTTGCTTGAAGACTGGACACGCTGGTCTAACAACAAGTTTTTGACGAATATGCCTTTCCGCTTTGTTTCCTTGGACAATTCTCTCCTGGCAACCATGCAGAAGATGCTCTACTTGTCTGAGGCAATGTCCAGGTCCAGCGCTGGTGACGTGGTGGTGCCTCCGTCAAGCAAGCTGCTCGCTATGGTGCGGAGTCAATTCGTGACTAGTATCTACAAGGTGCTACAAGGCATGGTGGAGAATGTGGAGCGGCCGAAGAAGCTCGACAACTCGGGATGGGAGGATGACGTAGACGGTCTCACACTCCCTCTTCGGACTTTGACCAATAGAGACCTCAGCACCAACGCTGTCGATGCTACGGATAAGGTAATATGCACACACCAATTCTTCTGGATATCGAGGCTGACACACGCAGAACATTCGTATCCTCCTGACTCTCTCCAACCTCCAAGCCCTTCGTACCGACCTCATTCCTCAATTGATTTCACAATACGAGCAACACTTCTCGGTCAAGCTCGAAGAAGGTGCCAAGATCGACGACGCCCTTTCCCAGATCTACGCGCGCCTGTTCCAGTCGTACACGTCGCCGATCAGCACCAAGCTCGCCGCCATCATCAAGCACGGCATCGCCGCACCCGACTGGGAGCCCGACACCAACCGGCCCGCCGATGCACGCGCCTACGTCTACGATGTGCTACTGGAGCTTGTCGTTGTGCATACCCAAGTGTCCACGACCGCCGCGCCACTGACTTCGCAGATCCTCAAGTACCTCCTTGAGCAGGTCAGCAAGCACCTGATCGAAAACTTCAAGGCGCGCCCGCGCTACTCGCTCGCGGCGCTCATGCAGGCGACGTTGGACGTCGAGTTCCTGGCGCAAACGCTTGGCAACTACACGACGGACAAGGCGAGCGAGATCCAGAGCGCCATTTACCTGGCTCTGGACGAGCGGACTGATAACGATGCGAGGGTGAAGCTGCAGACAGAGCTGGGAGAGTTGAGAGTCATCCTGAAGAAGTTGAGGGAAGCGACCAAGAGTGAATTGTGAGTTTTACCCCCTGTCCCGGCTTTGGAGTGCGGGTGAAGGATGTCGTTGATGCTAACAAAGGCGTTTCCAGTGCTTGCTTTAAGAGGCAGAGGAGCCACACAAAGTCGGAACGCCCTACGTCCTGATTGATGGGATTTGATCGGAGTTGAGAGAAAATGTTGGCCAAAATCATTTGCAGATTTATATCATTAGCGGGGCGTTGTGTGTGAAGAGAAGAGCTTTGGTACACGAGTTGTTGTAGATTCCAGTAGCGAATACCCCCTTTTCCGAGGCGGATGCGTTGACCCTCTTCCCAGATATGTTAGAAACATATAGTCTCCGTGGTAGGACGGCAGCATTTCGATGTGATGTTGGTGTTCGTCATCTAAGAAAACCTCGATGCTTAACGCGCACGCACCTCAAATCTTAACATCCACAAACCTCAAAACCTAGCACGCGTCCATCTCAAAACTTAACGTCCCTCTTACCTCACTACTTGGCTACCATGAGACCTCAAATCTTAAGGGACAGCACAAAACCTCGCGTGTTCGGTTGCCGCAATGTCTTCCACCCTCAACGATAATCAACTCACTCTTCGGTAATGCCACCAACCTCAGCGCCAAATGCTACCGCCGCTGGCCCGATCACCCTTCGGCCTGCGGCGATGAATCACAACTTCCTCCGTGCCGTTGTCCAGATTCGTCGGAATCGCAACGTCCTCTGCCGCACGTCCATTCGCCCATCCGACACCGCTGAGCAGAAGATGCGCAAAGTGCAAGCCCTGCACACGGCTATGATCCCGCGCAGCCGCCGCATCATCAACCAGTACGTCCTCTGTCGGTCTACCATGATCGGGACTGTTCAAATCATGAAAGTAAGCGAAAGCGAAGCCCTTCCAGTCACAATGCCGTGTTTTGATGTCTGGATAGCTCGACCCAAACTTCATCGATGCGCAACTGGCACCCGTAGAAGTTTTCATCTCGGACAAGCGCCGCGATGACAGCCTCACGGTTGCGTACCAGCGTCATGACTTGTTGGAGCATGCTGCAAGCTGTTTTGAACACAAGCGCGGCAATGTTTTCTATTTCGTAGGGAGCGAGCTCAATCGCCTTCGGGTCGGTGCTTATGTTCCTGGAGCCGCGATTCTTTGTATGTTGGTTGGAGGTGTAGTTGGGGGAATAACACATGATTTTGGAGCTGGTATAGGCTGCATCGGCGGTTTACTCGGCTCAGTTGGTGTTGTTGTATCACTGTTGGTGTGGTCTTGTTCGTGATACCGGATTCCTATTTTTTGGGGGTCACGGCATGGTCTAGAAATTCACAGCAGAAGAAGTCGGAAATGAAACTTACTTGATGGGAACCAAAGGTTTTCTCTATAGCATCGTATTTGATACCAATGTACGTGAACTGACGGACGAGAAGGAGTGCGACGTGTAAGATCACTGCAGGGGCCTCGCTTACTTGCATCAACCTCAAAACTTAAGCGTCGGCTGAACTGCAGACTCATTACTTATAAGTCCCTACCTCGAAAATTAAAACCTATGACAAAAGCGTTGGTGTTCCAACACCGCGACCAGTCGTCCACATCACTCGTTGTCCAAACGCACTCAAGCTTTATCGTCAGGATTACAATATGTTCACGCTGCAGGGGAAGTCCACGATACAAAATGAACTCTGCGCTGAAGCTGTGAATACCGCTCCAGCCCCCGCCCCGAACAGCCTTGCAAGCGTTGATTTTTCTCCACGCGCGCTACTCAGTGGCCCTATCTCTCCCTTCCTCGATACTGGACGTCGTCATGGTGCACACATCGCCGTTGACTCGCTTGACTCTCATCTACCACCTCGGGGCAAGTTTGATTCAGGAAGCAAAGCACGGCTGCTTCGTGCTGAATCCAGTCGTGGCAAGAAAAAAAGAAGCCGAATATTCATCTCCAAAGCCCGTAGGACAATGCTCGAGAGGGAAATCATTCAAGACTCTTATCCCGAGGAGAGCACCTTCGCTACCATTGCGGGAAGGATCGATCTCGGGGTTGATGTGATTAAGAATTGGTTTAGGAACAACCGGTCAAGTAAGATCACCGAACTAAGGTGCTTGTCTGTACTACTTTGCTGACCTAAGCGTGATCTAGAGGTCAATGACTTTCAAAAGATACATGCAGATGAGCGGTGCCTTGATGATACGCACGACAACAGAGGTGGCCAACTCACTGAAGCGTCTGTCCCCATCCCGGCAACGTTCGACGCAGATAGCGAGTGCTCGTTCGACTGGTCGCAGTTTGTGAATGACGACTTTCCACTCTCCGGACCGTACCAGAGTAAAGTTTCTGTGGAGAGCTACGCTCCAGTGCCCAATTCTCGGTCTTCGAGTAATGAATTAATCGACCGCTGGATGGCAGAAGAGCATGATGGAGCAAATCCGGATGCAGTCAGACGGGCGGCAGAGGCCTGCCATTCGCGTCTACCTACTATGGATCCTACATCGTTTTGGATGGATGGACTCGAATCGCTTAGTTTACTTGGTAGCTTGTCTTGTTCCTCTGCGTCAACAATCGCCAGTGCAAGCTCATATTGCAGCCGTCACTCATGCACCTCTGCATACAGCAGAGGCCGTCGGCAAGGACGCAGGCTACATCCATACTCGAGATCATTGAGCCACAATACTAGTCATCTCAGCGTGGAGAGTGACGAGACTGAATTCTACCCAGAAAGCCAACCGCTCTACTGGTGCACATACTGTGGAAAGAGCAGAAAGTTCCGAGATCGAGAGGCCTGGGTGCGTCACGAAAGAGATATTCATCATCCCACCAAAACCTGGGTCTGTCCCGGCTGGCAAGATGGGAGGTGTTTCTATTGCGGTTTCGAGGGGTCAAAGGAAAGCCACAAGTGCTGCGAATGCGCCACCCTGTCTGAGGAACGAAGAATCTTTCCTCGGAAGGACAACTTCCTCCGGCATGTCCGCACACAGCACTTAGGACCTCTACGAGGCCTCTGGTCCGAAACAAAAGAGCAATTCGAAAAAGCGTCTTGCCGTACAACAACTTTCGAACCATGGGACGAAAGATGTCGGTGTCCATTTGATGACTGTTTAGAGCTACATTTGGATATGCTGATGAGGAATGCACATGTCGTCGACGTACATTTCACGAGACAACAGGAGAATGGGGACATTGGGACCCGGGAACGACCTTCCCCACATGGTGTTGAATTATCTACAGAGAGCCGGCCACGAAGCCCCTGCCCATCTCTGAAAGAGAGTTTGCATATCTACCATGGCGAACCAGACCCGTTCCGCATAGTAGAAGGGCAATTGAAAAAAGTCGATATTTTACTCAAAAGTCTGTCTTCGGCTGTAACCATGGAGTTTCGCAACCACTTAGAGCAGGATTTGTTCGAATTTAGAGAACAGTATTTGAATCCGGATGATCCTGTGCCAAAATTAACGCTGTACGGTGCAGAAGCTGCTTTATACGACGCATGGATAGCTGAGGATTGGCCGGAGGAAGACGATTCTGTAGGCCTAAAAGGGCTGCGAGGAGAAGTCTTCGAATGCTGTTATGCTGTTGACTGTGATGCGTTTAGGACCAGTGTACATCGAATGCGAACAGAAAGAATGGGATGGTAGTCGCTAGTTTCTTCGATGGTACTCAATGACTGCAAATATATAACCCGTCTCCTTCTCAACCAACACTCAGTGACTCCACGCCGAGACTTCCCACATCTGTCTTCCAGCCCTGAAAACCATTCTCAAGACTATCATGCAACGCCTTGATATACGCCGGCATACCGCCCGCCCTGTCGAAACACGTCAGTACCGCAATGCTCCCAAATCCACCACTGATGCAAAGGAAGAGGCAACTCACCAATTCAACGGCTCGACCCTCCTCCCCGGAATATTGGCGCCCTGATACCAGCTCTTCGCGCGTGGAAACAGGCTGTTATCCCACTTGTCCCGCACCGCCCGCGTCCACTCCTCCTCGGCCTCCCTCTTCGGCTCGAGCCGCTCGACCCCGCTCTTGCGCGCCATCTGCACCGCGCGGTCGATCCACTCCGCCTGCACCGCCGTGCACGTCGGCCCGTTGCTGAACGCCGTCGGCGCCTGCGGGCCGTACGTGTAGAAGAAGTTCGGGAAGCCGCCGAGCGCGATGCCCATGGCGGTGCGGAGCCCGTCGCGCCAGTGCTGCGCGACGCTCTCGCCCTGCGCGTTGCGGATGTTGAGCTGCCCGAGCGAGCCCGTCACCGCGTCGAAGCCGGTGGCGAGGACGATCATGTCGAACTCGCGCAGCTCGCCGTCGGCGGTGCGGATGCCCGTCTCGGTGATCTCCTGGATGGGCGCGGCGTTGACGTCGACCAGGTCGATGTGCGGCAGCGAGACGACCTCGTAGAAGTTCTGCTCGAGGCTCGGGCGCTTGGTGCCCCACGGGTGCGGTTTCTGCTTCGGGGCGAGCAGCTCTGCCTTGCGCGGGTCGGGGACGCGGCGCTGGACGGAGCGGCGCCAGTAGTCGTAGGCGGCGTCGTTGGCGGCGTCGTCGAAGAGCATGTCGCGGTAGCCACCGAGCCAGAACTTGAAGCCGCCCTGCTCGATGAGGAGGTTGTGGAAGAAGGCCTCGCGCTGTTCGGGCGTGTCGTCGAAGGTGTCGCGCTCGACCCACTCGTACGTGAAGCCGGCGAAGGTGTTGTAGCACTGGCGCAGCGCGGCGTCGTACTCGCCGGCGGCTTTCTTCTTTTCCTCTTCAGCTGGGTCGAGCGGGTGCTGGTTCATGGGAAGACAGTAGTTGGGTGTGCGTTGGTAGATGGTCAAGTGTGAGGCCTGGGGACCGGCCTCCTGGATGGTTTGGATGCCTGAGGCGCCGGTGCCGATGACGGCGATGCGCTTGTTCTTGAGATTGACGCCCCATTGTGGCCAGACGGCCGTGTGATACAGCTCGCCTTGGAAATCGCCCAGCCCATTGATCTTAGGAGTATACTTCTTGGCCGCAAAGCCGATGGCGGCGATGAGCCAGCGGCAGTAGACTTGCGTGCCGTCTGTGCATTCGACCAGCCACTTCTTCTTGCTCTCGTCGAATTGTGCGCCCTCGACGCAGCGGTTATACTCGATGTCCTTCAGGAGGTCCCATTGCTGTTCCACGTATTGGAAGTACCGCTTCAGCTCCTTCCAGTCCGAGTAGCGTTCTTTGAAGGTGAAGCCTTTGTGGAGCTCGCTGTCGAAGAGCTGGTAGATGGGACTGTCGCTATCGACGCGAGCTCCTGGGTACTGATTCCAATGCCAGATGCCGCCTGAAAACGACAAAAATGGTGGTTAGCATAGTAGGATCTACAAGTGTGGTCTTGAAGGAGATTCATAGCTAACCTGATCCACTTCCTTTTTCGAATATCTTTATGGAAAGGCCTTGCTTGCGCAATCTGTATCGGTCAGCAAAACCCAGACGTGATTCGAAGGTGGGTGTAACCTATTCATAATATTAAAAGCAGCGAAGCCCGCCCCAATGATGAGGACATCGACCTCGCGAATGCCCTTAGGCGCATTCTGAATCGAACCCATGGTCAATAAGAAGAGAGGATGTAGAAATGACGTATGGTAAAGAAGATCTGACTGCGGCGACTGATGGCGACTAAGAGGCGACTGGGCTGGTACATAAAGGCAGCGACCAGCCACGGCCAGAAGGAAACAACCCCTCCTACTCACATTACTTGCATTGCGGATCTTTGGGGATATGGCCCCGTAAGCGTGAGGGGGAAGTCCGCCTTGCAAGGACCAGGGTAGATGCCGGCTCCGCACTTGATCACTCCTCTACCGGCTACCTGTCCACCTTTGCCAATTACGGGGAACTTGGATGCTCTGTAAGCTTTTCGACTATCTTTCCATCCTCTTATCTCCACCAATACAGTGAAAGACGGAAGATCTGCAGTTGGACAAAATGATGTTGCTTCTTTGGGGCAGTGCCGTCTGTCCCGCAGAAACTCGTAGATAATGTACTGAGGTGGAGCAGCTGCATGACGATGAATTTGCCATTGGGCAAAGCCTCTATCTTGGCTGGGAACAAGGTGGTACAAGGCAGGCATCCGAAGCTTGGCGAGGATCTCGCATGCCTTTGCTGCACCCAGGAAACCGGGACTCGTCGGGAGAGTTGACGTGGCATGTGTACATCAGAGGGGCGCTCCAGCCGATAATTAACGGCCACGACCTTTAACAATAAGGCCCTTCCATGGGGAGTAGAAGCATTCGTCCGGGCCCGAGTGTAGTCCATTTTGGAGGACAAAGCCATCTGGACAAATGCTTCTATTCCCCATGAAAGACCTTTTTTCGTTGAAGGCCGTGACTGCTAGCCGTTGGCTGCAGCACCCCTCTGTGGGTGAGGTACTTTGACGGTGGATAAGTTGCTCTAACTGTATGTGCTTAGTGGAGTGGCACAGTTGACGGCAGTGCGGGGCCCCACGCCGTGGCTGCGGGGTGTCCGAGGCAATGATGATCTCACACCGGGCTACTCGATAAAGATGATCCGCTGTAGAAAGCGATACGAAAGTCCGTCACGTGCGCGCGAGATACGGATCCCACTGCGCAATCGAAGCCTGCAGAAGCACAATTCAAGGTTTTCTTGAAGTATTGATTCACAGCGACAGTAACCCTTCCAAGCAACTCGAGGTAAAGGAATCCACGTCCAGCCCAGGAACAGCCGGATGAAGTTCAGGCGATCTCAGAAATAGCTGACCGTCTGAGGTCCTCTCTCAGCTGGGCTGCGGCTCCGCATCGGACGCAGCCTTCTTCAGGGCCTCAATCCTTTCGTCCAGCAACCACATGGCGTAGGCTCTGTGGAGCCTCGCGGTCCACTCTGGTATCGTCTTCTGGCTGTTCCCTTCGTCCTTGATGCGCTCGTAGTCGTGTGCGCTGCCGAACCTGACCTCGACCAGGCCATCTCTGCCGGGCTCACCCACGCTCAACTCGTGTCTGCCTCCGCTCATCATGCGCCACGGATAGCCCCAGTCGATGGCAGCTCTGCGGAAGAAGGCCACGACGTGCACGGGCATGGTCCAGCTGACGAGCAGCGGTGTGGGCGAGGTGAGGGGACGAAGAAACAGCGACGCCGACTGGGAGGGCGGACGGACGACGTCGAGGAGGCCGTTGAGCAGCGTCTGTTTCGCATGGAAGCCGCGCTCGCCGTGGTCGCCGGGACCGTGCGAGAAGCGGCCGAGCAGCTTGCCCTCCAGCTGCAGAACGGGCGACTCGAAGAAATGCTTGGCCCAGGCTTCTTCGGGGCTCAGCTTGCGGCCGTCGGGGCCATGCTGGTGAAGCAGGGCTTTCGCGGGCACCTTGGCGCCGAAGATGTCGACGTGTGGAGTGCGGTGCGTCACCGGGAAGGCGGGAGTCCTCAGGGCTGCGGTGGAGGCGGCTTCGGCGTTGAGCCGGGGGTATTTGGCTTCGAGGTGGTTTATAGTGGTGTAGACATAGTAGGCGGGCGGAGCAGTAATCAGCGTGGTGATAACAAGAGTCCGTGGAAGCGGCATTGTGGCGAGCTGATGGGCATATTGGTGCAGCCAGCAGGACGGGCTTATGATGGGAGCTCCAACAGCGATGTCGGGTGATCGTCGCGGCACAGCTGTTGTGTTTGTTCCTGTCTGGCCCGCCCGCCGAAATTCGTTGCCGCTTCAACAGCTCAAGTCGCCGAACCAATCCATCCGCCAATGCTGCGAGCCAACCCTCCGAATGCCAGGACTGATGCCATCTTATAGCCCGACCCCCTCCTGTAGCGAAGGAGAACACTTCTTCGCGATAGGTCAAGCTCAGCGGTTGCACCAACGACATGGGCACGTGATTCGCATTACTTGGCCCTCCGTTGCACCTTTCATCGACAACGTAGGCCCGGAGAAAGTCTTCTAGCTGTCTTATTGGCGTGCCGAAGAATCTACCGCGAAAATATTAGCGTTCTATATTCTGCAAACACTTTCGACTTCTCCGACCTTTTCACATTCCTGGATTTCGTTGCTCTGATGCCGCTGACTCGCGTTCGACACATTATCTCCGTCAGACTTTCCTGGCTTTTCCGCACTCCGATATACCCTGACGAGAGGTTTGGGTTTCTTCCCCCCTACCATCGCTCAACTTGGGAAGAAGTCTGGACCGTGATGCGTTCTCTTCGAGTCCTTGCACGTCTTTATACGCGACCCAGTATTTGACCAAGCCCACTGCAAAGAGGAGCAAAAGCTGGCCTGCTATCTAGACTACATGGAGCTCATTTTCCTATTGAAGACGGAAGCCAGAGTCACTATTATTATATCCAATCAAACAGGAACGGAGCCGGTACCGAGGGACATGCTCAAACAACGCATGCTTGCCGGGATGAATCCGGCATGGCAAAACTGGGATCATCTACGTGACTCGGCCGATCAAACGACACTTAAGCCCACCCCCTCAGGACAATGCCACCCCATAGAACCCAAGCGTGGATTTCTTGGGTGGAAAAAGAAGCGCTGTGAAAATTATCACGCCATAATTTAGAATGTGAGATCCTTCTCGATAAGTCCAGGCCGTATGCCTGCTTCCCTTGATTTCTTTTCTTTTCAGTAGATATATTACAGGTTTCTGGTCCTCCGATATCCTAACCACCGCACCCTTTTTGCGCACACCAGACCCTTTTGACACTTGCATCTATTTGTGGTGCGTAGCAACAGTCATTCTTGTCAGGAAACATGATCATATAAAACCCTGGCCTAATTTAAGCAACAATACCCGCGTTTTCGTGAAGCTCGGAAAAGATATTTGAATTGGAAGAATCCAATGCGATCTGCTTGATACAGTCCTCTCATCCTGTCACTTCCGTTAGTGCATGTCTGAATGGCTGCTTTGATTTGTTGCATGAGATGCTCCAGTCAACTTACCATACGCGCCATGGGAGTTACCGCTTCTCAGACCGTAACAGTGATAGTCCCGGCTCTTGACTACGTGAGTCAACTCATGGAGGAAGGTATAATCTCTCAACGCCACCGTATCGATAGGAAGTATTGCCTTGGTGATCTTCTCGTCTCACCGAAGCTGAACTTTTGCGAATGTAGTTTTGTGCCTCAAGTAGAGCTGAAACAAAACAATGAAAAGTCAAAGTTTGCATTGGTCAAAGACGGGATGAGAAACATAACACGTAAACTTTTCCTATGCCCAGGGCTTCCACTTGGCAAGTCAAGCCAAACTAAGCCATAAGGAACCCCCCCCCGGCTTACCAAGATCAAGCCCGCGGCCGCGGGCGCTTGGCAAGCCGACCCCCTAAGGGCGGCTTGACTTAACGTCTTGGTGGTTGGCTTAGATCCGTGCCCTCTTACGTATACTTACTATAAATAGTTAAGCGTCTCTCCGCACGTCCCTCCGCACGTCCCTCTGTACGTTCCCGAGAGAAGGACCGAGGGTTTATCTCTTAAGTTTTAGCCAATAGAAGAGGTTCCTCTAAGATATACTCTACTTACCAAGTTATTATTATAGATAGATTCTTCGTATCTAAAAGATACGGAAAGATATAAAGAAATTGTGATGGCTTGCATCCGGTGCACTCGCGGAAATGCAGTGGCAAAAGACTGAACTTCTACACTTCTCTAACAACAAAGAGGCTAGCCAAACCTCTATTATTTTACCAGACGGTAATATAGTAGAACCTCAAAAACTCGTCCGTTGGCTAGGGATCTTCTTCGACTCAAAACTAACTTTTAAGGAGCACGTCTCTATAAGAGTTAGCCAAGCCCGTTCAGCCTTCCAACGCCTCCTAGACTAGCCAATATCGAACGGGGTTTATCCCCGTCTACGCGGTTTAGACAGCTATATATAGCCTGTATTACCAGCGTAGCCGATTATGGCTGTCAAATCTCTGGAAAAATCAGGCACAGTTTAACGCCAATACACACTACTCCAAAACCTTGCTCTACGGAAGATTCTAGGAGTTTTTAAAACTACTCCTATTATTCCTTAGAATTAGAGACGGCAATTCCACCCTCCGAGCTCCGTCTAGACGATATTCTAAAAAGAATATGCGTTTAGAATAAGACAGCTCGAAAAGAAATATCCAATCCGCGTGCGAAATAGAGAGAGAACCTAACCGAAACTTTGGTGGCATACCCCCCACATAGATAGAAAGAATAAGGGGAATATACTCTAAAATCCCTAAGGAGATAGAAGAGATAGACCCCTTTCTTTTTAAACCGTGGAGCGGTAGCCCTCCTTATTCGGTTAGGATATCTATACTAGAGAAGGAAGCCGAATCGAAAGCACATACTAAGGCCGTCCTAGAAGCCCCGAATAGTCAAGTATCTATATATTCCGACGCCTCACAACTTCCTAACGGAAAAGGAATAGGAATAGGAATAGGAATACTAGACCTTAGCCAATCTCGAGACTTAATACAACAAGAACTAGTTAGGAACTACGGTCCTAACTACCTCGTTTATAACGGCGAACTAGAAGGTATTACAAATGCCCTCGAATTTGCTAGCAAACGTGGATATAAAAACCGAGAAATAAGAGTCTATGCGGATAACCAAGCCGCACTCTACGGCTACAAACCCTAGCTAATACTCCCTGGCCAAGAACTAAACAAATCCGGGCAGTAAAAGCAGTAAAAATCCTACAGGACAAGAGGAACAAAATCTCTCTAGAATGGGTACCTGGACATAAAGATATCCTTGGAAATGAAACGGCGGATAAACTAGCAAAAGAAGCTACTAGACTACCTATATCGAGCTCGAAAAATAGCGTAGCCTTCTACGGAATGCAGCTAAAGGAAGAGCTTTATAAAGAGTAGGAAAAGAAGCTTAAAAACACCTCAGCCTCTACCTATAAAGGAACTATACGGCTATTAAGTTAAACGGAAACTAAAAGCCCCTTTAAAAGAGCGAGAATTAGCCTCCGCCTTTTACCAACTAAAGATAGGACACGGATACTTTAGATCCTACCTCTTTAGGTTTAAACACGCCGAAACCGATAGGTGCCCATGCACGAACACAGTAAAACAAACACCTAGACATCTCTTACTAAAATGCCCAAAATACTCCTACGAAAGAAGGAGTATAAAGGATATACTTAGAAGAGACCATCTAGACCTAAAAGAGCTTCTTACCTCGAATAAAAGGAATATCTAGTACGCTAGATTTTCTAAAATAAACAAAGATATCTACACGGAGATGGTATCTAGAAAATAGCTCGGCGGAGCTCTAAATAAACGTATACCTACCGTATTTTCTTTTACTTTCCTTATCTCTATTCTCCTTTATTTCCTTTGGCTACTAGCCTGTTTAGGCGATAGACGCCATACCGTTTTACTGTACCTAAATTGCCCACCTTTACCAAAAAGAGGTATTATCCTTCTATAGCTACGAGTTCTAGAAAACTCCGTCTTTAATAGTCATAGGCTGAAAAAAAGGAACGTAAAACTAAATAAATAATAAATAGATAATAAATAATGCAGTGGCATTACTATCTACGAGAAGACTAAGCTAAAGAGAAAAGAAAGAAAGGTTTGAGTAAGATAGCGCTGCTTATATATCTCTCTAGAGTCCCTTTTACTAGTAGCGAGTTGCAGGGTTTTCTTATTGAGCTTCAGGGTCCTCTCAACCCAAGGTCTCGCCGTAGGATCCATCTAAGGCACCCTTAGGGTTCAAACCGTAATATTACCCCCCTCCCGGCTTTAAAGGGTAGGTCTCTAGGGCTTTAGTATCTTCTAAAGCGCTTGCTGGTTCCCAAGTTGGCCGCGCGTATCCTCTCCACTTAACTTGATAGAGTTTCTGCCGTTTCCGCTGGCCTGGCCGTCTTCCTAGTTTTTCACCTAAGATAGCTTCAACCCTCCATTCTTCTTCTCCATCAACGAGTATAGCTAAGTGGTTGATAATCGTCCTGTTCTTAGCTTGGTAAAGGGTCTATTCAGCGGGGCGTAGGAGATCGACGTTGAAAAAGTTATGTATCCAGTTGGTACGTCTAGTTTATAGCTATGAGGGCTAATAACCTCGATAACTATGAACTTTGCTGCCGCGGTTATCAAGCTTCCGGCTCGGGCGGTCCGTTCGTATATTCTTGAGATTCAGCTAGACTTTATCCCCTACTTTATACGCTAGTGATAGGTTTCTATGCCGATTCGCTTAGGTCTCCTAATCCTATTGTGCGTTGCCATTGATGCTTCTGCCCATTCTGTTATCTCTTTAATCTTTGCCACGATTACTTCTCCTTTTTGTATTAGTGATATAGGGTTCGGGATTAATTAAGGATCCTCGAATAACTGTAGTGGCTCGAGGTGGTATCCATGAGAGAGGAAGAAGGGGCTAACACCTATCGATGAGGATTCTTGGCCATTTATAGCAAGCTCTGTTGCTGGCAACCAGTTAACCCAGTTATCTTGCGCGTAGTTAACCATCCGCCAGAGCTTCCTTTCTATCTCGGTATTCGCACGCTCAGTTGATCTATCTGTTTCTGGATGGTAGGCTGTTGAGATCCGTCTCTTAATCTTAAGTAACCAACAAACTCTCTTCCATAGCTGGCTAACAAATTGGCTTCCTCGGTCAGAGACAATAGCGGTTGGGACTCTATGGTGGCGGTAGAAACAGCGAATAAATATTTTAGCAACTGTTTCTGCTTCGATATCCTTACAGGCCTTAAGGATAACTCCTTTGCCTAAGCGATCAGTAATAACCATAAGCATTCTACATCCTTGGCTCTCGGGTAGCGGTCCAACAAAGTCGACTGAGACCTCCCTCTACTGACGATTTGGTACTAGTAGCGGCCGTAGTAGTCCTTGTTTACGGTCTCTCCAGACTCTAGTTCTTCCATAAACGTCGTAGTTACGCACAAACCTTCGTACATCTAATACGAAGTTCGGCCAAAAGAACTGCCTTGTAACAAGAGCTATCGTTCCAGTGCGTCTAGGGTGAGCTGTTATTGTTGAGTCGTGAAGTGTCTAGATCAGCTTGGTTCTTAAAGGCTCGTGGTTTGGCACCCAACGTCTGCTGCGGAACAGCAACTCTCCTTGATTATTTAAGGAGTAATTAGCAATTGAGAGCTTAACTGGTTCTTCTAAATCGTTTGGTAGCGTTCTTCTACCCTCTCTTACTGCTGTTATAAGACGTCCCATGGTCCGGATCCGCTGCTTTTGCCTCTTGCCAGAGCTGCCGTAAATGGTCTTCGATTAACGTTGCTCCTTGTTCGTATACTAGTTCGTCTATAGATCTGTCTGATGGTTCGTCTGCTGGTTCATCTGCTGGTTCATCTGCTTGTTCGTCTGTTCCTTGTTCGGTTATAGCTTGTCGTCTTGTTTGCACTGGTGTTGCCAAAACTCTCCAATAGTTGGCTTGAATCTTATCTGGGCTTAAGAGTTGTGCGACACGATATTGAAGCCTCTTATTATCTTAAGATACTGGTAAGTCTTGGTCTCTTCGTGTAAGTGCGTTAGGCTGAGCCCCAAGCTTGCCTGGACGGTAAGCAATGTGTAACGAGCGGGCCTCTACCTCTAAGGATCCAAACACCAAAGAGGGTGGAAACCTGTCGAAGGGTTTTCCTTGAGTGGGTACAAGAAGAGGTACGCGAGGAACGAGTAGACGACTGAAGACTGAGCACTGCGTGCGAAGGCCTTGTTACCAATAGAGTACGATTCTATTGTTGAAGTTGACCACGAAGGTCAAAGCTATCTAAGGAGTGTGGTTTTATATACACGTAGGAGAGTTTCTATACAATCTGATGTTGCCCTACGTCGCCGTGGCTACACTGGGCGACAGTTGCTTTATGTCGCCCGGGCTTCTGAGGGCGACATGTGGGTCCTGGTGGGGAATCACGTGTCTGGTCACGTGAAGACTTTGCTTCGTTTCTTGTTGGGGGCTTCTCTGCGAGATTCCCATTCTCTCTTCCCATGTTCTTGTGAAGGCTGCGCCGTAACACAATGGTAAAGTTGAATCGGCTTAGAATTAGCTGCCATCTCATTTGCCTCTCAGAGAGCCGTCGGACTGTTGTAAAGTATTCGAGATTCTTATGGTCCGTAATAATCTTAAATTCTTTACGCTTCGTAGCTCTGCATCCTACTACTGAAGATACTTAATAATCGCAAGGAGCTCCTTATCGTAGATCTCGTAGTTGCACTCTGCTGGCGAGTTCTTCTTTGAGAAGTAGGCAACTGGCCGGAGTACTCCATTGTTATCGTATTGGGATAAAATTCCTCCTGTACAGTATCCTGAGGAGTCAGTCTCGAGGATTATCTTTCGGTCCGGGTCGAATTAGGCAAGGATTGGTGCCGTGATAAAGGCCTTCTTTAGCTTTCGAAACGCTCTTTCTGCTCCTTCTATCCAATAGAACGGAACGTCTTTCTTTGTAAGTGCATATAACGGAGCCGTAGTCTTCGAGTATTCATTAATAAAGCGCCGGTAGAAGTTCGCAAAGCTAAGGAATCCAAGCACTCCTTTAACTATAGTTGGTGTTTTCCTATTCCTAAATAGCTTTTACCTTAGCTAGGTCCATGCGGATACCTTTCCCAGCTTCGATAATAAATCTAAGATACTTTGTTGACTGAACCTCAAATTCGCACTTATCGATATTAAGCTGTAGTCCCGCTGCTTATAGCTTTTCGAGAACCTTAGTTACGTGCTCTCGGTGTTGGGTACGGGATCCCTCGGTGAAAATAAGCACATTATCGACATAAGCCGATACAAAGTCGTCTAGGAAGTCCTGTAGGTCTAGTTGATATAATCGTTGAAAGGTGCTTAGTGCATTAGCTAGTCCAAAGGGAGTAACAAGCCACTTAAATAGTCTAAAGCGGGTTCGAAAGGCTGTAAGCCATTTATCTCCTAGTTTAAACCCGAATCTTATTAAATGCTGCGATTATATCGAGTTTCGTAAAACTATCTTGCCTTACTAATCCGGTTAAGGGTCTCCTAGATAAGAGGTAGTGGATATCGATCCTTCCGTGTAAGTTGATTAAGGGCTCGGTAGTCACAATAGAATCGTAAGCCTCCACCTGGTTTCTTTACAAAGAGGACTGGCGCTGCGGCTGGAGAATTGCTTATACGGATAAAGCCTTTATCGAGTAGCTCTGTAAGCGTTTTCCGGAGTACTAGTAGTTCGTCTCTGGACATGTTATATAAGGGTCCCCCATGGGGCCACTGGTGCCCTCCCATTCTCATCTTTCTTAAGCTCGATCTGATGATCAATTCCAGGTCGGTGTGGAGGTAACTTGTCGGCTTTACTTCTATCGAAGGTATCGAGAAACCCGTTTATCTAACCAGGCTGGTAGTTTCGTCCTTAGGTCCGTATACTTCTTCTCAGCAAGTGCTGTTATTGATATCAGCTAGACTTGCTGAGAAAACCTGGTAACCGAGTCGTTTTCTTCCTCGTAAGAAGGCGGAACCCAGCGGCTCCGACCCTCCTATAGTCGAGTTCTTTTCTCTCTCTCTGGCTTTGTACTACTAGGCTAGAGTCCTTAATCTAAGGATTTGTTTTTCTGCATCTAGTTCTGCTCTCTCTTTTACTAACCATGGTAAGCCAAGAATAACTTTATAGCCTTTAATCCTTAGAGCTATATGGAAGTAAGCTCTTTTCGTTTGGTGTCCGCTTAATATCGATCTCGGCAATTGCTACTTCGGTAATCCAGGAGTCGGTAATAGCATTAACTGACTGGATTTGTCT
Source organism: Botryosphaeria dothidea (assembly GCA_011503125.2). Taxonomy (NCBI): domain Eukaryota; kingdom Fungi; phylum Ascomycota; class Dothideomycetes; order Botryosphaeriales; family Botryosphaeriaceae; genus Botryosphaeria; species Botryosphaeria dothidea. The sequence continues at coordinate 2,673,389 of WWBZ02000073.1, forward strand.
TGGTCGGATAGGGATACGCTAGAGTTTATGTCTTCGAGCGAATTGAGCATCGATAAAGCCATAGGATAAGTACCCAGAATCGATAAGGGTTTAAGTAGAGGTCTCCTTATTAATAAGTACGGAAACTGAAGAAGGGTGGTTTTTCCATATGCTTATTCTCGAATTGCTTCCAATCTTCTTAAAGCTTATTTTACTCCTTTTACTCCTAATAGCGAATTTTATCAGGAGCTATTCTTTTTCCGAATTCTCGTTGACCTCTAACACCTCCTCTAGTTGTGGAAGAGTCTCTTGCTCTAGTTGCCTAGTGCTAGCGGCTTGAGCTGGACGGTGGGCAGGTGCATAAGGATATGCCTGCCACCAGTGTCCTGAGGCGCCACAACGCGTATAAAGCTTGTTCTGACGGCGTCGGTTGATCTCATCTTGAGTTACCCATTTAGCTCTCTGGGTTAGTGCGGCTTTGGCTGGGCCCGTTGGTTCCCAGTCCATTTGGTCGTTTTGAGGGGGCTTTAGATACGTAGTAGTCTTTGTTATAGTTGCCGGCGTCTTCTGGGTACGTAGTTGAAAAGCTTCTAACTGGTCACTTACTCGCTTGAGCTCTGTATAGTAGTCCTCGAACTACTAGTCCGGATTCGTAAGGCCGATCATTTATTATTAAAGCTCTCTACTAAGTCCAGCCTCGAGGTAGGACTTCTTAATTTCGTCTGGCTAGTCCGTGCCTCCTGCTTCTAGTAGGAGCTTCCGGTACTCGGTAAAGTACTCTACAAAGGACTTGCTGGCTTGGCGGAGTTGATAAAGCTTGCGTTGGGCCTTCTCCTTAGTATGCGGGTCGCCAAAGGATAGGCGTAGCTGTGCAATAAGGTTGGTAACCGTAGTATTGCTTGTCGCCGTAACCGCTTGAATCTAGGGCTGTAGTTGGCGGGCAGCTTCCCCTCTTAACCGGTTATGTAACGCGAAGAACTTCGTTGCTTCAGTACAGTTGGTGTAGTCGACGTTTAGTTTTGTATTAGCTTGAGCAATCCATGGTTCGAGTTGATCTCGGTCTCCTCTATATTCAGCTAACGGGCCGAGTTGTTTTGTAGGTTCGTTCTTTCTTGGGGACGTAGGTCTAGCTAGTAGTTGAACGAGCTGCTGTAGTAGGCTTTGCTCGTTATTCTCGGTAGCCGCCGGAGGCCCTCGGTCTTGGGTATCGTCATGCATCTTCCTTGGTTGTCTTCTTGGGTGTCTTCTTGGGTGTCTTCTTGGGTGTCTTCTTGGGTGTCTTCTTGGGTGTCTTCTTGGGTGTCTTCTTGGGTGTCTTCTTGGGTGTCTTCTTGGGTGTCTTCTTGGGTGTCTTCTTGGGTGTCTTCTTGAGTGTCTTCTTGGGTGTCTTCTTAGGTGTCTTCTTAGGTGCCCTCTCTAAGGTCTCCTTTGAGCCTTCTTTTAGGGACTTCTTCGAGGTATAGTCAACTAGCTATAAGCCTAGCTACTATCCTATTCCTTAGGTAACTTAGGTAACTTGGGTAAAGAGAAGCAGTGCTCACGTGTGAGCTATAGCGCACAGAGGAAAGGGAATGAGAACGCAGTGCTCACGTGGGAGCTATAGCGCATAGAGGAAGGGGATGAGGAAAGCCGTGCTTACGTGGAAGCTTTGGCGCACAGAGGAAGGGGAATGAGCTTAGTCTAATGTGATGGCTTGCATCCGGTGCACTCGCGGAAATGCAGTGGCATTACTATCTACGAGAAGACTAAGCTAAAGAGAAAAGAAAGAAAGGTTTGAGTAAGATAGCGCTGCTTATATATCTCTCTAGAGTCCCTTTTACTGGTAGCGAGTTGCAGGGTTTTCTTGTTGAGCTTCAGGGTCCTCTCAACCCAAGGTCTCGCCGTAGGATCCATCCAAGGCACCCTTAGGGTTCAAACCGTAACAGAAATACGCTTATTACGTAACTTGGTCTAAGATCTTGAACTAAGCCGGCCCTCTACGCCCGCTTGACAAGTCAAGATAAAAATTAAATAAGCCGGGGCTGAGGCCGGCTTGCCAAGCGGCTTGGTTTAAGACTTGGTAAAATGGCTTACCAAGTGGAAGCCCTGCCTATGCCTGGAGGAAGTTCGCGAGCCAAGCGCAAAGCTGCATCTGCGCAGTGCGATAGCGGCTCACTTCATTCGAACCTGCAGAGGTTGATGAGCTTTCGGCATCCGAGAGCGCACGATGCTCTTCAGCTTACTTTCGGAGTTCACCTTTGTACTCCAATGTGCGCAGGTTTCTGCTCCGAGGCCGCTGCAGTAATCTCTTTCTTGGAAACCTTGCAATCTCAAACAGCAGTAAAGGTTTGTTTCACAATCGTCAATAGTCTTCGATAAAGCTAAGTGGTACCTCGGAGAAAAGGCAAGTAGCATATTTATGGTCCGCTAACTGTTCTGGTCCATCGAAGCTTGGCGACTCGCGGCAGGGACTCGGCGGTTGCCGAGAAGTTTAGTCAACATGAGGATCGAATCCATTCTGAGCTTGTCAAATTCGCACGTTCGGACAATGATGTGGAAACACAACTTTGTAAAGGATTACCTCGCCCAGTTTCGTGAGAATTCCGATTCCGTCCTGAAATAGAGACTTTCGGATACTAACCCAATTAGCCAGTGTTGGCCATTTGAATGCAATACCAAGACTTGCAGATTACATTAGACTAGGCTCACCTTCATCTCGCGCCTTTTCCTTTGATGATTGAGAGATGATTACTTGCCCATGAAGAGCTTCAGAAAGTATGCTGACACTGCCAGAGCATGCCTGCAATCGCTTTACTTTACAGAGCGAAACTGGAGATGGGACAAAAATATACACGGCACCTGATGCTCGTGACTAGCTTCATTATTACCCAAAGTATATCAAATGGCACACCGGACGCCACGGGCTGCTATGGATCAAAGGCAAAACAAGTACTGGGAAGCCGAATTTAGTGGGATTTTTCTTTCAGAAGATGCAGCAAAAGACTAGAAAACAAAAGCGCATTTGCAGGCGTTTTTCCTCGCCCACGAACCGAGGTCCGATATAAATATATCCAAAAGGGAGAGGCCTGTTTCTGGAATATTTAAGTCTATATATATTTACGTTCTAAGAACTAATGTTTTTGGCGTTTTGAATGTAGTATAAGTTAGAAGAAATGATCAAAAAAAATTTCTGCGTCCTATTAACTTAAACCTACACCTGTTGTCGTTTCACCTTAGCTCTAGCCTTATAGTTTTAAGGTTTGGGAAAATTTTCAGCCATTTCAGGGAGTATCTATTTACTACCTAAGTACCCTCTATCCCATGAATTTCTTGAGCAGCGGTCGTTGCCACGACGTTACTATCCGTTCCCTAAATTACCGAAAATCGCTTCTGTCTTGTCAAATATCTTTACCACTGCTCAATGTAAAGCTGCCTACAATATAAAATCCCCTCGAATTTTGCTAATGTTGCTAAAGAAACATTAAAGATGAACGTCGGTTCCCCTTTCCTCCTAGCAGCCAATACCGGTTTCACCCCCATTGGCAAACCACAAGGGTGCCAACAGGTTCCCAGTTGCACCGGGACGGAGTTCGAATGTGCTTTGTCTTCAAATCAGCAGGGCCAGTGTCAGTTGACGCAGAACACCATCGTTACCGTGGTCGCGAAGATCAACTGGGAAACCTCGGGCTCCAATCCGGATCCCGCTATCAACGTTATTATTGCCGACGCCTACAAGAAGTCCCAGCCAGCCTGCATTGCTGTCAACTTCGCGAGCAAGACGTATTATTGGCAGTTTGCTCAAGACCAGACCGGTAATTGTTTCGTTGACGAACTTTATTCTTTGGCAACACTGCAGGCAGCTTCCCTCTTCCTGACCCTAGGCTAATCCACAAGGAGATCTTCGACCATGTCAATGATGAGAAGTCCCTCCTTTCGGCGCTGATTGATTTAGGGGTCGCTGGTGTTCGGAGTAGTCTTGAGATGATTTCTAGGATAGCTTCGCCGCTGATTTTAAGCCAGTTCTACATCTGTAGGATACTTCCACATGCTTCAACGTGCCTGTGACGAGCTTAGTGGAGTATTGCCCGTTAGGATGGGTAAATCGAGCTGAACCCTGCTGCAATGGTGTGAGCGTTGCTTGAGATGGTTTCCGTCGACGCGGACTTCCAAGACGTGCATAGATGAATACTCCTCTCGTACGTCACTCGAGAGGATATTGCAAGAAAGTTGTTGGATACGGGAAGAACAAGTCCACACGAGGCCTCCATGGGCTGCACACCATTATCTTACGCTGCGGAATGTGGGGCTTATCAGATTGCGAAGCTACTGACAAACTCTCCCTTTCACTGCAAGACCGACGAAGTTGACAAAGACGGATGCAGCCCGTTGGATTATGCCAAAAGGGAGTTCGAGAAATGCCCTATAATCGATCATCGCAGGCAAATAGCGGAACGTTTAGAGGTGGTGCTTGGTAGTTAGGGATGAAGCATTGTGTTCATGTCTGCTGCGTTTTCTTGGGTCATTTTTCTCGTTGATAGACATCCTCGACGATTGCTGTCCCGTCTTGATTCTCGGTATTAAGCTTCAATTTACTTCCTCTAATCGCAGTCTTTACCCCGTATGAACTACCCCCAGCACTACACCTTCCTCTCCGCCACCCTTACCGGCATGCCCTGATTCGGCTTCGCCGTCCCGAACAGCACCGGATACGCCTGCCCGCCCAAGAAATCGAACTTCGGGTCCAGCGTCCCCTCGTACGCCGGCACGACGTCGAACCTCGGCAACATCAGCGCCATGGCGATCTTGATCTCCACCATCGCCAGCTCCTGCCCGATGCAGTTGCGCGGCCCCACCTCGAACGGCCTCCACGCGTGCGGATGCACGCGCTCAGCGACCAGGTCCTCGGGGCGCTGATCCCGTGGCAGGAAGCGCTCCGGGCGGAAGTTGTGCGGGTCGGGGAAGTAGCGGGGATCGCGCATAACCCCAAAAGACGGGGCCCACACCATCCAGCCTTTCGTCTCGAACGACTCGCCCGTGTCCGGGTCGACGATGGGGTACTCGACGGTGCTTCCCCTGATGGTGCCGGCGGGCGGGAAGATGCGGAGGACCTCCTTGATGACGGCGTTGGTGATGGGCAGCTCGTTGAGGACGTTGGGGCGGGCGGCGATGGCTTGGGCGACGTCGGCGCCGAGCACACGGTCATATTCGTCGCGGAGCTTCTGCAGCCATTCGGGGTGCTTGTGCAGGGCCCACAGGACGTAGCAGATGGTGCCGCTGGAGGTGTCGTGGCCGGCGAAGACGAAGATCTTCATCTGATCTTGCAGGATCGTCATGTATTCCTCATCGATGGTGGAGGCTGCGGAAACGTCTTGGCCGAAGGATTTCTTGTCGGCCACGTAGGCGTCGAGTGCGAGGTCGATGGCGTAGAAGGCCTTTTGGCTGGACGGACCGTTCTTCTGGCGCTCGGCCCAGCGCTGTTGGATGATGCGGCGGATGGAGCGGTTCATCTTGGCTTCGTTGGCCATGATTCTGTACTTGCGGTATGGGTCAAGCTGACGGATCGCGCCGAAACCGGGGTTTGTGCCGATTGAGACCCAGTAGATCTGGTCACGGAGACCGGTTTTGTAGTTCTGGCCCTCGGCTTGGGACGTAAAGGCGTTACCGCTGTGAGTCTGTGAGAATACCGTCGTCTCAAAGTGCTAGAAATCTTACAGAATGACTTGACCAATGATCTCCACGGTGAGGTCTACAGCAACAGGCTCCATGGAGAAGACTTCCTGGGACGCTGCCTTTTCGGCAAGGAGAGCGGCGAATTTCTCAGCCTCGCGCACGATTGCCGGGACGTGTTTGGCGAGGTTGGTGGCGGAAAAGCCAGAGTTGAAGATGCCGCGCCATCTCTTCCACTCCTCGCCTTCCATAACCACGAGATTCCGCTGGCCTGCAAACGGCTGCATCATGCCACGCAACTTTTCGAATTTGGAGATGCTCGGGTTGGTGGTGATTTGCTCGCATAGTTCATTGTCGGTGATAAGAAGCCATGAATCGGAAAAGGGCCACAAGTCGATGTAGAATGCCTTTGGTAGGTTGTACTTCTGCCTCAGCAAGTAGCCGTAACAAGCAGGGTGCAGGCCTGGGGGCAATTCATCGGCCAGTTCCTTGATGACTTTGGCATGGCCGAAGATTGGGTCATGGCCCGGAGGTTGCGGCTGGAACAGCGCCATCAGTCTTTGGTTTTGGCTGCCGTTCAGAACGGAAACTTACCAGGCCTTTGAATAATGCCCGCTTCCGTCGCAAGAGGGCGACGATGTAGAGCACTGCCGCAGCAAGCAGCGAAATGATGAGAGCGATTGACACCATGTTGGAGATTTTTCGGGAGCAACCTGAACGACAATGTCCGAGAGTGACGGCTGTCGAGGGAAAAAGTCAAGGTTACGTGAAGGTTATATGCGGGCGGCCGCACGGTGTCGCTCGGGTTCGCATCGTAAACAGGAGCGTAATGCAAGGCACTCGATTGGCGAATGGAGACCCAGAACAGCGGATGATAAGGTACTTTCCGCGGACTACTCAGGGGACCATGTCGGGTCCCACGCGAGGGATGCGGCGCATGGCTTCGTGTGGATGACGGGCTTGCTGCAGGCGGGCAAGAGCGTTTGCTGAATGACACAGGCAGCGGATGCCGGGTGTGTTGGACGAACAGCGGGCTACGCGGGCAGGGTTTCGGCTCGATCGGCGCCGCGACTTTCCTGTTCCAAGCGGGAAGGGGGGCACTGGGGGCTAGTGATTTGCGCCAAATCCACCCCCACGGTTTCGGACCTCATGCAACTGCCCGCCGTCCGGAGAGCTTCTCAAGCAAGCTTTCCACCCAGCACCTCGCGTGCCGCACACTGCCGACACCTCTCAATCGCTGCGCGAAGAATGGGTTGGTGATGGATTGGGCTGTGCCCTGAGTGGGGCGGGTGGCTGCTTACTGCGGCCGTGCTGCTCCGTTGTTGCCTGTTTGACCACGGCCACAACGTAAAAGGCCTGCACGCTTTTAGCCTTTCGCACCGCAACCTTCACCCATGGAATCTACCGACTCTATGCCGCAATCCTCCGTCCCCGCGCGACCCAAGTTGCCCTCCAAGTTCGCCAACGAGCTCTGGAAAGCGTATGCCAAGCAGCGGAAGCGCAAGGTCCACACCGGAACCCTGCCTTCCGAATCAGTCGACATTTCGCTGGACGATTATGTTTCTTTCTCCCAGTACCTTAAATCCTCCAACCGGATCATGGCCCTGTTTGGCGCAGGCCTATCAGCCGCCTCTGGCGTTCCCACCTTTCGCGGCGCAGGCGGCTTCTGGAGAGAATACGATTGCACGACCTTAGCAACACCCGGCGCTTTCTTCAAAGACCCGTCACTTGTATGGCAGTTTTACAGCTACAGACGGCACGGAGCCCTGAAGGCGAAGCCCAATAGAGCCCACATGGCGCTGGCCAAGCTGGCAAAACAGAGGCCGAATTATCTAGCTATCAGCCAGAACATCGATGGTGCTTGCATCTGACTCAACCGTGGCGGTCTGGCTGGCTAACCCAACAACGCAGGCCTGTGCCAACGCGCCAATCACCCGCCCGAAAATCTGCAGCCCGTCCACGGTTCGCTCTTCGATATCAAATGCACCAACAACAAGTGCTCGTATGTCGAGAAGGACAATTTCAAAGATCCCCTCGTCCCTGCTCTCGAGCTGCCTGATGACATTGATATTTCTGATCCGAAAATCCCGTTGAGGGAAATCGCGGTCGAAGATCTGCCACATTGCCCATTATGCTCTTCCCTTCTACGTCCAGACATTGTTTGGTTCGGAGAAGCGCTGGCTCAATCTTCCGTTGATCGAATACACAGCTGGATGGATGAGGGGAAGATTGACTTGATGCTTGTAGTTGGGACTACTGCTCTGGTCTACCCGGCTGCCGGTTACATCCATGCCGCAAGAGTGCAAGGAGCGAGGATTGCCGTCTTCAATATGGAGGAGTCGGAGGAAGAAGGTGCCACTACAAATCTAAAGGAAGGTGATTGGCTCTTCCAGGGCGATGCGAGTAAGATTGTTCCTGAAGTATTGAAGGAGGTCATTGGTATTGTGCCAGGGGCATAGCATGTTGTAGAGTGACGGGGAATGGAGCATGAGCGGCCACTGGATCTGCTTGTCAATACTGCATCAGCACCTCGAGGCGTGGATGACAGATCAAAAAACCATCACATTATCGCGGTGAATCGAACTCACAGCGATCTCGTCAAATTTTCAGGGAAAGATGATTAGATCTACAACCTCACTCTGCGGCAGCTGGTGGAGCTTCGCAGTAGTATCGACGCATCCAAAGATAAAGGTATCGCACCTTCTGAGGATTTCATCCTTGAAAATCACAAGCAATGCCTGAAATCTCTTGTATTCTTTGAACAAGAATTCCGTGAGCGGCAGGATGGCATCAGAGCAGCTGAAAGCACATGTGCCTGGCTTACGATGCATGAGAACTAGCGGATTTGGCGCAACAAATCTCCTGGCCTTTTGTGGATTCTCGGGCCCCCGGGTGCTGGCTAGTCGACATTAGTACGGTATGCTCTCCAAAACCTCCGAAACACGGTAGATGGAAAGGAAATCATCGCCGCCTTCTTTATCCACGGACGAGGAAGCAAGCGCCAAAATCTCCTCTTGGACTCTATCGATCACTTCTTCACCAGGCACTTCCAAGCTTTCCAGAGCATTTGAACCGGCTTTCTGAGGCCTACCGAGAGAGGACAAGGCTTCGCGGCGACTATGCGAAAGCTTGGACATGGACTCCGGAGGAGCTCAGAGATTTCCTCATCTTTTTAATGGAATTTGAAGGCTGTCACAAAACCAATGACAATATTCATTGATGCTTTGGATGAGCTTGGGGAAGAGCGAGCAGTCAGCTTGGTTGCTGATTTTGAACATGTCATCGAAACTATCGGAGAAGATCGGGGACACCTCAAGATTAGCCTCTCTTGTCGCCACTATCCTATTCTCTTTCTAGACACTATGATGCTCATATCTGTCGAGAAGGAAAATACGGACGACATAAAAAATATGTCAACAAGAACAGATCATTTCAGTTCATTTCTGGGACCGCAGGTGATGAATTGAAAAGTCTGATTATCGAGAGGGCCAGTGGGATTTTTCAGTGGGTCTCTATTGTGCTTTCGCAAGTCGATCGTCAGACCAGACGCGGCCAAACCCCAGCTGAAATATTGAGAAAGATCAAATGAGTTCCTTAGACTCTTCAAGGTCTTTACGAGATCTTGATTTCAAGTGGGGACGATGAAGAGAAGGAACAAGCGATCGTGCTTTTCCAGTGGCTGCTGTTCTGTATTTCGCCTTTCAAGCTGGAACATTTCCATAATATTCAGGATCCATCCAAAACGAGAAGTCTCCGTCTGGTTTCTTCCGAAAATATGGACAGACGACTCCGCAGAAACCTGAAAGAGATGGTGCGAAACATCTCTAAAGGGTTAGCCGACGCTTTTGTCTCTTAGGTATGCACGAAAAGATCATTCAAGATGCCCTCAAGAACTTGAAGAAAGATCATGTCAATAGCAAGGGATATATTGTGTCGCCTCTGTGCCTTGCTGTACTCATGGGCCGAATGATATGCGTTTACATTCAATGATGCAATAACTTTCAGTTGAATCTCGTAGGAACCTCAGCGGCTTCTCAAGTCTGGCCAGTGTGGATTAATCATAAAAGAAAATCCGCTGCTACATGTCAATGTGTATTCACAGGCTGTGCCAATAGGCTTAGGCCGTGGTGGGGCCGAAACAACAGGACGCCTGAAGCCGAGATACTACACTACCTTTCCCCGTTCTCCGCATGATTGATAAACCGAGTTTCGCCACGAGGTTGTATGGGCCAGGTCTTGTTGTCTCAGAATGCCATCCCAAGGCGCTTGGAAGGGCAAGGCTGGCCGGATTGGCATCCCTAACTTCCCGATTGCGACTCCGCAATATAACCTTCACGAAGATCGTCAGGCGGCCTGATCTTTCCGCGCGGCCATTCGCACTTGCCGAGCAATAATTGCGGGCATCCGGGACTCTGACTGGTCAATGATGTGCAAATACCTGAGGCTTAGGGCGGTCCGATTTTCAGGTACGGGTCGTTGCGGTTGCAACCAGGGCCCTTATCTGCACTCCACAGTCGCATGCACGTCAGGCCGGTAGCATCCGCTCGCGCGTTTCTAGGCGACCTTGAAACCATTCTACGAGCTCGGTATTAGTTGTTTCGTATCCATTTTGAGAGTCTGAGCGAACAATGGTGTTTGCATTGCCTTTGGTTGGAGTGTGTAGTGTATAATGGTGCCTACTTCAGCCTTACGAAAGTATATCTCAAAAGTTTATCGCGGGGCGAACGGCTCGTGAGCTAAAAGCGGTCCAGTCCGAAGCAAGTGCGGAGAGATTGGTCAATCAGAGGTGCACAGACACTTGCTCGTCATTACCACGTTTCTTCGCCAGCAAGCTGGTCCCAGCGTTCACTTAGAAATCGTATCACTTCCGACGGCTATCAGCGCCACATTGAGGTGCCCTGCGCTGATTAGTGCTCAGCCTCCTAACGTCTCACTTCCCGGATCTCTGGCAGCTGGCGTGATCTCTGATGAGGTCCGCGCACCGAGCGCGTTAACATACTCGCTTAAACACTTGAAGTAGGTTCTTCCATAAACTCGGCATTACAAATACGGGAACGGGCCACAAGAAGCGCCGGGATCTTGGTCGCAGAAGGGCTTACTGCGGAGGATTCACCAGGTGCTCGGCTTTAATGTCAACCTCTTGCGTTCCTTTTGGTAACGTGGAACACCGAAAAGACCTCCAGTTTTCTGTTCAACTGGAGATGCAAGAGAACGCAAGAGTGAACATTCACTTCAGGTCTACATTCTGGCTTATACTGCAGTTCTAAAGCCTTGTTTCCTACAGATCACAGTTATGAAAACGACCATAGAGTCTCGATGGTATGTCTCGGCTGAAACTTCGAGATGCAGACATGGCAAGCCAAGACTTCCAGGAACCATACTTGGCTGTAACCGTTACAGGAAACCAGAATGTGATTCTCTTGCCGCATCAGGCAAATGAGCCGGGAACCGTCTGTGCAACAGTACTATCACACAACTGTCTCAACAACGCTACGCCCATCAACACCATCTTGGACCCCATCATGCGGACAGCCGCACAGACTCCTTCCGAAAAGTCCGATGATACCTCACACCAAGCACATCATACCATGCTGTACCTGGCGAGCGAATTGATGCCGGCACAGCCCGTATCCACGCCGAGACCAAGACAGTTCCAAGTCGACTTCTCTTGTCCATCACCGGAGTACCACGGAAAGTACCACCGACTCTGCAGAAGAAAATGCATCATGAAGTGTATAAAAAAGTCATTGAAGCGCTGCCATATCTCACCTCTCCAGAACAACAGCAAGCCTTCTCTTCTTCACTCAATCACTTCCTCAAATCAGCCTCATCCATCACATCAGGCGAAGCACAATGAAATCCGCAGCCTCCCTCGTTGTCCTCTTCGCGGCCTTCGCAGCTGCCGCTCCGCAGTCCCAGTCTGCCGTCCAGCCCGTCAACCCACCGGCAAGCAGCGGAGCAGTAGTTCCCAACCCCCCTGCAGGTAGCAGCGGCGCCGTTGGTGCCCGCTCTCCTCAAACCGTCACTGGAGGAGTTGAGCCTGGCGCGGCGACCACTGCTGCTTCCAACCCGGGCACTACCATTGTCGCCCGCGCTCCTCAGGAGAGCAGCATTGTCGTCATTGGCCGCGCTCCCCAAGAGAGCAGCATCGTCATCGTCGGCCGTGATCCTCAGACCGCCACAGCTGTTGCTCCCATTCCCACCACCGTCGCGGCGCCCAACCCAGGCACCACCGTCGTCGCTCGCGCCCCGCAAGAGAGCAGCATCGTGGTCATCGGCCGTGCTCCCCAGGAAAGCAGCATCGTCATCGTCGGCCGCGACCCTCAGACCGCCACGGTCGTTGCTCCCGTCCCGACCACCGTCGCAGCTCCCGCCCCGAGCGCCACCGGCATCGCCGCCCGCCAGCCTCAGTCCGCCGCCGCCTCTGACAGCGCCTCTGCCCCCAGCGCCGCCGCCCCCATCCCGTCCAGCGGCAGCAGCGGCAGCGTCGTCGCCCGCGCCCCGCAAGAAAGCAGCATCATCGTCATCGGCGGCCGCGCTCCCCAGGAGAGCAGCATCGTCGTCGTCCCGCGCGACCCCCAGACCGTCGTCGTGACCGAGACCGCCGCGACCGAGACTGTCGCGACCGAGACCGTCGCGCAGACCACCGTCGCCGCCGAGCCCGGCACCAGCACCGTCGTCGCCCGCGCCCCGCAGTCCGTCAGCGTTGAGGTGTCCGCCGCGCCGCCGGCCGAGAGCAGCGCTGTGGTTGTCTCCAACCCGCCGCCGGCCGAGAGCAGCGCGATCATGGCGCGCCAGGCGCAGACGACTGTCGTGGCGCCGGTAAAGCCTACGGCCGAGGCTGCACCTGTGCCCGCGCCGACTACGCTCGTCACTGTAAGTTTTCCTTGGGGAGGTCGGTGGGAAATGGCGGGACGATTTGACTGACTTTCTCTGTAGCTGAAGCGCGCTCCCCAGGGCACTCCCCTCAGGCGCGAGCCCCAATCCACTCCTACGCCTGCGAAGCGCGGCGATGACGCTGTCGTTCTTGAGGGCGAGGTCAATGTTGGCCTGCCTGTCATCCAGGAGCGCCAGACTGGTAACGACACCGTCGTCGCTTAGAGAGGTGGAAGCATGAGGGGAGCTGTTTGAAACGGCCCTGGGGAGGATTTGTGGATTTGATTTATGCTTGACGTTCTTGATCTGAAGTATTATGTACTCCTGAATATATACAGTCAATTCTTTCTGGCTAGGTTTATCTACCGGATTTCGTGTACGATGCTGTCCTGTCTCGCTTCCGTCTCTTCCTGAACCTTCTGAAAAGAGATGAAGATCCTAAGAATCCTATAAGATATCGCTTCCGGTTACAAGTGAAGGTACTGACGGCCAGTGATCAGCCACGCCGTCATGTGCATATCATCCACACTTACCAGAACTGAGCTCCATGCCCGAGAGAGAGCTCAACAACGCACTCAAGCCTTGCCCTTAACCTCCCTCTCAAACTCCCTCTTCACCTCCTCCACCAGCCCCTCCGTCACCAACAAATCCACCGCCGTCCCCGCCAACCCCTTCCCACACCTCAACGCCAACCCAAACGCCTCTCTCGTCCCCGTCGCGCCCGCAAAATCCGGACTGTGCGGCCCGTTCCCCTGCTCGCCCGGCCGGACCCAGAAGCCCGCGCTCAAGCTCGGCACGACGTAACTCACGTCCCCCTGATCCGTGCTCGCCATCGTCCGGCCGCGCACCTCGTCGACCTCCGGGGCCGGGATCTTGCCGCCCAGCGCGTTGAAGTGCGCGCGGTACAGCGCGGCGAGGGTGCGGTTGGGCACGTGGTCCGCGTACGCGCCCGTGTCCGCGATGGCCAGCTTCGCGCCGCTGCCCAGCGCGCCCGCCTCGAAGCACTTGCGCGCGCGCGCGAACAGCTCGTCGCAGCCGCGCCGCGTGTCCGCGCGGACGACGAACTCGCCGGCGGCGTACGCGTGGATGATGTTCGGGCGCAGGCCGCCGTGCGTGATGTTGCCCTGGACGACGTCGCCGGGGCGGGTCTGCTGGCGCAGGACGGACAGCGCGGTGTAGGCGGTGATGAGGGCATCGAGGGCGTTGATGCCGAGCCAGGGCGACGCGGCGGCGTGGGCTTCGCGGCCGAAGTACTCGACGGTGAAGCCGCGGTAGGCGGAGGTGCGCATGAGTGCGCAGTCGGACGTGATGCCCGGGTGCGAGATGAGGTTGACGTCGCAGGCGTGGTCGCGGTAGGCGCCGGCGTTGATGAGCTTGATTTTGCCGCCGCCGCCTGGGAGCGGTGGTGTTAGAGGGTTGGTTGAGAGGAAGGGAAGAGAGAGGAAAGTGAAGTGAGTCCAGGGCCCTGATGCCCAGTGGTCCACTGGGCAAATGATTTTTTTCTCGAGAAGTAGAAGCGGAGAAGTAGTAGACGGAAAGAGAAACTGCGACAATACTTACCTTCCTCAGCTGGTGTACCGAAGAGGACTATTTTTCCAGGCAGGTTGTGCTTCCGCATGGTCTCCGCCGCAGCCAGGGCACCCGACAGTGAGGCCGTCGCAATTAAGTTGTGGCCGCACGCGTGGCCGATTTCCTCCAGCGCATCTGCCCGTCACATGTCAGTAATCTCCAGACACTTCTCGAAACATAGAAAGAAAGAAGACCAACCCATCTCAGCATTGAAAGAGACGACAGGGCCCTTCTTTCCGCTATCGAAGACGGCAACGAAGGCGGTCTCCATGCCATAGGCGGATGGCGTGACTTTCCACCCGTCCTGTTTCTTGAGGAAAGACGTCAAGGCCTCATGGGCAATGTACTCTTTGTAGCCGAGTTCCGGATTGTCGTGGATCTTCTTGTTGATGGGCCACAGGGAATCCGCGATGGTGTCGATATAGCTGCCAATCTCGCCGAGGTAGTCTGGCGATACAAGAACCCAGTCATCGTCCATTCTGATCAACTATCGACCACAAAACGGACTTGGTCGGCAAAATGCAGCTTCGGGTGTAATGGGAGAGCAAGAGATCACGCAGCATGAAGTACGGACGAGCTTAGGGCCCGAGGCACGGCGCCGCTTTCCTTGGTGCAACTCCCTCGCTTGCTTCCGTCCCTTCACCTCGTCCCCCACTTTCGACGGCGAACCGCACCACAAGGTCGCATCAGGACCCCGGCCCGAACAGCATGGTGCCGGATAAGTGGTCGGTGATGCGCACCAGTCCTGGAGACCGATGCCGCGCTCACCGCGCCGACCTTATCAGTGACAACTGGTTTGACTCCGCATGAGCTGCGTATAAACAGACCGCCGCCATGGGTCGACTAATCCCCAGACCGCGGACTGACGCGCAACTCGAAGGCGCCAGACCTTGGAAAAATGGCCGACAAAGACGAGCTGACCGTCTCTCCCACCGGCAACGATGTCGAGAAGAGCGGCGCCGTCGACGAGTTCGTCATCGAGGAGAAGTCACGCCTGCGCATCGACGATGAAGTCGGCGACCTAGCCGCGAAAGCCCTCACGAGCGGGCCCGTCGACCCCGAGATGTCCAAGAGAGTGCTGCGCAAGATCGACAGGTACATCCTGCCCTTCCTGTGCATCACGTACGCCCTGCAGTTCATCGACAAGACCTCTCTCGGCTACTCGTCCGTCTACGGCATCATCAAGGACAACAACCTGAAAGGCCAGGACTACTCCTGGGCGAGCAGCATCTTCTACTTCGGTAAGCCACTCTCCCACAACCTCTCCGCGCACGAACTCCAGCACTGACACATCCTCCCCCCAAAGGCTACCTCCTCGCCGAATACCCCGGCGTCGCCATCATCCAGCGCTTCCCCGTCGCCAAATTCCTCGGCATCAACATCATCCTCTGGGCCAGCATCCTCATGACCACCGCCGCCTGCACCTCCTTCGCCGGCCTCGCCACCGTGCGCTTCTTCCTCGGCGTCACCGAAGCCACCATCTCGCCGGGCTTCGTCGCCATCACCGGCATCTGGTGGACGCGCCACGAGCAAGCCGCGCGCTCCGCGCTGTGGATCTCCTTCCTGGGCGTCGGCTCGCTGCTCGGCGGCCTGATCGCCTTCGGCATCGGGCACATCGGCACAGGCGCCCTCGCGTCGTGGCAGTACATCTTCCTCGTCCTCGGCGCCGCCACCGCCGCGTGGGGCGTCCTCTTCGTGCTCGTCGTGCCGGATGGCCCCGCGAGCGCGGGCATCCGCTGGCTGACGCCGGCCGAGCGCGTCGTCGCCGTGCAGCGCGTCGTCGGCAACAAGACGGGCACCAAGTCGCGCACGTTTGTGCGCGCGCAGGTCGTCGAGGCCGCGGCGGATCCGAAGGTCGTGATTCTCGGGCTCATTTCGCTCGTTAATGCGCTGGCGTCGGGCGGGTTGTCGTTCGGCAGTCTTATCATCCAGGGGTTTGGCTTCTCGCCGATTGAGACGACGCTGATGAACATGCCTCTGGCTGCGGTGCAGACGGTCGCGCAGCTGGGGGCTGGTGTGATCTCGAGTAAGCTTGAAGGGTCGCGGCTGTATGTTGGATCGCTCGCTATGCTGCCGCCGGTTGTGGGGACGTGTTTGATCAATGGGCTGCCCGAGGCGAACAAGTGGGGGCGGCTTGTTGGGCTGTGGTTGCTGGGGACGTATCCGGTGGGGTTCTTGGTGCTGCTGGGCCTGTTGGCGACGAACGTGGCGGGGTCGACGAAGAGGAGCGTGGCGAGTGGATGGGTGTTTGTGTGTTATTGCGTGGGGCAGATTGCAGGGCCGCAGTGCTTCAAGTCGAGCGAGGCGCCCGAGTACAGGAGCGGGATTGTGGCCATGTTGTGCGGGTTCATATTGAATTTGGTGTTGAATCTGGTTCTGAGATGGTTGTATGTGAGAGAAAATAAGAAGAGAGATGCATTGTTGGAGGGGAAGAGCGAGGAGGAGATCAAGGCCATGGAAGAGGAGAGTAGGGTGCAGGGGTTTGAGAATGTGACGGATAAGGAAAACGTGATGTTTAGGTATGTGTTGTAGGGATTAGAAGTATGGAAAGAGAAATTTACCCGCGATAGTAATGCTTGAATGCACTCTTGAACAAATTAGTTGGAACGAGTATTTGGAAATTAATGTTATCCATGGGTTGTGTTGAATAAACAGCCTAAGGGCTACTGCACCTGGGTGGATTTCAGCTGTAGAGCGAGTTGGTTTCCTAGAGAAGCAATCTGGTTGGGAAACCAAAGGTCCGAAAGGGACCCGATTGGCGAGAGCTAATTGGGGTTTAGTGTAGCACGTGACGCACACGTATATCTTCCGTGTGCGGCTAACAGGTAGAAGAATTGAACGACTCATCGTGGACTGTCTCTATACCGCTGCTGTGAACCCTCATTATTCAAGAGGTTGCAACATAAACGCGAGTACAAAATTTTGAAGCTCTATCAAGATGTTTTCATAGTCGCACGAGTCGAGCGCTTGCTCATCACTGCTCATAGTCAATCTTACCTCGCTTTCACAGGAGTCTATCGTCAGACACGAGCCTCAGCTTCAGCCGCCTCACGTAATCTTTTAGAGTGACATCCGGGCCGCGTGCGGCTGAAGAACAGAGAAGCAGCCAAGGAGGCCCCGCGGGTAGTGGATCAATTCATACTGCAGGGATAATGTCAATAGCAAGACATGAGAGGGAAAATTCAACGGCTGAGCGGAGGTAATCGTGTTTACGGCTCACGCGAAGACATACAATGAGTTGGAGGTGTAGAGGTCACGTCGCCGGCGACGCCAGAAATGCAATTCTCCGAAGTCCGACCCGACGGCGTCGGACTTGCTAAATTTGGAAGCTCAACCAGCATTCCGCCAACGGCGTCGGAAAAGGCAGGGTCAACCGCGGGAGGCGGAACTCAACAACAGATTCGAGATCCAGGCCGGACTATGACTAGTTTTGGTACACAAGACAATGCAGTGACTTTCACTGCAAGAAACATGAGGAAACCGCGGGAACGCGCACAACGAAACTGCTTGCCTACGTGATTCGTACAAAAGAGAAGAAGAAAAAGTCTAGAACTCAAGATTTTGAGAGAAGAAATACGTTTGGGGGATATAGTGTTTCTTCTTGCAGAACAACCCCAAATGCACGACAAGTTAGCGGAACTGGGATGCATTTACACAAAATTACCCAAGCACCACACCACCACCTTCTTTAAAATTCCCTTCTTGGCCGCTCCCAGCTCTCTGCCCACCAAACTTTTCATTCTCCATCCCGCCTCGTGTTGTGTCCATTTATAGCAGAAGCTCGAGAGGGTTCTCGACCACTTTCTTGAGCTCCTTCATGAACTCACCACCAACGGCACCGTCAACGACCCTGTGGTCGAAAGAGCCAGTCAGGCAGATTTGGTCATCCCACTCGACACCGGTGCCGTCCTCAGTCTCGACGGGGACCGCTACCTTCTTGGTGGTGCCGACAGCGACAATGGCAGCCTGGGGGCTGTTGATGATCGAGGTGAAGCGTTCAACGGCATCGTTCATACCCATGTTGGAGATGGTGAAAGTGCCACCCTGGAACTCCTCAGGCTTGAGCTTGTTCTCCTTGGCGCGCTTGCCAAGGTCCTTGACCTGAGAGGAAATCGACTGCAGACCAAGACCAGTGACGTTCTTGACAATGGGGGTGATCAGGCCGGTGGGGGTAGCGACGGCCACGGAAATGTCGACGTTGTTGTGCTGACGAATGACGGACTGGCCGTTCTCCTCAATCCAGGAGGCGTTGACGATTGGGACCTTCTTCAGCGCGACGGAGCAGGCCTTGATAAGGAAGTCGTTGACAGACAGCCTGTAGGCACCCTCGGACTGTGCGTTCAGAGCGGTACGGAGCTTGAGCAGCTTGCTGACGGAAACGGTCGAAGAAACGAAGTAGTGTGCGTTCTCGTGGAGCGACTGAGCCATGCGGGTAGCAATGACCTTGCGCATGCTGCTGGTGGGAGTGTCGACGAAAGAGGCAGCAGAGGCGGCGCCAGCGGGAGCAGAGGCCTGGAACTTCTCGATATCGGCCAGGGTGATACGGCCGGCGGGGCCGGTGCCCTTGACCTGGCTGATCGGCACACCCTTCTCAAGAGCGAGCTTCTTGGCGGCCGGGGCGATGATGGGCTCGCGGTCGAGGACGGGCTGAAGACGAGCACCGGTAGACTCGGACTCCTGCGCGGCGGGAGCCTCCTGCTTGGGGGCCTCAGAAGGAGCGGGGGTCTCCTTCTTGGGCTCCTCCTTGGCGGGAGCAGCGGCGCCCTTGTCACCGCCAGCATCCTCAGTGGTGAAATCGGCGAAGGCAGAGACATCCTGACCCTCCTCAACCATGACGGCAATGGGCTGTTGTCCTGTCAATCCAAACTCTTGATCTTGTTGGTGTGACCGGGATTGTGCTTACGCTGCCGACAGCGACGTCCTTGGAGCCGCTGTCCTTCAGGACCTTAGCAAGAATACCCTCCTCCTGGAATTCAAAGTCCATCTGCGCCTTGTCCGTCTCGATCTCCACGAGAACCTCACCGGGGCTGATGGAGTCACCGGCCTTCTTCTGCCACACGCCGATGTTGCCCGCCGTCATGGTCGGCGACAGCGCGGGCATGCTCACGACCGTGTGCGGAGGGAATGCTACCGGAAAATCGTGTTAGCACTCATATCTGGCGCATTGAGCGCTGAGAAGGCGGCGGAACCAACATTTGGATGCATAGTAACGGGCGAGAGCTGAGATGGCGGGTGCCGATCGCCTGCGGCGCGGAAAAGCCGATTGTAAGCAAATCTTCAGCGGCATTGAGAAGCATTGAACAACTCACGAGGAGAACAACGGCGACCTCTGCAGAGTACGCAGGCCAGCAGCGGCGCGCAGGCCCGACTGGGCGGAGCTGCGCGAGAGAACGGCGGCGGCGGACATGTTGGCGGCGCGGGTGGGTGGTGGGCGGGCTGTCTGCGAGGGATGGACGCTGCAGCGGGCGCGAGAACAGCGGACAGAGATCAGGAGGGAGGAGCAGCCCCGGAGCCTTGAGACCCTTGAGAATCTGAGAGGTGGGAGGGATGAAGTGAAGAGTGGTGGAGGGTGTCGCCGTCTTCGAGCTCAACAGCTTTACTTTTCGCTGGGGCTTTCCGAACGGGCGGCCACGGCGTTTCGGAGGAAGCCACCAGCCGCGCCGGGCGCGCCAAGCCCTCTGCGAGCCCTGGAGCCCTGCGCTGCGCGTATAGGGACAGCTTACATCACTAGCCTTCCCGGCACGTTGCACTTTGGCCATCTCAGCGCCAAATAATTAATGCTACCATTTCCAGAGCACCCGCCCCCCGCGATGCGCTGAGCCCTGTCTCTGCGACTGCACCCCACCCCCGAATTGGACACCATGGCCGACCACGAGCCGCCGAGGGACGACCAGATCACCCCGTCAGACGAGCCCAGGGAGGACGAGCAAGCTCCCAAGCCCGAGCATCCCGAGGATGATGGCCAGCCCGCTCAGCCAGATGTGAGCGACCGCGCAGACCCAGAGCCTGCGAAGGCCGAGGAGGAGGTAGAGGAAGAGAGCGAAGAGGAAGAGCTCGAGAAAACAGAGAAAACAGAGCACGAGGCCCCCGCAGCAGCGCATGCGCCGGTCCCGGAGGCTGCTGAAGATGACACCCGCGACGAGGAACCCCAATCACCACGAACAGAGCAGCCTGCGCCGCCCACAATATCGCTACCAGAGGGCCATGACGAGCACGACGTCCAGCATGACCGCCCGCCGACCGAGTCCTCCGACCGTACCGTGCCGCTGTCCCCATCCGTCCGCCTGCGCACTGATTCCCAATCGACCGCGGCAACGAATGCGACAGCGAGAACAACGACCCGCAGCTCCCTGGTGTTTGTGGTGACGGCGCTGGAGACAATTGCTGCCTCGAAGGATGCGCGGAGAACCAAGAAACTGGCCGATACAACACAGAAGGCGCTGTCAGCCATCAAGGGCGATGGCGACCCGGCCAGCATCGACCCGGAAACTCTGTTTGAGCCTCTGCAGCTGGCAACCGAAGCGAATACGGTGCAAGTCGTCACGACTGCTCTCGATTGCATCGGTAAACTTATTAGCTACTCCTACTTCTCCTATCCCTCCGAGCAGCCTGCCGGCTCTCCGGAACAACCAGCCCTCATCGACCGCGCCATCGACACAATATGCGATTGTTTCCAACTGGATGCTACACATGCGGACATCGAGTTGCAGATTCTCAAATCTCTCCTCTCCGCCATATTGAACGACAAAATTGTCGTGCATGGTGCTGGTCTGCTGAAGGCTGTCAGACAGACCTACAATATTTTCCTGCATTCAAAATCTAGCAACAACCAACAGGTTGCCCAGGGTGCGTTGACCCAGATGGTCGGGACGGTTTTTGAACGAGTAAAGTCGAGATTACGCGTAAGGGAAGCAAGGATGAATCTTTCCAAGACATCCCTGCACAAAAATAGTTCTGGCGACATATCTCCGGAGGGCGGTGATATCGGAGGTGTGGACTCCAATGGAGATGGCGAGCAGGAAGCAGAGAACTCTGAGAATGCCCCAGACATGCCCGTGGAGAAGGACGAGAGCGCCAAGATTACCTTGCAGAGCTTCGAGAATCGCAAGAGTTTCGACGATGCTAGGATTGCAGATAACGCCCCTACGCTCGTCACTAGAAACAAGAATCGCCGTGCGCCCTCTCGTGCAAACACACTCCAATCCTCCGATGGCCAAGAAAGCACGGATCCCACTGAGGAAGAGGAGGAAGACGAGATCTACGTCAAGGATGCGTACCTTGTGTTCCGCGCCATGTGCCGTCTCAGCACCAAATCAGTGCCCCTGGACGAGGCTCAAAATGTTCGTTCTCAAAGCATGAGATCGAAGCTCTTGTCACTCCACATAATCCACACCATTGTCCACAACAACGTTGCCGTCTTTGTTTCTCCCTACGCTACCATCAGGAGCAGCAACACCGCAGAGCCGACCACCTTCGTTCAGGCCATTAAGCAGTATCTTTGCCTCAGCTTAAGCCGAAATGGAGCCAGCTCGTTGAAGCAAGTCTTCGAAATCAGCTGCGAGATTTTCTGGCTGATGCTCCACCAACTCCGGGTGATGCTCAAAAAAGAAATTGAGGTGTTTATGAAGGAGATCTACTTGGCAATTTTGGAAAAACGCAGTGCACCCACCTTCCAGAAGCAGTATATCCTCCAGATTCTTCACCGGCTGGGAGGTGACCCTAGGGCGCTTGTCGAGATATATCTGAACTATGATTGCGACAGAACGGCTCTCGACAACCACTTCCAGAAGATTGTAGAACACCTTTCGAGGATATCCAGCACGCCAGTCGTGATCACCGCCCAACAACAGCAGGCATATCAGGAACATCACACGAAACAACAAGCCGCAAGTCCAACGGATTGGCAGACTCGAGCAGCTCTTCCACCTTCACTTGCAACAGTATCGCTCCAGCCTGGGAACGAGATAGATCAGGGCTTTCCGGCCGAATACTCCTTGAAGCAAGAGTCTCTCGGGGCTTTGGTCGAAATTCTTCGGTCACTTGTCAACTGGTCACAACAAAGTCTCTCAGACGCTGCTGCTGTTAATGAGAACGTTCCAAGGGCGTCTCATGAGGACATCCGCGACTCCATTGACACACGAGCAAACCTTACCTCTTCCCCGGCGATAGACTCCCCAAACGGACCTGGCACTCCGGTTCCTGAGGATGACCCTAGCCAACTTGAGAAAGCCAAACAACGAAAGACAGCCCTAAACCACGCCATCCGTCAGTTCAATTACAAGCCAAAGAAGGGAATGAAGCTTCTTCTCAAAGATGGCTTCATTCCTTCTGACGCGCCCGAAGACATCGCGCGGTTCTTCTTGTCGAACGATCAAATCGACAAAAAGGCCCTGGGTGAATATCTCGGAGAAGGCGACGACGAGAACGTAAAAATTATGCACTGCTTCGTTGATCAGATGGACTTCCAAAGAACGCGGTTTGTTGATGCTCTTCGACGGTTCCTCCAGAGTTTCCGACTTCCGGGAGAAGCACAGAAGATTGATCGTTTCATGCTCAAGTTCGCCGAACGCTACATGGCTGGCAATCCGAGTGCTTTTGCAAACGCGGATACTGCCTACGTGCTGGCTTATTCAGTGATCATGTTGAACACCGACCAGCATAGCTCAAAGCTGAAGGGCGCTCGCATGACTCCTGAGGATTTCATCAAGAACAACAGAGGCATCAACGATAACGCGGACTTGCCGGATGAATATCTCAAGGGCATTTACGAGGAAATTGCCAGCAATGAGATTGTTCTAGACACCGAGCGAGAGACTGCAGCAAACCTTGGTCAACTTCCCCAGGGCAACCAAGGTGGCGGTCTTGGTAATCTTGGACAGGCATTTGCCAACGTTGGCAGGGATTTGCAGAGAGAGGCCTACATCCAGGCTTCTGAGCAAATGGCTAACAGGACGGAGCAGCTTTACAAGAGTTTGCTGAGAGCGCAACGACGAGGCCCTTCCCGTTTCCCTGTCTCCAAGTTTATTCCCGCTTCCTCATCCAAGCATATCGGTCCCATGTTCCACGTCACTTGGATGCCTTTCCTCACAGCGCTGTCCGGTCCCGCCCAGGACACACAAAACCTCGAGACTATCAAACTCTGTATGGAAGGCCAGAAGCTCGCCATCCGGATTGCCTGCCTGTTCGATCTTGAAGACCCTCGACAAGCCTTCGTGTCATCCTTGTCTCGTTTTACACAACTCTACAACCTGAACGAGATGAAGGCTAAGAACATCGAGGCTTTGTACGCTCTGTTGGACGTTGCTCAACACGAGGGCAACCTCCTCAAGGAATCTTGGCGGGACATCCTCACATGCATCAGCCAGCTGGATCGGTTCCAGCTCATCTCCGCAGGCATAGAAGATTCCGCTGTACCCGATCTGATGCGCAGCAACTCCCAGTCCTCTAAGTCTTCGACCCCATCTAGAAAGTCTCTTCAGGTTCCAAACAAAAATAGACCAAGGTCAGGTACTTCAAACCTTTACCAGTCCGAGGCAGCTGCGGAGAGCCGCTCGGCAGATATGGTTCGCGCAGTGGATAGGATTTTCACAAACACCGCGAACCTGTCTGGTGAGGCAATTGTACAGTTCGTTAGGGCTCTGACCCAAGTGAGCTGGCAAGAAATCCAGTCTTCCGGTCAGAGCGAGTCGCCTCGAACCTACAGTCTTCAGAAGTTGGTTGAAATCTCGAGCTACAACATGAACCGTGTGCGTTTCGAGTGGACAAATATCTGGCAGATTCTCGGCGAGCACTTCAACCAAGTCGGCTGCCACACCAACACCAACGTGGTTTTCTTCGCTTTGAACTCCCTCCGTCAGTTGTCCATGAAATTTATGGAGATTGGCGAGTTGCCAGGTTTCAAGTTCCAGAAGGATTTCCTGAAGCCGTTTGAGCACATCATGAAGAACACCAGCGTCGTTCCGGTCAAGGACATGGTCTTGAGATGTCTTATCCAAATGATCCAAGCGAGAGGAGAGAACATCAGGAGTGGTTGGAGAACCATGTTCGGCGTTTTCACTGTGGCCGCAAAGGAGCCTTACGAAGGCATCGTCAACCTCGCTTTCGACAACATCACTCAAGTCTACAACACCAGGTTTGGTGTGGTCATCTCACAAGGCGCGTTCGCCGACTTGGTTGTTTGCTTGACTGAGTTCTCCAAGAACCACAAGTTCCAGAGAAAGTCACTGCAAGCAATCGAAACCCTAAAGTCTACCGTCCCGAAGATGTTGAGAACGCCAGAATGCCCGTTGTCTATCGACTCAGACAAACCTAAGGATGAACCGCAGGCTGCTGGAGTCCCTAAGCAACCTACCCGCCAGACACAAGAGGAGCAATTCTGGTTTCCTGTCTTGTTTGCATATCATGATGTTCTGATGACTGGAGAGGATCTAGAAGTTCGATCACGAGCTTTGACATATCTCTTCGATACATTGCAGCAGTATGGCTCTGCATTCCCGCGGGAGTTCTGGGATATTCTATGGCGCCAGATTCTCTATCCCATCTTCATGGTTCTTAGGTCCAAGTCTGAGATGTCGAACGCTTTGAATCACGAAGAGCTTACGGTCTGGCTCTCCACGACCTTCATCCAAGCCCTCAGGCACATGATTGCCCTTTTTACGCATTTCTTTGAGTCTCTCGAGTACATGCTCGATCGCTTCCTTGAGCTCCTGGCCCTCTGCATCTGCCAGGAGAATGATACCCTTGCCAGAATCGGCAGCAACTGTCTGCAACAGCTTGTACATCAAAATGTCACAAAGTTCACTCCAGAGCACTGGGAGAAGGTTGTCAGCGCTTTCGTTGACCTCTTCCAACGGACAGAGGCTTCCGCACTGTTCTCCGCCGCTACGACTGGTTCCTACACCCCGGCTGCCAATGGCTCAAAGACACCGAAAGCAATGTCGGATACACAGAGCCTTTCTGACCTGCCTCTGGACTCGGGAGATGACAGGAGCGAAATTGAGGATCCCAACGCCCTCGGCATCAACGGCATCATGAGCCCTCGCCGTGGCTCCGCCGCCGTCTCAGATGACGGGACTCCGAACGGCTCCCCCCGCACAGACCTCGAGGACTACAAGCCCGTCGAAGGCCTCCAACAAGCACCGGTCGTCGTGACGGCCGCGCGCCGCCGCTTCTTCAACCAGATCATCACCAAATGCGTGCTTCAGCTCCTCATGATCGAGACGGTCAACGAGCTCTTCTCCAACGACGACGTGTACGCACAGATCCCGTCGCCGCAGCTACTGCGGCTGATGATGCTGCTCAAGAAGTCGTACCAGTTCGCCAAGCGCTTCAACGAGGACCGCGACCTGCGCACCAAGCTGTTCAGAGAGGGCTTCATGAAGCAGCCGCCCAACCTGCTCAAGCAGGAGAGCGGCTCGGCCGCCGTGTACGTGTCGATTCTGTTCAGGATGTACCACGACACGTCGTCGGAGCGTCGCCTCAACCGCGCGAATACAGAGCAGGCCCTCATCCCGCTGTGCGTCGATATCGTGACGAGTTATATCCAGCTTGACGAGGAGACGCAGCAGCGTAATATTGTCACCTGGCGCCCCGTCGTTATCGATGTGCTCGACGGCTATGCGGGCTTCCCTGAGCAAGATTTCGATAAGCATGTTAAGGTCTTTGCGCCACTGGTTGTTGGCCTGCTGAACAGGGATATGGGCATCGAGCTGCAGCGGAGCGTGCAGAACTTGTTGCAGCGCATGTTGGAGGTTAAGGTCGGCATTGAGGCTGGCGGATTGGTGGTTGAGAGGGGCAGCCCAGGAACGGAGAGGAGGCCGAGCGTTTTTGGAAGGAGGGGTAGTAAGGTGGGAAGGTAGATTTCGTCAACGTTGATGATCACGACGGTGGGAAGGAAGTGTGGTTAATGTTTTCGGTAATGGACGGGTTATGTGAACACGTGTGGGCGGATGGAGAGTCAGGCAAGCAGGGAGGAGAGGATGATTTGATTTTCGTTCCTAGGCTGCGTGCATTGTTGAGAAGGGGAGCGAAAGCATAGGAAGTGCCGCTGGTCGCAAGGACTTTTTGTGCAGTAGGGCTGGGTGAAGCGGCAGTAAAGTCATGCGTGCGGGGCGTTTTATATCTCTGGGAGCAGAGCTCTTCGTTTTTAAGTTCTTCTTGCGAGGTTTGTTCTATGCTTGTAGTTTAGAGAGAAGTAACTGCATGAGGGCTTTTTGACTTCTATTCTTCTCTTTCTTAACTTTGTTTCTGCATGGGTGAAGCGAGTGGACGGAAGCTTGCGGCTGTGGCGAGTTCAATGTGTGAACGGCACAGGTCTATGCCTATTTTTTCTTTCTAGAAAACAAAAACACGGTATGATTATTTTACTATATGAATGCTACGTCTTCATCATGTTCCCGCACATGATGCCCTGAGGCATCCTGCGAAATACTCGAGGACGAAAACCTTGTTTTAGCATTGTAATGATAGCAAAACAATCATATTCCTAACGATAGAAATTAGACAAGCTCTATCTCACGCCTTTGCTGATTGAAGGCGTCCTTTTCCAGCAGCCAGAAAGAGCCTATGCGCATGTAAGTATTGCGCTCTTGGCATACAGGTGATATGAGAAGACCCCACTCGCTCTCATGGACTAGCAAGCACAGCATTTCAAATTGCTTCGTGGTATGCGAGGCGGACGCTAACAGTCTTTCGAGACTGATGTAGCGATCAAGCCAAGCACGTCCAATTTCGTGCCCAGCGCGCTTCAAAGAAAACCAGTTCCCGTTCTCCTCGGCCCAAAATGACCTTATCTCAGTCCAAGCTTCGAGCCTAATACTACCCTTCACGGAACTTCCAAATTGGTCCAGCTCGTGATTGATATGGCAATCGAGCACTCGTGCGCAATCCTTGGAGCAGTGACCATGGTTGTGGAAGAACTCCACAGGTCCGTCTACAGATGCCCAGGACCATTACGGCAGAAGATCAGACAAAGTGCCAGCCCTAGGGCCATCGCAAACTCGCCAACCAAGATCCCAGATGAGACTGGTTTTCCACAATCCGACCAGATACACATCTTGCTTGCCCTTGCGCGCCCAAAAATACTCGGCTACACCAGCGATTGCGACAAGCCTATCTTCAGGCTTAGTAAGCGTTCGGGAAGTGTATTGCTCTATCGCAAAGTGCCATTCCAAATAGGGCTCCGATAGTAAGAATCCGTAAGTCAATCCAATAGAAAGCGGTATAGACGGATACGAAAACATATTTTCACGATGGCGTTGGTCGTGCTGAAGCTGTTTGCAGTACCAGTAGATGGACGGATTCCCCAGGTTTATGTAACGAGCGGGACAGTAAGAATTCCTGGTACGTCCAAGCCCATGTGTGAATCGCATCGTCGCGCTCCGCAGTCATTTTGCAAGCTCGCGTAGATCTGGCCGGGCATGTTCAATCCATCAAAGCCCTTGGGAAGAGGACAAAACGGCATTTCCGGTCCATCGCCACCCGGCTGGATGCCGTGGAACGCGTCCTTTCCAGCAGCAGCTCCTATTGGTGAGGAGGGCGTTGCGGTAAATGACCTTCATCTTCACGGATTCTTCGTTCCAGTCCGCCTTGGCCTCCTCGCTATCTCCCTGGAGTATACGGAGCGAATCGACCAATAAATACTGAACTCCAAGAATTCTGGCGAACTCGATTGCATCCTTGATCGTTTGGGGAATGCTTTTTACTGGTATCTCCGCTTTCATTTTCCTCAAGATTCTGGGGGTTTGTGTCAAAAAATTGTTTCGATCCCCAACAATAACTCAGTGCTAGATATGTTTCCCTGATTGGTGTAATAAAGATATCTTCTTGTTGGCCCTGTACCAGACTGGGATTGATCCACAATCGTGGGATTTCCGAAGTACCGGGACGTCCAACATCCACTAGACGCTTGGGTAGAGGCGACTCGATATCTTTTGAGCAAGAGGCATGATTCTGTAGGCAACATTACATCCATCTGGCAGCGTATTTGGCAGCTTGTTCCAGGTTCTTCCAAGGGATGTGGTGACGTGATCGGCTTGCAGATGGTGCTTCTACGCAAGATATCAGCCAGACCTCGCTTTTTCATTTGATAGCAGCTTGGCGTTCACATACCGGGAAAAGTGTAGAGGGTCAATGGCCCTGCAACAATCATCCTGATGAAGTGCAACACCTGTTCTTTCGCTATTTCTTGGGTTCCATGGCTTCAGCCCATTTGATACTGGCTTGGTGGCCGATGTTCATTCATCAATGTACCCCTTTAGCACTATATGATCGTCATTCTGGCTCATGAGCTGTGCAAACGTCTTCTCACGGCCCTTCACATCTACTTCAACGCCTGCCTGATGCCACGCCTCCCAGTCAGCCCATCTTGCGAAATTATCCTCATGACGTTTCGCCGCACTCCAGTCGACCTGATAACAGGATTCTCGGTCTGGATAGTAGTACACGTAATGATCCCGCATGCGCCTCCAGATCAACACGCAAAGCGGACAAACAGCTGTGACCATCACGGACTACTGCGGGCTCAGCGACGCTCTCCAGATCTTTGGCAGTTCGATGCTGGTACCCGTCGTCCATCATCGCATCCAGGTCAGTCCACTGTAGACGTCGCAGAGGTTTTCGGAGCTAATCCAGTCGGATACATCGTCATGCGGCGACCTGCAGCAACAGCGGATGAACATCGGCGGGGTTTGGAAATTTATGGAAAACTGGTTCGGTGGGGGGCTGGCTTGGTTCTCTTCGTTTGTTGTCTTCCATGGTTGCTGTTTTGACGGTGTGGATTGAAAGGCGCAGTCTGAGGAGGTGAGGAGGGTGAGGGGAAATTCTGTTAGATTGTTGATGAACAACGATGATCCATTGATGATTGGCATGAGGAGGAAGGGCGTAGGTGGCCCACCCTCCTTATATACGTAAGTGAGTGACTAAGCTATCTGGTGTTGCAAAAGCAATATGCAAAACACGTGATTTCCAACAAATTCTTACATGTCTGAGTTACACAAGTTCATATGCAGCTGCACAAAAACGCTCTTACCCAAGTGTGAATTGATTGAGTGGAGGCCACCCGCTGATGTGAGCGCACTATTGCGGTTCCGATAGCTTACATGAAAAGTCAGGTCTCTTTCTTCCCTTAGGAGATCAAGTGTATTGCAGCCGGTGGTCAGCGGCAATGGGCTCTAAAATTGAAACTTCATGGGAGTGAAAGCATTCATCCGCATGTAATTGTGTCACATTTTACTTCCAAAGCCATCCGGATGATTACTTCCACTCCCCATAACAGTAACTTGTTGGTGGGAGACTGTCTCTGCCTCCTTGTTTTCCTGAGCTGTCTGCTAAAATGAAATATCCCAACCACATCTACGACTCACCTTATTAGCCTCTCTCACACTTTAAATTTGAATGCTTTGGTCCATTCATGTAAGTAGATGATGTTACAAGATCGTTACAAAACCTTGGTATACAGCGCCGTAGATGAACACCGACGCCCAAACCCTTCTTTCTCCGATATCCTATGGTAGATCTGCCCGACTTTCTCCGACCCCTGACATCGAAAGGATTTACAGCCAATATCCAGCCTCCTCTCACCAACTTCGTCTCCGAGGACGTCCTCGCACTACTCCCCGCATCCTTCGCCTCATCCTCCAACCCCGAAAACTCGCCCTCATTCCTCGCCTCCGTCACCGTCACATCCACCCTCTTCGCGACCTTGATCCCCCTCTCCAGATCGGGCCCACCACCGCCCGCTACGTCCTCCTCGCTCGCCCTCGCCACGTCCTCCGGATCCCCAAACCAGCTGCCCCTCTCCACCTTCGCCGAATTAATCCCCCTCAAGCTCCCCATCCGCTGCAACCCTCCTCCACCCGCCCCGCCCCCCACCTCCGGCGCCAAAAACACCCTCCTCCCGCCTCTTCAACGCCTCCCGATACCCCATCGCGCCCCGCCAGCTCTCCAGCTCGTACTCCCGCTGCCATCGCCATGCTCGCCGTCGCCCCGCCGCCCTCCCCGACACACGCAAAACTCGTGTTCCCGGCGCCGCCTCTCCGCCCCAAACCCTTCTGGTGCTTCTGCGACGACCGGCCGTAGGCGGGCGACGAGTGGCCCGAGTAGCCGGAGACGGCGAGGACCTTGCGGAAGAAGAGCTTCAGCGCGGGCGCGCTGGCACAGACGATGGCCATGTGGCCTCGACGGCGGTCCAGGTCCAGACGAGCGAGGCGTGCCAGGGGATGTCGTAGGTGCTGTTGTAGAGGGGGAAGATGTAGACCATGCGGAGGATGCCGGTGACCGCAGAGGCTGAGGGGGTTGGTCAGTTTTTTTTTTTTTTTTTCTCCTTTCTCTTGGGTTCGTGTTGGTCCGAGGGGGTGGGTGCGGTTGTGAGTGGTCGGATGGAGGGGTGTGGGTTGATTTTGGTGCGGGAGAGGAGCGGGTATCAGTGTAAATCAGCCGTGTGGCCAGGGACACTTACAAGATACCCACGCTGAAAATGCACCCCAGCGCGACCTTCTGCCGCCGCGGGATCTGCAGCTTGCGGAATAGCAGCGGCGGCAGCCCGCACGCCAGGAAGTCCTGCACCACGCTGATCGCGCTCGCCGCCAGCATCACGGCCCCTTCGTTGAAGCACTTCCACCCGTTCGTCCGCGCCCAGGACGGGTCGACCTGGTTCCAGTAGGCCGGGAGCGGCTTGCAGCCGAGGAAGATGGTCAGGACGAAGGTGAGCATGTAGGCGAGCACGAAGGCCATGCTGGCCCAGACGGCGTAGAGGAACCAGCGCTCGATGGTGTTGACGGCCATGCGGCGGTAGAAGCACAGGATGGAGAGCTTGGTCAGGCTGGTGCTGACGATGTAGGAGAGGGAGATGGCGAGGGTGATCTGCGCGGGGCGTCAGCCAGGAGGGAGTGGTGGCAATGTGTTCGGCGGGTGTGCGTACCTCGCGGCTCTGGACGGCCAGCTTGATGTCCATATCCCAGACGTGGCTGCGGTTGTCAGAAGGTGGGAGCGTGTGGGGGAAGTGGTGAGCTTACCGGTCGAAGCCGTATAACCTGTCGGCTGGACTCTTCATCAGCGGGTGCCAAAGTGATCATAGAAGGATGACTTACCTAAGCCTATAGAGATGGCGAGGCCTGTTGTTGGAATCTGTGCGAGTCAGGACATGCAATTTGAAGTCTATTTCAACAAGACACTTGCGTACCATTGCAAGAGATATGAACAGATCATCCAACCCGGCACTGTGCTGAACAAACAAGCGAGCATATATCCTTCCAAGGACAATGCATAACGTGACGATGTACATTACTGCGACCACGACGACCAGCGTGAGGTCCCTACGTATTCCATGGGGGAAGGCGTCAGTCTGCCATGCCAGAACGAGGTCCACTGGCGGATGGAGGCCGCCCGGCATCGTGTGTCGGTTTAAGCTTGACTCCTCGACAAAGCGGGTTTTGTCGTCCAGATGGATTAACTCATAGAGGTAAACGGGTTCTGTTGAGGTGGTTTGAGGCGTAGTGAGGAAGTTACCAGAATCGAAAACGAAGGATAAACGGGATGCAAACCAAGGCACTGGGAGAACGAAAGAAGACCGACACGGTCACCGGAACAGCATGGGAGGGGGGCACGAAGTGGGTAACAGCGGGGACGGCGGCGTGCCCCCATGTTAAAGTTATCTTTCTGTGGTGGCGCGACGACTGCCGCCCCATCAGCGCCAGGTTGACGGGCTTTGCGGTAGCACAGTCTGGAGTGGTGGCCCCTGTTCCCAAGCGGCAAAGGAAAAGCAGCTGCAGCACCCCATTTGGGTAAGGGCGGCCAACTCGAGATTCAAGCGAATAGGGAGGAGGAGGGCGGTGCTTGTTGCGGGCGGGGCGTGGGCCAAGGCTCGCGGTGTGGTTTCACGAGGCACGGAGTTGGGCTGCCTGTTTCGGAGCCCGTCATTTAAGCTCCACGGAAGGAACAACGGTTGCGCGCGAGCTTCCACTTGGGCACGGGGGGTTGCTTTTCCACTCCTGCTCCAGACGTCGACCGAGATGGTCGATGGCCGTTGGTGGCCAATCAGCCGAGGATCGGGGCATGCCGTCTTACCGGACACTGCCAGTCCCGTCCCTCGCCCAGGTACTCGGAGCATCCAAGTTTCATGTGCCTGGTGGTTGGAGACGCTGCTGTCCCGTCCGTCCACCAGATTATTTGCTCATGATAATGCCGCGCGAATAGTGCATGAGGAGTGTGGTGGTTGAGCTTTAGTGCATAGATCGGTTCAGCCTTCCTGTGCTTGACGCAACCCATTAGTGTCGGAGCGATCTGCAAGATGGGGGGGAGGGGGGTCCTTGTCTTTGATGAGCATGGCCCTGTGGCGCAACCCGGCTCTTCCATGAAAGACTAACGGTGGTAAGCGGCAGGGCTGATGACGAACCATTTGCATTCCAGCCGTCTTCCGCCAGCCACAAAGAGTGTTCGGTACAATGGCCACGAGAGGCAGGTTCTATGCTGATACCAACATGCACGCGCCTCTCGACTTACCTAGGCACTTTCCGCATCAGCAGCATGGCTGAGCCGGGTACTCAGCAGGGCGGAAGCGGGGAATGAGCAATTGCCGAGAGGACGAGAGGACGACAAGCCGGGTGCGAGCACAGTGCCTCGGGAGAAGGCTCGACGGTACGGAACGGGAGCTGCCAGGGTGCAACCCAAGAGACGGCACGAGCACCGGCAGATGGGCTGGGGGATCGCGCGGCGGGCCCCCCGGATTTTCGACACGTCCTTTGGGTCAAGCCCCGGAACTCCCCATTGTCTCCAGCGGTACCATCGCAATGTCTCCACCAATGGGATGATCCTTGCTACATGCCACCGCTCCCGCTAGCAACTGAGCAGGACCAGCCGGCTTTTGTCGCCCGGGCGGCTGTGAACAGGCTAAAAGGACAAGTCTACTCGCTAATGCAGCTAACGTATGACCAACAACTCCCGCCATCTCGCCAGCAATCTTCAAGACGAAATTCCATAAAAGACCAAAAGTATTAGACTTCGGTTTGGAGGAGTGCCATCCTCCACGCAGCGAAGGCTCTAACTCACCTATATTTAGACTCCGGTCATGCAGCGACGGTGGCCGCACTATATACGTGTCTCTTCTAAAGAACTAGAGGATAGTGGTCAGATCACTGCGCAGTCAGACACACCGTACCAATACGCGGCTGTCAGGAATTTGCGTCAATTTACGGGCTACAAGAGAGGAAGAGCTTGTCAACTTCAAAATAGTCCACTCCATAACGTCATTCAAAGACGGCCAGATAGATATCATACCACTTTCTCATTGCTTTTCGTTTGAGATCTGCCGATCGAGAGTATGCGGCTGCCTGGACAAAGCAACAGTGTCGCCGTTGCAAGCCATGTTTGCTTTTCCTTCAGTTCACTGCGTTCGCCTTGCACCAACATCCCTGCTTGTTTCGAAACACACCAGGGCTTTGACTCGGACGGACCTGTGAACCGGTGCAGCGGAATTCGGCCTGGGATCTACGATCGGCAATACAGATAAAGCCTTGGGTAGAGACAAGCTGCTTCATACTGAATATCCGCCGGCCCGTTTAACTGTCATCCAATATAAGCTGTTACGTAGTCCATGCTCAGTCGACCTCATTGGGAAAATGCTGCACGAATAAATTAGCTCAGGGAAGGGGATATTAATCACTTCTCTCCGGGTTCTGCTGGAAGCAGACAAAAAGAAGGAACAGAAAAAAAAAACACAAACTCAATCTACTTCTTTCGGATCTCGGATCGACGGCCCCCATCTTAAAACCCAAACATATTCTCATCCTCCTTGTAACCCCATTCTGCGAATCACAGTCAGCAATCTCGAGCAAAATCAAGGTGTCAATGCATCAAAACTCACCCTTCAAAGCCGGCACCCCAACCCCCTCCACCATCCCCTTCGGCCCGCACAAAAACACCACGCTCTCCTCCCCAGGCTCAAACAAACTCCGCCTCAACAGCTCCGCACTCACATGTCCCCTATCCCCTTCCCAACTATCGCTGGCATGGCTCAGCACATGCGTCACGCTCACCTGGCCCCTCCCTTCCTCCACAAACCTGTCCAGCTCATCTTTTAGGAGTATATCCCCCTCGCTCCTATTCGCATACACGCATCTCACCCGCACCGGATCCGCTGACAGCAGAATCCTTGCGATGAGCGCATATCCAGGCGTCAGGCCGCTGCCACCCAGCACGAGCGAGATGCGCGAGAAGTGGCGGGGACGGCCGTCAATGGCGAAGGCGCCGCAGCCGTGATACGTGATGGCGCCGGTGGGGCCGCGAATCTCGACATTTGAGCCGAGCGGGAGGAGGTCGAGGATATTTGAGAGCGCGCCACCGGGTTGCTGCTCGTCCGGGAAGTAGGTTTTGACGGTCAGGTCGAACGTGCCGTCGCCGTCGCGGAGGGCGTGGTGGGCGGCGCTGACGCTGGCTTTACTGTCACGGCGGGCCGATTGCGGGAATGTCGTCGAAGTGGGGGAAAGGGCGTGCTCGTGCTCGACGCTGTTGTGGTTGTGGTGTTTGGGGGCCGGGAGGAGAGGGCGCGTGGGCGTGTAGCTGCGGATGAGCATGCGGTCTTTGAGGTGGAAACCGATCTGCACGTGTTGGCACGTCCCCAGGCCGAGCACGGGTTTTCCTTCTGGCAGGGCGAAGGTGTAGATTCGTGTGTCGTGTGAGATCTCTTCGCGGCCGACGAGGCGGACGGGGACCCATCGGTGTTTCTGGAGTACGAGTTGGTCGTCGCTGTCTTGGGAGGAGGCCTTTTCTTTGGCAGCGGCCTCGGCGTTCTTCTTGATGAAGTTGGCAGCTTTCTCGGTGACTACTCCGAGGACGCATTCTGTACAGGGGTGAGTTGGTTAGTTTCCGTATTGGCGTTGTTGACATACCCTTCAGCTTCTGGTACGCATATCCGTCATGGATACTCGCGAACTCATCACTTGTCTCTTGATGAACCTTGCCTGCATGGCCAAGAACTGCAGCTTTACCCCCTGGGTGCCCGGCCAGAACGCTCGTTGCATCATACACCTTTCCGTCGATGACGATCCAGCAGTCATCTTCCTTGTCATGCTTCTCTATCTCCTTCCGCGTAAATTGTTTCTGCGGGACCCCGGCCTCCTGTCTGGCATTCTCGATCTGATTCTCTGTACTTGGTTTCATCCATCCGCCCTGACCCGTTCCTGGCTCCACTGGATGTTGAAATAGAATGGAAGGTATGTCCGAATCCTCTGCGTCCACGATGCTGGGCCGGACTACGTACCAACTGTTGTTCATCATACCCATCACATTCCAGCTGGGCTTCTCAGGCTGCGTATTCTTGAACGCATTGAAGCAGCGCACTATAATGCTTTTGGCGCGGAGTAGGTGCGAAAGTTCGACATCAACGTGCCAGTGTAACCAGGTCCAAAATTTCTTGCCATGTCTGATGGGAAAGTCTGGGAATTGACGCATGCAGTACAGCCAGGTCTCGCCATCGTCGAGAGATACTTCAACACGCTGGACTTGGTGCCCGCCTCCATAATACGCGAAACCCGCAATGCGGTAGCTGTGGCCCTTTCGTGCCTTCGCCAGAGAAATCTTCTCTCCTTGCGCAGGCTTTACGATGACAGAGTTCAGGTTCTGTTCGTTGCACGCCGTATCCGGATGGTGGAAAAGCGCATCCGCAAACTCTCCGTCCTTTTCTGTCACGAAGCTTGGCAGGACTCTGTTATCCCAGATGTGATAATAGGAGTCGTTTTCTTTGTCACTAATCCATATTTTCTTCAGCCACTTGACACAGCGTCCGCCAACATATCCAGGGACAATCAGACGCACTGGATAGCCATGATCCGGAGGGAGTGGCACGTCGTTCATTTCGTACGCCAAAATTACATCGTTGACCGGGTCCATGGCATGCTCGAACGGAATGCTTGTTGCGTACTTCCCGTCGCTCGGTTCGTCGGCTCCCTCAAAGTGGACCCAATGCCGCTTTCCATCATCTCCGGGCATGGTCTCTGGGATGCCTGCAGATAGTAGCACGTCGCGAAGCAGGGGTCCTTTCCAGTAAGCACAACCAACTGCGCCAGCTCCCCAATTGAAACCCTTGCTCTTCTTGATCATGTTGAGTTCTTTCCTTCTATTTCCATCGCATGCAAGTGTTACTGGAATATTGATTGTGGCATATTTGTTCTTCAGTTCATCCATCGACAGCGTCAGCTTCCCGCTTTGGATCTCGAGCTTGTGGAACTCCCAGAGCAGGCATGGAACAGCACCGTGATTGCGCACGTAATGCAGCTCGTTGGGCGTTATGAGACCGGCATCAAAGAGATGCGAGAGATGTGCCTCAGCATTCAGAGGATGTTTTCCTGTCAGGCGGATCAAGTCTGAGGATCGCGGGAGCCAGTTGTCCGGGGTGAACTGGTCCTTTTCATCGATAGAGATCTGCGTCCTGTTTTGGTGCTGTGGTGATCTTCCTTTACCGTCGTTGGTCTTTAGTTGCGAGATGTACTCCTTCTCGTGGCGAAGATTCCGGAGAAGGGTGATTTCCTGCAGAGTGTACTTCTTGTGAAGCTTGTCTTGATCGGATTCTAGATTTCCAGCTTGACCGCTCTGCTCGATGCCGGAGTCGTAACCGGAGTCTTCTACTCCAGCGTACGCGCTGTGGTGTTTGTTTTCTCCTTGAGCTCTCTTCCATTCATGTTCCTGCTGGTTGCCTTTGTTTTTGTCGTTCTTCTTCTGTTCTTGCTGCTGCTGTCTCTTTTTGACGTTGGCTGGCCAGTCTTGGGTATTCTTAATCCAATCCTCGGACGCCTGAAGAACGTATCGCCACCCGATGGAACGATTTTCATTCATCCGGAGATGGAGATCCTGCCGTCAATCAGCCCCCTTGCATGCAACACAGACCCGGCGGGCGAATCACGGCAGCCATTTGGACCATCAAAACAACGACGTTTTGACGGTGCTAAGAGCATGATTCATCAGATCCTACCTTTTGGTTTTTCATAACATCGCGGAAGTCGATGAGCTTGCCCTGCTGCGTTTGCATAATCCATACCCGAAAGTCCTGACGGGCTTCTTCGATTTCCTCGTCGTAGTCATCGTGCTGATGGATGATGCCAGGTACTCGGTCTTGTTTATTCTTGAAGCCGATGCGATGTTCATGGCCGGCGTCCCAATCAGGCTCCTTGGCAATATCATCGGCAGAGGACCCAGGGTGGTCCCGCACGCTGACTGTCCAGGGGATTGGAGGCATGTTGATGGAATTGATCACACAAGCGATATCGAGATGGAAGCTGAGATGAAACTGATGGAGAGAAGACAGTCTCTGGGCGCGGCCCTCCCTTTGTTGTCAATTCCAGGTTCGCCATGACGTCAGATGAGAAGCGCGCTAGAAGCAGAGGGCTCTGTGGTTGAAGCTAGACGGAACCAGCGCTCTCAATGCTCCTGTTGCGGCCAGTGATGGATCGGTGGACGGAGCGACGATGAAGCCGTCGGTGAGCGGTTTCGTTGGTGTCCAGTCGCGGCTGCACGGCATGGCGCCTTGGTCCTTCCGCACAACGTCGGGTTGGGGAACCTCGGCACCACCGCGCCGCGGGAGGCAGGAGCTCTGGTGGGCAAAGCGGAAGCAGCGACCTCACGATGGTGTTGAATCGCGCATTGCCGATCTCCCGCCAGGCCTCCCATGACGCAGTAACCGGCCTTGGGCTCAAAGGGGCAACAGGCTAATCGCGTCTCAATTAGCACGGCTCTCCGGACGAGATGCTTCGTATTATCACCGCTCTCAGACACCGGCACGCATCACCACCCGGCACTTGGACTCGCTTTCCAGACGGCAGTGCGAGATCAGTGCGCGCTCGACTATCGGATGTGCATGGAGGTCCCCTGTCAGTCCCCGCTCTGAACGACAGCCGCAAACTCCGCTGCCGGCCGCCGCCCCCGCTCTCCACCGACCGCCACGGGCAGCTACGATTGGGTTATTGGGTTCCTCCTCCCCGCACTCATGCACCTCGCTACTAGCTCAGATCAGCCGCATCCCGCATCCACTACTCAATCGGGCAGTGACAATAGTCATGGACGTGACGACATCCAGTAAACTCCGAGAGCCTAACGCCATGCCGCCCGGGTGAATTGCTCCTTAGCGGGCACGCTCCAACGGTCCTGCGGTGTCCATTTATTAAAATGGGAAGTCTTCCGTATATTGTCCAAGATTTCGCCGCTCTCTGCTTTTAATCCCGTTTCCTCCGCCCTCTGGATCCCCCCTCTTAACTTGTTACCCATATCGGCGAGGATGCGCTCAATCGGCCGAATTTTGAAGGCGGCAGCACCTTTGCTGCTGCTTTCTGCGAGTCCAGCCTTCGCCCAGAATAGTTCCGAATCTCTGCCGGTCGTCGATCTGGGCTACGAACTGTACCGGGCCACTGAATTCAACGTACGCGCGAAACATCCGGAGATGCCGGAGATCAGAGCCAAAAATCACTGACTCTACTGACAGGAAACCGGAGCTTACTACAACTTCTCCAACATCCGATACGCCGCCCCTCCGGTAGGAGAATTGCGCTTCCGTCCGCCTGTTCCTCCGAGCACCAATCGGTCGGCCGTCCGAGATGGCTCGGAGCTCAGAATCTGTCCGCAGGGAAATCCGAGCTGGACAGCCTCGGCCGCTCAGTGGATTCCGCAGTACCTTATCACTGGTCGGGCACCAAATATTTCCGTCGAGGCTACGGGCGAAGCGAACGTAACCACCGGACCATCTGAGAATGAGGATTGCTTATTTTTGGATGTGATTGTCCCTGAAACCATCTTTGAGAGGGCAGGAAAGGGCTATGGTGCTCCGGTCCTTGTCTGGGTTTACGGTGAGTAAATTTGGGAACAACGCATGAATCCGGTCTCTTCAGGCCAAATGCTGACTTATCACACAGGTGGTGGCTACACGGCGGGCTCGAAGATCGGGTCTGGAGACCCGAGTGGTCTGATTGAGCGCAGCCGTACTAACACGTCAGACGGTGTCATCTACGTTGCTCTCAACTACCGTCTTGGAGCTTTCGGCTGGCTTTCCGGGCCAACCTTCCAAGAGGATGGAACAGCAAACCTCGGACTTTATGACCAACGGCTGGCTTTGGAATGGGTTCAAAACAACATCCACTTGTTTGGAGGCGACAAGAACCGTGTCACCGTCTTTGGTGAATCGGCCGGAGGCGGGTCTATCATGCATCAAATTACCGCTTTTGGTGGTTCTGCCCCATCGCTCTTCCAGCAGGCAATTCCTCAATCTCCCGGCTGGCAACAAATAGGCTCGCCGTACGACCAGGAGCAAATCTTCACCAGCTTCCTCAAGGAAACAAACGTCACGAGCTTGGCCGAGCTTCGCAACCTATCCTCCGAGGAACTCATCGCCGCCAACGCCCGTCTCGTCGCCGCCTCCGCATACGGCTCCTTCACCTTCGGTCCGACCGTCGACGGCGACATCGTCCCGCAAGACCCCAAATACCTGCTCAACCACGGCCAATTCGACAAGTCCATCAAAATCCTCGTCGGCCACAACACCAACGAAGGCCTTCTCTTCACGCCGCCCCTCGCCACCGAATCCGACTTCCTCGCCTTCATCAGCGCCAGCTACACGTCCGCCAAGCCCGCCGTCCTCGACTACATCGCCACCACCCTCTACCCGCCCGTCTACAACGGCACCTACGGCTACCGCGACCTGATCGGCCGCGCCAGCCTCGCCCTCGCCGAGTCCTCCTTCACCTGCAACACCTTCGCGCTCGACCGCGCCTACGGCAACGCCACCTACGCCTACCTCTTCGGCGTGGTCCCCGGCCTGCACGGCCAGGACATCCCGTACACCTACTACAACGCCGACGCCCCAAGTGCGGGCAGTGGCTTGTCCCTGACCCCGACGAACCAGACGGTGGCGTTCGCGCTGCAGGACTACATCACCACGTTCGCGGTCACGGGCATCCCGGATAGTCCGGTGGATGGGCTGCCGGCGTTTCCGATCTATGGCCCGGATTCGGAGATTGTGAGTTTGAACGCGAGTGGCATTGGCGAGGCGATGGATCCGACGGCGAATGCGAGGTGTAGGTGGTGGCAACTGGGATTGTATTACTAGAGGTGGATAGAGAGCGCCCTATTCTTGAAACGAGACAGGCTAGTAGCGCTAATGTAATGTGTTCATGCTAAAAGGGTAGCACTGGCAACTAAAAGGTGAACAATCCAAGTGTACTTCCCACTCACATTCCACTCATCGAGCATATGCTACTACGGTCCGAGCTTAGCAGGAGACAAAAAGATAAAAAAAAAAAAGATAACCCCAAACTAGCCTCCTCCGCACCGAATCTATGGCTGTTGGTGCAGGAACCGTAGTGTGACACCAACGCAAATCCAACTCGTGCGTTTGAGGTAGACTAGCCCGATAAGGTAACCCTGTAGATCACAGCCCTGCGGGTTTTACATCTTTAAGTTCCGGTGGATGCAGAACGAGCCTGGAGGCTGCCCCGCTCACTTACCATCATTGTTGGGGAGGGCCTTGCTTCTATGTTTCTAAAGTCAACCTCATGATTATCCAATATCACTTCAAAGATGGGGGGGGTAGCCCAGTGTGAGGATACGGCCTCGAAGTGGTCACTAAGTCAAGTTCGTTCTATACGTCAGTGCCAAACCGAAAGCTCGGAGGAGGTGTCGGCGCGGTCACAGTGACGTCTATCCACATCCTCCCGCAGCAGAAATAAGCCCAGGCAAAGCGGGACATAGCTTTTTCCACCGTCAGGATGTGGAGAATCCGTATCCTCTTGGCCCGGAGCATAACAGGTAGGTGATAGCCATCTTATCCACATCGAGTCTGGAATCTCACTTGAATGTCTGGTCGACCGGCAGCTGAATTTCCCAAAGAACACCTCCGCGGCAGTGCCCCTCTTGCTCCAAATGCAACGCTAGACAAGCCAATGACACCCCATCGCGCGCTTGCTGCGTCTTTAAGCGCGCCCCCAACGACACCGAATGACCGAGACTCCACCACATGACGCCATGGCCGCCGACCATGCAGAAGATCGTTGGGGAAGCGTTACCCCTGTGGCTGGGATAGGCCTGTTTTGCATTCTTGGTGTTCAACGGCACCGCCCCTCACCCGGCCCAATCGGCATTCGAGACCCTGAATGTTTCGTCGTGAACTGTGGTTGAGCTGCTCGGCCGTCGTTGCTAACGTGCAAGCCGTTCGGGCGCCACACAAAAAGGCGTTGACCACGGTGCGGTAGCGAGGCGCTAAGGG
The DNA here is from genome assembly GCA_011503125.2 of Botryosphaeria dothidea. NCBI lineage: Eukaryota > Fungi > Ascomycota > Dothideomycetes > Botryosphaeriales > Botryosphaeriaceae > Botryosphaeria > Botryosphaeria dothidea. Next base: position 2,714,694 of record WWBZ02000073.1, read on the forward strand.
TGTCATGGGCTGAACTTCACACAGCCGCTCGGCATTGCGACCATGGAGATCTACAGCGAGCGGATCAAGACCAAGTTCGTAGTAGAAGCATAGTAGAGAGTGTAGCAAAAGAAATATAAAAGGCAGAAGTATTCGTTGTAGAATCATGCAAATCAATTCACTGCATACAACCATCCAAAATGAAGCCATCATACCCATCACTTCTCCTTTCCCTCTCCACCGTCGGCTCCGCCAGCCCAGTAGGCCCCCGCGCAGCCTGTGCAAGCGGTCTTCACATCATCGCCGCCCGAGCCAGCGGCGAGGCCGCCGGCCCCGGCATGATCGGTGCCGTGGCCCAAGACATCATCGCCCGGGTGGTCAGTCACACCCACTCCTCCACCCCTCCAAAAAAAAAAAAAACAAGAAGCAACTAACACCTCAAAAGCCCGGCTCCGACCTCGAAAGCGTCGTCTACCCAGCCAGCATCAACAACGTCCAAGACTACGCCAACTCGGAGCACCAAGGCACGCTCGCCCTGACCCAGCTCATCCAAGCCTACCTCGCCGCCTGCCCGACCGCCAAGATCGCGCTGCTCGGCTACTCGCAAGGCGCCGAGGTGGTCGGCGACGTGCTGTGCGGGACGTCGTCCGACATCTCGCCCAAGACGGCGCCTCTCGCAACCCAGTACGGCAACGCCGTCGTGGCGGCCATCTCGATGGGGTCGCCCGCGCACGTCGCGAACCAGCCGTACAACAAAGGCACCAGCACACGCAATGGCGTGAGTGAAACCCCCTCCCCCTCCCCCGAACAACTCGAACTGACGGTTCCGCGCAGATCTGGTTCCGCAGGGACACGGCGTCGTGCCAGCCGTACGCGGCAAGGCTCGTCGAGTACTGCGATACCAACGACTACTACTGCGACAGCGCGGCGCTCGCGCTGGATCCGACCCAGCAGGTGCACCGCGGCTACGTGACGCGGTACGGGACCGACGCGACCGACTTCGTCGTCGGCAAGGCGGGGGCGGCGGGGCTGAAGACCACGACGGCGGCCGGGATGACGGCGACGAAGAAGAGCGGGCTTTTGGGGCTGGGCATCCTCGGGCTGTGATGAGGGGAAGGGGGGTAGGTTGATGTTGGTGTCCGTTTGGCGCCAAGCCTGTAAATAAATCCTTATGACCGTATACGCACATAGTTCTGTATTTGTAAAGATTCCACCATGCGAGTTGTCGAACTATATCATGCCAGGCAGTGAGTTACTTTCTTGGTGATAGTTGGGCGAATCAAGATCCCATAAGGTGATTTTCTTTCTCATAGTCAAGCGGGCTGGGAGCTACCAAACCAAACCTGTACTGTGGTAAGTAAGCAACGCCCTCTGTATGAATCTGCGACCTGTTCCAGGCAAGCTTACCTTGAAGAACAAACCCAACCTCGTTCTCTTAGTCAAGCCCAGACACACTCGAACACTTCCTCTACACGTCACCTAAGATGTTTGATGGTATCGTTTTGATTTGCGGCCTCAAAAAGCCTCCCCAGCTATTGATACAAACCTCTAAAATAACAGTCTCCCCATCCTCCGCCTCGAACGCGAGCATTCCAGATGCTCCGGAAAAATCGGCTCCGAACTTCCAAGCCCAAATGCAAGTTAAACCATCCGAGCGCCATGCTGGGCCTCAATATTTTAAGCATACGATCTCCCCACGACTCTAACCTTCCCTCAGGACCGGAACAGCATCTTCAACAACCTATGCTTGTCTTCGTCGTCGTCGTCGTCATCGTGCTTCTTGGAGACCGGGCTGCCTTGTCTGTAACGCAAACATAGTAAGCATTGTAGCCCGCATCAAGACGATCATATTAGCAGAACTTACGCAAAGAAGAGAATCTTGATCGCAATCGCCAGCCCTGCATGCAGCGCCACGACCACAATGAGCAGGATCTTCGACGTCTTCACATCCGTCGCGCTCAGCACCGGGTACAAGTTGCGGAAGAGGAAGAACGCCGAGACGCCGAACCCGATGCCGACGAAGACGTAATTCAGGACTAGAAAAAACACTCGTCAGCGCTCCACTCCTTCTCTCCCGAGGGCCCAGACAAGAAAAAAAAAAATACTCACTCTGAATCGGACTCCAGCTGATCAACGCCACGGGAATCCAAATGATATTCGCATACCCATACAACGCCCAACACTCCAGCACATTCGCGCTCTCGCTCCCAAACCACCTCAGCACGCCCCACAGCGCCACCGGCACCACCAGCGTATACCCGTACACCAGCCCCGCGCCGCCGCTCAGCAGCCGAAAATCGTACGGGAAGTGGTCGTCCCCCGCGCGCGCCAGATACTGGCTCATGGTACCGGTCAGGAACAGGATCATGACGACCGTCGTCGCGATCCACACGGGGCCGTAGAGGTCGGGGTTGCCCTCGAGCACGTCGAGAAAGTTGGAGCGCAGCGGGAAAATGGCGGCCCAGCAGCGCTTGAGCACCTCGTTGGTGTCGACGTCGAAGAACTGCTGGTAGTAGCCGATGCTCCACAGGTAGCGTTTCGAGGAGCCGCCGGAGCCGGGGCCGGGCCCGATGCCGCCGGCTGCGCGCGACGAGGGGCCGCCGAAGGCGCTGCTGCGCGAGCCGCCGCGGCGGTGGCCCGAGGAGGGTGCGGTGTCGGGCGCGATCTTGCCTTGGTCGCCGTCGAAGTCTGCGGCAGAGGGAGGCTGCGTTAGTCGGGTGCGCTGGGGACGGGCATGGAGGAGCTGGGGTGGGGGGAGAGCATACTGGAGGGGTGGAATTCGAGGTCTTCTTGCAGGTCGGTGTGGCCTAGGTCGCCCTGTTTGAACAACGCGCGTCAGTCATGAGTGGCCTTTTGGAGGAGTTGGCTGGGGCAGTTGCGCAGGGAGTGATGACGCACATCAGAGTCGACGTCGACGACGACATCGTAGCCCCGGTTCGACATTTTGGGCAGAAGTCGCGGGGGTGTTCGCGGAAAGTTGCGGGGGGAGCTTTGGTTGTGAGGGTTGAAGCTGGAGCTTGGTGGACAGGTTGATGAAGGCGAGCTGTCAACTTGATGCTGCGCGCGAGTCATGCCGAGCTGCCGCCGATGTGCTGCGCAAACTCCGAAATACTCATTGCCGCTAGAATCATGAAACATAGCGGAGAAGGGCGGCCACAGAAACTTGCGCGCCAGCACGCAAGGGCCTTGTTTCGCGTCCATCGCTAATACACCATGAAGGAACCCCGGTTCAGGAACAAGGCGGGAAACATCATTATTTCCTCTCCGCATGTTGAGGTTGATAATGATATGTCTTTTATTCGTATTGCTATGTTTGGATGGCCGTCTATCATGCAGTCGCTATGAGCACACCGCCCCAAAATAAATCAAACAAGAGACAAAACTACCGGGCTATCAATGATGCTGAAGACAAACAGAATGCCGACCCAAATAAAAACCGGAATTCCAGATGCTCAATGCACACAGATATGTTTATGGTGGGTTTGAATGTTAAATGCGACACCTAGGAAGGAGGGGAAGAGTGGAGTGCGAGGAGAAGAACGGATAAGAGAAGCAAAAAGAAGGGGAAAGCGGCATACGAGAGGTACACCAAGAGAAAAGGAAGGCCGCTGATCTTCGACCACAGAGGTAGGAGGACTCAAAGCCGGTTCGAGCCGTCCACCTTAGAGCACCGGAGCCAGCACGCCTCTCAGCCACCCGACAACCCTCCGCACAACCTCGACCATATCCTCGTCCGCAACGCGCCCCCCATCCATTGCAGCACTATCGACCTCCATCTCACCCGCGCCCCTCGCCCCCAGCGCATCCTCCGCAAACTCCACGAATCTCCGCCGAATATCCTGCCCCGCGCCATTCGGCCCACCCTGGCAAACAATCTCCAGCATCGCCGACAACAACCGCCCGCCCTCCCTGCCCAAAAACCGCGTCAGTGCATCGCCATCCACATGATACGCCGTCCGCCTCTTCAGCCCCGCAGTATCCTTGTCCGGATCCAGCGCTCTCAGCAGCGCCTCCGCGCTGCGATCCTGCGTATGCAGCCTCGACCCCTGCGCATGCAGCGCCGTGCCGTTCTGGCCAGCCCTCTGATGCACGCTCGCCTGCGGGTACGCCGAGGCGAACGAGCTGCTGCTCGTCGACGAGCCCGCAGGCGTCGGCGAGCGGTTGTCGAGCTCCATCTCGCCGCCTCCGTACTCGCTGTCGACGTCCATGTTCTCGGCCGCGGCCAGCTCCGCCTCCTCGTCGTCGAGCAGGCGGACGGGGCCTGCGATCAGCCGGTGCGACATGCCCAGGTTGACGAGGGGCACCAGCATGCCGCCGGGCCGCTCCGCGCGCTTCTCGCGGTCGAGCACGTTGCAGAGGTTTTGCAGGAAGCGTAGGAGGCGCCACGCGCGCTCGTCGACGAGCGAGAAGCCGAAGAGCGTGCCGTCTGAGGCGGCGCCGATGATGTCGTTGACCAGGACGCCTGCTGCTGTGCTTGGCCCCTGCGCGTTGTTCTGGTGGTACTGGAGCGTTGGCCGGACGAGGCCGCGGCGGAGGCGCATGACGCTGCGAGGTAGAGAGGCTTCGAGGAGGGTGGGTGCGGCGGTTTGGTGCGTCCGTTTCCTCGGGAGGTGGAGGAGAGTCAGGGATCCAGCTTTGTCTGCTACGAGAACGAGGTTGGTGGAGGGCGTTTCGGGTGTTTTTGATGAGGGGAAGAAGCCGTGGTTGTGCGTTCCGTCGACACCGTCGGATATGAGCTCATCTAGAGCATCGCCTGATGCTTCAGTGGTTTGCTTCTTTGAAACTTGAGGGACGTTGAGCGGGAGATGGAAGGAGGTATCGCGAGCTTGGCGGTCTGAGAAGAGAAGCTCGAATGCCATCGAATTTTCGGATCGGTCGTGGTCCGCTTTCAGAATCACGAGTGAGTCGCAAGCAGTGGAAACGTAGATGAATGGCGCTTCCGTGGTGATGTAGAGGCCGGGAGATGGTAGGTCGTGCTCTCCGACTTGTTGGATTCTATGCCAAAGAAACTCAGAATTGAATGTATACAGGGACAGCTGATATGCACTTACCGTTTGGTCTCGCCGAAGTACTGATATACTACAAGCTTCCGCCCGTAGCACACGACGAGAAAGTTGGACGGACCGTAGCTGGCTACGGCAGTGACTTGCTGCTTGTAGCTGATCTCTTTTGCTATTTCCAACTTGGATTTGCCCTCCTTCTTTGTTTCTCTGATGCAGAGAACGCCGCCCTTTCTTCCGTTCCCCTCAACTGTGCCCACAACGATCTGGGGATATTGCTTTCCATTGCTGTTCTCTAGAACCCAAGTGGACAGAGCATTGACTCTTGCAGTGGGTGGCAATTTGTACTCTGCAACCGGCTCCGTGCTCGTGGATACGGGGCCATCTTCGTACATTCGGACGTAGCTTTGAGCGTAACGGCGCTCATGACTATCCCGAGTCACGGGCTCGAAGGTGTGCGATTCCAGACATGCCACAAAAATGGCTTTGAGTTCTTCGGAGTAGATTACTCTGTTGGGGGTTCCCCGGACCGGGATGCTTCTCGGAACCATGTGCCTTTCATCTTCCAGCTGTGCGACGAAGAAGGAGATCCCGGAGATGCAGACCAGAGCTCCGCCGAGATCTCGAATCAGGTAGCTCTCGCGTGGTATTCTGCAAACGGCCGACACGGGACTTTGTTGAAGGTTCGGTCGATTGCGGTCCGTGAACCATATGTTAGTGACATCCAGGCCGATCGCGCGGCCATTACTATAGTCCAAACGGTAAAACTCCGCACCACAAGTGGCAAATGCAAGGCTGCCATCCCCCTCACTGTCTCGCATGACGGAGGTTGGTGTGTGTCCCAGAGTTATTCTTCTATTGGCAATGATCGCTGTTGATTTGGCGGGTTGCCTGGGACTGGTCGAATCCTCTTCATCGAATTTCTGCATGATGGTGCGGGCATGAAGTTCAATGACGTAGAGATCACCACTTCGAAGGCCGCATACGATAGCAATGTCGGCTTCTGCAGCATTTGACGGGCTGTTGTGCAAGAGCACAGCACTTTGGCAAGCGTTCAGTGTTTCTTGAGTGGAATCATCTTGCCAGATCTGGTGTTGTTCTAACAAGTGTCCAATGCCACCATTTTCCTGAATCTTGTACAGCCGAATCAGCCCGTCAGTTGTAGCCACGAGGAGCACGCCAATTGTATCATATTCCAAGATCTGAACGCAAGTGGGATCCGCACTCAGCGCCACTGTTGCCGTAGATGTGAACTTGACCTCATCGCCTCTGGGCTCTATTCTCATGGATTGGACTGAGAATCCATTTTGCCCGCGGATGCCTGCGTACACACTGGATGAACCTGGGCATACAGACGCCGCCTGAATTGTTTCCTCCGATGGCAATGGCCAGGAGCCTTTCCTCGGCAACGCCGAATCCGGGGTGAATACGTCGAGGACTATGAGCGCTCTAGGAGTGATTTGGACGGCAAGGCCATGCTGAAGCGTATCTGATGTGAGTGTTTCGTTATCAAAATCAACACCAGAATTCTCTTCGTCGAATTCAGTGTCCACACCGGAAGCATCTCCGGCAATGTGGAGAAGTATGCTCGAAGACGGGAACGATAGGAGGAAGTACACGCCATTCTCGGAGGAATCTGGAAAGGACCAGAAGCCGGTGACACCTGCAAGGTCATCTTCCTCGAACGTGAGGCCTAATTTGGCGTTGAGACCAGCCCGAATCTCGGTTACGGCTCCGTGTGGGGTCCTGCCCGATGTCGCTAGTATGCGTCTCCGACCGCCGCTGATCGGATTGCTAGAGAAGGATCCGTCTGCAAGAATCAAATCCAAGGTGGGCGACCAGTTCTGGATTGCGTTGATGAAGTCAGGCTCCATTATCTGTGCTCTTGTCCGTTGTGAGCCTTTCCGGTCGTTGAATTGGATCTCGTCGCGCCACTGGCCAATCTGCCGAGATGTTATGCATTGCCCAATCAAGAGGTGCGTTGAAACCTTACCTTGACGATCTCGCCAGGGGACATGTCACCCGCAGTTACCAGAACGTCGGGAGTATCTAGATAATATCCGACATCCAGACTAGCGAATGCGGAAGCAACATTGCACATGAAGTGGCCAGCTTTGCTTGTCAATGCACCGCTGCGGGAGTTGACCTGCATGTAGTGTACAACACCATCTTCACGGACAAGATAGAAGTTCTCTTCCTGCTTGTTGTTCCATATCCAGTTGCGTCCAGTTCTCGCCCAGCTCGTCCACGTTGGGAAACGCCGTGAATTCCCAGGGTATCGCGGACCTTCCTCTTTTGACAAGCTCACCGAGCTTCTTTTTGGATTACCAGTCATGATTTCCTGGTGAAGGTAGATCTCTACGTGGCCCGCAAGGATGAAAGACGGGCCGTGCTGCAATGGGATAAGCAACTGCGGGTTGCGTTGGTCTGACGCACCGGTCAGTGGCTAGCTACGGTGAAACGAGAAATCACTTACTGTGATGCAACGGAAAGCCTTCGACGACGGGACGAATGTGGGACAACCCTTGCCTATGATCCCATTCGTAGCACGACATGCGTGTCTTGCCGTCTCTGGAATATATCACCAGGAGGATTACGTGACGCTCATCATCCGGCTCGGGGTAGAGAAACTCCATCTTGAGGATGGTGCCTGGGATAGCAACCGGTCGTTCTGACTTGAGAGGTGTCCAGTTGTGGGTATCATGGTCAAAATTGTTTCGCAGATCCGGCATGGGCTTAGCAGCATAGATGAAAATGGAGCTTTCGGAAGCGCCTACAGCGAGAGCTCGGGAGCGCGGGTCTACAGCCAGATGCTTCCCGGGCTGCTCAAGCAACGACGCATCAGGAGAAAGCGGTATACAGCTCTCCTTCCACTCGACAGTCCCGTCTTTTTGGGGACGCGCGAACAGGAACAGCAACTCCTGGGATTCCAGAGTGAGCACGAGGAGCTGTGGAGGAACTGCCTCATTCCAGTCCATTTCCATGGGTATTTGGGCCTTCTCGGTCATGGGCGGGTGAATAAACTTCCTGGGCTCTCCGAAGACTCTGGCGGCGCGGATGCGGGAGCCAAAGTCAGCCTTGGTGCTGACATGCTCGAGATGGGCGTTGGGCAGGATCTCTTTGAGTTGGATGAAGTCCTCCCCGATGAAAACGACGTCATTTTTCTCTCTGTTGCGCACTCGGGCGGGAATGATCCAGTTGACCACGGGGCTTTGCAGGACGGACCTGGAGAGCAGGCCTACGACGGGCTGCTCCATCGGGGGCCTGAAGGGGGTTTGCTGGACGTGAGACTCGCGCTGGGAGTTTTGTTGCAGGATGTCCTGGATGCTCACGCGGCGGGTGACCCACTGGCCATTTTCAAAGACGCCCGTCTGCAGAGCCATGGCGGGCGCAGGCGGGCGCGGGTCTTAATGGAGCGTGGGTGGCAATAAGCGGGATGTATGGAAAGCTGTACCGGGGTAGGCTCGACTGTCGGTCTTCTTGGGATTGGTGCAGGTTGTTGAGGATTGTCGAGCTCGCTTCCACCGCGTTCGACGAAAGAGAGAGGGAAGGCGGGCGGGCAGCTAGACGGAGGTGAGGACAGGCATGCACGCGGTTGAAACAGGACACGGCGACAATTGCAGTGGCATGGTGGAGAGGGCGGTTCTACAGCCTTATCCAGCTAGACAGAACCGGCGCCGCGGTGGTGGATTGTGGGAGAACAGCGCTCAGAGCAGCGCGCGCTGGGGCTCGCGGGGCGTCATGAAGAGAGCGGTGCCGTTCTGGGATGCAGAAATGCAGCTGGTCGAATCGGGGAGCGCGCAGCCTAGGGTGCGCGAGAAAGCCCGCGGGGCGCTGGACAACGCGAAACGTCAGCGCGCAATGTGAGAGGTCACAAATTCTCGATGGAGTGAGAGCGAGCGGGCGGGCGAGAGGCGGACGGCGCGGCAAAGGACTCGGTCGCTGCTGCGCTCACGTCGCACCCGCGCCAGCAAGCACAATAAAAGCCAGCCTGGCGGGCAGAGTGCGTGCGTGTGTGCAGGCATTGCAGCAGAAGCACCGCAGACAGGCACTGTAACTGCTGCTGAGCCGCCTCCCCCTGCGTGAGATCCGTGATGTCGCGCGAGCCTCCTCCACCACCGCGCGAGAGTCGAGACCTTGGGCCGCCATGCAGCTGGAGCTTCGCATTGTCCGTCAGCGTCACGCCAGCGCCGCCAGCTGACCGTCGCCGGCACGCGCCTGAGCCGCCGCAATTATTGCCATGGACGAGCAACAGGCTGCCATGCTGCTGCGTCCCGAGGCCGTCCCGCCGGCCGCGAGCGAACTAAGGCCCGCAACGCTCGACCCGCCGCCGCCGCCGCCAGTCTGCGGGAGCCCCAAAGCTCCGCAGATGGCCGACGACATCCAGCAGCGCCAGCGCCCGCTCCCTTCGCCCCCGCCGCCCAGCAGCGACCGCCTGCGTGAACCTGGAGATCGCCGCCCGTCGGAATCCTGGCCCGATCGAAAGGCTGCGCAGATCCGCCGCGCATGCAGGGACAGAGACCTGGACTCCTTGACCGAGCTTGCAACCTCCGCCCGCGGCCTGCTCTCTGACCGCCTCCGCCGCGATGCGTGTATGCCCCAGTGCCCACCAGCCGCCCGCCCTGCCATGCGCTGACCAGATGCAGGGCCGCTGCTCCTCGGAACCCGCCCCGGCCCGCCCGACGGCTCGCGCCCCAGCTCCAGCGCCGACGCAGACTCGCCGCCATCGTGGAGCGAGCTGAAGCCCCATCACGACGAGGATCAGGTTAGGCTGGATGTCAACCGTTCCTTCGTCTACTACCCGAACGGTACGCTTCAGCCCTCGTGTCCGCCTCAGTTCCAAAGCCCCGCGCGCCGTTGCTGACGACGCCGCCCGCAGACCAGTCGGAACAGCAGATCGAGAAGCGCAAGGAGGAGCTCTTCGATGTCATCGCCGAGATCCTGCGCCGCCATCCCCGCCTGTGCTACTTCCAGGGCTACCATGACATCGTACAGGTCTTCCTGTTGGTGCTGGGCCCACGCCTCGCGGTTCCCGCCGTGACCCGTCTATCGCTCCTGCGCATCCGCGACTTCATGCTCCCGTCGCTTGACGCGGCTATCGCACACTTGAACCTGCTCCCGCCCATCCTGTACAGCATCGATCCGGCGCTATGCAAACACCTGCGCCCGATCCAGCCCTTCTTCGCCCTCCCCGCCACAATCACAATGTACGCCCACGACATACAGGAGTACGGCGACATCGCGCGCCTCTTCGACTTCCTCTTGGCGCGGGAGGCCGTGATGCCGCTGTATCTCTTTGCCGCCGTAAGTGCGCTCCGCAAGCAGCGGTTCTGCGCTACCATGCTGACGCGCGGCAGATCGTTCTAGCCCGGAAAGACGAACTCCTCAAGATCCCCGACGACGAGCCCGACATCCTGCACTTCACCCTCTCCAAGCTGCCCGAACCCTTGGACATCGAGAGCCTCATCTCCTCCGCCGTCGACCTCTTCGCCAAAAAGCCCCCCGAATCCCTGCCCTTCGGCGCCTGGCGCGCCATCTCGCCGTACAGCGTGCTCAGGACGACCCGCGAGCCGCAGGCCCTCACGAGCCAGACGCTCGAAGAAGGCGAGGAGCTGTTCGTCAGACACGAGAAGCAGATCAAGCGCGCGCAGGCGCTGAAGGCCGTGGCGGGCGGGATCAAGATGGGCTTGTGGAGGTACAGGCGTCCGGCCGGCGGTCTCGCCATGGCCGTGGCGGTTGGCGCTCTTGCGTGGTGGCTCGGCAGGTCCGAACATGGACCGGCGTATTTGTCGACCGTCCGTCAGACCTTGAGCATGTTCTTGGAGTACTATCGTTAGAGGTGCATCGTTTCGGCAGCGTGGGACAGCATAAAAACAGGGTCTATAGCCAGTTGTAAGAGTAAACAGGACTGGATCGGCGTTAAGGGGGGCTATCTTAGGAGCATCGTCTAAAAGTAGCAAATGGAATATTTGTCTCTACAGGTGCTACTTTCCTCACAGAACTTAGTTGTTCGTCCCGTCCCTGCAGCTTATTGGTGAACTTCTGTGGTCCCAACGATCATCCGGAAGCGCCAAACTTTGATGCGCCTTTGCCACATTGTGTTCGAATCAGTATGGTAATACGAGTGACCAATAACTTCACTGTCACATGGTTTTCCCTCAGAACCCGGCGACTCAGAAATTTAGATACCCGACGGCAAAGACTTTCCCGTGCCTATGCCGATTATTGAGACATTCTTCAGCTCCTCGTGCTACAGCACTTCAGCTTCAGCAAGAGCATTTGAGCAAGTGTTCCTAAAGAATCATCTCTCGCGAACCCCAAGCGAAAGAGCAAACAGTTCTTAGCAATGGCGGGCAGCTTTGAGGACCCTAGTGTTCGGGGAGTCTATTGTTCGGTCAATAGGTCCGTTGTGCAGGTCACGGTTTAGATCCTGGGTCTTCCTCACTAGCAGTTGAGAGCATACAATGGATATGCAAATGGTACACTGAATCATATTCAAGTGATTGTGGAAAGACGGTATACTAAACGTGCTTCGTATTTATGGTCCAAAGACGAGGCCATCTGTAGACAAATAGCACAACGGCCCAGCGAGTACGCTCTTCAGCAACTCATTCCGGGACTTGAATGCCATATATACTTGTGCTCTATTTGATAGATCTTTGACAGTCCAACACGCATTCGCCCTGAAAAGCGTTAGTGCGGCTCTTTCGCAAAAAAGATTTTTGGGGGCCAAATCCCCTGCGCCCTAAAATCAGAGTCTGCAAAAGTTGGAACCCTTCCTCAGCCAATCACGCACATGAAACCCCAAATGGCTGAAAGGTGTTAGTGCGGCTCTCCCAAAAGGGGCTGTGGCGTGCAGAACCTCTGCTGCGCCCTAAAATCAGAGTCTGCAAAAGTTGGAGCCCTCCCTCAGCCAATCACGCACGTGAAAAACCAAATCCGCAATCTGCCTCCTTGCTATGTGGGGAGATGTTTTTTTTTTTTGGTGCAGCATCTATGTATAAAAGTGGAGATTTCATGGATTTATCTTTCACCTCCTTTGGCGGGAGGGAAAGAATGGCACTCTAGTTGGACATAGGGCTTCAGAAAGGTTGCGGTTGATATCACCCGCGCCGATTAGTATTGACATATGTCCTAGTCGTCAAATAGCTATTTACACGAAGCCAAAAAGAGACACCGGTCCCTCCCATTGCCTCCGACATATCTCACCACGCGGAACAACTCTATCCCCGCCACCCCTTCCTCAACCATTTTTAGAAGCTCTTCTTTCAAGCCAACGCCCTCCTCAATACCCTCGTCTCCTCACAATACCGATGCAAACCCCCCTCCCCACCGCACCCCCTCTCCGCAACCACCCCATCCCCCCAAACCGGCGCCCACCACCTCCTCCGCGCCGTCCCCGCCATACCCCCAGGCATCCTCGCATTCACCTTGTCCAGCAGCACGCCCCTCGCCCTCACCGCCCCCAACACATCCTCCACCCCGATCTCCTCCCCATCCAACAGCACGCACACCTCCCCGAACCCCCCGACGAAAAACGCATTCTCGGCGACCCGGCCCACGCCCCCCATCGCCGTCGACGCCCCATGCACCGCCCACACCGCAAACTCGCGCAGCGCCACGGCCACGACGAGCGGGCTGACCAAACCCCCCTCCTCCCGCAAACCGCCCGCACCCCTCCCACGGCATCATCGCGGGGCGGTAGGCGGCGGCGTGGGCAGCCGGCGGGGTGAGGACGTCGAAGCACAGGGCGGTGAAGGTCGTCGGCGCGTGGTGGCGTCGCGGCGGGGACGACGGGGACGACGAGATGGCGCTGAAGATGATGGGGTCGCCGAGGAAGCGCGGGCCGTGGGTGCGCAGGCGGGGCGAGGAGCTTGAAGAGGGCGCGGTGGAGGGCGTGGTCGAGACGCCGGCCTGGCGGGCGTAGATGAGGGAAGAGGAGGCAGAGGAGGAGGAGGAGGAGGAGGAGGAGGAGGAGAGGAGGAGGGATGGCGCGTGGTGGTGGGGGAGGAGGGTGCGGAGAGGCGGCGGGAGGTGGTGGGCCGGGGAGGAGGAGGGGTGGAGGGTCTTGACGGGCGTGGAGAGGGAGGTGGAGGTGGTGGGGCTGTGCTTGGGCTGCGGTTTGCCGACGATTTTGAAGGAGATGTGGGACGGTGTCGTAGTGGGCGGAGAGGGCGGGCACGCAGAGCCAGTCGAGGAAGAGGTGCTTCTCGTTGCGCAGCAGCATGCGCAGGGAGCAGGCGAGGCGGCGCTGGGCGCGCAGGCGCTCAATGGCGGCGCGCCACCTCGACGTGGATCTGGCGGTTGGCAGCATAGCAGGGCGGTGCTGTTGATGCGGGTGGTCCGCGGGTAGTGGATGGCTTCCTCGCCCCACGAGTCGTACTGGCGGTAGGCGGCGGCTATGTCTACGGGTGAGGGAATGGCAGGCGGCGGGTGAGCGGCGAGGAGAGACTGCTCCCAAACGAGGTCGCGGAGCTCACGAGGCAGCTGGAGGAGATGGAGAAAGTCGAGCCGGAAGAGGCGGGGGTGGGGAGGTGAGGTCGGAGAGGCTTTCTTTTTTGACGATGCCTTCGGGGCACCGGGTGGGCCAAGGTGTTTTGGCTGCTGCATGACAGCTGGCCCCCCGCAATGGGCATTGGAGGACGAGGGCCTGCTGGAGCTGCAGATGATAAGATGGAGGTCATGTTGGCGCGGGCGGTGAGGGTCAGCAGGTGTGGATGGTGGGGATGGAGGCGTCGCGGGTAGGAGCAGCGAGGCGGGCGGAGGCAGGCCGCGAGCGCTTGTCGAGATGGCAGGAGCCGAAAGTCTGTCCAGAGTCTACTGGCACAGCGATCTCGATCTGGCATCGATCGTCGGCATTTGGGTCGCACTGCCAGCAATCGGCCAAGCCCAAGCAAGACTGCAGACGTTTTCCGCTCCCGCCTAACCATTTCCCGGCCAAAACCTGCACAGCTTGGTTGCTGCCGCCGTGCATTAAACTTTTCGGCACTTAGCTTTGCTTCGGCTGCTGCTTCCTGCATGCCAATCCCAAGTCCCGCCCTGAAACCCTCCACCTCAACCGACAACCCTCGCCACCCGTATCCTTCCAGACCCTTCCTCCCTTAACAGTAGGTGGGGTGCTGATCCATCCATCCGCTGCCCCCTCCTTCGAAACTTGTGTAGCTATGCGTTGCAGTCTGTAACCCTCAGGTCGTGCCGACTTTCCTTCGTCTTGTTGCTCTCGTATCCCGTCCATTACCACCTACATCTTCAGTCTTCGAAGCTCGTCTTCCAAGAAAGGGACTCCTGTTTCCTTTTCCGGCCTTTCCCCACTCCTTCCGTTTTTGCCCTCTCCTTCTCCTCCCTTTCCTTCACCGTCTCCGGGTCCACCAAACTTCCGTACATCTTGTCAATCGGCATCTTAATGTTTGCGCTCGAAAACAGCGCACCTCTGTCCCGGCGGCGACTTGTATGCCGTCCCCGTCAGCGTCCGGAGGTCCCATTCGGCCCCAGGAATCAGCCTCCCGTTGGCGCGCATCTCGATTTTCGGATGGCTCTCAAACGCCGCCGCGCCTGGGCCTGGAGCTTGTTGCTGAAGAGCCACTCCCTGAACCAAGAAGCGCAAACTGTCGTGCAACTGGCGCGGGTCGATGAGGCCGCCGGCGTAAAATTTCTGCCACTCGCGGAGGGTCGTAGGCTTGCGAATGGGTCGGTTGCGATGTTCGACGTCACGGAATTTATCGTTCGGGAGATTTCAGGGATCTCGCAGTTGAGCACCAACCGTCGCAGGCTGCGCGTCCGGGGCGGGGCCTGCGTGATGTGGAATTCCGGGTAGCTTCTGAAGCCAGGGCCACGTTCGAGGAAGCGCTGATGGATGTAGAAATAGGACCAGATCACGCGTGGATATCGGTCAGGATGGAACACCTCGAGCATTGACTGGTTTCTGGCTCCCTGGTTCCGTCGTCAATGCCCCACAATGGGGGATCTATTTGACGGAAGTCGATGTTCCAGTTGTCGTAGTGTAGGGCGTTGACTGGCAGGCCACAGCCAGTCCAGTAGCAGGTACTTTTCCGGTATTATTGTTACTTGGAGGTTTGCAGTCCATCCGCCGCTGCGAGTAGAGGCGGGCAATGGTTTCGTGTATTTCGGTATTAATTTGACGGTTCGTCAGCAGCAGTGGGATGCTTGAGATCCGGCAGCGTCCGCTTCGGCCAGCCAATAAATTGCTCTTCTTCATTGATGCAGAAAAAGTATCGGATCATCCCATTCGGGGTTGTTGGACGGGGATCCTGAAGGCGGCGGAGGAGGGCGCTCTGGGGTGGTGAGGCAGGATTCCCAGATGAGGTCCCGCAGTTCTCGGGACAAGTCCAGCAAGGACGGACCCATTGCGGACACGGCTCGTTCTGTTGTGGATGGCCTTCTCAATTTTCAGCGAGGATCCGATCAACTGGGGTGGTAGAAAAGGAGAGACAGTAAGAAAAAAAAAATTAGAGAGCGGAGGATCGGAAGAAGGCCGGAGCAGCGGCACTGGACAAGATATCACATGGAGGCAGACCAACAGCGCGGCTGTGCCTTGAGGTAAAGATCACCCAATGGCGGAGCAGAAGAGGCAGAGCAATACAGAGAACGCAACGATAAGGTTTGCGCAGGTATTAATCGATCGACGTGGCCCACGCACGCACACACACGACGCCGGCCGGCATAGTTGACAGAAGGCAGGACACATGCCGCATCGGTCCGCGGCCCCGGCTGAGCCTCTCCGCCCCCTCCGTCCGCCCATGCCTCCGTCTCGTCGCTAGTGACGGCCTTCACAAGCACTGTCGATCTTCGGCAGTCGTCGGCATTCCGAGACAGCACCCTGGGTTGGATTAATTGATTTGCTACACGTCAGCCGTTAACCGTTAACCGAGCAGAAAGAGGGCTGCAGATCCCGCAGAGAGAAGCCTCTGAAACGGCGGACCTGCCCACAGACCAGGCCGATGACGAGAAATAGGCAGTGGTCAGAAAGCCGTGACTGCAATCCGCACTCCCTCCCGCTCGTTCAGCTCCGATGGTTTCCTCTCTTGAGTCGTGGCAGCGGCGGTGACCGGAGGCGGTGGCGGCGGCTGGCCCTGCATACGTAGCCTGTCAGGAAGCCGTGCGGGTGTGCCGAGAGGTGCCGCCCACCGTGCATCTGCGTATATGCGTCTGCGCTATCAACTCCACAGCTTCAACCTTCGCTTCCCCCCCCCCCCCGGTCGCGGCCCGAGACCAGCATCCTGGTTGGCACGCCCAAAGGGAAAGCACGCACGTCGCAACCAGAGCCCTGATACGCAGACGGCTCCCCGCCGACCACTCAGCGGTCCTCGATCCACACTCCCTCCATCACGTGCCGGCGATCCCCCGCCAATTCCCTTGCGCAGCACTGCTCTGCTTCAACCCTCTCTCCTCCTTTCCAAACCGCCAGCCGTGGCGCCCCGCCAGAAACTTTTTTTTTCTTTCCCCGTGGTCACTGCGCCGCCCCAGAGCGCTGGTACCGATTCGGGCGTGCGCTGGCGGCCACGCCGGTGATCGAGACGAGAGCGCGCTCCTTTGAGGCTGTTCACCGCGACACGAACAGCACCCTCCGCGCCTCATTTGGCACATATCCATGATTCAGGCAGCAAATGCCCTTTTCGGCATCCACAGCCAGTCGCATTCCCCCCTTTCGCATCCCCTCCACATCCTCTTTCTTCGTCGCCTTGCTGCTGCCTTCACTGCTTTCCCTTGTCCCTGCACACGTCCGCCATGCTCGCAGGCAGGGACAGAAATGCGCGGGAAATCAATACGTCACGAGCCTCTCGGTCTCAAGCGGCATGCAGGGAACAATCTAAGCATGTCGGTCGGCATCCAAATCTAACTTCCCGCGCCTCACCATGCACCTACCACTGCAACACCATGTTCAAACGCCGAAAGCCTCTCCGCACAGGGCAGCGGCGTCTGGTCCAAGCGGCTCTGCGCGGACATGTTGAACCTAGGCAGGCTTAGAGATTGTCCATCCGCTCCATTTCTGGAAACATCTCCCACCGATGCGCGCGGAGAGGCTAACAACAACATAAACGCCGCGCATCGACGGGTCCCGGCGCTCTGTGTCGTGGATGCACAGCGTTGATCAACATGAACCAGACCGACAAATCATCACGAAAACAGAAACGAAAACAGCCGAAACGAATGGGTAGCACGGTGAGGGGAAGCACCAAAATTGTCATAAACTGCGCACACGTGTCCGCCCACCAACCAACCTTCCACTCATTTCTAATAGCCGAAGAATAGAATCACGGAGAAACTACGCACAGACGCAGTTGCAAAGAGTACATATGAAATTCGATATAACACCGACGAGCATCCGAGAAGCTCTTCAGGGTCTGCGTGCATCCATTTGGCCTGGTTGTGCCGCGGGTTAACATCGCATAGTTGGGAACTTCGACATAGATACATCGGTTTCGTATCTCGCAATACAGAGGTGCAGGAATCTGAATGCGGTCCAACGGGTGACTCGATTCGAGGCTCCACAGGACCTTCCGGTTGTCCTCGGAAACGCCTGGCCGCGGGACGAAGCGAACACCATAGAAATAGTCTCCAAGAAAGGCTGGATCGATCTGTCCATCTGCCCTGAACTTTCATTGACGAAGCTTGATAGCGATCCTTGAAAGCGACCCGAGGCTGTTGACCTATACCATGCCGTCCCATTCGGGTGGACATGACGATCTTGCGTAAATGATGGCATTAAGCGCTTCTGATCAGTGTAATTATTTTTGCTGGCGTCGACTGCAATTGCGACGTCATGCCTGTGGCTCTTTCAAACTTTAACTTCGCTGCGCCTCTCATCCTCCTCCCAAGTGTCTTTACTTTTCTTCGTAACGTGTTGACCGGGGAAGGGATATGCCCGGCGAAGCGAGAAGTGCAGATAAGATACTGCTGCTCGATTCCAACGCTTAACTCTACTAGTGCTTCTCGGTCCACCCTCTATCTCGTTCTCCGACCTTCACATGTACGCCATGATACTTCCAGAAAGGGTTAAAACGATCAACCACCGGCGCTACCAGGGAATCTCGGGCAAGAACAGAATAAGGACACAATCTCGCCTAAACTTTGACCCATCTGGCTGGACCTTCCTGCGTGTCAATAGTAGCCCCTTCACGGCGCAGACCCGGAGATTGTCAAATAAATGCGGCCGGTGAACATCAAAGTATAGATCTGAGCCCAGATCGCCAAACGGCCATCCATCCATCCTTCTCCTACGTGGTTTCAAAACCTCAGGAAGCTTGTTGTTCTCGCGAGTAAGAGGGAGATAGGAGCCTCTTGGCGCTGCGTATATACACGCCCGATGATCTGCCAGGCATATTCACCCTGCGTCGGGCCCACCACCAATCAAATCCCTTTAGTTCTTCGTTCTCGCTGACACGATTTCACCGACCTCAACGTACACGTTGAATTCCTACATGAGACATGGTATACAAAGTAGTCATGATAGAACCAGTGTCCGCCCACATTTAAGAACCAAGTATAAGGGGAAGAAAAAGAACGTCAAGGGAATCAAAGGCGCTCTCACCAACTTTTCTACTATCATGACGATGCACACCTATTCATGGTGTAAAACCTTTCATACCTTTCATAACCTCCACGCCCGCCGACGCTCACCAAAACCCACCTCGGCCATAAACCCACCCGCGATTTTAACCTTCCGTCGCAACACGCAAGAGCCTCCCTCCCTCGGTACCTCCGCAGTAAGCCACGAGCCTCACCAGCCACACATCAACCAACCCCGCCGTAACCCACAAAAAAAAAGCTTACCCAAGAAAAGAGAAAGAAAAAGGCAAACAAAAAAAAAGGCACGGCAAACCTCACAGCAACCCGCCAGCAAAAGAGTAGCAAACATCCATCCATCCAATCTTACTTTTCCCACCAAAAGAAAAGTGAAAAGGGACAAATTACAACGCACCACGAATCAGAGCCATCCCACCGCCTCGAAACACTCCCACTCCCTCTCCCTGACCCAACAAAAAAGAACACACATATCCCTTCTATATACACAAAAAGCTTAAAACCCAACGGCCCATTCCGCCGCCGCCGACGGCGCCGACGCCCGCCCTCCGGCCCGACTTTTGGCGTGCGGCACCGCAAGAACAACGGAAGTGCCGAAAAAGGAGCAAATAAAAAGTATCAGATACTGAAACTCTAAAATTCTCACGAGTTTTCGGTTCGGCAAGTACGTTTCGGTCACCACCCCTCCATCGCAGCATCGATCCGAAAATACGAGAGAGAAAAAAACAAGGCGTCCCGTGCATGTACATAGAAGAGACAACAACATGAGAAAAACATCAGGCGACGAGAGGCAAAAGCTCGTATAGGAAGTGGCAAAGGAAGCAAGTAAAGCCGGCGGAGTGGGGGAAATAAAGTCAAGGAGATAGTCAATCGCCTCGTATTTGTGACCCCATGGGTCTACCATGATATCACACCAATCGAGCGAGAGAGAACGAAAGAACCACACATGATCTAGATCAAATCATCCAGCACCACCATCACTACCACCACCGCAACGAAAGCCGAAAGCCTTCCTAGCCACCAACAAACTACCCCACCAAAAAATAAATAAATAAACTGCAAGGCCTTCTCTCGCTCTTCCGTCCACCGTCTCGCTTCGTCCCGGCCCTTTTTTTCCCAGACGACGTAAAGCCCGACGGAAATGAGAGAGAGAGGTAGCTCGGGGAAAAGCAAGAAAGTTAAACTCGCCGAAACAGAAAAGGGTCCAGACCGAGGAGCGACCACCCGGGAACGGTCCGGCAGCGCGGAGAGGCGGAAGTGGCCCGAGGTAATTAGTAGAAGATCGCTCGGCATATACTCTTCGGCAATGCTTCTTTTCTGTGTCCTCTTGCTCTCTCCTCTCAGAAGCCTCTCGTCACCGGTATTCTTTCGGCATGGTCTTGCTCTCTGCCCAGCGCGTGTAACTTACACTAGTATCTCACGAGTGTATTTCTCTCGTCCTGATCGAATGTAATCGACGCAAGCTGTATCGCTCGACTTTTCGTTCGCGAAGAAGAAAGTGCATGATCAAAGGCAAAGAGGATCAAGTCCTGCAAAGAACAGGAGCACGTCCGTGCCCCCCCAATAAGTTAGCCGATATTGTTCTGCGTACTTCGTATAATAGTCGTCAACCACCTGTCTTTTCTTCATATCAATCTCAACCCCTTCTCTTCCTCGGTTGGCCGTTCCTGCGGAAACTGGCGGGCTTGCCGCCTCTCTGGCCAGCTCCACCGGCCGCTTTCTGCCAGTGTTGTTCTGGGGAGAGTTGGAATTGTCTTGTCATACCAGTCGACATCACTCAGTTGCAGCTTCCTCGCGCGCTGCGTGCTTCTGTTGTTGCTCGCCTTGTCGATGCGCGGGACGTTGTACGGATTGTGTTGCTTCTCGAGGCCACCTGGTTGATCATCAAATGAAGTGTTAACAGTATCGTTCTTGCTTTGCTGAAGTTTGTTGTGGTTGGTCTTGTTGGGTTTGAAGGAAGGGATATGCTGGCTGTTGCCGTTTTGCGGAAGCTGCTGTTCCGCCGGCTGCCTTGTTGCTGATGGGGCAGTAGCTGCTGTTTGTTGAGGTTTGGAGGCAGGGAAAGGTCGGAGTCACCATCTGATTCGTTCTCATCCCGAAGATCGTAGTTCAGGACAAGATTCTTGATGCGCTGCTGTTCAGCACGCTCGGCCTCTTGCTGCGTACGCATGGCAATAGCGAAGGTAGAGTCTGCAGGCAGGTCGATGGACTTCGTCTGCGAATTAGAAAAGCCGCGTTAGCCATATCCGCAAGAAGAATATACGGTGAAACGCCAAACCTGTTGCTTGTTCCCCCTCCTGCTCAGCAACGCAAACTTCATAGTAGGCGCTGCTTCAGCCTGCTGATGCTGCTGCTGCTGTTCGTTGTTCTCGTCGGCAGTTGCGTTCGTTATCGCGGCTGCGCTTCATAGGAAGTGGTACGTTCGAACATCGGCTTGCGCTCAAACTTGCGAGAATCTAGACTTTCAGCCATCATTCTTTGCCAGTTCACGATCAAATTCCGCGTCAGCTTCAGGGTCTCTCTCATCCTCAGGACGGGTCACGACGATATGCTCTTCCTCGTCCTCGGAACTGGAATCGCTCGAGTCCTGCTCCTCTTCTCCTGGAGTATCACCATCTTCTCCAGAAGAAGCGTCGTTCCGTTCACGGGCTTGGGGTTCATCATCATCGCCACCATCGCCTTCTTCGCCGTCTTCCGCACCCGAATCCTCATCCTGTTCCTCTTGTTCGGCGGTGCGTCCTGACGCTTGCAACTGGTAGTTTGCCTTGACGGCTTCAGCGAAGGTATTGCCTGCCTCCTCAAGATTGCTGGAAAGCTTCCATTGAGGCCGCGTCAATGCATACGCGTCTTGTACCATGAACTCGATGTCCATGGGCATCTGGTCCTTGGTATGGATGTAGTACTGTCTAAATCAGCGGGAAACCTCGAAACTTCAGCGACAGACCTACTTGGAAGAAATTCAGGAAGAAGTCAAGCTTCTTCTTCGCCTGACCCTTATCATAATACATCCCGCACGTCTCCAAAAGGTTACAGACGAGGCGGATGCGGAAGAAGTCGTCCGGCGGATCCAACGGATTGATGGCGCCGGGCTTAGGCGTGCCACCCTCGTGTCCGAAAGTCACGATCTTGTAAAGGGTGTCGAAAATAACCGGCGAGTCAACCATCCTGTAGATGTAAAGCTCACCAAGGTATTTGACCTCGGCGACTCGACGTTGGTTGAACTTGAAATCGTTGAGTTCCAGGCCGAACGTAATGTTCTCAAGCAGATCATCAATAACTGAGATGCAAAAATCCTGGTGATGCCTGTTCAAGGATCCGAGGATGACAGCCAGAAGGTGGACGTTGCTGTACTTGATCTTACCTGGTTTCGTGAAGATCTTGTGGAGCATTCCAACAACCTCCTCCTCCTCCCAGTGTAGCTTCCGAATCTGCTTCACGACCTTGTCGAGGTTCCTCTTGGTCAGGTCGAGGTAGATCAACTTCCTGAGGAAAAGCTCCAGCGGTGTCCTTTCCTTTTGCTCGATAGCTGCACGCTCCGGAGGGTTGACGTAGTACATGGCATTTTCAATAAGCATACGCTCTTGCTGGCCAAGGTGAGAAGCAGTCTTCTTGCGCTGCAGAGTCTCGATGGAATGACGCATGCGTGGTGAGGTTTTCCGGGGTTTCGCCGAAGATACCTTCCGCAATTCTCCAGCAGGTTACAGATGATCTCGATGTTCATACGCGAAAAGTCATCCAGGCTGACCTTGAGGCAGTGGAAAATGACGTGCTCCGGAACTGCACCAAATTTGGTGAGCTCTGCAAGGTAACGGACGTTGATCATGCGGACCTGACCCAGGAAATCCTTCTGTTTGCGACGCTGGAGACTGCGGAACTCATCATCCAGGTACGCAACAATACCCTGGATGACATCAGGCATGTGCTTTCGAGCGTCCGCAACGAGTCTGGCGTAGAGGGGCAGGAGATCCGTGCGTCCCTTCGGTATTTCAGGACACTGCTTTGATAAGACGATTCCGGATGCCTTGGAGTTGAGGAAAGCAGAACTCGATAGCGGTATCGTCCACCTGATCCTTGCTGACAAACTCCGCGTAGTCTTGCCAAACAACGCATCGACCTGAGCACCAACTGACTTGTTGGCAATGGCCGTGGATTGGTCCTCGTTCTCGGCAGGCTTTGCCTCGGCGGGCTTCGCAGGATCTTCCTTCTCTTTCACTCAGAGTCGACACGCTTTTCCGACCTGATCATCGCCATCGCCTTTCTTCTTCTTTACCGTCTTCGAGTAGAATTCCCGGGAAACGCGGTCCTTCAGATCGATAAGATTCTCGTAGAAGCGGCGCTACTTCTTCATCCTCCCCAAATTCCGGACCCTCTCCTTGACCTCGCAGATACTCGCCAGTCTTACAAGGCCGATACTACCGTCTCCAGCATTGGTGGAAGTATCTTTCTCCCTCAAGTCCGGCATCTCCGCGCGCCTACGGCATCCGCCAAGACCTGAGCATTTTGTCAAAAGCTTCTCCTGGGCCTTAACCTGCTTCTCGTAGTTCGTCTGACGATCCTCGAAACACTTCTCCAGATTTGACATAAGCCTCAGCGTTGCGACGGCCCTGGTATTGACAAGTTTCTCCTGGTCACGAACAAGCGTGCGCCTTCACGTCTTCGAAATAACGGTTGAGGAATTCTTGAAGCGTTCGGCGCAATTCCGGAGACGTGATCGGTGGGTCCTCAGAATCTTCCTCATTCTCCTCCGTCTGCTCTTCGGACTTAGCCCCCGCGCACTGGTCGCACCATCCTCATTGACGGTTTTCCTGCTATCCGAAGAAGCCAGTTTGGTGCCAAGTATATCCAGGAAAAGCTCTTGACGAAGATGACCACCAGCGGCAGGTTGATGTGTTCCCGGTCGTGGCCCAACATGTCCTTCAGCACTTCCAAAGGGAACGGCTCCGCGTCCGCATTTGTCCGCGCGAGCGCCATTGGCACTGCTCTTGCTCTTCGGCAAGCCGTCGCCCCCCTTCAGATTCTCCTTGTTCTTCGCCGCCTCCTCCGGGCGCACGGCATCCTCCAAGCTCCTCAACACTCCCACGAGCCACAGCTCCGTCGCGACGCGGAAGCAGGACCCGCTGGCGCGGAGGCGTTCCTTCTCCTCCCGCTCGCGCACATCCTGCGGGCAGCGTCTTCAGGTGCGACTTGTCCGGCGTGGCGAGCCCGCGGCCGATGTGCCATCCAATATATCCCGTGAACTCGGCGGGGCCGAAGCGCTGGTGCAGCGCGCTGACGACCTCGACGCCGGTGGCGATGTCGCCGGGGGGTCTTGAGCTTGGTCAGGCACTCGTAGCAGGCCGAGATGATCTCCGACAGGTACTTGTGGCAGCGACAGCGCGCGCACCTCGGCCACGAACGTGTCCTTGGAGGCGCCCGTCATGGCCGTGCGCAGGCGCTTGATGAAGGCCGTGTTCTTCTTCATGGACGAGTCCAGCGAGCCTTGGACGGGGAAGACATCTGTAGGAACGGGCGACGGAGCCTTGTCAGCGCCGGCCGGGAGTGTGTTTGGTTCTGGGATAGGCGGCGTTTTGACGCACCTTTCTCGCCGCCCAGGCCTTGTCGTTGAGCTCGCGGAGCTCGCCTGCGAAGTGTTAGCTGCCGGGGCACGCCGCGGAGGGTGGGCTCGGGGCGCGTACGTTTGCGTTGGCGCTCCCATTTGGACGCGATTCTGCTGGGTCGATCGCGGCGGGGTGAGGTGCAGGTCAGCGGAGAGCGAAAAAGTGGGCGCGACGTCGACGTAGGTCCAGCAGCATAGGAAGAGCGGCTGCGGCGGTCGCAGTAAGCGTGGCGGTTTGTCTAAGATTTCGGAAGCTGCAGACTGGGCCGGTTGGCGGCGTTTTGCTTACTGCCGAGGCGTTGGCGTGTTCCTGTGGAAAGACGAGCGCCTTTGGGCGGTTCTGGTGACGTCGGCCGTCGGGCTGCCGCCGCCCTCTAAGCGAGGGGCAACAACTTCTGGCCTTTCCTCAGGTGAACAGCCCAACGCATTCTGGGACCCTGATAACCCTAAAGTGACTTCGTGCTTTCAATGTTTGAGGTCATGCTAGCTGTATAACAGACAATCCTTCTCCTATATTCGAGTACTGAGCGTTCCCTACACGACACCATTGATGATCATTTGTTTACGTATGCCCAAGAACGGAAATCGTGAAGCTTATTCGTGCACATCATCTGTCCTGTATATAAACATACTTTCCTAAACGCTACCCACGACCTATAGACCCGGCATTCTCACGAAATTGAAAGTATGAGGATTTCGCGATCAAGTGCGTCACACACGCATCTACCATTGATTAGCTGCTGGATTCTTGGAAAAACATGGCCTCGTACAAGATTGACTACAACTTATTTTACCTGCATGTGTACTGCTTTTCCCGCAAGCCTGCCGACCTGCCCCTCTACCTGTAAAGTACGTCATGCACCTCTTCCCAATCGCCAAGCAGCTCGTCAACCCCGGGCTCTCGATCCCCAGTAAATTGACAAACCCCTCGTAACCCTCCTCCTTCCTAATGTAGAAATCCTGGAACCCGCCTTTGCCGCCAATCTGCGACACGCCCGCCCTCCCGAGCTTGGGCCGCATGCCCGCATAGTCCAGACCTACCGCCTCCGCGTCGATGCCCGGCAGATACAGCCGGAATGTCCTCGAGCGCGGCGACCAGGTTCTTGTCTGAGACGGTCAGGTCCGTCGGATTCGTCGACCCACTCGACGTCCGGGCCGAAGCGCACGCGGCCGCCCATGTCGAGCGTGAGGTGGGTGCCCAGGCCGCCCAGGCCCGCGGCCGGGGCGCGGGATAGATGAGCACCTTGGGCTTGGGGTGCGAGGCCGAGTAGGAGAAGTAGGAGCCCTTGCAGTAGAAGGGCAGGAGGTGCCGCTCCGGGGGCAGGATGGCGTTGGACAGGGCGATGGCGTCGAGGCCGGCCGAGTTG
The DNA here is from genome assembly GCA_011503125.2 of Botryosphaeria dothidea. Classification (NCBI taxonomy): domain Eukaryota; kingdom Fungi; phylum Ascomycota; class Dothideomycetes; order Botryosphaeriales; family Botryosphaeriaceae; genus Botryosphaeria; species Botryosphaeria dothidea. Next base: position 2,740,178 of record WWBZ02000073.1, read on the forward strand.
ACGACGACCTCGGCCGTGAATGGTCGTCTCCTCGCCGTCGGGCGTCGTGGTCGTGATCTCCCAGCCGGACGACCCGGGCGTGCTGTTGCCGCCGCTCGAGAGCGGAGTCACGCGGGTCACGGAGGACTGGAAGGCGATGTCGCCGCCGGCGTTCTCGAAGTCGCCTTCGAGGAACTGCATCAGCGAGTGCGAAGTCGACGATGCCGGTGGTCGGGGAGACGAGGATGCCCGCCTTTGGCCTGGGACGTCTGGCTCCTGGCGTTTGGCATCCTCCTGGCTGAGGAAGTGGGTGGGCCACGCCGATTGGCCTTGCAGTGCTCATGGGTCTTCTCGAGTTGCTTCAGTTGACCCTTCGTCCTGGGCGACAACCCACTTGCCGCAGTTTGTTATGCGGATAGCCATGCGCCTGCATAGGTCGTAGAGCATCTCCTTGCCTTTGACGCAGAGTTTTGTTTCAGTGTATCCGGGCCATAGTAGAGCCCCTGCATGAATTACCTACGGGCAATACGTTAACATGCCGTCTGCCATCAAAATCCGAAACCACCAATTGCCCCCGGGGGAGAAGGATAGAGGAGAGCGTACTGCCCGCAGCATCCAAGCGCAATATTGGAAGGCCTAAAACCATACCTCGGAATTGCGACTGCTCGTCTCTGTGCCGACTGAGCCATGTCTCTCAATAAGCCGGTAGGAGTGACACCATCCTTTTGTCTGCAGGCGCCTGGCAATGGCAAGAACCAACAGCTCGCCGCCGATGACTTGCGTGGGTGAATGAAGTCTGCAGCAGCATGCAGCGAGGTGCTGCTCGAGAAGCCTCGGCGTGTGATTAGAGGCCGCACAGCGGCAAATGCGGGGGCGAGCATCAACATGGCAGAGAAAGTGGTGGTCAACCGGGCATCAAATGCACTGCATTGCCCGGGTATGCTCCTCGGACGCTCTTCTGCGGCTCTAGTGGCGCAAGGGATGTTTCTGGAGGGGTGGACTGCGAACTTGCTTTTTGGCAGATCGTTACGGTGATGGTTGACGTCCAAGGCATGGCTGGGCGGCAAGATTGGAGTTTGGCCGACGGGCCGCGATAAGATAAAATTCAGCGCCAGGGATCCGCTGCAACGACGCACGCCATCGTAGGGCAGAGTTGCTGCATGAGGCAGATCATTTTGACCGCTTAACAAAGAAAAAGAACGAATAAATAGAGGCAAAAAAGCCTATAGATATCGTCTTGCAGCCATGCTATGCAGGAACTGTGCCACTAGGCGCCCCTCTTTTGATTGTCTACCAGGTCCTCTACACCACCAAACGCCCGGCAAGGATTCCGTCAGCCTCACCAACCCCGGCCATGTCGTACAGAACTCCAAATCTAAGCCCCCACGCGCCCACCGCCCTCAACCAACCGTGCCGGCCATTCGCTTTGCGCGGAACACAGCCGTAGTTACACCAGATCCACTTCCGTCTCCACCCGTTCCAGACGGCCCTCCGATGGATCGCAGGGGTTGCAATTTTGTCGGGAATGTGAACGTTACCATGGAACCCAACCGCTGCGTCTCCCTTTCCGACACACAGGAAACCGGGCTCAAACGGCTTCCGGGTCGCCCGTAGCCGTCGGAACGACGGCTGAATCCCGTCACCTTGCCTAATATCTACCGATCATTGGCCTCTACCCAGACCGACATCTTCGTTCCGATCCCCATCTGTCGAAACCACCTTGCGCAGCTTGCCCCAGCCTTGTGTTGCACCAACCGCGCTGGGAGCACAGGATTGACCGGTCAGAGGATAACAATCAAGTATCTGCGGGCATGCAATTCTACCCTCAATGACAGACATTCCAGGCGGATCCTTGCTCTTGGTGGGTCGCTGAAAAGCACTCACGTCCATGCCGTGCGCTGCAGGCGCCTTCGATTGAAGGCTTTGGAAATACTGTGTAACCTGTGATACTTTTGTCGGTACGTGTGTAGGCGTCCCGCAGCACGGGCGAAGGGAGCAAACGGTCCAGACCGAGATCTCCTTCCTTTCTGTGTCATCGGGGGTCCCGACCACTTCTCCTTGCGCTTTGGATGCCGCGGTGTTGAAGCAGCCAAAGCTCATCCGTTGCGAGGGGAGATGCGGTCATTTCACGGAATTTGTGATCCGCCGACAACATTGAGCTCAGGGAAGCTGGAATCTCGAGCAGACATTCCGAAATTGCCCACTTTCCTCCTTCGTGCATGTCTCATGAAGGTACGCCCTCATACTCCCATCCCTCTTGCATCGTGCGTCGTCTAGACTTTCTACTTGATTGTCTATTTCCTGCGCATTTCACGAACAGGGTCAAAACTGTGCAAACAAAGACGATTACCGCTGCCACAGTCGGGACGACTACCAATCGGTTCTCGTCTTGGTTGGCCGCAAGGTGGTACGGGCAAGGTTTGGCTCACTCCAACCACCCAACAATCTGTGACGTCGAGGCTGTTGAAATTGACCCAAACGGAGGCATCCCCGTCAAAGTCTCCCGAATCTTCGTTCGCGCGTGTCTGGAGGGCAGCAAAGAGGTACCGATTCTCGAGTGCGGTGCGAGGTGCATCAAAAGACGATCCGTCGGGGCATATGGAGTCGGTGTCGGTGTAGCTTTCCTTCGAATCGCTGATACGCCAATCGTATGGTCTGTCACCCCCAGCTCGGCAAGCTGCATGATGTTGCTCAGTACAGTCGGTGAGCACCCAGCGACCGTGAGTGGAGGCACGCATCGTCGCGCAGCGTAAGTACAAGGCATTGCCGACGTCGTTAGTTATGTTTCGGGGTTCGCTGTCTGCCCAGCTCCAGATCGAGCCGTACGAGACGGTCTGATAGGGCTCGTACGAAACGTCTGCGGTCTCCGAGAGCGATTGGTTCAGCAACGGACTAACACCACATGCGGTCATATTAGATATGTATGGTGAGGTCGAATTCAGAGATTGCGTCGATGTCGTCGGGAAGGTGGACGAGAGTGCCCAAGACGAGTTTGTAGAACCTGTCAAATAGTTGACATCGTTATCGAAGAAGCATCCGTTCGTGACACTTCCAGAATCACTGAACGCTAGATTCTGCAAGGATTCGAAGGTGCCCTCTGGAAAGAGGATCGAGTTGTCGGACTGGGTGTCGTAGTCTGCCATCTGAGCATCAACCCGACCGAAAGATGCAAGAAGTCTCAGGTGGTCAGGACCGAACTCAAGGACACCCTCACTAGGCCACCCGCTCTCAGTGGACTCTACGCCGTCAACAGTGACGGCCTGGAGGTACGGTAGAGCAGGCTTCAAACCAGTATCTGCCGAAGTATCGTAACCGAACCAGGAGTCATTAAGATTAGCACGGTCTTCCCGCAACTGCGTCGGCGTGTATAGATACGAAGCTAGGTCAGCGCTCAAGACATTAGAAAGTGTAGTATTGGCCGTAGGCAACTGAGATGCAGCGGGTGCCGATGCGGTTACCGATGAGGTCGAATTAGAAGCTGCGGCATGGATGTTAAAAATTAAGTAGATTAGGGAGGCGTTAATGGTGTCGCCTGTGTCGTCGAGATAGTCTGCAACGAGTGATGAAATGCTGGAGACGTTCAGAGAGGATGAGCACCTGTACGAGCCGGTCTGAACTATGCCACTGCCAGTCCCTTGCGCAGTCGGACTCGCCGACACGCCGGATGCAAGCACAGAGCTGGTGGAAGACGAGTTCGGGGTGGGAGACGTGAGCGCTGACGTGGACAAGGCTGTCGCCTGGCGCGGCTGAAGACTGCCAGTGCTCATCATCACCGATGAAAAATCGGCATCAGAGGTCGAGGATACAATGCCCATGGTGGCATCATCATCGCTCGAGGCCGATTCAGGAATCTCCACCGGGCAGAGGCTCCAAAGGGCGCGGCCGACGTCCCAATAGAGGTCGACAATGAATCGTTTGAAGCCGACGGCCAGCAGGTTGGAGAGGCAGCGCCTCGCGGCGGAGTCCTCGTATACGCCGCGCGAAAAGCAAGCCTCGGTAAGGGATACGGCTGGCTGGGTCACATAGTTGATGGGAATGGCCAGGGCAAGGTCTCGCTGGGACTTCAGGGACGATCAGCATGGCAGTGCGGCCGAAAGCAGCGGAGGTAAGATGCAGAATTGAGAAATGAGGAGTATCGAAAGAGGACTCACCAGAAGCGCTATGCTCCACGGCAGCACGGGCTCGGCGCCGGCGGCAGGTTCATACTGACTCGACATGGAGTGTGGCGGCGGCTATTGGCCGCTGGGTCATTTCAACGCCTGCAGGTGTGGGAGAATGGAGCTGGAGCACAGGCAGGAGACGACACCATCTCTTGCCGACGGAGCACCTGCTGCGGTCCAGCGGCTCGGTTGGAAAAGCGCCAAGAAACGGTGCGCTGCGAGGCGGCGATCACGGCTTTTTGGGGGCCGACGATGAGCGTTGAGCGAACGGGGGTGTGATGGCGGCTCCACCGGGCAGAGCGCGTGGCAGGGAGCGTGTGAACAGGCGTGAAGTTGCGGGCGGGTGCATCAGTCATCACCCACGGAAAATCCTGTCCCGTCCACGACTTTAGGCGTCACTCTCGCGCCGATCGCGCGCGCATCAGCTCAAGCTCCATCGGCGCGCGTGCTGCTGCTGCGGCCCCTGGGCTTGGCGGCACAACGCATCCCCAAAACACCCTCCTGCTTCTCAACACCTCCGCTCTCAGCTCAGCCTTGAGGCCCATGAGCTCGCGCTGCCGCCGCCCGGCGAGTCCCGCCGTGGCTGGGGCGAAGGAAGAGGGAAGTTGCCGCGCGGTGAGTGCCGCGGACGCCGCCGTTGAGCAGCACGCGTCGCAGCGACATCCGCCAGATGGGATTTCGAGCAGGCATCATCGACTCCACGCCGGCCCGGCCTGTTGACCGTGCGTGCGCCTCCTCGTGGCCGACGGTGAATCCTTCACACCAACGTTCCGGCAGTCGGACTCGTCACTCACCGCAACGCGCCCCTAACGTAGCCTGCTCCACCCCTGAGCACCTCTCGTCTATTGCCCTTTCCAGCAGCTGATGGGCAGAACTGTAAAGCACCCAGCACGGGGCCCAACGCGGTCCTCTACCAGAGCATCATCGGCGTCGCTCGCGAAAAAGCAAAACAGAACGACATGCGCACGCCGACAACCCCTACACCTGCCACACCACCGGCGCCCGACGAGTGCCGCCTCCAGCTGACCCACCCTGGCCTGGACAGCCATCCACTCACGGCTCTCAGGCGCCAGCTAGCTCGACGGCCTGCCCGGCTCGCGTTAACCGCGATCGTCGCACCTTTCGCTCCGGATGCTGCACGCAAGCAAACGGTGCCCGCCAGAAGGAATCTTGGTAGCGGAGGACGCAATTTCCTATGGTTGGCATTAGCATCATCGCCCACCGAAAATCCAAATGCGCAAGCCACGACGAGCGGCTGCTCCGCGGACCCGGAGTGTCTGCGGGTTTCCTGAGAGGGTCTGCGGCAGGCGTGGCAATCTGCCGCACACCCCTTGACTGCCCGTCGGCGGCCTCTTCCCTCCCGCCGCGCGATGCATCGCGCTCCAGATTCCTCGTCACCCACCTTGCTGGGCTGAGAGCTGAAGCCAAGCTGAACTGGCTGAGCTGGCGTCTGAGAACAGCCAGGTCTGCCGTCCCTGCCCTCCTCTCGACCACCTATCGAGAGCAAGCTGCCCCACTCACACCATCCCAGACAGCGGCCCTACTGCGTCAGCCAGTGATGTCTCCAATCCAGGGATCACGGCCGACCGTTTTGTTTCCAGACCGCCGCATGAACAGCAAGCGTCATCAGCGACGAGATAGAGCGACCGGTGGTAGCCCAGCCCAACCGGGCCATTGTCTTGCTGCCCCCCAGCCCACAAGTCCCCTTCCTTCCGGACGATTGCGGCCAACCTGCGGAGAAGCAGGTCCACAGCAGAGCCGGAAAGGTACTTCCCTGCCCGCGCCTCTTCATGCAAGTGACCTTCTCGGCCAGCCTCCTCCAACAATGGCGCCGTTTGCTCTCGCTGGGCACCGTTGGCCTTGCGCCGCTGGCCAGCCACGTCTGGACCGACGGCTGCGCCCATTTTCCCCATCCAGAGCCATCTCCTCTCTTTTGGGCGGCCGGCCATTCTTTGGCGATCTTGACCCGTCAACTCAGGTCATGCGGGTTAGCGGCCGCGCCGGCTGCGCGTGCCCGCCCAACGGGCTGGGTGTCGGCATACTGCTTTCTGCCTCGCCTCCTTCCCACATGTGTGTGCTATGGCGCTCGCGGACTCAGTACACCTTTCCCTTTCCCTTCTGCGGTCGACGTCAGGTCTCACGGAGTCGGTTCCGCGTGTGTGTGACTGAGAAGAAAGCGGAGTGGCCCGCTATCATAATGAGCTACTCATCTCCCATCTAACCATTTGTGTGTGTGTGTGTGTGTGTGTGTGTGTGTGTGTGTATGTGTGTAAGTACATGTCGCGTGCGCGCCAGCGGATTGCTCCATTGCTTTTGGCGATTCGCGAATAGTTTATCTCACCCCACCTCATTGATCCTTCGGGCCACTCTTGAGGTTCGATAATTTTTTTTTCCGGAGTTTAGATCTTGTGAAAAGGAGGCGCGGTCCCAATCAACAGCCACCTGTGACGGACATTTGCTAATGCAAGCGCGAATCCATCGTCACCTGCGTAAGAAGTGTTCCAGCCTGGAGGAGGGGGAGGGCATCTCGTGCTCTACCATCTATCTCTCCAAGCAGGTTGCGGAGAGTTTTTTTAAACGTTGTTAGCGCGCGCCCGCTGAACCATGGTTAACAGGAAATAAGGGGAACGTGAAAAGCAAGTCAGGGCACGTCACAGGACGGTTAGTGAAGCCACGGGTTTGGTAGTTGAGCAGGTTTAACTCGACGCCAGGCTTTTGCGCAGTACCAAGTGCGGGAGGTCATTGTCCAAGCGTCCTCTCGGCATTCGGCTCTTCTTATTTCAAATAGTGAGATGAACGGCCGTCGCGGGCCTACTTGTTGCTATTTTTCTCGGTGATGGTGAGTAGGGGGTGGAGAAAGTTTGTTATCCGCTAAGCGTTGCGGATGTGTTTCGAGGTACGAGACGAAGGTCGATAGAATAGTGTCGGCAGAACATTCTCTCTGCCCCCGAACTCGGTGGGGGAGCAGGAATCTGGAAAGTTCGAAAATGGAAACAGTGGAACGGGGCCCAGCGTCATGTAGGCTACCGAAGTCTTTTGCCCACCATGTCCCCCCGGATTTGAACGTGCCAGCCGTTTGTTGTCCGGAATGAAGGGATTGTGGGGACGGGGCTGTCCGGTCCCAGGTTTTGACAGCTGACTTCAGGTACACTGTCGTTGCCTTTTTCCCGCGGGCGCGCGAGAGAGAGAATGACAGGAGGAGAAACAGTCTCGAACTTTCCTTGGCCCCCGTCGGAAGTGCGGGCGTTGTCTGGGAGAAGGGGAGACGGAGCGTAAACGCAGGTACGCGAGGGAGGTCAGAGAAACGAGGCATCACACACGTTCCCGGCAGTCGCATCCGCTTGCGCTCGCTGCCAGAGATTATGGTGTGAGTCTGGTTTGTGAATCATGCATTTTCTTCTCTCGCCTCAGGGGTCGGTTGGCCATGCAGGCTTCGTTCGCGACCGCGAGAACGCAGGAAAAGTGTTTGATTGCATCACTCAGCCACAGTATTCAATGGAGAGAGGGGTGGTGGGCGGAAAAGTGACGAGGTGAGTGGGGCGAAATCGGGATCTATTGCACAGTAGGACTTTGAGGCTGGTCGCCAGGGACAGCTGTTGAGTGTTGAATGATTCTCATTTTTTCGTGGTTGCGCAAAGGCCACTTCTGATCCTATGGGGTATAACGCTGATGATAATTGTGTCACAGGCGCAACTGTGTTCGAATGCTCAAGCAAGGCGAAGGGCCAAAAACGATACGTCGAAAGATATACGTTGTTTTCCTGATTATATCCAGGGTGAAAATCTCTGCAAATAATGCCGCCCAAGTAGATGATAAAAAGATTCGTAACAATGTTCCGCTGTGAAAGACGTGTTTACCGATTAGGAGCAACATTTTTCCTTTTCAAACACAAGAAAACTACCCAAGTCCCAGCCATCCGCCCTGAATTGAGAGATCCGATGGAATCCATATGTGCAGAATCGGAACAAAACGGGGGCAGAGAACACAACAAACCACGACGAATTAAAGTATTACGTTAAACCAAGATTGCAATTGAGATCGTCGTGCCCAATGAATACCGCAATAGTCGATAGATGTTATCACAACCGCTTCCTTCACTTCCCCCTCGTCTCTCGCCCATCGTAGCCGAGGTGCCACTGGTATAGTGCGTATGTATGCTGAAGTAGAAGAAACATTTTTAAAACACACACAAGAACATCAAAGTGTGTAAAAATTTTGTATGTGCTGAAGGAATAAAGACAAAACCCAAAGACGCCGGTGCTATGCAACAATAGTGGACCCTTGAAAGGGTTCCTTTACAAAAGAAAAAGGCTACGAAAGAAAACAGAATTGGCTCCCGGACCTAGTTCAGCAGCGAAGCCACCGCGTTCAGCTTGCTGCTGGGACTCCGCGGCTTCATGGGCGGCAGGCAGGGGGCCGGAGCAAGGGTCACCGAAACACTCTGCGAGCGCGGTTGCTGTACCAACTCGCTAAAGCTGGGGAGAGCGCGCTGCACGGTACAATACGAAGGTCGGTGTGGGGTGGGCTGAACTGGGCTCCCGCGCCTCGACGAGTCACCGCTGGCAGTGAAGGGCGCCGTGAGAAGGGGTAATTGCCTGCTGACACCGCTGGAACCGTAATTGGGCTCGCGGAAAATGGGAGATCCGCCGTTGCTGACGAAGGCAGGCAGCTGAGGCAGGCGCAACTGCTCCCGCTTGCGCGCAGCCGCATCCTGGTGATCCGCAGAGGAGGCCCGGGGAAGAGCATGTGATTGGTCGTCATCGGTGATGAAGGAGCCGTTGCGAGGAAGGTAGGCCAGGCTCGAGCGGCGGCGCTCGTCACGTCTCCCGATGAGCGGGGGGAGGGGGTGCTCCATAGGGGAGGCTGCGTAGTGAGGAGACCTCGACTCGGAGCCGCTGTCAGTGATGAGCGAGGGAGCACCGTCGGTTGAGAGCACAGACTGGCCAGACGGGGACGGGATGGGAGTGTCGTAGGCACGGTTGGCGTAGGGTTGCGGCTGAATCGAGAGCGGGGCAGGACGAGCGTGGTATTGCTGCTGCTGTTGCTGGTGGTACTGCTGGTGGGCGTAGGTGGGCGAGTGGTGCTGGTACTGGGACTGGTGGTGGTGGTAGTGGTTTCCATGATGTTGCTGAACGGTGGCAGTCTGGGCTTCGCTGCGTCGCCTCTCGGACATGCGCCTCCGCCTGTTCTGGCCACCATTCCACCAGTTCTTGACGGCGTTGTCGCTGCGGCCATTGAGCTGGCGTGCGATCTCCGCCCACTTCTTGCCCATCTCGGCGACCAGACGCTCGATGACCTCGCCCTCCTCGGAGGTGATGGGCTCGTGGTTGAGCGTGGGCTTGAGGTTCTGGTGGAAGCGCTCGCGGCATTGCTTGGGAGTGCGGGTGCGCAGCATCTGTGATATCCGCACCCAGTTGTTGGCGCCCTGCTGGGAGACGATGGAGAGGAGGAACGAGTCCTCGGCCTGCGACCAAGGCCCGCGACGTGCGTTGGGGGCCATTTCGGGCACGAGCTGGAAGTGGAAAATCTAGTGGGGATTGCGGGACCCTGACAGGCTGGGGCCGTTTAATAGCGAGGCCGGCTCGGTCGGCTGGTTCAAAGCGGCAGCCGTGGAACGGGCGCGTGCAAGAGACGGAGCGGTATGCGTGGGCGGTTGCTGGGACGCGGTCAGACTCGAGGCGCCGGTGGGACAGCGTTGGGTGGGAGGCAGAGGCAGACAGGAAACGAGAAACGGGAGGGTTCTTGTAATACCTTCAGGTGGACAGGCACGTATGACAGTGGAGAGTGTCTCTGGAGAGGGTGTAGTAGTGGGCTGGCGGGGAGGAGGACGGCGATAGGGTACCACGGGGCTGGGAGAGCGAGGCGGAGGAGGGTATATGAAGGCTTGGGTAAGACGTTGGCGTGCTGCACAGACTTGGCCTTGAACAATGGTTTGGGAAGAGGGCGCGCCTGGCTGGCTCTAGGGTCCGGGCAAGCTTAAGTCCATTTGACAGAGGCTAGCGAGGATGCCCCTTTGGGTCGCTGGTCCGCGCGGTGGACGCAGCCTCGGTGGATCCCAAGGTCCCAGATCGGCGGGTAAGATATGTTAGATGTGCAGATGTGCGACCAGGGTGGGCGCGCGGGATGGAAGGGAGGGATCATGGGCGCTGGCGCTGGCCACCGCGCTCCCGGGGCGCCCCAGCGCTGCGCCGTTCCGTGAAACCGCGCTCCTTGCGACGCGGCCAGCATGAGACAGCCTGGAATGAAAGTGTCAGGCCTAGCCGCACTGGGGACGCAGCTGTCAGCCAGCCAGCCGCCCGACGCGGCCCTGCCAGAACGGCCGGCCAGAGCAATCCTCCGGCCAGCAAGCGCACCTTGGCGCCAGACAACTCCCACTCACGCGCTCGCCCGCTCCCTGGAGCAGCCTGCTGCCGCCGCGCCGCGTCGCTGCATCGCGAAACGGCGCGATGGGCGGGCAGTCATGAGCACAGCCGTCGTCGCGGGCGTGGTCAGCGCCAGCTCGCTAGGTAGCCAGCGGCCTGCCTGCGCTCAGGCCGTCGCCGGCGTGGTGCCGCCGCCAGCAGCAGAGCGCAGCATCGCGTCCGAAACCACGGCGCGCAGCCCGCGGAGCAGGAGGGGCGAGCCGTTTGAGGGCGCCTTGGCGGCATCCCGCCGTGCTGGCGCGGCTGCCGGTGCTGGCTGCTGTGCAGATTTGGGGCGATCTGGCGGGTCTTCCCATGCCGCGAGCGCTTCCAAATCAGCCGCCCAAAGCGGCTAGCCGCAGAGCCGTTGCGGCCGCGCGATCATCGTCATTTCGCGCCGGCCGACGGGCACCCAACCTCCCACTCCCCAGTCTCACCCCAAGCACGCCCCCCGCCCCGGCCAGCGCAGCAACCAACAACCACAGCTCGCACAGCAGCCGCCTGCCTCACGCCTGCGCGCTCTGCGGACCACGGCCACGCCCTCGATGAGAAGTGCCCGCCCGTGCCGCCGCCCCGACCAGCACCCGGGCGCCGGCCTGCATGCAGCCGCCGGCCCTCCCTCGCGTACTCGAACCGCAACGGGCAGTGCGCTAACCGCGTGCACGCAGGCTGTCATCCAGCTCGGTGGAACCGCAGCAGCAGCCGTTGGCACTAGTCGGGGAACGGCACGGCGAGCGTGCTCTCGCCCAGCGCAGCGTCCCAGGGTCTTCAGCAGAGCCAGATCGCGGGATCGGGAATCTGAGGCCTGACGAAAGAGCACATCCTCCGCATCGTTCCCCTTTCAGGCCGCCTAGCGCGTCATGTGCTGCTCCCCCGACTGCTCGATCCAGCTCCCCGCCACGCCCTCCTGCCCGCTTTGGGACCGCTTCAGCTGCGCGCAACGGCCGCCACGCCTCCAGCAGACGCGCCTCCTGACATGGGTTTCACCCTCCCCCCCCATCTGCAAACCTAAATATTGATTTGGCATTCCTTTTCGGGGGCCAAACGGCAAGGGCTCGCCGCTCAGCCTCGCGCCGCAGGGGTGCAACGGGGATTGGTGAGACCGGCGCGCCGAGGATGCAGAGTGGCCCGAAGCTTATATGGATATCCCGTTCACAGCAATCTACGTGCCGTCAGAGTCGGCCCTATCCCTTGCGCCTGACCGCCTGGCTCTGCGCGGTGGACGACCGGGACCAAGGGCAGTCAACATGGTGTAACAGGCCCAATCTCCCGCCTGCAAACAATCATGTACGCCCGCCGTTTTTGCTTTTCCTGGAGCTCGGCGCAAAGGCGAGAGCACCGCAGGCCTGTACCACGCGGCATGCAAGAAATGCGAGGCCTGCGCCGTCCGGTTGGCCGCGCTCGGCGGGACCTGAGACGGGCGCGGACCACAAGATGCTGACGGCGAGCTGTGGGCTGCAGCTTTCCCGTGCCTTGGAACAACGGCCGTCCCGACAATTGCTGCGATGGCGTCCACAACCGCAACCGCGCAAACCACGACGTCACTCTCACAGCAGCGCGCACCACGCCGACAGCCCGGACGCGAGCGGGCGACTGCGCTCCTTGCCAGCGCCGTGCTCGATCCTCCCCCGTAACATGTTTTCCCCATCGGGCAGTCGCTTCAAGTTTCGGTCCGCAAACAGCATAGCAAATACAACAGCCTTTCGCTAGCCGCGACAGCATTTCAAATACATCTGGCACACTGACACCTCTGCGTCCGGGCGCCAGGGCGCTGCGGTAAAGGGCCGTAAGCTGCGGAAGCCCTTGCTGGGGCGCTGAGGCGCGTGGGGCTCGCCATCTAAGTGAGCAGCGCGCGATGCAAGGGCGCACCTTGCACATTCCCGTCGTTGCTGAGCGGTGCGGCGCCGCCGCGGTGCGTCACGGGCGCACAAACGCACATGCACACACACGCCTTCTCACCGTTCCCCATGATACCCGACCGGTGGGAAACGGCGCAGCGTCAATCCGATCGCGGCGGGCGTGCGTAACCAGGCCAGCGGAAACGCCTCCTGCCTGTTGCTTTTGCGGTGGTGATTGCTTTTTTGCGCTGCTCGAACGGTCCAGGAAGTATGTCATGGACATGGGGGCGGCTTCGCGCAATGTTGCTCAAAGGAGCAGCGCAGGAGCAGCGCGAAAGCGGACCAACCACTTGGTGCCCTGTCCCGGGCGGGATGTGATGGGATGGCCCGTTGTGCACCAGTCCGGCGGGCTCAGTCTCGCACGCGGCATCGTTCATATTGGGCCGAACAATGGGCACGAGCTTGCTAAATATGCGCATGCGCAATTGTAATCCAGTAAAGTGACTGGCGAGCTATGGGCAATGGAAGCATTCGTCCGGATAGCAATGACACTCGAAACGCAGCGCTTTCGTGCGGACGAATGCCCCAGCTGCTAGGATACGCCGTGATGTCGACCCTCAGGGGCTGGTCTTACCAAGCAGGCAGATCGCCGGCGGATTGTCGATAGCGCTAACTTGCTATAGCAGCCAAGTCCGGGGATCGCCAAGAGACGATCGACCAGTTGCGCAGAAAGCGCTTTTTAGGCTTCACGGTCCTTCACCCGCTGCGCGAGTAGACGATGAGCCGAATCGCCGGTCCCCTTTCATCGTACTGGCGCAACTTATTCTCCGCAACAACATGGCAGTCATGCGAACCCACATGGCGGCGATTGAGCGAGCTCACAACTGCCGTGCTCCTCGACTGCGTGAACAAACGTCGACGAACGATTGCTGAACAGCAGTGCGTATCGCACGCATCACGGGGCAGAAGAGTGAGCCAATCAGAACCCCAAGTAATAAACGATCCCCGCAGCCCGGACCTGCCAGCTGGGATCGTCCTGATCTCAATTTGTGGTCGCTCGGGAATCTAGTGCGACCGTCAGATCTGCTGGGATCTGGATCTGGATCTGAATCTCACTCACATGTGCGTTTCGTCTCAGCGCAAGTGAAGGACAACTGAAGCGCATACTCACACACAAAGGGTCGAGAGGTCAATCTGGATGGTCTGGCGTTCTTACCACCCCTTGTTCATCTGCCTGAACACTCCAGATCCTCACCTGAAAGGACACAATGCTTTCAAAAAGGCTTTTTTTTCACCTGAGCACGGGTAACGAGAGGCGACGCCAGGGGCTTTCTAGAGCGATTGAACCGTCGCGCTCCGCCGACGAATCGGGTGCGCAGCGCCCTCTCCATCTCAAAAAGATCTCGACCCCCGACCCAGCGTCACTCAAGAAAGCCGGAAACGGCTTCTGCAGTTGCCCGTCGACTGGCTTGTCGCCTTGTGCAGTGTGACTAAACGTCTGTGTCAGGAGTAGGGCTCGCGCCAGCAAGGGCTGGCGCCAGGTTGGAGTATTTCGAATTGCTTCTATTGACGTTCCAGCTGTGTTGTTGCAGTATGAGATCACAACGAGAATGGCATGGTTGGCGTTGGCGGAGTTGGCTGTTCCTACGAGCATACGAGTATTCCTAAGCCGGCCAGCCGTGCTGCAGCGTGGCGTTCCAAGAAACTGCCAAGGAATCTAGCAGTGATCACCGGCCAGATCTTGATCTCGGCTGGAGCCGGAGTCGGGTGGGCGTAAGCCCCCGGGCGGTTTGCAATGGCTAATCTGTCATACAGACAAACCTGACAGCCGCTAAGCAGCTTCACACGGCGGCGCCTCCTCTTCCATGGACTTGTAGAGACGCTGGCGGCTACCGGATCATAGCTTGGCGGGCTCCCATTGGCAGGCTCCTGGTGCCGCTGCTCCGGTTTTGGGTGCTCACGACGTTCGAGGCCCCGACATCAAGCAAAAAGGGCAAGCATTGATTGATCCTCCCGCGGGCAGATTCCCAGTGGGCGACGGCGGGCCCCTCCGCGGAGCGCTGCCACTGCCGATCATTCACTCTGCTGGAACAGAACTGTCATAGGCACCCGTCCATGTGCTACTTGCGCAAGCAAGCACCACAGGGCTGCCCGAGCCTCGTCGCAAAGCTGTCTTCAAACATGACAGTGCTCCTGCAGATCGCGACCGGGGGCGTGAGTCAGGAAACTCGCAAAGCTAGAAAAGAAAAGCAGCGCCCAAGCTCGCGCTCGGCCTTCGCGCTTTGGAAACTCCGTCCCCGCGCCGCAGAGCCACAGCGCGAGCCAGATGTTGTGCGTTTCAATGCGCCGCTGCCGCGAAAAGGCTGCGTGTTGCCTGCGCCCGACGGAGGTTGCAGCGGCTCTCCCGCCGCTCTGCCGCTCCACCGGTCCGCTCTGCGTCGTTTGCCTCATCTCATCGCGCTGGCCCTCGTATCGGCGCTGCCTCCTGCACGCGCACGTGCTGAGCGTCGCTGACCGCGTCGCTCGCTTCATCATCTCGCGCCTGCTCCAATCGCAGCCCTCAACCTCGCCCCTTGACGACAACGCCAAGCACGAGGGCTTCTAGAAAGACGCATCTTTTCCAGGTGCCCCACACCCACGCCCTGCCTCGCTTGCTACTCAGGCATCACTGCTCTCATCACGGCGTACCGCTCATCTCATGCCCATCTCGCAAAACTAAGCTACATCCAGCACATGCCCAATTTATTGCGGAATTTCCACCACTAAGCCCCCGCGGCCTATAGTTCATTGCCTCCTGATGCCCCCATGGAGATAGTCGCCTCGAAAGGCAATCGACGAGAGATGACTTGGGGTGGAATATCCCCACAGTTTTCGGTGCCCTCGCGCCCACGACTCGCCGCCTACTTCGCGTTCGCTTTGCACGAGTCAACAAGCCGGTGCGCTAGCCGCCTCTCCTATTGCCCGTCGGCATGTTCTGAGCTTGCGGCCCCCAACGTCCAAGCTTTTGAGCAAGCAGCCGACCTTCGCTGCTAGACAGGCCCATCCTCGCGTGCGCCAGCTGTCGAGTGGCCGCTATGCGGAGCCAACCCCGAGAAGCCCCTCCCGCCTCTGCTTCGTTCCCTTCCACGGGCCCACATGTCGTCCAGGCCCGTCTACCGTGCTGGGTTGTCCCATCGCGCACGCCGAAGCTTCCCTACAATTGCCCGATCTGGCTTCGTGTCGTGTGGCTGTTGCGTGCTTCAATGGAAGTTTTTAAGGTTAACCGCTTAGGTGCCTCTGCCTCGGTGCTCACTTACATTGCTGGCGACTCATCAGCGCCCTGCCGACGAGCCGGATCAGAAAGCGGCTAAAGGCACGCACTCACGCCTGGGCGCTGAGAAAAAGCAGGAATGCATTGCTTGACCTGTTGGGCGTGGAAGCAGAAGTCGCCGCTACCACAGATGTGGTAGGTGCCGCGGATGTCGCCTCTCGCGCGTCTCATCTCAACGGTCCTCCACTATATTGCGTAATGAGTAGCGCGGAACAGACGGCCGGATTCCTTCTCCCAGTAAAACTGAAGCACCGGAACTTGTCGCAAAAGTTATTTTTTTGTTCTGACCTCTCGGGAAGGCAGGGACGAGGATTCCGGAGAATCTGTGGTCGAGGGTGGGCACCGGAAAAAAAGGTTCTGAGATGCAGGTTCGTTGCAGATGGGCTTGTCCCTGCGCGCGCTTGATGGAGCAAAATTCCCCATATTGTTCCTGACAGCTCACTTAGACGAAGCAGCTTGGCCTCGTCATCTCGGAAGCCGGCCAGCTGCTTCGTGTTCCGCTGCATCCACAGCCCTTGAACAAACTTTACTCTGTGGGGAGTTGAAGCATTCATCCGGATAACTCTGTCACCGGGGACAACATACATGCTTCAACTCTCCATAGCAGTCCTGATGGGCTCTTTGTCTGCGGAGGTATCGCGGCGCTGATCAGGCTGCAGCGCCCATCCGTAGAAATCTTGGTCCCTGCCAGTTTGCTTTTTTCGCACACCGTACCTGTTTGTCTCGCCCTATCATTTCACCCTTACTGATCTTCGCTCAGAAACTGCTCCATAACTTTTTGTCGGCACATCGGTTCTTCTGCACTCTACCCCCACCCGCAATTACTTTAACTCAGCCTTTGCAACTATTGATTTGCGCTGATCTCTGGCAGGGACCCGGGTCCGAGGGTTAATCTATCGCCTCGAGCGCAATATATCTAAAACGTTGAGATCTGACTGCACGCGCTTTCGCATCGCCCCCTTCTATTTCGAGCATTCAGACACATGCCTACTCGGCGGTGGCTTCCCGCGACGGGTGGTCTGGCACTGGACTTCAGCCTACATCCACAGCGGATATCCTGTCCTACACATCTGCGGGACGGGTGACCCGGTTGCGGGCGAGCTCCCCTAGTTCCGCGGACCGATAGCCGAGCGATCGCAACCAAGATGCGACTGAGTCTGAGCTCAGATCTGACTTCAGGTATGGCACAGTCCTTTGCCCTTTCGTATGCAATTCGGCCCTGATGGGTATCAACAGCAAGACACATTACGGGGAGAAATGGCAAGGCGAGCATCGGAACCTGGTTTGCCGTACCTCCTGCGGGTGCTGCAAGGGACTCAACCCTTCTCCTCGCCGCCTTACCGTTCCCTGAGTCGTGACTTGCCGGTCAACGTTGTCCAAGCACATGTTCCTCAGGTCCGGCCCACGGCTCGGGTTCCGATCAGATCACTCTGATGCTAGATGATGTATGCCGCGCTAGCGCTGATTGGGGGATATGAGTAAGTTTTATGCATGTCTTCGTAGTAGTGGATGGGCGCTATCTCAGACGATCCAGACATGACGGCTTGTTCCTGTCGCCATGTTCCCCATTTTGCTCATACAAAGCATAGGTTTCCCGCGAAAACCTTCCTCCGCGAGCTCAGAATCAGGTGATACTCGCCCCTTTACAAGTCATGTACAACAGCACCCGCAGTTCCTGCATTCATCAATTCGTTGCCTGCATATCCATAGCAGTGAGGCAACGACGATAAGGCGACAACCAGAAGCCAGGACCCACCGCCATCACCATGTACGCCACCCACAAAAGTTTGTCATGGGTTCTCAAAATACCCAAAACACTAGATTCCCGGATCCTTCCCGCGTGCACATCCTCAGTCTCTTCCGACGGTACTTCGCCGAGTGGCTGTTTCGTAACTCCGAGAGCCGGTGAGAGGTTCCACATGTATATCGCTGCAGCGAAAGGGTCCCTTCCCTATTCTGACGCATTCCAAAATACCAATTCAGGCAATCCGCCTTTACCCTGGCCGCAAACCTCTTACCCTTTCGCATACAGCATCCCGTCACAAAACGGCGCGGCGGGCCCAATCGGACGGGCACCGGATTAAAGATGCGATCTGTCGTCCGGAGGCCCTGCGTCCACCTCGACAAGCCACACTGGTGAGAATACGGCAGGCAAAGAATTTAGATTGTTTTACCTTATCTACGCCTTCCTGGTAAACCCACCACAAGACCGCTCTCACGTACGAAGCATCCCCTACCTTTGCACCCCTTCGCCCCCGGTTTCTTGCCTGTTTCTCTCACCTCCAAACGCTCTAGATGGTCCACAGAGATCCACCCTGGATAAGTTAGCGCGATCTGAAGCTTCCTTCTCCTTGGTCTCTCAGCCGTTCTTCCGGTGTGGCTTTGCTCCAGATCTACCGACCTTGTCGCCACTACATTGCCCTTTTTCGATAAAGGCTGAGGCGAGGCAATAAAGTATCTTCGGAAGTATGACGCTGCGAGCTTTCATGGTGGTAGTGTGCAGCAATTGTGGTAGATGGTAAGCAAGCATCATCGATCGCGCCCGCAGAGATTTGCAACGGTATAGTGTCAATCAACGAAAGAAAAAAACCCACAAGCATTAGCGTCCGGGCGGAAGGATCTAGATCGTGATCCTCAGGATTTTACAGCTCTCAGCTCTTTGATTTTTTTTTTCTTCCCAGCAGACACTCTCAAGTCGAGCCGGTCAGCCGTGGCGGCTTTTGTCACCCTTCAACACCGGGACCACTACTACTCTACTCACGGCACAAGAAGACTACCTGCCTTAGCGTGTGGATACTCCTATTACCTCTGCACCCCGGCCGAGAGAAAAAAGAGCGGGGAAAGAGGAAGGTACAGGGTCAACGCGGAAGGAGATGCATGTTGCGTTGTTTTTTCGGTCCGCCGTCCGCGATTTCGACCAGTAGCCTTGCGTCGCCGCATCGCTGCGCCGCGGTAAGATCAGGCAAGAGTCCCTTGTGAATTAGAAGGGCACCTGTTTCCCGTCAGGTACCTTTTACTTTCTCCACAATTTTTTTTTTTGCGGTCTCGGCAGGTGCGTGGCTGCGGCTCACGACATGGGGGAGTATTTGGAATGTTGGTTCCCTTCTCCACCTCGTGACTGCATCATTCAGGTGTGGTTTCTTTGCTTTTGTGATTGCCTTTATGGTTGCTTACACGCATATCAGCTCTTTTTTTTTTTTTTTGTTGAGGGATGCTAAAATGTGTGCAGCTTTGTCCTACTCGTGGTGTCCCCATGACTACGAAAATTGTTCAGTAACTTGAGCAAGACATATTATGTGGCCGATGGTGAGGCTGCTACGCGCAGTGTTGATCTCTGAACGTATACGGCCCGGAAGACAGAAAGCGCCACGAATGCAAAGCCATTTTTTAATTGCAGGTACATGCTTTGACATGTGAGTGCGATATACGCCGTGATTGTCCGAGACGTGAAGGAGGGAGCGACGTCTCTTTTTTTTTTTTGGCTCTTCACTTTCTCCATCTGCCGAGCCTCACGGTGATACAAGCCTCGGGATGGACGATGCCCGAAGGATGATGCTTTTGTTGCGGGTTAATTATGGAGTCACGGTTTGGCAAAAGAGTACGAGCACGGTCTTACATCGGCAAGTGCACATGTCTGGGTAGTCGAAGCATTCGGCCGGACGTGAGTGTAATCATTTTTGCTGAACACTTGCATCCGGGCGAATGCCTTCAACTCCCCATGCTTACTCGCGCTTCGTATTGCTATACTTTTGCGGTTCGTTTCGTATACAGGATTCCTGAAATCGTGGGGCAGGACACTGAGCACACGGACACCCTCGAGGCGCCGAACTAACGTTTTGTGACGACGTTTGGCGGATGACGCACGCAAAAGGCGCACAGGCAGGAAGCTCGGCGACTTCGTACGATACGCCGTTTTTGACGAAGCGTCGTGTCTCTGTTCTCTGGCACGCTACGTTCGTTAGTGCCACCGGTTGAAAAGCCTTGGTCGACTTAGTGCCGGGTGTGGGTGAGTGGTTTCTCTCTACCCTCTCTACTTTTCGAAACGGCGGCTCTAGCGCTCTGGCTTAGCTGGCTGTTGACGCGTGGGTGCCCAACGCTTCTTTCTCCACTGACTTCTTTTCGCTGATCGCTTGTCAGAAGCAGAAACACCGACGCGGTGTCTATTTTCGTGAGCTGTCCCTCGTGTCTCGGAGCGATGGTGCGCCTTGGCGTGCCTTGCGGTCGGCGAGGCTATACTTTGCGGATGAATGGGGAAAGATTGGGATGAGCAAGCGCCGTATTCTTCCAGACGAGAGTGGGATTCGATTGTGAGCCTTATGCCCTTTTCCTATCCTGTCCCCGAGCTGTCCCGGAGCGGTGCTTGTTGAGAGCTCTTTGATATCCTGCGCTTCGCTGGGCGGCGGTACTCCGTATTGAGAGAGGTTTCCATTCGGCAAAAAAGCCGCAGTTGGCTGAGTTTTCTCATGCGACGTGTTCAGTAAGCTCTACTCTCCGAATTCCAAGGTTGAAAGATGCATAGAATGTTGAGAGGAGCTTTGGCACCCTTCTATAACCATCCTCGCGAAGGATTTTGATCCTTTGTTGTTGGAGTACACTGTTTATTCGTCGAATAATCGCCAGGCTTCAAAGTTACCATAATGTCTCGCAGTTACAACCGGGAAAGAGAGCTGTTGATATTTTGGAGAGACTTCAGCTCTTCGACTTTGTTGAGTCATCCATTGCTTCCAATCAACCACAAATGTTCGTCATACGGCTATTACGCTTGAGCTCTTCCATCAGTGACACTCACTCGATTGCAGGATCAATCCTGTTCGTGATGATGTGTCTCGTCGAAGCAAGCGTTGGGATTGTATGAAGCGAGGGTATTCCTGCACCGCACTGTGGCACTTCCAGCCATAGGGAGCATCTGCATCCTTCAGACGCACTCTCTGAAGTCAGAGTCATGAGGATCTGGCAGTACGACTGCCCAAGCTCAGGCATCGGACCAGTCTTGATCTCCAACGGTACATCTCGGACACCCTACACATTCATCCTGGCCTTCCTCAACATTCAAATAGGTTCTTTCCACAAAATGCACCCGTACAGCAAGAGGAGTGAGAAGGCCCGACATCAGAAATGATTGGGAGAAGATAGGAGCATGCAGCCGAAGGTTTTCCGTAATGCGCCTACTCCAGACCAGAACACTTCTGTCGTCGCACTGCGAGAATCATGCAAGTTACGCTTTTCTGCCCATCCAGGATTATTGCTGACGATTTCTCTTGGGTTGCGCAATTAGACCGCCCAAATCGCACGCTTCCATTGATAACGCTCGCGAAAACGAGCCACTCGTACGACATGCGCACGAGGTCGCCGTTCATTTCAGCACACATGCTTCACATGAAGCGCCTCGCAAGCGATATCGGCCTGTGCTTTCCCCTCAGACCTTTACTCCGTGTCGAAGACGACAATGTCCTCCGTCGATGCATCGCGGCGACGCAATGGGAAGGTGAGACAAGCAGTGCATTGAGCACAGCGCAGGAATCATCAATGCAACAACATCACCAGGCTCCGCGAGATCTCCAAACGGGCGAGGAGGGAGTGAAATACATGCAGCCAGGGAGCGGAACAAGCGGATGTGAGCAGCCAGTAAGCCAATCCAACACCACACTGCAGCGGATAGGTGCAGCATCCCGCTCCCTACCCGCAGTAAGCTGTCGCCCATCATCCACTCAGCGCCATCTAACAACCAGAACAGCAGCCTTCCAATCAACGGTCCCCTCTCCACCGTCCAACACACCCACTTGTCCGCCAGCTGGGCCACATAACGGCGTGCATGCATGGGGACGCGCATGCATCGCGACGCATGATTATCATGGATCGGCAAGCATTGCACCCCTACGCCCATCACCCTACCATCGATCCACATCGTTGTTCATGACCCCGTTCCCAGGTTTCGGAGTGAACGAAGGATCAAAAGGGTAGGGTTCGTTTTGGCCCCCCCCCCCCGGGACTTTTCAACCACGAACACACGAGAAGATGGATAAACAACTCTGTATGGCGCAGAAGAAGCGGTGGAACTCACATGGCGGTAGCGTAGAACCTACTACAATTTTGAGCGCCCATCGTAGCGGTCCATAGTTCCATGTACAACAGCCGCGACTGCATACAAGCGTGCCGTGCGCTGCTGCTCGCTGCGCGAGTCACCCCCTCTTTTCTCTCCACATGCACAACCCAAAGCGAACAAGACGGACCAGTGCGTGCATGAGATGATGCACCAATACCGATTCCGTGTCTTCCACCAGCGAGTAAAATAGATGGAATACGAGGGCTGGTGATGGGGCCAAGGCGCGCCAACACCATCTCTCCTCCCTAGTGGGCCGTGGGGGCCCCTCATCACACTCTCGCTCAGCTTGCCGCCGCATCGTCAATCGCCTAATCAGGCGTTCGTCAGAGAAAGAGCAAAAAGCAAAAAGCAAAAAGCAAAAAGACTGAAAAGACTGAAAAGATCGAGATAGTCCCTGCCAAACCCGTCTGCCCTGTTGTCTGTCTTGTCTCAGATCCTCCGCACCCCGGTTCTGAGCACAACCACCGCCCAAAATTCGCGCGGACACCACTGACTCCTTGAGCCTCACATCCGCAACCCCCGCCGTTTATTGGGAGAGCGGGCTCGGCTGGCGTGGCACGGCAGACCAATGTGGGAGACATGAACGTCATGAGGCACAGCAAGGGAGGCCTCTTCGATGACGACTCAATCGCGGCACGCCAGCCAATGATGTTCCGTCGTGCCGCCGAAATGAGGCGCTGGAGCCGTTGTTTGAGCGGACATGGCGATAGCCGTTGCGGGTTCAATCTATTTGTTTCTCGCCTCGCCGATCTCCGTTACCTTTTCCATTTTTGCTTTTTGGCCGTGTGTTGCCGCGGTGCCGCTTCCCTCATTTCCCTCCTCTTGCTTTTTCCACCCTTGCGCGCTTTTGCTTGGCCCAGCTCTGTTTGTCGACAGGCTTTGTGGCGAGCTACATGCGTTTGTACAAGACCGTTTCCACACAGGCGAGTGGTCGCGATCCGAGAGCAACCAGACTTTGCTGCGACGATAATGCAGGAAATGCGTACACGGAATAGAACCTGGCAGGCGGAAACGGATAGGCATTGCGTTTTTCCCGCCTCGAAAGCAACGCGCCATGCACTTTTCCCCATTATTCCCTCCTATGGTGGTACAACATCAATCCTCCACAAGCCAAGCACCATCGTCTCCACCGCCTCCCGCAAGCACGAGCCTGAGCTTGTAGCCATTAGAATCCAGACCCTGCATGTCTCATGACCTTTAAGACGGGCGGCTGGTGCGTGCTTGTGTTCAGTTTTCGCGTCTGCACCAACGTCGTGATCCGTTGAGCCGCCTTTGGCGTCATCAGGGACGGGAAGAAGAGAGCAGGATATCACTGAGACACCAGCTCAGCGTAGTTGCCGTTCTGATTCCGTTGCCTTCAACGCCTTGTCTATCAATCAGCTGCACTGCTGAGTACGTGTACTACAGACAGAAGCCCTGGAAAAACGCTGGCGTCAAAGGCGGGATGATGTAAATGCGTGGGGACGTGGGGAAAATTACTTCCATGGCGTGTGATGTAAACATGCTCACAGACTTGCCGGCCGCGATCTTAGGTGTGTGTGGGTTGGCTATTCGCTTCGCGCGCAAGCACGCCAACGCTCTTTACACTTGCCCCCTAGCTCGAACTTTAGGTCTATTTAGGTGTCCTGGATTCTTCAAAAACTTAAGTTTCCGCTCAATCTCCATTTTTTCAAGGAGGCTCAGACTTGGTCATCCCCAAGTGTCGCGATCGACACCTTCTCATCCGCCCGTTTCGGACTTCAGGCATCAGCCCGAGACATTACCAAAAGAAAAAGAGAAACAAACGTGAAGGAAGATTACGCCTCAGACGGCCCCTTACACTTTCAATCGCCTACCTGCTGCTAGACAAACGTCAGAGTTTTCCTCGGAAAGACATTCACGCTGACCTCCGCCAGAAGGCTTGTGACATCCAAAGCACCTTTCCACCCATCCAACTCTTCGCCTGTCCCCCCACCGTCGTATTACCCACGCCAAGCAGCTCTAGAACAAGCCTCTCAAGCAGCCACACTGTGAGTTCACAAGTGCTGCATGAACGGTCGACCTTGAATCCCGGGAAGCTCTCCTGCCCACAGGCGCAAGCAGGCGTCAGTCCGCATAATGCAGAAGTACTTCGTATCAGCTCTACTCCCCACCTCACAACCCAACCATATGTTACACAGCATCAGGTTAGTGGGTAAAATGTCAGGCAGCCTATCAACAGCCCCATCTGGCCTACCAGTCTCTATTCGGACGGGTAAGAAGCACGACGCAGCTCGTATTCGGCCATCACACTCACTTCAAGCCACTCCCGGAGAATACACAGCACGCAGCCCGCCATCCACATCTCTTAGCGCACCACGCCCGTGCACTCGGCGGGAAGATCCGCAGCTACCGCTACCCTCCATCGAGAGCGGGAAGGAAGAGATCTCTTCCGACCTGCAAGCGGACTGGAAGCCGCGCATCGCACATGCATCGCCACTCAGCCACACTTCTCCACTGCTTTCCATACACTGCCCAACACTCGTCTGAATGTGAACTGCATGCATACCACCTCCGTAATGCCGTCATCCGTTCCATCCTGCCCTTTTCCTTCAGTGCCTGCCCTTCACTCCTCTACCCGTGCATTCTATCCACAAATTACCCTGCTCTGCGCTGCCCTTTCCCTCCTCAAATGCCCGCCAGATACTCTGCTCACTACCCGCGCCACCTTCTCCACTGCCCCAAAAAGTCACGATCCGAACTTCCCAGCGCCCCAACCTGCCCTCACACAACCCCCTACCATGCACAGCACCCTGCTTTGAGCCCTGCATACGACGCGCAATCCAAAAACCCAACAATACTCCTTTGACTTCTCCGAACGTTTTACTTTTTCCTTCCTTCTTCGCTTACACGGCTTTTTTTGTTCCTTTCTTCCCGTGCGTATGTACGCGCCCTCTCCGCACGGGCGCCACGCCAACTCCGCTTTTAAGAATCAAAAAGAAACACCACAACAGCCGCACGTAGCACCCGCTGGGAAGAAGCAAAGAGAATAAAGAGACCCAAAAAAAAAGCCAGCAATATCGGAAACGGTTCCGGACGACGTAGCGGTCAAGGATCAGGACATCGGGAAGAAAAAAAAAAGGCAGGGCCGGCAGAAAAGAATATTAAACGTGTGTACCCGCGGGTGCGCACAGGTATGCGAGGCGTGTTGGGGCTGGTGGTGTCACTACCTTGCGCGCGCTAGAGCGGGAGAGAGAGAGAGAGATAATGCCGTGCCTTTGAACCGATTATCCGGGCGCGGGCGCGGCTTGTTCGCAAAAATGCGTGCTGGTGGGCGTTTGGCGGTCCCGAAGCTGTGTGCGGCTTCCTCACGAGCTGTGGTCTGTGGGGCGTGCCTGTGCTGTTTGCTTGCTTGACTAGAACGAGAGGCTACAGGCAGCTGCCTTTCTCGATGGTGCTGTGGGAATGGGGCATTGCTGTTGCACGAAAAATGGTAGATGTCTTGCGCATCATCACGTGGTCGCGGAAGACTCGTGGGGAGTTGAAGCAACATTTAGCACGCAAACGTCATCAATATATCTGAACACACTCTCGTCCGGATCAATGCTTCAACTCCCCGTGCACACTTGCCAAAAGTAGAGGCCCTGAGCCTAAGCGTATTGAAGCATGGCTGGAACATCTGTATTACAGAGCGTCGTCGTGTTCTAGAGCATTAGGAGTACGATCAAAGGAAAGAAGGTAGGAGAAGGTAAAAATGATCTGACGTAGAAAAATAAATGCCCATGGACAACTTTGACGGCAGCAACGATGACGGAGAATGCGTCTACATCCGACGGTACTGCACCCCACAAAGATGAAGAATTGAAAATTGCACATGGCTCATCCGGTGAATACATCAACCACACAGGAGGAGAAAAAAAGCAAGTGAAAAAGCTGAGGGCCAAAGATCATGGAGATGGACGTAGCTGCAGCAGTGGTGGCGGTAGGATGGTGTGTTGGTGGCGTTCCGGATGAGGCTGAAACCCAGTGGGAAGTCCGAAGCATTACATGCCTACAGAGCGGGTGGTGGTGCTGCAGCCGACAGTGGTTCTCAACAGACATCAACTTTCGTGGGGAGTCGAAGCATTCGTTCGGACGCCTTTGTCACCAGAAATGGATTACGCCTGCGTCCGGACAAACGCTTCGACTCCCTACGATATTTTTATGAAAGCCACAGGGCTACAGCACCCCTACAAACACACAGACGTTCCTTTTCTTTGCCTCATGTGTAGCAGATGATGCACGTAGCAGATCTCGCGTCACCACCAAAAGCCCACGTAAGCAAGCCTCCGAGGCTGAAACCTACACAACGGCCCGCGCTGTCTGTTTCGAGTACATCCACGTGGATATGTGCGTTTCCGAAGATGCGTGCGGGTGACATGCATGAAAAAAAGACTTCTGGTGGTCAGAAAAGATGGGATCAGATGGTTCAGAGGCTTGAGACAGGCGGGAAGAAAAAGTAAGTGAGCATCAGCAAAACGTGGGTGAGGGGATGATTCAGTGGCAGGGGCACGCACAATCTGGGAGATCACAGACTCAGCAGAAAGCAAGACAGTGTGGAAATGTCAGCGCTGATTTCTTGGTCAGAGAGGGAGAGAGAAGAGTGAAACTGCCCGCAGTCGAGGGCATTTTGCTGTAATTAAAGCAGGGTATCTATGTGCGCGTGAGCACCATCTTTGCGTGTGCAAGAGTACTGTGTTGAAAAAAAAAGAGAAGCCACAGTCCCCAGTTGGAGGAGGGATTATGGGGAATCAAAGAACGTCCATTCATCATCGCACCCAAAAAACAAAAAGAATGAAGGACGAACCCTTATCTTCCTCACTCGCTGGGCGGGCAGAAAACATCATGGTATATCTTTCCCTTTTTTCCATCCAAGGAAATTCAAAGGCCCCAAGAACGCAACGCCGAAATGCAGTAGGTAACGTGACAACAAGGTTGATCAGATCTCGTGAAGGTGGTGATGATGCGCGAACGCCCATGAATAGATATCCAAACGGCAAATTAAGACAAAGTCCCTTACTCCTACTATCCAAAGAAGGATATCCCCACCGCCCGGTCTGAAAACCGGCGGATATGGCAATGTTTCGCGAAAAAGAAACAAACGGATATAGTGCGTGCGCCTCCACATCGTCCTCTCCACTGGCTTGAACGCTGGACTCCAAGACACCAGAACACCAACTCCTAAGCGACAGCGCTGTGGCTAGGTAAAAGAGGGTCCGTCTAAAGACATGCAGGAAAAGAGTATGGCGTTCAGGCAGAACGCGAACGCGAAGAGCAGAACGCCTTTCGGGAGATGTTGCAGGAATCCACCAGCCTCGGTGCCCATTGCCGGAATCCCGATATCCGACCTGTCTCAGCCACAACCCCGCAGGAAGCTCCCAAAAGCCTCTCTTCCGGGACGCACTCCAGCAGACATCCTTCGTTTCGGTCATCTCTGTTCAGCTCCCCGTTATCTCAACGGTCGGCTGTAATGCCACCAGGCGGGAGCAGGTAGCACGCCTGATGGCCGGCTTCCCTTGAGCCAAATGTCTCCACCCTGGCCTTTGACCCACCGGTCCCAGGCCGTCTCATATGCCTCCTCGAGGTCCATAACCCATCTCTTGGTATCAAACAAAGCGGAGCTAAATCTGCTCTCGTACAATAACCTCCTCAGATCTGCCAGCCGCCCGCTGATCCTGTGGCCGTGGTATCTGACGTTGCTTCCCAACTTGATAGCAAGGCGTTCATAATCCTCCTCATTCTGTGCGATGAGCTCACTGGCGGCCTGTCGCCCTGCATCATTATCCGGAAGAGCACCCTTGAGAATGGACGCCGCCATGCGGGAGCACATTTTGTACGGATATCGCGGCAATGTGAGCAAAGGCGTACCGCTCCAAAGTACATCAGCAGCCGTAGTATGTGCGTTGCACTCGGGGGTGTCGAGGAATAGATCGCAAACACGAGCACGAGAAATGTGCTGATGCTTCGGAGCCACGTCGGTAAAGATGACGCGCGAAGCAACTTCAGGCCCGGCCCAAGCAAGCGCCGTCTGTTTGAGATGAGTCTCACCAACATCCGGAAAACGCAGGAGCCACAGAATAGCTTTGGGCAAGTTGGCGAGAATCCGAAGCCAGGTGCGGAATGTCGTGGGCTCAATCTACCATGTGTGTTAGCTGAACTGCTGCAGGAAATCCGCTGGGGAAGCGTAAGGATCCAAAACAAAGGTGAGCTCGTCGAGGTTCTTACCTTGTACAGCTGGTTGAAATTTCCAAGGATTATCACGTCGTTAGGCAGGTCCGGAAAAATTTCTTTGCGCATTTGCCATCGCCTGACTTGCTCTGACTCCCAATCGAGTTGTTCACCGTGAACGTCCGGGGCGCTTTGACGGTGGTCGCAGCAGAAAAAGGTGTTCTTGCAGTAGATGATGTTCTCACCATATACCCAGTTGTCTTGGTCACCACCGCTATTCTCATCGACCAGCTGATCCTCAAGATCCACATTCCTACGCCACGGTCGCAGCGTACTAGGTGGCACCGCGGTCTCATCTGCGAGAAGGTAGTCACACCATTCAGCCCCGAGTGTACCAGCGAACCCCATGAATGACATCTGAATTGGTGCAGGGCGCGCGGCAAAAACCTCGTTGCGAGCACCTCGGGTGTAGCCATTAAGGTTGATGAGGATATGAATGCCATCTTTGACGATCTGCTGAACCAACCTCTCTGCGGACCACGTATGCGCGTCGTAAAAGACGGGAGCTTCCCGCTCAATTTGTTGACGATGCGGAGAATTGTCACTCATGGTCGTGGCATAACAATAAGCCTTAACACGAGCGCGGTTGTGCATGCCAAAGACAGACTGCATGAGATGTGCCAGTGGGTGGTTGTTGAAATCAGAAGAGACATAGCCGACCTTGAGATACGGGTTGGGTGGCGAGGGAGGTTCGAATACCGTCTGGGGCATCCATGGGGCCTTGAGAGTCGAGACTGATATCCTGAGACCGTTCCGCTGGGAGATGAGCCGGATCTGTTTGGCCGACATGGGGCAGGTAAATGTGTGGAACGGAAGTACTGTCGGGGCGGTTGGGACGGTAAGGCTTGATGGCAGATTAGGTCGGCGATAGTAGGAGACGCTGCGCTCCTTACCCCTAATCCACCTGTCATGGTACCATTGCCAGCTAAGCCGTCGAATAGCACGCTCAGCCAGACGAACAAGCCTGTGACCTTCCCACTTCTGCCCAGACCAGGTCTTCAGCGTCCGCTTCATCTCTTCGATCCGATCGTGCGCCTCTCTCTGGCTGCTACTTGTGTAAGCAAGCACATGCATCATAGCCTGCATGAAGTTGGCGTTGAGCGATCCTCGTCCCCAGTCTTCACCTTCCCCAAGCTGTTTTTCGACCAAATCCACGACACGTTTGAGCCAACCGGTGCTGACTGCTCCTGGCTTCGTTGCATCGAGAAGCATTCCATGCTCGTCAACGTGCCAGCGGTCTCGCCTGCCTCCGTCGCTCGCGACACCGCCTCTACCTGCCCATCCACAAACAGAATTCAGGGCGTTCGCCAAACCGCATACGGCTTCTGCAAAGTCAGGGTTGACCTTGACCGCGCGTTTGTAATAGACGATGGCGTCGGCAATCCTTCCATCATCCTTGACGGCATTGGCCAAGTTTGCGAGCGCAATGTCGAAGTTACCGTCGCAGTGGACAGCCTGTTCGTACATTGCAATAGCCATTTTCAACTGACCGAGGTCTTTCAAGAGACTGCCGAGGTTCGTATACAGATGAGCATGACCAGCATCGAGGTTGAGGCCATAGTTGTAATAAGCCAAAGCCAGAGCAATGCCACTGCCGGGAACGACACCGGGAATCCTTGTCTGTTGCGGGTCTTGGTAGATTTTCTTCGGAGGAACGGTTTGTTGAACGCTGGCAAGAAGGATACCAACATTGTTGGCTGTCGACGGGCTTGGTTGCAGTGAAAGCGAAAGATAGTAAAGGGCAAGAATCTCGCGGACGCCGTATGCAGATTGATATGGTGCTTTGGGGAGCCCTGATGCCATCCCATCTTGAAATATCTTGGCCAATGACAGCAGCGAGTTACTCGTGGTTGAGACCGCAGCTTTCTTGGCCATGCCCTTATTCGGAATGTATCGCAGACCGGGTAAGTCTGCATTGTTGGGAAAAGCGAGTTGTGCTGTCCTGAGGGCGGCAACAGGTGGGAGTAAAATCGGCTCGGTCGAGTTCGATGTATGCGTTCCAGGCGTGGCCGTCCCGAACTCGTCTTCGTCAACCACTTTGAGGATATGCTTGATCAAACTGCTGATACCTCCCGCCCGTTTGCCAGCACTGATGAGCACGGCATTCTCGAAAGCTTTAGCCGCTCCAGCATTGTCACCCATACTGTAAAGCAAATTGCCTTTTGCATGGACAAGAGACAGCATACGACCGTTTTCAGATCCAGAAATAGCGTAACCACTCGTTCCGAAACCAGGCAGGTCAGATCCAGGCATGTCGTTGAGCTCCTTCGGAAGATTGTCCTGATCTCCATCGTATTCGAAGACGGGCTTGTCAGAAGCCTCAGACTGCGGTGATCTGCCTCCACCTGAGATGTCGCTGCGCCGGTCGGAATAGGTACCTGGCCATTGTAAGGAGCGCTCGATGTGGTCGATGATGCTAACGGCCTCCTTTCCGCGGTGGTCTGTGCAGAGTAACTGGACGAGATGCTCGACCGCCTCGAAGTATGAAGGTCGCAGCTGCACCGCCTTCCACCAATGCTGTTCGGCTTCTTGCTTCTTACCCAATGAATGGAGCGTCGCCGCAACATTTGACAGTGCTTCGACATGACTGTGTGACGATCAGTTGATAATTACTCTAATGCTTTTTCTTCAAAGAGATCAAGTAAATGGTGCACTTACTCTGAGTCAATTTCCAGAATCTTCGAATAATAGAATAGTGCTCGCTGATAGTCGCCAAGCGCGTAGGCGAGGCACCCACCAACCAGCATCCCATCAATCCATTTCCAGGAACTTTCTTGACAGTATTGAGTGATTTGATCAATTGCTGACACTGCAGTGGACGGAAGATCGCGGGTGATTGAAGGGTACATCGACGAAAATGATGTGCCCGACATTCTCCGCAAACTCCGGTACGCATCCGTTGGTTGGACTGGCTGTTGCACGCCCATACTGTTGACCATTGGTTGTTGCCATGATGAGCGTCGCTGGTGGTCTTTCCAAAATGAAGTCGAACGTGAATTCGTAAGCGCCGAAGTTGGATCCACAATGCCTCCGCCGTTGAGTGCATGTTGCTGACGGTGTTCGGCCTGCTTTGATACGGCTGAAAAATCTGCTGCGGGTTGTCGCGGTGGCTTTGGAAAAATGCTCGGCTGTATTTGGCCATGCGCATTTCTACTGTGATGGCCCTGTCTCCGCGAATGATGATAACTCAAAAGCTCGACGTAGATTTGGTGAGCCCAATCAAGCACCCGCTCCTTGTTCTGGGCTTTGTTAGAAGTCAATCCAAAATCCGAAAGTGGGGTCGCAATAGGTGTGAGCTCTCGAGACGAAGAGTCTCCAGGATGGTATGAAGCTGATTGATGGGGTAAGGCGGGGCGTTGAAAATTAGTTTGGCTACTTCCATTTTGATAGCCATTGTGAAGGGTATTTTGGTTAGATCCGAGAAACTGTTGCGAAGGTTGTTGTTGTTGTTGTTGTTGTTGTCCAGAAAGCCACGTTTGATCGTTATGACTGTTGAAATTTTGCGCCAACCCAAATGTTGTCCCTGCAGAATTGTATCCCACAGCGCCCGGTGTTAGAGAATGGCCAAGTTGTGTTTGATGTGGAGCTTTCCAATTTGAAGCGTCCAGGGACAGGTTGCCAAGAGGAGGCCAGTTGCCGTTGATCCGATTGCTGAAACTAGATTGCTGGTGGTTCCAGGTAGACAGCGACGCTGTGTTGAAGCGAGGATCTCTGACAGCGGCGGGACGGTAAGGCACGTACGTTCCGTCTGGCCAGTACGGACCGTAAAGCCCGGTTTCATTTGACACGGTGGGCCCCAGCGGAGTTTGCAGGGGTGGTTGCAATGCGACTCCGTACTGCTGACCCATTTGCAAATACTGCAGTTGCTGTTGAGGCGTCGGCACCTGGTTCAGCATCGAATCAATCTGTGGGAACTGCTGCTGGCCTCGCTTCCGACTCACGTTTGGAGGATCAAAGCTGAACTGATTGAGATCCCAATTTTCAACCGGCAGCAATTGCTGCTGAACCTGAGTGTGTGACACCTGCTGCATCATGCCGGGCGTACGAAGAGGGAGATCCTTCGTGAGGCCGAACGGCACAGCCGGTTGTTGCACCGCGCCGTCCGCCGACGTGACAGGAAGCAGGATGTGCTTCATGGCGTGAGGCTTTTCTGAGGCGCTGCCGTCATAGGCCTCGGGTAGGATGCCGTTCGGTGTCTTCCTGCGGAGCATATTTTCCGACCGTTCTGACTTTGCCTGTTCTTCCTTCGGCGATCCACGCAGGGGATAAGAATTGGTCCTCTGGAGCGGATAGGCGTACTGCTGAGGCAGCTGTAGGAGGCGATCTCGGGGAACCTTATCGGGAAGAGGTCCCATACGAGGCGTGGTCGGCAGGGAGTTGTAGTTTGCGTAGGATGGATTACGGCCAAACGGATGCGCTGGGGCCTGGGGTTGCGGGGGGTATTGTCGTATCGTCGTCATGTCTATAGAGCTACTGGTACAGGTGCTGGTAAAAAAAAAAAGTACGTCGACTATCGAAAAGGGCCGTCGACGTATAAGGACCCGGGAGAGATAAAGATCAACGCCAAAGTGACTTTAATCATATAGGCAGTCTAGGAAGACCGGCTGTGCCTATGCCTTTGCGTAGAGATGTCGTCCCGTCGCCTACGCATGACATGTCGTGTATGGCGCGTTCAGTGTGATGGCGTCCGGCCCTCTCCACTGGCAGATACCAGCAGAGATTCCGGCGATCTTTTCGGTGGTTCTGACACGAGCACGGGGGCCGAGTGTTTAGGCGCTGGTCGCAGCAGCAGGCTGACTCGTTTAGCGGAAGGGAGCGAGGAGAGGCAGAGAGAGCGACGGATGGCAGAGGTTTGCCGGCGGTGTAGAAGACAAAGCGTCAAGATAGGTCTCAGAAATCGAAATGCGGGTGGTGAATGCAAGGGAGCGGTGGCCTTTCGGTTTGGCCGTCTGGCGACGCACGACTCCGAGGATGGGAATGTATCACTCAGCAGCGCGCGCCGTGCCGGGGCTGGACAGCGCGGCGACAGGCAGGGTCTACGGATAAGCTGACGCTGACAGAGCTGAGAAGGAGAGGGGACCGGCCGGAGAGCGCGTTGCGACGGTCGCGCGGTGGCAGCCTGACTTGCGCTTCACTGACGCGGCGGCTGGCAGCATCCAGGACGGTCACACGGAGGTGACAAGCGGCGCGGGCGAGCGCAGCTGGTGCGCGGCCGGGCGCAGCAGCGCACTTTGTAGCTTCGTGCTGGCGGTTGGCAGCCCAGCTGGCCGTGGACTCTTGCTGGGGCGCGCGGAGGGGCCTGGGAGCGTGCTGGGGAGGGCGGCTGCAGCGCGGACTCGACTTGGTGGGAGGATGAAGAAGAAGGCAGGGCTGGGTGAGAACTTGGCGTGCTCATGCGCGTAGCGTGGAGAGGGCTGCCGGGCTGGGGATATGAGCCTGCGCCGAGAGAGCGCCCAGACGCGCGCCGTACGGCGTCGCTGCAGTGCTTTTTATCTGATCACTTGTGGCGTCCGCAGAACCCTGCCAACACGCCATTGTGAAGGAAGCGATCGGCCGCCGTTGGCCTTCTGGTCCCACCGATGGGACGGCGACGCCAGAGAGTGTGGAGAAGCAGCTTTCCATCCTTGCTCGCCTGGGTTTCGGATGGCACGGAGTGGGCCGCATGGCTGACTCAGGACACGCGTAGCATGGAAGCTGCTGGACCTTGGTCTGTCGCGCGAATCGAATCGGTGAGGGCTGCAAGCCCCAAGCCAAACGCCAAACGCCTTCCTCCACGCATCCCGCCCCGCGGCGCCGCCGCTGGTGACGAGAGCCTCAGATCGCGCCGCCCGCATGCGTCGCCGCTCCAATATGGCCCGCCTTTATTGAGTGCATGCATCGAGTAAAGCTCACTTGATGCCGCTGAGCCTGTGCCACCCGCCTCGGGTGCTTTATGTAAGGAGCCCGCCTGCACGACATCCTTCACATGGCCCGCCGAGTCCTTGGCCCCGACAGCGATGGCCGCCGTTGAAACGTTCGCAGCAAGCTGGTTCTGAGGACAGAAAGGCTTGTTCAGCGAGCCTGCTGCGGGAAAAAGCAATCTTGTGCTGCCAGACGGCTGCCTGGCGCCCACCTTTTGTCCGACAGCCTTACAACGCGCTGTGCCGCTGCTTGCCGCCCGCTGCAGACGTGTGCGCATTTTATGCACTGTGCTTATTATAGCCTGCTTCCAACCGGCTGGCGCCCTCAGGCAGCGGTAGTAGCACCTTTATACCTCTCAATACTGCCTTCCGCCTTCCTCCACACTGACTGACTAGGCTGGCACACTTCAATCTCGCCGCTTCCCGCCTATCGCAAGGGTCCGACCAGGTCTTGCTCCCCTTATGACTATGCCCTCGCCCTCTCAGCGCGAAGCGCACACGTAGCTATGGGCCGGTGTTTGATGTGTCGTCTTGTCGGGTGGATCCGATCGACACGGCTAGTTACCGTCGAAGCGTCCCATGACTTCCTACTGCTTCTTCCTCGCAATGCCACAATGCGGTCAAATTTGCGAGCCGTACGCACCTGCATCATTAGTTCGCTGAAAATGTCGAGCAAAGTCGAACGAGCCCTAGGCATTTTTCACACTGGACGCGCCATGTATAAGCATCTTGTACCCCCCGATATGCAAGCCTTCTAGCTCGTGCGGAGCTATCTCCATGATGCATACACACCTCGTACTTTTGGCAAAAGGCGGCGGGAAAAGCCAATACATTTCCAATATAACGGAAATTTCCGCAATTTTCTCGCATTCATAATCAAGACTAACTCAGGGGTGTCACGATATGGAGTGGTATGTAGACCAGAAGATGGACCGCTGCACCCACAGCCCCGAAGGGCACGGTGTCGCGGTGAGTATAGGTCAGAGAGTTTTTCTTCCTTGCACCAAAATAGGCCGATCCCATGGATGAGAAAGTATGGGCCAGAGTGTTGGCAAGGTGACATCAAGTCACAAACAAAAGATGAGAGGCACAATTCGGTCCCGAGACGATCCCGATCCTCGGCGGGATTGCATTTTTTGATTTTCCCTATTGCCCAATAACATGACCATCGTTATCGCAGACCATTATGCAAACGACATGAAGTGGATTGAGATTTTGCTTTTGTGGGTATCTACTCCTCAGGGACTGCAAAACCCCGTCAGCTGAAGTTTAAGTTATGAAGGGCTTGATCAAACTCACTCTCAATCTCGCCGTTCTCAATGTCGTCGGAGACGTCCTTGGGGGAACGGCCATCAACCTGGCAGCCAGTGGAGAAAGCGGTACCGAGGATCTCCTTGACGGTGCCCTCAAGAGACTTGGCCATAGACTTGAACCTCATGGTGCGGGCAATGTCAATGATCTCGTCCAGAGGGACGGACTTGGTGTGCTTGATGTTCTTCTCCTTCTTACGGTCACGCGGGGGCTCCTTGAGAGCCTTGATAACCAGGGAGGAAGCGGAGGGAACGACCGAGACGGCGGCCTGACGGTTCTGGATGGTGAGGCGGACCGTGACACGGAGACCCTTCCAGTCACCACTGAAAAAATTTGCTTGTCAGCCCATCGCTCGTCGCATCAGCATTTGCGAAGGAGTACTTACGTGGCCTTGGCAATATCTTCACCGACCTTCTTGGGGGACAGACCAAGAGGACCGATCTTGGGGGCGAGGGCAGACGAGGCACCAACCTCACCACCCGTGGCCCTCAGATGGATAATCTTGACCTCATTGGGATCGAACTTGGGACTGCGAGCACGCGCGCATTAGCCATGGATAGTAGCCAGAGCCCGAAAGGACGATACTTACGGCATGGCTAGTGCTGTAAGGTAGTCTGTCTCTTTCGGTGAGGTCGAAGATGTCGCGGGTGCAGAGAAAGAGTTGCGGCGCGATATCGAAGGTAAAAGTGCTTCTCGGTTAGGTTGTGGGGTCTTGGCGCCTTCCGGCTTGGCGCGCTAGCGGGTGCGGCGAACACCATGGCTGACCGCTCGCGGTGATGCGATGTGTCTTTTAACCAAACTGCGCAACCGCGACTTTTTAACCCCCGCACGACCGTCTCGCCCAGGAAGCGTGCTTGCCTAGGTGTCTGAAGCCACGCGGCCCACATACATTTCGAGTCTTGTTTCCTTCACCAGCTCGCCGTTGCCGTAGCACTTTCTCCACCGACAATGGCCACGCCTCCAACCCAAGGTCCGGGAGGACCGCAGGCCGGACAGCCAATGCCAGGTCCCATGCCCGGTCCCGGCGGCCCTATGCCTCCGCCCCTGCGCCCCGGACAGCAGCCCACTCCGGAGCAGATCCAGTTCATGCAGCGCCAGCTTGCTGCAGAGGCCCAGAAGCACGGCATGACCGTGCCGCAGTACGTCGAGCAGCTGAAGGCTCAAGCCATGCGCCAGCAGCAGATGATGCAGCAGCAGGCCGCCCAGCAGGCCGCCCAGCAGGGTGGCCAACCTCCACAGCCAGGACAAGCGCGTCCTATGCCCCCCGGTGCTCAGCCTGTCCAGCCTGGTCCTCCGACTCCGCAAGCTCTCGCTGTCGCCAACTTCCTAAGGAGCCAGGACCTCAAGCCCCGCACTTGCATCTTCAATGAAAAGCGCAAGGACATGTTCAGAGGTAGGCTGCATCCTGCAAGAACCTTCTTTTGGCAGCCACGCTGACTCTGCCCCCAGTCAAACGCGCCATTCGTGCTCTTCACTCCGAGGCGTATGAGAAGGCCCGCGCAAAGAATCAACTGCTTCCGCCCGTCACCGACCGAGCCTCTGCCGAGAATGCCTTCAAGCTCTTGCCACTTTCCCTGCTCGCTCTCCGTGTCTCCAAGTTTGATCCGCACGAGGGCCATGGCCATGGCAAGAAGAAGCGGGTTAAGGGTCTTTGGACGGTTCGCGTGGAACAGCAGCAGAACGCGGACGACGACTCACACTACGTCTGGCTGTATGAGGGTTCACA
Source organism: Botryosphaeria dothidea (assembly GCA_011503125.2). Classification (NCBI taxonomy): domain Eukaryota; kingdom Fungi; phylum Ascomycota; class Dothideomycetes; order Botryosphaeriales; family Botryosphaeriaceae; genus Botryosphaeria; species Botryosphaeria dothidea. Next base: position 2,777,131 of record WWBZ02000073.1, read on the forward strand.
GTGGAAGCAGAAGCTCTACGCTCTTCTCGCTTTGGTTGCTGTCTTCGCCGTCGTGATGTTCCCGTTGTGGCCGCTCGTCATGCGTCAAGGTGTCTGGTATCTCAGCATGGGCATGCTGGGTTTGATCGGTCTCTTCTTCGCCATGGCCATCTTCCGTTTGATTCTCTTCTGCATTACCGTTTTCATCGTCCCGCCTGGTCTTTGGTTGTACCCGAACCTCTTCGAGGATGTCGGATTCTTCGATTCTTTCCGGCCCGTTTGGGCTTGGCAGGAGGTAAGCCATCCACTACCCTTTCCATCTCTAGACGTGCAATATCTCGATCTACAATCTACGATGTTTTCATTCAACACTGACTCGTTCACCAGACCGAGGAAGACAAGAAGAGGGCAAAGGAAGCGAAGAAGGCGAAAAAGGCGGAAAGGGCCGCGAAGAAGCAGGCTAAGGAGGCCACAGCTCACAACCACGCGCATCCCCACAACCACAATCATGCACACGGACCTTCTCCCGGCGCTGCACCAATTGCACCTGCAGCGTCGGCCGAGGGAGCACCCGCCGCTGCTCCTGAGGTGCCTGTTGATAGTGCCCCTGCTGCAACGGGGGTTGCACCACCGGCGGGAGAGACGCGCCAGCGGATGCAAGCGAGCGTTGAGGAAGCCGATGACGAGTAGATGGCCCGGCGTCCGTTGTGTCTTTTTTTCGATTTCGTGTGTTAATAATCTCCGTTTGCGAGGCAAGGCCGGCCGCGGCACGTGCTTCAGGAAAGTGATGGGTGGATCCAATAACCTCGATGTAGATCATCCAATAAATCCATCTGGAGATCAGCTTGGACCCTTTGGGCTCGGATCAACGGCAAGGATCGCATTCGCTCATCTTTCCCTCACGTGCGGCATCTGCACCTCAACTCCCTTTTCGCGTTAATTGCTTTTATTGCGTTCACGTGGGGCATTGGGGGCGATATTACTGCTGCATAAGAGGACCAGGTGTTGTGGAGTAATAATCAGCAGTGATTTGGAGTCGGATTCTGGCTGTCATTCTCTTTGCTGGGTTTAAAGGAGAGTCCCTTACAATAGTACGCATTCAAAGGAATCTGTGTTCTCGAACTGCATGCTCTGTACGATATGTCTCTTTTTGTCGCTGAAGATTCTTCATACTGCTCTTCCCGTATGGATGGATAGAATCCTTGTCCGTGTCTTTTGCAACCACACAAAGTTGTCTGTCATCACTTATGGCAAGTTGAAGCAGGCACCTGATATGTAAAGATTATGAATTTCTTTAAACAATTGCATCCGGACGACTGTTTCGGTTACCGTTCTTATTTGCTGCAAAATATCAATTCTCAGTGTCTCTGTCTTTCCGCACAGCAGTAAGACTGGCATAGCTTGGCCACTGCTGGTTAAGTCACGGAAACGACACGGATCCTATTTCCTAGGTCTCAAGAAATGCTTTCCATTCGAATGCAGCGACTGTATTTGTCCCAGTCTCCACGATTCTCCCTTGCAATGATTGCTATCTTCTTTATCAGGCGCCTGCCAACTATCTCTTCAGATCACTTCCCCGGCTTCGCGCATTCAGGCGAGTGCCACTATCTCAGCTGTGCTCGACGCCGCTCATCACCACCCACGATAGTCGCCACCATGACCTAATCTTCATGGTCACTGCTCCTCCGACTTTCTCCCAGGCGCCGTGACCAGGCCAGACTAGGATCGACCTGTCCGCGGACAGTCCATGCGTAAGTACGTACGCCTTCCGAGGTGACAGGGCATCGATCAGGGAGGAGACAACCCTCCGTGCGAAGTCCTCTGGCGGCCAGGGGAATATTGATCGGGCGCCGGCCTAATGCAGCGCTTATCACAAAAAGCACATCAGGGAGCAGAATCTGAGCGCTCAGCTGAACACCCAATGACATTGCATAACTCCATCGCCGTAATCGGCCCAGGCAACATCTCCTTACCCGCGGGCGATCAGTCCACACGCCGCCACCAGCTTCCCATCTCAACGTGCGCCTGTCGGACGACGTTTGCCGTCACCGGAGCGGAATGTCATGCGTTGGGGTGAGGGCATGTGACCCTGATCTGCACCTGCCTACGCCCTGCTCTCGGACACTGATCAGCACGTTTTCCAGACGCCTACAGTCTAGAGCGTCCAAAGGCGGCTCCCCTTGTTCAACATTCGCTCCCCGCTGTTGACCGGTATCTTTGAAAGCGAGAAAGTCCGGATCCGAAGGGGAGGCGAGAATCGTGTAGGCGGGTGTGTCGGCATCGGGACGCGGAATGCCGAGGCGGAGACCGGGAAAGCGTGTGGCGCGGTATGAGGAAGCATTGTCCAGGAACGAAAGCCACGTCAATTCCGCGGGCAGTGTGGCTGCATCTCCGCAGTAAGAATTTTGCTAGCGGTTTTGGTGGAAATGATAGTGGAAAAACGGACAAGATCTTGCGCAAAGACGTGGAGCTTCTGGCTGAGTTTATGGTTGATCTAGAGAATACCACAACAGACATCAAGCTAACATTTTAGAAGCATAAACCACCATGGGAAGTCAAAGCATTCTCCATGTGTATAACTTGTCCACTAGAGTCAAATACACTTGGGCCTGGACGAATGCTTTCGACTCTCCACGAGGTTATTCTTGTCACAAACGCCATAGCCGCTAACCATCCGCTACAGCACTCTTCCGCCGTCAACTCTACCCTTTTTGCTTAGGAGCCTATCGAATCCGAACTACAAGCCAGCCACCGAACGTTGCGGCTTCGCCAACGGCAACAAGCCGTCAAGCCCGCGTTTTGGGCGCCTACGTAATGCCGTGCACCATGAACCTCCATGCACAGGCTCACCCCCAGCACGCTGAAACAATAGTCTCCCTTCTCCACAACGTGCGCCTGGCACCCGCTGCGAACGCACCATACGCAGTCTACCCGCCGAACTAGCATTCTTAAACGTTCCCGCCGCGTAAGGTGCATGCCACACTGACTTACTGGGCCCGTTATAATCAACTTTGCGCCGGTAAACCTTCCCGCCCACCCCTGTCAAACCCCCCCCCCCCCCAAGCCACTTCCACAACGGTTTTCGGTCGTCACCGATCTAGTGACCACCCGGTTTTAGCATTTTTCACGCAACGAGTCTGGCCGGTAGAAAAGCTAGTCAGGCACGCACGCACGCACGCACGCAAAAGCCGCGATAACGAGTCGAGCTTTTCCGTGTGGGCTATAAGATCAGCCATCTAAGACCGTTCATAGTATCGATAGGGGAGCCGACGTATAGCACATCGACTTTCCCTTTTCCTTCTCAGATGTTGTTTTTCCATCCCTATCGCGGCGATGGCACGAGGGAGGAGAGAAGCAAACACGAAGCACGGAATGCTCCGACGATCGGATAGTGGGGAAAAGCAGAAGGGGCGGAGAGAGAGGAAGTGGGGCGGACATAGTGGAAGGACTACCCGATATGGAAATAACGATGGGGACGGGAAAGCACGAGACCAAAGAGAAGTCTCAGGCGGGCGGCAATTCGCACTCTCGTATTTGATTCGGCAGCGGACGACCGGGGGGAACGGGGAGAGCGGCGCAGCCGGTGGATCTCAAATCTAAACATATTGATGAAAATGAAAGCCTCGATTCAGTTACGACGAAGGTCTTGTCGATTTGTGCCGCATCTTAGACGGGGGGTCGGTTAAGCGTATTGTGATAAGGTGTTGCTTCCTTGTCACAGATGGCGCTGTGTGGCGCGTGACAAGGCTGCTTTCAGACCGCCAGGACACCCTGTTATGATGCTAAGGCAAATCGTGATTAGGCAGCCACCGAAAATGCCCTGTTCCACGGTTACTCTTTCACATTCGAAGAAAGTCAATGGCTGAGAAACCCCCTTGCTGCCCGCCTGTAACCACCCTTGTTCATGCGCCAGACCCCACCCTGCAGACTACTCCTCGCCGAAAAGGAACGTTCCTCACATCACACTTGACCCAAAGGAAAATGCTTTAAAGTCGCTTATGAAAGGCCCGTTAATCCATCGAATTCCGTCGATGCCCGAATGCCTTACGCCGTGCTGTTTTGCTAATGAAATGCCAAGAGATCCCAAAATTGGAAATCGAATAGTTGAGACAAGGAACCAATAGGAGCTGAGATGGTTGGAACGGCGTCCCGCTTAGCTTATGAAGCGGAGGTCGCGGCCGTTGTGCTACCTCCGGCCTCGGCGGGAGCGGTGCGGGTACTGCTCGTCGCGGCCTCGGTGGCTGAGTCTTCGGCCGGTCGAAGAGGCGGGCTTGAGAGGTTTGAGCTAATGGCGGGAGCCTGAGGCGAGCTCGGATTCAGCTCGTGGAGTTGGCGTTCTCCCAAGGTCAGTCGTGGAAAATTCCGGTGGGATTTGGTCACGTACCGAGCTCACGAATCCTCATCTTCAACATCTGATTCTCTCGTGTGAGATTCTGTGTCTCGGCCTGGTAGAATGCGCTCTCGTCCCGGCTGTTGGAGCTACCGAGGAGCCACTCTCCGCTTTCGCTGTGGTGGGATGTCGGACGCAGGGCAGGACTACCGGTGCGGCTGCTATTACGGGACTGTCTGTAGCTACTGTTGCGTGAGAGGCTGCCCTGGCCCGAAGCAGCGGGCATCGGCGAGCGGGCGCGAGGCGGGGCAATCTGGGAGACATTCGACTGCGATGCGGTAGCGGACTGCGGGAGGGAGAGGGAGCGCTCGGAGGAGGGTGTGCTGTCGTCGATGGCGCTGTCGCGGGGGCCTGAGGCAGGCGGGGTGCTGTCGTTTGCGCGGAGGGTAGCAATTTCTGCCTGTTGGCGGCGGATCATCTGCAGCAGACGATTCTGGACGCAGGCAAAGGGTCAGCTTGGGCGTCTGCGCAGATCTGGGCGCAGACAGGCCTACCACTTGAGCTTCCTGCTCGTTCTCGAGCTCCTGGTGGATCTCGCCCAAGCTCGGAGCGCGGTTGTGCGAGGGGCTCGCGGGCCACGAGGGGCGATGCGAGTGCAGAGTTGGACTCATCTGGACCTCGGAAGGCATGGGCAGATTGGGATCCATGAGGTTGAGGCTCATGCGGACGCTGGAGCGGCGGCGGCTGGTGGAGTTGCGCTGGCTCGAGGAGGTTGAGCGGCGCTCCTCGTGGGCATTGATGGCGGCAGCAGCGGCCAGCGAGTGCGGGGCCTGGTGCGGGCTGGGGGAGTGGTTGTCAGAGGCCATCTGGGGGACTGCGCCCGGAAGCGAGTTGATGTCGGGCATGGATCACTGCACAGGTTCTCTTTGTACGGCGTGCGGGCAGCGGGGGCTGGTGGAGGGCGGCGATGAAGTCTCCCCACCGACAGCCCACCGCGGGCGCAACGCTGCATGCGTCACCAGCGGAACGATCAGCTGGCCCAGCCAATGGCCAGCAGCCGGCACGAGGCCGCCGGAGCGCCGCAGATGCAGGGCTGCAAACTTCGCCCTAAGCCGCCGCAGCAGCACGCATGCATGGACCTCCGCCCTGGCCACCGTCAGGCACGCGCCGTTGGTATGGCGGGCGACCTCTTTTGGCGTGCCCGTTATTAGCCCCTCCCCAAAACAGCAGCGCCGCACTGCCCGCGCTTGCGCGCCGAGCGGGCTTGAAACGAAGGTAGCGCTCTTGCTGCACGCCAGCTCCTGGCCGCTAAGATGAAACCGCGCAGCAGAGCCTACAGCTCCCGGACCACCGCCCGGCCTCCCTTTTGACTTTGAGGTCTTCTGGGAACCCGCTTGTCGCAGCTGTCCTCGGTGACATATTGCTGGCCGTCCTCTCCACGCCGTGGTACATGGATATGCCCACCGCGCCGAACCTACAGCCTGGCTGCCGACTCGTTGCCAGCCATCAGCCGGGTCGCGCCGCTTCAAAATCTGCAGTCCTGTCCCAGGTAGATTGCCCTCGAGCGTCCTGTGTCACGCCCGCCGCCCGCACGCTCCCGACTTCTATTCCTGCTCTCCTCGACCGCGGACTTCAATTGCGAGCCAACTCCCACCGTCACCGCCCTCGTACCGGCGCGCTCCAGGCCTCCAACCCTCCCGGCAGCCCGGCCGAGTGCATGTCTCTCCCTTCCGCAATCTGACCGCGCGTCCGCCGCTGTGCCAGTCATGGCCGACGACGAAAAGGCCGCCGACTCGATTGGCTCGCGCCGTGGCCTGAAAAACCTCCCACCCCTCCAGACCCAGCTCGAGCGCGTCCAGGTGTCGCAGAGCTCGCGCTGGAGACGATCCCGCCCCGTCGTGCCACCACCACCGGAGCACAAGGTCGCACCGCCGCAGCCCCAGCCCGTGCCGCTCCCGCCGGTCAAGCTCGAGCATCGGAAGTCGAGCATGTCACTGTTCAGCCTCTTCAGCCGCCCCAAAGTCGAGAGAGCACGCGGCCACCACGAGGCCGGTCTGCCCACCATCCCGGACCTACCAGAGGCGAAGCCCACCACCGCCCTCAGTCCCGTTACCGCCACGCCGCACACCACCCTCAGCAAGCCCGCCGTCGAACCACGCCCCATGGCCCCCAAGTCGCGCGGCGGTTCCTTCAATCGTCGCTACCGCTCTGCCGGCTCCAGCAATTGGGAGCCGCCGCCGCTCTTCCAGGCCTATCCCCAGGCCATCAAGCATGCCACCCTGCAGGCCACCAATGCCTCGGCCGAGGCCATCATCTCGACCCAGGCGCACAAGAGACAATACAGTATACTCAAGGAGAATCTCCAAAGCAAGCTGGACTTGTCAACTGCCGGCGATGAGGCCGCTGCCACGACTGAGAAGCTGCAGAAGCGAGAAAAGAGGATGTCGACAAGCTCGTCCCAGGGTGCCCCCGACCTGACTCATAAGGTTTACGTGCTGGCCACTTCTGGATATCTGCTTCAATACTCCGGCGAAGGCCCGTCTGACAGAATGCCCGAAAAGATCCTGCAGCTAGGCAAGGACTCCGCAGCATTTGCATGTGACTTGATTCCGGGAAAGCATTGGGTTCTGCAGATCTCGCAGTCGACAAGCGACGACGGAACGGTAACTGCGCAGCAACCCAGATCGCTGTTGTCGCGGTTGCGCATGCAAGGTACCGCGGCGAAGAGGACCGCTACAAGCCTGCTCTTGGTGTTTGACGGCCCGGAGGAAATGGGTACTTGGTTGACAGCAATCAGGCAGGAGATCGATATCCTTGCAGGACGCCGGTCCAGAGCAGAGGTCGACCGGGAGAATGGCCAAGAGAGCGGATCGCGCAAGCTTGCGAAGGGTCCTAGCCATCGCTACATGGTTCAACGGGACCCGAGTCGCTTTGACAGCGATCGCTCCCCAATCAACTCTCCAGTTGGTTCACCAATGCAACCTGGCATGGACTGGTCTGCTGCGTCTATGCATCGGAACGCATCAGATGCCGCTTCTACCACTTCCCGATTTGTGTCAAAGAGGCAGTCCGTTGAGGCTTCCTCAATGGCCACGACTTCGATCTCATACGATGGAAGCCAGCTGAACCAACTAAGGGAGGACTCCAGAATGTCTATGGCCTCGAACAGGACCGCAGGCACTTCTCCTGGAACTTCGACAGGGCCTCCGTCTCCCGTCAGAGACTCCACTCCTCGGCCTGGAGACGAGGCGCAACGGAGCCCAACTACCCTGAAGTCGTTCTCCATGAGCCCCAATGCGAACTCTCGACGAAGGTCTATGCCAATGCAACCACTCTCGCCCACAAATGAAGGCGTAGCCAATCGTTCCCAAAGACATTCCACCTTCGGCGCCGCTTTGGCGGGTGCCCGCCAGTCCCCTGCGCCCTCTGAAGACTCCGGTTACAAATCCCCTACCCCTGACGGATCCGCACCCAAACCTGTGAAAAACCGAATGTCATTCTCGCGGCCATTCAATCTCCAGTCATCGCATCACTACACGCCGATGCCTACGATCCGTAGCGCTAGCGCACCGCCCGAGAAGATGTCTATGCCTGCCGGTCAAGCTGTTTCTACCGATTATGACTGAGCCCTCCCGCCCACAATCTACCATCATGGGCTTGCCATCCGCATCAACGCTCACTTCGCACTTGGTGAACCGTCAGACGCCATCGCCTAAACCCGGGTTCCGCCCGATCCCTGTTCGGACTTCCACGTTTATGCCAGCGCGTCGTATTTCATCTCTCGGACCCGCACTTCCTGTGAACGTCAACCCGACTCCAGCTCTGAAGCAAAGGGCGTCTCAACCTCAACTGCCCACGCAAACTCCATCCCAGCCTCCCACTCTACCTCCGAACAGTGGGCTGCCCCCTATTCCTGCCCCACCACCCACATCGCAGCTGCCACCCACACCCTCAGCAACCGCAAGCCAAGCAGCAGCCAGCGCTTCGCCGTCCGACTAGCATGCAAATTCGCTCAGAACCCGCTGCCTTTCTCTCCACCCGTCGTCCTATGGGTGTTTCGGCTCGTAACCGATCCCCGTCCATCGAACCACCCATTAGACCCTCGTCAGCTCAACCTCCAGGAGGTCACACCGGGCCTACCAAGATGGATATGCAGCCGAGGTTTACAGTGCAGCCTAGGCGTTCGATGCCTGTGCTAGGGCTACCGCCGCCAGCACCTCCGCCAAATATGCCGCTGCCTGCTCCGCCTCCAAATGCACCTCTCCCTCCTCCACCTAATTCGGCTGGCTCGACAACGACTATTAAGACGGCAGTAATGGCGTGAATACCATGACTGATCCAACTCTGGATGTGTACACGTTTGCTTCTCATTTCGCACCACTACCAGTTCCTCTTTCTTTGTCCAATCTTGGGAGCTTTGCCACGGCCGCAGTTGGTAATGGCTAATGGCTAATGCCGACGTGGAAAAGGGCAGGGCTGTGTCTAGCCATTTCCTTTCTACGTGTGAATATTTAACGGATCCACGTTCGATCTCGCATCAACTCATCTTCTCGGTTTCAATTCATGCAGAACTCTTTGTTGGCTTCTGTACATTGTTTTATTGCAGATTACTCGTTGCTCTTCATTGACTAAATTGGCTTGCTCGGCAGCCTGAAATTTGGTCTGGTATTTGCAGATTTGGACAAGATATCCCTCTAGTCTCTTTCCGTTGGCGTTGCAAATTTTTTTTTTTTGGTTGGCATAAGAATTCGGATACCTCCTGGTCGGGTTCTCTGTTTTAACAACGGCGCTACAGAAAGGAACATGCATGTATGATAGGTAGTTAGGGAGGCTCAAAAGTCGAAAAGGCCACGGTGTATGGCAAGCTGGCTCATTATAAGAGGTATCGCCCACACATTCGATTGGATTTTGATTTTTTGGTGACAGCTTGCTTTATTAAAAAACACGAAGCTACCATTGGACAATGTCCGACATGCAAGGTGATATCAGAGGCTTTGGAGGCGGTGGAGAAAGAGAGGAAGACAGGGAAGGTGCTTTGGGTGCTATCAGCACGTGACGGTGAGATGGCTATCCAGGACCGGTGAAGCTTGGGCACACGACCAACACCCCCGAGAACGAGCGACAGCAACGATGCTGCGCTCAATTCTCAGGCCCGCTGCCGTACCGACCCATGGCAGCAGAACCGCCTCCGTGACTTCGTTCCGCGCCGCCGCCCTGCGCGGGCGACCTCGACTACTGCAGACCAAGACTGTCACCGATGATGACATCGCCCAACTCGCCGCCAGCCCATTGCACCCTCTGACGCTCGCCGACCTCGTCAAGTAATCCTCGCCCTGCCGCTCTGAGTCTGCGAGAGCTGACGAGTGATCCTCCCACGCAGGCATGGCCGGCCGCCGCTCACGGCAGAACAGCTCTTCGACTCAGCCAACTTCACGCTCTCGATCCTGCCCGCACGCCTGGCGCATCGCATCCAGTCGCTCCGCAACCTGCCGTACATCGTCGTGTCAAACCCGCACGTGTCCAAGATCCATGGCAACTACCTACACTCGCTGTCGACGCTGCTGCCGTGGGCGGAGAAGCGCGTCGAGACGCTGGAGGACGAGATCCGCTTCACCGAGGTCATGGCCGACCTGGTGCACACGCACGCCAACACCATCAGCATCCTGGCTCGGGGATTCCTCGAGGCCCGCCGCTACATCAGCCCGCAGGAGGTGACGCGCTTCCTGGACGAGCACCTGCGCGCCCGCATCGGCACGCGCCTGATCGCCGAGCAGCACATCGCCCTGCACATGAGCTCGCAGCCGCACAACGAGCTGTGCCCCGAGGACGAAGCGCATCGCGACTCGAGCACGAACCCCTCCCACAAGTCCAGCTTCATCGGCGTCATCGACACGCAGCTGCGCCGGCCGACGTCGTGCGCCACTGCGAGGCCATGGTCGCCGAGATCTGCGAGCTCAAGTACGGCGTGCGCCCGCGCGTCGCCATCACCGGCGAGCCGGAATACGCATTCGCCCACATCCCGATGCACCTCGAGTACATCGTCACGGAGCTGCTCAAGAACGCCTTCCGCGCGACCGTCGAGCGCGGCATGGAGCGCGAGGCCGTCGAGGTCACCATCGCCCCGCTGCCCGAGACGCCCGCGCCGCCGCGCCCCAAGGCGCCGCAGGAGGCCAACCCCCACCACGGTGAGGAGTCGGTCATCACGAACGAGGACCAGGGCAACGCGGACCGTGCGAGCAAGACAGACCAGATGCTCGAGCGCGAGAAGGGCGTGCCGGTGCGGGAGGCCGCCACGGCGAATATCAAGCCCCTCGATCAGAGCACGCCGGGTGTGACTATCAGGATCAGGGACCGCGGCGGTGGCATTTCGCCGGAGAACTATAGCCGTATCTGGGAGTATAGCTTCACGACGTTCAACGAGGATGATGCGAGGGCGTCGTTGCATGGTGGTGGTGGCAGTGGCGGTGGTCATGGGTTGGATGCCTTGAGCGCCATTTCCGGCCCTGGAGGCGACGCGGGCAATCCGACGGGAAGCAGCCTTGCTGGGTTGGGGTACGGTCTCCCGCTTGGCAGGGCGTAATGCGGAGTATTTTGGCGGTGGGATTGCGGTGCAGAGTCTGTGGGGATGGGGGACGGATGTTTATTTGAGTCTGAGAGGCGTTGGCAAGGTTGATGGAAGTGAGCAGACTGTGAAGAGGTGAGTGAAGAGAACAAAGTTGTTGGATACCGAAGGGGGCTTGTGAAGCATTGTACTACTAGGCATTTTTCATCGGGATGGCGATTGGATGGAAGGTAAGTCTCGGTCGGTTCATAGCGTTGGGCATCATCATTTCACTACAAGTCAAGGTGGGAAAATAATTATAGTATGGCGTGGGCGGAGACGAGGTGTTCGGGAGCATGACGGCGGAAAGGACAGGCATAAGAGAACAAAAGTTTTGATTTATAGTCAACAAACCACGGCATTAACGGTCAATTTACATGCATCGCATCTTTGAGACATGTCGTTATCCGGTGATTATGAGGTACATTTCATCAATATTGTAGCATACTGTCACCGAGGAGAATTGAAGCATTTGTTGGGATGCAAACGGCTAGGCGCATTCATTACGTTCACTTTGGACGAATGCTTCAATGGGTAAGGGCGTATTACAATACTATTGGTGTCGAGTTCGCATGAAGTCACAATGTGGTAAGATATATTGCCAACATCAATATCTCGGCAGTCAATATACTGTCAACCTGCGAAGAAGTAGTTTATGGTATGACAGACCCTACCTACTTTCACCTGGCCAAACTACTCTGGACAAATAAGAAATGCTCAGCAAGCCTTGGGAGAAAATCAAACACCATCAGATGACACTGGCGTCTCCTCACATAGTTTGATGATGCTAGTTTGCTATGTTAATTGTTAAAAATATCCAGTGGGATCTTCAAGACGAGGGCAGGGTAGCCATTGAATTTTGATGGGAGTCTTCTGTCGGGGTAATTATCTCACGCTTCCTTCAATTGACTTCAGCAAGGATAGAGACGACAGGGACAATAGTTCAGAGTCTAATTGTCGAGCGAGGTATTGTGAGCCTACTGTGGCTCTGCGGCATTGCGCGAGCCTGAAAGATGCTACATGAGGGACGGGAGACATATTTCTCTTGAGAGGGGATACGCATTGGGCCTTTTAGGCCAAGCGTACAAATACGGCACTCTCAAATCCAATGATGTATTTCAACTAGTGTGCGGTTCTTGAGAAACTAGTCGTCAGGCAGAAGTGATGCATCATTAACGCAGTACAGAGCTTGAAGACGCACTGTTCTTGGCCGTATTCACTTCGTAGGGTAGATCAATTCCAGTTCAGTAGTCTCGTGCTTAAACCTTACTCTATAAACGTAGAACACTCAAGTGCAGATGTTACACCAAAAAACTCAATGATCACAAGCTCAAACGGTGTCTATACGATGAAACTACGTGAGAAAGTCTCTGAATCCCAACGCCGCTCCGTCAAACTTTCCAACACAATGGCACCCTGATCTTTGCCGCCGTACGCCCTGATTGTTACTCTATGCCCTTGAAGGTATGGCCAAGCCATAACCTCTGAACTACGCGCCAAACACCCCCAAGCTCCTCCCTGCAATCACATCCCCTTAGCAGGGCCAACCCAGTCTCACACCACAACTCAAACTCCACATACCGCAAAAGGCCAATGCTTCATCCACGTCACTCCATGTCGAACACACGCGCGGCTCCTTCCATCCAGGTTCGCCCGTCTTGGTTGCGTTCGTGTGTTTCCTGCATCGTCAGTGCACCGTCCGTGTCGATGGTTTCGTCAGCCGAGGCGTTCGCCTCAAACATTCGCGCGCGCCGCCCGGACACCTTTTTGCATACGTGGACAAGCACGTAAGGCTGAGGAAGAAGCCCTTCGGTGGCGCAGTGGAGAGGGGACGATTTGCCGCGGCTTTTGTGAAATAAGATTGTTTCGGTTCCACGGTCGTGGCATGTCGTCGTGCTTGAACTGTGCGGAGGTATTTGGTGCCTAGAGTTCAGTCGTGCTGACCGTGATGCTTTGTTCTTACGTGACTTCGTCAAGGATTTTTTCTCTCTAAACAACGTATTCCTGCCTGTACATCACATAACCTTACAGTGTTTGATCATAAGCAGTCCAATAATAAAACCAGACGAATAGTCAAAGTAGTTTTCATCAACTTGTCTTATCACTCTCTATACAGAGTCATAAACCACCAACGTATTGCTTCAACTGGCCACTAGGGTTGATCATGAGTTACTTACCAAATACTTCATCGTCTCACTTGTCTTTCCCACTGCACACCTTGGTCTATCACGTGCTACATTCTTCATCTCGAGGTTTACATAGCAACATCCTTCGTCATTTTAGCCTCACTGCTTCCCTAATCACCCCGCCCTACATACAGTGCCCACACTTTAGGCCCATCTCAGGCCCTCCAAGCACACCAAAGACGACTCGCCGCTATTATCGCCTCATCCCTATTCGCGCTCACCATCCCCAACGAGTCACTTCCAATTTTCCCTCAACCATTTCCGGAGCGCCGCCCCGAAATCCCAAGCGTAATCCGAGAAAAAAGCACACCGCATCGACAGCCGAGACGGCAACCTCGCCACGGACGGCACGTCCTCCCTCTCCCCATCCCCACCGTCTTCAAACAACAATTTGGCCAAGCTTCGGTCCCTTGGCCGCCAGTATCAGACGCGCTGGTTGCCTGAGTGGGCCTAAAAACACCCCTCGATCAAATCCCCATCACACAACCCACTCGCTTGCATGAACAGATTCTTGACAAAAAGAAAGTCCCCTGCCCTCCAATGACCGAACAAAAACGAGTCGCTCCATCCTCAATCTCCAAAACACGAACAGCGAAATTTGCCAATCGAACAGACAACAAGGCAGAAAGACCGTCCACCCCTCCTCTCCCAAGCAAACAGGCGAAAGGGCCCCACAAAGATCGACCCGCGCAACCCGAAAGACCCCTAACACTGACAACGAACACGAACCGAAACAACCGTGTTCTAGACTGCAGCAGATATATGAACTTTGCCCCTCCCACCTCACGGATCCTTCCTTTTCTCCATACAACAAACACCCGGTCTCGGGACACGAAGTTCTGTCCGCTCGTTAGGAAAGAAAACCGGAGGTATTTCTGCGCGTCGTTTCGAAACACCATGAAAGAAAGAAAAACATATTGCCGTGTGTTCACGTGTTTCCCAAGTGTTATTTTGTAGATTATGGGATTTTAAATTATCTTTACTTCCATACTCGTGTTCGAATTAATCTTTCTAATAGCTCATTACTCTGTACGTATTCGGAAGCAAAAAAAGGCGCCTCTGAAGACTTTAAATCAACAGAAGTAAAAAAGGGAAAATAAAAGACGACGCCTTCTTTCCCTTCCCAGTGTTGTGTTTGTGAAAAACGTTGTTATCGTGTGTTCTGCGTATGTGTGCCATAGTATGTACAAATCAGCCCGCGACAAAAAAAAGTCCGGTCAGAAGACTTCCGCAAGGCAGAAAAGAGAGAGTACGTGTCGAAGAACCATGGTGTTTCGACTTTAGCGCCTTTCTCCCGGGATTGGCAAAGAGCGGCAGGTTAGCGAGCCTGCAAACGGCGGCCAACCAGTCGTGGGAAAAATTGTTCCAGTTTTTGTTCGAGGCAGAGAATCGTTCCACAACGACCTCCGCTGCCCGCCAGTTGAAACCGGAGATGCAGCTCGACGTGAGACGCTAAGTGTAACCCAGCACCAGAATTTCCCCGACTCTTTCCCTCAAGGCAGACTTCTTTCCCCCCCAGCCTTCTCTGCACGCGTATTAGACTTTACTTGATAGGCGATGAGAAAGTGTGATGTGACTTGTCCTTCGTCGAATAATGTACCCATAGGGGAGTAGTGACAGCGAAAAAACGAGTAGTGAGCGGGAAGAAAACAACAATGTTCCCCGAGAAGCACACTGCTCCCGACAACTCATCAAGAAAAAGCGCATACTTTGTGATTTTGGAAGAACCCCCTTTTGCCATGACTTGTGGAATTTTTGAAGCGAAGTTAAAACCAGAATAAAAAGTTGTACCCTAAAACGCACCCGTGGTGGCTCTGTCCAAAGAAGTGTCAAAATGAACAACTAGTCCCTGCATTCGCCGAAGGACCTCTCTATGATGCACCGATGCAACGCTGAAACGCAAGAATGCGGATGCCCTTAAAGCAAGAAAATGTTGGTCAGGCACGCGTTGTGGCAGCTGCGAAGCGCGCAAGAACCTCCGGAAGAAAACAGCTGTACAGTAAAACGGGTAGGCCGCCGTTTGGCGAACAAGAAGCTAAAAGAAAAGCGGATCGACCTTGTCGCGTCCTGGGTATCTCTATGGAGTGCCGAGGGTATTTGGAGAGTATGTGGAAGAAAATGTGAGGTTGGAAGAGTGTGTTGTCTATCCAAGCCGGCTCGACTCAGGCGACGGCTATGCTGTCCGAAGCATGATTATGGGAGTATTTCTGATGCTCCTTTGTCAATCGTTCGGCCCGTTCGCGCTGGAGACCCCTAGGTGGCGATACATTTGCTTGGTGCCACGAAATGGCTGGACCCGTTCAGATTGTTACAGACGCAACTGTGTGGCCGAAGGATCCAAAGCCAGAAATTTGGCGGTGTCGGTAGTGTGCCAACATCATGCGTAGAGCCGTCCAAAGTAATAATTAGCCACCATGGCAAGTCGGGTATTGTTGTTTCGCCATCTTCCATCATCTGAAGTCGGAATTGTAAAGGAAAAGGATTGAATCCACGAAATATCCTCGTGTCGGGTATTGCGTATGGCATGTCAAACAGTCGTGATTTCATGCAGAAGCACGAAGCGGCGCTTCTCGGACGGCGGAAAAGCCGTCAGGACCGGGTAAAAGCGCGGGATGCGCTTATTGGCTGCTGTTCTTCGCGTGGAACTCCTCGAGGCGATCCTTCAACCACGGAGGGATGGAATCGCGAACAGCTTCTTGCATCTGCTGGGCAACATAGTGATTGTAGGTGGAGCGCATCTTTACGAGCTTGCCCGCAGCCTGGCCGAGGATCTCGTGAGCCTTGCCAGAAAGGTGGTAGTCATCCCTGTGTACGTTAGAACATAAAATCGTGTTGACCTTGGAAAAATATTTTACTGACCAGAACAGGTGGTTACGGGGTTCTTCGCAGACTTGCTCTTGCACGCCCAGCTCCTGGACAGAATCCTCATCTTGCGACTGCGGGTAGATCAGAGTCCTGCAGGGAGTGGTGATGTCGCCGAACTCGGGGGCCCTCTTGCGGACGCTCGGGGGGTTGGAGAACTTGTTGCTCGTGACCTGGCTCTCCATGAACTTGTCGGCCTCGAGCAAGAAGATGTGACCACCCATCCAGTTCTTGGCGTGGCTCTCAAGCCTCTCGTTCCAGTAGCCAGCAAGCTCAATAGCCATGCGGGCGCGGGTGGTGTCGACATCGGCGCTGGTCTCAATCTCAAAGCGAGGAAGATGAGTAATGTTGACGACCTTGGGAAGAACCACGAGGATGGGGGACTGCATCCAAGAGTGAATGATGTCCATCTGGCGGAAGAGGTGCTCGATGCTCCTGTCGATGGCGAAAAGAGCCTTAGCGCGCTCGAGCTTGGAGTAGTGGAAAATGTCATTGACACCAAAGAAGATGGTGAATAGAGTCCACTCCTTGGGGGGCTGGATGGGCCACATGCGCTTAAACCCTTCCATCTTCACGAAATCGCGGACCTGCTGCTGAAGATCGCGGAGGGCGAAATCGGTGAAGTTGTGCGAGGAGGTGGCATTCTGGAAGACGGCGTTGTCGAGGACGGCGCCGACCGTGTCGGTGTAGTACTGGGTGACCTGGGGCGGCAGCGAGCGGGCGTAGTTGTCTATAGAGTCGCAGAGGATCTGTTGTTTTGCAACAAGTCAGCAAAGGCCGTCACGCCATGCGCTGTTTCGAGCTGCCAAGTGAGCTTCGCGGTGAAGACGTACCTCTTGACAGAGAGCCTCGGGCCAAACAGGACCACTGGCAGGATGTCTGACGGGCTCATAGCCGGGCGGTGGGCCGTTGAGGATGTAGCGGCCTGTATCGGACCAGGAGTCGCCAAAGGTGACGATCCTGCGCACCGAACCCGACCACGACTTTTGGAATTGCGTGTACTGGCGCGTCGAGGGAATGACCCAGCCCAGGTAGAGGATGAGGGTGACGGCGAGGGCGATGATGACGGAGCAGCGTGAGAGGAACCTCATGGTCGGCAACGACTTGGGGGAGCTGGGGATTAGGTTGTTGTTCGGCAGGTGGACAGAGTTTGGGCGGTATTAGAAGCGTCGCAGAGGCGAGGCTTGTTGTGGGTGGGAAAGGGGGCGCTGTGCTGTGTGCGGATCGGCTGTCGGATGAGCGATTGACTGCGGTGGGCGATGTTTTGGCGGGGGAACGACAGAAAGCACGAAGCTACAGTCTCGGGGTGGGCATGGCCAGGTGGCATGCGGATGGAGCAGGTTGCGCGCGAGGAGAGGGATCGAGAAAAGATGTCCACGCAAGCGCTCCACCGGCGCCGTTGGCGGCGGCCAGCCCGCGAGCCCCTGACTGGATCACGATGTCTCGGGCGAAATCATCGACAAGCATCCCAGCACGCGCCGCCGCCGCCGCCGCCGCACCCAGCCATGTCAGCCGTAAGATTACGCCAGCCATGCCAGATGCGCGCCCGATAAGCCAGGCACTGTTCGACAGCACTGCCGCTCTCTGACATGCGCACTGCCTCTGCCGTTGCCAGCGACACGCGCAGCAGGCTGGCCTCTGGCTGCTCCCTGCGCGGCGGCGGCGGCGGCGGCTGCCCGGCCACTGGCCGCCAAGGCCTGCCGTGTGCAGCCGCGCGCGACGGTGCTGCGAGGCGACCAGAGGCAACCACAGCGAGTCACGGCTGCAATTTTCGCCTTCCATCTGGCCCTCACCGCATGCATGACGCCATCCGCAGAAAAAGGCTGGACACACCACTCAGGCCTCGCAGCCAAAACACGGCTCCTCAACTCCAACAACCCAGCCTGCGTTACCCAGCCAACATCGCGTCCATCTCACATGGAACTCCACACGCCCAGCCGGCCTCTCCAATCGCAGCCCGCCACAACCAGACGACGACTTCCGCAGCACCCGTGGATGTGAAGCTAGCCCACTCATGCGGGGCAGCCGGAAGACGTTTTCATGCAGTGACGCCGGTGGCTCTCGTTGCCGCAGCGCCGTTCCATGGCGGTGACTCTCCAGTGCCGGCTTGGGCTTGATAACTGAGGTTGTTGTTGCCATACCTGGTTTCGATCGTCCAAGCCCAGGACGCTTTCAACTTAGCCCTATCGTGCGTGGGCTTTGACCGGGCAACTTCCGTTTCTCCTCCAACCGTTTTCGTGCTGTTGTGGTTTCTCGACTTTTCCAGTGACTTGAACGTATAAGCAAAGACTGCTAAAATGGGCCATGGCTGCGTAGCGCGCGGCTGACTCAACGCTCAACTAGGGATATACGAGGATACATGGGGGCCCCGGGGAGCAACCTCCGTAGCTGACAAGCCAATCCGTATAGAGCAGCCGTCTACATTCAGCCTGTTTCTACTATCGCTGACACAGCTGAGGTTTGCTCTTCTGCCTCTCGCGCTGGATTCGCTTGCTCTCCGATGTCCATTGTTGAAACATGCGGAACCCCACGTCCTTACCGCCTGTGCTGTCGTCCTGCAACACGTGCTTCTGCAGCAGTTGAAGTGTCATCGTCCCATTCAATGCACCATCTCATTCACTGGGTCCGCCCGCTTGGCATGCAGTAAAATCATGCACGCCCATCCCGGGGCGGACAATCACTCGAACGCCTCTTCCCCGCGCGCCTATCACTGAGCTACCCCATCCGGCCTCATTTCATATCAAAGTCATCTCCGAGCAGATGTTTGAAAACGGTAATTGGATCGGCAGGGCAGGCCAAGCCAGTGCTTTTCCACATCCGCGCGCTGCCCCCAGACGGGGATCATAGAAGCTGCAGCAAGCGTGCGTCCTTCATTCTCGCGTCGCGCACCATCAGCACTCATCAACCACCCGCAGGCTCAGTCTGCCTGTCGCACATCCATGATCGACAGACAGGCGAAATGCAGATGTGCGGTAGATCGACGCCGTCACCCCCTAGACGCGTGTACTGCGTTCCTATTTAGCACCAGCCAGGCGCAACCGAAGCTCGTTCCCTTACACAAGTACAACAGCACGCCCACAGGCCCATCGTATTACTTTCCTCTTCCCTCTTCGCTTACCATGCTGGACGAGAAGGCATCGTCCTGATTGGCCGCTCAGCAAGCATGTTCGGAAAACGGCGTTCCCAGTTGATTGCGGGTTGGGATGATGAGCGCATCTGTTCTATCCGCCGCCCGCCCCGCGCTCCCGCTTTAACCGCCTTGGAGCACAACCCCTTCGCTAGCGGGAAGACACGGGAGCGTGTGCGCCCGCCGCTTTTTTTGTTGCGGCCCTCCGACGCGGTTGATGCAGAGCAGTCTGTTGGGCGGGCGCCAGGCCGTTTCTGGACGCCTTACTATACCTTGCAACCCAATACCCACCGAACGTCGACCGCCATTGCTGCCGTTGCCGAACCGCTCTCGTGATTGGGAAAAACTTTTTCTCCCTGGCCGATCCTCTCCTTGTGAAAGCGTGGGGAAAACATGTGCGTTCGCCGTATGCGGGGATGAGGACAGTCTATCAGCTGCTGGTCGCAGATAAGGTTGTGATAGCTACCAGACGAGTGGGATCTCCCTCTGCTCGCCGTCGAACCTAACTTGCGATAAGGTAATATTGGGACCGGGTTCGACGAACCTTGGCACCTCGGCCGCTGGAAGAGGGGAACCAGCATGGCTGCGAATCCCACATGCAAGGAGCATCGTGCTCTACGCAATCATGGTGTAGGAACCCGTCATGGACCAACTCGTACGCTCTGTGCAGTCCCTTTGCAACGACTGACCTGCGCACGCAACAAGCTAAGCGACAAAACGATGTACGATCAAGCTTTTCTCGTAAAACATGATCCTCCTCGCAGAGAAGATTTGTGTTTCGCGCAGCAGGGCCGAAAAAGCTTCCTGGTCGCTTCTCAGCTGCGACCCACACGAAACCCGACTGCGCCATCGGCAAAAGCCCAGCAATCCTGAACAAACACTCGGAAAAGCTTGAGCATCCTGCTCGCCGTATAAACAAACCAAAAAATTACAACACGTAAAGTAAAAATGGAGGGGTAACAGCTAGCCTCTCGCGTGGCTGGTTCGCCACCACCGACGCACCTTCAACAACGGCAGGACGCCTGGTTGGCATAAAAAAAAAAACATCGGGATGGCTGTGCAAGAAAAGAGCCTCATCAACGCAAGCCCAGCCGCTTCTTTACGGCGATCACCCACTCAACGCTGCTCACGGGCTGAGACAAGCACTCGACTGCCCAGCCTCACATCTCACTCAGACCATGTGCGTCATTGGCCAAGAGCGCTCGGTCTAGCAAAAAAAAGTACAGTTGCATGTAGTATTACCATAGCGCTATACGACTGGTGCCGGTGCGCCCGATGACACCTTTTCCCACAGCTACACGCTTTCCTACTCTACGGCTTTACTGACCCTCCTTGCCAGCCAGTCGAGCCCAAATCGACGCCCTACAGTGGAGTCTTCGGTGCGGCCCCGCCCCAGTGACATCCCCAGCCTGCCCTGCTTCAAGGGGATTGGAGCATCAGCAGAACAACTCGCCCACTCCCACCCCTGCCAATAACCGAAAACCGGCGCCCTCCCATTCGCCACGTCTCAGTGTCTCTCCCCCCCAACACCAAAAATAGCACAGCTACGTACCGATCTCTACCGTTTCCTTCCATTCCGCATGAACAAAGCACACAATCGAACAGTCTCCCCACCGCACCCACACCCCCCCCCCCCCCGGCATTCGCCACTGATCGGCCAGGTCGTCGGGTATGGTCGGATACCCGACCGAAAAAGAGAGTGGAAGCCGACCGATGGGATATGCAGGATGCCTTGCTTTTTCCCTCGTCTCCCCCTTTCGACGGACAAGAAAGAGCCGCGCGCGATCGCCCCTTAAGCGTGCATGGAGCCAAGCGCCCTTCGTATTGCTTTTCCTGCATCTCCGACTTCGCGAATCAAGGATGTTTCTTTCCCTATAGACAAGGCAAAGGATCGTGCGGCCGAAAGGCTCAATTGTCATGCGCCCACGCACGCACGCCCTCACAGACGGGGGTCATACAAGCGAGGGCGAAGGGGCGACGTGTGTGTGTTGTATTGTTGCGTCAACCATGGAATGCAACAAACGATCACGACATCCGGTTCTCCGCCCTGCCGGCATGTACGTACTTTGTAGTGTAGGCTCTCGGCGGCGCTCGCCGTATGCTTTTTGCCAAGGGAAAAGTGTACGGGATGCTCGGTACTCAACTTCATTCCCCGAAGATTCCAGTTGCATGACTGTCTGCCTTCACACGGTGAAATGTTCTTCATGTTAGCTTCACGTTACTTTGCACGTGAGATGTACAAAATAAGGGCTCAGCATTCGTTCAAACGCTCACCTTGATCAATATGATTTAGAGCAAAAGAGTGCAGCTAGCATTAAGTATTTATGATACCGAATCGTCCGCATTCACAGTTCCAGATTAGAAGAAGGTGGATGCAAATAATGACTTTGATTCCCGCTCCGTATGAACACTATTCCTTCCTGATAAAGTGAAAAAGCCCCGGAAACAAATGCAACGCCATAGCAAGATTACTAAAAACCAATGCCCCAAAGTATGTTCGCACGTCGAAAAGGAGTGGACTCCGCGTTCTCTTTCTCTCTTCCTCAAGTCCCAAATACAACACCACATTTCCTCATCACACCACGAAGAGGGCCGCAGAAGATATAATTAGTTGATCCTCGAACCTTCGCATACGTGCTCGCGTTGCATACACCCCGTTGCGCTGTGGGGGAGAAAAACTTGAAAAATGCAAATAATAGGGCCAATCCTCAACATCATGACTTTTTAAGACCGTTTCCTTTGTAGACGCTTTATCACCAACGATACGGGAAGAGGGGAAAAAGCAGGGAACCCGTCTACATGTTCGCCAGCTCATTATCGATCATCTGGTCCAAGAAGACTCTCCTTTCGCCGCTCAGTTGCGTCTGCAACCTCTGCTCGGTGAGAGCCTTCAGCTGCTTCTTGGTGACGTTGTCGAGGTCGACGTCTGCCAAGCAATCCCTGATGGCATGGACAATCTGCTCATCCGATGGCCCGCTGGCCGCGTTGCGGAAGTCCATGTTGCTCGCAGGCCTGCTCTGAGAAAGCGGACTGCGCTGTCGCGGTGCGTTGTATGGCGAGTGTGGCGTACCAAGCAGGTGCTCGTTACCTTGTTGGAATGCTGAGAGCGAGTTCATCGATTGACGTGCCTGGTGCTGGTTCGCGCCGTATGGGGAGCCGCCGTAAGCGTCAGACATGTTGCCCATAGACTGCAGGCGGCTATGTTGGCCACTGCTGTGATCGGGGTTGTCCTGATAGCGACCGTGGTTCGAGTAAGCGCTCTGGCGGTTTTGCATGGCTGCATATGGCCCGGGCGACTGCGGAGGCATATGCATGGTACCACGTTGGCCATTGAAACCAGTGAGGACGGTCGAGGCGGGCTTGACGGACGAGTAGACCGATTGCATGTCGTTCATCTCATATGCGTCATCCTCATAGGGCATCAAGCCCTTCTCGCCGGGAGCAAGACCACGACGGCCAGGAAGGCTGTTTGCTGCCGCATAGTCGTCCCACTTTTGAAGGGGAATGCTGCGTGGATCGAATCCTTCATCTTCCTCAATAGCGACGATCTGCTTCATACCCTTTTCGCCGATGACAACACGAGTGTTGCCCCAAGAGAAGTCATCCTGTTTCCAGAAAGAGTAGACAGGTAGGACCAAGGAATAGATGGGGTAGGCCATGATGTAGATGATCATCCAACCGATGTGCTGCCATTGTCTCTTGATGATGAAGATGATTGCCTGCAGACCGTACACGGCTGCAAGCATGATAACTGAAATCAGTGGAAACTGGCCGTCTTTGGCAGCAACCTTGTAGATCAGGTAGACCAGGTAAGCGCAGGTAGCGGGCAGGATGATGGTTCCGAAGAGGTCGACGAAGACGACAAAGCGCATGGAGAAACAGCAGAAGCCGCAGAGATCCTTGAGCCAGACCAACTCAGCCAAGTTGTGAATAGTAGAGTTGATCCAACGACGTCTCTGAGAGAGCAAAACGCTGAAGGTCTCAGGTGCCGCTGTTTGAGCGTACGCATCCGGAACGAACTTGAAGGACATGCTCGGGAAATGTTTGGTCATGATAGTCGTGAGATAACGATCCTCACCAAGAGAAAGGAGATTCTTCTTGTGGAGCGTGTCAACATCGCAGTCGGCGTAGTCATTGATGACCTTGTCGGAGATAATCAAGGGTTTGCCCTTGTCCGCAGTTCGCAAACGGTACATGCAGAAACTAAACTGGTTAGATAGCGAACTGTTCGGATTGTGCAAAGGGACTTACCATCCAGGCAAACATGTGACGCTGCCGAACAAACTCTCGAAAGCTTTGGCCAAGTGATGGGAAATGTAGTACTCGTAGACCTGAATCATTGTCCACCAACTGCGTTCCTCGTTTTCCAAGCTCGTTTCACCGCAAATACCAATGATCCTAGAATCGTTGGCGCAACTGGCGACAAGGCGGTTGAGAGAATCTTCCCTGACCATGGTATCGGCGTCGACCATGAGAACGTACTCGTAAAGTTCGGGGTCCACACCGATAATGTTATTGATTTGATGGAACATCTCCAGCTCCAGTGGGGACATGGGAGCACGGTGGTGAACGCGATTGAGAAACTGCATCAAAAGAATTTGAGAGTCACGCTTGCCACGGTTTCCTGGCTTCGACTTCTTCTGCTCGGACTCCTTGCCAACCTTGACGACAACGAGGTACGGCACCACGTTGCCCTCATACTCGTAGAGACCAGAGTAGACCTTGCCGTAGTTGAGCTGCTCGGCACCACGACCGACAGACTTGAAAGGAAGCGCAGGAGGGTCCACCTTGGGGTCAACTCCAAGGATATCCAGGACGATCTTGGGAGTAGGTCTGTCGTTACCGCCACCGACAATCATTCCATCGCAAATAACACAGATGAGCTTCCGCTTGTTATCGTAGGCCAGAGCAGTAAGCGAATCGAGACCCTTTCGAAGCTGATCCTCACCCTCAGTGTAAGCCGGGACCTGGCAGATAACGAACTTGTCTTGTGCCGCCGGCCTTCTCTTTGATCCAAGTTGCAGTGCTGACAAGAATTTGATGAGAATGACGGCACAGAGCATGATCGTGAAGGCCAGGAGGATGTAGTTGTTGACTTGACAACGAGCCGTTTTACGGAAATCCGTCTCGCCGACGTAGAACATATTGTCTATGCACTGGAAGTTTGGCAGGCGCACGCTGTCGTCCAGCTGGTTCCATTCGTCGGTGATATCTCCTCCAGGGTTGTTCTTGAAGAGATTCTCGACCTTGCTGTCCAAATACTCATAGGTCGAGTCTCCGTCCATCTCGTCCTGGGTGTAGAAGTAGTTCGTTAAGTCGTACACTTTGTCGTCGATAATGGCCCACTGGCGTTGGATGTTTTCGCCTTGATTCTTGATCTTGCTCTTGCTCCACACAAGCGAGCCTTTGTAGTATTCCTTCATCTTCGGCAAGAACTTCTTTGTGTACCAGTCTTCCTGGTGCAGAGCAGTACTTGTGTCAGGCATGAGACGTGGGCCAGAAGTGTGGACAGCAGTGGGACTGTCCGTGGTAGCGGTGGTATCGTTGAAACGCAAAGCGCCAATGGTGTCGTTGATCTTGAGATTAGGGCAAGCGAGAGCAACAGGAGGGACGATGTACGCATCCAGATTCTTTCCCATCAGCGGTTCCATGTTGGAGGTCGTGACATCGTAACCCGTGCGGTCACTGTGCTGGAGTCTCCAAAATTTCGAAATATCGTAGACTTTACCGTGATGGCTGACGTAAAAGTCAGATTTACTCTGGTGATAGCTGACTTCCTTCTCGTTCCAAGCTTTGTCAAAATTGGGGCAAAGAAGCCTGCCGAACTCGATAATGTAGAAGACGACAAAGCCGTTCAGGAGGAGAATGAGTAAAACAAGGACAAGCTTCTCTCTCCATGCCTGTCTGACATCCGGACGCTTCATGCGACCCACGTGCGTGAGCAAGAAAGACGGAATCCACCAGGTGAGTGCCCAACAGAAGCCAACCCAAATGCGCCGAGAGGCGGAAATAGGCTGCTCGGTGACGACCTTGTTGTCGCCAATCTCCTCGTCGCCATAATAGGTGACGCCATGAACATCATCACCCTTGTTTCCAAGACCGTAGTCACCACGGCTGAGGTTGGCGTGTGCTGACATTTGCGTCTGAGCAATGGACCTGGCGTCCGCAGTGCTGCGGGGTCCCTGGTGGACAGATGGTTGGACTGACAGTAAGTTGTCCCTGCTGCCCTGGAGGGTAATTTCGTCTCCGCCATACTGCTGAGGGCCGAAAAAGCCACTTCCAATGCTGGGTTGGTGGACGGAGTAGCCACTGTCAAGAGCACCAGAGCCCATCATGCCGCCCATTCCAGCCATGATGCCGACTTCAGGGCCCTTCATGTCGCGCATGCTTTCAGCTTCCCACCAGGCTCCCTCGCGGATCCAGACACGTTCAGTGCCCAGAATGACCTCGCCGTTGGTCCACCCGCGCTCCATGACCCAGCTTTCGACGCCTTCACGGCCATCCAAGCATCCAAGAGGCGCATATCTCTGGACAAACTCCTCGTAGTCAAAGTCGGCGGTGAAGTCGAGGTTCCGGTTCCGACGATTAGCCCATTCCGGCAGACGCCAGGAGCGAAGCTGACGGGAGATAGCGGCGGCCGACCAGTTGGGAGTAGAGGCGTTATTTTGCAAAGTAGAAGGTCCATCATCGGTAGGGTGGAGCGAAAGGTGGAACCATACTCTGCTACTGCTGATAACAGTAGGGAGGTCGAACCTGCCACTCTTGCCCAAGACAACACCTTGGCCGGAAATCGGCATAAGCAGCTTCTTAAGGAAACTGTCCTCCTCGGCTTCGAGGGCAACTTTCTCGAGAACAGCCTCTCTGGTGTCGCGCTCCTGCTCAAGCTCGCGAGCTGCTGCGCTATCCGCAATGCCCAAGTCAGCCGAACACTCCTGAACCGCCGACTTCATTTCGCGGAGAACAGAAGAGCCGGCTGGCTCCATGGGCACACCATCTTCCTTCATTTCGGCGTTGATGCCTTCTGAATCATCGAAGACAGTGCGAAGAGCCACCGCCTTGCCGAGATCGCTCGACGGGACCTCAACCACAGTGATGCTGACCGAGTCCCCATCGTCGTCTCCTGAGTCGGGTGTAGGAGCTCCGGACCGGTCATCGTCGCTATTGCTTGATGATCCGATGTTCTTGATCCCGCGCAGTTCCGAGCGAATGGCGTCGTTCGCTTTCGCGATGACCCAATCAACGATGGCCTCGTACAGACCACTGATTAGAACCTGCCTTTCCAAGGTGTCCAACTTCTTCTTCAGAACGTCAGGGTCGATGTCGAGGAGATCAGCGAACTCCAGACAGACTCTGTCAAGGACCTCTTCATCGACGAGGAAACCAAGAGTATCTCCAAGCTTCAGAACACCGGCCAATGCACAAAGGAGATCGCGTTGGCTTTTGCCCTTGATGCCGATCTGCTTCAGGTTCTCGCGCCAGTCTTCTGCCGCCGCAGTATCATCGGCAGTGGGAAGATATGAAGGAGGATAGTAGGTGCCCGACCTCTTGAGAAGCTCGTAGTCGGAGTTCGGCTTGAGTTCGAGCGTCTCCTTCTCTTGTTGAGAGGCGGTGGCCAAATTGAGATAGTAGAAGACGTCAAAAGCGCGGTACCCGGCCTGTGCCGGGACATCGACCAAACCTCTTTTAGTGTCGATTCCAGCAGTTGAAAGAGAGAGCGTAGATCCCGTAATTGCGCCCTCGAGGTTCAAATTGAAGGTCGCAGCGAGGGAAGAGTGGCGGGGCAAAGACGCGTTTTGGGGAGTGACGCAGTGGGTGAAGGCGCGGAGGACGTTGAGGGAGGTGTAGAAACTTGATGGGACGGAGAGAGGCAGTGCGGACACGAAGGGGGCTAATAGAGAAGGAGTCGAGTCGTGCAGAGATCTAAGCGGTCCATGTCAGAGTTGGTTAGCAAGTGAGGGCTTGAGTGCGACTTACCCTAGCACGATACAGCCGTCCTCTGCTCTCCTGCGGGCGTGTTCCCAGGCCTTGCGCCCAAGTTCCACATCCACGGTTCCTCCAAAGCGGCCGTCCGGGCCGACCTCCCCGGCGGTTACCCAAGTGTTTACGACCAAGCTCGTGCTGGCCTCGAGGTAGTAAGGCTCGCGCTGAGCGTAGGCGGTGTGCAGAGCATTGAGAAGCGTACTTGTCGAGACCTGGTGCGAGGGATTCTGTTGACCCGGGCGCGGCGTCGAGTTCGACAAGGAGGAAAATGTCGACATACGGCTGTAGGCCGCCATGGCGAAGGCGAGGGCTGGCTGCCTCTGGGAAGGGGATGGAGGCTGGGAGCCGCACACAGGCTATGCGGGGTGACGGTGCCGGCGCGGGCAGTGGTCTGTGGAAGTTGGAGTGAGGATGCTCAGATGTGCAGGTGTTTGGCAGTGGCACGTCGGGACATCAAGTTGTAGCGACGGTGGGAATGTTGGTTCGATCGACGGCGGAGCGCGCTGCAAGCCCAGCGGGTGACGAGAGCAGAGCGCAGGCGAAGGCGGAAAACACACAAAACGAGGGAATGCGAAGAGCGACCGTGGAAGATTGAGGGATCAGGGAGGGCTGCAGGAGCACTTCAGAGCCGCAGCGAAGGCGAATTGGTGGTGTTCAACGACACGGTCTCGCCGCCGGGCGGACGAAAGCAAGAGGCCGGCCAGAAGTGGGCAAGTGGATCTCACGTCCCCCCTGTGACACTGCAACCCTCCCGGGGTCTAAACTTAGTACGAAGACCGGCCTAGCGCAGGTCAACACGAGCTCATCGCGTCACTCAATTCAAAACAGTCCACGCCCGCCTGCATATTTCACTTGTAATCATGGTGAATTTACGCCCTCACCCCCGTGTGCCGCCGCGAGCCTCACGCCGGCCGCAATATGTTGCTCGACGGGCGACTTTCCCCGTGTCGTGACGCGTCGAGGTGAATCCGGATCTGCAGCCTCTCCCGCCCCCCGGCCGCTTCGCCTGCGGTGTTGCCGGGGTGAGCGGGCAGGATGGCGGGCTGCTCGCCTCGGCGACTGGCGGTGGATGCGCATGGAAACACAGGCGCACATCCGTGCAGAAGGGGGCTGTCACCGGGCGGATGAGGCATTTTGCTCACTACTTGGTCCTCGCACTCTGGGCGTGCGAGGTTGGGCGGCCAGAGTGACCAGCCGCGAGCGGCTGGTAGCGCTGCCAGCGAAAAGATGATCGTCTTCCCCGGATTTCTTCATTTGGCTGCTGGCCCGCCGCTCTTTTACGCAGGAGTGCCCGGGGCCGCGCTGTTATTAATTTTCGGGATTTCAGCGGGCGCATGAAATAAAACGGCTCAACGTCACGGCCGCTGGCCAGGTTGTGGCAATTCGTGATTCTCGTGTGGCCCGTCGGTCATCGCGCTAAGAATAGACTTAAGCAGCGATAGGGGGCGCTGGATACGATCCACCTTAGCTGCATTGGCAGCAGTCCAGTGCATGTTTCGCCTCTCTACCCTTGGACGCCCGACCCGTCTTCTCAACACCACCACCGCCCGCCGCTGCCGCCATACCTCAGCGACGGCTCTTATCCCCTTCGTTTGGTTGTGATTGTGCTCTCCATTCCTCTCGTTCCACGCTCGCTTCCCCCCCGGGTGCCGCTCCAAGCCGAGTGCATTCCACGCACTTCGCGCGCCGGACTCTCCCCACCACCGCTTCGCCTCGACATTTTCCAACACGTGCTGCCGCCGCGACGTCTTCTGCGCCTGCACCCAAACCAAGTCTCCCGCATATCTAGTTCCGCCCTCCCACTCCCAGGGACGAGGTCGCAACCATGGCGGGGCTCAACTCCATGGGCAGTAACGCCCAGTTCGCCCAGGCTTCCCTACCCTCATTACCAGCGCACCTGCAGTCCGACACCCATTTGACCGCTCATCTGGCAAGCCGCTTCCATGCCCACCATCCCACCGCCCAGCTGTCGTCGCATGCCGTCATCTCGCTCAACACCTACTCGTCGTCCGCCCATGGCCCCGACGGCGGGAGGGAGGGCAGCGCCATGGCTGTCACCCAGGATCTGGCCAAGCGCGCCTGGGCCAGGCTAGGACATCGCAGCGAAAACCAAGCTGTTGTCTTTCTGTGAGTTCTCTCGTGCATGTCACGGTCAGGGTGGATTGGTTAGCTCTGTCAACTGTCTAACATTGCCTTTTCAGTGGTGAATCTGGCGCTGGCAAGACGACGCTCCGGTGCCATCTCCTATCTGCGCTTCTTTCCTACTCCTCCACACCTCTTTCTGCCAAGTTGTCATACGCCTCATTCGTCTTCGATACCCTCACAAGCACGAAATCGCTCACTACTCCCATTGCTTCCAAGGCCGGCCTCTTCCTGGAGCTGCAATATGACACTACCTCTTCCACACATCCGATGTTGATCGGTGGTAAGATTCTGGACCACAGGTTGGAGAGGAGCAGAATTGCATCCGTGCCGACTGGAGAGAGGAGCTTTCACGTCCTATACTATCTGCTTGCTGGCACGAGCCCAGCAGAGAAGGAACACCTTGGCCTCAATGTTGGCATGGGTGAAGCTGGCAGCAGAATCTCTACTGGTGCCAAGCGATGGAGGTATCTGGGTCATCCGACCCAGATGAAGGTTGGTGTAAACGATACCGACGGCTTCCAGCAGTTCAAGAATGCCTTGAGGAAGCTCGAGTTTCCCCGCAGTGACATTGCGGAGATCTGCCAGATCCTCGCTGCGATTCTGCACATCGGAGAGCTCGACTTTGTCACCGGCAAGTCCACCGCACCCACCGGTGATGACAGTGGCGGGTACTCGCATGAGGGTGGAGAGGATGTCACTGTCGTCAAGAACAAGGGCGCTCTTCAGATCGTTGCCGCCTTCTTGGGTGTGCCCCAGGAGGATCTGGAGATCAGCCTTGGATACAAGTCTAAGACGCTTCACCGCGAGCGTGTTACCGTCATGTTGGACCCTAAGGGTGCCCGCCAGAACGCTGATGAGCTTGCTCGTACATTGTATTCGCTGCTCGTCGCCTACGTCATGGAGACCGTCAACCAAAGGATCTGCGCAGCGGAAGAGTCTGTGGCCAACACCATCTCCATCGTCGATTTCCCTGGTTTCCAGCAAGTTTCCGCCACAGGATCCGTCCTCGATCAACTGCTTAATAATGCTGCAAACGAGTGCTTCTACAACTATGCTCTGCAAAACTTTTTTGAGAAGCAGGAGGAGTTCCTCTCGGCTGAGGAAGTCAGCATCCCGCAGACCAGCTATTTCGATAACTCGGATGCAGTCAAGGGTCTGTTGAAGCCCGGTGTCGGCCTTCTCAGCATTCTGGATGATCAGATGAGGCGTGGAAAGAACGATGCGCAGTTCTTGGAAGCCTTGAGGAAGCGGTTCGCCAACAAGAATCCTGCCATCATTGCCGGTAGCGCCACCACTATTGTGCCTGGCAGCAACTTCGCCACGCACAACGCGTCCGCGGCCTTCACGATCAAGCATTTTGCTGGTGAAGTCGACTACCCCGTCGAGGGCTTGCTGGAGGAGAATGGCGACATCATTTCGGGTGACATGTTGAACCTCATCAACAACACTCGGAGCGATTTCGTCCGCGAGCTTTTCCACCAGGATGCTCTCAACACGGTCGTTCACCCGAAGGAAAGGACTGCCGTTGTCCAAGCATCGGTCAGCTCCAAGCCTACCCGCATGCCCAGTATGGCGAAGAGAAAGGGCGACCGCCCGGCACGATTTGGCTCGGTTCGTAGGCCTGCCGAGGATTCCGACGATGATACCCGCAGCGAAGTGTCTAGGTCGAACAAGCGCAAGGCAGCTGCCGGCAAGCAAGCTGGTGCTGCTGGCCAATTCTTGGTCTCGCTAGAGAACATTACGAAGTCAATTGCCGTCTCGGATACAAACCCTTATTTCGTTTTCTGTCTGAAGCCCAATGACAGGCGCATTGCCAACCAATTCGACAGCAAATGCGTGCGGTCTCAAATTCAAACGCTGGGTATTGCCGAAATCAGCCAGCGTCTTCGCAACGCTGATTTCAGCATTTTCCTTCCTTTCAGCGAGTTCCTCGGCCTTGCTGAAGCTGATACCGTCATTGTTGCAAGTGAACGCGAAAGGGCAGAGATGATCTTAGACGAAAAGGGCTGGGCCTCTAATGAAGCAAGAGTCGGTGCTACTGGCGTTTTCATCAGTGAACGTTGCTGGCTAGAAATAGCCAACATTCCTGATGTTGTCGCTGCTGGCGGCAGCCGCTACCTGGGCGGAGACACTGATGCGGGAAGCGGCGACGGATTACTAACTCCTGGTGATGCTACAAGAGGCTATGGTGATTCTCGTGTGCATCTGATTGGGGGCCAGACTCCGTCACCGGGACAGATGTACCATGACGAC
Source organism: Botryosphaeria dothidea (assembly GCA_011503125.2). Classification (NCBI taxonomy): domain Eukaryota; kingdom Fungi; phylum Ascomycota; class Dothideomycetes; order Botryosphaeriales; family Botryosphaeriaceae; genus Botryosphaeria; species Botryosphaeria dothidea. The sequence continues at coordinate 2,808,594 of WWBZ02000073.1, forward strand.
AAGGCAAGCTATTTCGGCAGTCGCGAACTGGATGCTCGTTCGGAAGCTGGCGCATCAGCGATCAACGGCGGAGACATGTTCCGCAACCTGGAGACTCGCGAACAAATGGCGGAGAAGGGCAACGAAATCAAGATGGAAGAGGTTGAAACGCATAAGGAATCCGGAAGCCGTAAGAGGTGGATGTTCTTTGTCAAGTGCCTGACTTGGTGGACACCAGACTGGGCCATTCGAAAGATCGGCAGGATGCCTCGTCCTGATGTGCGAATTGCCTGGAGAGAGAAACTGGCCATCAACATGCTCATCTGGCTTTTGTGCGCCTTCGTCATCTTCTTCATGATTGGTTTCCCCGCGCTCATTTGCCCCACTCAACACGTCTACTCGGAATCGGAACTCACATCATACAACGGAAAGAACGGCAAGGGTTCGTATGTGGCTATTCGTGGTATTGTCTACGATCTTGGGGCCTTCATGCCTGTTCACTACCCAAGTATCGTTTCCACTACTTCATTGAAGAAATATGCTGGCAAGGACGCCACAAACCTCTTCCCGGTCCAAGTTTCCGCTCTTTGCAATGGCAAGGATGGTGCTATCAACCCGGCTGTTCAACTCGACTACAAGGGACACAATTATACTAGCAGCGACAACACCGTAAGCACCACGGACGATAATGCTAAGTACCACGACTTCAGGTGGGCTACCAATGATAGTCGGCCTGATTGGTGGTGGGAGCAGCAGACCTACATGAAGGCCAACTACATGAAGGGTCGTGTCGGTTACAGCGCCCAGTATGTCAAGACTTTGGCTAAGAAGCAGAATTCGGTCGCCATCTTGAACGACAAGGTTTACGACTTCACCTCATATCTTATTGGTGGCCGCAATCCACAATTCCCCTGGTACTACAATGACTCCAAGACTGGAATCGATTCGAACTTCATGGACGACCAAACGGTTCAGCTCTTCCAGACCAGGTCTGGACAAGATATCACCAAGTATTGGGATGCACTGAACTACAACACTACAATGCGGAACAATATGCAGGGCTGTCTAGACTATCTCTTCTACGTCGGTGACGTTGACACGCGTAACTCCACTAGGTGTCTGTTCGCCAAATGGCTGCTGCTCGCTATCTCGATTCTCCTGGTCAGCGTCATCGCCTTCAAATTTCTGGCTGCTCTCCAGTTCGGAAAGAAGAACGTACCCGAAAACCTCGACAAATTCGTCATTTGTACCGTCCCTGTGTACACCGAAGATGAAGATTCACTTCGTCGTGCCATTGATTCTGCGGCTCGTATGAAGTATGATGACAAGCGCAAGCTTCTCTTCATCGTCTGTGATGGTATGATTATCGGACAGGGCAACGATAGGCCAACACCTAGGATCGTGCTCGACATCTTGGGCGTGTCCGAGGCCGTCGACCCCGAGCCATTGAGCTTTGAGAGTTTGGGAGAGGGCATGAAGCAACACAACATGGGCAAAATATATTCCGGTCTGTACGAAGTGCAAGGTCACATCGTTCCGTTCGTCGTTGTCGTCAAGGTTGGCAAGCCGTCCGAGGTCCAGAAGCCTGGTAACCGTGGTAAGCGTGATTCCCAGATGGTCCTCATGCGCTTCCTCAACCGCGTCCACTACAACCTGCCGATGACGCCGATGGAACTCGAAATGCACCACCAGATACGGAACATCATTGGAGTCAATCCAACCTTCTATGAGTTCCTGCTTCAGATTGATGCCGATACTGTCGTCGCACCGGATGCCGCCACTCGATTCATCGCCTCCTTCCTCCACGACACCCGCTTGATTGCTGTCTGTGGTGAAACGGCACTCAGCAACGCCAAATCGTCATTCGTCACCATGATGCAAGTCTACGAATACTACATCTCGCACAATCTTACGAAGGCCTTCGAGTCCCTCTTCGGTTCCGTTACCTGTTTGCCCGGTTGTTTCTCCATGTACCGCATTCGTGCTGCTGAGACCGGAAAGCCTCTCTTCGTCAGCAAGGAAGTCGTTGAGAACTACGCCGTCAACCGTGTTGACACTCTGCACATGAAGAATCTTCTCCATCTCGGTGAGGACAGATACTTAACTACGCTGTTGCTCAAGCACCATGCCATGTTCAAGACCAAGTACATTATGCGTGCTCACGCTTGGACTATTGCTCCTGATAGCTTCGCGGTTTTCCTGTCTCAACGTCGTCGTTGGATCAACTCTACGGTGCACAACCTTATGGAACTCATCCCGCTCCAACAGCTTTGCGGTTTTTGCTGCTTCAGTATGAGATTCGTCGTCTTCCTTGATTTGCTGTCGACCATTGTCCAGCCCGTCATCGTCGGATATCTCGTTTACATGATCGTTCTTCTGGCAACGCACCCCGACACCGTCCCTATTATGACTTTCATCCTTCTCGGTGCCATCTATGGTCTGCAGGCTATTATCTTCATCCTGCGCCGCAAGTGGGAGATGATTGGTTGGATGATCATTTACATTTGCGCCACACCTATCTTCTCTCTCGGTCTGCCTCTGTACGCCTTCTGGCACATGGATGATTTCTCCTGGGGTAACACTCGTATTGTCACTGGTGAAAAGGGTCAGAAGATCGTCGTTTCCGACGAAGGCAAGTTCGATCCCAACAGCATCCCGAGGAAGAAGTGGGAGGAGTACCAGGCCGAGCTCTGGGAGGCTCAGACCCAGCGCGACGACCGCTCCGAGGTCTCCGGCATGTCGTATGGCACCAAGTCCTACTGGGGTGGCAATGGCGCTGGCTCCGAGTACGGCTACCCGCCTTCACGCCCGATGTCTCACCTCGAGCCGCCGATGCGCTACAACAACAACAACTCGCGCATGTCGCTTGCACACTCGAACTATGGTGGCTACAATGATGGAATGGAGATGGCTGACATGCATGGTCCCCTGCCGAACGAGGACGCGCTGCTTGCAGAGATCAGGAACATCTTGAGCACAGCAGATTTGATGACCGTGACGAAGAAGAGCATCAAGGCGGAGTTGGAGCGCAGGTTTGGAGTCAACTTGGATCCGAAGAGGCAGTTCATCAGCAGTAAGTTACAGCACATCCTTTTAACATGAGATCCATACACTGACGCGTGTTCCACAGGTGCTACGGAGGCTATCCTCAGCGGTCAAATGTAATTCTATCTGCGGTGGGAAAACTGTTTGCTTTTCTAGCTAATTGGCGCTACCTTTGTTTTTCTCCGCTATTTAATGCATTGCCGCGACAACTAAAAAGGGATGACGAAGTTTTGTGTTTGGGCTAGCTGCTCTCTTTTTTTCGATCTATACTGGTTTTTTGTAACGACGAAGTGGTAATGGTGCTGGCAAAGTAAATGAGACGATCACACGCGCACACAAGTTTCTTGTTTGGAGTTGTCTGCTGCATCTTTTCTGTCAATATCGTTGTTCAGCATTGTTATCGAAATAATCATAGTACTGCTGATGTGTGGGAGGGTCTTTGGCGTTCTTTTTGGTTAGATCTTTTCTGCTTGGGTCGTCGTTCTTTTGGCATTATTTGCCGTGTTGGCCAGGGGGGTGTCAGGGGGTATGGTGGAAATGGGGGGAGATTTAGTCAGTAGTAAAGTAAGCTCGTTCATTTTTACACTGTCTCCGGCCTTCTACGCATGGTGTGATCTTCTTTGGCCATGGCTTTCGTGGAATGGAGGAGGGTGTCAGAAGTCTGAAACTGCTACGAGAGATCCAATGCGCTTGGGCTTGGCTGTGATGCGCGACTGGACGGTCTCAGCTCAGCCTGACGACGATGAATCTCGACCATGCGGATGGTGGTCTAGACGCCGTCTTGGATGTGTTGCAGGGAGGCGGTGCGGATGATCTTGGTCTGTCCAGTGTGCGTTTCTAGCATCCACACTTGCTTACTGGAAGCGCGCGGTCATGGCTTGCGCGGCCGGGCTGGGCAGACGCTGACGTGGGTGGCGGGAAATTTCACGGTTGGTCAGCTGATGGTTGTCATCACCGACATATTGGCTTAGTGATGAGGGGAGTGCGTATGTCTTGTTGGTGATTTGCATGTTTTTGGATGAATGCTGAAGGGGAACGCTTTGGACGCGTGTGTGCATAGGAGGGAGTGGTTGAATTTGAGAGGACGGCTAAGCTTTGCTTTGCTGTCGATTAGAAGCAAGCACCTCGAGTCGGTTCTCTGCCTTAGCCTTCTATCTAAACGAGTGCTCGTATGTAATAAAACGAGCGGTGGTATGACCGATCCTCTCTAATTAAGCAGAAGTAGGTCTCATAGCACGGTAGGACCTTAGTAATGTAATATCTACTCTAAGTAGAGCTACGAGCCTTACGCGCTAGACTGAGTCATCTACTGCTGATTCTACCTGATGCTTCACCCTGTGACGGATATGTATGGCATGGCAGGTGCTCTGCTGGTGCTCTCCGACGTTCATGGTTTTAAGCAGCCGTTCACTGCAGCGCCGAATCATTCAACAGGCAAGTAGGTTATATATTGAGTTCAAAGCCAGGACTATGAAGTACTGGGGTGCTTGGGATTGTTGGAAATTACATTTGACGAGCTCCTTTGATTTAATATATGTACATAACGTTGGATAAAAAAAACATGACCACGCCAAAAAATCGACCCCAAGCTACGGCGCCGGGAGAGGGCCCCAGGGACTCTCCTAGGCCCAGCGAGACTCGAAATACCACTTAGAGCAGCTGCAGCCGCGTTGTAGTTAATGTAGAAGCCGCAGGAAGGGGCGAACAGCCCCCTCCAGTGACCACCTCTACCCAACCATAGCGCACCCCCAACAAACCGCAGAACACTCAGTACAGCGTAGAATACGTTGAAAGAGCCTCAAAAACAGCAGACACCCTCCTCTAAGCCCTACAAGCATCCGCTGGCCTCCCTTCAGTCCTCTCTAGCTAGGTAAAAAATTTTCTCGACATTGCCAAGACAATCTTCTAGGATCATATTACTATCTACCAGGAGGCGACCACCAAGGAGCCAGGCCTTAAGGATATCCTCAAGGAGGTCCAGCAGGTCCAGAAGGCAGTCAGCCAACTCCAGACTACTCCCACGCCCGCAGTACCTAGCTGGGCTAATATTGCAGCCCGAGTAGCCCTAAAGCCCCCTACCCCCCTAACTACTACTAAGCTTACCCTATACTTCCCGGATAAGACTAATAGACAGGAGGTTACTAACCTTACTAACGAGGCTATTATTAAGAAGATCTAGGCAGGGAAAAGCCTAGCTTATAAAAGAGTACTATGTAACGAGCGGGCCTCTACCTCTAAGGATCCAAACACCAAAGAGGGTGGAAACCTGTCGAAGGGTTTTCCTTGAGTGGGTACAAGAAGAGGTACGTGAGAAACGAGTAGACGACTGAAGACTGAGCACTGCGTGCGAAGGCCTTGTTACCAATAGAGTCCAAATTCTATTGCGAAGTTGACCACGAAGGTCAAAGCTATCTAAGGAGTGTGGTTTATATATACGTAGGAGATTGTCTACAATCTATGTGCTCAGTTAATAGAGCGCGATCAGTTAGCCTTGGCAACTAATCGAGGGTTACTAACTGAGCGTACCAGCTCAGTTAGCTCTCTCTGCTCAGTTGGCCTTGGCAACTAAGCGGGTGGGTCCAACTGATCGCGAGAGTCACGTGACCTCGGATCCTTATGACTCCGACTTCTGTTGTTCCCTGCGGGGCTGATCCTCAACTTCCTTAACCTGTGGAGGCTGCGCCGTAACATACTAGCGGCTAAGAAGCTCCCTAGTAGAGACGTTAAGCTCTTTATACCTAATACTTAGACTAGAGCAGCCCTCCTCTAGGATTAGAAATAGACTATAGGACTAGGTAGGGAAGTCCGTTCTAACTAGCAGCTCTACTCAGTACTAGTCTATAACGTCCCCCTTAAAGATATTAATACTAAGGACCCCTAGGCCGCCTAAACCCTTTAGAATTAGAACCTATCCCTATATCTAGGACTACGTATTAGTAAGCTAGCCTAGCTAAAAAGAAAGCTCCTAGAGGGGAAGACGTACTTAGCTATTATCCTTAGTACTATAGACCCCGAGGTAGCTAACTAGATTATTACTAAAGGACTTATTAGTAACTATACTCTCTATATAGTAGAGTACTATAGTATAATCTTTATAGTAACTTAGTACTTTAAGTACTAGGATTATAGCTATATCTCTACCTACTATAGAAGGGAGAATAGGTACGGCTAGTTGTTAGAGTCTGAAGCCTTAGGATCAAGCCTCAGAGGATCATCGGCAGATCACGTGACGCCAAGCCTTTCTTGTATATAACTTTTCTCTTTCTTCTACGACTTCTCCTCTTTCTCCTTAAGTCTAGCTTAACGTACATAGCGCAATATACCTTTTAGCGATCATCCTGAGGTTGAGCCCTGACATTAGCTAGACTTCCCATATTAGACTTACTGGACATCGGATTACTGGCACAGTCGCGCACTGGAATCACTGGAATCACTGGAATCACTGGAATCACTGGAATTACTGGAACCACTGGAATCACTGGAATCACTCGATATGAGTCCTCAAGAGCATGGACAAGAGCTACAGGCTCAAGAGAACCAAGAAACGAAGCGGTTACTACTACAAATGATGGCACGAATGGATACTCTTACCCAAGAGGTTATACAGCTTAAGGAAGAGAAGGAGGAACTCTTGAAGGTGGGAGGCGCCCAAACCCCTTCCACATAACCCTTAGGGGAGGCTGGAAGGGAGGCTGGAGAAAAGGAGGCTGGGGTGGCCGGAATTTCCTCGGACCCCCCTACCCCTAAGTCAGGACCTACCAGCCACCACACCAAGATAGGCCCCACGAAGAACCTCGGCCCTCTCGCCGAGTTTTCGGGTAATAGAGAAGAACTCGAGCCTTGGATTGCCTAGGCTCAAGCTAAACTCGTCGTGGACTACACGAGTTGCACTGAAGCTACGAAGTTTTTTATGCTTCACAATCGGCTTAGGGGCGAAGCAGCTCGTTAGCTACAGCCCTGGGTACAAGCTAGCACCAACACGACTAGCATGACTGCTCAGTGCCTACTAGATCAGCTACGCCTATCATTTAGCGACCCCTATGTGCACGAGAAAGCCCAGCGTAAGCTCCATAAGCTGCGCCAAACCAATAAGCCTTTCATAGAGTACTTTACCGAATTCCGCAAGCTCGTACTAGAGGCGGGAGGCACCAACTAGCCGGACGAGATCCTTAAGGCCTACCTAGAAGCAGGGCTAAACTAGGAGCTCTAACGAAGTATAATCGGCCTTGGAAGCACAAGCCAGTCCTTTAAGGACTACTATACCGAGCTGAAACGTATTAGTAACCAACTAGAAGCCTTTAACCTAAGGAACATAGGACAGAAGCCCCAGCAGGCCTGGTAAAAAGACTAGTAGCGTGGTCAAAACAAGGTTAGCTCGGCAGGGTCCACTAGCAGGCAGTTAGGGCCCAAGCTAAAGCCGACCACGCCCCAGTAAGATAAAATAGACTAGGAACCCACAGGGCCTGCAAGGGCCGCCCAAGGACGTCGTATTAAGTAGGTAGACGAACAAGAGATGTAGAAACGTAAGGATAAGGGTCGTTGCCTACGCTGTGGCGACTCTAGGCATAGGGTTGCCTAGTGCCCATGGCTGCCGCCAAGGAGGCCAGTAAGGCTTGCAAAGCCTACCCAATAGGAGGGACACGTGGGACCGGAACTAGAAGACTTAGAGGACGAGCCCTCCTCCTAGCAGTCGGAAAACTAAAAGCTCCTATCGAAAATCGCAGGCAGGAGCCTATAGTAGAGGAAAAGTAGGAAGTGCGGAACGAATGGCACAAGCAGTAGTGTAAGCTCGAACAAGATTTACTCCTTACCCTAGTTATAATTAATAAAGAGTCTTTTAGTAAAGCTCTCGCCGATACTGGTTGTGAATTCTACGCTGTTATAAGCTACGGTTTTGTGTTGCAGTTCCCTCGGGAACTTGCTGAATGCGCAGCATATCCTTGCGTGCCTAGGGAGAGAAAACGAAGATGTAGAAGACTCTGATTTCTGAAGGTAGTAACTACGGTGGCTTAAATACATAACTGTTGGGTACAAATTGGGTAGAGTTAAGGTAGTAATTGGGCAGATATTGGGCAGTAATCGGGTAGAAATATCGTGCTTAGAGCACGTTGGGTAGTAGTTAGGTATCATCGCTCAGCACAGATTAGTTTGGGTATATCTGATCAGTATTGATGCCTGAACCGTTACATTTTGCTAAACACTGCAACCTCCCGCGTATAAAGATCTTCCTAAGGATACTAGACGGACTTACACCTATAGGATAGAAAATAGACGAGGTTACCTGGGCCGAAGTAGACATTGGAGGCCACCGCCAGAAGCGCATGTTCTTCTACATCGTGCCTAGGCTTTCCGGTTGCGACCTAATGTTGGGAAGCCTATGGATAGTACAGGAAAAAGCGGTACTCGATCAAAGTAAACGGACTATTACCTTTAAGGACACAGGGCTAGTAGTAAAATAAGCAATAGATCTCCCTAGCCCTTAGGGCAAGCTTATCGGAGCCTCTACCTTTAGTTACCTCTTAAAGAACCGAGAAAAGAAAGGGTACTAAGTCTTTATAGCGAGCCTAGCGGACATTAATAAGGCTCTTTAAGAGAAACCCCCTACGGATACTTAGGCCCGGCTACCTAGCTAGGTGAACCCTCGATAGACACGCCTATTTAATAAGAAGAAGGCAGACAAACTCCCACCGCACCGGCCTAGAATTAACTACTAAATCGAATTGGAAAAGGATAGCAACGGCAAGACACCGGACGCCCTATAGGGACCCCTATATAATATGTCCCGTGACGAGCTTCTAGTACTCAGGAAGACTCTTAACGAATTACTTAACAAGGGGTTTATCCGGGTAAGTAATTCTCCGGCCGCTGCTCCCGTACTATTCGTAAAGAAGCCGGGCGGAGGTCTACGCTTCTGCTACGACTATCGGGCACTTAACCGGATTACGAGAAAGGACCGCTACCCCTTACTACTTATCTAAGAGACTCTTAATAGGATTAGTAAGGTAAAATGGTTTATAAAACTAGACGTGAGGGCTACCTTCTATAAGATACGAATTACGGAGGAGAGCGAATGGCTAACGGCATTCCGGACTCGATTTAGACTCTTCGAATAGCTAGTAACCCCTTTTAGACTAGCGAATGCCCCAAGCACCTTCCAACGGTACATTAACTAGACTCTAAGGGACTTCCTCGATGATTTCGTCTCCGCGTACGTGGACGATATCCTAATCTTCACGGAAGGATCCCGCCGAGAGCACCGAGAGAAGGTAAATAGGATTCTAGAGAAATTAGATGCTGTAGGTCTACAACTCGACCTAAAGAAATGCGAATTCGAAGTCTAGTCGACTAAGTATCTTAGGTATATTATCGAAGTAGGTAAAGGTATCTACATGGACCCGGAAAAGATTAAAGCAATTTAAGAATGGAAGGCTCCTACCACGGCAAAGGGCGTACTCGGTTTCCTCGGTTTTACGAACTTCTATCGGCGTTTTATTAAGGGCTTTTCTAATCTAGTAGCCCCTCTAGTATTACTTACGAGGAAGAACGTGCCCTTCTAATAGAACTAGGAAACCGAGCTCGCGTTTAGGAAATTAAAAAAGGCTTTTATCACGGCACCGGTCCTTATACAATTCGACCCGGAACGGGAGATAATTCTCGCCACGGACTCCTTAGGATACTATACTAGAGGGGTACTCTAATAGTTCGATAACGATAGTTTTCTACGGCCCGTAGCGTTCTTCTCGAAAAAGAACCTACCCGCGGAATATAACTACCTAATCTACGATAAGGAACTACTCGTAGTAGTTAAGTGCTTACGCTAGTGGGATGCTAAACTAAAGGGGCTATACTAGTTTAAGATCCTTACTAATTATAAGAACTTAGAGTACTTTACTACTACGAGGAGACTCTCTAAGAGGCAGATTCGATAGTAGAGAGAGCTTAGCCGCTTCTCCTTTATTATTAAATATACGCTAGGAAAGACTAACGGATTAGCGGACGCATTAATAAAAAGGAACTAGGACCTACTAACTACGGATATAGACGAGAGACTTAAATAAAGAACGGCTTAATTGCTCTAGTCAATACCCTATAGATTAGTCCTCAACACTAGATTACTAGAGAACCCTAAAGAATAAGAATAGAGTAATAAAGATTTACTTCTATCTGAAGAAGCTATAGTAATCAAACCTCGACAAGCACGACTAGGATAATAAGCACGAGAACCCTCTTCCCTAGAGGATTAATAGTAAGAGGTACTCCCGTAGGACTAAGTATTAAGGCAACTCCGGGAAGCAGTATAACGAGGAGAAAGGACCTTCCTACCAGAGTTTACAACTAAGTTTAAGATCTCGATCGCGGAGTATTCACTAGACTATTAAGGAAACCTCCTCTTTAGGGAAAGGAAATAGATACTAGACTCCGAGCTACTACGAACAAGGATTATCTAAGAGATGTATAACTCTCCCCTTTCGGTACACCCCGGACGCGTTTAAACTACCTCCCTCGTAGTAAGGCACTTCTTCTAGCTAGGATTCGTTAACGATATCCGGAGGTTTTATAGGAACTATAACGTCTATAGAAGGACTAAGGTCTAGAGGGATCGGAAGTAAGGGTTACTTAAACCGTTACTAGTACTAAGTCGTTAATAGAGAGAGATCTCTATTAACTTTATTGGGCTCCTACTATTAAGCAACGGGTGCGAGATGCTTATAGTAATTACCGATAGGCTAGGGAAAGGAGTAATCCTCGAGGCCTGCCCAAATACTAAGACGGAAACTATTGCAAGGCTTTTTATCGCATACTTCTACCGGAACCACGGAGTCCTAGTAGCAATTATATCCGATAGGGGAACGTAGTTCGTTAGCCTTCTCTAGTAGCGTGTCTATTAACTGCTTAAGATTAAGAGGCGCATCTTAACGGCCTACCACCCTTAAACGGACGGATTAACGGAGAGGATAAATACTAAAGTAGAAAGGAAGCTAGTACTATTCGTAGACTACTACTAATAAGACTAGGCGGACCGGCTACTAATAGTCCAGCTAGCTCTTAATAGGAGGACCTCGGCTACAACACAGGCAAGCCCGTTCCTTCTCTCCCACGGATATTACCTCGAGCCTCTAGAGCTATCCGAAGACCTCTAGCCCGGCGACCTTTAGAGGGACTCTCTAGTAGCGAGGGCAGAAGTAATCGTGGTAAAGATTAAAGAGGTAACGGACTGGGTATAGATGGCTATAGTAGATACCTAATAGGAATAGGAACGGCAAGCAAACCGGCAAAGAAACCTATCTCCTACGTACAAGGTAGGTAATAAGGTCTAGCTATACTTAAAGAACCTAAGGACGGATAGGCTAAGTAAGAAGCTCGATAATAAGGCAGCTAAGTTTACTATCATCGAGGTAGTTGGATCCTATAGCTATAAATTAGATATCCCCGGAGCGGTATACAACGTCTTTAATGTGGACCTACTCCGGCCAGCAGGAACGGACCCCTTACCAAGCTAAGAACAAGATGACTACCAACCTCCACTAGTCTAAGTAGATAGTTAAGACGAATGGAGAGTGGAGGCAGTCTTAGGTGAACGAATGGCAAGAAAACTAGGGCAAAGGAGGCGCCAACTCCAGTACCAAGTCAAATGGGAAGGGTATGCAAGGCCAACATGGGAACCTGCATTAGCACTATAGGACACAGCAGCGCTAGACACGTACCTAAAATAGAAGGACCGATAAGAGCTCTAGGAGACTAAAAGGGAACTAGAGGAAACCGAGCGGAGACTACCAGTGGACAAAAAGTCAAGCGGTTTAGCCCGGCCGGAGCCGAGCCTGCACACACTAGATAAGCACTGTACCACCCGCCCCGAGGGCGAGCGAGGCACAAGCGGTCACCTGGTGTGGGCATTACAGACCATAGGACCTAGTCCCGTGCCGGACAACCCTCTCCCTGCCAACAGGCAGGCCCTCAATTCGACAGCCAGTCGACAAGCTCATAGGAGCTAGTTAACTGAGGGATGTCGCCACCCCAAGGCACGTATCACCGCACCTACTGTCGGTCAGCCAAGTTTCCAACTACACCATGTAGCCGTTTGATGGTTCAGGGTTCGCTTTTTCAACCTATATACCCACACCCACTAAAACGCGACCGACAAATAAGCAAGCAAGCAAGGCAAGCAGGGTAAATAGGGCAAGCAGGGCAAGCAGGGCAAGCAGGATAAGCAAGGCAAACAGGGCAAGCAGGGCAGGCAGGGCAGGAAGGGTCAAAAATAGGGAAAGGTCAAAAAGCAACAGTCCCCACCCGGATTCGAACCCGCAACCTCTCGAACCGGGAGGAGGAGGGGGGGGTGATGTTAGAGTCTGAAGCCTCAGGATCAAGCCTCAGAGGATCATCGGCAGATCACATGACGCCAAGCCTTTCTTGTATATAACTTTTCTCTTTCTTCTACGACTTCTCCTCTTTCTCCTTAAGTCTAGCTTAACGTATATAGCGTAATATACCTTTTAGCGATTATCCTAAGGTTAAGCCCTAACACTAGTACGCCGAGGTATATAATACCTACGAGTACCCTAAAGAGAAGACGTAATATATAAACTATAACTAAGAGTATACGGCCTAGAGTAACTCCTACCTAACGCGTAGAGCCCGTTAGGCTAAGGCTACTAAGGCCCGCCTAGCGGTACTAAAGAGATATAGAGGAGGCACCCCTACGGCTAAGATATAGCCCTAAACTAACTAGTTAACGGTTAGGCTAAGAAAGAGGCCTAGAGAAGAGGAGCCGACTAAGAGAGGGCTAGGCAGGCTAAGGAACCTAAGCCGCTCCCCGCCTTCTAACTAGATACGGTTTACCGGACTTAATAGCTCCTAGTATACCTCGGGAGAAGAGCTTACGAGAACTTCCGCCTCCTCGCAGCCTATACTACTAACCTCCTCGTAGCCTAACTTAGAAATAGAAGAAAGTTAATATTAGATATAGGCTCTCTCTCTATCGTATAGTATAACGTCTATAAGAGTAAGAATAGAGTAATACTCCCGTTCTTTAAGGAGGTTAACCTAAGAATCTACTATATCCTAGCTATCTAGGAGCCCTAGAGGAATCCGAGGATTAAGATAATAGTAAGATACCCTACCTACTATATAGTTTTCCCTTAGAAGAAAGTAGTAAGAACCTACTTCTTTATAAGTAAGACTATTACCCCCGACTCCTAGTAAGTAATAGTCTACTTACTAGATCTTATTATACTATCTATTACTACTTATAATAAACGGACCTTAGGGGGGGGCGGAGAGACGAGGTAACGAAGCCGGTAAAGGCAGTAGGGGTAAAGCAATGCTAAAGTATAAGGGTGTAGTTTAAAGGGCGAGGGTACGAGGTACGAGAGACGAGGAGCGAGGGACGAGGGACGAGGGAGGTAAGCAAGGTCTAATTTAAGGCGTACCAAGTTATACGCGAGGAATACTTATTACTAGACTAAAGAACTAACTATAAAGTAGAGGGGCGAGCTTTATATATATAAAGAACGAACTAAAATACTAGCTTCCTAATTTATAAGTAGGTAAGTCTAGATCTAGATTTTAAATTAACGAAGGTAAATAAGTAAGGGGTCTATATAAGCTACGTTTATAATAGTAGGCTCTCCTCCTAGAGGTAAGTTCCTACGAGCCTTTAGCCTAAGGGTCGAGGTTTTAAAGGTAACGTTTATAGAACGTATTAAGGGCCTTAAGGTCTTTAATAAGGTCGTAAGGTTCCTAGGTTAGTATCGAGTAACTAGTCTATTTTACGAGGTATTTCGGTTCTCCGGGTTGCTTTAACGTCTAGAATCTCTTCTACCCGGTACTCTTCTTCGCCGTTAACGATAACGGGCGGGGGCGGAGGTTAGACTTAATTAGGCAAGGGGTTAGAGGCCGCGGGTTCGAGTAAAGAGACGTGAATACGGGGTGGACTTTTATCGTCCTTAGTAGTTCTAGGCGATAGGTAAGTCGAGATCTTTCCTAGTATAGGAAAGGGGCTAAGGCGTTTAAAGTCGAGTTTATCCGAAGGTCTTATTGTCGAGATATGCCGTCTTAGGAGCTAAACGAGGTTACTAGGCTTAAAGACGGGTGGCGAGATACGGTCTTTATTAGCTTATTCTACGTAGGCATCTTATGCGAATCGAATTTCTTAGCGAAGGTAGTTTTCGAGGTTTTCGAGGTTCTCTTAGAAGAGACGTAGGGGTTCGAGTGGGCTAAGATCGGGTCTTTCCGTAGAATCTTATAACGAGGGTAGAAGCCGTAGTTTATAAAGAAGGGGTAACCTTAGTCGTGGTCGAGATTATATTATTATAAGCGAATTTAGTAAGGAGAGAAAGTCGTTCTAATCGTCTTATTAGTACGAAACGTAGGCACGAAGGTATTGCTCGAGAATAGCGTTAATACGCTCTATCTAGCCGTCGGTTTACGGGTAGAAAGCCGTACTAAAGTTAGTCTTAATAGATAGGGATCTACTAAGAGCTCTAGTAAATTTAGAGGTAAAAATCGAGCCGCGGTTAGATACGAAGTCGTCGGGTAAGCTATATAGTCGAAAAACGTAGTCTCGATAAAGCTTAGCAAGCTCTATCGAATCGAGGGTTATTTAGCAAGGAATAAAGTAAGCTATTTTAGTTAGTCGATCTACGACTACTAATATAGTATCGAACGAGTTAGACGTTAGAAGTCCCGTAATTAAATCGAGAGAAACGGATTGCTAGCGGCGTTATAGTACTTTAAGGGGTTTTAAATATCTATAGGGGATATCGAGCGGGTTTAATTCTTTGGCAGGTCTTATAGTTTCGTATAAAACGAGCTACTATCTGCGTAGACCTAGCCACTAGAAATTACGAGTAACGAGTTTAAATATTACTGCTTAGCCTAGGTGTCTAGTAGCCGGGTACGAGTATCGAGAGCTAATAATCCTTTAGCGGAGGCTTAGATCTTTAGGAATATAGATAAGTCTATTAACTAGTAAGAGACTATCGTTATCCTTAGAATATACGCCTAAATCTACCTTAGGATATCGAAGTGCGTAGGTATCGAGTGCGGTAAGGATCTCTTATCTAAGAGTATCCTTATCGAGTACTAAGCGAATTTTACTAGCTAGAGACGGTTCTAGCCTAGCGATTAAATAGCGAGTAGAAATAAGGGTCGAAATTTCGAATTTTTTAGAGGTAAGGATCGTAGTAGGGGGTAGGCGCCCCTCTCGAGCAGGGAGGTCTCCTAACCGTCTTATTAACGCATCCGCGCGTTAATTCTTAGTTCCTAGGCGGTAGACGATCTTAAAGTCGAGTTCTAAGAGTTTAATTACCTAGCGTGCTTGCCGACGGTTTAAGATTTACTTAGAGGCAAAGCTAGTTAAATTCGAGTAATCTATAAGAACGAGGAGTGGCGAGGAGAGGTTAATAACGAGGGAACGGTATTCCTTTAGGGCTTCCACGATAGCTAAGAGTTCCTTATCCCGATACCGTAGTTCTACTCTACGGAGGTTATTTTCCGAGAGTAGTAGGCGATAGGATATAGGATTCTTCTGCTATTATCGTAGGTTACCTATTAGGATAAAATTACGGAGATAATAAAGTCGGATAAGTCGGTTTTAAGGATAGTTTCGAGTTAGGGGTCGAAGTATCGGAGGATTAGGTAAGAGTAGAAGGCTTCCTTAAGATAAGTAAACCTTATCCTATTCTTTTCCTAAGTAAAACGAATATTCTTAGCTAGGAGCCTAAAGAGAGCTCTAGCTTTTCGAGAGTATCCTTTAATAAATCTTCGGTAAAAGTTTATAAAGCTAAGGAACGATTAAAGATCTTTAACTAAGCGAGGAGCCTCCTAGTCTCTTACGGCGGCTACCTTAGCCGGGTCTATAGAGATACCGTCTAGGAGATAACGAAGCTAAGGAACGTAGTCGAAGTCGTATAGAAGTCGCATTTTTCGCCTTTTACGTACAGGCCTGCTTTACGAAGTTTTTCGAGAACTAATTAGACGTGTTCGTAGTGCTCCTCTTCTATTTCCGAGTAGATAAGGATATTATCTAAGTAGACGACGTACTAGCGGTCGAGATATTTACGTAGTATATCGTTAACGAATTATTAGTAGGTAGTAGGCGTTCGTAAGGCTAAAGGGTATAATAAGGTACTCGTATAGGCTATAGCGAGTCCTAAAGGCGGTTAAATATTCGGAGCCTTCCTTAATCCGGATAAGGTTATAAGCACCGCGAAGGTCGAGTCGAGTAAAAATACGAGAGCCTTAAAGTTAACGGAGAGTCTCGTTAATTAAGGGGAGTAGATAACGGTTCTTTTTCGTAATACCGTTTAGTTCGCGATAATCTACAAAAACGAAGGCCGCTACCTAGTTTCTTAATAAAGAGAATAGGGGACGCAGAGGATAAGGATAAGGGCCGAATAAAACCTTTCTTAAGGTTCTTATTAAGATATTCGCGTAGAGCCTTAAGCTCTAAATCGGACATTAAGTAGAGAGGACCGAATAGGGGTTTCTTGCCCTCTTCTAGCGAAATTTATAATTAATATATCGATGTAGGGGAAGCTTATCGGCCTCTTTCTTAGTAAAGAAGGAAGAGGTAGTAAAATCGAGCCGGGATTCGTGAGCGGAGGGTTTCGAGTTCTTATTCCGGGGTTTATTATTCCGTTTTTTTAAGGCTTTTAAGGTGTTCTTGATTTCCTTAATTAATACGGCATAGATCCTAGTCTTATCTCGTTAGATATAGCGGGTAAGGCGGCGTAGGATACCGTAGCGTAAGAGATCGAAGGCGGATTAGGAGGCGTAATCGTAGGTTATCGAGTAGGTAAGTAATTTACTTAGTAGAAAGGAGAAGCGAAGGTAATAGTATTCCTTAACTAGAGAATCTATAGATCGTGTCTTTCTAGCTAAGGTTTTCTAAGAATAATAGATATTAACTAAGCTTAGTTACCTAAAAGGTAAGAGTTCTTAGTATTAATTAATATCGAGTTAAAGGTCGGCTTTATAAGTAATCTACCTAGCTATAGATCTATTAGCTAGCTCGAGGATTTAGGTTATATTTTTTAACGAGTAGGGAGCGAGTGTTCCTTAATAAAAGCATTATCTATAAATAAACGAAGCACTAGAGTCTAGTATAGACGAGGTTTCGATTATATTATTAACTACTAACTTAAGAATAAGGAGTAGGCGTTTTCCGAGATTAATAGCGCGTGGTTTCGAGGTACGAGGTTCGGGGGTAAAAATAAGAGTTCCGAGGTTCGAAGATAAAGAAGCAAGAATAGAGAATTAATTTAAAGTAGAAAGTAGCGGGGGGCTAGGCAGGTGCCGGGTACTACCTAGCCTTCTACGTTTTTTAATACGTAGAGGACTAAAGCCGTAGGAGGAGTTATAGGAGTCGAGGTTTTAGAGACGAGTAGACTTTACTAGTAGCGAGGGGGCGGAGAGGGTATAGTTATAGTCGAATTAAGGTTTAGACCCTTTAAACCCTTTAGACCCTTTGCCTTAGGGCACTTACGTACCTAGTAGTTCGGATTACTATAGTAAGCGTAGAGATTATTAGCTCTTCGGTACGCTTTTCGAGAGGCATCTAGTTCTATAGGTTTACTTTAGGGGATCGAGGTTAGCGCGGGAGACGAGGATCGAGGGGTAGCTAGTATAGAGAGAGGAGTCGAGGTAGGGGTACGAGTTACGGGTGTCTTTTTCTTAATTATTCGAGTATAGTTGTTATCTAACGCAATATAGGTTTTAGCGAACTTTTCGAATTCTAGTAGTATAGAACGTCTAATAAGAAGATCCTTAAGGTTCTCTTAAGGCTAAGGCGGAAGTAGTAAATCTTTACTACGTTTTCCTTCTAACTAAGAGTCGTAATAAGCGAGAGAAACCGTAAGTAGTAAGCCGAGTAGGACTTATCTTATTTAAGCGCGAGGAGGGATCGTTTAGCCGTTGCGTAAGTATTAGGATTATTAAATGCGGCCTTAAGAGCTTAGTAGAAGACCTTATAATTATCGAAGTCTACGGAACCGTTCGAAGTAGAGACGTAAGGGGCAAACTAAGTATAAGCCGTATCGCGAAGATATAACCTAGCGTAGGTAATCTTAGCTATATCCGTTATAAAAGTAGATAGGTCCGAGGCAAATTTAAGTTAAAGTTGCGTAGCGAAGTTCTAGAATCGAGTGCGTTCTCCTTTAAAGGGTTCTAGATCCGATACCTTAGGATGCGGGGACGTAGGGTTTCTAAAGAAGATACCGTAGACGTAGTAGCCGGCGTATTAGTAGGGAGGTTCGGGGCTAGTAGTTAGAGTCGGGCGAAGGCTTTATCTTAGCTAAAACCGTAGTAGTAAAAGATATAAGTAACTTAGGCGTTCGTAGCATTCTTAGGAATAGCTAGTAAATCGATATCGGATCTTAGGCAAGATTTCTCTAGCGTATACCTAGCTAAGGGTAACGCGTAGAGAAACCGGGATATCTTTAGGGAAGGTAGGACGAGCGTTAATAGGAGTAGGGACTTAATTAAGGACTTAGAAGAGCGTATCCTAAGGATTAGGAGGTATAGTTCTATTAACTATTTTAGGGATTATAGTCTAGGGCTTCGGCGAGAGCTTTAGGCCTACTAGAGAGAGTCTAGTAAAATATAATAAACGGACCTTAGAGGGGGGGGGGGGGGGG